>OY288271.1:21451702-23851702 GCA_958450335.1 Hibiscus tridactylites
CTGAATATCCAAAAATTTTGATTTGATTTGAAATTTTGGATATCTAATCCGTTTTCTAATTTTTGGATAACCTGAATATCCAAAAATTTTGATTCGGATCGGATATTCGATATTCGAAAATTCAATTATATATATATGAATCTTGTTATATTCAATATTTTTACTTGTTATATATGAAAACTTGAAATTTTTATGGATACAAATTTTATTATATTCAATAATTTATGATTATTATATTCAAAAGCCTAAAATTTTCATGAATAGGACCGTCAAATTTAAAATAATTAATATCTGAATATTCGATCTGAAAATTTTAAATATCTAATTTTTCGGATCAAATATGAATCGTTAAATTGCCTATCAAAATTTCGAATCGAATATTCAAAATGCACACCCCTAATTTCATCCCTATTGCAGGTGGATCACATTATAAAAAGTAAAGTAAAAGAATTAAATCTAAAATCACATAATAAAAGAAGGACTGAAACCATATTTAGACCTACTAGAAATCATTCTTTGACTTATTTACTTGTCATATACATCATACCGACCTAATCTGCGGAAAGAAAAAGCTGTCTTTGAATGCAAGCAGAATAATCAAAATCTTTATTTTTCTCTTCTAAAGCTATCTTTACGGAGCATATCATGCGTAATTATTGTAGCGCACCCGGTATGGAAAATTTTAAAAAACACCCGCTTAAAAATAGGTTAAAAAAAGATATGTATTGAAATTTTTACAAAAATTATAAGAAATTTTGTATAATGTACCGAAATTCTTACAAAATTATAAGAAATTCGATATGTACATAAATTCTTACCACTTTTGTAAAAATTTCGGTACATATACAAAATCCTAACAAAAATCGTAAAACGTAAGGTATGTACAAGAATACTTACAACTTTTGTAAGAATTTTGGTATGTACATAAAAGTAGCAAGCAATTACGTATATACCGAATTTCTTACTATTTTTGTAACAATTTCGGTATATGTACATAAATCTTTACGATTTCGTGTAAGGATTTTTGTACACGCATTTTCTTAGTTTTTTTAACCGGTTGTTTTCTAGAACTTCCTCACTCGGTGTAACCCCCTCGTCCCGATCCGGACGCTTGACCGGTCCGAGTGGGCCACACGGGGAAAACCGAAGCAAAATCCGCTGAGGTTCCTCCTCGGTTAACGACCCAGAAAATTTCTTTTTAATTTAATCTTTCCTAAAGGCTCATTCGAATCCTATGTGATCATAACAGCGGAAAGACAAGCATTCATAAAACGATAACTCGATCAACCTATGCAAACAGTCCATTTTTAAATTAGTAAGCAGGCCGTTTCGAAACACCCTCAAGGTGTATCGAAACGCCTTGACCTGGTCAACTGTTCTAAGCCTACACGAAGGGGCCGTATCGGAACGGAGGTCAACCGTTCCGAAGCACTATCAACGATCAACTTCTCGTGGTCAACGAGATTTTGACCGTTTCGAAACCCTTAGACCCGTTTCGCAACACTTTCATCTCGTCATTTTCTCAGAATTCCAGTAGCCAAAACGTTCCGATACCTGTTTCGGAATAGGGATTTCACAGGCCAGACCGTATCGAAACGCGTTCCGATACGGGGTCCCTGAAGCCTTACTCGTTCCGAAACGGCCCAGCTCGTTTCGAAACGCGGGCTGTCTGCAAACCTTCGAAAACCAAACTTAGGTATTTCTCAACTGTTCTAAGGGCCCTAAACGACCCCAAACAACACTCAACATAAACATACATGATCTAGAGGCATTGATCCTAAGACGAGCATGCTCAAACACCCAAAACATATAAAGAAACATCCAATCAAGGCATTACCAAAGACATACTTTAACATAGTCATCACATAGGCAATTCAAGGTAAGCAATTGCCACCAAGGTTCACAAGCATGGGCATATATCTCAAAAACCAAGATAACGCATACATACGAGGAGTCTAACATGCTCCTAAACAACAACAACATATTTCAAAAAGCATCATGACACGACACTTATCCCATTGCTTTACTATTACAATCTTTACATTTAAATGTCATACTTGAGCTAACCGTAAGCAACACTTGGAGGCCTTTCCTTGCCGTTTCCACCCACAAGCTACTGATCTGCATTGTCGAACAAAAAGGAGCGTAAGCATAAAAGCTTAGTGAGGGTAAGCTCATAAAACAAACCTCGACAATGCAGGGTTCAAGCACGAGCTTACAACCAAGGTATAATGCATGATCTTACCTTTGATCCACATAAGCCAATCTACACATCATGCGTGAACATATATTCAATATCATGCCATGCCCAACATGTTTAAATCCACAACATATGTAATCACACATATTAAACTATGTTCGCAACACATCCCCAAATCACATTGGCTCACAAATAATCACATATTGGCGACATAAACCACAATCCGTATTGGCACCTAGCTATGACTCGAATACGCGGATAACCGTTGGAACTCACATCCAACAACACAACCATTATCTGACGGTGGGATTACACTCATCACCGTTCATGCGGAGGGGATTTCACTCATCCTTACGCCTCATTTCACGCGGAGGGGATTCCACTCATCCTCCCGCCCGTCGATGAGATTCCGCTCATCACCGACTAATATATATATAAGAAGATTTCCGGGCGAACTCGTACTCCATCTTGATGATTACCATCATCAAGACCACGCGCGCATTTGACTCACGTGTGCACACTATACATCCTAATGATCGATCATTTGTACCCAAGCATACTAGTGCCAATACTACACATTTCATTAATCTTTCACAATATCATTTCATAACAACTTTCGTGCTTAGCACGTACTCACCATGACTCACCGTCATGCACAAACCACATTTCCATGCCTAGCATGTACTCACCATGATCCTCGGATCATGCAATCACCTCATAATATCATTTCACATGTCAACACCACATGTATATCATTAACACAATATCACATCATATTTCATGCATATGTATATCTCCATCATGTTTATCATCAACATGCATATAACAATGCATCGAACATGCCTCAACATACATGTATACAAATACATAACCAACACCATCACAATTTAACACGAGGCGTAAACAACCATTAAAGAGTGCAACCAAAGTCTCTAATCAAAGTTTGGGATTAGGCTACCACTCTAATCCCAACTTTAGGTGGGTTTACCAAGCCCATCCTAGGCTCACAAGCTTGAACCAAATACTCAAAACCATTTTAAAAATATTTAACCACTCACCTCCACCTCCAAGCTCAATTACCTAGCAACCAAAGTCTTCAAGTTTCCGGATTTGTTCCCAAGGCTTCACCAACACATAATCTCGCTTCTAATCACTTCAACACAATCAAAATAGCCTCAAATCAGTCCACACAACAATGTAACAACCCGAAACACTAATCAAGCAATAAACACATGAATTCAAGCCATGAACAATCCCCAAAATCACCAAACCCGAGCAGCCCTTATACCCAGTCCAAAACTTGCAATTTCAACACATTTAACACTTCCAAATGCTTCCAAAACAACCCTCAACCATTACTCTAACATCAACCCTCAATTTCCAACACAAACCACATCCAAAACTCAACTAAAACCCCTTCTAAAAACCCACCAAAACCCAAATTCGGGAATATGTATAAAATCATGTAAAAATCATCTATGTTGGGCCTTATGGGTAGCAAACAACATATCTAACCATGATAAATCAAAAGCTTTGATAAATAATCATAAAGCTTCATCTTTTAGCCTAGAACTTTGAAAAAACCCAAATGTAAAATACATATTTTTAATGAAATCTAAAAATACCAAAGTGTAGAGGATAGCAAGGCCAAGTCAAAACTATATTTACCTTTGAAAAAGCTCTAAGGATGAAGAAGAAAGATGATGAAATAGTAACAAGAGATAAGCTCTCTCTTCATGTCGTTGGTTTTATTTTGAAGAAGAAGATGATGGAGTTTTTGGGTTTATTTGAATTATAAGGTAATAAAAATGGGTTTTATTTGTAAAGACCAAATATTTACACAAATTCCATTAATGAATGGCCAAAGCTATCATCCCCTAAAGCCCATGGATTTTGGGCTTAGAAGATAGGCCCAACACAACTTTAATTGTTTTGCAAACACGAAGCCCATGAAAATATTTTATTATTTTAATTATAAAACCGAACCCGAAATAATATTAAAATATTATTTTCTCCCGGCCCCCAAACCTGGGTGTTACGACTCTCCCCCACTTAAGGAAATTTCGTCCCCGAAATTTATCGGACAGGAAGAGCCACGAAACTGCCCTTCCGCACTTCCCTCTTCTGCTCACCCCAACGTACTCACCAACTCGGTATACCTACCACACACCATTAGCTACCTGACACCAGGATCTCAACTGATTCTTTGTTGCACGCAATTTCAAACTCAACTCAATCTCTTCAACAAACATAGCACGGAACAGATCTGACTCACATTCCTGAATCATAGATACACAAATCGCATCACAAACCCCTTTCTAACTCTGGTGGTAACCGCAACAAATAAACAACTGAACTAGCCCGATTCACAATCTCATACAACGATGTTTGAATACTTGACCCATAACTTTCTCTGGCTGATCATCTGACCTCAACATGCAACCAAACACTATGCATACGTCTTCAAAAATCTAGCAGAAATCTCGAATCTCTATTACCCACTTTCATTAAGAACCTCTCACGGATGTAACATACTAAAAGAAAATTTGATGCTCGGTCTTGCCACGCTGGCAAACTATGCACTTACACTCATACTGAACCACATCATTCATTAATTCAATACAGCAGTACTCATCTTCAACCCACAACAGTCTTCATACTACCCAGATGCAATACAAATGAACTGTCGTATGCTTCGGCCAACACAATACGTCTCAAGACCTTATGTCAATCGGCACAACTATTCTGTCTCTGAAATGCAAAACTCTCTTTCATCTCTGAAACTGTATTCTGAAGGTCTTCCTCCCACTATATCTTGCACGTGAGGTGCCAAGAACCTGTCTTGCAACTGTTTCTCTTCAAGCATTCTGACTCAATGTAGGTTTAACATGAAACTCGGCCACAAAACTACTATAATTCGGTAAACTGAATTCGGCAAATACATCTCGCAACCCAACTACTAATCTAACAACAAATACAACTCGGAACATCGGTTACTACGTAGACTCTCTTCTAATGGTATTCAATCTTGAGATTACGGTCTTCAAGCAAATCTAACAACCTATGTTGTTCAAGTTTCAACCCTTCCTAGGTCGTCTAATATTTCGAGTTCTGGTGATAAGTGTACATATTGTGCCTTCCTCACTATACAAACTTTGTCTCTAAATCTTCGAAGCAAATACAACTGTAATTAATTCTAAGTCTAGTGTCAGATAGCTCTTCTCTCGATCTTTCAACTATCTCGATGAATAAGCCACAATCTTCTGTCTTACATAAGCACACAACCTATCTCTACATGTATCGCGTCACTATGGTTCACAAACTCTTTCTCTGATATAGGCTGGATCAAGGTCGAAGCTCTCTTCAAAGTTTCTCTCGGTTTCTCAAGGGCTCGTTGTCTCGCATCTGACCACACAACTGAACATTCTTCGGTAGCAATCTGTCAATGGAGCAGCCATCTTCGAAAGACTATTTACAAACTTTTGATAGTAGCAATGCTAGACCTAAGAACTATAGATATCTGTCACTATCTTCAATTTCTTCCAACTCACATCTTCTTCTGCCTACTTGGGATTTACTCTAATACACTTGGCTGATCTACATGTCCTAGGAGAACATCTTCCTTGACTCGGAGTTTTCGTTTTGCTCAATCTTGGCTTACAACTAATTCTCTAATATGGTCTACAACACTAACTCCAAAGCTTGTCATGGTCTTCTCCGGTACTTGAATATACCCATGTATCATCTGTGAGAATTACTACAAACTGATCAAGGAACTCAGGAAATATTTTTCTCAACATCTCTATAAAAGTGACTAACACACTAGTCAAACAAAGCGACATAACTCAGAACTCAAAGTGATCACATCTTACCCCGAAAGCTATCTTCGGTACTTCAACTTCTCTCACTTTCAACTGGTAGTAATCGGATCTCGAATTAATCTTGAAAAGACTGGTGCACACACTAACTGATCAACAAATCACTGACGCTCGGGAATGGATACTACTTATTCACTGTCACTTGTTTCAACTGTCTGAAATCTAAACACATTCTCGTATTGCCTTCTTTCTTCTTCACAGATTGCACTGTCATACTCTAAGATGATGTACTAGGCCTAATGAATCTACGGTCTAACAAATCTCGTATTTGGTTCTTCAACATTCTCAATTCTTTCGGGATACGTAAGATACAGAGCAATCAATCAAGAGCAAACTCGAAGACGATATCAATAACAAACTCTTCTTCCCTATCAAGAGACAAACCGAGCAATTCTTCCAAACACTTTTAAGGAAAACACAAACTGCTCTGACCTTATGTGGTCTAATCTTCGTTCAAAAATCAAATCTATCACAATTGCCAAGCAAGCCTGTCAACTAGACTCAATCAACCTTTTACCTCTAAAGTTGGATCACATTCAATAAGAAGTTCACATCTCTACCTAACACTACAGTCTCACAGAAAATCTGCAACTTCAAGGCGACTCTCTCTTCGTCTCAACGTATACCCTAGCTTGGTGTTCTACAAGCCAAACCATCTCAAAAGGTACATCGACGCCGTAATAAAAGACAAGCACTTCCCATTTACTAAAAACACGTAACTCTGAATCATCAACAAACATCTTCCGTACATCTTTCTGACTACCACTATCTCACAAAAAGGTCTAGTCACATATGTGTCCCTAAGTCTAAAATCTCAACAGATATATCTAGCTTCCTTACATGCTCACACACATAAGGACGAATCCGCATAAATTGCAACTTCACATGTACACAACTGATAGTCTTCGGTCCTTTTGTTTTCAGGCTGACCCTTCAAACATAACCTAACTCTTCAAAACCGTTCTTAGAGCATCTCGAAACTTCAAAATTCAATTCTGATCACACACAAACAATCATGCTTGAACTTGTTCTATAACTTCAGTCCTGACGACTCGAAACATCCCACTACCAAACAATTTGGAGTCAAGGCTCAAAACTTCCTTCTCGGCTCAACTATATTGGGAGTGACTTCATCTCTTCTTCTTGCTGGAAGACCACTCAGACTCACACTGGCCCAATTATATAAATTGATTCACACTCTCGGATACTGATCGGCTGTCATGTACTAAAACCATAGGCCGAACCCTCAACGATCACTGACTAACATTTCTGAATTCCAGATCACTCACACGAGACCCTTACCTTGATCTTGCTAAAAGAACTAAGGTAATCGTACCTACCTCTAACACCTCACCGAGCATATTCAAACTTTGCATGCTTGCTAACAACATACGGAAGTACGGACTCAGAATCAGCCGGAGGAAACATACTCAAAACTGTACCAAGGGCTTATCTACTATAACATCGATACCATTATGACTCCCACTCACAGGTCTTCACTTCTCTTTACCAACTAATGCCAGAATCGATCACATCGTCCCTCGCCAACGAGAATCAACCCACATACATCCTGACTCAAACAAACCCATTGTACCTCAACTCCGGTACAATCATACTCCCCTAACCATAGCGATGAACTCCCTCAACACTATCCATATTTCGGAAACCACAACTTCTACTTACCGAAAAGCAATAAGTCAACAACAACAATAACAGTAAATTAACATACAAACTAGGTTAGCAAAGGAAAGGGTCCAAGTGGCTCAAGTATGATTCCCTCACTTAAAATCTCTTTTTCGATGTAATAGTAGCAATGAGACTCTACTAAACATGCTTCAAGCAACGCACACGCACGATCAAACAACATACATCAAGCATACTTGATAAACAAGCAAACATGCTCACATGGCAAGCAAACACCGTGTAATTCAATATAAGGACTTGACATACCTCACTTACCTGCCCAAGGTCTCGGAAACCTTAGGCTCTGATACCAAAAAAATGTAATCCCCTCGTCCCGGTTCGGACGCTTGACCGGTCTGAGTGGGCCATACGGGGAAAACCGAAGCGAAACTCGCTGAAGTTCCTCCTCGGTTAACGAGCCAGAAAATTTCTTTTTAATTTAATCATTCCTAAAGGCTCATTCGAATCCTATGTGATCATAACAGCGGAAAGACAAGCATTCATAAAACGATAACTCGATCAACCTATGCAAACAGTCCATTTTTAAATTATTAAGCATGCCGTTTCGAAACACCCTCAAGGTGTATCGAAACGCCTTGACCTGGTCAACGGTTCTAAGCCTACACGAAGGGGTCGTATCGGAACGGAGGTCAACCGTTCAGAAACACCCTCAACGGTCAACTTCTCGTGGTCAACGAGATTTTGACTGTTTCGAAACCCTTAGACCCGTTTCACAACACTTTCATCTCGTCATTTTCTCAGAATTCCATTAGCCAAAACGTTCTGACACCCGTTTCAGAACAGGGGTTTCATAGGCCAGACCGTATCGGAACGCGTTCCGATACGGGGTCCCTGAAGCCTTACCCGTTCCGAAACGGCCCAGCACGTTTCGAAACACGGGCTGTCTGTAACCTTCGAAAATCAGACTTAGGCATTTCTCAACTATTCTAAGGGCTCTAAACGACCCCAAACAACACTCAACATAAACATACATGATCTAGAGGCATTGATCCTAAGACGAGCATGCTCAAACACCCAAAACATATAAAGAAACATCCAATCAAGGCATTACCAAAGACATACTTTAACATAGTCATCACATAGGCAATTCAAGGTAAGCAATTGCCACCAAGGTTCACAAGCATGGGCATATATCTCAAAAGCCAAGATAACGCATACATACGAGGAGTCTAACATGCTCCTAAACAACAACAACATATTTCAAAAAGCATCATGACACGACACTTATCCCATTGCTTTACTATTACAATCTTTACATTTAAATGTCATACTTGAGCTAACCGTAAGCAACACTTGGAGGCCTTTCCTTGCCCTTGCCACCCACAAGCTACTAATCTTCATTGTCGAACAAAAAGGAGCGTAAGCATAAAAGCTTAGTAAGGGTAAGCTCATAAAACAAACCTCAACAATGCAGGGTTCAAGCACGAGCTTACAACCAAGGTATAATGCATGATCTTACCTTTGATCCACATAAGCCAATCTACACATCATGCGTGAACATATATTCAATATCATGCCATGCCCAACATGTTTAAATCCACAACATATGTAATCACACATATTAAACCATGTTAGCAACACATCCCCAAATCACATTGGCTCACAAATAATCACATATTGGCGACATAAACCACAATCCGTATTGGCACCTAGCTATGACTCGAATACGCGGATAACCGTTGGAACTCACATCCAACAACACAACCATTACCTGACGGTGGGATTACACTCATCACCGTTCACGCGAAGGGGATTTCACTCATCCTCACGCCTCATTTCACGCGGAGGGGATTCCACTCATCCTCCCGCCCGTCGATGGGATTCCACTCATCACCGACTAATATATATATAAGAAGATTTCCGGGCGAACCTGTACTCCATCTTGATGATTACCATCATCAAGACCACGCGCGCATTTGACTCACGTGTGCACACTATACATCCTTATGATCGATCATTTGTACCCAAGCATACTAGTGCCAATACTACACATTTCATTAATCTTTCACAATATCATTTCATAACAACTTCCGTGCTTAGCACGTACTCACCATGACTCACCGTCATGCACAAACCATATTTCCATACCTAGCATGTACTCACCATGATCCTCGGATCATGCAATCACCTCATAATATCATTTCACATGTCAACACCACATGTATATCATTAACACAATATCACATCCTATTTCATGCATATGTATATCTCCATCATGTTTATCGTCAATATGCATATAACAATGCATCGAACATGCCTCAACATACATGTATACAAATACATAACCAACACCATCACAATTTAACACGAGGCGTAAATAACCATTAAAGAGTGCAACCAATGTCTCTAATCAAAGTTTGAGATTAGGCTACCACTCCAACCCAACTTTAGGTGGGTTTACCAAGCCCATCCTAGGTTCACATGCTTGAACCAAATACTCAAAACCATTTTAAAAATATTTAACCACTCACCTCCACCTCCAAGCTCAATTACCAAGCAACCAAAGTCTTCAAGTTTCCGGATTTGTTCCCAAGGCTTCACCAACACATAATCTCGCTTCTAATCACTTCAACACAATCAAAATAGCCTCAAATCAGTCCACACAACAATGTAATAACCCGGAACACTAATCAAGCAATAAACACATGAATTCAAGCCATGAACAATCCCCAAAATCACCAAACCCGAGCAGCCCTTATACCCAATCCAAAACTTGCAATTTCAACACATTTAACACTTCCAAATGCTTCCAAAACAACCCTCAACCATTACCCTAACATCAACCCTCAATTTCCAACACAAACTACATCCAAAACTCAACTAAAACCCCTCATAAAACCCAAATTCATGAATATATATAAAACCATGTAAAAATCATCTATGTTGGGCCTTATGGGTAGCAAACAATATATCTAACCATAATAAATCAAAAGCTTTGATAAATAATCATAAAGCTTCAACCTTTAGCCTAGAACTTTGAAAAAACCCAAATGTAAAATACATATTTTTAATGAAATCTAAAAATACCAAAGTGTAGAGGATAGCAAGGCCAAGTCAAAACTATATTTACCTTTGAAAAAGCTCTAAGGATGAAGAAGAAAGATGATGAAATAGTAACAAGAGATAAGCTCTCTCTTCATGCCGTTGGTTTTGTTTTGAAGAAGAAGATGATGGAGTTTTTGGGTTTATTTGAATTATAAGGTAATAAAAATGGGTTTTATTTGTAAAGATCAAATATTTACACAAATGTCATTAATGAATGGCTAAAGCTATCATCCCCTAAAGCCCATAGATTTGGGGCTTAGGAGATAGGCCCAACACAACTTTAATTGTTTTGCAAACACGAAGCCCATGAAAATATTTTACTATTTTAATTATAAAACCGAACCCAAAATAATATTAAAATACTATTTTTTCCCGGCCCCCAAACCCGGGTGTTACACTTGGTATACTTTTGAATTTTTGATCGAGTTTAGTTCAATTGAAATTATTGTACTCGATATATTATTATTAATATTATCGCCACTAACTTTTTTAAACCTAGAATTTTCTCTTTAGTCTAAACTATGTTCATTTTATCTTATTTGACTGTCGTCTAGAACACTAACCTCAGTGTTAGTTGTCGATCGTTTGTAATTTTTCTTTTTATTACTATCATATTATGATCATGTTTGACAATTAGTATATAGCTAATAGCATATCACATTAGCTTATAGCGAATTGCATTCACTAGCGTATTTATGTGTATTGTTGGGTGGGCACAAGCCCTTACCTTAAACATTTTAAAGTTCATACATTTACCTTTAATTTCTTAGTTTTTATGAATCAATCCTTATTTTTTTAATATTTATGATTTGTGTCCACCCTGAAATTTTGATATTTTATGTGGCTACCCTCAAATTTTTAATATTTATGATTTGTACCCACCCTAAAAAATATTCCTGGATCTGCCACTGATTGCATAAGCGGATTGTATAAAACTGTTTGATAAAATTAACTGATAGTTGATAGATGTTTGATTACTTAAACAAGCAATGTCATATAAGGATATGACTGTATTCAATACTTGTTTGAACAATTTATTAGTTACCAATATTGTGTATCTATTAATATCAATTATATTATAATTTTAATATAACATTACTAAGCATATTTGAATGATATATATATTAGTTTATTATTTATATAATTGTTTGTAATAAAATTTAATTATTTATTAAATATAAATATAAATATAAATGTGTGAGAAGTAAAAGAAACAAAAAGGTATTAGTTTACAAATGTCACAATGTAAATAAGTGAGAGTGAATAATTAAAATGGAAAATGTTAAATTTAAGTTATTTAAATATATTTTTTATAAATAGTTAAGGGTAAAAAGGTTTTTATAACTCTTATGCCAAAAAGCTCATCATATTAGCAGTTTTTTTATAAAAAAAAAATTAGAGGTTTCACCCAAATTCGCTATTCACTAAACATCTAAATTACCCGGCAATGCAGAACGTGTTATTAAGGTTACCGAAATGAAGCTTTACCCGGTAGAAGCATTATTTTTAAGGGTATATGGTTTAGGGTCAGTGACGGATCCAAAAATATTTTCAGGGTGGGCACAATCTAAAAATATTTTGAGGGTGGACACAATAATAAAAATTTCAAGGTGGGCACAAGTCATAAAAATTAAGTACTAAATCATAAAATTTTAAAAAAATAAAGGCAAATGTGTGAACTTTAAAAAGTTTAGGGTGGGCTCGGGCCCACCCAAGCCAACCTTTGCATCTACCACTGTTTAGGGTATATGTTTAAGACTTTAAGGGTTTATGGTTAAATAGTTTAGAGTTTTAGGTTCAGGGTTAAATTAATTTTTATAAAGAATAGTGTCAAATTGAAATAATATTTAAATAATAAGGGTTCAATAGAAATATAGAAATATGTGAGGTACTAAATATATAGTTTACCCTTATTAGAAAATAAAATTTTAATATATATAAAAATAATTTAATTGAATTTTTAAAGTAATTATTAATTGTTTGATGGGTCCTTGAAATTTTAAATCTTTATTAATTAATTTAATGATGTTCAGCAGTGTTCAACATTAATAGTGTTCAGCAGTGTTCGCCGCACGTGGTAAACTCATGCTTATGAATTTAGATAAACAAATAAGGATCTATTAACAATTTATTTTAAAAAATACATTTTGATTTTTTTTTACAATATCTAATCTAATCTATAATGTTTAAACTCCTAAATTACAAGTAATTATATGTTCAAATACATTCGAACTTATATTTTTAATAATAATAATAATAATAATAATAATAATAATAATAATAATAATAATAACCTTGTAAAAGAACAAGCACATTTGGCCGGTTGGTCAAACTGCTTATCTTTGTCCCCTCATATTTTTTTTAGGTTATGTGTTCTAGACCCACTATGAACACCCCTTCCTTCCCCCAGAGCCAGGGACGGACGCATAATTTTAGGTTAAGGGGCGAACTTATAAAAGTTTAGAGGGGCGAAAATAGATTTTTAATAAAAAATACATAGAAAAATTCTAAATTTTTTTAAATCGTATAGGAGTTTCAAATTTTTAAGGGCGCGGCCGCCCCCACTAATCCCCCTCGGTCCATCTCTGCTAGAGCCCCTAATTCCTCTTCCCTCTAGGTAAGATTAAGATTAAAATTAAATTCCGTCAAAAACATTAAAATTAAAATATCAAACATAAAAAATTTAATTAATTTATGAATTCAATTAGACTAATAATATATTATTTTTTGTTTGAGCCAAGATATCTATAGCCAATAGTAGTTACCCATGGGCCATGGTTAAAGGATCAAACACATAGGGAGTTTTCTACCATGCAGCCGCCTAATATAAGGCTAATATACGACGTTACCTGAAACATCATAAAGAAATACCGGAAACATCATAAGATATACCGAAAACATGATAAGATATACCGAAAACATGGATTTCGAAAGTATCGATACTTTTGAATATGTTGATTTCGAAAGTATCCATACTTTCGAAATCCATGTTTCCGGTATATCTTATCATGTTTCCGGTATATCTTATGATGTTTCCGGTATTTCTTTATGATGTTTCCGGTAACGCCGTATATTAGCCTTATATTAGGCTGCCGTAACGCAAAACTACCCAACATATAGTCCATGGTTAAGGTATCAAAATACTACTATTTAAATGTATAAATAATAAATAAATTCAACCTCTAAGAAAGAATATTTAAATATAAATCCCAATCTTAGGAAAATATAGATTCCTTGAATTCCGAAAGAAAAATCAATTAAAAAAAACGCACTAGCACATAATATAATAATAAATGTATTGTTTTATTTTAGAAAAAAGACGAAGCTTCGCACGCACCTTACAAGAAAATTAGAGCCACCTTATTGCTTTCCGTGAATTGAATGCGACCAAAGAGGAAACTTCGCTCTTCATAAATATAAAACAAAGAAATAGGTTTGAAGAGTTCTTGTTAACTTCTACAACCTACCTCCTCCATCTCTTTTATTTTATTTAAAATTCATTTCTTTTTCGATTCCAAGTTTTTGTTTTGATTTGACACTCCCAAATTCCCCCCTACTTTGGCCTTAATTAATAATTTTAAAAGGGAGATCATCAATTTGAAGCAAAACCCCTTTTTTCTCCCATATTCTTTTGTTATAATTACCCCTTTTTCCTTGCATAATCTGCCTAAACAATATAAAGTTTTGATTTTGATTCCCACCCTTCTAAAAATAGTATCAAAGGTATGAACTTTGGTGTCTATTCTATTTGTTTCCTCTTTGATTTTCTTTTTTGGTTCTGTTGTTGTATCAACGCATGGATTTTCTTTTGTGTTTTTATCTCTTTTTTTCTGGTTTTTGAGATATGGGTTGTTTGAATTTCGACATGACAACCGACTGAAACATGATTTTGTAGCTTGTTTCTCTGTTTTGTTGTTGTTTTTCTTGTCCGTCTATACTTTTGATGTTCTGCATTGTAATGTTTAAGATTGGAATCTGGGTTTTCATTTGGGAGTCTAATTTCTCCTGTTAGTCCTATGTAATCCATTCTGTGTTATTTTCAATCCTTTTACCTTACATTGTATGATAGATCCAAGAAATTTGAGTTATTTTAATTTGATCCCTTATCTCTCCTTGTCTATTGACCAGGCTGAATATTGTTTTGGAGGCATTTGTTCTCCATGGTGAGCCATTAAAACCATCATATACATATACATATATATTGTTGTAGATCTTTTGTTAGAAATGGTAATATGGATAAAAAAGTAAGCTTTATTGTGATTTGATTTGCTTTTTTGGTTTATGTTATGATCATCAGGGAGAAGCCCCAGCATTGTGTGTTGAGGATCTAAAACATAGATTTTCAAATGGGTTTGGTTTAAGATCCAAAGGCTTTGAGACATCTACTGATGTTGGGGACAAGACAGTAAGCTGATCTAATGCCTAAATTTGGTGTTTGTCCTCATAAAGTGATTTCTGATTTGTCTGTCTTTATTATGTTTGTTAATATGTTTCAATCACCTTTCTTTTTGATTGAGGATTTGTTTTGGATCTCTCTTTGGCAGTTTGTGATTGGTTGCAATAACAATGATTCTACATCATCTCTTGAGGTTCATATTTATGACAAATCTAGAGGGAAATGGTTAGTTGATGTTGGGAATTTTTTTACGGCTTCGTCTCGGTATTTACTGTTGATATTTACCGCAAATTGAAATCTAAATCATTGCTGGTGGCTCTATGTTTCTAGCAACAGTTTGTTTCTTGAAGTGTTAGTTTAGAGTTAAAATGTTTCTGGTAATATTTTCAGGGTGATTCCCACAATACTGGGAATAAAACCGAAGCCATATGAAGGCCATTCAACCATCCTTTTGAATGAAGATCGAATAATGATTATCATTCGTGGTTCCACCGCTGATGACTGCATTTGGTTTCTTGAGGTGGATATTTTGAAAGCTTAAGATCGTTCTAGGTTAACTGTGGCCGGAATAGTTCATTTCTCTTTGGCATTTAGTACGTTTTGAATATTTTGTGTTTGATTTGTTTGAAATATTGTTAGGTGGACACCGAGTATGTTAAGCAACAGAAAAAAGCTTCGGAGACTGAAGTTGTTGCCTGGAGTAAGGGTGTGAGAGGTGATGCCGAGAAGCCGGTTGTTATCAGTGGTCCTTCCGGAGTTGGTAAGGGAACATTAATAAACATGCTTATGAAGGAATTCCCATCCATGTTTGGATTCTCTGTCAGCCATACGACCCGTGCACCAAGGGGTACAGAGAAGAATGGAGTTCATTACCATTTTACTGAGCGAAGTATAATGGAGAAAGATATAAAAGATGGGAAATTCCTCGAGTTTGCTTCCGTTCATGGAAATCTCTATGGAACCAGTATCGAAGCAGTTGAGGCAGTAGCAGACTCGGGAAAGGTAAAAGCCATCCCTTCTATAATTCTGTTTATAGTGATTACATGATGCTCTGCGTGTTGCACATTGGATCCTCATTGTTCTGGACTATTGAATCAGTACTGGACATTGCACTTGATGATGCAACATCGGTTTTGGATTTGAAGTTGTATTTCTTGTGAATATAGTTGTTTCTCAAATTTCTCTCTTTGCAAGTTGCAACATTGAGATTTCTGTTTTCTGCCCTCGATTTTGTAGAGGTGCATTCTTGACATTGATGTTCAAGGAGCCAAGTCTGTAAGGGCCTGTTCGCTTGATGCCGTTTTTGTCTTTATCAGCCCACCCTCAATGTCGGAACTTGAAGAGCGGCTCCGTTTAAGGTGAGTCCAAACTTTCCATTTGATGTTTTCTATCATTATATTGTTTTCCTAGTTTTTTTTACATGTAGAAATGTTGTAAATAGGGGGACTGAAACAGAGGAGCAAATCCAAAAGCGCCTCCGGAATGCCAAGGCAGAAATCGAACAAGGGAAATCCTCGGGCATCTTTGATCATATATTATGTAACGATAATCTCGAGAAGTGTTATGAGAATCTTAAGGTGACTTCTCTTTCCCTTGAACCATCATATTCATCTTTAATTCTTCCGTAATCCCTTTCCAAGCGGATTAGTTCTTCCGCATACCCTGATCTGATGAGTTTGGTTTTTTGTTATAGAAACTTCTGGGACTAGATGGAAGCGTACCGGTTAACCCTAAACCTTGTAAGAAGACTACCTTTTGATTACTATTCTCTCTATTCCTTTCAATGCAAATGGACTAACAATTTATTTAAAACTTCAAATGCAGCCCCCAATGGGATTGATTTGCCTTCGAACCATTCGGTGTCGAAGATTGATAATAAGATCGTCATTAAGCCCGAGACTCCGGAATCGGGAAATGCATCAAAGAACTTGTAAGTTCATATTTAATATTAAGCTCTCATGAATTGCTCAGGTACTTGACTAAGAATTTGTGTTTGTTTATTTAGGGTCGTTCTCGATGTATCCTTGCTTAAAGGCGGAGCTCCCAGTCGGACAAGAGGACTGAATGTTTACACCATTGATTCGATTTCGGATTGCTTAAATGGGATTCATAAACCGAGCTAACGACTGCAACACATTAGGATGCTACCTGATTTTAAGCATCTTTATTTAACTATGATACAAACTCTGCTGGTGTTTTAAGATCATTGCATGAGTTAGATTTTCATCTTCCTTTTCATTCAATTCTTTGCTTGTTTAAGAACAAAAAATGTAACCATTTAGTATTCCCACATGGGCTACAATGAGAGGATTTATCGTTCATGCAGCAACCGAACATTTTTCCGGTTACACGATCCGAATTTGTAGAGCTACTTTTCCAACTAAATCGAAAGAACAATGAAACAATCAAGTATACAGTTCATTGAAGGGTTGGTTTCAGTGAATTTATGCTCAAATTGATAGGAACGTAAAGAAGTGAATGACCGTTAATGCAGTTTTCAGTTGGTGTACCATCCAGACAATGAAAGAGATTGGGCATTGGTATTTGGTGGTACCAAAATTGAAATATCTGGCGATTGGCATATGCTTTTGGGTGGTGTAGGCCCTCAAACAATGTATGCATTGAATTCCCCATGTAGAGGTCGGCACTAGCCATGTTCCACAAATATAAAATTATTTTTGTAATTTAATTACTTTTTATAACATTTTTGGTTTCAAATATAATAGTTGAATCGTGATTTTGAGGTTGGTGTTTGTCCACATGTGAGAGAAGTTGCTTGCTTGATTTTGTTTTAGTGATGTTGTGTGTGAATGGTGTACAGCTATCAAGATTTGAAGGTTGTAAATGTAATGAAATAATTTTACCTAATATTTTCTGCAGATTGGGGGACCAGACCAAGTTGATGTTGGAGATGGCCGATTGGGCCTTTCTTTCAAATTTCAATTCTTTCTATAACAATAGTTTTACATTGTGTAAGTTGATTCTAACATATATATATATATATATATGACACATGTTAAGGAAGATACAAGTGTGGTGAAAACAAAAAGTTTTCGCAAACGTTTTAGTTTTAGAGTTAAAAGTTTTGGGGTCTAGAATTCAAGTGTTGTGATTAGAATTTAGAGTTTTGTGTTAGAATTTAGGTTTTGTAGGTTAAAACTTAAATAACTAACCATATTATTCTAATCATAAACTCTAAATTCTAACAACAAATCTTACCTTCTAAACCCTAAACAATAAATTAGACCCATAAACCCTAAAATTAAGGTAGGGATATTTTTTCCCATAATTTAAATATGTATTTTATTTAAATTTAATTATATATGGATATTGTGATGAATTGGGTTGGGCTCAGATTCAAGGCTAGAAATGTTCTTATAAATGAACTTTGGCCCAGTCGATTAACACTTTTAAGGTAGACCTTTTATCTATAATTGAGCTTTCTTATATCTAACGATACAAATTGAATTAATTCAAATATAAGGAAATTCAAACCCACTTGTATCTTTATTTTCTTAAACAATTAGATATGAATTTTATTAATCACCATAAAAGATAATACAATGAATCAAAAAGAGAGAAAAAAGAACAAGTTCACTAAAAATCTTTTACAATGGTGCAAAAAAAAAGTAGACACGTCTATCGAGATTAACATACCAAAATTCAGAAACCTTCCTAAATTCTATTGTCTCTATCCAAATAAGACGTTTTACGGTGTGAAAAAGGAAGGATGAGCGAACCAAGCTATCAGGTATATTGCTCCGCTACCCATGTCTGATTACATCGGCAACCAACCATCAACCGAGTGAGGATCTATCTTTTTAAGACCACTAACAAAATCATAATTAGAGATTACGTCGTCAAAATCTCTGTACGAGCATCAACCGATCGCTAAGGTATACTGAAAATCATGCCACAAGGACAGATAAAACGAACCACAAAAAATCAAAGAAAAAAGTGTCAAAATGATTACATTAGCAATACTAGTATAAGTGATAAGTTATAAAGTCGAGAACTATAAAATTATAAATACTAAGTTCTTGTTTGGGGATTAGCGGAAAGTTGATAGCGAATTACATTAGCTGATTTGACTAGCGGATTGTATTAGCTGATTGTATAAAAGTGTTTGGTAAAATTAACCGATAGTTGTTTGATTATTTAAACAATGTTGAGTGGATCGAAAGATCGATATGAACCAAGAGTGGGGTGAATTGGATTTTTAAGGTTTGTGTGGTGGAAATTGCAAATTAAAAAGATTGACAAGAAATTTTAGAGTGGTTCAAGTTCCAAATGAACTCTACATTCACTACCTTAGCTTCACTAAGGATTTGCAACAATTCCACTAATTGCTCTTCCCCTTTTCTAGGCTAAGGAGGCAACCCTTACAATTTTCGATTAAATTTTCTACCCAAAATTTAACCCAATCCTCACACAAAGGTAACAAAGAATTTGATGGCTAAGATAGTATCTCTCAATACAATTTGTAGCCCAATTACAAGCACTCAACCCAATTGATAAAGATAAGAATGAAAATTACAATTGAGGTTTCTAGACAAATATGGGATTTTAGCACAAATGCTTGGATTTGATGTATGGATATTTACTTTTGGATCAATAGTTGTTGCTGGAGCTTTTAGAGGTCCCTTTTATACCTTCTCATTGATTTCTACTCGTTGTGGTTGTTGCACTCATCAATAGAGCCGTTGGGGATGTTATCTCACCTCCATAAATGCAGTCTGCAACAACCCGTTTCGGAACGCGGGGTACCTGTTTCGAAACGGACTAAAATAGAAAGAGCCGTTGGGGTGCATTTAAGAGCCCGTTTCGAAACGTGTTGAAGCCGTTTCGAAACACTTTTGCCACTGTCAAGGGTCGTTTCGAAACAGCCTGAGCCCGTTTCGAAACACCCTAACGGTTTCCAAAAAATCAGTTAAAAACATTGTAACGGTCATATTTTCAAATCAAAATGAAGAACAGTTTCGAAACGCTTGGACTCGTTTCGAAACAATTTTGCTACTGTCAAGGGTCGTTTTGAAACTGATTGAGCCCGTTTCGAAACACCCTATTGATCTTTGAAAATTCAGTTAAAAAATATTACAACGGTTATAGTTTTCAAATCAAAATGAAGAACCGTTTCGAAACGCTTGAAGCTGTTTCGATACGGGTTCATGTGTTCTAAAGCCGTTTCGATACGCGTTTCGGAACAGGGGTTAGCAGTGATGAAATCGTTTCGAAACGACTTAGGCCGTTTCGAAACAGGGACGTGAAAATCACTGTTTCAGCTTTAAACACTTAGAAAAATATTTGAAATCTTTGTTTTTAACTTTGGCATAATCTTAAAATCATATGGGGATGTTTGAGGACTTAAAAATTCGTTTTGACATTTTCAATTTAGTCCTTAGGTTTTTAGTTATATCAAAATTAAAATATTGGTTTCACAATCTCCTCTTTTTGATATAACAAAACCAAAGTTAGAAATTTTAAGAGTTTTGAAAATTTTGAACATATTCTAACTCCCCTTAATTTAAGATAGGTTTTTAAAGTTTTAAAAATGTTTAACTTTGAAATTCAAGTTTTTAAAACTTAAAAATACTTTAAACATTTAAAACGAATTTTTGTTTTTGGCTCTTAAATTTCTTCTCCCCTTCTTGTTAGATCAAAAAAAATAAATAAGACTCATAGAGAAGATAAATGATTAGTACCAATAAGCATTAACTAATAAGCAACAATAATATAAATTCATAAAATTAAAATATCCAAAACATAAATCAACATGAAGTTCAAAATATAATCCCAAACAAAAGATCAAAAGCATAGGTTCCTAAAACATAATGAAACATAACGATGCAATCTTAAACCTAAAATACATAAATAATATGATATGATATGAAAGTCCTAGGCCTCGTCACCACCATTATCATCATCGGAAGTCTCATCATCGCTCTTGACTTGAGAACGGTGAAACTTCGTCCATTGGCCATAAAGGGTAGAGAAGGAAAAATCCAAGTTTGAGTGGGAAGTCTCAAGAGATAGGAGGCGATCCTCGACATTTTGCAAGCGAGTGTCAATGGCACCAAAACCCGAAGCAATGCGAGTATCCAAGGCATTGAACCGCTCGGTAATGAGAGTCGTAAGAGCATCATTGTTTCCAACTTGAACTTGCGGTGGAGGTGCAACGGGAGGAAGAGGAGCTTCTCTATCAACATGTTCCAAAACATCATTCACATATCGAAACTCGGACTTGCGAAGAGAGGACTCACCAATCTTGCACTTGCGAGGTTCCGGGGAGTCGTAGGTGCAATCGAGACCGATGGTGCTAAAGATGTGGCTTAAGATCGTGCCATATGTAAAAGATTTCAACTCATTGGTGTCAATAAGCTTAATATTATTGACCATCTTGGCAAAAATGATCTTAGCAACATTAGGGCGCTCACCACGACGAAAACATTCAAGCCAAAAGTGATCAACTTGACGGATATGAGAGTATTTACCTCCGAAAGGGCGAAGGAACCATGATACCATCAAGTGAAGAAAACGATCGTGCGCATCCAAGGTAAGTGCCGGACCGGTGTTAGTGCCAAAGTGACGTTCATCCTCAATTCCTATATTCTTAAGGGAAAAGGTGGACTCCAAGAGAGCAACATCAACAATAAACTTTTTCCCTAACATGAAAGATTCAATCCCTACAACCTCGGTCTTGGTTTCATCATTAATAAGACGAGCATTAGAGTAAAAGATGAGTACCATATGTTTGTAGCGAATATCCGGGATGCTCAACAAAGGAAGAAGATCCCATTCACTCAAACGCTCGAGGTAACGGAATAGGAATCGCTCGGAGTTGAGGAAATCAAGATCAATGACACGTTCACGACGAACTTCGAAATCCTTGACATGTGTGAAACGAGCTCGCATCTCGGTAGTTCGAAGGGATTTCTGAAAGAGCAGAGCTAGATTCAGGCGCATGCTCGACTCACTGGTTTGAACGGACTTACGCTTTTTGTTAGCTTGATCCGACATCCTAAAAACATTAAGCAAGCATGTTTTAAAAATTAAGTGTATGCATAGATTTTTAAATTCAATCCAATAATAAATCCCACTTAGGTTTTAAGAAAATTAAAACAAAGAAAAATTAAAAATAAACAGTAAAAGAAAATACAACTGAAAAATTTTATATTCGAATAAAAAAAATTTAAGATTTTGAAAAAAATTTACAAGATATGGAAAACCCAAACATGAAAACATATAATTTAAACAAAAATAAAATTTTCTAACCTAAGATTCGAACATAAATTGAAAGAAAAAGAAAAAAGGGAAAATACCTTAGTTTGGGATTTTGGATGAATGGAGAAAAATCCTTGCACAATGTTGATGAAACTTGCTTAGACTTGAGTTTTAGAGAAAAACCCCTAAAGATTTGGTGAAAAAACAAAGAGGTTTAGAGGGTTTTTATAGGGAAAGAGTCCGTTTAGGGTTTTTAGGGTTTTGAAGAGTTTGAAGTTAAAGTGATTGTAACCCCCTCGTCCCGGTCTGGCCGGATGACCGGTCCGAGTGAGCCACACGGGGAAAACCGAAGCGAAACCCAAAGGATTCCCCCTCGGTTAGCAACCCTATTTTTTTACATTTTAAATCTTGTCTAGGTGAGTATTTAATCCTATGTGATCATACAGCGGAACAACATTCACGAGGTAAACAAACGAATTCAACCCAACATCTTACAACCCAAATTTTAAGCTTTAGCTACAGGCGGTATCGATACCCTTAAGGGGTGTATCGATACCCCTTGACTAGGTTTAAGCCTTATCTGCAGGCGGTATCGATACCCTTAAGGGGTGTATCGATACCCCTTGACTAGGTCAACTGGTCAAAGTCAACTCGTAAAGACCGTATCGATACACCCAAGGAGTGTATCGATACCCTCCCCAACGGTTGACTTCCCACGGTCAACGCTAAGATGACGGTATCGATACACCAGAGGTCGATATCGATACCGAGATGGACAGTAGCTCCAGTGACCAAAATGGTATCGATACACCCCTCAAGTGTATCGATACACGAGGCCTGAAACAAGAAGGTGGTATCGATACCGTACCAACCGTATCGATACCCCTGCACTGCAAAACCTCCCAAACTCAGCAAAAACGATCAAGACTCGAGTCTAAATGCAATTTAAGACTTCACTAGCCCCAACCAAACATTCTCACAACATTTACATACCACTTTATAGCCATACAACACCCAACATGTATAAACATCAAGGAAATCATGCAATTGAATCAAAGATGACATTTAAGCACTCAAGTCTCATACTTCAACATTCAAACACAAGGGCAACCTCAAAAGGGCACATAGTCAACATTCATGGTAAGCAATTTAGGCATGGATTACAATTCAAACATGGCATCAACAAGCCAATCAAAACAACATAATTAAGGAGTCTAAACATGCTCCTAAACAACCAGCAAAAGCACAAATCCACAACACCTATCCCATTGCTTAACTATTACATTCTATCGCTTAAAATTCATACATTGAGCTCACCAAAGCAACACTTGGAGACCTTTCCTTGCCCTTGCCACCCACAAGCTATTTATCTGCATTGTCGAACAAAAGAGAGCGTAAGCATGAAAGCTTAGTGAGGGTAAGCTCATAAAACAAACCTTCGACAATGCAGGGTCCAAGCACGAGCAATTTCCAAAATGAAATGCATGATCTCACCTCCAATCCGCAAAGGCCAAAATGAACATGATGCATGAACATATAGTCAACATTATGCCATGCTCAACAACCATAAGTTCAACTTACCATGATACATAATCCAAAGCATTAACCACATCATATATCAATTCATAAGGAAATCACATTTCATGTCATATAAGCACATAAGCATAATCCCACATTGGTATATACATACAACCTCATATTGGCACCTAGCTATGACCCGAATACGCGGATAACCCGTTGGAACGCATTTCCAACAACAACATTACCTCGGTGGGATTCCACTCATCACCGGTCCTTGCATGGGCAAGATTCCACTCATCGCCACATGCCCTACGGATGGGATTCCACTCATCATCACGTAAAAATATATAAAAGCTTTCGGTGGAATATTACATCACCGTACTCCTCCTTGGTGCCTTAACGCCACCAAGGCCACGTACGTTTTGACTCAATTTGTGTGCACACTCATCCTAATGATCGATCATTGTACTCAAGCATACTAGTGCCAATATAAATCAAACTACACAACTTTTTACAATATCAATTTCAATATAAATTTTGTGCCTAGCACGTACTCACCATGATTCTCCAAAATCATGCAATCCACAACACAACCTCATTTTACAAACCAACACCACATGTATGTCAACCGAACAATCATCTCATCATATATCCACATTTTATTTGTCATCAACATGCATATAAAATCAATACACTAAGCCATACTTTCACATACATGTGTATCACATTATACATACTCATCATGAGGCATATCAACGATTAAAGAGTACATCCAAGGTCTCTAACTAAAGCTTAGGATTAGGCTACCACCCTAATCCTAACTCTAGGTGGGTCTATCAAGCCCAACCTAGTTCACATGCTTGAACCAACCACTTAAAAACCAATTTAAAAACATTAACCACTCACATCTACCTCCAAGCTCAACTACCAAGCAAGCGTCACCTTCAAGTTTCCGAATTTCTTCCCGAAGCTTCTCCAACGCAAGCTATCGCTTCTAAACAACCTCAATACAATTCAAATAATCCTCAAATCAGCCCAACATCAAATTATCAACCCGGAATACAAATTCAAATATCAAACCCAACATTTCAAGTCATGACCAAACCCTATACTTAGCAATTTCGGACAGCCCCAATACCTCTCCCAAAATCCATGTTTCCAACATCCATTGCACCCACAAATGATCCCAAATCAATCCCTAACCATAGTACTACCATTGGGCTGTCAATTCCCACCTTAAACAACCCCAAAACTCACCCAAAACCTTCCAAAACTCCATTTTCGTACTCATATTTTACCCAGCAGAAAATCATGTTTTTAAACACTCAAATGACATCTAAATGGTCCCAAATCATCCCCTTAGCATACATATACCATCAGCCCTCTAATTACACCCTAAAACCCACCAAAAACCAACTTTTTGACACCTTAAAAATGGGTCTAAGAACCCACTTCGGATTTTTACCAAAATTCAACCAAATTGATATATGTTACACCTTTTAATGTGATTAACTAAAGCCCCAACTCAATTTATCAAAACCAATTGGAAAACCCCCTTAAAAATCCAAACTTGATATAAACCCTAATTTTCAAAAGTTCATGGTTTTAAAATCAATGACCATGGATAGATAGGAAATGGAAAGGAGAGTTCAAATATGTGATTACCTTTCAAAAACCCCTTGAATCGAAGTTGAAATCGAATGAAATATATGCTTGAAATTTGAGAGAGTTTGGGGAATGAGGGGGAGGTATTTCACGTGGGGGGAATAATGGGAAAAGGGGAAGAAGATGACAATTTGAAAGTTGTCATCCTTTTTAAAAGTTTTTGGGCAAATTACAACATAAGTCCTTCCCTTTTTACTAAAGTTCAATTAGGCCACATTTTAGGTTGAATTTATTTTAATTTAATTTCATTGACTCGAACTATAAACCCGGATAACTCCTAACCCCAAAACACGGGTGTTACAACTCTCCCTCACTTAAGGAAATTTCGTCCCCGAAATTCATCGATCATAGAGGGCCACTGAAACATGCACCTCCACGCATTCCTCTCTCACCACAACATACTAACCAACTCGAAAGACTTACCACACAACATTTGTTATCTTACACTATGATCTCAACTGATTCTTCAAGGCATGCCAATTTCAAACTCAACTCAATCTCTTCAACAAACATAGCACGGAACAGATCTGACTCACATTTCTGAATCATAGATACACGGAACACATCTCAAACCCCTTTCTAACTCTGGTGGTAACCACAACAGATAAACAACAGAACTAGCCCGATTCACAAACTCATACAATACTGCTTGAACACTTGACTCATAACTTTCTCTGACTGATCCTCTGTCTTCAACAGGCAACCAAACACTATATAAACGTCCTTAAAAATAATCTAGTTGAAATCTCAAATCTCTATTACTCACTTCCATTATGGACCTTCCACGGATGCAACAAACTAGAAGAAAACTGAAGCTCGGTCTTGACACACTGGCAATTTACTCACTTATTCTCATACTGAACCACATGATTCATCAACTCAATCCAGAAGTACTCGTCTTCAACCCACAATACGTCTTCATACTACTCAGATGCAATACAAATGAACTACCGTGTGCTTCGGCCAAAACAATACGTCTCAAAACACTATGTCAATCGGTACAACTATTCTGTCTCTGAAATGCAAAACTCTATCATCTCTGAAACTGTATTCTGAAGGTCTTCCTTCTACCATGCCTCGCACGTGAGGTGCCAAGAACCTGTCTTGCAACTGTTTCTCTTCAAACATTCTGACTCAAAGTAGTCTAACCATGAAACTCGGCCACAAGAATACCATCATTCGGTAAACTGAATTCGGAAAATACAACTCGCAACTCAACTACTAATCTAACAACAAATACAACTCGGAACATCGGTTACTACGTTGACTCTCTTCGGATGGTACTCAATCTTGATATTACAGTCTTCGAGCAGTTCTAACACTTTAGGCTGTTCAAGTTTCAACCCTTCCTAAGTCTTCAAATATTTCAAGTTCTGATGATACGTACATATACACTGTGCATTTCTTACTATACAAGCTTCGTCTCCAAGTCTTCGTAGCAATTACAACTATAATTAACTCTATGTCTCATATCAGATAACTCTTCTCACAGTCTTTCAACTATCTTGATGAACAAGCCGCAATCTTCTGCCTTGCTTAAGCACACAACCTAACTCTACATGTAACGAATCACTATGGTTCACAAACTCCTTCTCTAATATAAGCTGATTTAAGGTCGAAGCTCTCTTCAAAGTTTCTTTCAGTTCCTCGAGGGCTCATTTTCTCGCATCTAACCACACAACTGAACATTCTTCTGTAGCAATCTATCAATGGAGCAACTATCTTCAAAAGGCTATTTACATTTCTCTGAAAGTAACAATGCTAGACCTAGGAACTATAGATATTTGTCGCAGTCTTCAATTTCTTCCAACTCATATCTTCTTTTGTCTACTAAGGATTTACTCTAACACACTCGGCTGATCTACATGTCCTAGGGGAACATCTTCATTAACTCGGAGTTCACGTTGCACAACTTGGTATATAATTAATTCTCTAATAGAATCCACCACACTAACTTCAAAGCTTGTCATGATCTTCCTCGGCACTTAAATATACTCACGTGACATCTAGAAGAGCTACTACAACTGATCAAGAAACTCGGGAAAATATTCTGCTCAACATCTCTATGGAGGTAACTAATACACTAGTCAAACAAAACGGCATAACTCAGAGCTCAAGGTGTTCACATCTTGCCCCTAAAGTTGTCTTCGGTACTTCAACTTTTCTCACTTTCAACTGGTAGTAAACGGATCTCAAACTAATCTTCAAGTAGACTGAAGCACACACTAACTGATCAACAATTCACTGACACTCGAAAACGGATACTAATTATTCACTGACACTTGTTTCAACTGTCTGAAATCTAAACACATTCTCGTACTGTCGCTCTTTCTTCTTCACAAATTGTACTGTCATACTCTAAGATGACGTACTAGGCCTAATGAGTCTAAGGTCCAACTAACCTCGCAGTTATTTCTTCAACGTGCTCAATTCTTCCGGGATTCATAAGTTATAGAGCAACAAAACTGAAGTAACCTCGGAGACGGTCTCAATAACGAACTCTTCTTCTCTATCAAGAGACAAACTAGGTGAATCTTCCAAACACTTCTAGGTAACCACAAACTAATTTAGTATTCTGTGGTCTAATCTTCATTCAAAATCAAATCTATCACAATTGCTAAGCAAGTCTGTCAACTAAACTCAATCAACCTTTGATCTCTAAAACTAGATCAACATTCAATAAGAAGCTCACATCCTCACCTACCACTACAGTCGCACAGAAATCTGCAACTTCAAGGCAACTCTCTCTTTGTCTCAAAGTATACACTAACTCTGTGCTCTTCAAGCCAAACCTTGTCAAAAGGTACATCAAAGCCGTTGAAAGACAATCACTTCACATCTACTAGAAACTAGTAACTCTGAACCACCAACAAACATCTTCTGTACATCTTTCTGATCACTATCATCTCCCAAAGGCTAGTCACATGTGTCCCTACATCTAAGGTCTCAACAAAGATATCTAATTCCTTACATGCTCACGCAAAAGGAGGTATCCGCAGAAATTGCAACTTCACATGCACACAACTGATAGTCTTCGACCCTCTTGCTTTCAGATTGGTTCTTCAACAAAATCTGACTCTTCTAAACTGTTCTTAGAGCATCTCGTAACTTCAAGACTCAATTCTGATCACACACAAACAGCCATGTTGGTCTTGCTCTAACCCTAACAAACAACCTGGAGTCAAAGCTCAAGACTCCCTTCTCGGCTCAACTGTATCGGAAGTGACTTCATCTCTTCCGCTTGCTGAAAGACAACTCAACGTACACTGACCCAATCACGCAAACTAGCTCCCACTCACGGACGCTGACCGACTGCCTTGCATTAAAATCATAGGCCGAACCCCAACGGTCACCAACTAACACTTCACTAGGCATGTTCAACTTGCATACTTGCTAACGATATACAAAAGCACGGATTGAGAATCAACTGGAGGAAACCAACTTAATACTGTATCAAGGGCTCATTCGATAAAACATCGAAACTACTCTAACCCCCACCCATAGGCCTTCACTTCTTCTTACTAACTAATGCCAGAGTTGATCACATCGTCCCTCATCCACATGAATCAACCCACATACACACTGTCTCAAACGGACAAATTGTACCTCAATCCCGGTACAACCATACCTCCCTAACTAAGATGATGGACTCCCTCAACATTGTCCACCTTTTCAGAAACTACGACTTCTACTTACCGAAAAGCAATTAAATCAACAACAACATCAGCAGTAAAACATACAAGGTTGGGTTAGCAAGGCAAGGCTTCCAAGTGGCTCAAGTATGTTCCCCTCACTTAAAATCTCTTTTTCGATGTAATAGTAGCAATGGGACTCTACGAACATGCTTCAAACAAATCAACACGCATACATGCTCAACCAAGCATATAACAAGGCTTACTTGCTAAACAAGCAAACATACGCGTACAATCAAACAACATACACTCTCAATCAACAATCATACATCACAGCATACATGGGTAACGAACAACATGCTTTTAAACAAGCAATCAACATACTCGTCATACAAGCAGCCATACTTACAGAGCAAGCAAACACCGTGCATATCAATTTAAAACTTAAACTTACCTCACTTACCTGCCCAAGGTCTCGGAAACCTTAGGCTCTGATACCGACAAATGTAACCCCCTCGTCCCGGTCTTGCCGGACGACCGGTCCGAGTGAGCCACACGGGGAAAACCGAAGTGAAACCCAAAGGATTCCCCCTCGGTTAGCAACACTATTTTTTTTACATTTTAAATCTTGTCTAGGTGAGTATTTAATCCTATGTGATCATACAGCGGAACAACATTCACGAGGCAAACAAACGAATTCAACCCAACATCTTACAACCCAAATTTTAAGCTTTAGCTACAGGCGGTATCGATACCCTTAAGGGGTGTATCGATACCCCTTGACTAGGTTTAAGCCTTATCTGCAGGCGGTATCGATACCCTTAAGGGGTGTATCGATAAACCTTGACTAGGTCAACTGGTCAAAGTCAACTCGTAAAGACCGTATCGATACACCCAAGGAGTGTATCGATACCCTCCCCAACGGTTGACTTCCCACGGTTAACGCTAAGATGACGGTATCGATACACCAGAGGCCGGTATCGATACCGAGATGGACAGTAGCTCCAGTGACCAAAATGGTATCGATACACCCCTCAAGTGTATCGATACACGAGGCCTGAAACAAGAAGGTGGTATCGATACCGTACCAACCGTATCGATACCCCTGCACTGCAAAACCTCCCAAACTCAGCAAAAACGATCAAGACTCGAGTCTAAATGCAATTTAAGACTTCACTAGCCCCAACCAAACATTCTCACAACATTTACATACCACTTTATAGCCATACAACACCCAACATGTATAAACATCAAGGAAATCATGCAATTGAATCAAAGATGACATTTAAGCACTCAAGTCTCATACTTCAACATTCAAACACAAGGGCAACCTCAAAAGGGCACATAGTCAACATTCATGGTAAGCAATTTAGGCATGGATTACAATTCAAACATGGCATCAACAAGCCAATCAAAACAACATAATTAAGGAGTCTAAACATGCTCCTAAACAACCAGCAAAAGCACAAATCCACAACACCTATCCCATTGCTTAACTATTACATTCTATCGCTTAAAATTCATACATTGAGCTCACCAAAGCAACACTTGGAGACCTTTCCTTGCCCTTGCCACCCACAAGCTATTTATCTGCATTGTCGAACAAAAGAGAGCGTAAGCATGAAAGCTTAGTGAGGGTAAGCTCATAAAACAAACCTTCGACAATGCAGGGTCCAAGCACGAGCAATTTCCAAAATGAAATGCATGATCTCACCTCCAATCCGCAAAGGCCAAAATGAACATGATGCATGAACATATAGTCAACATTATGCCATGCTCAACAACCATAAGTTCAACTTACCATGATACATAATCCAAAGCATTAACCACATCATATATCAATTCATAAGGAAATCACATTTCATGTCATATAAGCACATAAGCATAATCCCACATTGGTATATACATACAACCTCATATTGGCACCTAGCTATGACCCGAATACGCGGATAACCCGTTGGAACGTATTTCCAACAACAACATTACCTCGGTGGGATTCCACTCATCACCGGTCCTTGCATGGGCGGGATTCCACTCATCGCCACATGCCCTACGGATGGGATTCCACTCATCATCACGTAAAAATATATAAAAGCTTTCGGTGGAATATTACATCACCGTACTCCTCCTTGGTGCCTTAACGCCACCAAGGCCACGTACGTTTTGACTCAATTTGTGTGCACACTCATCCTAATGATCGATCATTGTACCCAAGCATACTAGTGCCAATATAAATCAAACTACACAACTTTTTACAATATCAATTTCAATATAAATTTCGTACCTAGCACGTACTCACCATGATTCTCCAAAATCATGCAATCCACAACACAACCTCATTTTACAAACCAACACCACATGTATGTCAACCGAACAATCATCTCATCATATATCCACATTTTATTTGTCATCAACATGCATATAAAATCAATACACTAAGCCATACTTTCACATACATGTGTATCACATTATACATACTCATCATGAGGCATATCAACGATTAAAGAGTACATCCAAGGTCTCTAACTAAAGCTTAGGATTAGGCTACCACCCTAATCCTAACTCTAGGTGGGTCTATCAAGCCCAACCTAGTTCACATGCTTGAACCAACCACTTAAAAACCAATTTAAAAACATTAACCACTCACCTCTACCTCCAAGCTCAACTACCAAGCAAGCATCACCTTCAAGTTTCCGAATTTCTTCCCGAAGCTTCTCCAACGCAAGCTCTCGCTTCTAAACAACCTCAATACAATTCAAATAATCCTCAAACCAGCCCAACATCAAATTATCAACCCGGAATACAAATTCAAATATCAAACCCAACATTTCAAGTCATGACCAAACCCCATACTTAGCAATTTCGGACAGCCCCAATACCTCTCCCAAAATCCATGTTTCCAAAATCCATTGCACCCACAAATGATCCCAAATCAATCCCTAACCATAGTACTACCATTGGGCTGTCAATTCCCACCTTAAACAACCCCCAAAACTCACCCAAAACCTTCCAAAACTCCATTTTCGTACTCATATTTTACCCAGCAGAAAATCATGTTTTTAAACACCCAAATGACATCTAAATGGTCCCAAATCATCCCCTTAGCATACATATACCATCAGCCCTCTAATTACACCCTAAAACCCACCAAAAATCAACTTTTTGACACCTTAAAAATGGGTCTAAGAACCCACTTCGGATTTTTACCAAAATTCAACAAAATTGATATATGTTACACCTTTTAATGTGATTAACTAAAGCCCCAACTCAATTTATCAAAACCAATTGGAAAACCCCCTTAAAAATCCAAACTTGATATAAACCCTAATTTTCAAAAGTTCATGGTTTTAAAATCAATGACCATAGATAGATAGGAAATGGAAAGGAGAGTTCAAATATGTGATTACCTTTCAAAAACCCCTTGAATCGAAGTTGAAATCGAATGAAATATATGCTTGAAATTTGAGAGAGTTTGGGGAATGGGGGGAGGTATTTCACGTGGGGGGAATAATGGGAAAAGGGGAAGAAGATGACAATTTGAAAGTTGTCATCCTTTTTAAAAGTTTTTGGGCAAATTACAACATAAGTCCTTCCCTTTTTACTAAATTTCAATTAGGCCACATTTTAGGTTGGATTTATTTTAATTTAATTTCATTGACTCGAACTATAAACCCGGATAACTCCTAACCCCAAAACATGGGTGTTACAGTGACTTTTAACATTTAAAGCCCTAAATAAAGTTGTCCGCGATACCGTTTCGGAACGGTCTGGACCGTTTCGAAACGAGAGCACGAGGGTTTGACCGTTTTGAGACTTTCAGCTGACCGTTTCGATACGGTGTTGACCGTATCGAAGCCCCGTTGACCCGTATCGAAACACGTTTCGATACACCCCTTGGCAGTAGCAAAAACGTTTCAAAACCCTTTGGAGGCGTTTCAAAACGCCCTTCTCTCAGACATGAATTTAAGGTATCCGTATCGAAACAGGTGAACCTGTTTCGATACATCTGGGCCTGGAAGTGCAGATGAGGCTTTAAAAGTGCAGAAAAATGATTTTTTCTTAGGCCTATCATGCATAAATGACATGAATGAGCAGGCAAAACATATGCAAACATAAACATACTCCCCCTAGCTATAAGCATGGATGAAATTAGGAGTCTAAACACATAAACATGGCATTTCCTAAGATCAAGCAATTTTAAGCACAAAAGAGGTCCTAAAAGGTCAAGATAGGCTAGCTAGACCTAACTCTCTCCTAAGGGACCAAAAACGCTCTTTGTCTAAAGGTTTTGTAAATATGTCCGCTAATTGATTTAAGGTGTCTACATACTCTATAACCACATCTTTTTTAAGGACATGATCTCTAATGAAATGATGTCTTATTTCTATGTGTTTGGTTCTAGAGTGTTGGATGGGATTTTTTGTTAGACATATTGCACTAATATTGTCACATTTTAGGGGTATGGTTTCAACTTTAATTCCATAATCTAAGAGTTGTTGCTTCATCCAAAGGACTTGAGCACAACAACTCCCTAAGGATATGTACTCGGCTTCGGTGGTAGATAAGGCTACACTATTTTGTTTCTTAGAGAACCAAGATATGAGCATACTACATAGGAATTGACAAGTTCCTGAAGTACTTTTCCTATCGATTTTGCAACCCCCATAATTCGCATCCGAATAAGCATGAATGTTAAAGGTAGAGTCTCTAGGGTACCAAAGACCTAAACAAGGAGTATCTCTAAGGTACCTAAAGATTCTCTTAACGGCTATAAGGTGAGACTCTCTAGGACTAGCTTGAAACCTAGCACACAAGCAAACACTAAACAAGATATATGGTCTACTTGCGGTAAGGTAAAGCAATGATCCAATCATAGAACGATAAAGCTTAGAGTCAACACACTTACCTCCTTCATCTTTGTCAAGCTTTGTAGATGAGCTCATAGGTGTGGCTTGAGGCTTTGCATTCTCCAAGCCAAACTTCTTGAGCATATCCTTTATGTACTTTGCTTGATTGATGAAGGTGCCATCCTTCTTTTGCTTGATTTGGAGTCCCAAAAAGAATGAAAGCTCCCCCATCATGCTCATCTCGAATTCACCTTGCATTAACTTAGCAAACTCTTGACAATGACATTCATTAGTAGAATCAAAAATAATATCATCAACATAAATTTGAACTACTAAGATGTCATTTTTATACATTTTTATAAAAAAAAGTGTAGTGTCCACCTTACCTTTTTCAAATCCTTTTTCAATTAAAAAGTTTGAAAGTCTTTAATACCAAGCTCTAGGAGCTTGTTTTAAACCATAAAGAGCTTTGGTGAGTTTGAAAACATGATTTGGAAATTTTGAGTCTTCAAAACTCGGTGGTTGTTCCACATACACTTCTTCATTTATAAAACCATTTAAAAATGCGCTTTTAACATCCATTTGAAAAAGCTTGAAATTATGATAACATGCATATGCAAGCAACATCCTAATGGCTTCCATTCTAGCTACGGGTGCATAGGTTTCATCAAAATCTATTCCCTCTTCTTGAGTGTAACCTTGTGCTACTAGTCTAGCTTTATTTCTTACAATGTTACCACTCTCATCTAGCTTGTTCCTAAAGACCCATTTAGTTCCTATGGTAGATTGATTACTAGGCCTATCAACTAATGTCCAAACGTTACTTCTCTCAAATTGATTTAACTCTTCTTGCATAGCCATAATCCAAAAGTCATCTTTCAATGCTTCTTTAATATTCTTAGGCTCTATGCATGAGATAAATGCAACATGATTCATTAATCTAAGAGAAGATCGAGTGGTTACCCCCTTGGATGGATCACCCAAGATTTCACCACCTTTGACATAGTTCAACTCCCTTGGGTAGCTCACTTCCTTTTCCTCAAGAGCCAAGTCCTTCAAGGCTTCAAGAGGCGGATCTCGTGTGTCCTCTTCTTTTGTTGGAATCTCATCCTCCTTTGAAGTTTGTCCTCCATCAAAGGCATTTATGATTCCTACATCATCATCATCACAAGAATCCTTCCTTGGAAGGAGGTTATCATCGAATACAACATGAATAGATTCTTCTACTACTAAAGTTCTTTTGTTAAATACTCGATAGGCTTTAGAGGTTAAAGAGTAACCTATGAAAATAGCTTCATCACTTTTTGCATCAAATTTACCTAAGTTGTCTTTTCCATTATTTAAAACAAAACACTTGCAACCAAAAGGGTGAAAATAGCTAATGTTAGGCTTTTTAGATTTTAAAATCTCATAAGGTGTTTTCTTTAAAATTGGCCTAATCATTACTCGATTTACAATATAGCAAGCGGTGTTTGTGGCTTCCGCCCAAAAATATTTAGGTAAATTGTTTTCACAAAGCATAATTCTAGCCATTTCTTGCAAAGTTCTATTTTTCCTCTCAACTACCCCATTTTGTTGAGGAGTTCGAGGAGCCGAAAAATTGTGGCTAATACCATTTTCATTTAAAAAATCTTCAAACCCTAAATTTTGAAACTCGGTTCCATGATCACTTCTAATATGTGAAATTTTAAGTTCAAGATCATTTTGGGTTAGTTTTGAAAATGTGATGAATTTTTCCAAAGCCTCATCTTTAGTACTTAAAAATAGAACCCAAGTAAATCTAAAAAAATCATCAACAAGTAAAAAAGCATAAGACTTACCACCCAAGCTCGTAGTCCTAATTGGCCCAAATAAATCCATATGGATAAGTTGTAAACATCTACTAGTAGAAACATCATTAATGGATTTAAAGGAAGACTTATGTTGTTTACCCTTAGAGCATGCATCACAAATTTTATCATTTGAAAATTTTATCTTGGGTAAACCTCTAACTAGATTAAGGGAGACTAGTTTTTCTAAAACACTTATGCTAGCATGTCCTAGTTTCCTATGCCACAACCATGCATCATTTTCATTTTGTGCTACTAAGCATGCATGAGATGTATGAATGTCATCTAGATGCACCATGTATATGTTCCCTATGCGATGACCTATGAGCATAATATTATTAGATTTAATGTCCACAATTTTGCATCCATTTTTATCAAATAAAACATTAAATCCTTTATCACACAATTGACTTATGCTCAATAAGTTGTGTTTAAGACCATTGACATACAAGACATTTTCAATGCGAATAGTAGAGTGATTACCTATGGAGCCAATACCTTTAATGTGGCCTTTGGAGTTGTCACCAAATGACACTACTCCTCCACTTTTTGGCTTTAGATCCATGAATCTACTCTTGTCTCCGGTCATATGCCTTGAGCATCCACTATCAATGTACCATGAGTTTTGACTTTGTGCTTTGGCCTTGTAGCAATGCTCCCCCTACAAACAAAGATATTAAGCTTTTGTTTTCGGTACCCAAATCATTTTGGGTCCATGAGTGTTAGCTCCCAAAACCTTGGTTCCCTTAGGAATCCAAGATGACATAGCAATAATGTTATTAAATTTTATAAGTTCCTTAGGAACCCATACACTTCTAATTCTTTTAGCTCTATTATGTCTAGGATAGCTACCTTGTTTGTAGTAGTTAGTCTTTTTCTTAGGTTGGTGTGTTCTTGAGGATTCACCTAATTCATGCTTGACACTACCAACATTTTTAAAAGACTTCTTGAGCTCATTTAGCTCATCCAACACCTTTTGGTGTTTACTATTACATTGAGACAAAAGATTATTAAGGTCAACATTTTCATCTTGAAAGAATTTTAGTTCATCTTTTAACCCTAATATCTTTTTCTCAAATTTTGAATTAGCTTGAGTGAGTGAGTCATTTTTCTCATTTAGTTCCAAAATAATTTTCTTGTTCCTAATGACCGACTATTTATATTTCTCAACTAATTCATCATAGACCTCTTGTAACTCATCATATGCATCATTCAATTCATCATATATAAAATCTAAATGTAAAACCGAAATTGATTTTGATATAACACATAAACTTAAGGACCAATTTGCAAAACAATAAATTTTTAAGTACTCTTTAAAGTCTCACAATTGACAAGTATTTTTGAACAAAATTATATTTAAAGACTGGCTCTCGAATATATATAATTCCCTAAGTCTTTTTCTATGATTTTTAAGCCTAAGTATGCAAAAACGCCCAGGCGTATCGATACCCTCAGTGTATCGATACCCTATTTTGTCACTGGAATTTTATTGAACATACCGTACCGATACGCCCTGAAACCGTATCGATACGATATGCATCTGGGCAACTGTTTTCATGAAACTGTACCGATACGCCATACAGATGTATCGATGTGATGTTCATCTGGGAAAATGTTTTTCATGAAACCGTACCGATACGCCTAGCAACCGTATCGATACGCTAAGCATATCTTTGAAAAATCTGGGCATTTAATTATTTGATCGTTACTTGTCAGTTGGTTGGTTTCCCAATTTTCAAAAGGTAGTTATACCGTACCGATACGCTTAGTATGCGTATCGATACACTTTTTATACAAACATAGCTTGGGATTCCAGTAACTTTGGACCGTATCGATACTGACCTCTGTATCGATACGCCCCTTTAAAACCGTACCGATACGCCTTCTATGTGTATCGATACGCCCTGTTTTCAGGCACAACGGCTCTTTCCTCTTTGATGCAGGTATCGATACGCCCTTCCTGAGTACCGATACGGTAGGCTGCAGAGCTGCATTTAATGCGGGAAAAATGTCCACAACGGCTCTATTGATGATCCCAACTACCCAAACGGCTAGAAATCAATGCAAGGGTATAAAAACAAGCTTCATTTAACCAAGCAACAACTATTGAACATTCAAGCATCATCAAAGCAAAAATTCCAAACCCTTGAGCTATTCAAAGTCATATTCTTGTACCCAACTTTTTGTCTTTCAATTTGTCAAATTGTATTGTGAGTTTGGGGTTGTTCAAATTGTAATTGGGTAGACAAATCTCCTTTGAGAGGAAACATTTGAGTTTACCAAATTCTTCTTTGTATTTGAGTGGGTTAAGCTTTGGGTAGAAAGCTTAATAAAAAATGTAAGGTTTCCTCCTCATCCAAGAAAAGGGGACGAATTCAATTAGTGAATTGTTTGAAAATCCTTAGTGGGAGCTAAGGTAGTTGATGTAGAGTTCATTTGGAGAACTTGAACCACTATAACCCCTTGTGTCATTTTTATTTTCAATCTTTCTCTTCAACAAAATTTTAATTGCCAATTCACCCCCTCTTGGCCATTTGCAAGTGTTCGATCAACTCAACAATTGGTATCAGAGCTACACTCATTGGAAGGATTACAACCCTCTTGAGTCGATTCTTGGAGAGTTTGATCAACAACAAGTCAAGCAATGGCATCCACCTCCAACTATGAGTCCCAATCCACCACCAAGCCACCATTCTTCAATGGGGATAACTATCCTTATTGGAAGAATAAGATGAGGCTCTTCATCAAGTCTATCGACTATATGGTGTGAGATGTAGTTGAAGAAGGTCCATACATTCCCATGAGGAGAGATGGAGAAAGGCTCATCCCAAAGATCAAAGCCGAAATGACCGATGATGAAAGAAGAAGGATGCAAGTGAATGACAAAGCTCTTCATGTAATATTTTGTGCACTTGGTCCGGATATCTATTCCAAGGTGTCTTCAATCGAAAATGCCAAGGAGGTTTGGGACACCCTCGAGACAACATACGAGGGAACTAGTGATGTCAAGGAGACAAAGATTGGGCTACTCAATCTAAGCTATGAGAACTTCAAGATGGATCCCGAAGAAAGTGTCTCCAAGATGTTTGATCGGTTCTCGGTCATTGTCAACGGTTTGAAGGGTTTCGGTGAAATCATTCCCGAAGACAAGCTAGTGAGAAAGTTGTTGTATCTCTTTCGGAATCATGGGATGGCAAGAGAACGGCCATTATTGAAGCTAGAGATTTGAAGACTCTCAAGCTAGATGCTCTTGTTGGATCTCTACTCACACATGAGATTATGAGGAAGGGAAGAGAACAAGAGAAGAAGATAGTGGAGAAGAAGGAATTTGAGAAGAAGAAAGTTGGAATCGCACTAAAGGCCTCACAACAAGAAAGCGATTCTAGTGAGGATGAAGATGAGGAGATGGCTATGTTGTCCAAACGCTTTACTCGGTTTATGAAGTCAAATCGTGGAAGAAAATTCATTAGAAAGTGAGACTTCAAGAGTAAAAGCAAGGAAGAGGAGAAGGACCAAAATACTTGCTATGAATGCAAGAAACCGGGTCACATTCGTTCCGAGTGTCCTCAAGTGAAAAAGAAAAGCTTTGGGAAGAAGAACAAGCTCAAAGCAAAAATTGCTACTTGGAGTGACGATGAGTCTTCCGAGGAAGAGGAGGAAGTGGCCAACCTATGTCTCATGGCCATCGATGATGAACCTAAGGTAAACTCTAACTCATCCAATTTCGATTTTTCTATTGAGGAACTTCAAGATGCTTATGATGAATTGCAAGAAGTGTATGATGAGTTAGTAGGAAAATACAAAGAGCCCATTTTGAAAAACAAGAAAACAATTTCCGATTTAAAAATTCAAAATGAGACATTTTCAAAAACTAACTCTGAATTGGAAAAGAAGGTTTTGTTTTTAGTTAATCTTTCAAATGATCTTAGAACTAAAAATCTTGAACTTGAAAAACTTCTTTCCGATTTTCAAGATTATCACACAAAGGAAGTGGATAATCTTAAAACATCTATTGCTATTGGGAAAAATAATTTTGAAAAAGGAAATCATTCTAAATCCCAATATGTAAAAAGAAAACATTTTGTACCTAAACAAAGAAATTTTTATAAGCAAGCTAGAAGTCATAGAGTTAGGAGTGTTTGGGTTCCTAAAGAACTCATTATTTCTAATGATTTGAATGTTATTGCTTCTTGGATTCCTAAGGGAACAAAATTGTTGAAGGCTAACACTCATGGACCCAAAATGATTTGGGTACCAAAAACCAAGGCCTAATTTCTTTGTTTGTAGGGAGAGCATTGCTACAAGGCTAAAGCTTCAAGCAAAAATTCTTGGTACCTTGATAGTGGATGCTCAAGACACATGACCGGTGAGAAGAGTAGATTTGTGGAACTAAAGCCTAAGAGTGGTGGAGTAGTAACTTTCGGTGACAACTCCAAAGGCCACATTGAAGGAATAGGCTCCATTGGTAATCACTCTTCTATTTTCATTGAAAATGTTTTGTATGTCAACGGTCTTAAACATAATTTGTTGAGCATTAGTCAATTATGTGATAGGGGTTTTAATGTTTTATTTGATAAAAGTGGTTGCAAAATTGTAAACATTAAAACAAATTAAATAATGCTCAGAGGACATAGAATAGGCAATATTTACATGGTGCATTTAGATGACATCCATTCATCCCATACATGCTTAGTTGCACATGATGAACATGACTCGTGGCTTTGGCATAGAAAATTAGGACACGCTAGCATGAGTGTCTTAGAGAAATTAATTTCCCTTAATCTAGTTAGAGGTTTACCCAAACTTAAATTTTTAAATGATAAAATTTGTGATGCATGTTCAAAGGGTAAACAACATAGAAGTTCTTTTAAATCCATAAATGATGTCTCTACTAGTAGATGTTTACAATTGATTCATATGGATCTCTTTGGGCCAATTAGAACAATGAGCTTGGGTGGAAAATCATATGCTTTTGTACTTGTTGATGACTACTCTAGGTATACTTGGGTTCTATTCTTAAGTACAAAGGATGAGGCTTTAGAAAAATTCATCACATTTTCAAAAATAACTCAAAATGATCTTGAACTTAAAATTTCTCACATTAGAAGTGATCATGGAATCGAATTTCAAAATCTAGGTTTCGATAAGTTTTTAAATGAAAATGGGATTAGCCACAATTTTTCCGCACCTCGTACTCCTCAACAAAATGGGATAGTTGAGAGGAAAAATCGAACTTTAGAAGAAATGGCTAGAACCATGCTTTGCGAAAATAATTTACCTAAATATTTTTGGGCGAAAGCCACAAATACCTCTTGCTATATTATAAATCGAGTAATGATTAGTCCAATTTTGAAGAAAACACCTTATGAGATTTTAAAATCTAAGAAGCCTAACATTAGCTATTTTCACCCTTTTGGTTGCAAGTGTTTTGTTTTGAATAATGGTAAAGAAAACTTAGGCAAATTTGATGCTAAAAGTGATGAAGCTATTTTCTTAGGATACTCTTTAAACTCTAAAGCCTATCGTGTATTTAATAAAAGAACTCTAGTTGTTGAAGAGTCAATACATGTTGTTTTCGATGATAACCTCCTTCTGAGGAAGGAATCTTGTGATGATGATGATGTAGGAATCATTGATGCCATTGATGGAGGACAAACGTCAAAGGTGGATGAGATTCCAACCAAAGAAGAGGACTCACAAGATCCACCTCTTGAAGCCTTGAAGGACTTGGTTCTTGAGGAAAAGGAGGTGTCTTACCCAAGGGAGTTAAACTATGTCAAAGGTGGTGAAATCTTGGGTGATCCATCCAAGGGGGTAACTACTAGATCCTCTCTCAAATTAATGAATCATGTTGCATTTATTTCATGCATTGAGCCTAAAAATATTAAAGAAGCTTTAAAAGATGACTTTTAGATTTTGGCCATGCAAGAGGAATTAAATCAATTTGAGAGGAGTAAAGTTTGGACATTAGTTGAAAGGCCTAATGATCAATCTACTATAGGAACAAAATGGGTTTTTAGGAATAAATTAGATGAAAGTGGTAATATAGTGAGAAACAAGGCTAGGCTTGTTGCTCAAGGGTATACACAAGAAGAGGGAATTGATTTTGATGAGACTTATGCTCCCGTAGCTAGGATGGAAGCTATTAGGATGTTACTTGCATTTGCATGTTATCATGATTTCAAGCTTTTTCAAATGGATGTGAAAAGTGCCTTTTTAAATGGTTTTATAAATGAAGAGGTGTATGTTGAACAACCACCGGGTTTTGAGGATTCAAAATTTCCAAACCATGTGTTTAAACTTACAAAAGCTCTCTATGGTTTAAAACAAGCTCCTAGAGTTTGGTATGAGAGACTCTCAAATTTCTTAATTGAAAAGGGTTTTGAAAAAGGAAAGGTGGATACAACACTCTTCATAAAAAGATATAACAATGACATCTTAGTAGTTCAAATTTATGTTGATGATATTATTTTTGGTTCTACTAATGAGTGTTATTGTAAGGAGTTTTCTAAGCTAATGCAAGATGAGTTCGAGATGAGCATGATGGGGGAGCTCTCATTCTTTCTGGGACTCCAAATCAAGCAAAGGAAGGATGGCACCTTCATAAATCAAGCTAAGTACGTGAATGATATGCTCAAGAAGTTTGGCTTGGAGAATGCAAAACCTCAAGCCACTCCCATGAGTTCTTCCATAAAGCTTGACAAAGATGAAGAAGGTAAGTGTGTTGATTCTAAGTTTTATAGATCCATGATAGGTTCTTTGCTTTACCTTACCGCAAGTATACCGGATATTATGTTTAGTGTTTTCTTGTGTGCTAGGTTTCAAGCTAGTCCTAGAGAATCACACTTAGTTGCCATTAAGAGAATTTTTAGATACCTTAGAGACACACCTACTTTAGGCCTTTGGTATCCTAAGGATTCTTCCTTTAGCCTTCATGCTTTTTCGGATGCAGATTATGGGGGATGTAAAATAGATAGGAAAAGTACTTCCGAGACATGTCAATTCTTAGGTAGTATGCTCGTATCTTGGTTCTCTAAGAAACAAAATAGTGTAGCCTTATCTACCACCGAAGCGGAGTACATATCCTTAGGGAGTTGTTGTGCTCAAGTCCTTTGGATGAAGCAACAACTCTTAGATTATGGTGTTAAAATAGAAACCATACCCCTTAGGTGTGACAACACTAGTGCCATTTGTCTCACTAAGAATCCCATCCAACACTCTAGAACTAAACACATAGAAATTAGACATCATTTCATTAGAGATCATGTTTTGAAAAATGATGTTGTTATAGAGTTTGTTGACACCTTGAACCAATTAACGGACATATTTACAAAACCTTTAGATAAAGAGCGCTTTTGGACCCTTAGGAGAGAGTTAGGTTTAACTAGCCTTTCTTGACACTTTTTTTGGTCCCAAAATGTCAAAATTTGCTTGAAATTGTTTGTGATTCATGCTTGTGTTAATTTTGTTCTTTTTGCTTCTATGCATGTTGCTAGGGGGAGTATATACTAAGTTTAGCCATTAAAACTTGTTCATATGACATGTACATGCTTTAGGGTTGTTTCAAATTGGATTTTTGCACTTAAATCTGTCAAAACTGCAGAAACTGGTAATGGTGTATCGATACGGCTTAGGCGTATCGATACGGGTTGATTTCTGGGAATTTTTGCATATGAACAAGTATCGATACGACCCCTCGTATCGATACGGTACAAGTCAAGAGAAATAGTCAAAGCCAAGCGTACCGATACGGACCCACGTATCGATATGGTAGTAAAGACGAATATAAAATTAGGGTTAATGGGTATCGATACGCGTGTATAGCGTATCGATACGGCCTCGACGGAGAGGCTATTTACGGCTGTATATGTTAAAATACTTTAAAACACAAAAACCCTTTTTCTCCCCACAAACCCTAGCAGCGAAACCCTATTTAAACCCCCTCAATACTTCAAATTTTACCATCAATCTTCAAAATTTCTTGAGGGTTTTTGCTCTACACATCAAGGCAAACCTTGGGCATCAAATCTTGTGCATTCACATCCCCTCTTTCATCCATTCTAAGATTCAAGGTATAAAATTTCTCCTTTTTTTTTAATTTTCGTTTGTTTTTAATTGATGTTTCAACTGAATTTTTGTACAAATCTTGTTTGATTGTTATGGGTTTCACCTTTTTCACAAAAATTTTCAAAAATTAATTTTTTTTATTATTCGAATATATTTTATGTTCGATATTTTTTTAAATTTTTTTTAATTTTTTGAATATCTCTTTAATTTTAAAATTCTTTTTAACAAATTACCTTGAATTATTAGAATTTATTGGATCAAATAGGATGTTAATTGCATACATATTCGAATCCTTTTTGATGAATTTTCAGGATTATGGCACCGAAAAAGGGCAATAAGCGTCATCGTTCTTCTTCCAATCCTAACGAGGATGTCGAGGGTAATCCTACACCTAACCTTCCTTATATCATCCAATTAAGTTTTCCCGAACCTCTTGATAGGGAACGATATAAACTTTTTCAAGGAATGAACCTTAGGGAAGAGCGAGTTGTGTCTATCCCTTTTTTAAATTTTGCTCGTTTCAAGTTTCAATACCTATCTTTGATTAAGCAATGGAAATTCTTAACCTTTTTAAATATTCCTCCTATCCTATATAGGAACCTAGTCATTGTGTTCTTTTCTAATGCCGTATGTATACATGATGAACCTAGGGAGCATGTCATTGTCATTGAATCTTCCATTATGGGCAAACGTTTTCAAATTGATCAAAAAGTTTTATGCAATGTCTTTGGTTTTGAAGATGTTGGTATTGATGATGAACATTCTTTGGGTACGGGTTATTTAGGTCCCGCAAAAGTTTTAAATGCTCATGATCGTATCCTTCATCTTCTTGTTTCTTGGTTTCTTCGTCCATCGGGTGGGAAATATTCAATTGTTCGTCAAACGAATGATTTTTGGCTTAAGTGTTTTAGAGAAGGTAAACGTCCAAATTTGTGTCAAATCATGTTTGCCGACCTTGTGTTCTTAGTTCAAAACCGTCACACCAAACTAGTCTCATCCTTTTACTACTCCACGGCTTTGAGTTGTTTATTTCATTCCCTTGGCATTGATTGTTCACATGATTTTCCCGAAACCCTTGGCCTACCTATTGATGAGCGTTCCCTAGCTCGCTCCGGTTTCACTTATGTTGATAATGAGTGGGTTCGCAATCCTCAAGATCCTCCGCCCGTTGCTCCGGTCGATACCTCTCGTGCTTCTTCGAGTTCTCACCGTGCCCCTCTTGATTCCTCCTCCATGGATACTCTCATGACTTTCCTAAATGAGAAGTTCACCGCGATGGGTACTCGTTTCACATCCTTAGAGGATCGCGTCCAAGGCATGGACAAGAAGATAGATACCATGGTCGCTCGCCAAAACTCCATGGACATCTCTCTTACCGCCTTCCATGGTGCTTGGATCAATCAAACCCGAAGGAACCAACCCTCTCAAGAAGATGAAGAAGAAGATGACGAGGAAGATCATGATGACGAAGGGGACGAGTAGATCATGCATCTCATCTTAGGCCATTTAGTCTTTTATTATTGTTATTGCATTTTCGTTTTTAGAACTTGAAGTTTATGCCTATTATCTATGTTTTTAGGATTTTAAGAGTTTGGATTATGATGGTTGCTTTGACATTTATGCATTTGAACCTTTATGTTTATTTTGAAGTTTATAAATTTGAACTCTTTGCTTGCTTTTAGTTTAATGAATTATTGTTGCTTTATATTGCTATTATCCTTGTATTCTATTTTGATCTAACAAAAAGGGGGAGAAGGATCATAGAGTCAAAATATTTTTGTTTTGAAAATCTATCTTAAAGTAAGGGGGAGAAAGCTTTTCAAAGTTTCAAAAACTTAAAAATTTATTTATGGTTTTGTTATATCAAAAAGGGGGAGATTGTAAAACCGAAATTGATTTTGATATAACACATAAACTTAAGGACCAATTTGCAAAACAATAAATTTTTAAGTACTCTTTAAAGTCTCACAATTGACAAGTATTTTTGAACAAAATTATATTTAAAGACTGGCTCTCAAATATATATAATTCCCTAAGTCTTTTTCTATGATTTTCAAGCCTAAGTATACAAAAACGCACAGGCGTATCGATACCCTCAGTGTATCGATACCCTATTTTGTCACTAGAATTTTATTGAACATACCGTACCGATACGCCCTGAAACCGTATCGATACGATATGCATCTGGGCAACTGTTTTCATGAAACCGTACCGATACGCCATACAGACGTATCGATATGATGTTCATCTGGGAAAATGTTTTTCATGAAACCGTACCGATACGCCTAGCAACCGTATCGATACGCTAAGCATATCTTTGAAAAATCCGGGCATTTAATTATTTGACCGTTACTTGTCAGTTGGTTGGTTTCCCAATTTTCAAAAGGTAGTTATACCGTACCGATACGCTTGGTATGCGTATCGATACACTTTTTATACAAACATAGCTTGGGATTCCAGTAACTTTGGACCGTATCGATACTGACCTCCGTATCGATATGCCCCTTTAAAACCGTACCGGTACGCCTTCTATGCGTATCGATACGCCTTGTTTTCAGGCACAACGGCTCTTTCCTCTTTGATGCAGGTATCGATACGCCCTTCCCGAGTACCGATACGGTAGGCTGCAGAGCTGCATTTAATGCGGGAAAAATGTCCACAACGGCTCTATTGATGATCCCAACTACCCAAACGGCTAGAAATCAATGCAAGGGTATAAAAACAAGCTTCATTTGACCAAGCAACAACTATTGAACATTCAAGCATCATCAAAGCAAAAATTCCAAACCCTTGAGCTATTCAAAGTCATATTCTTGTACCGAACTCTTTGTCTTTCAATTTGTCAAATTGTATTGTGAGTTTGGGGTTGTTCAAATTGTAATTGGGTAGACAAATCTCCTTTGAGAGGAAACATTTGAGTTTACCAAATTCTTCTTTGTATTTGAGTGGATTAAGCTTTGGGTAGAAAGCTTAATCAAAATTGTAAGGTTTCCTCCTCATCCAAGAAAAGGGGACGAATTCAATTAGTGAATTGTTTGAAAATCCTTAGTGGGAGCTAAGGTAGTGGATGTAGAGTTCATTTGGAGAACTTGAACCACTATAACCCCTTGTGTCATTTTTATTTTCAATCTTTCTCTTCAACAAAATTTTAATTGCCAATTCACCCCCCTCTTGGCCATTTGCAAGTGTTCGATCAACTCAACACTAAAGTTGATGAGTTAGAGGTTACCATGGAGGAATCTTCCTCAAGTGCCATGAGGCAAAGGTTAGCCACTTCTTGTTCGTCATCCTCCGATGACTCCTCATCACTCCAAGTAGCAAGCTTGGCTTTGAGCTTCTTCTTCTTCTCAAAGCCCTTCTTCTTGAGTTGAGGGCACTCTGAATGTATGTGGTCGGGTTGTTTGCACTCAAAGCAAATGATTTGATCACTTGCTTCTTCTTTGTTCTTGCTTTTGAAGTCCATCTTTCTTTGGATTTTTCTTCCCCGGTTGGACCTCATAAAGCGTGACAATCGTTTGGCTATTATAGCCAATTCTTCTAGCTCATCCTCCTCACTAGAAGAGCTCTCTTCATGTAGTGAAGCTTTGAGAGCTATTCACATCTTCTTCTTCTTCTCAACCTCAAGCTTTTCTACTCTTTTCTCTTCTTTCTTCTTCCCTTCCTTGCTTCATAATCTCATGAGTAAGGAGAGAACCCACAAGCTCATCAAGCTTTAAAGTCTTTAAATTCTTAGCTTCAATGATGGCGGTTCTCTTCTCATCCCAAGATTCGGGAAGTGAATAGAGTAGCTTCCGGACAAGCTTGTCTTCCGGTATGATCTCTCCAAAACCTTTGAGCCCATTGACTATAGTGGAGAACCGATCAAACATCTTGGACACCGTCTCATCGGGCTCTATCTTGAAATTCCAATCTTAGTTTCTTTAACATCGTTGGTTCCCTCATAGGTAGTATCAAGAGTGTCCCACACTTCTTTGGCACTCTCGATGGATGAAACTTTAGAATAGATGTCCGAACCGAATGAACAAAAGAGCATGTGGAGAGCTTTGTCATTTACTTGAATCTTTTTCCTTTCTTCTTCACTCATCTCCACCTTTTTCTTCAAGACCATCTTGCCTTCACCATCTTGCTTCAATGAAATGTAAAGGACATCTTCAATGACATCCCACACTAAGTAATCATTGGACTTGATGAAGAGACGCATTCTATTCTTCCAAAAGGAATAGTTATCACCATTGAAGAAGGGAGGCTTTGTAGTGGATTGAGACTCATACATGCCCGAACCGGAGGTTGAAGCCATCTCTTGATATTTGATGATCACACTCTTCCAAGGAACTCCTATTGTGGTTGTTAATCCTCAAAGAGGTAGGCTCTGATACCAATTGTTGAGTGGATCGAAAGATTGATATGAACCAAGAGGGGGTGAATTGGATTTTTAAGGTTTGTGTGGTGGAAATTGCAAATTAAAAAGATTGACAAGAAATTTTAGAGTGGTTCAAGTTCCAAATGAACTCTACATCCACTACCTTAGCTTCACTAAGGATTTGCAACAATTTCACTAATTGCTCTTCCCCTTTTCTAGGCTAAGGAGGCAACCCTTACAATTTTTGATTAAATTTTCTACCCAAAATTTAACCCAATCCTCACACAAAGGTAACAAAGAATTTGATGGCTAAGATAGTATCTCTCAATACAATTTGTAGCCCAATTACAAGCACTCAACCCAATTGATAAAGATAAGAATGAAAATTACAATTGGGGTTTCTAGACAAATATGGGATTTTAGCACAAATGCTTGGATTTGATGTATGGATATTTGCTTTTGGATCAATAGTTGTTGCTGGAGCTTTTAGAGGTCCCTTTTATACCTTCTCATTGATTTCTAGCCGTTGTGGTTGTTGCACTCATCAATAGAGCCGTTGGGGATGTTATCTCACCTCCATAAATGTAGTCTGCAACAATCCGTTTTGGAACGCGGGGTATCTGTTTCGAAACGAACTAAAATAGAAAGAGTCGTTGGGGTGCATTTAAGAGCCCGTTTCGAAACGTGTTGAAGCCGTTTCGAAACACTTTTGCCACTGTCAAGGGTCGTTTCGAAACAGCCTGAGCCCGTTTCGAAACACCCTAACGGTTTCCAAAAAATCAGTTAAAAACATTGTAACGGTCATATTTTCAAATCAAAATGAAGAACAGTTTCGAAATGCTTGGACTCATTTCGAAACAGTTTTGCTACTGTCAAGGGTCGTTTCGAAACTGATTGAGCCCGTTTCGAAACACCCTATTGATCTTTGAAAATTCAGTTAAAAATATTACAACGGTTATAGTTTTCAAATCAAAATGAAGAACCGTTTTGAAACGCTTGAAGCCGTTTCGATACGGGTTCATGTGTTCTAAAGCCGTTTCGATACGCGTTTCGGAACAGAGGTTGACAGTGATGAAATCGTTTCGAAACGACTTAGGCCGTTTCGAAACAGGGACTTGAAAATCACTGTTTCGGCTTTAAACACATAGAAAAATATTTGAAATTTTTGTTTTTAACTTTGGCATAATCTTAAAATCATATGGGGATGTTTGAGGACTTAAAAATTCGTTTTCACATTTTCAATTTAGTCATTAGGTTTTTAGTTATATCAAAATTAAAATATTGGTTTCACAATCAAGCAAAATGATATATAAGGACATGATTATATTCAATCTTATTCATCAGATAGAGCGTGATGGTTTGGCGTGGGATTTTATTCAATCTTGTTATTGCGTGGGATCTAGGCTTTCGGAGTTTAGATGTGGAATCCGATAATGCTCAAGCTATCAAGCTTATTCATCAGGTAGAGTCTGATGGTTTCTCTCTCGCTATCACTCGTGCTATCCATGATGTGGTTCAGAGAGATTGGCGGATCTCGATTCGTGCTATCCCTAGGAAGTGAAATCAAGTTGCAGATGCTTTGGCAAAACGTGCAAGTCTCTCAAATCTCGACTTAATTCTTTTGGATTCTGTCCCGACTTTTGTTGTTGATCTATTACGCGATGACTTAGTTCCTCCTAGGATGCAATCCTCATGTGTTTTGTATATCATATCATGTGCACTCTTTTTTTCTATTAGGTTTAGGGAGGTTTTTTAATGAGGCATATGATAACGATACCCTTTTCTTATAAAAAAAATCTATATATTAATTTATTATTTATATAACTATTTTTAATGTAATTTAATTAATTATTAAATTTAAATACAAATATTAGTGTGTGAGAATAAAAGAAAAAAATATTAATTTACAAATGTCACAATGTAAATATGTGAGATTGAAGAATTAAAATAAAAATAATTAAATTTAGGTTATTTGAATTTTTTTTATAATTGTTAAGGGTAAAAGGGTCTTTATAATTCTTATGTTAAAACCTCTAATTTCAAAAAGCTTCTATTAGCAACTTTTTCAAAATTAGAGGTTTCACTCTAATCGGCTATTTCAATCCGTTCTTTACCAAACATTTAAATTAGCATATTTGACCGGTCAAACCTCTAATTTTAGCTCAAACCTCTCTTTACCAAACATGACCTAACTCCTTTTGAGTTTTTGAAATAAATCGTTAAATAATACCTCATGCAAATAAGGATGGTCATTGGTCGGGTTGGGTCGAGTTTCTAGTTGATCCGCACCCGATTCAAAAATTTAACACATCAATCAAAACCCAACCCGACCCAACATTTTATGATGTTCCACCTGGCTCGGACCTGAATTATAGAGTAAAAACCTGAACCCGAACTCGAACAGACCCGACATAAATAAAAAAATTATTAATTTTTATTATTATTCAATAAAATAGGAAGCTAATTGAAAAAATATAAATAAAAATGGAACATTATAATAATTATTCTATTTTTATTAAACAAAATATGGAGATAATTGAAATATATATAGAGATATTGTAGCAATTATACCTAAATATTTAAAATAAAATTAAACTATTATTTCAGATCGGGTCAGACTCATCTTAAAAAAATTAGACCCAAACTCGACTTAAACCGATTTTTTTTAAAAAAACTCGATCTTATAAAATCGGGTCGGATTGAAACCCATCAAGTATATATTAAATGACCATCCCTACATGCAAATCCTCAATTTCAAATGTAAGCAATAATTCTTTTCAAAAAAATGTAAGCAATGATTACACCACCAAGTCACCAACGGCAGTAAAAGACATGAAATTACAATGGTCGATTTTACGGTAAGAAAGCAATAATGAGGTAAAATCATGAAAATTATAATCCATCTCTTTCTAAAAAAATTATACAATTTTCTTGACAAATTCAGCAACTATATACTTTGATTAAAATGTTATATAAAGAAAATAGATCTTTTGCCACTAGTTTTTGGTATATGAATAAAATTATATATAAAATTATAACCATAGCAGAACACCAATCTTCAATGTAAAAAACGTTCGTTGATACTCATCATATAAACGTTAAACTGTTAGAAAAAAATAACACCATCACAACAGCTGATAGCCTGGCAAAAAAAAGGATCAGCAGAGAAATGCATTAGTGATTTTTTATCCTCCTTAGGTCACATGGCGGTGGTAAATGAAAACCATATGGTTTTGTGTGTTGTTGTAAAACGCTGAATTGTTTTCGGTTGTTGACTGTGGATAGAGAATTCGGATGTATTGTGCAATAATATTGTGCACTCTCTTCTCTCTATTTAGATGATAGGTAGACTTTTTAACGAAGTCAGTATTAGTGCGTTACCTCAAACTAATAAAAATTATCTTTTCAAAAAAAAAATTATCACAAAAATAGACTAAAAGTGTCATAAAAACAGACGAATTAAATTATATAAATGCAGACAAAAAAATTATAACAAACAAAAGCTATGGAATTTGACAAAATAAAACATAAAAATAGAAATAAAAACTTAAAAACATTCATCGAAAAATATATCTTATTTTACAAAATAAAATCAACAAAATAATCAAAATCGCCGGCAAAAAAAAAGGATCAAAAGAAGTGTTTTTTTTTAATCCTCGGTAATCGCGGGAAAGCACTTCTTAGAACCTATTTAACCCTTCATCAGACATCAAGCATAGTGTTGCATCAAATAGGTAATAGAAGGGACAATAGTAATGGACACGCGACATGTGTTCTTTATCTTATTTTAAGAAAAATAACTTAAATCCTAGTATTTTACGATCAACATCATGCTTTCACTTTTACAAACATTTTGAGATGTATTAGCATTCCAAAGCAAATGTGTGCCTCTAAGGCTCTAACATCCCACGCATCATTGTTTAGATAGATAAGAATTACTTTCACTAATACCATGCAACTATATATATCTATTCAAAAAAATATATAAAAATGTTTAATTAACATTTAAACTAAATGATCGTATGAAACATTTCATTTTTGAAACTAAAAATAAAAACCTTGAACTTAAAAATAATAAAATTTAATCAAACATCAATATAGGATATAACTCAAAAGTATCTAGAAAATATAAAAAGATGATGTTTTTTTTAATAATAATGGGATTTAAAATAAATATTTGCATGTGACAACTTCATTTGAAGCCCTATACGTGTCCACCTGCCCACGAAACAAAACGCCGACACGTGCGACCCACGCACCCTTCATTAAAAAAGCCACGTGGTTGACCACAATGTTCGGCGTTCCACGATGACGGCCAAACGCCGTTAAAATGTCGTGTCGTTTGGTAACAAGGCCAATTTGTGGTCCCCTACTAAACCGAGTGGAACGATGCCACGTGGAACTCTGTAGAAACTTTCGACAGTAAAGCGTACAGCTCATCCAAGCGCGTACAGTTGGGCTTGTTTATATTCTTTGATTTCAAGGTAAATAATTTTAGGTACCATAAAGAGTGTTTTTAAAATTCAATTATTATACCATCTAATAATAAAAAGTTTAATTCTTTTATTAAGAAGAGATACTACATTTCAAAATAAATATTGAGATTCGAACACATTTAAAATGTGATAGTACGAGCACCATGAATCACTCGATTAATTCATAAATCTAAAAAATTTAATATCTTTTATATAAACTTTCAAGTTTTAATTGTTACAAATTTAACTTGTAACTAAAAATTAATATCTAATCGATTCAGTCATAGTTTATTCTAATAAAATTAATTTATTAAACAATGATAATTGCACAAATTGTCTCCGAACTATAATCTCACTCTATATTAGTCCAAAATTTTTAATATATTAGGAATTAGTCTCGAAACAATGATTCATATTCTAAATTGATCCCTACTTTTTAAAAAAAATTGCAAACCTTAAACTATTAGTGTCATTCCATTTTAATCACTCCGTTAGCATATAGTTAACTCCACTTGTTAAAAAATTTTAATATGGTTTTTAAGTCACTTCGGAATATTCATGGACTTCAAAAACTATTTTTTTAGAAAGTAACGAGTTGAATTTTCATTATCTTAAAAAACATATTAAATTTTTAAGGTTATAAGTTTAATATCTAAGACTTTCCAAATTAGACTAAGTTTTTATCAGTAAAGATAACAACACGTTAATAAAAAGATCAAAATAAATTGATACTGATAGATTGAGGATTAATATATATCATTTTAATGTTTAAGAAACAATTTAGAATGATGTTGGAATTTGAGGACTGATATATAATGTTTTATAGTTTAAGGACCTATATAGTTAAAGTTTGGGGACAACCTATAGAATTAAATCCAATGAACATAAACAAAAATCAAATTTCAACCTTAACATCCATTACTATTTCCTACTAAAACTCTTAAAAACAATTGATATGCCACATTTAATAACATAAACAATTATACTAAATAAAAAATCAGAAGCTGTAAATTTATATAACTGATATGAATCCATAAAGCAAAACATGAAAAAAGAATAAATAAAAAATGTAAAGAAATAAATTTTACAAATAAGGATAAAAAATAAATTATTATCAAAAAAGGAGAGCCTATGCGAAATTATGATACAAGTAAAACACTCACCTTTACAGCCAATATACCATATCGGTCCCTCTTTCTCCAGCTTTTCCCCATTAATTTTAGTACTGTGGGGTCGAAACGAACAAAATCCATGGCTGCAATGGAGGAGTAAAGTTCAAGCAACCCCAATTCAACAATGATGACGGTCTCTGGAGATGCTCGGCCAGATCGGATTAGTTTCGGGCCGAATCAAACTGGATTGGATCGATTCGGTCGTTGTTGGTTAAGGCTTCGGGTTTCTTTCCGATGGTCCTGAGCTCGAATTCTTTGATGGTATTGGCTAGTTTCTTCATGTTGTCATCGTATACGTAAGGCAACTTGTTGAACCAATTAACACCGTCCTTCGCGGTTGCGGGGAGGTACTCCCGACATAGCTCTTCGTGGTATGTGATCGTGTTGTGGTAGTGGTAGTAACGAATCTTTGTCTCTGTGTTGTGTAACGTTTTTCCGATCACATTCTCCGACAGATGTACCCCGGCCGAGTATGCGTTTCTGGCCTGGATTGCGTATTTCCGATCACGCCGAATCTTGGTTCTTGATTCTTTGAAGAGTAGCTTCTCAAATCCCCATTCCCTGGCAAATCATATGAATCAATGAATCAAATGAAAAGTTTGTAGGGTTAATTGCATCCAAAGTCTTATGAATATAACTCCGATTCTAAATTGACCTATACAATTAAAACGTTCTAATAGTACTCAAAGTATTCTTTCGTAAACCTAGCCTTAATAGTTAATATAGACATTAATGTTACCTCAAATGTGAGGTATAGAATTGCAAATCAAATTATAAACATATTTGTACTTACTGTATAAACAACTCGATTCGGAGTCCGACCACTATCTAGACTTAGAGACCTGATTCATACAATACTATACTACTAGAATGTTTTGAAGCTTAGGACTAATTTGGTACCTGGGGATAAATTGGGGACTTTCAGCGAAATTAACCAAAGTTTTTTATAATCTCACTGCAACTTAGAACAGAGTATGCAATTCGATTCAATCAAAGGAGAAAATCAGTTCAATTTCGTTTCCAGTGAATCAAATGCAAGCAACCCTTTTAGGATGTAAACAAGTATAATCCAAATCCAGAAAGTAATAGCAAAGATTGATGAGAAAATTACCTCGAATTTTCCTGGGACGAATCGTTCAAACAGAGCATACTGGACATCGGATTCTGCTGAATCGTGAACTGAGTATAACCGGAGAACTCATTCAACACCGATTCTAAAGTATTTCCGTCCGGCAAATAAATATATTCGTCGACGTCGAAGAAGAAGGTCCAGTTAGCAGCGTGTCGATATCGGTGCAAACAATCATTCACCACCAAGAACTGGTTATAATAGTACCCATCGTACTCGGCTTGGTCTCTTATATCCTGAACCGTCGCCCTCCCGGCTCGGACCCACGGTTCGAGAACCGCCATAACCTCCGGGGACACCCCGCCGGCGTCGTGGAACACGAAATGCGAGCTGGGTCCGAAGAACCAAGCATGGTAAGCCATCCATTCTCGGATCCTATCGGCGCTTAAATTCCCATACAAAGACGACCCGCAGTACAAATACTCGTACTGAAACGGCGGTTGGAATTTCGATTCGCTGTAAGATCCGGGTGCTTCTTCTAGAGCCATGAATTTCTCGTATTTCCTCTGGGATTCGCCGTAGTAAGCGTTCACCATTAGCTTCCCGCCGGCGTTGTCTTGGTTTGGGTTGAACGGGAAAGTGCAATTGACCACCACGGCGGTGTAGACTCGGCCATAGCCCCAGTCGGGTAGCATTTTGTAAGCTTTGGCTCGATAAGAAGACCCGTTGTTCGAGATCCACTCGCATTTGAACCACGGCTTGCCGAAGACGTGAATGGGCTTCGAAGCCAATCCGACCACCGCGAACGTCGTCGGTCCACCTCTGTAAGCTCCCATCTGAACAAACAAAGCCGCCGCGTTACCGTAAGCTTCGAAAACCCGTTTGTTCGGGTCCCTGGGTTTGGGTCTAGGAACCGAGTTGTACTTTTTAGCTACTGGGTTAGCCGCGACACTAGTGGAGAGCGAACTAGTAGAGTCGGCTGTGGTGTTGGAAACGGCGGAGACGGAAACGGAGGTGGTGAGAGGAGCAGTGCAAGGACGGGCGGTGGAGATGAAGTTCTGGTAGTAAGGAGGGAGATTCCAAAGGAACATAACAATAGTAAAAGATAACAACGTCGTGACTAATAGTTTTGTTTCAATACAAACGAATAGTTTCCCCAAGGCGGTGGTGGAGGCGGTGGAAGGAAGCGAGGATGGCGGTAGTTCCTTCCTCATTCTGGGTGTCGGTCACGGCGGCGAACGGCGGTTGTTGCGGTGGGAATTTCTAACAAAAAAACAGAGGAAAAGCAAGGGTCAAGAGAAGATCATACCGACACTATTTTAATCTATTTGATTCTGTTATTTCTCCGGTGGTGAGCAATGGACAGCTTCCAAATGGTATAAATCAAAGGAATATAATTTGTAATAATGCATGCATAATTTTTATATTAGGCATGAGATGGTTGGCTCTTAGATCTCCTTTTATTTATTTGCCATTTAATTTTCACTTTTTTAGGTATTCTTTTCTGTTTCTACCAAGTTTCAATGGAGGGAGACTAAGTTAGAATATTTTATTTTTATGTCAAAATACGTTGTCTTTATATTATATTAATTATAGTATTAAAGAAAATTTAATCGTATACATTAGTGAGATACATTGTACTGCAATGACGGAACGTCGAGTAAATTTGAAGGGCATGAACCAAATTTAATATCAATCTTACTTAAAGAGATAGTCACAAATCTAGAAAGATTTAATCTTCATAGATGGTAAAGCAGATAACAAACATATAAGAACTAAAAAGTTGTAGACTTAAGTCCTTGATTTTAATATAGTTATTTTGTCTTTGTACTTTTTAAATTTTAAAATTTTGGTCATGAATCAAACAATAGCAGTTAAATTACTGGCTAAATTGTGTTAGTAATTCTTATGTTGCGTGTAAATTGTAAATTTAGTTCATATTCTAAAAAATTATCACTTTAATCCTTTTTTTTGAACAAGTGATAGGATTCACCCTTGTTAGGCTCCGTTTGACATTGTTAGGGGTGGACGCCCATTGGCTGCAACGCTCGTTTGGACAGAAGCTGAACTTTTTAACTGTGGGCAAACGTTTGTTTAGATGTTAAATTAAATGGGCAAACACATGTTTAACGCTAAACTATTGACTATTTTGTATTACTTCTCCGTTCGACGCTCCAACGATCGTTGGAGAAGTAATGTTGAACACACCATTAGTCATACTGTTCCAATATCATCTAAGTTAGAATTAAAAATTTTAAAATAAAAAAATACATAGACTAAAGTTTGCCAAATTTAAGTATAGAGGTTAAATTCATATAAACACTAATGATAGAATTTAGAGTCTTTTCCATCAAAAGTTGTCACTAATATTCGATAAATCCATACAATCTTATGGTAAGTAATTTTCATGAAAAATTCTAATAATGTGAGTTATTAAATTATAATGTTTAAAATTTTAACGAGTAGTTTTAGTAGAAAATAGAACTATGTACTTTATCGAATGTTCAAGAAAACAATATGAACATATATTACCATGTGATCACACTCACACCAATATATTCAAAAATTTAAATCTTAAATTGAGAAAATTATTTTTTAACATACAAACACTAAATTTTACATTAATTTATTAAATTAAAGTTGGAATTCATAAAAATAATTTATAAGTTTTTAATGGTAAACTAGCGTGCTCTTGAAGACTTGCAACTATGTTCCAATAGGGCAAAAAACTTTGAAAGCAACTATGTAACAAACAAACAATGGTCCCAAAATCATCAATATTTATTTCTTAAAAAAGAAAAAATTAATAAGTAGAATCTGTCACGTCTTATATTTTTACTGTCAAATGTGAATTAATTAATTGAACCTAGTACATAGTTGATAGCTGTGACACATTTTAGACACAAATTTATATTGTTGGCATCTGAATATAAAAACAAAACTTTGCCCAATCAACATATGCTGGCGCTTGCTTTCCTTGAATGGAGTATAATATTATATCAAACTATCTAAAACTTAGAAAGTATGTTTTCATATTACACACTTATATACACACACCACATGAAAATTAATATTATAATTATATAATTATCTACTGGGATAAGACACTAGGCAATGTTAAGGCTGGAATGTTTGTGTAATTAGACACATCCCAAGTGATCTAGGTTTGAGTCTACTTTCAACCATTTTTACTTTTTTTTAACTGCATTACAAGATACATGTATAAAAGTGTACATTATATATCATTAAGAGTAGCTTGGTACAATGTTAAAGGCATGGGAATTTCTTACCTTGGTACAATGTTAAAGGCATGAGAATTTCTTACCTTGGTCCCATGTTCGAATCCACATTCACATACTTTCATTTTTCTTTAAATTTCTTTTAGTTTTCACCAACAAAATAATGGTTTAATAAAACATGCTAGCATTCAGGTTAGATTGGTGAGCTTGGCTCAGCGGCTGGAGCATAGATTTTTCATGCTAGTGACGCGGGAGCAAACTCCCTTCAATTTTATTTCTTCTAATTCTTTACTAGGTCAATTTAATAAGTTTGATGGTCTGATTGACGAGTTCAAAAGTTCGGTGGTCACTGGAGTAGTTTACCTTAAAAATAATTTAAAATAAATAATAAAATAATATTTTATTATTATTAAATTTAAAAATATAAAAAAAAAACATCATCGCCATCAACCACCTTTGGTCTCAAAATCGATGACTGTTTGATCCCAAATTGCATCGGTGAACTCGTTTTAACACGATGAATCCGAATATAGTGTTTGTTTCACCGAAAAATATCCTGAAACCTGTAAATCTAGTTTGAAATTTTTCGGTTTTCTCACTTTCGATCCCTTTTTCACGGACTTCAGAATACTTTTCGACAAAATAGAGGTCAGATCGGACTTAGAGGGCCGAGACAAAACGATCGGTGAAATCTAGGACTGAACGACCACCATTTATGGTCATCGACAATGGCGTCCGATGACGGCGAATGGTGGTCGACGAACAGTTGGATTTAATTTATAATTTATACTTTAAATTATTTTATATTAAATAATAATAATAATGCCAAAAATCGAAAAATAATAATAAAATAATCGAATATGACCAAAACAAGAGCAATCTGAAAGTTCAATTAGTAAATTGAAAAGTTTAAAAGTTGAGTGACCAAAATAAGAGTGAGAAGATAGTTGAGTAATGATTTTGTGTATTTTACCTTAAACTATTTTATAGACCTAAGAATTGAGATTAATGGTTCAGCAGGTTTATGGTGTTTTAAGGGACCTATGTTTTAATCGGATTTATCTAAACATTCTTTAGCTAACAGAGATGACACGTGTCAACATTATACAATGACACATGTCATTAACAGCATAATCATAATTAACTAAAATGAAAAATAAAAAAGTATAATAACTTATTTGCAATTTTCTATTTTTAGTAACTAAAATGAGATTTTTTATTTGAGTGGCTAACTATATAATTTATATTTATTTATTTTAGTTTAAGCCTCAATTATATTTGAATCCTATTATAGTTATAGCCTGAAATAACTTAAAGATTTAGTGGATTATGTGCATTTTACTAAAATAAGGTCATGAACTTAGTTTTTAAAAAAGTTTGTTGATTGTTGTGTGTGGTAGCGGTGACGGAATTTTGTGACAAAGTTTAAGAGCAACTTAAATTTTTAAAAAGTTTAAAGAGTTAAATTAAATTTTTTAAAAAACAATTTGAGGATTTAACTAAATTTTTTAATAATTTTAAAAAATTTAATGAAAACTTTTAAAAATTATCATAGAGGTTTAATTAAAAATAATCAAGTTTTTAGGTTTAATATAATTTTTTAGAAAAATTGAGGGGGCATTTTTTTTTTAATTTAACGTTCAAAATTTAATTTCTCAAAAATTTAGGGGGCCATGGCCCCACCAATCTCCACAAGCTTTCGACACTGCGTGATAAGTCGACTTTTGAATAAAAAGTGAATATAACCCGACTTAAAATCTTCAAAGTATAACAATATTTTATTTTTCTCATATTCTTTATCATTAACTTAAAATTAATATTTAATTTTTTTATTGTTAAGTATATAACTTAACTCATTTAAACTTTTTATAAAATTATAACAATCTCTCATATTATACATGTTCAAAACCACACAGATCATAACATAAAAATACCATTGTTATAAAAAACATTATTTTATTTATCTTGTGTGATTGTGAATGGGTCCCAAATTAAATTCGTTTTGTCTCATAAGTCATAATTAATGATAAAAGATTAAGATAATAAAGCATAAACTTCATAACATTATAAATAGAAGTTTGTGCAGGAAAGGGCATCATTGAACATCAAATCGAGGGGACCATGTGCGTAGACAGCCCAAAATTATGAAAAATCATTGCCACTTTTTTAATTAGGGATTAATTGTATCACACACTTTTTTTTAAATTAATATGTACTAATCTAGTACTTATAGTATTCTTTTGTAAAATCATTTAAGTTTCAAAAAGAAGAAAATGATAAAAAGGAAAACAATATTCAACTTGTTTTTAGAAGAAATTAAAAGAAAAATTATAATCTCATGTGTTGAGAAAGAAGAAAATGATAAATAAATATTACTCCCTCTGTCCCACTAAAACTGTCACATGTTGATATTTTTCTGGTCAAAATTTTTCAACTTTGACTATAATTTATTTAAATATTTTAATTAATTAAAAATTATAAAAAATATATTTAAAAACTAGTTGATTCAAAGTTTTTAAAATATATTTTTTCATATTTTTATCAATAATAAATTTTAAATTATAAGAGGTCAAAGTTGAAAAAGTTTGTCCCAAAAAAGTCTAACATGTGACAGTTTTAGTGGGACAGAGAGAGTAATTAATAAAAAAATCATTATTTAATATAAAAATTGTGTGAAAATTAATATTATCTATTTAAATTATAAATTCTAAACCTTAAATTTAAGCCTTAAACATAAAACATAATATTAAAATAGATAAATTTATGTAAATGAATTTACACTGCTTATATTATATAAAAAAGAATTTCTAAAAGTATGAATAAAGAAGTTAAAGCTGTACTTGGAAATGGGTAAAGATGTAAAGATGAACCAAACCAATTTTATAGTCTTATGATTCTTTCATGGGATGATTTTTTTCAAGGTACTTTTTTTAAAAAAAGAAAATTATTTTTAACTATCAATATTTTATTTATTGGTTAATTAATATTGATCAAACATTATAGAGATATATTATAAGATGATCTTTTTAATTCACATATTCTCATTCACAACGTTAGAATTCGAACTATTAACCTTACTTAAAGAATTTAGTGTCTCATTCCACTAAACTAACTGATTGTTGATATATTTTTTTTATAATTTATTGATTAAATATATGATAACATAATTTTTTTAAAATAATTTGAGAATCATTAATTTCATCCTAAAAATTATTATATTTCAAAGTTTGACTGAGTTTGATATCACCAATTAATTGAAACATGAATTCAGTTAAAAATATTAAATTATTTTTATATAAGTGTATAATATATTGTTTTAATGATATATTTTTAAATTTTTATATAATATTCACAAAATAAATTTAAATACAACTCATTTACCACTACACTTAAAATTATTTGTGAGTATGATTAAAATCTAATATTATATTAAAAGGAATAATATGGGTGGTAACAAGGAGTCAAATCTAATGATTAGATTCTAATGCGTTTTAACTTTGGTAATGCAAACTAACTTGTGAATTGTCGGTGGTTACAAATGGTAAAATCAAAGATAGTCGTTGTTAATAGTAATAAAAGAGTTAATTACCCTACAGGTCCATTAAGTATAACCTTTATTTTAAATTAGTCTTTAAAATTTTGGATGTTTCAATTTTATCCTCAATTATGACTTTCCTTCTAAATTAGCTCCCAAACTTTTGAATGTTTGAATTTCAACCCAAAGTATGATTCCCACTATAAATTGGTCCCCAAACTTTTGAACACTATAATTTTAATCGTCATGTAAACATTGATTTGTTCTATGTAATAATATAATGTGCGATAAACGATAATTTGAGGATGAAATTAGAACGTTTAAAAGTTTGAGACTAATTTATAACAAAAGTTATAGTTTGGAGATATAATTGAAAGATTCAAAAGTTAAGAGATAAAATTAAAATCTAGATTAGATTCAAACTCAAATATATTTTAAAAATACTTTTATATTTCCTTTTGCATATTTTATAATCAAGTATATTTTATTATTAAACTTAAATTCAAGTTAATGAAATATCATATCTTAACATGGCGGTTCAAAAGTTTAGGGTGCACTGTATAATTTATTAAAACGAGTCTCTTTAATTTATAATCTCAAAAATATATAAAAAAATTTTAAAAAAAATTTATTTTAGTAAAAAATATCTTATGAGACCATCTTTAAAACCATTTTTTTATAATTTATTAAACTAAAACCGTTTGTTTACTTTTTTAAATTTTTAATTTAACTAATTTAAAACCATTTTTTGGAGCTACGGTCGTTCACCTTGTACATGTTCAAAACCCCAATGTATCTTAAATTCAATATATATAACTAAATATGTCGAAACGAATAAACCATGCGACTCATGAACTGGTCCGATAACTATATGTATCAAACTAAATTCCGCATTATTTGTGGGGACACTGATTGCTCTGGCCCATTCCTATACCAGAAAGGTTTTAGTTTTACTACCTAATTGCAATAATTGAATTAGCCCACCCTACAAGTTTGATGGGATGTGAATTGGATTTACATCATATATTTATTAGAGTATTTTTTAACTACTCGTTTTTATGGTTAAATTGGCTAAATATTGTTCCCAAATAAATTATTTCGAAGTCTGTGGTAATTTTCAGATTATTTTCGAATCTATTGTTGTTTCTACAGTAAGAGCACACTGCTTTCAATCAGACCGCATGAGGGATAAAAATATTTAAAGTGTTTTAAGGTCGGATAGAAAGTAATCCGACCTCAACAGAAATAAAAAAAATAAAAAAAAATGCTAGGGCCGATTGAAAGCAACCCGACCTCATGGTTGTCATGTGCAGAGCTCGCAATGCAGCGATGCAAGGGTGGGTGCAGTGAGGGGAGCGGGGGGTAGATTTTATTGTAGGGGTGCAGTGAGGGGAGCGGGGCAGGCTTTATTTCAGACCCGTGATTGAATGACCATTCATGTAGTGTAGATTAGTATTGATTAGAATAGGGTGGTAAAACATTGAATGACCATTCATTTAGTGATGTATATTGGTTGAAATAAAGTTATTGAATAGATTGTAGGGGCATTGAATTAGAATTTTGAATGGTTATTAAATAGAATGTAGGGGTAAATAAAGGGAAAAAATTGTATAATTTTGGTGTTGTGTTTTTGTGTTAAATAAGTGATGTTAAAGGTAAAAGTTTAAGAAAGTTTGAAGAAAATTGAGTGAAGAAGGAGAAGAAGAAAGTGGAGGAAGAAACTTTGAAGAAAATTTCAGTAAGTCGATTTTAACATTTTGTTTTGAATACGTATATTATTTGTTTATTTTTGTTTTGTTGTTTAGGTAAAAATTCGTGAAAATATAATATAACATTATGATAATTTTGATTTTTGTAAATTTATTGAAAAATATATATGGTTTTGAATGTGCGAAGACAATGAGTAACGTGTTTGTGGTCGTTATCCATTACAGTGGAGAAATTGTTAAAACTGATCATGGTGTCGTATTTTACTTGGAAACACTACAAAGATTAAGTTTTCAAAGAACATTTTCCTTCGAGAGCTGAAGCAAGACATAGAAAAAAAAATGAGCTGAGATTGTTCGTTTGCGGTACCGGTGGAAGACCTCTGATGATCTAGTCAAATATTCTGCAATAGCTCTTAAAGACGATGAAGATGTTGGACTGATGATTGCAGAGCTTGATTCAATACGTATTCGAAGTGTTGAGTTACATGCTAAGTTGCGTGGGAGATATGACGACTCGGGCCCATCCATAAATGTATATGGAAGTTCTTCTCAAATGGGTTTCAGTAGTGCGGTTGAGGACAAACCATATAGGTTTGGAGACATTTTTGTTGCTCTGTTGGAAAGTGGGACAACGAATGCATTTCATCCATATGCCGAACCTTCGACGTTCCCAACGGTTGAGCCGATAATTGATCCGAGTGGTTGCATTGACGTTGAAAATCTCCAAGGCCGATGGGGAGAAACGCTTGTTGATTCTATAACCCCTAGACCCGCCTATGCGTTACAACGAATCCTAGTAAGTTACATTAGGGTCACAAGAGCGACCCACAGTAAAAATACACATAAAAACATTTTTTTGCTCGAAACACTTATTAAACTGTAAAATAAAAATTCTGTTTAAAATACCATTTCAGGAAATCATTTAATCACATAACAGAAATTTCAGAAAGTGCTTTGCATACTCTATCATAAAACAATACATGACATACATGTCCACTAGCTATCCAACACCATACTCCAAAAGCAACGCCGAGAGAACTCCGAACACTGATGTCAAAAGTTATACCATGATATATTCTTTTAACCTGCGATGGTAGAAACAACGTGAGCTTGGAAAAGCTCAGTAATACAGAACTACCAAAAGATGTTATAAGCTCATGCAAATATATAGTAGGCATAACATTTTCATGATGTTCCAAATAGTAACAATCTTCATTTCCTTTCCGCTATTTCAGGGTAACGTTCTACATGAGAAATAACAGCACTTGTTCTTTATTCATTCATCGTGTAACGAACGAGAATTATACAAGCTGATAGATTACGAAGATGGAAACAAAGAGTTTAATGTCTAGTGTGTCCAAAAAGGTGCAAATCAAATAGACATAAATACATACTAATCGTATTATGAGAACACATAACAATTCAATGCAAATGTTTAAGTACATACAATGGTTTACTAGTAACTACCATCCAACCTTACTCCAAATATGCAGTCCCCCAAAACTGCATCCATAAGAACTTACCCTAGGCCCGATGGGCATATGTGCCACCTAAGGGGTTGCCTTAGGTCCATAAGGATTTACCCGTGCTAAAGTATCGGCAACTACCCAATGGGAGACCTTAAGTCCATAAGGATTTACCCGTGCTAAAGCATCGACACCTACCCAAGGGGAGACTTTGAGTCCATAAGGATTTACCAGCTTAATCAGGGCTGTACCAACAGAGACTTCATAACATAACCCAACAATATACCCCAGATAACAATCGATATTCAGATTTCAGACACGAGTAACAGAATACATATGACAGACATATTCCATTCGAGGCATCAGAAACATAAGTTCATGCTCTTTAGACACATATATGGGCATACCATTGGGCAGCCGATATCATCATTCATCATGCAAACAGAGTGTACCATCATAGGTCAAGCTAACATATTATACTATAACTTACATCAGACAGACTGCCAATATTATCACAAATCAAATAACCACATAAAACAATCATATACTATGTATACAGATCAAGCAGACTTATAACGAGTAGGCAGAAAATGTTATCATAAGTCTAGTTCATCATTTCATCAAGCATATCATCTTTCATAAATAAGTTACTAGATTGTTTACTAATATGTAATAATCATATAGCACATTCAACTGGATGTAGCACACATGGAACACACTAGATAGAATAGTATATTTCTTGAAGATACTTAGTATTTACAGAGGGGGGACACATTAAACTTTTGACAATTTCGAAGAATTTCAAAAACGAGATCCCTATTAAAAATGGTTCGTACTAACAGTTCAAACCAAATATTCAGGAATTGATACATCAAGATCTTAGAGTGTGCAGATATATCATGAGTGATTCAGTCATTTAAGCCTATAAGAGCATTGTGGTCATTTTATCATACATGGGCATTTTGGTAATTTAAACCAACAGGGCATAAACAGAGGCTCGAGAATTCTATTTGCTCATCAGGTCTCCAACCAGACATTCAGAGATTTCTATGTTATGATCTTTCACGATATTCAAATACATTCAGGGTTATTTTGATTACTTTGGCCAATGAGGGCATTTTGGTCATTTAACTATTAGGGGTAATTTTGTAATTTAGCCCAATAGTGATAAAATGACGATTTAAAATATTTAAGATTTCCAAAAGTTTATCGAGACTCTAAAATCAACCGAACTAACATGTTCTAAGCTTACAGTGTTAACCAAACCTTCTGATGTATGCACTTCACGGGTATCATTTTCAAATATTGATTGTATCGTATCTCTGAACGGTTGCATTCATATTTCATCACAAGACTTACCACGGAGTTGTCGAACTTATATTCTGTGTGGAAAAACTTCCATCCTTATATCAATATCAAGAGTGATTGACGTACATGAGTCATGCTTTAACCCTTGTGGGCAATTCAGTCATTTTCAACTTTATTGGCATTTCTAGAATCTTATCAAAGGCAATTTACTTATTCAGTCAATGGGGTATTTCAATCATTCTGAAGCTCGGGATATCCACCATTCTGTTAATTTAACCATTTATAGTATTTCAATCATTTAAGTACTCGTAGGTGTTTCAACCATTCAAGAAATTTCGATACCTCAAACCACTTCATTCATTTCAGAACTCAAGAGTTTATCTATCCTTCAAGTTAATTTGCAAACCTCGGTGTTCGAGGATACTTCAGCCTTTTTGGTCAATACGATCATTCTGATTGATTTAATCATAACAATATTTCTAATACTTTTAGTCATTACAATCAATTCAATATTTTGAGCCACTTGATTAATTCAGAGGTATGGATAGTTTCCCGTAAATCTATATTCGGAGATTCATTCCAAATTCAAGAAAACCTAACACCTTACAATCTCGAAGGTTCAAATCTTGTTACCATGACTTTCCAAGTAGTTCGAGGTTTTCAGATGAATCAGGTTGTTTTACCATAACTAGTGTAGATTTCTATATCGCTTCCAATTTCAAGGGTATTTTAGTCATTCTCTTACCTTAAGGGCATTTTTGTAATTTCATACCCAAATATTTTTCACATGTAATCATTTGATACTAATAATCGGATTTTGGAGATTAGCTGCCTTATTAAATTATTATTATACTCCAGATCCTTCTGATTAATCTTCTCATTCGAGCATTGCAATCTTATCTAGGTTATCATACTCATTTTCATATCCGGTTTGACTTGAGCAGAATTAACAGTACACATCATCATTATTATGCATGCATTAACAAATATCAACATGTTCATAAAGCATACAAGAGGTAGTAATGTATTACCTTAACTCTGACCTATAACGGTTAATTCATGAAACCCCATTCGATTACACTCGAACTCGAATTCGATGTCCATCAACAATTCGTATTTAAGGAGATACGAGTACCTTCAATTACACAAATTCACATTTCAGTCCTTACTCACAATACTCCTAATTGAATAATTAACACATATAGGAGTTCGAGTTCAAGGTCAGATTTGGAGGCTTTCGGATCAGAATTTTGCGAAACAGGCTTCAAAAACGAACTCAAGACGTCGAAAAACATAAGATAGGGCTTTTCGGAAAATTTTGACTTTTTGGTCAAAGTCAACGATGCCGTCAGTAGGTCAAGGTCAACAAGGGTCATGGTCAACGCTGACGTCAAAGATCAGCTGAAAGTCAATTGAGTTGACTCGGTGAGTTAACTCACTAAGTCAACTCGAGCGAGTTGACTCACTAAGTTGACTCAGCGAGTTGACATAGTTCCGAGTTGAGTTCGGGTCAGAGACGGGTCGGGCTCGGGTCGGAGACGGGTCAGGCTCGGGTCGGAGACGGGTCAGGCTCGGGTCGGGTTCAGGCAAATGGTTCACTAGCTCGGGTTTAGGGCCGGTTCAGACCGGTTTGAATCCGATTCACTTACCCTAACAAATTTCACCGGAAACCTTGCCGGTAAGCCGCTGGTGATGTCGTCGGAAGCCCCGAAATGCTTGATTCTACCGGATTTCGAAAGCCCATGAGACACACGATTAAACAAAACCAAAAATTCAATGAAACAAGACGAAATCTGGTCGGATCTTACCCCAAACAGAACAAAATGGCCGGAAGATTGCGTCTCTGATGAAGCTCTTCCTATTGTCGAACGGATGATTACTTGGGTGGGCTTTGCTTGCCGTGACGCGTGAAGCAAGATGGTGAAGTCGGTGTGAGGAATGGACACGAGAAACGACTGAAATCGAAGCTAGAACCTTAAAGTTCTGACGAAGCTTCGAAAGGTGATTTCTGATGATCGGGGAGGGCAGATGGCGCGTGGAGATGGGGGTTTTGGTTGGGGCTCAACGGGGAACGCCTCTGCATCGGCGGTGAGCAGCACGCCACAATGATAGAGGCATATCGAACGGTGGTCGAAGGAGTTGGGTAGGAAAAGAAGGATGATTTCTGAGTTTTGGGTCGAAAACAATTAATTAGGTAGATAAGGAGTTAGGCTTTTATTTATCATTGGTTTTGGTCTACCCAACAAACTTAAAATTAAAAGGGGGTATACTAAAGCCAAGAGTAACCTTGGCTCAAACGGTTAAAGCTCTAACTCACCAAGATTGAGGTCAAGGGTTCAAACCCCAACAATAGCGCTTATTTGTTATTATTTTTTGTGTCTCACTCTTCTTCTTTTTACACCAATTAAATCAGGGTGTTACAACTCTCTCCCCTTAAAGAAAAAATTCATCCTCGAAACTTTCTAGAGCAAGAGATATGCATAATCTTCTCTTTCATTCTTCTTTGTACTGAAACTTATCTATTAGAGTATCCTTTTTTCTCAGAATTCTCAGACGATCACAGATCAATCTGGTAATGCCTTCAGTCATTCAAACTAACTTTGGTCCTATGGTCATCCCATCATATACCTTAGATCAACTGATTAGAATACAATTTTGAATTCTTATAGACTTCCATATGGTGCTAGGCAAATACTTATTTCATAACTTTTATCATAGACGATCGTAATCGAGGATAATAAACCTTTCCAACTATCAGAGAAGTCACTCATATGACTTAGAAGTATATGCATAACTCTTCTAGGTTGGCCATCAATTTATAAATGAAAAATTGTCCCTAAAATCCAGATGAATACTCATGGCATACAGTCGAGCCTTCCGAAATCGAATATATACCATCGAATTTTCAATTAGGGATGATACATAACGATACATCATGCCATGTTTTTAGAGTTGTCTTTCCTTAAGTTGATCGAACATAACCAAGGTTTTAAACAACTAACACTTACCTTCAGCATAATACTTAGACAACTTTTTCCTTCGTGTATAACAGGGTTAGCACATAATTTACACTTTCGCCACATTCACAAACACTTTTTTTTAAATTCATAACCCTCTTCCTTTTTTCAAATTTGCATGAAAATATTCTCAAACATAACAATTATCACTGGATAACCTTACATGGTCAAACATTTGTTCTCAATCTGAATAAGATATTTAATTTCACGTTCATTAACCACCTTAGGTTCTCTTTTTCCAAATCCAAATCCACCAAGAGAATCTGAATTATAGACGAATGTTACAAGCATTCATTTCCAGTACAGATCGAGCTATTATGAGCAAAATGGTTGAATACACTTAATACAGGAAATGATTCGACATCGAAGTCTCAGCACTGAGGAGTACGATTACGATTTAGGGGAATGCATAGACCAAACACCATATGACAGATGATCGACCGATCTACCCAGAAAGACGCAACTCTAAGCTCTGATACCACTAAATGTAACCCCCTAGACCCGCCTATGCGTTACAACGGATCCTAAGAAGTTACATTAGGGTCACAAGAGCGACCCACAGTAAAAATACACATAAAAACATTTTTTTGCTCGAAACACTTATTAAACTGTAAAATCAACTTCTGTTTAAAATACCATTTCAGGAAATCATTTAATCACATAATAGAAATTTCAGAAAGTGCTTTACATACTTTATCATAAAACAATACATGACATACATGCCCACTAGCTATGCAACACCATACTCCAAAAGCAATGCCGAGAGAACTCCGAACACTGATGTCAAACATTATACCATGATATATTCTTTTAACCTGCGATGGTAGAAACGACGTGAGCTTGGAAAAGCTCAGTAATACTAAACTACCAAAAGATGCTATAAGCTCATGCAGATATATAGTAGGCATAACATTTCCATGATGTTCCAAATAGTAACAGTCTTCATTTCTTTTCTGCTATTTCAGGGTAACGTTCTACTTAAGAAATAACGATACTTGTTCTTTATTCATTCATCGAGTAACGAACGAGAATTATACAAGCTGATAGATTGCGAAGATAAAAAAAAGAGTTTAATGTCTAGTGTGTCCCAAAAGGTGCAGATCAAACAAACATAAATACATAATATTCATATTATGAGAACACATAACAATTCAATGCAAATGTTCAAGTACATACAATGGTTTACTAGTAACTACCCTCCAACCTTACTCCAAATATGCACTCCCCCAGAACTGAATTCATAAGGACTTACCCTAGGCCCGATGGGCATAGGTGCCACCGAAGAGGCTGCCTTAGGTCCATAAGGATTTACCCGTGCTAAAGCATCGACACATACCTAAGGGGAGACCTTGAGTCCATAAGGATTTACCCGTGCTAAAGCATCAGCACCTACCCAAGGGGAGACCTTGAGTCCATAAGGATTTACCAGCTTGATCAGGGCTGTACCAACAAAGACTTCATAACATAACCCAACAATATACCATAGATAACAATCGGTATTCAGATTTCAGACATGTGTAATAGAATACATATGAAAAACATATTCCATTCGAGGCAACAGAAATAGAAGTTCATGCTCTTTAACACATATATGGGCATACCATTGGGGAGACGATATCATCATTCATCATGCAAACAGAGTATACCATCATTGGTTAAGCTAACATATTATACTATAACTTACATCAGGCAGACTGCCAATATTATCACAGATCAAACAACCACATAACACAATCATATACTATGTATACAGATCAAGCAAACTTATAACGAGTAGGCAGAAAATGTTATCATAAGTCTAGTTCATCATTTCATCAAACATATCATCTTTCATAATTAAGTCATTAGATTGTTTACTAACATGTAATAATCATATAACACATTTAACTGAATGTAGCACACATGTAACACACTAGATAGAACAATTTATTTCTTGAAGATACTCAGTATTTACAGAGGGGGACACATTGAACTACTGATAATTTAGACGAATTTCAAAAACGAGATCCATATTAAAAAGGGTTCGTACTAACAGTTCAAACCAGATATTCAGGAATTGATACATCAAGATCTTAGAGTGTGTAGATATATCATGAGTGATTTAGTCATTTAAGCCGAAAACAGCATTATGGCCATTTTATTATACATGGGCATTTTGGTAATTTATACCAACAAGGCATAAACATAGGCTCGAGAATTCTATTTGCTCATCAGGTCTCCAACCAGACATTCAGAGATTTCTATGTCAAGATCTTTTACAATATTTAGATACATTCAAGGCTATTTTGATTACTTTGGCCAACGAGGGCATTTTGGTCATTTAACTATCAGGGGTAATTTTTAATGGGTAAACTACATAAATGATCACCATACTATTGAAAAAGTTGCGATTTGACCACTATACTTTTTTTCGAAGCAATTAAACCACCAAACTATTAAATTGGTTGCAATGTGACCATCTGCCGTTAGAACTTAACGGTAGGAGTGACGTGGTAGTTAGTAAATTTTGTATAATTACACATTTAATCCTCGTTATATATACATTCTATCTATTTGGTCATAATTTTAATTTAATAAAATAATTTAAACATTTAATAAGGTGGTGACACGTGTCACCACCTGATTGGAGGCCTTTAACTATTATATTTGATTTAATAATTTTATTTTCCTACTTCAATCAAGTACTGACACGTGTCACCACTTTTGGAGGAAGAAAATAAAACAAATTAAAGATGTGCTCATGCTAGGGTTTTAACCTAGGCAATAAAGGAATCACTGCAATAAGTTTACCACTACACCAAACTCACCTCTTTGTTGTATGCTTTAAAATACCATACATATCTTAATATGTTCGACGGCTCCTTCTATGCCTACACGAATTGGTGGTGGCTGCTTCTTCAGTGCGCCGACAAGTCCCACGAGGCGGTCCGAGTTTTATCGAGAATTTGTAGCTTTTCTGTGATGGGTGATAGGCAAAGCAACAGAAGAAGCAATTCTTTGGCGGCGATTCCTTTTGAATGGGAAGAAAAATCAGGTACACCGAGAGGAAGGGAAGAAGATGATGATTTTGCTTTTGCTTTTAGTGAGGCCTTGGAGAAAACATCCCTGCCAGCTAAAGAACTGTTTGATGGAGGGAAAATTAAGCCTTTGAAGCCACCACCTCGATTACAGGTACAAATGTATAACTAGAAAAACCCACTTTTATCATCCCCAAGTTCACCGAAATCACCATTATCACAAGGCAAAAAGCTCACCCGTGAAGCTTTTTCACCGAGAAAGAAAAAAGACAGTGACCCTTTTGTAGCTGCTATTGAAACCAATCAAAACCAAACACATGACCACAGAAGAGGAAGAGTTGAATTAAATAATTAATTTATTAAATTAAATAAAAATTAGAACCAAATTGATAGAGTGTATAAGTAACGAGGACCGAATGTGTAATTATACCTCTATTTTTTTAACTGCCACATCACCATGCCGTTAACCTTTAACGGCCGGTGGTCACATTACATCCAATTTAATAGTATGATGGTTTAATTGCTTCGAAAAAAGTAAGGTGGTCAAATCGCGACTTTTCCAATAGTATAGTGGTCATTTATGTAGTTTACCCTTTTTTAATTTAGCCCAATAGTGATAAAATGACGATTTACAATATTTAAGATTTCCAAAAGTTTATCGAGACTCTAAAATTAACCAAACTAACATGTCCCGACCTTATAGTATTAACCAAACCTTCTGATGTATGCACTTCACGGGTATCATTTTCAAATATTGATTGTATCGTATCTCTGAACGATTGCATTCATATTTCACCACAAGACTTACCACGGAGTAGTCGAACTTATATTATGTGCGGAAAAACTTCCATCCTTATATCAATATCAAGAGTGATTGACGTACATGAGTCATGCTTCAACCCTTGTATGCAATTCAGTCATTTTCAACTTTATTGGTAATCTATAATCTTATCAAAGGAAATTTACTTATTCCAGTAAATGGGGTATTTTAATCATTCTGAAGCTCAGGATATCCATCATCCCTGTTAATTGAACCATTTATAGTATTTCAATCATTTAAGTACTCATGGGTGTTTTAGCCATTCAAGAAATTTCGGTACCTTCAACCACTTCATTCATTTCAGAACTCAAGAGTTTATCTATCCTTCAAGTTAATTTGCAAACCTCGGTGTCCGAGGATACTTCAGCCTTTTTGGTCAATACGATCATTCTGATTGATTTAACCAAAATAGTATTTCCAATACTTTTAGTCATTACAATCAATTCAATATTTTGAGCCACTTGATTAATTCAGAGTTATGGATAGTTTCCCGTAAATATACATTCGAAGATTCATTCCAAATTCAAGGAAACCTAACACCTTAGAATCTCGAAGGTTCGAATCTTGTTACCATGACTTTCCAAGTAGTTCGAGGTTTTCAGATGAATCAGGTTGTTTTACCATAACTAGTGTAGATTTCTATATCGCTTCCAATTTCAAGGGTATTTTAGTCATTCTCTTACCTTAAGGGCATTTTTGTAATTTCATACCCAAATATTTTTCACATGTAATCATTTGATACTAATAATCGGATTTTGGAGATTAGATGCCTTATTAAATTCTTATTATACTCCAGATCCTTTTTATTAATCTTTTCATTCGAGCATTGCAATCTTATCTAAGTTATCATACTCATTTTTATATCTGGTTTGACTTGAGCAGAATTAACAGTACTCATCATCATTATTATGCATGCATTAACAAATATCAACATGTTCATAAAGCATACAAGAGGTAGTAATGTATTACCTTAACTCCGACCTATAACGGTCAATTCATGAAACCCCATTCGATTGCACTCGAACTAGAATCCGATGTCCATCAACAATTCGTATTTAAGGACATACGAGTACCTTCAATTACACAAATTCACATTTCAGTCCTTACTCACAGCACTCCTAATTGAATAATTAACACATATAGGAGTTCAAGTTCAAGGTCAGATTTGGAGGATTTCAGATAAGAATTTTGCGAAACAGGCTTCAAAAACGGTCTCAGAACGTCGAAAAACATAAGATAGGACTTTTTAGAAAATTTTGACTTTTTGGTCAAAGTCAACGCTGATGTCAGTAGATCAAGGTCAACAAGGGTCATGGTCAACGCTGGCGTCATACTGACGTTAGTGATCAGCAGAAAGTCAATTGAGTTTACTCGGTGAGTTAACTCACTTAGTCAACTCGGGCGAGTTGACTCACTGAGTTGACATAGTTTCGGGTTGAGTTCGGGTCAGAGACGGGTTGGAGACTGGTCAAGCTCGGGTCGGGTTCGGGTAAATGGTTCCCTGGCTCAGGTTTAGGACCGGTTTGAACCCGATTCACTTACCCTAACAGATTTCGCCGGAAACCTAGCCAGAAAGTCACCGGTGATGTCGTCGGAAACCCCAAAATGCTCGATTCTGCCAGATTTCGAAAGCCCATGAGACACACGATTAAACAAAACCAAAAATTCATCAAAACAAGACGGAATCTGGTCGGATCTTACCCAAACATAATAGAATGGCCGAAAGATTACGTCTCCGATGAAGCTCTTCCTATTGTCGAACGAATGATTACTTGGGTGGGCTTTGCTCGCCGTGAAACGTGAAGCACGGTGGTGAATTCGGTGTGATGAATGGACGCGAGAAACGACTGGAATCGAAGCTGGAACCCTAAAGTTCTGACGAAGCTTCGAAAGGTGATTCTTGATGATCGGGGAGGGCAAACGGCGCATGGAGATGGGGTTTTTGGTCAGGGCTCGACGGGGAACGCCTCGGCATCAACATTGAACAACACAACACGACGATAGAGGCAGATCGAATGGTGGTCGAAGGAGTTGGGTTGGAGAAGAAGGATGGTTTCTGAGTTTTTGGTCGAAAACAATTAATTAGGTAGATAAGGAGTCAAACTTTTATTTATCATTGGTTTTGGTCTACCCAACAAACTTAAAATTAAAAGGGGGTATACTAATGCTAAGAGCAACCTTGGCTTAAATGGTTAAAGCTCTAACTCACCAAACTTGAGGTCAAGGGTTCAAACCCCATTGATAACACTTATTTATTATTATTTTTTTGTGTCTCACTCTTCTTCTTTTTACACCAATTAAATTAGGGTGCTATAGATTCTACTGAAGATGAAGATGAAGAAATTGGACATCCCGATTTGAGTAATGATGACCTTGGTGATGAGCATGTTTTTGGTGGTGGCGAGTTCATGTCGGGTGAGGATGACATTACATGGTATGGACCTCCTGTTCACATGAACTTAATAGATTACGATATGATAAGGGCACCTGAATACTCGGTCATACCTCAAATTTGTTCGAGTTCCTCTGATGAATTCTCGGTTCTGATGCAATTTAAAGATAAGGAAGAAGCTACATTGGCAATTAAAGAGTATTCTATTAGAAAACATGTAGACTATACTGTTAAATAATCCACTCTGAGAATTATGTTTGCCAAATGTGTTAAATATGGACAAGGTTGTAATTGGAAGATTCGAGTGTCTAAACTTCAGAGAAGAACTGCTTAAGAGATTACAAAGTACAATGGTGGACACACTTACTTACAAGATTCAATTAACCAAGATCCCCGTAAGTTGGACTCCGATGTAATATCTCGTCACATGAAGATGCTGGTTGAAGCAAATCCTAAGGTTACTATTTCAACGATTATGACAACTGTGAAACAACAATTTGAATGCCAAATAGAATATGGCAAGGGTTGGCATGCAAGAGATAAGGCGTTACAAAAGGTGTACGGTAATTACGAGAAGTTGTACAATGAGCTACCGCCTTTATTACACGCAATGGCGTTTTTCATTCCGGGGACCATAATCAAGTACAAAATATTGAATGCATGCAACCAAGAAGGTGAACTTCTGCAAGGGAAGAAAATATTCGACAAACTATTTTGGGAGTTCAAGTCATGCATTGATGGCTTTCCGTATTGCAAGCGTATGGTTCAAGTTGATGGTACGTGGTTGTATGGAAGATATAAACATGTACTGTTGATTACCGTTACACAAGATGGTAGCAGAACTATCTTTCCAATTGCCTTCGCAATTGTTGATAAATAGTTGGGGAACTCTTGGAATTTTTTTTGAGCAATTTACATTAGAATGTCTCAAAGAAGATGGTGTTTGCTTGATTTCTGATAGAGCAACGGCCATTTTAGCAACAATTGATCGACATGGCATCAGATGGACACCTCCGCACGTATATCCCGCGTACTGTGTATGCTATATTGGCAAGAACGCCATTGAAAGATGAAAAAACCCCACATTCGCAACACAATTTTATATATGGGTATGTAAATTTCCTTTTCTTGAACTTAATTAATTATGTGTTATGATTTTTGTCGATGCTAACAACATATATTATGGAATAGGCTACAAACTATTACAACCAAATTTTGTGCGAAAGTTGGAAAATTTATGCATACAGTACAGCGAAGATGTTTGGGCATGGGAAAACAGTATAGAGAGAGAAAGATGGACCTATCGTATAATGAAGGTCGAGGATACAGGCAGATGACAACCAACCTTGTGGAGTGCAGAAATGGTGCATTAAAAGGAACATGCCATCTCCCAATAGCTAGCTTGGTGAGAGAGACGTACTATAGGTTGACTAAGGTTTGGTCCGATAAAGGGTAAAAAATTCAAGCTATGGTAAATAGGGGGAAGTTTGGTTTGAAGATCTTGTGACAAAGATGGAATAGAACGTAAATTTGGCAAGATCGATGGTTGTTCACGGGTTCGACCTGAATGGACAGATTTTTGATGTTGATTCCATGCGCAACAACGAAGGAGGGCACCACCAAACATTTTGAGTCAATTTTAGACAAAGATGGTGTGGTTGTGGTGAGTTCCAGGCATGGCGATATCCTTGTAAGCATGCAACCACGATATGCATGTCTAAAGAGGTTGACTCGTACAACTTTGCAGATGAATGCTTTAACTTGCACACGATAATAAATATTTACAAATGTGAGTTCCCACCGATCGTGAATTCACAATATTGGCCACTACTGGAGCATGACGAATGGTTATCGAATCCGACACTTCGTAGAGAACCAACAGGCCGACCTCAATCTACTCGCATCCAGACCAGTATAGACCTTCATTATAGGGAGCCAGGAGAACCAAAGAGATGTACAAAATGTAAGGGTACAAGACATTCCAAAAACAAATGTCCAAACTGTCTGAATTACATGGCAATGCCTCAGTGATTTCATTATTATTTGTAGTTAAACTAGTTTCATTTCTTTATATTTGTATCAGAATGAATTATATGTTCGAATGAACATTTTCTATTTGATTTCAAAGAATATTCGAGAAATATTTCTAAAACAAAATTCAAATAACTAATAATAATAAACATCCACAAATTATTTGTATCACATAGAAGAAGAGTTACATGAGCTACCATTTTCTATGCAATTTTTGTCTATGGAGGGATGTAGTATCTACGTAACGCCGCGCTGCTCGTCGTTCTCATTCCGGTCTTTGGGGTGCATCATTATCATCGTCGTTGTCGTTGTCATCGTCGTCGTCGTCATCATCATCATCATCACCAATCACACGACGCATAAGAGATGATGCTGTATACACATACTCAATATTACGTGGTGCCAACATGGGACCGCTAATCAACGTAACTGCCATGAAATCTATGATCCCCTGATAGTCTATGTTTCCACCAAAGTTCGAGTACATGGATGGATGATGTTGAAAATCTGGTACGTATGCTTCAGAATCATTCGCACCCGAGTTCCCGCCCATTTGTGGATGATAAGTGGGTGGCTGCTGATAGTCCATGTTTCCATCAAAGTTCGGGTACATGGGTGGCTGATGCTGAAAATTTGGTACGTATGCTTCAAAACTATTCACACACGAGCTCCCGCCCATTGATGGATGATAAGTGGGTGGCTACTAATGATAGAATCTGTCATCCACTGGATTGGAATCTGAGCTCCTTCCCATTGATGAATGATAAAAGCTGTCAATCATTGGATTCACAAACAAGCCCTTCGCCGTTACTGAATGTTCAATGGGTGGCTGCAGATGATAAAAGCTGTCATCTACTACATTAGAAAACGAGCTCCCTGCTATTGCTGGATTAGAAGTACCAAGATACATATCTGATGTACCAGATTCACTGTGAGATTCATCCGCTGCAATACTAGATGATTGACTACGACCACCAAATTTTTGTACAAATATTCGACATTGTTCTCGTTCATCCGCAGTAGTTAAGTATGACTTCCCATTATTGTGATAGAATAACATGTACTCTAAATTATCATACTCCAAATTATCGGCTTGAATTCGAGAGCGAGGTGGCAACCGTTCACATATGTTGTTCCGACATTCAACGTACTTTCGATGCTTTATTTCCCATGTATGATGCCCATTGCCGCGAAAGTCCACAAGGTGTAGGGTGTCGTGATTAGTGTCATGCGATAATGTATCTCTTAGAATGGGTTGATGGAAACCAAATTGTCTTAATACCCTATCTCCAAACTGGTACTCTACAAAAGCAAAATGGATCAACGGTGTAATCGCACACCAGAGATAAGAATCAATCATCAATTCTTCTGGTACATTTACGTGTTCACCGACATATGACCTCCAAATAAACTGAAAAAATATAAATATAAATAAGAGAATAAATTAATTACAAGAAACTTAATTTTTATACATCATCTTTGCAAGATAAATCAATAGAGGCTCTAATTACTCTCAAATTGTTGTTTGCTAACCGTGTGTGAGTTTTTTTCGCATTCCATCTACATATACATCCAAATAATAGTCATTTCATTATTTTTAGATAATTTTTTTAAAAAACTGAGTAATTTAAAACATTCAAATTAAATTTAAAAAATTACCTACTGAAAAAGAGGAAAATTTCTCATGCTTCGAGTAACCGGTGTAAAAAATGAAAGTCGTTCCCATGCCCAAGCTTGCAATAGCAACATACATCCTCTAACACCCTTTGCCTTCAAACCATGACTATCTAATTGAGCAGCCTTTTACAACTCACTGTACAAGAACGCTAATATTGTTGATCCCCAACTATACTTAGCAGCTTCTGAAGCCGGTGACAGATATGGTAGATACCGTGTGTGAACGAGATTGTTGGATTTATTCGGCATCAGTATCCCCCCAATGAGTTATAAAATATAGGCTCGACTTGCAGAACTAATATTTTGCGGTGTGTTATTACGCCCGAACTGAAATTCTCTCTTCAACCAACTCAATTTAATACGAGATCCTCTCACATCGGTTCCAGTCGGAACCTTGTTGAGGTAATCACTGTAAAGTTGTGCACCTGATTCCTCCGGCTCCTTAACCAATGGACTCCTGTTTACCGGCATCCCAATTAGCATCACCATGTCTTCGAGCGTAATAGTGCATTCTCCGCACGGCATGTGAAACGTATGAGTCTCCGGTCTCCAGTGCTCAATTAGTGCGGTAATTAAACTAGGAATCAACTTGTAGCCACGGATAAATGTGGCAGGATAGAATCCCGCCTCTTGCAACCATTCAATTATATCGGGGTGTGGGTGATTACTCCTCATGCTTAGGTGATGTTTAAAGGTTTCTTCGATTGCCTGCATTAAATTAAAAAAATATTAATAATAACAAATAAGAAAATAAAATATTACTAATCTCAAATTAACTTCTTTAAAAATAATTTACCATATCATCAACCACAACACTAGAGACGTGTCGATTTTGTAATCTCAACATATGATTTGAATCGACTATCCTTTTAACAAAACTACATAGAAGACAAGTAAGAAAATATTAGTAAGAAAACAATTACTACTAAATCTAATCCTAACTACTACTTTAAAAATTACTAAATATACAATTTTCATGATAAAAAAGCAACTTACTAGCTTACAAATTGGCACAAAAATATTCAAACTAATTTTTTTTCAAATCTTCTTTCTTATTGTTCTTGAAATTTCTTTAAAATAACCACAAATGTTCGTATTAAATTTAAAAACAAAATATATAAACTTAAAAACTTAACAATATTTTTCTCAAATCTTCTTCTTCCTTCTACTTCTTCACCAGTTTCTTCACAAACTTTCTTCTAAAATTTCTTACCTTCAACTCCTATTTAATAACCACAAATTCAAACCTCAATCATTCAACTCACCATCCAATCGAATATATCATTTTTCCCTCAACCCTGTGACTGCCTCAATTTCAATGTTGCCCCATCTTACTTTTTATGCATGCATTTTTTCAGACTTGACGTCTCATGCATGCATTTTTTTCAGATGTCTCATGCATGCTCATTTGCGGTACCCGTAATTTTTGTGTGCAGCTTTGGCGTGGCAAACCCGTGATTCCTCATGGTAGGCTTTGGCGCGGGGTGTGCAAAGACCCATGAGGTCGGATTGTAAGTAACCAGACCTCACCTTTTTTTTTGTTGAGGTCGGAGTGAAAGTAACTGAACCTTAACTTTTTTTAATTTTTTTATTCCTCATGAGGTCGGATTGAAAGCAATTGGCCCTCATTTTTTTTTAATTTTTTTATTCCTCCATAAGATCGGATTAAAAGCAGTTGGCCCTAAAAAAATTTTACTGTAGAAATCACAATAGATTCGAAAATATTATGGAGACCACAATAAATTTCGAATTATTTTTTCTAAGGACAATATCCTCCCAATTCAGCCAATTTTGACTCATCGGTCAATTAATATAAATTTAGTTTTATAGAGGTTCATTATGGGAGGTCGTTTTTCAATCTAATTTTTTTCATTCAAAACACTGAGATTTAAATCTTAAGCGACGTAGCGCGTTATTCCGCTAGACTAATTAGTTGTCGGTTATATCTACGAGAGTATTTAATGTGCCAACGATATATATTTTTATATATGCTAACAAGTGGAGCAAGCACATTTGGTTGGTTGGTCAAACTGCTCATCTTTGTTCCCTCATATTTCATTAGGTTATGAGTTCTATACCCACTAGGAGCACTCATCTTCATTCCACATAGTCCTTTTCTCATCCTCTATATGTAGGATTATGATTAGATTTAGGATTTGTAAAAAAAAATGCCAACAAGCGGTCCCAGTGGTAAAGTGGAAGATGTTCATCTTAAGGAACACAAGTTCAATCGTTTTGTCTGTAAGGTGTGTGTGCATTAACAAAGATTAAGAATATATATGAACAAATATTACATTCCAATCACCTTTAGATTATTTAAAATATATATATATATATTGTTAATGAATCAGATAATGACATATTATAAGTATGTGTTTAAATAAATTTTTATAAATTTTTTGATGATCTATGAATACTTAATTTATCGATGATACACATAAATATCTCATTATCTTTCATTGCTGTTTTTTCTATCGGTTGCATTAGTTTTTGTGAGGTTAAAATCAGGGATGAAGTCAGGATTTGAAGTTGAGGGGGTAAAATATGAATTTTGAAAGATGGGGCAAATTTACAATTATTCTATTTTTACAGCCCCTCCTATTGAAGCTGTACCTTCGTCCCTTGTTAAAATATTTTATTTTTTAGATGAGATCCGATAAACCAATGATTTTCAATTCAAATGGATTAGTTTGATCAATCTGATACGAAGATTTATTGGATATTGTTATGTAATATATATATATATATATATATATATATATATATATATAATCAAAGATGGATCGATGGGATGAAGAGGACGGTTGTCTTCGAAAAAATTTAAAATATTTATATGATTTAAAAAAAATTAAAATTTTTTATGTATTTTTTATTAAAAATATATTTCCGCCTCCTAAAATTTTATAGGCTCGTCCCTTTTACATAAAGTTGTGCATCAATTTTTGTATGTAACGTCATTTGTTGTATTTTATTTATATTGAGTAGGTAGTGAATTTAATGTTTTAATTTTAATTATATACCGATCAAATTAAGAGTTACAACTAAAAAATAGACTAGGCAATTAATGATACACTTACAATGTGAATAAAAAGTAAAAAAACAACAACATAAAACTATATTTTAAATAGGTTAGAGTTATTTTAATAAAAAAAGCGAGTTAACTTAATTTGTTAATAGTACATTGTCTCAATAGGAAAATGAAATAGATATTTATATTATCTTACCAAGAGCTTATAAGTCGGACCGTATTAAGTTTAGTTTAGGTAAGATATTAACATATTTTATATTTATTTAAGTTCAACATAATTTAAAATATGAACCTCAAATTTTACCAAATATATATATATATTATATGATCAAAACACACTTATATATTTAGTGTTTATATTATAGTGGTATTAAATAACATAACATGCTTAAAACTTAGAAAATGGGCAACGCCAATCTCGGGCCTTAAATTGGAGCCGAAGTTAAACTTAAATTGGACCTCAAATTTGTACATATTTTTTTAATTATTTGATAACACATGCACCTTGTACACATAGATATTTACATTAGAATTTTTTACGATAAACATTATATTTTTTCACTGAAGTTACTGAAAAATTACGCCTAATAGGGGTGGCAACGGGACGGATCGGGGACGGTTTTGTATTCCCCACTCCGTCCCAACACTTGCGGGTATGGTTTTGGGGAGTCCCCATTAAACATTTCGGGGATTTTTTTGTCCCCATACCCGTCCCTTACGGATCCCCGCGGTTTTCGGTTAATCCCCATACCCAAAAAATATAAATTAATTTATAAAACAAATACTCAACATTAAATCTCCAAAATTACAAACATAAAAGATAAATTTAGTTTTATCAAACAACAAACAAATAATTTCAAAACTATAAAACATGACTTAAATATTAACCGTTTGAAACATGACATCTTGAACTACCTTTAAAAGAAAATATGTAATTAATAATTTACAGTTTCATATAATGGTATGTTTGTTCTAAAAGAAACTAGATTCGATAATTTTTCCAATCATATAAATTACTTCTTCTAATTTTACTCGTACAATTTATGGTGAATTTTCGAAGTCACTGTTATTGTTGTTTTTAGAAACAATATGTTGTCTTTTCTTCTAACATTTGCTGACTCAAAAATTAATAATTCCTAATATGTAACTCGAAATCAATAACTGTTTGTTTTAAACAAATCTAGACTTTCGTGTGATTATATAAATATAACGTTCACTTCCTAATTTAACTTGTAGAATTTTTGGTGATTTTTCCAAGTCATTACTAAAATATTTTTAAGAAATATGGTGCCAAATTTTTATGACCTTTCAACATTCAAATATTCATATAATTTAGAATACATATCTAAATCAATCACCGTGTATTTTAAACAAAGCTAAACTAAATCATGTTTACAACAATGTACAGATATCATTGTAATTATTTGTATAGAATTTACAAAGAATTTTCAAACTTACTCTAGCCGGCCATGCTCGGGTGAGAATAAATTTTTGATGAAACATAGGTAAATTACCCTTATGGCCATCAAACTTCGTAAAATATCAGGATCTCTGCGGATATTTTTGGGGATTCTTGCGGATCCCCATGGTGATTTATACGGGTACGGTTCGATTATCCCCACAGTTCGGATATAACAATCCTTGTCTCCATCCCCATTTGAACTTCGGTTATAAAACTTCCCCATCCCCGTCCCCATGGGTAAGGATTTCAGTTATTCCCCATGTCCATCGGTTTGGATCCCCACGGTTTTCAATTATTCCCCACCCGATTGCCACCCCTAACGCCTAATAATTTTGTTCGAACAATCCTAGATTCTGATAAGACTTTGAACTTAGACGAATAGTCTACTCAAGGCCCAATGGTCCCAGAATCTTGACTTTGCCGCTTAAATAATGTAAGTTTGAATATTAGAGAAAATAGTATTGAGAGTAACAATTACGAATTTCAAATAGAATACGGAAGATAGCTTAAAATGAGTGGCGGATCCTAAGCTTATGCTTTCCCCTCTTCATCTTCATTCTTAACCTTGAGGTCACCTAGTTTTTGTTGTCGATGGGCCATGTCATAAGTTGCATGGAGACCAACGAGGATGTAATAAACCAACATCACCAATGTACAGATTCCGAACCTAATAAATGCTTGAGGTGCCAAAGACCCCATTAGGAAGATATTTATCGCAATCGACAACGACGGAAGCCACGGAACCAATGGCACCCCCCAAACTTTCGGTGTCCTCTGTTGGGGAAGAAACACCGATAATCCGATCGTCGCCAGGAGCCAAAGGGGTATCGTTACGATGTATCCTACCCATCCGTTTGGCCTTAGTCCCCAATACGCCGAAGTTCCCATCGAGGAAGCAATGATGATCAATATGAATATCACAAGCTTCAAGAGGTTTGTTCTTGGTGTGACTTCCCTCACGTAGTATCTCCTAACAAGTAGTGCCACGGCCATCATCATGAATATGAACAGAGTGCTCACGGATAGCAAGCTTGCCAAGACATCCAGGCTCGAAAAAAGCGCAATGACACCGCTCAAAACGGTCATCAAGAGAGTGGCGTTTATCGGTGTTCCGGTCTTCGGGTGGACTAGTGCGAACCACGGTGGGATCATATGTGCTCGTGCGATATGAGTAGTATACCGTGCCTGCCCGAGTGCACCTACTAGGAGGACTGTGGTCATCCCTTTAAGAGCACCGAGGGCTACTAGGTACTTTCCCCATTTCATTCCGACACTCTGAAATGCCATGGAATAGGCTGCGTTCGGGTCGATCTCGGTGTATTTTTGCATCATACTTAGGGAAAGTGCCATCAAGCAGTATACAACGGTGATGATCGACATCGATCCGAGTAATCCTAATGGTATGTCTCTCGACGGGTTTTTCGTTTCTTCCGCCATGGTAGCAATGTTATCGAATCCACCATAAGCGAAGTAAACAATTGCGGCTGCTTGGAAGATCCCTTTGGCTCCGTATGGTAAAAACGGTGACAAATTAGATGTATCGGCATGAGCAAACCCGGCAATTAGCACGAACAAGATCACTAAAGTATTCAATGCAGTGGCTATCCAATTCAATTGTGAAGTTCTCTTCGTGCTGATCATTGCAATGGTTGCAGCAATCGCCAGGACCACAACCGCAATGGGGTCCAAGAGATACGATCCCTTACGGATACGAAGCGAGTTCGGTTGACGATTTAACAGAGTGGCAAAGTAAGAAGTCCATGCTCTGGCTACCGCCGCGCCTCCGATTATGCTCTCGAGAAGAATGTTCCCGGCTGCGATGAATGCAGCGAAATCTCCTAATTCGATTCGTAAATAAGCGAACGAACCTCCCGCAACCGGGATCTCTACGGAAAACTCTGTATAGCAGAACACAGAGAGCATAGCTGAAATACCTGAGGCTACATAGGACAAGACAATGGCTGGTCCGGCATGTTCATGTGCTTCTTGGCCAGTGAGCACGAAGATGCCCGCGCCGATGACCGAACCGAATCCGAACCAGGTAAGATCCCACCATGTGAGGCAACGCTTCATGTCGTTCTCGCTTTGTTTACGAAGCTCCGTGATCTCATTCGCATCGTCCGACCGGCTTACGAGACGGTCCTTGAACCGGGGATAAATTTGTGACAGTGCGGACATGTAGCTGCTCCGATTTCGGAACGAATCTTCCGGCAAGAAATCATCTTTGCTCCATCTCCAGTAAGCTCTCGGTTGAACCTCATCATCTTCAGCTTCTTGTCCAGTGTAACTCATTGCTTGCTTTTTCTTGTTTCTTACAACTTTTTTTTCTTCTCAATTTGTGGCCTGCAGAAAGTTTAGATTATTGATATTACAATGCGGTTGATTTGTCTTTAGTTTGAATTTAATTACACAATTGTAGACCAATGGAGCTATGGTCGATTATTGTCGGGTCCTTGACAGAGTGATGGGTAAGTTGACTTGAATATTAAGACAAACTTGGGAAGACTTTAGATTGGCATTGTCACCACTCACCACAGCTTGCCTCAATATCATTATCATGTCTTTATTATTTGTGGTGGGCACTGACCGCTTCGGCTCATTGCGTGGAATCTGCACCGGGTTTAGATCTGGATTCCAAACTCATAAATCCAAAGATAATATATTTAAGGGTAAACTACACCATATACCACTCAACTATGGTACCTAAGTTGAAAATATCATCGAACTTTAAAATCGTTCAAAACTATCACTGAACTTTAATATGTGATCGAAAATGTCATTCCGCTGGTAACCATTATCTCTTCCGTTAAGTTAAAACGACGTCGTCTTGGTGCGGCTGTTTTGAAGCTTAATTTAGCCCAAAACGACGTCGTTTTGCTGGAGGAAAAAATATTAAAATCAAGCGTTTGAGGGGTTTTAAACCCAAGACTTTTAGGAAAAAGAGCGAAGCCTTAACCACTGAACCAACATAACATTATGTAATATTTAACCACAAATATTATATATCTCAAACTAATGCAGATTAATTCAAATTATTTTATGAAATAAATAATATTATAAATAATATTAAAATATATTATTTGTATATATAAAATATATATAAATAAAAGTGTTGTATTATTTTTATTTTGCATATAATATTTATAATATAAATATATTATTTAAAAAACTAAAATATTCATAAAAATAATATGTTTATATTATAAATATTATATAAAAACTCTAAACTCTAAATTCTAAATCTTAACTACAAAACCTAAACCTCAAATTCTAAACTTTATAATTTGAGGTTTAGGGTTTATCGTTTTTATATATTATTTATAATATAAATATACTGTTTTATGAATATTTTTGTTTTTAAAATAATATATTTTCATTGATAAATGTAAAAATAATAAATTTATATTATTTATAGAATATTTTTATAAAATAATTTGGTTGAACTAGATAGATAAGTTTTTATAATTTAAATAAAAATATATTATTTTTATATTATTTATAATATCAATATATTATTTTAAAAATATAAAATTCAAATATAAAATCTTTTAAACCTTAAATCCTAAACTCTAAAGTTTAGAATTTAAGTTAGAGGGTTGGGGTTGGTGGGTTAACATTTTAGGATTTAGGGTTTTATATATTATTAATAATATAAATATATTATTTTTATAAATATTTTAGGGTTTTTTAAAATAATATATTTATATTATTAATACTATATAAAAATAATATATATATATACAAATAATATATATTTATGTATTTATATTTTAATATTATATATAATATTATTTATTTCACAAAATAATTTGAACTAATCTAAATTAGTTTGAGATATATTATATTTGTGGTAAAATATTACATAATGTTATGTTGGTTCAGTGGTTAAGGCTTAACTCTTCTCCTAAAGGCGTGGTTTTGAATATTTTTTCCTCCAACAAAACGACGTCGTTTTGGGTTAAATTAGGCTTCAAAACAGTAGTACCAAAACGATATCGTTTTAACTTAACGTGAGAGTTAATAATTAATATTCGAACGATTTTAAAGTTCGATGATATTTTTGACTCAGGGACCGTAGTTGAGTGGTATGTGGTGTAGTTTACCCTATATTTAAATAGGTTTAAATATTTTATTCAAACGTATGTTATAAAGCTCATCATTCAATTTTTGATTTGTTCATTATTGATTATTCGAAAGTTAATTTTTTTTAATACTATTCAAAGGTTAAATTTTTTTTGAATAAATGCCAGCCAGCCTTTTATTATAATAAATAAAAACAAGGGGGACAACCGATGCAAGTGGGTCGCCTTATTCAGAAAATACAAGCTTCAATAAAAGAAGATAAAACGACGGGTGATAACCCATCAAACAGATCTAAAAAAACCAAAAGAAAAGCGAAGGCTGGTCCGACTGAGCCACTCCCTCGAGGGTTTGAGGCGGCGCCGGCGGGCGCGTATGGGAGAGGAGAGGCACAAGGAGGAATCCGGTGAAGGAAAACCAGAAAAAGAAGCAGATTCCTCAAAAAAACAAAGACCGGGCCCAGGCTACGGTGGGTCTAACCATCTTCGATCTTCGGCGGCTAGAAACATCACTCTTGCTGGTGCGTCCTCGACCCAGTACTGATCGGACGAAATCGAGCGACGGTGAGCCGCCAACGCATGAGCCACTCCGTTTGCTGTCCGAGATTCGAACCGAAACTTGCATGCACGGAAGGACGCCGAAAATTTCTGAAAAATCGGTCTTATTCGATTGTAACCTTCCAACGACGGCGCGTGAGTCTCCTTCCACCTCTACCTGTGCGAAGCCCATATCGGAGGCGAGATGAAGGCCGTGGATTGCAGCGTGGGCCTCCGCAGCAAATGAAGAAGATATGTTTGGCACTGCTGTGCTACTTGCCCCTAAAATAAACCCTTCGTTATCCCTTATTACAACCCCAATGGTTGCTGACTTTTAGTTTTTTCTCAAAACTTGCATCATAATTTACTTTGACGGACGGGGCTGTTGGAGGGGACCATTGCTTTGCTGACGACGGGACCGGGGACGAGAGTCGGACGGAAACGAGGGCGAGCTCGGCACAGTAGTTTCTAACCGAGGTAACCACATCCATGGGTTTGTTATTTATGTGACACCCCCAACCCGAGTCAGGAGTTAGGAGCGTCAGACGGAACAGAAAAGGCGGACAAACGAAACAAAACAGACAATTGCGGAAGCATTTGATGACGTGATATTATTTTAATCGATAATTCATTTTAATGCGCACGCGGAAAAGAATGGGCTAACAAAACTCAAACAAACTTTCTTTTAATCTTGATACAAATTCTCGGGCCAATTTAAAACTTTTATTTTTATTAACATATTACTAATGCAATTAAGCCATAATGTCAAATACTTAATTGACCAAATTACATGCTAATCGAAAACCATTACTTAAATGGTCTAGGTGAATTCGAATTAACCCCAAAAATTACCAAATATTTAAACAACTGATTTCATACATCATATAATAGATTCCAAATTCATATCATGGCATTTGATTTCCTTTTCTTTTAAGGCTTACAAAAAGACATAGCTTATATGCTCCTAAACATGCCAAGCTATCGACTATGGACAACAAAAAGGATCGACACAACCATAGCTTGACTTACATTTCTTTTACACAAAATAATGAGGCTAACTACTTAGATACAAAACATGATTCTAGCCTCCTAACCGAACATTACGGAGCATGTAATTTCAAACACCATTTCAAACTTAGGTTTCGTCCAAATAAAACAAAACGGATCCTAAGACAAACTTCAAAGCCACCATCTAGGAGTCTAAAAATAAGACTTAGATCGTACATATTTCGGAATTGTGAACTTGATAACCTTGATCCATGAAAGCTAGCTTTAGGGTCCGAGCTATCCTGCTAAGGTTGGGAAGAAGAAAACAGAGGAGTGGTAAGTACAAAAAGTACTTAGCGAGGTAATGCTAATACTAATTCGTTCTTGAGCTTAAGCGTGATCAAACATTTAGGTTACTTAGCTAGGTTTATTAGCAATTCGGTATTCACCCAACTAAGCTCACACAAAATTCATACATATGGCAGCATACATGTCATTTCAACATTCATAACACATGCTTGAACACATAGCATATCACAATAGTTCACTTCATGCTTATACATGATTCGATCAATAGCATATTTCATTTCATTCTTAGCATACTCAATATCATGCTTTAGCATTTAAATAAATCAAGATTTCATGCTAAACCATACTTAGCATTTCCAACTTATCAAAACAAATTCACAAAATTCATCAAAGCATGTCATTCGAATGATCTCAATTTGTCATTCAAAAATCAGAATTTCTCTTTTCAATATCACATGTATACGAGTGGGGTTATTACCCAATTTCTCATAATCGAACTTGTAAGCATTCTCATGCTTCTTATCATAATCGGATCGGATCAAAGTCCACATATCATAGCATTTCACTTCATAACATATTCGGAAGGGATTAATATCCACATAACATAGCAATTCACATCATAGCATATTCGGAAGGATCAATGACCACATAGCATAGCAATTCACATCATAGCATATTCGGAAAGGATCAATATCCACATATCATAGCATTTCACATCATCGCATATCATTTTTAATTCACATTATTCTTTAATATGATTTCATAACACAAACATTTATTTTAACATTTTGCCCATGGTAGATTAGTCGTAACAGAAATTCGAGCCATCGGAAGGGTAACATGTAACGCATATCGGAGTGTTGCCCGCGGCAACGTCATTGATTGCACAAAGCAAAATCAAAGGTGATGCCCATAGCATCGTGTGTCTCGAACAGCAATCAAGATCACACATCTTATCAAGAGTACACAAAGTACTATCAAAGATTGCACAAAGCAATATCGGAGGGTGAGCTCAGACTCTAGGCATGCCGTTCTTATCTAGAACGTCCAAACGACCAAGGGCGGAATCTTGTTAGGTGATTAGTCCTTTAATTCATTTCATGTGTGTATTTTTCAGAATTCATAATGCATACTCATTCGCTCATAACATGACAGCAACATCATTCATACATAACATATGCATTTTCAAGCATAGCATATTCATGTCATAGGGCAGTCCACATAATCATCATATCAATCATGATCAAAATTCATTTCATGTGTGTATTTTTCAGAATTCATAATGCATACTCATTCGCTCATAACATGGCAGCAACATCATTCATACATAACATATGCATTTTCAAGAATAGCATATTCATGTCATAGGGCAGTCCACATAATCATCATATCAATCATGATCAAAATTCATATTAACATAGAACTCATGGCATTTAGCATCATGCAAAACAGTCCACAAATCGCATTCGATCAATCATGTATCACAAATTGCAATCATGCACTCAAATTCCTTTATAACTTCTTCCCTTACTAAACATATTACCGGATAGCATTTAGTCCAATTTCATGCATAATAAATATAAATTACAGAATATTAAAGTGGTTCGGACACTAGTCCCAACCCTAAACAAAATTAAACTCATCAAATTACACTCACGAAAGTTACACTCACGATCCTTATGCTTGATCTCGAATTTAGATGCCTTTGCCTCTTCCTTTCGAACGATCGATCCTAGCTTCCTCCGAAGCTTCTTCGCTATTACGATCTTAACTCTCGACATTAAACAAATACACTATATTAGGAAGCAATTCAACCATACTAATTTACAATTCAAGCATGAACTTCTAATTTCGATTCTGACTTTTTCACTAAACTAGTTCGAGGACTAGTTATCGATTTAATCATAACTTTTTAATTACTTATCCGAAATTAACATATCATATACCGTTGGAAAGGTATTAAACCTAATTTTTCAGTCACATTAACCTCATATTTTTATCTTATTCGGATTAATACAGTTTATTATTTCTTTATACTCAATTCGGCAATTCTGGACAGCATGCACTGCCCGACTTTAAAAATTCATATCTTTCAAATTATATATGGAAATCTAGTTCCGCTTTCTCTCAATGATTTTAGACATACTAAAGTTTATACTGTACAAATTTCAGTTCCAAAAACCCTATATTCGATTTTTAGTGAATTTCCAAAGTCACTGCTTTTACATAGAACTTCACTGGACAGATTTCTTCAAAACAGTCCCTATTCTTCACAATTTCGATCTTATGACCATTTTTAATTCTAATCATCATACCATCTTCCTACTTCATTTTTCCAGCAATCATTAAACTTTTATAACCAAATGTTCATCCCTTAACAAGTTTCTCTTAATAACCATTTTCAGATTTTTAACTCTTAACAAGTTTTCCAAAGCTCAAGATTTTGTTCATTTCTTCAAAACAGTCCCCATTTTACTCCTTTCTTGTTTTCTTGCATAGATTCCATACTTTTCCATATTTTATCTTGTTATTACATTTAAGACTCATATATCTTCATGTTCATTTAAAACTTAGGTTTGCATGCATGTTTTTTTAGCTCAACCGAAAGTTTCAAGGTGTAGGAGACTTACTTTCTTTAATCTTTGACAACCTTAGTTACACTCTTCAATATCCTAGCTTAAGCCCTCTTCATGCAACCAAAAATTTCATGTATTTTGCTCTCAAACATGGCTGACTTTTGAGCTTCCCTCTTCCCCCATTCTTCCCTTTCTTCACGGCAAAGAAGAGCAAAAATGGGAAAAAGATGACAAGCTTTCATCATATACTTGATTTGATGGCTTCTGTATTTTACCTATAAACCCTTTTCATTTCTTCATTTACTCTTTATTTACTAGGGGCATCCCCAAGGATAAATCATCTTTTACATGCATTATTTACTTTTTAATAATCTTCTAATTTAATCCCTAATTTGCTTTGCTACAAGCTTAATTAAGCTTTATCAATTTTGTCCCATTTTAAGGAGTACATTGTTATGTTAATTTCCTTCGTATTCTTTTAGTTCTACATTTTAAATCTAGACTTCACTAATTCGATTTCATTGGCTTACCAATCGGCTAAACCGATTAATTTGATCTAGTTTCCTTTCTATTTCGAATTGGTGCACTAATTGCCCAATCGAGGACTTTAGGGACCAATTTGCATAATTCACAAGTTCACGGGCTCAATTGCTTCTAAGAATAATTAAAAATAATTAAATTCTACGGCGAAAACTTCTAGGACGGAAATGCGGATGTTACAATTCCCTCCTCCTTAAAGAAAGAATTCGTCCTCGAATTCTTACCTGAACTGAATAAATGAGGATATTGCTTTCGTATCGTATCCTCGGGTTCCCAAGTTGCTTCTGTAACGTTATGATTCTTCCAGAGAATTTTAACAAGAGGGACACTCTTGTTACGAAGCCTTTTAATTTCTCGATCGAGAATCTGAACAGGTTCTTCTTCATAGGAGAGGTCAGGATTAAGTTCAACTTCTTCTGGTTCGAGAATGTGAGACGGATCAGATCGATAACGCCTTAACATAGAAACGTGAAAGACATTATGAATCTTATCGAATTCAGGAGGTAGTGCAAGGCGATAAGCTACAGGACCAATTCTCTCAATTACTTCAAACGGTCCAATGAAACGCGGACTAAGTTTTCCTTTCTTGCCGAAACGGAAGACTTTCTTCCACGGAGAAACTTTGAGAAATACCTTATCTCCGATCTCATATTGGATGTCCCTACGCTTCAGATCAGCGTATCACTTCTGCCTATCAAAAGCTTGTTTCAAACGGGAATGAATGATTTGAACTTGTTCTTCAGTTTCCTAAAGTAGTTGAGGTCCTAAAACCTTATTTTCTCCGAGTTCAGACCAACACAAAGGAGTTCGGCATTTTCTTCCATACAATGCTTCAAAAGGAGCCATCTGAATAGAAGACTGATAGCTGTTATTATAAGCGAACTCGATTAACGGCAGAGATTTCTCCCAATTCTTACCGAAATCGATGATACAAGCTCTAAGCATATCTTCAAGAATTTGAATTACTCGTTCAGATTGTCCGTCACTTTGAGGATGAAATGCTGTGCTAACATTCAGCTTAGTTCCAAGAGCCTTATGTAGAGCTTTCCAGAATCGAGCTGTAAATCGAGGGTCTCGATCTGAAACAATAGAAGTTGGAACTCCGTGTAAACGGATAACTTCTCGAACATACAGTTCTGCTAAGGTCTCAAGACTATAATTCATTCGCACCGGAATGAAATGTGCTGACTTAGTGAAACGATCAACGATTACCCAGACAGCATCACACTTCCTAGGAGAGTCAGGAAGACCAGTTACAAAATCCATCGTAATCCGTTCCCATTTCCATTGCGGAAATTCAAGAGGCTGAAGTAATCCAGTAGGAGCACGATGTTCAGCTTTGATTCGCTGACAATTCAGACATCTCGATACAAAGTCGTTGATAGCCGATTTCATTCCAGACCACCAATACAAGGGCTTGAGATTCTTGTACATCTTAACAGATCCAGGGTGGATTGAAAAAGAACTTTGATGTGCTTCTTTCAGAATTTCAGCTTGCAATTCCTTATTATTAGGAACACAAATTCGATCCTTGAAATATAGAAGACCATTTGACTTGACAGAAAAGTCAGGATTAGATTCAAGCTTAGACAAGATTCTCTGAAGTTCTGGATCAACTTGCTGGAGTTCTTTGACTCTAGAAATCAGAACAGATTGGATTTGGAGTTCGTTCAGATAATTCCGAGCTTTACATAGACGAAAATGAGCATTGATGGCCAAAGAAGCAAGGTTCGGTTTCCGACTCAGAGCATCGACAACCACATTAGCTTTTCCAGGATGGTAGTCGATGGTCAGATCATAATCCTTGAGTAATTCCAACCACCTTCTTTGTCTAAGATTCAGATCTTTCTGAGTAAGCAAGTACTTCAGACTTTTGTGATCGGTGAATAGCTTACACTTCTCACCGTACAAGTAATGCCGCCAAATTTTCAGTGCAAAAACAATGGCTGCTAATTCAAGGTCATGAGTTGGATAGTTTAGCTCGTGAGGCTTAAGTTGTCGGGAAGCGTATGCAATCACATTACCTTCCTGCATCAAGACGCATCCAAGGCCGGAATGTGAAGCATCACTGTAAACAACAAATTCTTTCCCGGACTCAGGCTGAATGAGAACAGGAGCACAAGTCAAGGCTCGTTTAAGCTGATCAAAACTTCTTTGTTGCCCTTCTGACCACTTAAATGGTTCACTCTTTCTAAGCAATTTGGTTAGCGGTGCAGCAATTACCGAAAATCCTTTCACAAATCTTCGATAATATCCAGCTAAACCAAGGAAACTGCGGACCTCGCTTACATTGCTTGGAGGTCGCCACTCAAGAATTGACTGAACTTTCTTAGAGTCAACTTTGATTCCTTCAGCTGAGATAACATGTCCGAGGAAGGACACTTCTGAAAGCCAGAATTCACATTTAGTGAACTTAGCGAATAGTTGATTTTCTCGGAGTGTCTGGAGTACAATCCGAAGATGTTGAGCATGTTCTTCTCTATTACGGGAATAGACCAGAATATCGTCGATGAATACGACAACAAACTTGTCAAGATGAGACTTGAATACCCGATTCATCAAATCCATGAATGCAGCAGGGGCATTTGTTAACCCGAATGGCATCACCAGAAATTCGTAATGACCATAACGAGTTCTAAAAGCAGTTTTGGGTATATCTTCATCTTTCACTCTCATCTGATAATATCCAGACCGAAGGTCAATTTTAGAGAATACACCAGCATCTTTCAGCTGATCAAACAGATCTTCAATTCGGGGCAATGGATACTTGTTCTTGATAGTGACTCTGTTCAATTGCCGGTAATCAATGCAAAGTCGCATCGTCCCATCTTTCTTTTTCACAAAAAGAACAGGAGCACCCCAGGGAGAAGTGCTGGGTCGAATGAAACCCTTATCTTCTAGTTCTTGAATTTGCTTCTTTAGTTCTTGCAATTCAATTGGTGCCATACGATAGGGCGTAATGGACACAGGATTAGTTCCAGGCTGAACTTCAATTTTGAACTCAACTTCTCGAATTGGAGGAAGTCCAGGGAGTTCCTCAGGAAAAACATCAACAAATTCAGATACAATAGGCATTTCTGTTAAGCCAAAATCTAATTCGTCTTGCAAGGCCATAGCAGCAAAAATAGATGTTGGTTTCCTGTCAATTAGTAGAATTGACTCTTTTCCTAATCCCCTTAAGTACAATCTTTTATTCTGACAATCAATCCAGGCTTCATGTCTACTCAACCAGTCTAACCCTAGTATTAGGTCAAACTCGCATTTAGGTAGAACATACAGATCACAGGGGAAAGGTACATTTCGAATAGAAACAAGGCTATTCTTACAGATCAGGTTGATTGGTAAGTCACCTCCTATAGGGTTTGAGACAATTAACCCAGTTTTAACAAATTCAGGCTTTAACTGTAACTTGTCGATCAAGTGAGAACACACAAAAGAATGAGTTGATCCCGAATCAATTAAAGCATAAACAGGAGTAAGGTTTAGTTCAACCGTACCCACAATAACATCCGGAGACTCTTCCTCATCCTTGCCACGGATATGATAGACTCGAGCTGAAGCTCGTGATTCCTGATGTGTAGTGGCTTTCGACTGATTGCTTCTGCCTTTGCCCTGATTCCCAGACTGAGCTTGTCTAATACTCTTGTTCCGATTGGATTGCACAAGACTCGGATTAGCAGAATTTTGAGCAGGAGCTTGATCTCTCATCACTGGACAATCTCTGATATAGTGGTCACTTCCGCCACAAGCAAAACATAAGTTGGCCTGCTTTCGGCACTGACCAGAATGTGGTTTCTGACAATGCTGACAAACGGCAACCCTTTCTGAATTCCCAGGGCTGTTAACAAATATGACTGGAACAGAGAGTCTACTCACAGAATGAGGCTTCGGTGTGAAGTTACTACGAGGTGCTGGATTATACGAGGAGGTACCTTCTTTGTAGCTTTTAGACTTCTTGGATTTCCAGTGAGACTTGTCATCACTCTTACGCTTCTTATCATGACGGAAACCGCTCTTCCTCTTTTCTGCGGTCCGAAACTTGGATTCCGTAGCAATAGCTCGATTTACGAGGGTTTGGAAGTCCGTGATATCTAGGGCGGTAAACATCGGACTCAGCTCATCATTCAGGCCGTCAATGAACATACGGCACTTTTCTTTCTCTGACTTGATGTACTCAGAACCATACTTGCAGTACTTACAGAAATCAGCCACGTACTGCTCTATTGGGCGTCCCGCTTGCTTCAGATGCAAGAAACGCTTTCTTCGATCGGCCAGGTACTGTTCACTGATGTATTTCTTCTTGAATTCGTCTACAAAGAATTTCCAGTTCACAGATTCAACTGGAGCAGTTAGTGTTGTAGTTTCCCACCAATTCAAGGCTTCATCAGCAAGTAAGGCTACAACGCATTCGAGCTTATGCTCATCGGAGCACTGAAGTTGCTTAGTCAATATCTGAGTAGTTATTTCTAACCAATACTCAGCTTCTTCAGGCTTCTCTTCAATAGAGCCTGCAAAAGTATAGGCTCGGTGCTGAGCAAGCTTTTCGATAGGAGCTCTGCTAGGGGCAGCAGCTACCGGAGCAGGTTGTTCATGTCTCATGTTCATCAAAAGCTGATCGAACATTTCCTTCATGCTCAGAAGACAATCTCTTTGAACATTCTGAACAGTCGGATTGTCAGTGTTCGTCCGAGGCTGAACAGGAGATTGTTGTCGAGTGTTATCTGGTACAGGAGGGTTCTCCTTATCCGGAGGGTTTTCTTTCATACGAACACTATCCCCTTCACTTGAGGATTCTCGAGGACTTTCATCGTCTCGAGCTAAGTGTGTCTCTTTCATGCTAATTCAGATCAAACAAAGTTCAAGTTAGGATCAAGTCACAAGTAACAATATGTATGATCCCTAGGTGGCTTGACTAAACTAATGACGCACACAGAACACATTCAAAGTTTATAGGACCTATTACCTAAAAAGCTCTGATACCAAAACAAATGTGACACCCCAACCCGGGTCGGGAGTTAGGGGCGTCGAAGGAACAGAAAAGGCGGACAAACGAAACAAAACAGACAATTGCGGAAGCATTTGATGACGTGATATTATTTTAATCGATAATTCATTTTAATGCGCACGCGGAAAAGAATGGGCTAACAAAACTCAAACAAACTTTCTTTTAATCTTGATACAAATTCTCGGGCCAATTTAAAACTTTTATTTTTATTAACATATTACTAATGCAATTAAGCCATAATGTCAAATACTTAATTGACCAAATTACATGCTAATCGAAAACCATTACTTAAATGGTCTAGGTGAATTCGAATTAACCCCAAAAATTACCAAATATTTAAACAACCGATTTCATACATCATATAATAGATTCCAAATTCATATCATGGCATTTGATTTCCTTTTCTTTTAAGGCTTACAAAAAGACATAGCTTATATGCTCCTAAACATGCCAAGCTATCGACTATGTACAACAAAAAGGATCGACACAACCATAGCTTGACTTACATTTTTTTTACACAAAATAATGAGGCTAACTACTTAGATACAAAACATGATTCTAGCCTCCTAACCGAACATTACGGAGCATGTAATTTCAAACACCATTTCAAACTTAGGTTTCGTCCAAATAAAACAAAACGGATCCTGAGACAAACTTCAAAGCCACCATCTAGGAGTCTAAAAATAAGACTTAGATCGTACATATTTCGGAATTGTGAACTTGATAACCTTGATCCACGAAAGCTAGCTTTAGGGTCCGAGCTATCCTGCTAAGGTTGGGAAGAAGAAAACAGAGGAGTGGTAAGTACAAAAAGTACTTAGCGAGGTAATGCTAATACTAATTCGTTCTTGAGCTTAAGCGTGATCAAACATTTAGGTTACTTAGCTAGGTTTATTAGTAATTCGGTATTCACCCAACTAAGCTCACACAAAATTCATACATATGGCAGCATACATGTCATTTCAACATTCATAACACATGCTTGAACACATAGCATATCACAATAATTCACTTCATGCTTATACATGATTCGATCAATAGCATATTTCATTTCATTCTTAGCATACTCAATATCATGCTTTAGCATTTAAATAAATCAAGATTTCATGCTAAACCATACTTAGCATTTCCAACTTATCAAAACAAATTCACAAAATTCATCAAAGCATGTCATTCGAATGATCTCAATTTGTCATTCAAAAATCAGAATTTCTCTTTTCAATATCACATGTATACGAGTGGGGTTATTACCCAATTTCTCATAATCGAACTTGTAAGCATTCTCATGCTTCTTATCATAATCGGATCGGATCAAAGTCCACATATCATAGCATTTCGCTTCATAACATATTCGGAAGGGATCAATATCCACATAACATAGCAATTCACATCATAGCATATTCGGAAGGATCAATGACCACATAGCATAGCAATTCACATCATAGCATATTCGGAAAGGATCAATATCCACATATCATAGCATTTCACATCATCGCATATCATTTTTAATTCACATTATTCTTTAATATGATTTCATAACACAAACATTTATTTTAACATTTTGCCCATGGTAGATTAGTCGTAACAGAAATTCGAGCCATCGGAAGGGTAACATGTAACGCATATCGGAGTGTTGCCCGCGGCAACGTCATTGATTGCACAAAGCAAAATCAAAGGTGATGCCCATAGCATCGTGTGTCTCGAACAACAATCAAGATCACACATCTTATCAAGAGTACACAAAGTACTATCAAAGATTGCACAAAGCAATATCGGAGGGTGAGCTCAGACTCTAGGCATGTCGTTCTTATCTAGAACGTCCAAACGACCAAGGGCGGAATCTTGTTAGGTGATTAGTCCTTTAATTTATTTCATGTGTGTATTTTTCAGAATTCATAATGCATACTCATTCGCTCATAACATGGCAGCAACATCATTCATACATAACATATGCATTTTCAAGCATAGCATATTCATGTCATAGGGCAGTCCACATAATCATCATATCAATCATGATCAAAATTCATTTCATGTGTGTATTTTTCAGAATTCATAATGCATACTCATTCGCTCATAACATGGCAGCAACATCATTCATACATAACATATGCATTTTCAAGAATAGCATATTCATGTCATAGGGCAGTCCACATAATCATCATATCAATCATGATCAAAATTCATATTAACATAGAACTCATGGCATTTAGCATCATGCAAAACAGTCCACAAATCACATTCGATCAATCATGTATCACAAATTGCAATCATGCACTCAAATTCCTTTATAACTTCTTCCCTTACTAAACATATTACCGGATAGCATTTAGTCCAATTTCATGCATAATAAATATAAATTACAGAATATTAAAGTGGTTCGGACACTAGTCCCAACCCTAAACAAAATTAAACTCATCAAATTACACTCACGAAAGTTACACTCACGATCCTTATGCTTGATCTCGAATTGAGATGCCTTTGCCTCTTCCTTTCGAACGATCGATCCTAGCTTCCTCCGAAGCTTCTTCGCTATTACGATCTTAACTCTCGACATTAAACAAATACACTATATTAGGAAGCAATTCAACCATACTAATTTACAATTCAAGCATGAACTTCTAATTTCGATTCTGACTTTTTCACTAAACTAGTTCGAGGACTAGTTATCGATTTAATCATAACTTTTTAATTACTTATCCGAAATTAACATATCATATACCGTTGGAAAGGTATTAAACCTAATTTTTCAGTCACATTAACCTCATATTTTTATCTTATTCGGATTAATACAGTTTATTATTTCTTTATACTCAATTCGGCAATTCTGGACAGCATGCACTGCCCGACTTTAAAAATTCATATCTTTCAAATTATATATGGAAATCTAGTTCCGCTTTCTCTCAATGATTTTAGACATACTAAAGTTTATACTGTACAAATTTCAGTTCCAAAAACGCTATATTCGATTTTTAGTGAATTTCCAAAGTCACTGCTTTTACATAGAACTTCACTGGACAGATTTCTTCAAAACAGTCCCTATTCTTCACAATTTCGATCTTATGACCATTTTTAATTCTAATCATCATACCATCTTCCTACTTCATTTTTCCAGCAATCATTAAACTTTTATAACCAAATGTTCATCCCTTAACAAGTTTCTCTTAATAACCATTTTCAGATTTTTAACTCTTAACAAGTTTTCCAAAGCTCAAGATTTTGTTCATTTCTTCAAAACAGTCCCCATTTTACTCCTTTCTTGTTTTCTTGCATAGATTCCATACTTTTCCATATTTTATCTTGTTATTACATTTAAGACTCATATATCTTCATGTTCATTTAAAACTTAGGTTTGCATGCATGTTTTTTTAGCTCAACCGAAAGTTTCAAGGTGTAGGAGACTTACTTTCTTTAATCTTTGACAACCTTAGTTACACTCTTCAATATCCTAGCTTAAGCCCTCTTCATGCAACCGAAAATTTCATGTATTTTGCTCTCAAACATGGCTGACTTTTGAGCTTCCCTCTTCCCCCATTCTTCCCTTTCTTCACGGCAAAGAAGAGCAAAAATGGGAAAAAGATGACAAGCTTTCATCATATACTTGATTTGATGGCTTCTGTATTTTACCTATAAACCCTTTTCATTTCTTCATTTACTCTTTATTTACTAGGGGCTTCCCCAAGGATAAATCATCTTTTACATGCATTATTTACTTTTTAATAATCTTCTAATTTAATCCCTAATTTGCTTTGCTACAAGCTTAATTAAGCTTTATCAATTTTGTCCCATTTTAAGGAGTACATTGTTATGTTAATTTCCTTCGTATTCTTTTAGTTCTACATTTTAAATCTAGACTTCACTAATTCGATTTCATTGGCTTACCAATCGGCTAAACCGATTAATTTGATCTAGTTTCCTTTCTATTTCGAATTGGTGCACTAATTGCCCAATCGAGGACTTTAGGGACCAATTTGCATAATTCACAAGTTCACGGGCTCAATTGCTTCTAAGAATAATTAAAAATAATTAAATTCTACGGCGAAAACTTCTAGGACGGAAATGCGGATGTTACAATTTACCCCTTCAAATACAAACTTGTTGCGTGCTATCCAAATAGACCAAATAGTTACCAGTACTTCTGAAACTTTGTTAGTTCCTAATGTAGACATAAGGTTATATAACCAATCTGATAAGGTTGTACTAGAATCTATTTGGGGGCAACTGATACCCAGCAGTGCCCATACTTGTTCCGCAAATGCACAATTTCGAAGCACGTGGGCAGCATCCTCTGGCTCTCTTGAGCATCGGAAGCAAGTTGGGTCAGTGCCAACTCTCTTTACACATAAATTACACTTCGTAGGGACATAGTTTCTCAAAAACTTCCAACACTGAATACTCATCTTAGTTGGGGCGTTTGAGTGCCAAATTAGTTTACTTAGCTTCTCCATAGAATTAGGGACATTTGGTGGAGGCAGAAGGAGGCGATACCCGCTACGAACTGAATACTCCCCAGTATGCTCTCCACACCATACTAACTCATCGGTCTGATAATAGGAAGAAAGAGGAATGCACATAATCTCCGCAGCCTCATCAAGATTAAAATTCGCATTAATAACGTCACTTAACCAAGAAGAAGTAGTAGGATTAATTAGATCTGAGACCCAACGAATTGAATTGTTGGGCGAAGTCTGTACCTTTTTAGGAGTCGGCCCAGGTAGCCAAAAATCATTCCAAATTGATATGGACCTACCATCTCCCACATTGAACCGAAGGCCCATTTCTAAGAGTCCTCTTGCACTCCAAATGCTTTTCCAAATGAAGGATGGTGATGAGCCAAGGCGTGAATGAAGGAAGTCTGAGGAAGGGTAGTACTTGGCCCGCAGAAGACGACCCACCAAAGACATTGGGTTTTTTAAAAGTCTCCAGCCCTGTTTTGCAAGAAGGGCCACATTAAATTTCGACATGTCTCGGAAGCCCAACCCCCCTTTCTCCTTTAATTGACAAAGGTCAGCCCAAAGACACCAATGAATCCCTCTTTTGTCTTTCGAACTCTGCCACCAAAACCGAGCCATTATACTCTCCAAATTATGACATAGAGTTTTGGGGAGCAAGAAGCAACTCATAGTGTAGGACGGAATTGCTTGTAACACTGCTTTAATGTACACCTCTTTACCTCCTTGAGATAATGATCGAGGGCCCCAAGCTGTAATACATAAATTCATTCGGTCACATAAGCCCAAGAAAGCCTTTCTTCGATTTCGGCCCACCATAGTGGGCAAACCCAAATACTTCTCCGGGCATAACAGGCTCGATATCCGTAGAATTCTCCGTACTTCACCCTTGTTGTAATCAACACAATTTGAACTGAAAAACAACCCCGATTTCTCGAAGTTAATCATTTGACCCGAACAGTTCTCGTATATCTTTAAAAGAGAGGAGAGCTTTGCAGCACATCTCGATGTTGCCTCCCCAAAGATCAGACTGTCGTCTGCAAAGAAGAGGTGGGAAATACGCGGAGCAGATCTATTAATTCGGATGCCAATATCAAGCTGTTCTTGGAGCAAAAGGGACGAAAGACCTTCTCTGCAAATTAAAAACAAATAGGGGCTTAGTGGATCCCCTTGACGCAGCCCCCGTGTAGGATAAAAAACCTAGCCTATCTGCCCATTCAGAACCACGGAATACGAAACAGATGAGACGCAGTTCATGATTAAAGAAACCCAGTCTGCTGAAAAGCCCATCTTTTTCATCATAACTTCTATAAATGGCCACTCCACACGGTCATATGCCTTTGACATATCCAACTTAAGTGCAAAATAACCTTTCTTGCCCAAACGCTTCATTCGCATGGAATGAATCAATTCAAAAGCAGCTATAACATTATCAGTAATGAGTCTGCCTGGTACAAACGCACTTTGAGATTCGTCAATACATAAGTGCAAAATAGATTGTAACCGATTCACCAGGACTTTAGAAATTATTTTAAATAAGACATTACAGAGACTAATTGGGCAAAAGTGTGCCATACCCGTGGGGTTGTCGGTTTTAGGAATGAGAACAATGCGCGTCTGGTTGATGCGGTCCATGGATTCGGTACCTTCAAGAACCGAAATACAAAAAGTGACCACATCCGCACCCATTATGTGCCAGAATTTTTGGTAAAAAAGGGCCCCCAAACCGTCCTCACCCGCTGCTTTGAGAGGGTTCATCGATTTGACTGCCTCCCAAAACTCACTGTGGGAAAATGCTCGGGTGAGATCAGTATTCATATCATCCGAAATACACCTCTGAACCCCTTCCAAAATGCGACTGCAATCTCCCATACCTCTCGATGTAAACAGATTAGCAAAATAATCCCTTGCAACCAAGCCCATTTCAGTTTCGTTAACGCAGATCACTCCACTTTCGTTCTCCAGTGATCGAATTGTATTCTTCCTCCTTCGTTGTGATGCGCATCTGTGGAAAAAGGTGGTGTTCCGATCTCCGTGTTTTAACTAGTTTGATCGAGCACGCTGCTCCCAGTATAGTTCCTCTCTATCCAACTCCATATTGAGGGCCAGTTTAACCTCCGTAATCTCACCAAGCACCTCATCTGACGGATGCACCAAATTTAAAGCCTCCAATTTTTCCTTCAAATTTGCCATAGTAAGGCCCTTATCCCTTTTCAAACGCTTATACCATCTGTCCAGTCCCACGCTAAGCTGGCCAAGTCGATCTAAAAAGTCGCCTGACGCCGTTTGCCATAGAAGTTCCACCTCCGACATACAAGACTCCTCTAGTAGCCAAACCGACTCAAACCGAAAGTGCCAAACACGTGCCGGAGCACCTAACCGCTTACCCGTGTCCACTAGTAACGGGCAATGGTCAGAGAAAGAATGAGCCAAATGGAAGACCTGAAAATCGGGAAACATATCAAGCCATGAAGTTGTTGCCATCCCTCGATCCAACCTCTCTCTTATATTTGTACCCGAAAGCCGTCCTTTCTCCCATGTAAACCATGGCCCAAGGTAGCCCATGTCATGCAACGAGCAATCCAAGATAGCTTCTCTGAACCGATCCATCTGCCGAACATTCCTGGCCAAACCTCCTTGTTTTTCCGAAGCCAATACAATCTCATTGAAGTCCCCTATCACCATCCACGGGACATTAGGCAAATCATCTAATGATCGCAATAAGTTCCACGATTCTTCTTGACGGCTTTCCGCCGGTGCACCATAAAAGCCTGTGCACCTCCACGTATTCCCATCAGAATCGTCCGAAATTAATACATCTATATGGCTCCGCGAAGAAGAGCGAACCGTAGCTACGCAATTATTCTTCCAGCCCATAGACAAACCCCCACTCCGTCCTTTTGCACTCACATCACAACCATTCAAATATCCACACCTTCTTCGAATTTTAGCCATCTTTGAATCATTGACTTTTGTTTCAATCAAGAAAAAAATCAACGGTTTTTCCTCCCGCAACTTTTGATTTAGCCGCCCAACTGTCCGGGGCTTACCTAGCCCTCGGATATTCCAACTTATTAGTTTCATGGTGCCCGGCGGACCTGAGCTGACAGGTCGGCCGATGAATTCTTAGGGGCACCAGTTGAATCTACCGTTTGAGAAACTTCTGGTGAGAGAGACTGAACCCGTGGTCGTTTAAGGCCATCAATTTGCTCAATGGGCCTATTCTCCTCGGCATTTAGCATTGTAATATCCATAGTATGTGATGGGCTTGACATAGAAGGGCCTATAATGGGACCCAACACTAGCCGACCATTACTATGGAAAAAATTAGTCCCCTGATTAATGCCTTGTGATTGACTATGATTACTGGAGCCTGATAAATTGACTGGATTTGATTGTCCCGAATTAATTATATTTCCTTTTTTACCTTGGCCAGAGATATAACGTGGAAGCTCATCCACCGAAGTTGCATCTCGGAGCCAAATACTTTCCGGCTGCCTTTGCCGGCGCGAGGGGCCTCTCAGCGAAGCGTCCCACTCCATAACGATATCAGCCGGGTCCAACGAAGCTCTTAGTGGGCAAAAACTTTCGCCATGCCCGAGAAGGCCACAGATAAAGCAGAACAGAGTCAAACGTTCGTACTCGAATCGAACGTAGTGGTCACTACCATTAGCCAGGCGCAATTTCTTCCTTCGTTTCAACGGGAGACGGATGTCAATCCGAACCCTGATGCGAATGATCCCCTTATATCCTAGCGAAGTAACCATGACATCATATTCAAGGAACGTGCCCAGAAAGTTACCCAATGATCGTGCAATTCTCTCCGAAATAAAACCGTGGGGAAGATTATGAACCAAAATCCAATAATTTAAATGAGTGAGCGGTACCAGATTCGGGTCCTCACCTTCAGCCAAACGATGTAAAACCAATAAGTGACTGTTGAAATTCCACGGACCACCCTTTTCAATACGATCATCGTCTGCCGCCAAATACAGTCGAAATAGAAATCTGCCCTCCCCTAAATCAGAGATTGAAATACCACCCACGGGATGCCATACGTTCGCCAGCGTGGATCTCATCGACACAAAATGAATGACACTGTTAGTCAGGAAAGAGCCCACAAAACAAAACTCGTAGGACAATAACAGATTTGGATCTGTATTCTCAATATCCAGAACCTCATCCTCTTCTGACCGGATGGTCAAACGAGCCAAATCGGATTCCACTTGAGCCATTAACTTGGAAAAAAAACCCAGAAACTGCCGGAAAAAGAAAAAGAAAACAAGCGTGCTACTGGAGCAGATAAACAAGCGTGCTACTGGAGCAGATGTTAATAATTAAAAAAGAGTAGTTAGATATTCTTTTCAAAAGAAGCTATCATTAATCAGTATTCAAAGGTTAAAATTAAAAGTGAAAGGGTGGCATGACATTTATGTGCGCGGATATGGACTAAGTTTTGTTGACATGAAAGTCACATGTGATCCACATCATTTTTCCTTTTATATTTCTTTCCTTTGATTTTTTATTATCTTCTTTCGCCTAAAGATGAAAGTTTTATAGTTCCATTTTTACGTCGTGTCGGCGCTGAAATTTTTATTTTTTGACGTTTTTTTCGACCACTCAAGACACTGGCAAACTTATCTTATTGTCTCCTATCATCTATCGATGGAGATCTTCTAAAATCACTTTAAAACGTAAGAAACTTAACGCAAAACTCATAAAACCCTAAACTACTCTGATCTATAATAGCCACCGCTTGAACAACGTGAAATCAAGATATATAGCTCACTTTCTCCTTCTCTACCTCCCCACCGTTGGGATTAAAAAGATTATGCTCCATCGTCGATGAGTCAAAAGGAATCCAAAACCAATTTTTTTCTCACAAAAATGAAGAATGCTTTGGGATAATTTCATAATTTTTATAAGATAGATGTTGAGTCATAATTTCGTTAAGTATTTAACGACACAATGATTAAAATAGGAACAATTTGAAAGTTTAGTGATTATATTAATTTTTTTAACTTCAATGACCAAAATAAGAGTAAAAAGAAAGTTGAGTGATGAAAATTTTAATTTATCCTTGATTTAATAATATAAATTATAATATAAAAGTAGTATGTTAAAAGGTTCAAATCATATTAAATTATAAATAAAAAATTATGATACATGGACTCTAATACAATTAAGGCTTCTTTAGTAAAAAATCATATTTAATTAAACCAACATTAACATTAACACTAAGCTTAATGTTACGACAGTAAATGAGACGAGACAGATCGCGAACTATTTGAGGTCGATTCTGTCAAAACTCGGTTAAAGCTCGACTCGATTGGACACGATTCGATCTCAAACTCGGCTTGAATTCTTAACGAGCCGAGCCGAACTACTTGATACCTTATTCGAAAAGCTCTCGAGCTACTCGAAAATATAATATACTATTTTTTTTAAAATAAAATCTAAATTCCTAAACCTAAAACATAAACCTTAAACCTAAGTCCTAAACCCTAAAATATAAATACTAAAATTTAAACCTAATAACCTAAACTTCTAAACCCTAAACCCTAAAATTAACAGGCTTGAGTTTACACAAATTGTGTATCAATTTTTTCCCTAATAGGGCTTTAAATGAGGCATGACAGATCACGAGCCACTTGTGTTTGACACAGTCAAAGACCGGTCAACACTTGACTCGTTTGGGCTCGAATCAAGCTCGAACTCGACTGAAGTTCTTAACGAGCCGAGTCGAGCTTAGATTTCTCAGGCTCGTTAAAATTTAATCGAGCTGGAACTCGACTTGGAATCTTAACGAGCTGAGTCGAGCCCATCACTACTCGTGCTCAACTCGACTCGTTTACACCTCTACTTCATGCACGATGAACTAGGAGTGGAGGGTAGGGTCGATCATTCGACCAGGAGTTAAAAATTTTCGAGTTAATTGAGTTGACGTGTCCTATTTTGTTAAAGTTTAAAATATTTTCAAATTGAATCTAATATTTTAGTTTCAGATTAAGTCCAAAAAAATTAATTTTTTGAACCGAGTTAAGTTTTGTTCACCATTGACATAGGAAATATTCTGTGGTAGGGAGTTTCCTAGTTGTTTCTTAAAAGATAAATTGAGTAAAATACATAAATCATCACTAAATTTTACTCTGTGTCCTATTTTGGTCATTGAACTTTCAAAACATTCAATTTACTCACTGAACTTTATACATTGATTTTTGGGTAAAATAACTAAATCATCTCTCAACTTTGCTCTATGACCTATTTTGGTCACTGAACTTTAAAAACGATCAATTTACTCACTGAACTTTATACATTGACCTATTTTGGTCACTCCCTGATGACATGATTTATTTTATTATTTTTTATTATGACATATCATTTTTATTAATGATAAAATACACAGGTGATCACTCAATTATCTTCTCACTCTTATTTTGCTCACCCAACTTTCAAAAATTTTAATTTACTAACTAAACTTGTGAATTACTCCAATTTTAGTCAATTTGAATTATTTTATTAATATTTTCATATGATATGGCACATTTTATTATTAAAATATTAAAATAATTTAAAATAAAATAAAAATATATTTTATTATTATAAAATAATAACCACACCTGTGTATTTTATCAACCTCGAGATTAGACTGTAAGTACAAGCTGCAACTTGAACCCAAAAGCGAAAGAGAAATCAAGGAAAAAGAGATGAGATGGTGAGACATACATGGAAGCAGCTTCTGTCGAAAACGACGAAATTTGTATTACTTTGCGTTGGACTATTTGGGATTAGATTCAATGCTAATTTATTATGGGCTTCTTCTTTATCCCCTGCCTTCAGTCCTTCTAAGTTCTCTTTCTCTTTCTATTTTTAGTAATTGATCTAATCTTTCTTCCAACTCCCTTCCATCTAAACCCAAATGGGAGAAGAAGGCAATTGCTCATGTTTCTCGTCTTTTCTGGATACGACACCATTAATCATGTTAGTTTACTTCTCTTGTTTAATGCGCTATACATTTCCAAATACATGGGAATTTTATTTTGCAAAGCATCATCACTACTTCCATGAGGATTGAAGAGGCTAGCATTTAATGATCAAATTCCAGTACAACTAGTAGAGTGAGGCAACATATTTATTGTTTTGCAGCTAAATCTTTGAAATTTCAATGAACATTAATCTAACCTCAAGTTGGTTTGGGGATAGAGATTTATAGGAAAGGAGAAGGTGGGTTGTAATTTGAGGTTTAGGGTTTGGTGGATTTGGGTATAAAATATAATTTTTTTTATTTTATAATAATAAAATATATTTTTTATTTCATAATAATAAAATATATTTTTTATTTTATTTTAAATCATTTTTATATTTTAATAATAAAATGTGCCATATCTTATGAAAATATTAATAAAATAATTCAAAGGGACTAAAATTGGAGCAATTTAAAAGTTTAGTTAGTAAATTGAAAGTTTTGAAAGTTGAGTGAGCAAAATAGGAGTGAGAAGATAGTTGAGTGATCATATGTGTATTTTACCCTTAATAAAAAAGACATGTCATAATAAAAAAATAATTCATATCATCTCGGAGTGACCAAAATAGGTTAATGTATAAAGTTTAGTGAGTAAATTGGTCATTTTTAAAGTTCAGTGACAAAAATAGGTCATAGAGCAAAGCTTAGTGATGATTTATGTATTTTACCCTTGATTTTTTTATCACTCACTCATTAACTCTCTAGCACCGTTGTGACATGGAATAAAAAATAATAAAAATTAATGGGTAAAATAAGTAGATCATCACTGAACTTTACTTTCTGACCTATTTTGGTCACTGAACTTTGCTCTATAGCCTAATTTGGTCACTGAACTTTGCTCTCTGCCTATTTTGATCACTAGACTTTGCTCTCCAACTTGTTTTGGTCATTGAAGTTTCTCATGTTATGGTCTGCGTCATAACGATGTTAGTAGGTTAATGGATGGCAGTCCACAATGCTGACGTGGCAGGGGGGGCTAAATTGACTATTTTAACCAAATTCGAGGGTATAATTGACTTTTTGTCGAGTTTAGGGGCACAATTGATTTTAATTAAAAGTTCGATAACTTATTTAATATTTATGCTAAAAACAAGAATTTAGGAAATTATTAAAATTTTAAAAATATTGAAACTCAATAAATAATTTGTTTAAATTTCAAGTTAATTTAATCGATTTATTTACTTTTTGAATAAAATTGGATAAATAATTTGGTTTTTCGAGATGAAATTTTACAAATAAAATATATAAAAAAATGATTAACAAATTGGTGTAAATATAAGGATGGGATGGCTTTGGGTCCAGAGACAGTCCGGGTGACTGAGAACACTACCAGCTTGATCTACGACTGTCTCAGAGTCTCGAGAAATAAGGATACTCTAATGGGTAAGTTTCAGTACATGAATGGATGAAAGAGTAGTTTCTGCATTTTACCGACTTTGGTAAATTTCGAGGACGAAATTTCTTTTAGGAGGGGAGAGTTGTAACACCCTTAAAAGTATATATATATATCGCTACCAAGGGGATTTAATCCCACAACCTCAAGGCTCCTAAACCAAGCACCCAATCGTCTGAGCTATAACAGCTCTTGGTGTTAAACACACCCACTTTTAATTTATTCCTTATATTTTGAATAAAATAATAATAAACCCAAAAATATCCCACCTACCCTCCTTATTGCATTAATTTGGTTGATCTGCCCCAAAGAGGGGATACTCGACTCTTCACCTTTCCCCTCACCTTCTTAAACGCAGTCACCGTTTGATCTTAACCACCATCGCACGGTAACCATCACCGCCACCATCAACGTCAACGTCGCCTCACGCCGATCACACCCATAGCCTCCACTCGCGTCGAGAGGCCACCATTTGCCTTTAACCGCTGGTTGAAAGCCCGACGAGAACACCCACCCTTCACTTTCTGTTTTGCCTTTTTCTGGCCATTCTCATTGTCGATGTGAGTCACCGCCTTCGCCGTTGTGCTCGGGATGTCGATCCGAGCAAAACCTTTGTAGCTGATCTTTCATCGGCCGCCAGTAAGACCTTCGCCGGATTCGCATAAGTTCCAAGCATTTACCACCGTTCAGGTAAGCTCGGTAAGTATTTCGGCTTAATTCTGGGCCGATTCTCGTTTCTTGGTTGAAATCGATGTTGTTTGCAAGGTTAGGTCACTTTTCCAGTCGATATAAGCCGCGTGTGGGCTCTACGCGCCGCTTCAGGCGAAATCCGGCCACCTTGGGCATTGGCTTAGGAACTGGACCGGCCAGACCGGTCTTGGACCTGGTCTACTACTGAACCAAACCGACCGAACCGAACCCTTACCGAGTCAACTCGTTTGAGTCAAATTGGTTGACTTTGACCACTTTACTCTGACCGTTGACTGTTGAAGTCAGCGTTGACTTTGATAAATAAAATTCAACTTTTTTCAAAAAAGCCCTATTTTTTTGACGTCCTAAGTCTGATTTTGAAGCCTGTTTCGTGAAAATTCTGACACGAAAACCTCCGAATCTGACCTTGAACCCGAACTTGTGTATGTACTTAATTGTTCAGTTAAGAGTAATGTGAATAAGGACTGAAATAGAAATTCTTATAATTGAAGGTATTCACGGTTCCTTGTCTACAAGATGTTGTGGGGGCGTAATTTGGGTTCGAGAGTGAATGAATGGAGTATCACAGTTGACCGATATAGCAAGGATTCAAGGTAATACATTACTACCTCTTTTATGCTTTATAAACATGTTGGTTTTGATTATTGCATGCAAGATTATGATTGAGTGTACTTTCACCTCTGGATGATAACGATTAAGTCAACTCGATCACGAAATAAAATAATGGTAATTTGAATAAGACCGAACTATTTTGGAAGAGAAGTAAATAGACTGAAGGACCCCGAGTCTAGTAAATGATTAATAAGAATCTCCCTATCTTCTTAATAGTGTTAAAGGGCTCGATATCTGAAATATTTTGTTAAGAAATAATGATAATACCCTCTAAGAAGTAAGAATGACTTAAATACCCCTAACAATGGAAATGGCTTGGAATTTACACACAATCCGATTAAACGATTACCTTATCTAAAATTCATACTCTATTGGGAAAAACTTCAGTATCAAGATACAAATAAGTATGACGACAAAACTCTTGGATTACCCGAACTCTGGACACACTTGATGTTAAATTAATGAAAGTTCTACGTATTCCTGAATTGATTTAAATGACAGTGGAGAATGAATTGATAAAAATGATTAGAATGACTGAAATAACCCCAGGCACTAAAATTTACCAAATTAACTGAAACGATGGATCAACTCTCGAGAATTGAAATGAATGACTTGTTTGGAAATACTGAAAGTACTTAATGACTGAAACACTCTTGGGCGTCGAAGTAACTGAAATACCCTCAAATACTAAAATAATGTTAAGGATTTGGAATAAGAAATTTCAATAAAGCTAAATAAGTGTGATGGTTCTAAAAGTTGTACTACACGATCCATAGATGTTGGTCATTTCTAATGTTAAGGATTGATTTTGTGTTATATGTACATGTTCGAATACTTGGTAAGTACCACGATAATATGAACTATTCAGTTTCAGAGGACTTGGAGGATGGATTAGAAATCTTGGGTGCAAATGTCTATAATGCCTCTACGTGAAGTAAAACATGACTCATGTATGTCAATCACTCATGATATTAAAATAAGGTAGGAGGTTTCACATGAAATAATAAGTTGATTACTTAGTGGTAAGCCTTGTGGTGAAATATGAAGGTGATCATTCAGATATACGATGCACTCGATACCTAGAAAGAATACACGTGAAACACATACATCTTAATGTTTGGTAAGTACTGCAAGGAATGGATTTTAGAGGCTTGATAAATAGTTGGGATCCTAAATATTCCAAATTATCATTTTGTCATTATTGGGCTAAGTTACAAAGTTACCATTGACAGTAAAATGACCAAAATGCCCTCATTGGCAAAAATGATTGAAACATCCTTAATATAGCTAATATCATGAACGATCATAGTATAGTACTTTTTCCCGAACGCCCGATTGGTAACGTTGGCTACCAAGCCCCTTTTTAATCGGGACCTCATTACTGAAATATACCTCTGTATCTAAATCGAAAAAATGTACTCTCTGAATACTGTTTCACTGAAAACTAAAGTTTACTTTATATTTACTGTTATTACCAATTATTAATGATTACTACCGATTACTGTTATCACCGATTATTATCGTTTATTACCGATTACTGCTATCACCGTCTAGACTGTTACCGGGGTACTTGGGATATAGTATGAAGTTACCGTAGGTTCGACTCTGATCAGACTGGTAATTCCTTGCCGTTTCAGGTTCCTATGCTTCGACTAGGGTAATTCCTTACCGTTCATTTTTATGCTTCCGCTAGGATGATTTTTACCATACCTAAGGCATCCCCTTAGGCTGGCATCTACGCCCAATGGGCCTGGGTTAACGCCCCATATAAATGTAACCCCCTCGTCCTGGTCCGGGCGACTGACCGGTCCGAGTGGGCTACACGGGGATAACCGAGGTGAAACCCGTTAAGGCTCCACTTCGGTTAACAACCCGAGAAAACTTTTTCAGTTATTATTATCTTGTCTAGATGCATTAATATGTCCTATGTGGAACAACGACAACGGAAGCAACAAGCGAGGCGAACAACCAAACAACAAATTAAAAACAACCCATTTTAACTTAAACTACAGGCCGTATCGATACGCCCAAAGAGGGTATCGACACGCCTTGACTAGGTCAACTAGCAAAAGTCAACTCGAGGAGACCGTATCGATATGTTGGTTGACCGTATCGATACGCCTTCAGCAGTCAACTTCTCGTGGTCAACGCTACGAAGACCATTTCGAAACACCTAGGCCCGTTTCGATACCCTTAATTTCTCGTCAAAATCTCAGATTTATAGTAGTAAAATGGTATCGAAACGCCCCTCCCGCGTATCGAAATGATTGGCCTGAAACAATAGGGTCGTATCGATACGGGTCCAACCGTATCGATACCCATGCTGCGAACAGACAGGTTTTAGCTGGTTTAAGGCACAAGGCTGCCTCAAAAAACCAACTAAGACCTCCAACAAAACATGCATTAACTCTAAAGGCAAGACACCCTACAACAAGCATGTTTAACACATAACATACCTATAAAAGCCATACATTAAAAGGAATCATCAATTCAACAAAAGAAGCATACATAGCATTTAAGATTTCATGCTTTAGACAAACATTCACAAGCATTCATGATAGGGACACAAGTCCGACATACTTGGCATAAGCAAGCCTTAAGCAAAACATCCACAAAATATAAGAGTCTAAACATGCTCCTAACACATAATAACAACATAAATCAAATGCTCAAATCCCATTGCTTGTCTATTACATCTCATAACTTAAAAATCCATACTTGATAATATCAAAAGCTCAACTAGCACACTTGGAGGCCCTCTCCTTGTACAAGCAACCCACGAACTACGAATCTGCATTGTCGAACAAAAGAGAGCGTAAGCATAAATCTTAGTGAAGATAAGCTCATAAAACAAACCTCGACAATGCAGGGTCCAAGCACGAACAACACAACCAAGGTAGAATGCATGAGTTCTTACCTTTGAAGCCACAAAAGTCAAATATATATGATGCATGAACATAATCTCAATATCATGCCATGCTCAACAAGTCCATAAACACAACATATGGAAACACATATATCAAACGTAATGGCAACACATTCAACAATCCGTATTGGCACCAAGCAATGACACGAATACGCGAATAACCGTTGGAACTCACATCCAACAACACAACTATTACCTTACGGTGGGATTACACTCATCATCGTTTCACGCGGAGGGGATTCCACTCATCCTCGCGCCCCGTCGATGGGATTCCACTAATCACCGACTAACATATATATGAAGATTTCCAGGCGAACCCGTACTTCATCTTGATGACTACCATCACCAAGACCACGCGCGCATTTCGACTCTCGTGTGCACACTAAACATCCTAATGATCGATCATTGTACCCAAGCATACTAGTGACAATACTAACACATTTCATTAATCAACCTCACAACTTTCTTACCAAATTCCGTGCTTAGCACGTACTCACCATGATTTACCATCATGCATAAACCACATTCCACAACCACATGCATATAACAATGCATCAAATATCATGCCTCAACACACATGTATATCACAATATACATAACCACATTAATCACAATTAATATGAAATAAGAGGCATAACAAGCATTTAGAAGTTCAACCAAAGGTCTCCTATACTAAGCTTGAGATTAGGATATCACTCTAATCCCAACTCTAGGTGGGTTTACCAAGCCCAACTTAGGTACACATGCTTGAACCAACATTTGAAAACCAATTTAAACCAAGTTGAAATCATTAACCATTCACCGACTAATCCAAGCTCAACAACTCTAGCCGATCAAGCTCCCAACGGTTCCGGATTCGTTCCCGAGGCTTCACCAACACAATTGCTTGCTTCTAAAAATCCCAACACAATCAAAATAACCACAATTCAGTCCACAAATCACTGTAGCAAACTCGGAACACAAACCAAGCACAAAACACATGAATTCAAGCTAAAGACAACCCCAAAGTGCCATTTTGAGCTGCCTAAAAGCCAAACTAGAAAACCATGTTTCCAACCTCCAAAGTGCCATCTAATACACCCAAAACAATCCTCAAACATAGTCTAACCATCAACCCTCAAGATTTCACCCAAAACAGCCCCAAAGATCAACCTTAAACCCCTCTAAAACCTCCCCAAAACCCAAATTCGTGAATCATTGTAAAACCTTGTAAAAATCAAGTATGTTGGACCTTTTAGATAGCAAACAACTTATCTAACATCAACAAATCGAAAACTTGAGTAAAAGCTAACAAAGATGACATTTTTAATCCAAAACTTCAAAATTTCAAAATGCAAAAACCATGGGTTTTAATGAAATCTAAGGGTACAAACTTGTAGAGGAAAGTGAGGACAAGTCAAATATGTGTTTACCTTTCAAGAATCACCAAAGATGAGAGAGTATGATGATGGAATAGTAACACCAATGGTAGAGAAGAAGTTGTCGTTGGAAACTTGGAAGGGAAGGGAAAAGAAGATGATAAAATGTGTGTTTTAAAATAAAATGGGTTTTATTTTTCAAAGACCTTGTAATTACAAGAATGCCATTAATGAAAAATGGCATCTTCCACTATTCTAAAATCACGAAATTTTGGATTTTAAATTAAAATTGGATCCAACATATTAAATGAATTTTAAAACGAAAAGGAAAAACCCGAAACATTATTTTAATATTATTTTCACCGACCCCCAAACCCGGGCGTTACAATAGATACAGTTCTGGGGAACTACATGCCAGAGAGTTTGGTTTGAGGGTAGATAGGAAATTTAAAATGAACCTTACCGCTACAATTACATAACCGCGAAATAAATGTTCACCGCACCGTTACTTTGTATATGTTACCTTTGCACTGTAAGAACACACACTAACTCTCTGAATTCAACTACCGTAATCCATCTCTCTCTCTTTTGATTGAACGATCTACATGCTCCTCCCTTGTTACTTCGATGATCGAATAAAGAACAATTTTATTATCTTTAGATATATCATGTATTTGAAATAATGAACCGTAAATTTGGAACTTGTTTCTCGGAACACCATGATAGCTTCGTGCTCGACCGTATTCATGCATGTTACTTATAGAATCCATTGGCAGTACTGTATTACTGAGCTTTTCGAAGCTCACGTTGTTTTTACCCTTGCATGTTAGAAGAAATCTATCATGGTATAGTGATCGATATCAGTGTTTGGTGTTCTCTCGGCTTTGCTTTGGAGTACAGTACCGGTACAGTTAACGGGCATGTATGTCGTGTGTTGTTTTTTGTTAGTGTTTGTAAAACGTTTTCTGAAATTTCTATTATACGTCAAAATGATTTCCTGAAAGGGTATTTTGAACAAAAATTTATCGTTACAGTTTAATAAGCGTTTTAAAGAAAAAAAATGTTTTTATGTGAATTTTTAATGTGGGTCGCTCTTGTGACCCTAATGTGATCTCCTAGATTTTGATGTAACGCATAGACGAGTCTAAAGGGGTTACACTAATGATTAATCGAATCCAGCTTCACAAATCCCTATACATATCGTGTCAATAATCCCCACAAATGATTCTTATTAATAATTTAAGATATTTTACCAAGCATTCAACTATTATAGATGATATGAAAATGTGTTGTATCAACACTTTGGGATAATAACATAGAGAATTGCTTGGAAAACACACAAAAAACCAAATAATTGGGGGAATCAAAGGTGTCACATAGTCAATGTGATTGAGAAAGGCAACCTATTATATTGTATGAACCAAGATTCTCGATTGACAAGATATGGGATGATAACACCTCAGATTTTCCATGATTCTGCAGCTAATTTCTTTAAAAAAGAAGGAAAATCAAGGCTGCCATGTTTTCTTCATTTGCTTGCTTTTATATATCGAATATTTACAAACTCCTTAAAGCATTAGGATTCTCTGTCTTTTACAACCTATTATAGTCGGGATTTGGAATTAGAGAGACAAAAAATAAATGTTTAAAAGCGGGACAATTCAGAAATAAAGTAATTTTTAAAACAATTTAAATAAGAAGAGACATATGTAACAAAAAATTGTAAGTGGAGAGGGGTAATTCGTCCCTCCTTAATAGATGTGTCTCTGTATCAGTATGTATGTATGTGAACAAAAGTTTTTGTTTTTTGTTTTTGTCTTTTTCTATACTCCAACACTAAAATATTAAATTTTAAGCTTTAATCCTAAATTTTAAATCTTAAACCCTACTACCTACACGGTAAAAAAAACAACATACTATCATAACATTAAACCTTAACATTAACGTGAACCCATTACATGCATATATGCAATGCGACTCTAAGTGTCCCAGCTCGTTTATTTAAATGGTTAAAGAAAATCTTTTGACTTATTTGCCAATGGCATCTATACAGACAATTAGATCTGTAAATTTTTTTGTTTTAAAAAATATAAAAGAATTGGGCCTTTTTCTATTTTAAAAATTAAAAATGTAATAAACATTTGTGTCATGTGTTGTATTCCTAGTGAGCCATATTTGTTTTGTAATAATGAATTTATAATGACCCCTCTTTGGCAATTAGCGGATAGCTGATAGCTGATAGCGGATTACATTAGCTGATAGCTTATAGCTGATTGCATTAGCTGATTTGACTAGCGGATTGTATTAGCTAATTTTATAAAAGTGTTTGGTAAAATTAACTAATAGATGATAGATGCTTGATTATTTAAACAAGCAAAATGACATATAAGGACATAATTATATTTAATACTTGTTTGAGTAATTTAGCATTATTAATATTTTGTATCTAATAAATATTAATTAGATTTGTAAAAATTATTTTTTAATATAAATTTCTTAAACATATTTGAAAGATTTATATATTAATTTATTATTTATATAATTATTAAATTTTTTATATGCACATATAAATATGTGATAATAAAAAAATAGAATTAACTTACAAATGTCACCCTATAAATTAGTAGTAACAACAAATAAGTCCAATATTTAATGTGTTATTATTTATTTTAAAAATATTATTATTTAATTTAGGTTATTCGGAGATTTTTGGTAATTGTTAAGGGTAAAAGATTCATTACAACTCTAATATCAAATCTCTAATATCAAAAAGCTCATATTAGGAGCTTTTTCAAAATTAGCTTTTTCACTCTAATCCGCTCTTTCAACCCGCTATTTACCAAACATCAATATTAACGGATTTGACTAGTCAAACCTCTAATTATACCTCAAATCTTTAATTTTTACCCAAACCGATATTTACCAAACAGGGTCAATATTTTTTTTATCAAAAATTTCTTTCAAGTATTGTTTTATATCAAGAATGATGGTCATGAATCGATTTTAGAAGCTAGATGAACATTTGTCCCTAATAAAAGTTATGGTTCAATATTATTTGCAGTCTGATATGATTTAATTTTTTTTGAGATAATTTGTTGATGCAATCAGAATGAATAGTTGGGTAGGTTTTATGATGTATAAAATCTTGAATTTTTGAAGTAAATTATTTTATCTATACATTCCGTTGTTAAGTCAAAGTTTTAATTTTTCTTGCTTTTACATCAACATTTATGCGTTTAGTCAAGAAGGGATACGAAGTTTAGACAATGGTTAATTGATGTAAGATTTCAAAGAAAAATGTTACTTTTATTTTTATGCTTTCATGTCATTTGGATTTTTGTGTTGTTAATTTTTTTATGACAAGTATATCATATGTTTTTTTCGTAATGTAAATCGTAAGAGAACTTTAAAGAAATTTGATTGAAACAACGAGATTGATCCAAGTGGTAAGCAATTTAGTAACAATTAAATATATCTCGAGTTTAAAATATTGTGTATGCAAAAAATTATTGTTTAGAGACTCACCTACCGCAACTAAGTATGTGATGTAAGTTAATTCGGATTAATCACAATAAAATTTTAAAACCAAAAGGACAACAACAAAAAAATCTGATTGGGCTCGACTTGTAAATCCAAATGTACAGTCTTTTCAATTCCGGAGTAGTCCTTCTCTTCAAGAATCAAATTTGTTTTACAAGGATGGGGGCCCCTATAAAAGCTTTCATGTTTGCTTTTTAAGGGACATAACCTAACAAGTCTTTGAAAAAAAATGTTAACACATTAGTAATTGAATTTAGGCTTAAGGGTACCAAAGGCCCCTGAATTTTTTTAAAAAATCAATTAAGCTTTTAATGTTTTTTTGCACTCAATGTCACCCTCAAACCTTAAAATTTAACCAATCTAACCCTTTGACCGGCGGAATCCGTCATTGACCGACGAAATCTGTTAAATTCTTAAACATGGGCCGTTTATATGCCACATCACCTGCCAAATATTAAACATTTATTTATAAACTAATGACGCGGATTAAAAGCACTGAGTGGATTAAAAAATATTAGAAAAAACAAAACACTTATTAAATTCTAACCCTAACATTATATCCTTCCAAAACTTGAAATCCGGAAAGTGAAATCTACAGGTTTAGTGAACACCCATTTTGTTTTTTTTCTCTCTCTTGCATATCGTGAAATTCTCCTGGCTTGATTGTAAGATCTTAATAGGTGAGTATTCAAATTTCATTTTTTCCTAATCAGTTATCTCCTCTCACATCTCGCGTCTATCGTCATTATTGAGAAATACAAGTTTTGAAGATGACGATCTCGGCTAGTTCATCAAACTAAGGAGAAGCTGTGTTTTGTGATTGCGGTCTAAAATGTCGTATGTGGACAACATGAAAAAGGAAAAATGCTGGAAGAAGATTCTTCGGTTGTTCAAATTATAAAAATTTTGACTGTAATTTTTTAGGTGGTGTGATGAAGATATGTCTGATAGAGCAAAATTTCTTATAAACAAATTGAAAAAAAAAAAGAAAATGATGAGTTAAGGAAAGTGAGTCGACCTAATGAGGAAGTTCAACAAATGAAGCTGGAATTAGAATTGATGCAGAAATAACTGGTTTTAGCTATCGAACATGCTCATACATTTAGGAAGAAATAACAAAGATGTTCAATATGCATTTTCATGAATGGATTAAGGATTGTGAACAATCTTGTTTAATGGAACATGAACAATATTGGTTAAACACAAAAGTAATTGTTTATGAACTGATTTATACCGGTATAAGATAGTGTTGCTTGTTTAGTAAATTAAAGAACTGATTTACACCGGTGTAAAACAATGTTGATTGTTTAGTAAATTAAAGAACTGATTTACACCGGTGTAAGATAGTGTTGATTGTTTAGTAAATTAAAGAACTGATTTACACCGGTGTAAAACAGTGTTGATTTCTTCCTAAATGGATGAGCATGTTCGATAGCTAAAACCAGTTATTTCTGCATCAATTCTAATTCCAGCTTCATTTGTTGAACTTCCTCATTAGGTCGACTCACTTTCCTTAACTCATCATTTTCTTTTTTTCAATTTGTTTATAAGAAATTTTGCTCTATCAGACATATCTTCATCACACCACCTAAAAAAATTACAGTAAGAATTTTTATAATTGAACAACCGAAGAATCTTCTTCCAGCATTTTTCCTTTTTCATGTTGTCCACCTACGATATTTTAGACCGTAATCACAAAACACAGCTTCTCCTTAGTTTGATGAACTAGCCGAGATCGTCATCTTCAAAACTTGTATTTCCCAATAATGGCGATAGACGCGAGATGTGAGAGAGAGATAACTGATTAGGAAAAAATGAAATTTGAATACTCACCTATTAAGATCTTACAATCAAGCCAGGAGAATTTCACGATATGCAAGAGAGAAAAAAATCAAAATGGGTGTTCACTAAACCTGCAGATTTCACTTTCTAGATTTCAAGTTTTGGAAGGATATAATGTTAGGGTTAGGATTTAATAAGTGTTTTGTTTTTTTAATATTTTTTAATTCACGTCAGCATTTTTAATCCACGTCATTAGTTTATAAATAAATGTTTAATATTTGGCAGGTGATGTGGCATATAAACGGCTCATGTTTAAGAATTTAACAGATTCCGTCGGTCAATGACGGATTCCGTCGGTCAAAAGGTTAGATTGGTTAAATTTTGAGGTTTGAGGGTGACATTGAGTGCAAAAAAACATTAAGGGCTTAATTGATTTTTTTTAATAGTTCAGGGGCCTTTGGTATCCTTAAGCCTTAAATTTAATCCGTACTTGTTTTTGGTATGTCACTTAATTTATTGACCGATCGATTTAGATAAAATACTATAAAAGACTATTATAAGGGTTATATTTCTAATTAATTTATTCAATTTATAATAATTAAATTTAAACTTTTAGCTTTGTTTAAGAATTTAATGGCTCATCTCACTAGAAAATGAGTAGTTACTTGAATTTAATGTATATTTATTTATAAACTAATTGATACACGTGGGTGCTTTGTTGGCATTTAATTAATTTATTACTTTTACTGTTAATTTCGGTATTTTTTACTCATTTAATAATCTAAAATGTGAAAAAAATTTAAATTTTACACTATTTCATTGATCTTGCCTTTACAAAATAATATGAACTATTGTTTTTAAAATTATAGATATTACTTAGTATAAACTATTGTTACGAGGTAGGATTAGTATGTAAAATCTTTAAGGTTTACAACTTTTTGAATTATTAAACGACAATAAATAGATAATTGAGATTGATAGTAGAAAATGGACGAAGAGATGATTCAACTATTCATTTACCTCCATTCAATAGTTTAAAAAAATTTCAAAAAAATTATTAGGTAAATTTAAATTAATTACTAAAACTAATTTTTTTCTTAAAAATCTCCACTGATATATATACCACTTTTGCAATCATAAACAACAACATAATCATACAAACAATTCGAATTGTCCATGATTGATCTTCCTCTTAACAAGATTAACATCTTAAAAAGTTTAAATCCCTAAATGATTCTTATCTTCCTTTTTTAATTTCAGTATAGTTAGTGATTGGTAATTAAACCTAACTCATAACACTAAAAATGAAACAAGACAGAATATTTCAGACTTTTGATATCAATTCTTTTCTTCATGTCTTTTAGGGTTCATTTTTCTTCATTTATGGGTCCCTTTTTCCCCAAAAAAAAAAAATACCCAATGCCTATAGTACCAATACTTTAATTTCCATCATAAATATTCCCTCATCAATTGTTGAAAACATTGCACCACTCACTAACCTACATGATGAGGAGGAGTACCAAAACTCCATTGAAAAAAACTAATTCACTTCCCCTAAAGAATCAGTCCCATTTTTTCATGGATCATAGCCATCATCTTCCTCGTCAACAAAGCGGCGGTTTCCTCAGCCGCAGGGCGAGTCGGGGGTCGCCTCATGCGGTGGAGTTGTTCCCGACGTCACCCGAGGTTCCTCCTATGGGAGATGGAATCTTTCATGTGACTCACCCACAACACCCGATAACACAAATCCGCTTACCGGACCTATTCACTTGTGGTGCATGCAAGGAGTACGGTGCCGGCGAGCGGTTCACTTGCTCCGAGTGTGACTACCAGCTCCATGATTTTTGTGCTTTGGCACCTCAGACTCTTAAGAGGCATCCCATCCACCCTCTTCACAACATAGTCTTCATCTCTAAACATGGTATATTTGCTTCATCTTTCCTTCCTGTTTTTATGATTATTGCATATATATATATGATACCTTTGGAAATGATGTGATTTTATGATAAAATATGCAAATTTCAGTAAAAGGTGGAATATTGAAATCTCGGTGCGATATATGTGCCAAGCCCACCAAAGGCTGCGTTTTCAAATGCAATGCCTGCAGTTTCCAAATGCACCCATGCTGCGCCATGTTGTCAACCCAAATCAACATCTCCGTCCACCCGCACATGCTACGACTCTTGCCCGGCCTATCTCCGAGCTTGGACCCGGCCGGCATCATATGCGGCGAGTGCAACCGTAGGAGGTCGGGGAGAGTGTACCAATGCACCACCTGTAATTACAATCTCCACGCAGTTTGTGCCAAGAACATGGTGAATGGACTCGAAGCCAATGGGATCAAAGGCATGGATAGGCCGAGCAAGGTCGCGACAGCCGCGAAGCTCGCTTCTCAAGTGATGATCGAATTCATCGGTGGGCTGATCGAAGGGATCGGCGAAAGTGTCGGGCAGGTGCTGGTTCAAACGGCCACGAGAGGAAGGTGCTGCAATAATAGAACAACTAGGGCTGAATGAAAAAAAAAACAAGAATTTTTCCTTAATTAAAACTATATGTGAAATTGTGAATTGCTTAAACTGCTTTCATATCTATATGTTCAATATTTTTTGTTTGTTTAACAGATGATTGGAGCTCTGGGGTTTATAGGTTGAAGATGGGAAAATGTTGCAGAACTATTCATATATGATTGATTATGTCAAGAATTATTACAATATTGAAAGTAATGGTATTTTGTAAATTATTTTGTATATTCATTATAATTAAGTATTGTTTGTTAATTTTCTAGGGTTCTCAATTGATGTGCAATTTGGTTTTTCTATTATTTTATTATCATTAGATAATTTGAATATGTTAAACATTATTATCATGGAATGGAATGCATGGTATTGATATAGAAATAAATAGTGTTAATTGCACATATTTCTCTAAATTATGACCCACATTCTAATAGTTCTTAAACTTTTAAATATTTTAATTTCATCCTTAAATTACGACCCACATTCTAAATAGTTCTTAAACTTTTAAATATTTTAATTTCATCCTTAAATTACGACCCTTGTTCTAAATTGGTCTTCAAACTTTTGAACGTTCCAAATTTCATCCTCAAGTAAAGACTCTCATTCTAAATTGGCCCCTGATCTTTTCAAACAATTCAATTTCATCATCAAATTATCATTTATGTCACATCATATTATTACATAAAACACATCAATGTTTAAATGAAAATTAATATTTTTATAACAATTTAATTAACATAGGATATAATTAGCATATATTGATAATTTGGGGACCAATTTAGAATGTTCAAAAAGTGTGAGGACCAATTTAGAATGAAAGTCATTGTTTGAAGATAAAATTGGAACGTTAAAAAGTTTAAAGATCAATTTATAACGAGGGTTGTAATTTAATAATAAAATTAGAATGTTTAATTAGGACCAATTTAAAATAAAGATCATAGTTGAGATAATTAACTCTAACAAGTGATATGATGTGGCCTTATCCAAACTATTTATAATTTCCAATCCTTTAAATTGAAGATAATTGTGCTTTCAACTCACTGAAACTCGAGTATTTGTAAAAGAAATTGGGTAAATAATCCGTATCTGATTCATTGGCCAATTTTTTTTTATTTTTTATTTTGAAAATAAACCACTAGTTTTATTAATGAGAAAATACCCAAAATTACAATAAAGGTTTACAAATTATCATTGTAAACTAAATACATAATTTGGACTTCCTCCTAAAACTAGCCACTTTAGATCATACATGAACCATATATGAAAAGGTTATAAACCCATCCAAATACTCGATCGAAAATAGATACAAAACCTGACTGCATCGGCAAAACGAACCACAAAAGGGGATGAAGCTATTGATAGACCACCGAGAAAACGCAGATCAGAGCTGAGCACCTAAGAAACTCTTCACAAGCGCAAACCGCGTATCCAAATTCAAACCGAAGGTCCATAGCAGGGAAGGTCAACATGATTACAAATAATCGCCATCTTGATCAGTCGTGGTGTCATCAAATCAACCCTAATAGAAAACAAATAATAGAAAAACGTGTCAAGAGATAGAAAAACATATTAAAAAGCAGAAAAAACGTATCAAACGGTAGAGGAAAAGCGTGTCATAAAGACAGATTTATTTAATTAAAAAGACTAGAAATTAAAAGAACGAAACAAATAAATGAAAGAGGGTGACTGGCGGTCGACAAATAGCCCGAAAGCTATTGTCGCCGCCGGCCTATATTCGAACCAAAGAAAAAGAGCGGCGACACTAAAAAAGAGAAAACCCTAATGTTTAATTATACCACTAAGTGTGCAACGTGGGTCGTCGGTATGAATTAGTCAGGACAAAGTCTTGAAAAACTAGAAGGACAACATAAAAAAATATTGATTAAAAGTTCTTTTAGTCTTCAAAAATTTATAATTTGAAATTTTTATTTGGAGACGGACCAAGAGGGTGTTAGTTAGGGGTAATCGAAGTCTTTGAAAATTTTAAAATCTCATATACTTAAGAAATTTTATTTGTATGTTATATCGATGCTCTAATTTTGTATATAAAATTTTCAGTTTTTTATATAATTTTATTAAATATAAAAGTTGGTTGCGTCCGTATTATAGATGCAGTGAAAGTAGTATAGTGTGTGAATGGTAGTAGTAAATAGTAATTAGTAAACAGCAAATGAAGATGTGAAATTGTTTAGGGATATGGAGACTGGAGAGGCATGGGAAAGAGGTGAAGGGGGGAGTCCCCGGGAATCAGGTCGAGAATGGCAGCAAAACATGTGAAAACAGTGCTTGGGAATGGGCTCGTGAATCTCTACAATGTTGTGAGGTGAGGTGGATTTCCCTTCATTTACTAGAATCCGAGGAGATATTGCCACAACAATCTTCAAAACATTTCTGGCTCCTGCAAACGTGAAAACATTTAAACCAAACACCATTCCCACTCCCTACAAATCCCCATGCTTCCACACCCTTCACTCCACTCTCCCTCCCAATGGACACCTACAAAAGATCGCCGTTGAAGCCATGGAAGAAAGGTCCCACTCGAGGCAAAGGCGGCCCCCAGAACGCCTCCTGCCAGTACCGCGGCGTCCGCCAACGAACATGGGGAAAATGGGTTGCTGAGATTCGAGAGCCCAAGAAACGGACCAGACTCTGGTTGGGCTCTTTCGCCACTGCCGAAGAAGCCGCCATGGCCTACGACGACGCCGCAAGACGACTCTACGGCCCCGAAGCTTACCTCAACCTCCCTCATCTTCACCAAGTACCCGTCAATTCGTCCAACAGATTGCACAAATTTAAATGGATCCCTTCGAAAAACTTCATCTCAATGTTCCCTTCTTCTTCTCCAGGATTACTCAACCTAAACGCTCAACCGAGCGTCCATGTCATCCACCAAAGACTCCAAGAGCTTAAACAAAATGGGATTTTGAAACCGAGTTCGTCTTCGTCTTCCTGCGAATCGAGAACCGTGGCCGGAGACCATGGAATGAAGGAGAAAGGGGTCGAGGTTTCATCGGAGAAGCCGCAGATTGATTTGCATGAGTTTCTTCAGCAGCTGGGGATAAAGAAGGACGAAAAGAAATCTGAAGAAGAAGAAGCTGACAATGTGGAAAGTTCAATGGCGATGGGTTCTTCAATGAAAGATTACGATGAATTTGCAGAGAATAACTTCAATTGGGACGCCATGGTTGACATGCATGGAGCTGAGTACAGCTTCCATGTTGAGGATGATCATGCTTATGAAGAAGATCAGCTAGCTTTTCCTACTTCTATTTGGAACTTTTGAAATTGTAGTAATCGTTAATCAAATCTTTGAGCTTGGAATCCGAAGATTTGATGCTTGGTGGTTTTCCAAATGTTTTGAGCTGCTTGTATATTGTAATCCTATGCAATAATGGTAGAAAGTTTTGTGGGTTTTTCGGTTTTTTCTGCTATTAATTACTATGATAAACATGACATAACATTTTTAGACTACATTACAAATTTCACTACATAACTTTTTTTTTCTCTTTTATCTTAGTCAGCTTTAAAAAAAAATTAATTTAATCACTGAATTTTTTATTTACTCATAGTTTGGTCACTTCACCTTTAAAAGAGTTATGATTGGGCATCTGTTTTTCAAAAAAATTATGGAATGGCCCCAAAATTTATAGAAAGTTTGGTCACTCTATTTTCATTTTTTTATTTTTCAACGATGAAGTATTTTCTTCCAAACTCTAACAGTGGAGAGATGAAGAAGGAAGAAGCGAGCTATATATCCTTATTCCATGTTGATCGAATAGCATGTATTGGTGTCTTGAATGGCATGTATTGTGGATCAAAATAGTTTGGGGTTTTACATGTTTTAAAGTGATTTAAAAAATCTAAACTAATAAATTAATAGGGGACGATGAGGTTTGTTGGTGTCTTGAGTGGTCGAAAAATACAACGTCAACGTGATATAATAAATTAATAGTGAGATTGTAAAACTTTTATTTTTGAAGAAGATAAAAAAAACAAAAGAAAGAAGGAAAACAATGATGTGAATGGCAGGCTGTTCCAATGGCAGCAAAAAAAAAACAATATGTTCCGCACACGTGATTATCATGTCATTATTTCATTTTTTATTTAACACTCGATTAAAATAGGAGTAAATCAATAATTCAATGATTAAATTGAATTATTTTTAGCTTTTAGTAGTCAAAACAAGAATGAAGTCAAAGTTGAGCGATACAATTCTTAATTTACGTTTTTTAAGTATGAGTATTGAGTACAGACATAAAACCTTGTACGCTCCTAATATACTTAGATTTTAAAAAATATGTGAATATAGTCTCGGTCCTACTATAAGCGGGATGAAAATCGTTTGTCCTCAAATTATGTCTCTTTTGGTGCCATACTTTTAAAATAAATTTAAGTTTAAAGTTAGAGTTTAAGAAATTAGAGGTACAATGTATTTTTTTAAGGTGTATGATTTAGAATGTAAAATTTAAAGTTAAAATTTAAAATTTAACTTTTTAATATTTTTTAATTTAGAACAAAAGATTTTTGTTCGCCATAAGTGTACATTTGCAGTATCTAGTATCTACAATTAACAATCTCAAGATTACAACAATTTGAAATAATGAAAGTCATTTCCTTCCCTTCATTTCCCTTTCCCTTTGGCTTCACAAATTTGTTAATTTACCTCTGAACCCTTCGCTGAGGCAACTCAATATTGACCGACAGAAATGGAGTTAGAATCGGAAGCTTAAGGGCAAATATAAATATTTTAAAAATAAAAAATAAATTTATAATTAATTTATTTTTAAATTCTTTTAAATAAGATTTTGCTACTTCCAACTTTTAAATTTAAAAGATTTAATAGTTTTTTGTCTCTATGTTTGATCTTAACTCCGTTCCTAATTATAAATCTTAAAATTTTTAAATTAATGTGTAATTTTTGTTTTTTCGTATCGTACCGACATACGTGTTAAGGTATTTATTTTTATTCCAATGGTGTTAGTTAATGGAAGAATCAATTGATGAGTTGTCGCGATGATTGTTAACAGGGAAGAAATTGATTTTCGAATGCACAGCACATGCCCTTGCTTCCATATACTTGAACATATGCCCTTACTTCCACTAAAAATATTATGATGAAGGAACACCTAATCTGGCTACAGCTTTCGTAGATTCTTCACCACTCATACTGATTAAAGTGTATTGCAGTTTTTATTTGTAAAAGGTTGTTTTATAAATAGAAAATAATATAAAATATTTTTTAAATATTTTAATGTGATTATATGATATTATACATACAGTGCAAACAAACTTTTCAAACACCATAACAAATGATGTGAGAGATTGAAAATTAACTCGGAATTATATTTTAAGGTTTTTTTTGTACAATACTTCTCTATACTTGGAATTATATTTTTACTCTCGGCACCATAACAATCATCGAATGATTATCAATTAATGAATTGAAAACCATTGGTGTCGAAGGTTGGTTACATCGACTATAGGGAGATCAATGAAAGAGATATCAAAGATTTTATTCGATCCATGGAATTTAAAGTATTTTTCGAAGAAATGAAGGTCAGATTCAGATTCAAGAGCCGAGAAAGCAATAGTTAAAATTTGGAATCGAAACATCACCGATGGTGATAAATTGAACATTCTAAAATTTCAGTGACCAAAATGGATTAAAATGTAAAATTCTGTAATGATTTACGTAATTTAACCTTAAATTAATATAAAAAACATTGTCGGTTGAATCTCACAACTTATGCAAGATTAAACTCAAGCTAAACCCAATGACTTGATTCATCATTCACATATTATCAAATTTATTAGTTATGCTAATTGGGATTCAGTAGAATTATTTGTTAAATCTGCACAATTTTTAGCTAATTACTCAACTTCATACTAAAATAATACTTAATAAGAAAATGCTGAAAATATAGAGATATTTTACTCAAAGAATCAACTTCATTACAATGGTGGAATGAAGTAACAAAGAATGATATCTCACACACAAACACACAGAATCAACAGAAGAAAAAAAAGCAATACAAAATTCAAACTTTCATGAAAGCAAGGAGAGAGATGATCAAAGAAAATCCAACAGCGGCGCTGGAAATGGCCACGGAGAATCCAGCACCGGCGTCTGGTGTCGGAGACGGAGATGGAGCCTCACTAACTTGCGCCGAAGCGGCGGCGGTTAAGAATGCCATGACTAAAGCCACCAAAAAAGCCTTCAAGATGCTAACCTGAGCCATTTCTGAATAAGAGAGAAGCTGAGAAGAATAATTTTCTTTTCCTTGTGGAAACTGCAAGAAAATTTTGGTTGATTGGTGTTTGAATTTGGTTTAGGGATTTGGAAGGGAAAGGATAGTATTTATAATTGGAGGGAGCGGCGCGTGGGGCCTAGTGACAGCTGGGTAACGTTCACATAACGGCTAATAATAATAATATAGATATATTGGTTCATCCAACGGCTAATAAAATAAACGTTCACAAATCATTCATATAACATCTCATGTTCGAATGATTGATTCGGTTTAAAATTAAATTAATCAAATTTTAATTATAAATTATGATAAAAAAATATATATATTTTATTAATCGAATTAAACTTAGTTCAACTCATTTGGTTGGTTTTTGAATTGATCGAACTATAGACACGCCTTAGGGATATATAAACCATGGGCACACCCTTATTCTCAAAATTCTTCTACAAAGCAAACATATTTTTTTAAGGAAAAATTACACCGGTGGTCCCCAAACTATTGTTGTTTTCCTATTTTGGTCCCTAAACTATGTTTTTCGACAAAATCGTCCCTTATGTTGCATAGTTCTCCTGTTTTGGTCCCCAACGTTAAATAGCTAACGATTTTGCTGACGTGGCATTTTTTAAATATTTTTTAATCATTTCTCTCCCCTCTTAAAAAAATGCCACGTCGGCAAAATCGTTAGCTATTTAACGTCGGGGACCAAAATAGGAGAACTATGTAACAGAAGGGACGATTTTGCCGAAAAACATAGTTTGGGGACCAAAATAGAAAAATGGTAATAGTTTGGGGACCACCAGTGTAGTTTTCCCTTTTTTAACAATCTAAAATAATTTAGTGAAAAAATAGATGGTGTTTATTTTAAGAGATTTGAGTTTAATTATTTTATTTATAAAATACAAGTAAATTGTCAAAATATTAAAAAAATATATAAACAAATACTACTTTATCACCTTTAAACTATTAAAAAATAATTACTAATAAAAGATTATACATAAAAATATAGATATATAAGGTAAAAACATTATTACCGAAATTTTAAAAAACACATTTTAGGCTGATGATTCTTGACAAGTTTAAAAAATGTACTTTCTTAAATTCTAAATATCAATTATAATGATTTTTTGTTTCATCATAATTTTTATATATTTTATGTTCGCTTGTTTATTTTTGAAGGCATTCATATTCGTGTTCGTTTAAATTTTTAATATAATGTTTGTGTTAGTTTATTTTTACTTAAGAGCTACTTTTGCCCCTGTAGTAGTTCTAATTTATCGATTTTGCCCCTATGATATTTTCACATCAATTTGGCCTTTGAAGTAGTCGAATTGTATCATTGTTTAGGGTATAGAAATACTTATATGTTTTATAATCACTTTAGATTGATAAAAAATTTATTACGGTTTAAGATATAGAGTTTGAGATTTAGAAATTAAGGTTAAAGTGTCAGTCAAGGGGCAAACGGTGATACAATTCGACTACTTCAGGGATCAAATTGATGTGAAAATACCATATGGGCGAAATAGATAAATTGAGACTATTACAAAGGGAAAAATTAGCTCTTAAGTGTAACCCCCTCGTCCTGGTCTGGTCGGATGACCGGTCCGAGTGGGCCACACGGGGAAAACCGAAGCGAAACCCGTTAAGGCTTCCCCTCGGTTAACGACCCGGAAAATTTCTTTTTTCATTAATCTTATCTAGATGCAATTATAATCCTATGTGAAGCACAGCAGCGGAAGAACCAAACAACGCACCACTCACCGACCAAACAAACATAAAACAGTCCATTTTACTTTATTCCAGCAGGCCGTTTCGAAACACCTATAGGGTGTTCCGAAACGCCCTGACCTGGTCAACGGCCCTGGGTCAACCACAAGGTGACCGTTCCGAAACAGGGATGACCCGTATCGGAACGACCTTGACAGGTCAATATCTCGTGGTCAACGAGATTTGACCGTTTCGGAACTTCAAAGGCCCGTTTCGGAACGGCTTCATCTCGCCAATTTCTCAAAATTACAGTGGCGAAAACGTTCCGGAACGACCCTAATCCGTTTCGAAACGGCAGGTCATTTACGCAGGGCCGTTTCGGAACACGGGGACCCGTTCCGAAACGCCCCCTGTCTGCAGACTTTTCTGGGCTGTTTTGAGGCACAAGGATGCCCCAAAACATCCCCAAGACACCAAACTACTTCAAGACAAGACATCCTAAAGTATATCAATCATACAAGCATGCTTCAACAAGGTTTAAACATGTATAACACAAAGGCAACAATCCATATCATGCATTCATTCATACCATATTCAAACACATGTAAAACTCTTAAGGCATAGGCTAACAATTCAAGCAAGTAAATGGGCATGAGTTAACATTCATCATGGCATCACAACCATGCAAAAGCAATACATATAAAGGAGTCTACACATGCTCCTATCAACCAACAACCACCACAAAACATTCATATCCCATTGCTCAACCATTACATGTCTAGCATTTTAAATCCATACTTGGGGAACTCAAGTCACAAACACACTTGGAGGCCCTCCTCTTGCCCGAGCAACCCACGAACTAAGGATCTGCAATGTTGAACAAAGAGAGCGTAAGCAAATAATGCTTAGTGAGGGCAAGCTCTAAAAACAAACCTCAACATTGCAGGGTCCGAGCACGATCTAGCCAAAGCAACACACGTATAACAAAAGTCCACAAGATATAGATGCATGAGCAATTATCTCACATTTATGTCATGATCATGAGCTTAACACAACCATGCATGTAATCACATTTAACATCCAACAGCTCATATATCTCAACACATTGTTGCATATATCAATCAACATTGGCACCTAGATATGACCCAAATACGCGGATAGACTCGTTGGAAACTCATATCCAACAACCACATTACCTCGGTGGGATTCCACTCATCACCGGTCTCGCGGAGGGGATTCCACTCATCCTCACGCCCCGTCGATGGGATTCCACTCATCACCGACTATATTTTAATACCATTTCCGGGCGTACCCATACTCCTCCTTGGTGACTCAACGCCACCAAGGCCACGCGCGACTTTAGACTCATGTGTACACACTAACATCCTAATGATCGATCATTTGTATTTAAGTATACTAGTGCCAATATTTTACTCATTCCACATCACTCATTTCAATCATTTCCGTGCTTAGCACGTACTCACCATGGACACAACCATGAACCATCACCATGCATGCTTTAAGCAATACAACCCATGCCACAACTCACATGTATAAAACAATATACATAAACATTCATATCACATGACATACGAGGCATATACATTCACACAATCGAGTTCATCCAAAGGCTTAGATCAAGCTTAGGATTAGGCTACCACCCTAATCCTAACTCTAGGTGGGTCTACCAAGCCCAACCTAGTCCACATACTCGAACCAACTAATTTAAAATCACTTAAGGAAATCAACCACTCACCTAAGCTTCCAAGCACAAGACCAAGCGAGCCACAACCTTCAACTCTCCGGATTCACTCCCGATGCTTCACCGATGCCCAAGCTCGATTCTAATCATCTCAAACACAACCAAAACGTTCGAATCAATAACACATCATCGGAAACAACCCGGATTATCATTAACAAGCATTTAACACCCCAAACAAAGTCACAAAACAGAATTTTCGAGTAGCCTCTATAGCCCACTGAAATCTTCCATTTCAAGCACCCAAACAAGCCTCAATTTCACCCAAAATGATCCTCATATATCGTACTACCTATAGCCCTCAAGAACCAACCTTAAACAACCCCAAAACCCACTTTAAAACCCTCCAAAAACCCTCTCAAAACCCAATTCCGAAAATTGCCCCAAATCATTCGAAATTCATATATGTAGTATCATTTGGCCTCTATACACCATTACTAAACATATTAAATCAAAACATTTAACTTTGCAACATAAAGACACCATTTTTAATCAAAACATTCAAAATCTCTATTTTATAAAAGCTTCATGGAAACTAAAATAAATTGTACTTTTAGGAAGAGGAAGGTGAGGGGAGTTCAAAATTACCATTACCTTTCAATTTGGAGCTGAAACGGAGAAGAAATAGGATGGAATAGTAGATTGGAGAGGGAGGGCTACTTTCACGTTGAGAGAAGAAGATGAATAGGAAAAAGAAAAATAGGAAGAATGGGTGTTTTAGTTGTTTCTTTGAAATCAAGGCTAAAAGACCATACTGCCCTTAATGAAATGGGACATTCACAAGGGCACACCATTAGAGGCTATTTAGGATTAAATTTCAAAACTTGATCCACATTAAATTAACACATTTGAAAACGAAACCCGAAATTCTTGGAAATCATTTTAATTATAAGACCGAGCCCAAAATAATATTAATATATTATTTTCACCTAACCCCTAAACCCGGGTGTTACAACTCTCCCCCACTTAAGGAATTTCGTCCCCGAAATTACCTGGTGGAAACAAATACGGAAACTGCTCAACCATATCAGCTTTCCTCTCCCACGGGGCCTCTTCCACACCCCTATGTCTCCACAACACCTTGACCAACTCTATGGTCTTGCCACGCAACACCTTGCTATCAGAAGCAAGTATCTCGATGGGCTCTTCGTTATAGGACAAATCCGGATTCAACTCTATTTCCTCAACGGGCATCACATGCGAAGGATCTGATCTATATCTCCTAAGCATAGATACATGAAAGACATCATGGATCTTTTCTAACTTAGAAGGTAACCTCAATCGATAAGCTACGGGCCCAATCCGCTCAACTATCTCATACGGGCCAATGAACCTCGGACTCAACTTGCCCTTTCGGCCAAATCTCATTACCTTCTTCCACGGAGATACTTTCAGAAACACTTTCTCACCCACTGAGTACTCAATCTCTTTCCTCTTCAAATCTGCATAAGACTTCTGACGATCCGAAGCCGCTTTCAAACGGTCACAAATCAACTTCACCTTTTCTGTGGTTCCCTTAAGCAAGTCTGGCATAGGTAACAACCTCTGACCTGTCTCAGCCCAACAAATCGGAGTTCTACACCGTCTACCGTACAAAGCCTCATAAGGTGCCATCTGAATACTAGACTGATAACTGTTGTTGTAAGCAAACTCAACCAATGGTAGGTGCTTCTCCCAAGAGCCCTGAAAATCAATCACACAACAACGAAGCATATCCTCTAGAATCTGTATCACTCGCTCCGACTGCCCATCGGACTGCGGATGATAAGATGTGCTGAAATGCAGACGACTACCCAAAGCACTATGCAAACAACTCCAGAACCTCGAAGTAAATCTAGGATCCCTATCTGAAACTATAGACTTCGGAACCCCATGAAGTCTCACAATCTCACGAATGTACAAGTTTGCCAACTTGTCTAAGGAATCCGTAGTGTTCACTGCTAAGAAGTGAGCACACTTGGTGAACCTATCAACAATCACCCAAACTGAATTCTTCTTCGAAGGAGACAAAGGCAACCCCGATACAAAATCCATGGTGATTCTCTCCCACTTCCATTCCGGAATCTTCAAAGGCTGTAGTAAACCTGAAGGAACCTGATGTTCTGCCTTCACTCTCTGACAAACCATGCAACGGCTCACATACTCGGCTACATCTCTCTTCAACCCTACCCAGAAGTAGTCATTCTTCAAATCTCGGTACATCTTGGTACTACCCGGATGCATAGAAAAGGGACTCGAATGCGCTTCGCTCAAAATCTGTCGTCTCAGCTCAACATCTTCCGGTACCACAATTCTATCTCTAAAGCACAACAAGCTCTCACCACTGAAACTATACTCAGTCGGTCTTCCTTCGGCTATGTCTTGTACATGAGGAACTAAGCTCGTATCTTGCAATTGCTTCTCTCGAATCAACTGAATCAAAGAAGGCTTCACTTGTAACTCGGTGATCAAACCACCATCATCGGACACACTCAATCTAGCAAACATAGCTCTCAGCTCAACGGCCACTTTTCTACTCAAAGCATCGACCACTACGTTTGCTTTACCCGGATGGTACTCAATAGTCAAATCATAATCTTTTAACAACTCTAGCCATCTCCTCTGTCTCAAGTTCAACTCTTTCTGTGTCATCAAGTACTTCAAGCTCTTGTGATCGGTGTAAACAACACACTTCTCACCATACAAGTAGTGACGCCAAATCTTCAATGCAAACACAACTTCGGCTAGTTCTATGTCATGAGTAGGATAGTTCTTCTCATGAATCTTCAACTGTCTAGAAGCATAAGCAACAACTCTCCTATCTTGCATCAAAACACATCCTAAGCCTACGTAGGAAGCATCACTATAAATCACAAACTCCTTACCTGAAACAGGTTGTACTAGCACTGGAGCATTTGTCAAAGCTTCCTTCAACTTTTCAAAGGCCTTTTGTCTTGCATCTGACCATTCAAACTTGACTCCCTTTTGCAACAACTTAGTCAAGGAAGCAGCTACTCTAGAGAAGCCATCCACGAACCTCCTATAGTAACCAGCTAAACCTAGGAAACTCCTAATCTCGGTCACGGACTTAGGTTGTTTCCACTCCACAATAGCCTCAATCTTCGATGGATCAACTCGGATGCCTTCGGCCGAAACAACATGGCCAAGAAATACAACCTCTTGAATCCAGAACTCACACTTACTGAGCTTCGCATACAACTGATTGCTCAACAATCTCTGCAAAACAAATCTCAAGTGCTCATCATGCTCTTCTTCTGTCTTCGAGTACACAAGTATATCATCAATGAAGACAACCACAAACCGGTCTAGATAGTCTCTAAAAATTCTGTTCATCATGTCTATGAAAGCTGCTGGTGCATTCGTGAGCCCAAATGGCATCACAAGAAACTCATAGTGACCATATCTAGTCCTAAAAGCTGTCTTCGGAACATCACACTCTTTCACTTTCAACTGATAGTATCCGGATCTCAAATCTATCTTCGAGAATACTGAAGCACCCCTCAACTGATCAAATAAATCATCTATACGAGGCAACGGATACTTGTTCTTCACGGTCAACTGATTCAGCTGTCTATAGTCAATACACATGCGCATGCTACCATCTTTCTTCTTCACAAACAACACTGGAGCACCCCATGGAGAACTACTAGGCCTAATGAAACCACAGTCTAATAATTCTTGCAACTGACTCTTCAATTCTTTCAACTCTTTCGGAGCCATACGATACGGAGCTATCGAAACTGGGTTAGACCCTGAAACTGTCTCAATCACAAACTCAACATCTCTGTCAAGAGGCAAACCCGGCAACTCTTCAGGAAACACATCTGGAAAGTCACACACTGTCCTGATATCTTTCGGTCTAGCTTCACTCATATTCGGATTCATAACATAAGCCAAATAGGCCCCACATCTAGAGTCCATCAACCTATGTGCCTCTAAAGCTGACACCACATTAGACAATAACTTAATGTTCTCGCCCACTACCACTACCTCGTAGTCATCGGAAAGCTTCAAAGAAATTCTCTTTGTCTCAAAGTCCACACTAGCCCGATGCTCAACCAACCAATCCATACCCAAAATAATATCAAAACCGTAGAAAGGAAGTTCCATCATATCAACTGAGAACACATGACCCTGAATCTTCAGTGGACACCTCCTATACATACGTCTAACTAGAACTGTCTCACCAAAGGAGCTAGTAACATGCATACCTACATCTAAGATCTCAACAGGAATATCTAACTTCTGTGCATGCTCACTCAGAATGTAGGAATGTGTAGAACCCGAATCAACCAAAGAAAGCAAAGACATAGACTGTAACTCAAAATTACTTGCTATCACATCAGTGTCGTTCCCGGCCCCTCTCTGAGCATAGACCCTCGCTGGTCCTCCCGCCTCTGGCTGCACAGCCACAACATGTGCAAGGTTCCTCTGAGCATCTGCTCTAGGTGCATCAGCCCTCGGCTGGAAGTAGCCACGACCGCGCCCACGGCCTCTCTGAAAATCATTCCCTCTCGCAGGAGCCTGAGCTATGTTCGGTGCCTGAGCTGCCTGACGTGGACAGTCCCTCCTAAAGTGGTCCCTCGAACCACAGTTCCAACAAGCATGAAAGTTACCCTAGCACTCTCCAGTGTGCTGTCTCCCACACTGTGCACACTCGGGCAAGCGCCCTCCTCCTCTATGGCCCTGATGGCCCCTACCATGGTGGCCACCGCCACGTCTCTGATCAAACTGGTGTCCGCCACCCTTGTGTCTCTTAGCATCTCTACCATCAGAGTGGTTATGCCTCTTTCCAGAACCAGAACCACCAGCTCGTTTGGCTGCACCCAAACTATGCTCCAAATCCTTGGCCCTCGCGACCAACACATCAAAGTCTGATTAGTCAGAAGCCAACGTGTACCTCTTAACCTCTTCATTCAATCCGTATCGGAATCGGTTGCAGCGTTCCACTTCAGTAGGAATCAACTCTGGGGCATACTGACTCAAGCGAACAAAGCGGATCTCATAATCAGTCACTGAAGCATCGTCCTGAGTAAGAGCCATAAACTCTCGCTTCTTCTCATCCAAGTACCTCGGTCCCAAGTACCTCTTTCTGAAAGCAAACTCAAAGAAATCCCAATCTATCTCGGCCTCTGGAACCCCGGTAGTGATGGTGACCCACCAGGTGTAGGCATCACCCTGAAGCAGTGAGATTACACAACCCAATCTACGTGCGCCCGCACAACCCATCTGAGCCAAGATACGAACGGTCTTCTCCAACCATAACTCCGACCTCTCCGGAGTAGATCCTCTAAACTCCTCGGCCCCTAAGCTACGGAGCCTCTCCAAAGGTAAGCTAGCATCATCACACCTAGGCTGAACTGCAGCCTGAGCTCCCGCAACTGCGGCCTGGAACGCTCCCGCTATCGCTTGCACTAGCGGAGTCATATCAATTCCAGCTGGACCTTGGCCACCTTGGCCACCTTGAGGTCCCTCTCCTCCGGCTCCATCCTCGCCCCCAACTCCCGGTGGAGGAGGTGGTGGTGGTGGAGGAGCGCCAACTCCCGCGGCCCCCGGTCCCTCTATGTGAGCCCTCGCACCAGCTACCTGCTCAACAGGAGCTACAACTCGCGGTTCCTGACGAACCAACCTCGGTCTACCTCTCGGTCTAGACATTGCTCTCTCAGATATTAACTACAACCACAACAACAACACACAAAATGGGTTAGCAAGGTGAGGCTCCCAAGTGTCCAAGTATGTTTCCTCACTTAAAAATCATTTTTCCAATGTAATAGTAGCAATGGGACCCACACACACGTGCTTAAAAGTAAAACAATCAGCATACTTGTCACATAAGCAACCATTCTTGCAGAACAAACAAACACCGTGCAATTCAACTTAAAAACTTAAACTTACCTCACTTACTTGCCCAAGGTCTCGGTAACCTTAGGCTCTGATACCAACAAGTGTAACCCCCTCGTCCCGGTCTGGTCGGATGACCGGTCCGAGTGGGCCACACGGGGAAAACCGAAGCGAAACCCGTTAAGGCTTCCCCTCGGTTAACGACCAGGAAAATTTCTTTTTTCATTAATCTTATCTAGATGCAATTATAATCCTATGTGAAGCACAGCAGCGGAAGAACCAAACAACGCACCACTCACCGACCAAACAAACATAAAACAGTCCATTTTACTTCATTCCAGCAGGCCGTTTCGAAACACCTATAGGGTGTTCCGAAACGCCCTGACCTGGTCAACGGCCCTGGGTCAACCACAAGGTGACCGTTCCGAAACAGGGATGACCCGTATCGGAACGACCTTGACGGTCAATATCTCGTGGTCAACGAGATTTGACCGTTTCGGAACTTCAAAGGCCCGTTTCGGAACGCCTTCATCTCGCCAATTTCTCAAAATTACAGTGGCGAAAACGTTCCGGAACGACCCTAATCCGTTTCGAAACGGCAGGTCATTTACGCAGGGCCGTTTCGGAACACGGGGACCCGTTCCGAAACGCCCCCTGTCTGCAGACTTTTCTGGGCTGTTTTGAGGCACAAGGATGCCCCAAAACATCCCCAAGACACCAAACTACTTCAAGACAAGACATCCTAAAGTATAGCAATCATACAAGCATGCTTCAACAAGGTTTAAACATGTATAACACAAAGGCAACAATCCATATCATGCATTCATTCATACCATATTCAAACACATGTAAAACTCTTAAGGCATAGGCTAACAATTCAAGCAAGTAAATGGGCATGAGTTAACATTCATCATGGCATCACAACCATGCAAAAGTAATACATATAAAGGAGTCTACACATGCTCCTATCAACCAACAACCACCACAAAACATTCATATCCCATTGCTCAACCATTACATGTCTAGCATTTTAAATCCATACTTGGGGAACTCAAGTCACAAACACACTTGGAGGCCCTCCTCTTGCCCGAGCAACCCACAAACTAAGGATCTGCAATGTTGAACAAAGAGAGCGTAAGCAAATAATGCTTAGTGAGGGCAAGCTCTAAAAACAAACCTCAACATTGCAGGGTCCGAGCACGATCTAGCCAAAGCAACACACGTATAACAAAAGTCAACAAGATATAGATGCATGAGCAATTATCTTACATTTATGTCATGATCATGAGCTTAACACAACCATGCATGTAATCACATTTAACATCCAACAGCTCATATATCTCAACACATTGTTGCATATATCAATCAACATTGGCACCTAGATATGACCCAAATACGCGGATAGACTCGTTGGAAACTCATATCCATCAACCACATTACCTCGGTGGGATTCCACTCATCACCGGTCTCGCGGAGGGGATTCCACTCATCCTCACGCCCCGTCGATGGGATTCCACTCATCACCGACTATATTTTAATACCATTTACGGGCGTACCCGTACTCCTCCTTGGTGACTCAACGCCACCAAGGCCACGCGCGACTTTAGACTCATGTGTACACACTAACATCCTAATGATCGATCATTTGTATTTAAGTATACTAGTGCCAATATTTTACTCATTCCACATCACTCATTTCAATCATTTCCGTGCTTAGCACGTACTCACCATGGACACAACCATGAACCATCACCATGCATGCTTTAAGCAATACAACCCATGCCACAACTCACATGTATAAAACAATATACATAAACATTCATATCACATGGCATACGAGGCATATACATTCACACAATCGAGTTCATCCAAAGGCTTAGATCAAGCTTAGGATTAGGCTACCACCCTAATCCTAACTCTAGGTGGGTCTACCAAGCCCAACCTAGTCCACATACTCGAACCAACTAATTTAAAATCATTCAAGGAAATCAACCACTCACCTAAGCTTCCAAGCACAAGACCAAGCGAGCCACAACCTTCAACTCTCCGGATTCACTCCCGATGCTTCACCGATGCCCAAGCTCGATTCTAATCATCTCAAACACAACCAAAACGTTCGAATCAATAACACATCATCGGAAACAACCCGGATTATCATTAACAAGCATTTAACACCCCAAACAAAGTCACAAAACAGAATTTTCGAGTAGCCTCTATAGCCCACTGAAATCTTCCATTTCAAGCACCCAAACAAGCCTCAATTTCACCCAAAATGATCCTCATATATCGTACTACCTACAGCCCTCAAGAACCAACCTTAAACAACCCCAAAACCCACTTTAAAACCCTCCAAAAACCCTCTCAAAACCCAATTCCGAAAATTGCCCCAAATCATTCGAAATTCATATATGTAGTATCATTTGGCCTCTATACACCATTACTAAACATATTAAATCAAAACATTTAACTTTGCAACATAAAGACACCATTTTTAATCAAAACATTCAAAATCTCTATTTTATAAAAGCTTCATGGAAACTAAAATAAATTGTACTTTTAGGAAGAGGAAGGTGAGGGGAGTTCAAAATTACCATTACCTTTCAATTTGGAGCTGAAACGGAGAAGAAATAGGATGGAATAGTAGATTGGAGAGGGAGGGCTACTTTCACGTTGAGAGAAGAAGATGAATAGGAAAAAGAAAAATAGGAAGAATGGGTGTTTTAGTTGTTTCTTTGAAATCAAGGCTAAAAGACCATACTGCCCTTAATGAAATGGGACATTCACAAGGGCACACCATTAGAGGCTATTTAGGATTAAATTTCAAAACTTGATCCACATTAAATTAACACATTTGAAAACGAAACCCGAAATTCTTGGAAATCATTTTAATTATAAGACCGAGCCCAAAATAATATTAATATATTATTTTCACCTAACCCCTAAACCCGGGTGTTACATTAAGCCTTTGTTTTTTTAAAGTGTTCGTGTTCGTTTGTTTAGCGTATAGAAACATATTCGTTTATATGTTTGTCAACATATTCGTTTAAAGTTCACGAAAATGTTTGTTTATATGATCAACATGCTCATATAATGTTCATAAACACTCTTTTTTATTTTTTTATTTGCAAGCCCAAGAAAAATGGTGACACTTAGGGGTGATAACGAGCCGAGCTGAGCCTGAGCCTGGCCAGGCTCGGCTCGGGCTCGAAGTTCGTCAGGCTCGGCTCGGCTCGAAATGAAAATTTTTGCTATAGTTTTTTATATAAAATATTCGTCAAAAAATCCTTTCATAACCAACACTAAAACGAAATTCAATGACCGGAAAGGGGAAAAAGTGCCAAAAATTAGATTAATCCAAATAATCAATAAATATTCTTATAATACAAACACATAATTAAAGAAAATACAAAATCAAACAACAATCAACTAATGAAAGAAAATACAAACACATAATTTATTTTAGTGCATATGTAGATTCCGAGCCTGTTCACGAGCTTTTCGAGCCGAGCTTGGGTCGGCTCGGCTCGACTTGTTAAGGTTTCGAGCCGAGCCCGAGCCCGAGTCGAGCTCACTCGAGCCGAGCTTTGACCGAGTTGAGCCCGAATAGCTCGCGAGCCGGACATGCTCATTATCACCCCTAGTGACACTATGTCATTAATACTTAAGATCTTCGAACTTCACAGCTTGAACTTAAAAGTTCACTTTAGGTTAAATTTAACCAAGGCTTTCGCTCCAAAGTTCACAGTTTGGAGTTATCAAATTTTATAACTTTTATAGCTTTCAGATCTTAACAGAAGTTGCATCAATCTATTTATAAAAAATAAAAATAAAAAATTTATGATTATTAATTAAGTATCATTTACTTTTAAAATTCAAAATCCATTATCTAAAAATACTCAAATCGTTAGAAACGTACTGGAAATCACGTAAATTTATCCGCCGACGAAATCGAAAATCCGTTTCGTCACTAAAAATAGTCACAAGCGCCACTTATAAAGCCACCTTCCCCACCACCGTTCTCCTCAGACCTGCAACGACAACAAAGCAAATAACAAAAAGATCACCGACGAAAATCCGTCACCAATAAAAGGCAGGTCTCTCTCCTTTGTCGGTGAGTTTTTTCCAAGCAACCTTCTTTTTTTCCACACGCCATGGACATGAAGAAGGTTTCCTGCGCCGTCATTGTTGCCGCAGCCTCAATGAGTGCCGTCATGGCCGCCGGTGTCGCCCCAGCTCCCGCTCCTTTGGCAGGTGACTTAGGTCCAAGCGCTGCCGCGTCGGCCTCGGCCATGGCACCTGCACCAGGCCCTGCATCCGGAGCTGTGGCCACCTTGCCCGTGCTTGGATCCATTGTTGGAGCTTCGATTGTTTCTGTTCTTTCTTACATCTTGCAGTAAGCTGATCAATGCATGAACATGGACGAACCGATGTTGAAGAAGGAGAGAATGAAGATAATGATCATAATATAAACTATTTATTATTATTATATATATATTCACTTGGTGTTCAATTGTTTGAAGTTTTGAGCTTCAGTTTTTATGAATATAATGACAATTTGATTTCCTTGTGATAATTTGCTAGCAGAACTTATGTTTATATTTTTCTTTTCTTTTAAATAAATGTTTGTTATATTCATTCAAAAGAATAACCATACAACCAATTGCATCACAGAACCCCCAAACTACAATAACAAGAACCCCCTTCTAAAATCACAGAGGAATTCAAGTCAACTAATTTAGTGGATAATTTACATAAATATTGTTGTGGAATTATTTTTTTTAAATATTGTATGTTTATTTTTATTTTCTAAAATATTGTAGATTCTACAGTACAAAATTAAAGACTCTTACATGTGTATCTGACTTCAAACATTGATCTTCCTAAATGCAACCTCATTTGTATCCGACTTTGAATAGTGTTCCATGTACCACGTGGCGCACCATGGGAGACGATACTATTCAAAGACAGAGCCAAGTGACTCCGACTTCAAACAGTGTCGAATAAAAAAATGGTGTTACAGCACGGGTTGGCAATGGGTTGGCAATGATTTAGAAGAAGATTGAAAAAATATTGTAAGTATATTTAATTAATTTAGTAGCTTAATTTTTTTAAATTTAATACGAAAATTTGATTTATATTTTTTTAACCTAGTGTTGATAATGTTTAATATAAGTTTAATATTTTGAATATTTGTGTTAGGGGATGGAGGTTGAAGGTGAAAATTGAGTAAAGAAGAAGAAGAGAGATTTGAAGAAAGTATAGTAAGTATTTGTATAGATTATTATTTAATTTAAGCACACTAGATTTATTTATAATTTTTAAATCGTATGTTGTAATTTTAGGCATTGTTTTGGTTGATGTTGGATGATAATTATGTTTTATTTTGGTTGTATGTTTTTTTATTACATATAAAATGTTTATATATAATTTAATTTATATATTTATATGGAGATTTACACACATATATATATATATATATATTAAAAAATTGTATAAAAATTTCTTAAATATTTTTCTTAAAATTCAGCACTGATATATATATATATATATATATATTATTTATTATTATTAAAATTCCACACTAATATATATATATTATTTATTATTATTAATTTCATTTATCAAAGTTGTAAAATTCCACACTGTAAAATTTTAAAAATATATTATTATTATTATTATTATTATTATTATATATCAAAGTTGATAAATCGTGGGAAATTTTTTTAAATCCTTTGTTTTGCCAAACAAATGGGAAAATTATTTTTTAAATTAAATATTAAATATCTTTTTATCTTTGTTTTGAATCCATATAATTATAGAAAAATATATTTTATTTATCATATGTATATTGTAAGAAAATTGATAAATCATATATATTTTCATGTTTTTATTATTGAGAATTTATTATTTATATATTACCAAATTTTTTAGTGAGTGAGTTTGTTTTGTTTTGTATGTTTGATATAATTTAAATTTTATGCATGTAGTTTTATTTAAGTTTGTTCAAATGTTATATATGTATATTCAAATTTTTTAAAATTTATTTTTTGAGTTGATTTGTATGTTCATTTTTATTTAGTATTTTCATTTTTTTAGTATGTTCATTTTGAGTTGATTTAGTTTATTCGAATGTTATGCATGTAGATTTGATATATGTTTTGAACATGTAGAGAAAATGAGCAACAACAACACATTTATAACTATTGTCCATTACAATGGACAGATGGTGAAAATTGATGTCGGGATTGTACTTGAATCTGAAAGCGGTACGAATATGAGATTTGAAAAAGAAGTCACGCTTAATGAAATAAAGGAGAAAATATCACACAAAATTGGAAAAATGATTCATGGCTTACGTTACCGGTGGTTGACATGTGAAAATCCAGTCAGATATTGTGCATTCAATCTTGAAGATGGTGATGATGTTCAAATGATGATTGTAGAGCATGAATCCATGGGGATTCGATATATCGAGTTGTTTGCCGAGGTGCATGATGTTCCCGACCCATTTAGAAATGTCACTGGAGAATCTGCTGGAATGGATTACGGTAATGAGCTTGATATGCCCGAAGGTAGTTTTGTCTCATTGTTGGCTTGTGGGACATCAAGTGCATTTCATCCAGTCGGGCCTTCGACATATGGTTCATCGTACGGGCCGACTGTTGATCCGACCATTGATGCCGTTGTGGAAAATCTACGCGGTCCGTGGGGAGAATCACTTGACAATTCTAGCGAAGATGAAGATATTGATGATCCCGATTTGTTCCCTGATGATGTTGGTGTTGCCCCTGATTTTGGAGTTGGAGAATTTGTTCCGACAACAAGCGATATTACATTCTATGAACCTCTTGCTCACATGGGTTTAGTAGATTTTGATGCGATGATAGCGCCTCAAGTCCCAGAAATTCCCCGATTAACTTCGAGTCAACATGGTGAGTTATCAGAAAGGCTTCAATTTGATGAAAATGATGAAGCTACAATGACAGTTAAAGAGTACAATATCAAGAACCACGTGGACTATGATGTTATAGAATCGAGCCAGAGGACTTTCTATGCCAAGTGTGTGAAGTATGGACCGGAGTGCAAATGAAAGATTCGAGTTTCGAAGCTTAAGAGGTTAGGTCGTTGGGGGATCACAAAGTACAATGGAGATCACACATGTTTACGAACTTCCATCGACCAGGACCATCGAAAATTAGACTCAACTGTGATAAGTCATCACGTGATGAAGCTGGTAGAAGCAAATCCAAGGGTTCCGGTTTCAATGATTCAGACAACCATTGCGCAACAATTTTGATACCAGATAAAATACAAGAAGGGGTGACATGCAAGAGATAAGGCAATGGAGTCGGTGTATGATGATCACAATAAGTCGTACAACGAGCTACCAGCTTTATTACTAGCAATGACATAATTCATCCCAGGCACCATAGTGAGGTATCAGACCAAGGATGCATACGATCGACAAGGCCAACTTCTTGAAGGGTATAAATTCTTTCATCGACTTTTTTGGGCTTTCAAGCCTTGCATTCAAGGATTTCCTTATTGCAAACGTATGATCCAAGTGGATGGCACGTGGCTGTACGGGAGATACTCTCATGTGTTGTTGATTGCCATTGCATAAGATGGGCAGAACAATATCTTCCCGATTGTATTCCCTATTGTTGAACAGGAGACAGTAGAATCTTGGAATTTCTTTTTGACCAATTTATGTGAGCATGTCGTCCGAGAAGATGGAGTTTGTATTATATCCGATCGAGGGACAGGTATCAAGGCATCAATTAATCGAGAAGGAAGTCGTTGGACACCTCCGCACGCATACCCCGCATATTGTGTCCGTCACATCGATAAGAACAGCTATGAGAAGTTCAAAAATCAATACATTCGCAATGAGATTTTGAGCATATGTAAGCATCATATCTTTTCCAAACTCAATTATATGAACATATTGATTTATTATGTATGTGTTTTGATTACTCTCGATACTAACAATATTATGACACTGGATGTCTACTAACACGTCCATATTTTGAGAGGAAGATGGAGAATTTAATGAAGTACGTCAAACGCGTATGGAGTTGGGCAAACAATATCGAGAGAGAAAGATGGGCCCAATCGTATGATGAAGGTGGTAGACGATACAGGCAAATGACAACCAACCTTGTGGACTGTATAAATTGAGTATTAAAAGGATTACGTCATCTCCCAATAGCAAGCCTGGGGAAAGAGACGTACTACAGGTTGGCGAAAGTTTGGTCAGTTAAAGGGAATGAAATTCAGGCCTTAATAAATAGGGGGCAAAGATGGGCTCCAAAGCTTGTGACGAAAATGCAAGATAATGTGTCCCTTGCAACGTCGATACAGGTCAACGAAAAAGATGTACCATATGTAGGGCTGAAGGACATTCCAGATCAAACTGTCCAAATGAACCAAGATTTGTGCCTATGCATCTGTAATTTATTTTGTTTGTATTCAAAAATATTAAAATATTCATATCAAATATTCTAGTTTCCATTAGTATTTTGTTTATTTTGTTTGTAATTAAAGAAACAAATGATTAATTAAAACGAATAAACAATAAAATACGTAAATTAAATCAAAATATAAATCTTGTATTACACAAAATACATAAAATCATTTTTTCTTTTGCATCTTCCTATGTAATTTCTAACAATGATAGGATATGATCGAAAAATAAGTGTGTTTCTTTCCCCGCTTATGTTGTGCCCTCTCTTCTGCCTTAGGATCATCTTCAGCTTCCTCTTCAACCTCCTCTTCAGCATCTTCTTCAGTTACTGAGGGCATAGGAGCCGGTGTTGTGAACATGTCCGCAAACTCGGGTGTGTATAAAACATCATCAAACCCGTGAGTATCTAAAGAGCTTGGGTCCACTTCTGGTTGTACATGTATAGGAGCCAATTCCTTTTCACATATAACCGGCTCCACTTTCGGGTGTTCCCAAGTGGTTGGCCAACCTTTGGGGTTTCTACTCCCGACACTTGTACTTTCAGATGCTCCCACTACAGTCTTTGACGATTTGCCTTTGCCACAATATTTTTTCTTATACGTTAAGCATTCTTCTCGCTCTTCGAGAGTAGTTAAGTACGGCTTTCCATGATTAAAAAAGTAGACCATGTACTCTAAACTCTCAAAATCATCAACTTTCAGTGGAATGCGATACGACAACGATGAACCTATGTCGTTCCACAAAACAATGTAATCGTCATGTACGGATTCCCAGTTCGTACTTGGCCTGCCACGCCCATCAATGTCATGAAGAAAGTAGTGATCATGTGGAATTCGCGAAATGGGTTGGTGGAAGCCAAATTGCCTCAAAACCCTATCCGCAAAGTGGAACTCGACAGTGGAAAAATGGATCAGCGGTGTAACACTACACCATAAAGCTGAATCAACTAACAAATCATCTGGTAGAAAAATGCGGCCATCGTCGGTGTATGGCATACAAATAAATTGTAAATAATAACAATAATTATTATTATTAAAAGATCCCTAAAACATAAATAATTCCCTAAAACCCCAAATAAACAAACTTTCCATTTAAATACCTGATCTTGACAATACGAATCAATCTCGGATCTACATACTTTAACATTGTTGTGCATCAATCTCGTCTCATGTTTTTCCTCGCACCATCTGTATACAAATCACTAAACATTTAATATATATATATATATATTGTTATATTTAAACATTCAACTCAAAATTATGATATTTACCTTGCCACAAGAGAAAATTGTATATGTGTTCGAGTAACCGGTGTAAAAAAGGGAAGTCGCTGCCAAGCCCACGCTTGCAGTAGCAGCAAACATCCACCAATACATCCTACCCTTTTACCCTTGTCTAGTATAACGCCCTTGCATAATTCACGATACAAGTACGCTAATATGGCTGATCCCCAACTATATTGACAATCAGCTTCTCAAGAAGTATCTAAAAAAGGTAAATATCGTACACTAACCAGATTGCCAGATTTATCTGGCATCAATATCCCTCAAATCATCCGTAAAATATATGCTCGACTGACCTTATGAACCTCATCAAACGTACTATAGTAGTTAAGTCCAAATTCATTCTCCAACCAACTCAATTTCACACGAGACCCTTTTACATTACTTCTATATGGCACCTTCCCAAGGTACTTTTCACAAATATTAGCAGTTGAACCCTCATTCGCTGTGATCAGTGGCTTACCGTTTACCGGAACCCCGATAAGATAAACTACGTCTTCTAACGTGATTGTGCATTCTCCACAAGGCATATGGAAAGTATGAGTTTTGGGTCTCCAGCGCTCAATTAGAGCGGTAATCAATTCTGGTACCAACTTGAACCCACGAAGGAACGTCACATGATAGAATCCTGCCGTATACAAGAAATGCAAGATTCTATTATCTATGGGAGCATCTAGCACATGCCTATGATGTTTAAATGTCTCATTTGTATCCTGTAATTAACATATTATTTAAACATAATTATTAATAAAAATACATAACTAATTAATTTTGTAATAAATAAATTATTAAAAAAATTGTATCACCTCATCAACCCTAAGACTAGTAATATGTCGATCATGTAAATGCAGTAGAGAAGTTTGTTCAGCCATCCTACAAGACAAGAAAATATTAGTAAATCAAAACTAAATCTATTACGTTAACAATTTGGTAATATATAAATAATCAATTCTCAATAATAAAACATGAAAATATGTATGATTTATCAATTTTCTTACAATAGAAATGTGATAAATAAAATAATTTTTTTCTATAATTATATGGATTCAAACCAGAAATAAAAAGATATTTAATTTAAAAAATAATTTTCTCATTTGTTTGGCAAAAACAAACGATTTAAAAAATCAGTGTTGAATTTTAATATAATAAATAATATATATAAATCAATGTTGGATTTTGGGAAAAAACTATATATAAAAATCAGTATTGAATTTTAATACTAATAATATATATATAAATCAGTGTTTAAATTAATAATATATATATATTAGTGTGAAATTTTAATAATAATAAATAATACATATAAAAATCAGTGTTGGATTTTAGGAAAAATATTTGGGAAATTTTTAAACAATTTTTTAAATATATATATATATATCTCCATATAAATATATAAACTAAATTATATATAAACATTTTATATATTTAATAAAAAACATGCGACCAAAATAAAGCATAAGCATCATCCAACCTCAACCAAAACAATGCCTAAAATTGCAACATACAATTTAAAAATTATAAATAAATCTAGTGAACTTAAATTAAATAATAAACTACACACATACTTACTATACTTTCCTCAAATCTTCCTTCTTCTACTTTACTCAATTTTCTCCAAACCCTCAACACAAAAATATTCAAAACATCAAACATTAAACTTATACTAATTTAAAATTTTAAATAATTATACTATATTACAACATACAATTTAAAAATTATTAATACTCAATTAAAAAAACAAAATTTTCACCTTCAACCTTCATCCCCTAACACAAATATTCAAAACATTAAACTTATATTAAACATTATCAACACTAAGTTAAAAAATATAAATCAAATTTTCATATTATATTTAAAAAAATTAAACTACTAAATTAATAAATATACTTACAATATTTCTTCAATCTTCTTTTCAAAAATTCTCTCCAACTTCAACCTTCAACAATATTTTTCTCCTTCAAACTTCATCCTACAACCCCTATTTAACACCCCAAAATTAAATCCCAACCACTCAGCCAACCAACCTATCCCAAACCCATTCCCGAGACCTGCCTCCCCTGCCCCACACATGCTTGCATGCATGCCACGCTGCAGCCTGCCAACCCGTGCTGCAATGCGACCCTTTTTATTATTTGATACTATTCAAAGTCGGATTCACCTGGGTGAGTCTTTCACTATTCAAAGTCGGACTCACCTGGGAAAGTCTTTCCCTATTCTGCCATGCATGCATTCCCGTGTACGTGTCTTTCACTATTCAAAGTCGGACTCACCTGGGTGAGTCTTTAAATTTTTTATTGTTCAAAGTCGGACTCACCTGAGCGAGTCTTTAATTTTTTATTCGAAAATTGCAAATCACTGTTCAAAGTCGGACTTAGATGAGTCCATCTTTGTTTTTACTGTAGAAAGTGCAATATATTGGGAAATAAAAACCAATGTGCAATATGTTGGGGAAAAAATCTTCTACAATATTTAGGTAAAAATTCCCTAATTTAGTACATCCACCTAGAGTCGGTTCTAAGATTTTAGAGGCTTGGGCAAACTGAAAAATTAAGCCACTAACAATAAATTTTGAAAAAAAATAAATTTTAATAGCAGGTTCCGAATAAAAAATATTTAAAAATAAAATTTAAAAGTAGACCCTAAACAAATATTAATTTTTTTAATTTTAAGAGTATGCCTCTAATAACAAATGTTGGGGGAAAAGTAATCTATAATAACAAGCATTGAAAAATTAGACCTTAACAAGTATTGAGAAAATTGGAGCCTAGATAACAAGTATTGAAAAAAATTAAATTTTAAGAGTAGGTCCCTAAGAAAAAAATATCAAGAAAAATTGACATCAAATAACATGTATTGAAAAAATTGGTCCCATAATAACAAATATTGAAAAAAATGAATTTTAAGAGTAGCTCATAATAACAAAATGTCGAGAAAATTGAGCATCTAATAACAAGTATTGAAAAAATTAGAGCACAAATAAAAAGTATTGAAAAAAAATTTGAAGTAAAGAAGGGCCTCTAATAAGAAGTATTGGAGCCCTAATAATAAATATCAAGAAAAATTGGGTTTCAAATAACAAATATTGAAAAAAAAAGTAAGCACATAATAACAATATTGGGGAAAATTAAGCCTCTAATAACACATATTGAAAAAAAATTGGACAAAAAATGGACCCATAATACTAACTATTAGAAAAAAAAAATAAACTATAACTATTTAAGTAATAATTTTTTTTTAAAAAAGGTCCTCTATTTAATATTATAACAAAATTATTATTTCGTTTACTTGTTATTTATGGCTCAAAATGGAGTCTTCTCTCTAATATTATAATTAAATTTTGAGGTCCTTTTCTATTATAATTTTAAAATCCTAAAAATTAGGAAAAATGAGACCCTGAGCGGTGATCGGTTCGACCTGCCCTAGAACCGGATCTACATCCACCAAGCCTCATTCGAATATATTGTCTAATAAGTGAGAAAATATCCATAGTTTACTTAAGTCTTTTACCATGTTCTTTCTTGCTACACATAATATGTCAAACCACTTCAAGCTAATCGAAGAACAATGACGAGTAAAGATTTTCCCTTGCCATGTTGCTTATGTTTATGTTTTATATTTCTGAGCTTTGAACAATTTTATTTGGATGGAATTACTAAATACAATCACAAAAAAAGAACATTTTAATTCGATAATTATAGAATTAGAATTTGAATAAAATATTATAATATATAATCAAATTGACAAACAGAACGTGATACTTTTATAATTCGAATAGAAAATTAAAATATACATTCATATGAAAAATTAAAATATATTCATCGATGAGGTTGGGTCATAAGTTTGATATAAGCAGGTCTTGAGGGTATTACTAAACAAGTCTCGAGTTCGAGACATTGTGTATGTAATTTTTTTTAAAAGACTTATTTATCAAAACCTGGTGTACGATGTAGATCAGTCCAAATTATTCAGGATAAAATCCCGAGAAAGCATAAGGGAAAATATATATATCGGACAAAACTCTTTTACTGTGAGAGTTTAAAGAAAAATAAATTCCGTACATAATTTACATAAATTTTGTCATTTGAAATAGTGAAAAACTTCAATACACAATTGTGTAAATTAAAAACATGAGTCTTTTAATTTTAAGAGTTACAACTGTAGTTTAGGGTTTAAAATTTATGGGTTTAGGCTTTAGAGTTTAGAATTTAAGGTCTAAAATTTAAGTTTTAAGGTGTTAGAGTTAGGAATTTAAGATTTATATTTTATAAGATAAAAATGCACACGGCTTGTGTATCCAATATGTGGTCCAGAGAGATTGGCAGATCTCGATTCCTGCTATTCCTAGGAAGTGCAACTAAGTTGCAGATGCTTTGACAAAACGTGCAAGTCACTCGAATCTCGATTTAATTCTTTTGGATTATGTCTCGACTTTTGTTGTTGATCTATTACGCGAGGACTTAGTTCCTCCTAAGATGTAATCCTCATATGTTTTGTATATCTTATTATGTGCACTCCTTTTCTTCTATTAGGTTTAAGAATGTTATTTAACGAGGCACATAATAACAATACTTTTTATAAAAAATAAGTTTTACCCTTCAAAACAATCCATTTAATTATATGGTATGTTAATTTTTCAAAAGAAACTGAATAAAAATTAATATATTAGTATTTGATCCATTTATTTATTTTTGTTAAGATCTACAAGATATAAAATTTAATAAAAATACAACTTGATTGAGATGGATTTTTCTTCACCTTTTTATTTGGAAATCAATGCACACAACAAACTCGAATTCACTTGAAAAATTTTATAATTATTTTGGAAATATACATTCAAACTAGTTTTAATGGTAAATGATTAACCATAAATGAATGAGGATGTAGCTAAAACTAGACCTGGAAAACCTGACCTAAGACTCGAGACTTGAACCGATTTACTCGAACTGAGACTCGATGTTAAACCGAACTTGATGACCCGATCTTAACCTGAAATTCAAAATAAACCAACCGAACCAAATCGAAATTTTTATTGAACTGAAATAAAACCGAACCGAATAGACTCGGACCGAAAGTTAAACCGAAAATCGACCCGATTTTAACCCGATAAATAATGTAAAGTAAATGAAAATTTTATTTTTACTATTATCTATTTTTAACAATATGATGAATAGTAAAATGAAGTATGTTTTATTTTTTTTTTGTATTATACTATGAAGAGACTGTTGTTCTTCTCAAAGTTGTGATATAATAACATTTTGTGTCATTTTACGTTTAAATATTAATCAAATAAAGCTTTTGTCTATACTAATCTTCAAATTAGGGACCATTTTTACAATCCTACTATAAAATATCACCTAAAACCGAAATTAGAGATCAATTTGACAATTTGAAGGTAGAGAAATTTGAGAGCCTAGTGACCAATTTTATAATTTCACCATAAAATATAGCATAAAACCAAAATTGTGGACTAAATTGACAATTTGAAAGTAGAGAAATTTGAGAGTTCAATGATCAATTTCACAATTTTACTATAGAAATAAATATAGGTCAATTTCGACTAAAATCTAAATCTTAAGAACTAAAATGAACAAAAATATCATTATATTAAAATTATTAGACTAAATTACAAAAAGTAGTTAATTTTAACTAAAAGTAAAATTTTTCCAATGTAGAAAAAAGATATCCATAAAAATATAGAAAAAAAATATACAATTAGTCCCAAGTCATGTCAAAATTTTCACCATCAATCTGAACCATATGATCAAAAAAAATTTAAATCCGAACTGACCTCACCCTCAATAAAAACGTATCCAGCTAACTTGAACTCAACTCTTTTTTTTTTTTACAAAAAATCTAACCTAATATTTTTTTGATCAAAAGATAACTTTATTCTATGAAAAGGGTTTACGGATACAGAATGCGGGAAGGGGAATTATCAGGTTCCCAAATCATATGGCCCTATAGGTTTTTTGCATACTTGGCTTGCTAGTCGACTGATTGATTACATAATCGAGGAACAAAAAAAATACAAAAAGTTAAAAGATCTCGCAATTTTCCTAATGTCCTCTTCAACAGTCGAAATTACTCAATCAAAAGGAATTCTTGCACTGAGCCTGCGATGATAATTTTACTAAAATCTAACCTAATCGACTTGGGTACTTTTGTTAAAAATTGATTGGGTTCAACAAGCCTAATTAATTTCTGAACTCCTGAAAGCTCCCTGTCTCATTTTCCAATAACAAGTAGCCAAGTAATATATGGTACAAATTGTAAATATAAAATATTCCAAGGGCAATGTGTCAAGCGTCAATAACTCGGTGGAAAAGCATTCGTTGGCAGCAACAAAGTTGTAATCTTTATAAATAAAAGGAAAAAGAAAAGAGGAAAAAAAATTCAAAATTCAAAATCAAAAAATAAAAATAAAGAATAAAAATCATACGATCAAAGATCGTCTTCCTCGTCTATACTTATCCGATTATTATACGTTATTTCTTCAATTAAGGTATTTCTTTTTTTTTTTTGTTTCTCTAGATGATTTTAATTTGAATCTCTCTTTTTGGATTTTGTTGATTTTTTTTATAAAGTTTGCTTGAAATTATATATGAGGAAGGGATTATGTATGCGACTTTTCATCTTAATTTTTGATTTCTCTGTTTAATTTGCATGAAATAGGAACCACCAGGTTCGATTTTGTCAGATAAGATCGGCCAATTCAAAATTTCAGGTAAAGGGTTTTCTTAATTAATTGTTTTGTCCCATTTTTTTCATAAAAATTAAGCCTTCGATTAGTTTTTCTTCTTATTTTGATATTTAGGTTGCTTTTTGGCTGATTATAATTGATTTGCGCTTTGAAATTTTTTGGTCAATTGGATGTTTAGGGTTTTTGCTAAATTACCCATAATTTTTCCCTTTTTATTTACTTTTTGAAGTGAAAAAAATTGTGTGCTTTTGATGTTAGCTGTTAATTGTGAGCTAGAAGATACAGTGGATTATATTCCTGCTTCTGAGGCTAATAATAATCATAAAAAATGGAGAAAAAAAATCTGGGAATTGTTTGATAGGGAAGATATAGGAGGAGCCCTAATTATTTGTGCTTTAAAGTGAACTAATATTCTACAACTTGACGGGGGATTAATAACAAAGCATTATCCCGTCCGCCGATTGTTCAGCGTGTCAACTTCGTAAAGTAGATACCACAGACATGGTTGTGAGTGTAGTTTATGGGAATTTCATCTGGAATGTTTGTTCAATGGTAAATATTTGTACATATTACACATATGTATGCAATATTGGTATTAGCTGCCCGTGTTCACACATCATCGTACACTGCAGTGCTCATACCTGTTCTTTTAATAAATTTTTCTTCTTCTCTTGATTGGTATTGTTGTCGGCTGACTCTGTATTGCCTCTTTTAAGGCTCCATTGTAAATAAACTACATATCCAGATCACCTAATATCCCTACAATTAGCAATGATATTTATGCCTGCTTGTGATATAATGTGGATTTGTTAATCTTAATAGAGAGACACAGTTATGGTTCTGGGTCTTATCATGGTAATTGAAAATTACGTGCTTAGTATAGGTACATAAATCGACCGGCCTGTTTATATCTAAGGTTTATTCATATCCATCTTGAAGAGTTGAATAATTTCTGCCCCTTCCGATCTTTTTCTTATCTTTTGTTTTAGATCCCTCTTTTTGTTCCAGATTTCTCATAAAAGGTAGTATCCTCGCAGGAGATTAGAGAATATGGAGTCTCACGATGAGACAGGGTGCAAAGCCCCCGAAGGCCCCATCCTTTGTGTCAACAACTGTGGCTTCTTCGGAAGTGCAGCTACCATGAATATGTGCTCCAAGTGTCACAAGGCAATAATCCTGAAGCAGGAACAGGCACAACTTGCTGCAGCATCCATTGGGAGCATTGTGAATGGCAGCTCAACTGGGAATGGTAAGGAACCAGCTGTCGCTGCTGTTTTGGATGTACAATCTGGAATTGCCGACTCAAAGATAGTCTCAGCAGAACTATCCGTTGACCCATCCGGAATGACTTTGAGTGGGATGAAGCCGAAAGAGGGTCCCAACAGGTGTACCAAATGCTGCAAACGTGTCGGTTTGACAGGATTTAACTGCAAGTGTGGAAACCTCTTCTGTGCTGCTCACCGTTACTCCGACAAACACGAATGCCCTTTCGATTACCGTGCTGCCGCTCGTGATGCTATTTCAAAAGCCAACCCTGTAGTCCGTGCTGAGAAGCTGGATAAGATCTGAGAGACCCGGATCAAGATAAGTGTGAAGGTTTATGTAAGTCGGTTGCTTGTCTCGTAAGTTGTCCCCTTATCGATACTACATGTTGGAGACCATCATAGGGAGGGACATGATTGCAGTGTAAGTCTATATTTCCCCGGTTTGTAAGTCCTTTTATTTGTGCTGGCTTGATGGACATCGATACGATCACCTTGTAATGCTTCTTTGTGGTATGCATTTCTTTCTAATTTAAGATGCCTATGAGTGTGAAAACTGTTGAACTTCACTTTGTTTAAAATAAGGGTAAACTACATAAATGGTCCCCGACTATGCTCCAATTATCTTTTGTGTTCTTTGACTATCAAAAGTTACAAATTGGTCCTCCAACTAAAAAAGCGTAACAAATTGGTCCAATGCCGTTAAAAATTTAACGGAATGTTAACAAAGATTGTCATAATAACACATTTAGTCCTTAACTTTTACAATTTGTTTTAACTTGTTTTTAATTTTAAAAAAATAAGCCACAATTTTAATATTATATCAATTTAGTCCATCTTTTTCAATTGCTTCTCATATTTAATTCTTTAATTCTTCAATTCACTGAGAATTAGGGAGGAGAATTTGGTGCAGACGCAAACGAGACAAGCCAGCTCTTGGGGGCCATCTTCAAGCTTTGAGAAGATGTTCACAACGACGTCGTCGGAGAGTTTCGAGAATGACGCCTCTGTCATTTTCAAAGTGGAAAATATGTTTATGTCCTCAACCTCAAGACGGTAGAGCAGGTGAAATTTTTTGTTTTCAAGTAAAGACTGTAAATTCCACTTTAAAATCATCGAACTTTCAAGGGAATATGATGAAATAGTTGGTGGTTGTTGCCTAGGCCTCCACCACGCCGACGTAAACTTAGGTTTGTAAAAGAAGGAAGACATCTAGATCTAAACCGCTTAGATCCCATCTAACGACATTTGAAACTTAAGCCGCGAACAAGGCAATAAGTTGTTAGCGAGCCGGTTCCGAGGTGATTACTTATACATTTTCGATTGACCGGAATGCATTCACATAGAAGAGAAGTGAAATTACAGGCTTTTCAAAGGGATTTTCAAGAACTTCAAGAAATCCAAAGTGTGGAGGACGATAAATGATGGGAACAAGCACAAGACAAATCTGAACTGCGCCTTCTGCTCCTGCAAACAAGCGTAGGATTTGTATTCTGCTTTCAGTTTGAGGCGGGTTTTCAGGTACCATGACGACCGGAACCTTGTTGTTCGAGCTTAAGTTTGTGAGATCAAACATGTTTCTTATGCTTGGATTGATTTGCCTTTGTACACCTAAGAGCAACAACGAATCACATTAAGATTATTGGTAAGTTGTTTTCATTTGAGTAAAGAGGAATTTGTAATGTGATGATTAGTGAACAGAATTCAATATTGTGTTTGATTTATTGGGTGAAGTTATGTTCATGTTGGTTTTCTCATAAGATGGACTAAATTGATATAATATTAAAATTATGTAGGCCATTTTTTTAGAATTAAGATCAAGTTAAACAAATTGTAAAAGTTAAGGACTAAATGTGTTATTATGTCAATTTTTGTTAACTGTCCGTTAAATTTTTAACGATATTGGACCAACTTGTTACATTTTTAGTTGAGAGACCAGTTTATAACTTCTAATAGTTAAGAGACGCAGAAGATAATTGGAGCATATGATGGACCATTTATGTAGTTTACTCTTAAAATAAATGTGAATGTAAAGAAAAATGCAAATGTTGATCAGGACAGGTAATGCCAACTCGTTCGTATTTTGGTCAGATGTTATTCGGATTCGGAGGTATGTGTTTGATACAAGTTACAAGTACAATTAGAAATTTTAAGGCTTAAGGGTATATATAAGGTTAATTAAATAGAATCTATGGTTTTACCTCACTCTTAATTAATTAATTAATTAATTAATTAATTAATTAATGGCTTAAGAAACCCCTGAACTTTTGAAAATAAATTAATTAAGCCCTTAAAGTTTTTTTGCACTCAATGTCACCCTTAAACATTAAAAATTAATCAATCTGACCCTTTGACTGACGAAATTTGTCGTTGACCGTGATGGTGCTGATGTAACAATTCACGTGTGAATGATGACGAGTCTAGAGGGGTTTAATTGATTTTATTAGAAAGTTTGAAGGCTTAATTGATTTTGTTAGAAAGTTTAATGGCTTATTTAATCTATGTATGCGGATATATATATATATATATATATGGGGTCAGATCTTAGGGGTTATATAGGGATGGCGGTCAAAAATCTTCACAGATCTAGAAATTCTTAAATTCGACCAGCTTCGGATTTAAATATTAATTTATATGTCTTAACTTGACCTGATATATCAACTCGTAAATTCGACCCAAAAACTTAAAGAATTTTAATCTTTATCGGCGATAAATGTTAGATCCGATTAAACCACTATTAGAGCAAAATATGGGTTTCAAGAAACTTCAAACCTATATAAAAAAATAAAACTAATTAAATTACACACATGAAAAAAATACATATTTAAAAGAATAAACCATTGGTGTGAGAATTATATATGTTAAAACTTGAACAATATCTAACAAAAATTTATGAGATACAAACCCCAAAAAAACAAAAAAAATTTTAAATCCCTAAAAGTATCTATATATATAGTGATATTTTTATAAATATGATAAATAATATATAAAAAATTAAAAATGTATCGGCCGAGGCACAAAATTTCTATCTTAAACTTGATCTCGCCCCGCCTCAACTCAATACTTTTCAAAACTCGACCTGTTTTACTTGAACCCAAAATTCAAGAAGAAGAAACTCAAATGTGTTGGGTCGGGCATACCATGTTAAGTAATTTTGCCATCTTTAGTATTGTATATTTATATCTATGTTTGAACATGAATAAAAGTGTCTTTGGGGCTAGTTAATACATTTGCCCTATAATTAGAGAATAGAAAATTTTACCCTTTTTAGTGATCTTATCTATGTCTCACATTAAAAATTAAGTTTTTTTGTTCGACAATATATAATTTTTTTAATTATCATAGAACGTCTGAACCCAAATGTGAACCTCATTAAAAATTTTCATAAACTTATGTGAAGAAAAAGAGTACTACTCACATTCAAAGAAGATACAACGAAGATTGAAAACACAATTATAAAGCAAACCCATAGCCAAACTACAATCAAGGCATCTAGAAAAGTCAAAAGGGAGACAACACAATATTGTAAATCAACTAAAAAATTTGTCAAACATCATAGAGAAATTTCTGAAATTACCACCAAGCTTGAAATATTTCCTTTCTAGAAGCACCATCCAACGCAAGAAGAGCTGCATCTGAGTTACCATTCCCAGGAGAGTATTGAAACTTAACCATCCTAGTGATATGGATCGACTGATTGTTAGAATGTAGTTAATAAAAAATTATATGTAATTAGTTAGTTAAGAATTTGTTAGCATTGGGCCAGCTGCCAATTTAGTAATATTGTTGGATTAGTTAAAACCATCATATTATTTGGGCTATATAAACCCAATAGATGCAACCTGCTGGAAATCAACCTTTAAATCAATTTCTAGTAAAAGTCAGATTCTTCTCCCTTCTCTATAATTTTCCAGTTTTTCTAAGTCTTGGTGTCGTCACTGTTACTCTCACCGTTAACATCTCCGGCCACCATGGCCCCTTTCTCACACTGATCAATACTGGCCAAAAACAACCACCAGATACGAGGTCAGTTTTAGGTTAAGGTTAGTTTTTTTTTTGCTCGACAATATATGATTTTATTAATTATCATAAAACGCCTAAACTCAAATGTGAGCCTCGTTAAAAACCTTTATAAACCTATGTGAAGAAAAAGAGTACTCACATTTGGGGAAGACACAACGAAGAACGAAAACACAATTACAAAGCGAACTCAAAACCAGACTACAAGCAAGGCATCTAAAAAAGTCGAAAGGGAGACAACACAATGTTGTAAATCAACTAAATAATGTTGTCAAACGTCAGAGCGAAATTTCTAAAATTACCACCAGGCTTGAAACATCTCCTTCCTAGAAGCACCATCCAACGTAAAAAGAATTGCATTTGAGTTATCATTCCCAGGAAGGTATTGGAACTTAACCATCCTAATGATATGGATCGACTGATCAATACTAGCCAAACGACCACCAAATGCGAGGTCGCAACAATGCTCTATTAAACCAACTTACTACCTCTCTCGACCTTGTTACAATCACAAGTTCTCCTTGTCCAGTTTGTGCACAATTAGAAGTGTCTTTGGTCGGGGCTGAATCGATTGAGCATCCAAAAAAAAGAGAAGAAATTTGAGAGTAATAACCGGAAATTTGCATTACATGTTCCGACAAAGGAATCTTGTGAATGGCAAACAAATGTAAACGTGCAATAGATTAAACAGTGCGTTTGTTATAAGTTTTTTGCATGGTGATGTAAGAAACCCCCGAAATATTTTCACACAACATACTATCCCATTAAAATAAAATAAAAACAATTTATTTCCCTAGTAAAAATAACAAAAATATTTAAACGCAATAAAATGATTGGGGAAGCTCCTACCATATATTATTTACACGTAGTAAATCATGATTTGACTTCAATTGAAACGTAAAATTGACAGACATGGGGAATCCAATCCACCTAAACATTTCCATTTATTTGGCCATTTCACTCGCTCACTTCCCATTTTCGTTTGCTTCCTTTCCTTTTTTTTGTTGCTCTCAAATGTTGAAAACGAAAAGATTTCCCTCATGAAGCAAAATTAATTCTCAGATTTGGGGATTAAAATTATCTCGGCTTTAAGATATAATTAGGTCAGTTTCAACCATTCTGTGTTTTTAATATTTTATGTCTTAAATCCTCATTCTTTAATGTTTTTTATTTATTTATTATTAGTGTGATATTCACCATGAAACAGTTCTTCAACATTTAGATGAGGAAAAAAAAAGAGATCAATTTTGTGTGCATATGTATATCTATATCATGATTTGAGGTGAAATCATTTTTAAGATGCTTTCAATTTTGTTAATTTAATTCAATTTGGTCATGCATGTTATTAGGATATTTGATCTCTAGACGACAACCTTGTTAAATTTGAATGCCAACCATTATAACTTGATTCGCCACTTTTATGTAGATTTTAATGTTTTAAGTGAATATTTAGAGCATCATATTTGTGAATGGCGTTATCAGTAGAGGATCTAGAATTTAAAAAATGGGGTCCAAAACTTCAATATACTTTTTTTGTTTCTTTATAAATAGGTATGTTAAATAATTTTTTTCATTTACAAAAAGAACTATATTTTTAATTTTTTTTTCTCGAAAAAATAGGGATGCATATGCTCAATATAGGAGCCATATGCATCCACCCTTGGAGTGATGGTATTTGACATATTTTTCTTATATTAAGAAACATTAAGTTTGGAAAAAAAAGAGACACATTAAGTAACTTATTATACAAATCATAAATTAAGTGTGTGTATATATATTCTGATTTAAGATGAAATTATCTCCACGGGCTTTCAATTTTGTTAATTTAATTCGATTTGGCCATGCATGTTTGTTAGAATGTTCGATCCTAGACGACAACCTTCGTAAAATTTGAATGCCATGTACTATCATTTGATCTATCGTTTTCTAAATAGATTTTAATGTTTTAAGTGTAGATGGACCATCTCTTATCCTAGATTAAGTATTGATATTAAAATTTGCACCTAAATAATAATTATTTTAAAGAAAAAATGGAAATCAGACTAAGATCCCATTTTAAATGAATTTGGAGGCGATATTGTTAGGAGATTGAACAATTATTTGATTATTTAACATACAATGTATTCTACTATCAAACCATTAGTTTTTTAGACTCGACAAGTAGGTTGAATTGATGACACATATCATTTAACATACAATGTATGCGTTTGATGTTGTGTAATAAGTAGTGATCCAAATTGCATCCACCTATGCTAATACTCTAATTTATTACTACTTATTTTAAAATTCTCTCATTTTTGTTGGTTTTTCATATCTTGTAGGATACTTTAATCCCACCTATTACCATGAATTCACCAGGCTTTGATGAAAACCTGTATTTCACTTTGAGTCCATTAATGTCCTTTCCTTTGTCACCTCAATTGGTCCCTCACCTTGAAGATTCAATTGCAACATCCATCAATGGTGGCTTGGAAGATTTGTGCCGGCAAAACAATGGCATAGTCCCAAATTATGGCACAAATGGTGATGAAATTAGCTTCAATCGTCTTAGTAATGTTGCACAAGTTAACCAAGTTCAGAATCCCACAACGGTAACTCAGAATCCGACCGAGATCCCTTATAATGTGACTCAAGAGATGGTGGATTCTTTCTTTCCTTTGGGGACAAATGGTGAAGGTGAACCAAGTAAGGATAAGTCCAAATGTGCCAAAAGGAAGCCTTCTAAGAAGAAAAAAGAAGGTGATGGAGAAGCAAGGTTAGAGTCCATCACATTGTTCACTCTTTCAATTTTTTTTTTGGTATAATTGAGGTCTTACTCAAGATAGATAAATGCATGCTTCTGTTGAGATTCGAATATCGAACTTACAATTTGGCGTATCCTTTGCCTTTCTTAAGGGATAGTTTAGCATGGTTGTAGGAAAATTAAGGTTCACCCAAGGGCAGATCTTGACAAAACAAGTTGAGGGGGCCTATTTGAAATTTTTAAAAATTTTAGAAGTGTAAACTAAAATTTTAAATTTTTTGAAAGATTTAATTTAATATTTTGGAGGCCTAACTAATTTTTTTTATTGGAAGATCTAATTTTTCATCATTTCACATTTCTATCATTCATACCAAGCAAAACTTTAGTTCATGTTCTTCAATTTGATATTTTAAGTCCTATATTTAGTCATGTTATTCTGTACTATTTGGGTCATGATTGAAATTGTAAAATTCGATCGGTGGAAATGGTGACAATAGGGGTAAGTGTAAGGGAAAGCGTCAACGAAGGCAAGAGCCAAAGATTTTTGGTGTAAGAAGCTCTATATACCGAGGAGTAAGCAGGTCTCATACTATCCCATCTTTATTCAATCTATTTAACCTCTTCAGTTACACTTGTATGCAAATACACTTTGTCCCTTGATTTCGAAATATTTTGATGATTGAGTCTTAGCTCGGTTGATTTATAATTTAAAACAGGTGTGTTTGAACACACTTGATGTATTCATTTTATTTTATGAATAAATCGAATTCGATGCAGATACAACGACCGATATGAGGCAGTTTTGTGGGATAACAGCGACGGACAAAAACCAAGGACAGGTTTCTTTGTTTGTTTTGTCTTCTCTCTTTTATTATCATCTTATTCATTACTAACCCTTTTGTTCTTGTTGCTGTTGTTTTTCTTAAATACTTGCAGTTTATATAGGTGAGTGATGGATCATCCAATGACGATTTAAAAGTTTAATGACCAAATCGATACAGAAACTAAAATTTAGAGACTAACGGTGTAGTTTAACCTTTAAGTTACCATGGTTTTCGAACCTTAATTTGGTTTGATAGGTGGATACGATGATGAAGAATCTGCAGCAAGGGCTTATGATTTAGCTGCTCTGAAACTATGGGGTCAATCTGCACCACTAAATTTCCCAGTAATGCTTCTTTTAACAGCACATATATCTTGGGTTAATTCCACTAAATGTCCTCAAATTATCACTCAAATTTTAAATTGATCTTTAAACTTCAAAACTGTTACGGAGTTCTTGTAGTATTGGTACAGTATTAATCAGGTCTTTCCATCAGCTTAGTAATCAAGTTAAACATTAAATGTCAAGACCTTTAATGACTGATATTTAAAACAAAATCCGAACTATTTTTTCGATTTGTCATATCCTTGTTTTCCATGTAGTAGATGTATACGTGTTTACCGTTTGATCAATGTGCTTTAAATACGTCTCACGTCAAATTTATCAATGTCCAAGCTAATGACTAAATTGATGGAAAAACTTAATTAATATGACACTGATACGTATTGAAGTTCATGATCAATTTAGAATTTGAGTCATAATTTGAAAAACGTCTGATGCAATTAATCTCTCGTCTATATATTACACGTTTTATGAATCAATGAACGTTTAATCAGTAGCTAAGTGGTGTACATGTATGATCTTTAGATGAATAACTACGAGAAGGAATTGGAAGAGATGAAGTATTATACAAAGAATGATTATTTTCGCAACATAAGAAGGTAAGCTTCATATTACTTTAGAATTCATCCCAAATTTCCATTGTGAGTTCAGATTGCTAATTGTTTTGTTTTCATGTCTTAAAACTTCACGAAATTTCAGAAAGAGTAGAGGCTTTGCAAAGGGAGCTTCAATCTATCGTGGAGTCTCCCGGTAATATACATATTGTCATATTTTATGTTTATATCTTTTCGAAATATATCTCTAGATAAAGAATAAGATAGCGAAAAGTATAAGTCATAAAAAGAAAGGACTAAAAGATACATGAAAAAACAACAACAAACTCCTTCAATTTAATTAACTTCTGTAATTTTTCGAAGAGTCTTGATCACCATACACGACTCTCCCTTTAATCCATTACACAGAACACAAAATTTATAGTTTTATATAGTTTTTGCATCGTTGGCTGGGTGAAATAGATGGTTGAGATTAACTCTTGCTTTTTCCCCAAGTGATAATCTTTATATAACCCACTGTTAATCTCGATCATCTATTTTACCTGTCCAACAATCCAAAAAATGTAAAAAGTTAAAAACTCTTACACTGTATTATTTGATCCTATCCCATACATATGTGTGTCATCTAATGAGAAATAATGGAACAGGAATGCGGATTTCAAAAAATGGCAAGCAAGAATTGGAAGAGGGAAAGACATCAAAGGAATTTACCTTGGAACATTTGGTAAGCATTAATCCTAGCTTAACTATTTGCCCTTATTATAGGTTAAATTATAATTTTGGTCTCTCTATTATACCAAAATTTTAAATTTATATAGTCTTTGTACTTTGATTTATTTACTTTTACCCCTTCAAATTCATCATGTTTAACTATTTGGACTAACTAATGATGTTGTAAAAGTAAAGTCTCAAATTAAGTACTAAAATGCCTTGATTTGAACAAATTTCAGACACAGAGGAGGAAGCAGCAAGGGCTTATGATGTTGCAGCCATTAGGCTAAAAGGTGCAAACGCCGTTACCAACTTTGATATGAATGAGTATGATCTTATGACCATTCTTCAAAGTTCTAAGCTCCCCATTGGCAAAGGAGCTTCCAAGTTATTGATGAAATCTTCAGTCGATGATGTCATTAGAAAGAAGAGAAATTCCATTGACAATAACAAATTTCTTTGTTTAGAAGACGATGAAATCGGGCTGCCATTAATGTCCCCTGATCAAGAGTTTCAGACAAATCCTAGTCTTGTCCAAGGGTTCGGCAGCTTCGGAACTGATATGAGCACTGATGGGAATCTAGACTTTGATTTCAATGAGATTCAAGCGATGGAACCTGTTGGATTCCCGGTGAACTTGTTAGCCATGCATGATCAGTATCAAAATCCAAGCTTTTCAGCAAGCAATGATTTTCAGACAAGTTGTGACAACTTTCAGAGCCTGTTAGGTGTTCAAGGACAAGATTGTCTTAACTTTAACCAGGTTGAAGATGTTGTTGCAGACCAGAACCTTAATGATTTTCAGACAAAATCTGTACCTGTCGATCCATTGTGTGGCGGCCACGATGGAGATGTTTCGTGGAATGTGGTTTCGCAGGGGGTTCCAAACTCAATGGAGATAGTGAACAACGCTAATGGAGGCTGCCATGGAAGTGAAAAATTCTCAGACAATGGAGCAGCCATGGCGGAAAACACAATCCTAGGAAATGCAGAAAATATAGAAAATGGAGTGCATTTGCCTGATGTTGGCGAAATGGACCTTTCAAGGTGCTTGGAATTACTTAATGAACTTGGGCCATTGTGCCTGTAATTGCAGTGCCTTGTCTGGAAAGTAATTGCATAGTTAAAGCTTGAAAAGGAAGAAAAGAACTTTCCTATGAGATTTATGCATATTGAAGCTTTAATCAAGTTTATAAGTGTTGAATAAATTTTGTAGCTTGATAGCTTCTTTCATGAAAGAACACTGGTTTTGAGTTTCGAATTTCAAGTTGAGCTCGATCATGCAAGAATGGAGGAAAATATTAACAATTCTGTATACATCATTCCAATGACTGAATTAACCATAAAAGTATTCATACATAGAAATTTGCAGTTCTTTCCTTTGTATATATTCATTCAACCCTAAACTAACTTTAATCGTCAAACAGACCACACATCACGGATGAGTTCGTATCGTGCATTTAGACTGTCATAGCCATCGAGCTCATGTTCTCCATTCACAGTTCCTTGGTAACAACTGTTGGAGATAATGGCAATTTCTCAATAATTGACGTTAATGGGGAATTCAGTTACTCATCACTGGTATACCCTTTCCTCTGCAACAATGATGCATTCCTATATAGCAGTGACTTCCCTCGTGACTCCGATATTTCTCCCGCCATATCTATTGAGACTGGAGGGAAAATTCTGACCTACTCGCCCGAGTTCTCCGCTCAATGATACTCTAACAGAGGAAAGAACCATACCAGTTAAGGTGAAGTCTAACAACATAGAAACACAAGTAGCATATGCAAACTGGGAATCTGGTCGCATGCTGAACCCAAAAACTAGCATTTTAGAAACGTTACTGTCTGATGAACAAATGTGTTGAACAATAGAAACCTGAACTAGTTTCATACCTCAGCAGTAAGGGCTTCCGGCACAGCTCCCGGAACAGGATCAGGACAAAACTCATCCGGAGTAAAGTTACAGAGAATGCGTTTAACGGACAAACCTGAGTCCGGAAAAATAAAATGTTAAAAGCTTGAGGGAACCGCCATTAAAAGAGACTGGAAAAGTAGTGTACTAGGTTATCAACCTCCATTAGCAAGTCCTTTGGAAGCATTAGAAGATCACTCAGGGCATTAAGAAAAACAAAGAAATTATGTTCATCACGATTTTCTCCTGAATCGTTTCGATTGCTATGCCGGTTTTCTTTCGAAGCCTCATCAGTATCAATGCCAAGCATATAAATCAGCCATCTAGACCAATTACCAACCTGCAAAATTAAGCATCTCTCTTAACACTTGCATATAAAAATTTCCATATAAAACTACTGTGACATTATACATACAGAATTTTTTAGCCGAGCACAAGATCCGAAGCTAAGATCTCCAGCTGGAATTGGGAGAACCATTGAATCTACGATAGGATCCTAAATGGGATTGGTGGGGATCTCATTATCCGACTCCCAAAGAATAGCATTGAGCATTGCTACATCTAATCTTGCAACTCACTGTTCCATAACCTGAAGAAGACACACCAATTAGCTCACACCAATTATTCATGTGTCAACAGCAAATGGAAACATTATGATCTGCTTATAGTTTACATACCTCGAAACATCATTACCACAAGATTTCGCAATGAGATGGTTGTTTTAGCAATCGTGGCTCCATTGTCTATAGTCCAATGCTTGCAAGCTTATATATAGAGTCTAGAAAGGCGTCGAGCAGGTGCACACACTTTATGTGCTCTAATAAAGCTACTAAATCTCATCAATTCCGTACGTGCAAAAACAATGAACCTGCAAGTTATACATATATACCAGTACTCAATATGTTGAGATTTATCTCGTTTAAATCGAGCATCATCGGAATGTAGAAGCACATACCCTTACTAAACACTGTTGGATAAACCACTTTCTCAAATTTGGTTAGTGGCTACTTGTTGCGCATGAATCATACAACAGTTGTTAACTGCTGTAAACATGCTTCTAGCATGTTGTTCGTGGGTGTGTTTTGCCGCTCCAAATATGGGAGCTAAGGGGGCATTACGGGTATTTAGTGTTGGTTTTTGATGGGAACTCATCACTATAAATATCCCACCTAAGCAACAAATACAAAGAATCACATATTCCATCTGAGTTTTTGAGTGCTTAGAATTTTTTTTGACATTTTAATTTTTGTCTTGCCGTGTTCGAAGTACTCGATGGTGGTTCGACGTGTTTGACGGTAGTGCAATACGTCTCATTTTGGCATACAGTTTAGGCAATGATTAGAGGTATTTATTTACGATCTTTCCGCTTCGTTTTGCTCAATTTATGCTTACTTTTGGTATCCGAGTCAGGTTAAATCTTTGCCTTGTCGTTTTAGGGTTTGTAAAATTTTTAAAATTAAAATGCAATGTTTGATCTTTAAATCATAAAATTTTAAGAAAAATTGTCTCACAAACTTTTGTTTTAAAATTGTAAGATTTTATGAAATTAATTTCTAAAATTTATTATTAGTTTTATTAAATAAATTTTAGAAATAATTATTGTTTGTGCCTAAATTAAGAATGATATATAACTTATCCAGTAATTAGTTATATATATAAAGTTGGATATATAAAACGTTAAGTATTATTGCATAAAATATTAAACAATAAAACTATAGAATATATGTCTAGAGATTCGAATAATTTATTTAATTGGAGAATTAACCACATCAACTTTAATTAAATAAAATTACAGTCAGAATCTCATAAGGACTAGACATAAAATGTTGCATAACAAATTGACAACAATTTTGAATAAAGCTTAGGGGCTAATATCTAGCTAAGTGATTTTCATAATTTAATTTAGTTAAAGACTAGCCACATATTTAGTTAAATAAAATTACTAAGGTTAAAAATCACATACGGAAAAGCTTAGATATTAAATTACAGAATTTATTAAGGTAAAAATTATTAGATGGATTTTTATAATTACCCACATGAGTTATGAAAATAAATTTAATAATTTTTATATAAGGGATAGAAAATAATTCTATCATAAAATGAATCTAATCGAATTAAAATTTTAGCCCACATGCATTTTTTATGTCACTAGATTCATTATTTACATAATTGCATTGGTAAATTATAATTTATGTTTGCCTCAAATTTATATTAAGCATGTATGTCAATTTATTTTGCAGCATTACAACCTATGAATATGTCTGATAATAAAATAGATATCCCTGAATTAACTAGTGAGAACTTTAAGTTCTGGAAGGAGGATATTCTTCTTCAATTAAGGTATTCTCCAAATGCCTGAATAGCTGAGCTGGATTCTATTCTCCAAATTTCCGAATAGTTGTGATGAGTTCTATTCTCTAAATGCCCGAATAGATGAGCAGAATTCCATTCTCCGTATGCCCGAATGGATAGGCGGGTTCTTCTAAAAAATTTCATCCTCCTTATGCTTGGATGAATAAGTAAAATTTCATTCAAAAAGGTCTTCCATGTACCAGAAAAACAAAATGCAATATATGATGCAATTATGATGTGCATGCCCCTAGGGATGCCTAAAACATGAATGCATGTTAAGCTTTTTATTCTCTCTTTTTAAAACTTCTTTTGCTTGGACTATTTTCTTAATTCTGGTCAAATACTGGTCGTCGATTTCAGCCTGACTAACATGAATTTCATTCAGACCTTGCACAAATAAGAAAGCTAGCTTCACCTTGTCTTTCAATTCTAAATGAATTTACCAATTTCGTCCATCATTCCTTGGAAGAAGGCCTCCACCATTGCCTACTTTCATTAGGTAGAACTTGGAATTCACCCAAAACTTCACGAGGCCACAACATGAGTCTAGTACAATAAACACTTCTATTTTTTTGCTTCATTTGAAAACGTTTTTGATCTTCTACATACTTAATCTTGCACCCTTAACTGAAAGGACTGACTTTATCCTCACATCTCATTCCTTAGTTTATTGAAAACATTTGATCCACGTCCGCTTTCATTAGTCAATATATTCGTATTCAGGGAAAAGCTTCTTCTAGAGCGTGATTGAAAATTCTTAGGTTAAGTTTTGACATTTCCAATGTTTGTAAAATTGTTCTCATTATCATGTAAGAAAGACTGGCGATTAGGAAACACTACTATGTTATTTAGGCACCAAGACACTTGTAAGGCTTTTCAAGAATCCTCACTTTTCTTCCCGTTTGGGTTCATTTGAAATTTTTTACAACAAGGCTTATTTCCACTTCAAATGTTTTCATATTGACGTCACATGCCCCAAGCGATAATCTTAATCATAAAATGCCTCATAGTCCCTGTACTTCCAAAACTTTCTCAAAGTAATGCTCAAAAATCTTTTGTATATCTAAATGATTGTCAAATCCATTAATTCTCATTTCAAAGCAAGATGCCGATAATAATAGGGAAGAAAACAAGGAAGAAAGAAACGAAATTTATTAATGTTGTGGCAAACACAAGAAGGTTTATAAAAAAGGAAAGGTGAACAAGTATTCAGATATCAACAGTCCAAATTCCTCCCATCAAATGCCGGAAGAAATATTGAATGCCACCCTTGTTGAGGAGTCTTTGAGTACGATGCATTAGCTGTGAAGCCCCGAAAACTATCTTGTGAATTACCTGAGCCGCCCTTTAAGGGTTTTTAACTCAAATCCTCCTTTGGTTTCAAAACGCCTTTTTCGGGTTTTCATTTTGAACCCTCATTTTTCTTTTTCTTTTTTCTCATTTTTTCTTTTTCTTTCTTTTTTCTTTTTTTCTTTCTTCTTTTTCTTCAAGCAAAATACCTCTTAACGGAATCCGAGTTGGTCGGGTTTTGAAACTCATCTCCATCCATCTCAGCCAAGATCAATGCTCCGTCTGAAAAAACCTTTGTCACAATGTAAGGTCCTTCCCAATTGGGTGCCCATTTTTCTCGGGGATCGCTTTGGATTGACAACTTCTTCTTTAATAAAAAATCACCTTCTTGGAATTCTCTAGGGCAAACATTCTTCTCATAAGCCCTTATCATTCTCCTTTGGTACATTTGACCATGGCATAAGGCTTTCAACCTTTTTTCTTCAATTAAATTCAATTGGTCATACCTTGCTTGAACCCATTCAGCTTCATCTAACTTAGCATCCATCAAGACACACAGCGATGGTATCTCAACCTCAATTGGAAGCACAACTTCTACTTCGTACACTAATGAGAACGGAGTTGCCCCAGTATATGCTCGTACCGCTGTTCGATATGCATATATGGCGAATGGTAACTTTTCATGCCAATATTTATAAGTGTCAGTCATTTTTGCAACTATCTTCTTGATATTTTTATTGGCTGCCTCTACTGCTCCATTCATCTTCGGGCGAAATACTACTGAGTTGCAGTGCTTAATGCTAAACTGTTCACAGACCCCATTAATCATTTTGTTATTCAGATTGGAGGCATTATCGGTGATTATGCTCTCTGGTAAACCATATCGACAAATGATCTCCTTCTTTAAGAAATTGCAAACAATGGACCTAGTTACACTTGCGTACGAGGCCGCTTCCACCCATTTTGTGAAGTAATCGATAGCTACAAGAATAAAGCGATGCCCAATTTGACTTCTTTGAAAGAATCTGCCCAATGACGTCTATGCCCCACATAGAGAATGGCCAGGGAGATGACATGACATAGAGAGACTGAGGAGGCACGTGAACCTTGTCAGCATAAACCTGACACTTGTGACATTTGCGGGAGTAATTAATGCAATCTCCTTCCATCGTTGAATAGTAATATCCGAACTGCATAATTCTTCTTGCCATAGTGAAACCACTAGGGTGAGTTCCGCAGACTCCCTCGTGAATCTCTTCTAGAATCAACTGAGCTTCTTTTGCAACCACACATCTTAAAATTACTTGATCTGGACTTCGTTTATAAAGGATTTCTCTATCAAGAATGTATCTTGATGCCATTTTCCTAATCATCTTCTTTTTATTTTCTGAAGCCTGCACTGGGTATTGCTGAAATTTTATGTACTGCAAGATGTCATGGTACCATGGCAAGCCGTCTGCCTCTCTTCTACGTTGTAACAATGAACTGGGGACTCCATCATTTGCAACTTAATAGGCATCATCTTGGAACCATCACTTGCTTTAAACATGGCAGCTAAAGTAGCTAAGGCATCAGCCATCTGATTGTCTTTCCTTGGGAGATGCTTAAAAGTGATCACATCGAATTCTTTAGTTAATTCAAGAACCAACTTGTAATAATCTATTAATTTTGCATCTATTGTTTCCCATTCGTCATGTATTTGATAGTTGATCAATGCTGAATCCCCATAGACCTTCAAATTTCGGATCTTTCTATAAATGGACTCAATTAGACCTAATATGCATGCATCATATTCTGCCATATTATTAGTGCAAAAGAATTTCAAATGGCAAGTGAAAGGGTAATGGTCTCCTTCTGGTGAGGCCAAAACTGCCCCAATACCTCGTTCTAAAGCATTTAAAGCGCCATCAAAGTGCATGACCCATGATTATGTTGGTGGCTCATCATTTTCTGTAATACACATTAAATCCTCATCGGGGAAACTAAAATCTAATGCCTCATAGTTATCTTGAGCATGACTTGCCAGGAAATCAGCTATAACACTTCCTTTTACCACTTTCTGACTCACATAATGAATATCATATTCTGAGAGCAACATCTGCCATTGTGCTATTCTTCCTGATTGGGTTGGAGCATCCATCATAAATTTTAACGGATCTAGCCTTGAAATCAATCATGTGGTATGATACAACATATACTGCCTAAGCTTTTTAGTAGCCCTTTCCTTCCTTCCAGTTTTATCGTGTTGTCCCAATACGCAGTCCATTGAATTTTCATACACCATCAGATAGAGTATTAACAGTTTTCCTGAGACAGGTGGTACTAACACTGGAGGGTTAGTTAACTGCTCCTTGATCTTTTCTAAGGTTGCTTGACATTCTTCATTCCATGTCTCTGGATTATTCTTTCTAAGTAACCTGAATATTGGGTCACATTTATTCGTTAATTGGGAGATGAAACGGGCTATGTAATTCAACCCTCCCAAGAATCCCCGAACTTGCTTATGTGTTTGGGTGGTGGAAGCTCTCGTATGACTTTTATCTTATCATGGTCAATCTTAGGATCAGAGGAGAGCCGAGGGAGTGGCGAGGCTTCGAGGCCAAGCCTCCGACGTGGATGCAGATCTGGAAAACCAAATGGCGCACGTGTGGGCAGAACCGAGAGATTAAGCGACGCGCGTGGCCTCAACGCGAGTAGTGGAGCATCGTGTACGCGCACGTATGAGAGTTTGAGAGCCGCGCGTGGGCGCGCGAGCGCGTGGGCGCGTGGGAGTTCTGGAGCCTTCCTCTCCTTGATCGTGAATTGTTAGATCTTCCTTAGATCTAACGGTCGAGACTCGACTGCGCAAGAAAACAAAGGAACATTAGGGTTTTCAGACTATGGTTTTAAGGCTTGGGCCAAACGGACCTTATGTAACATGTTACTTTTTTGGTTTTATGTAAATGGATTCTGAGCTTTAACTATTTAATGTTAATGGGCTAATAATATATCTGAGCAGTTTTATTCATTGGACATGTATTTTCTTTTTTTTAGCTTAATTAATAATAATAATAATAATAATAATAATAATAATGATAATATACAATAGTAGTAATAATAATAATAATAATAATAACAATAATAATAAGGATAATAGTAATAATAATAATAATAATAATAATAATAATAATAATAATAATAATAATAATAATAACAATGGGAAACCGAACTAATAAACACATATATAATTATATAGTACTGGTAATAATATTTAGGAGTTTTTCCAATTGGTTGGTGACATAACATTAATAACTATATATGATAGCAATATATAATTTTTTATTTTAAACACAGCCCAGACAAAGTCCATTATACACATAAGTCCATTACTAATAAAAACAGATTTACCCCGGATAAAATTAGTGATTACAACATGGATGTTTTGAGGATCATTTTTTTAAATAAAAGTGGATGGGGTCATTTTTCTAAATAAATATTTAAATAGGATTTTTTATAGGGTAAACTATCTGGGTGACCACCCAACTATTAAGTTTGATCTGATTTGACCACTGAACTAAAAAGATTCAAAATTCAACCACCCAACTATTTAATTGGATAGTTATCTATTCTATCAATTTGATCATAATTTTAATTTAACTAAATAAATTAATCATTCAATTTGGTGTCGGCACATTTCATCACCTTATTGGAGGAATTTAATTATTTACTTTTATTTAATAATTTTATTTTCCTCCTCTAAACGTATCACCACTTGATTGGAGGAAGAAAATAAAATAAAATAATATTTGGCTTGGATGTAAATCATCCTTGGGATTATATGGGAGCAAGTTTACCACTGAACCAAGTGGTTATTTATGATATAAAATAGACAATGTAATATATAATTTAGTTTCTTGTTAAAGCTTTGAAGACTAAGGTAATGCCATTGGCGAGCGGCTCTGCTTGAGAAATGGTGTCGGTTGCGGTTGAAGCTTTGGAGAAGATGATAAGAAAGAACAAGCACTGCAGAAATAGAAACTCATTTTCATGGATGTATGAAGCCGCATTTTGGAAGTAATGGAAATGAGAGATTCCCTTTACTGGTTTATTGCATACAGAATGTGAAAGGAAGAAAATATATATATATCCCAGCATACGATTATATCAAATTGCAATAAAGAAATAAGATTCGAATTATGATGTTGTGAATAAAAAAAATTAAATTGAAAAAATTGTACTATGTTAAGCTTATGTAAAATTCAATCTAAATTAGTCAACTGATGAATCGTATATATTTCAATATACATTTATTCGTTGTCATTTTCATTAGGTTGAAATTCTTTTAAACTCAAATAAATACTTCCACGTATGAAGTTTTATTAGAATGTGATGAATACTCTCCAATCATTTTTTTTTACTATCCTAACACGTGTCTGATGTTAATGAGATATTGGCAAAATTTGTAAAGGTTAAATTAGTTATTGAGTATACATGTTCAAATATAATCATATATATGGATTAATATTCTATACACTGGCGGTGGAAACTGAAAGTTTCTAGAAGTGCTTTAATTTTAGGGTATAAGGAGTTAGTTTAAGGTATAAGGTTTAGGTGTTTAGGTGTAGGGGTTTAGAATTTAGGGATAGTTGTTTCAATTTAAGGTTTAGGGTTATAATTTAGGGTTTATAGGTTAGGGTTTAGTTTTTAGGGTAATATGGTGAGGATTTAGATTTTAACATATAAACCCTAAATTATAACCCCAAACCTTAAATTGAAACAACTATCCATAAATTCTAAACCCCTACACCTAAACCTTATACCCTAAACTAACTCCTTATACCCTAAAACTAAGGCGCTTGTGGAAACTTTCAGTTTCCACCGCCTGTGTATAAGATATTAATCTTATATATATGGGATGAGATCCGTTTACACAGTGTAAAACTCTTTTAAGTTTTACACGTTTTTTGGACCGTTGGATGAGTGAAACGAATGGATGAGATTAACAGTAAATATGTGAAGATTATCACTTAGAAAAAAAAGAGTAAGGAGTTAATCTGAGCCATCCATTCCCCTCATCTAACGATCCAGAAAACGTGTAAAACTTAAAGAGTTTTATGTGTTAATTTTTAATTTAAATTTATCTGATTTAAGTTTCATTATACATGTTTATGTCTAAAATTATTTTGACAAAAATTAAGATATATTTTTGATAAGTGGCGGATGTAAGTGTAGTTTAGGGTAAGTATGTGTCCACCATGAATTTTTTAAATTGTACATATTTGATTTTAATTTTTTTAAAAGTTTTATGAATTAGCCTTTAATTTTTTTAATCTTTATGAATTGTGTCCATATTGAAATTTTAAAATTTTATGAGTGACCACCTTAAAAAATATTTTTGAATCCACCACTACTTTGATTATTAGTTCGGCCGTTTGAGCATTGTAAATGCATTGATCACAAATCTATTCGTATTTATCTACCGATTATTTTTTTATTATAATAATAACTTGAAAAATCGGACTCATTGAATCTTATGTTAAAATGTTGAATTAGACGTTGATCAGTTAGCAGAGGCGGATCTTGGTCGGAGGTCGGAGCTAGAGGGGCCTGTCTCTCTAATAACTTTAGATAATTCACATTAGGTTCTTTGATTTTTATTCTTTTTTTAATTAAAACTCTTTAATTTAATGTTTTTCATTACGTCCCATTTTTTAATTTAGTTTATATTTCTAAAATTTTAAATAGGTCCCTCTACAGTTGAACTTGTTTTTGTCACAATTCGTCCCTGTAAGTTAGTTAAGTGTTTTTGATAAACAACTATTTTGTTCTAGTCTTTCAATTGAGTTTTTAAATATTTTTTGTGTGGTCGTTGTATGATCTCAAGTTGTTAATTTCTTGTGTCAATCGTTATAGAAAAATGTTCAAATTATATGTTGGTTTACGTTTATGGTGTTAAACTCTCATTATAATTTTAAGGCTTAAAGGTTTAATAAGCCCCTAAACTTCTGGAAAAAAAAACAATTAAGCCCTTAAACTTTTTTGCACCTAATTAAGCTCTCAAACTCAAGGGAAAAAAATTCAATTTGGCCATTTGACCAACGTTGACCGTTAACTTTAACGGGTTTTTTAAAAAAATTGGCACGTGTCACAACAAGGATAATGCCACTTGTCATTTATAGGAATTTTAAAATTTTAGTTTTTAAAAATACATAAAAATCAAAATATTTTTTTCAAATATTAAAAAAAATCAGAAATATTGTTTTAAATATAAAAAAATATTTTATTTTCAAATTTATTTAAAAGTAATAATAATTTTTTAAAAGATTAAAATATTTTTTTAAAATAAAAACATTATTATACAATTATAAAAAATAAATTGAAAAAATAATACAATAACTTTTATTGTTTTATATTTTAAAAATTAAAATAACTTTTATTGTTGTATATATTTTTAATCTATTTTTATAATTTTATAACAATGTTTAATATTTTAAAATTTTGAAAAATTATTATTTATTATTTTTAATACATTTTGAAAATAAAAACTAATTTTTAGAATTTTCCAGATTTTTTTCTGATTTTTTAAAAAAATTAAAATTTAGAAAATCCTAGAAATGACAAGTGGCATTATTCTATTGCGACAAATATCAAATAAATTTTCAAAATGACATGAAAAATTTACATGACATTGTCATATAGGCAAATATAAATGACTTAAAATGACATGAAAAACCTATAAATAGTCATCCGAGGATAAAATTGTTAGTCAACTAACAGTAAATGACATGAAAAACCTACATGACTGTGTCATATAAACAAAGATGTTGATTTGAAAGAATATCACATCAATCAAAAAATAATTTTATAAAATTAGATTAAATATTTTTTTTGCTAACGTGTCATTTTGTTAAGTTGTTTTAAGTTGTTATTTTTAGTTGACTAATATTTTTCATTTGCAAAGGGATCATTTTGACCCAAAATAAAACATTGAAGGTTAAATTACTTCGAAAAAATAATAAGGATCAAAGTGATTATTAAATCAAACGTTGGGATATATTTTTAACGTTATACTTGTATAATTTAGTCCTAAAACTTCTAAAGATAACACTTTCTTTTTCAATAAATTACTAAGATTTTAGCCGATGGATGCCATATATGTATTTTTCAAAGATTATTATAAATAATATATTTTATTTATGAATAATTATTTAAAATACTGGCAGTGAAACCTTTTAATTTCTACAATCACCTGTATGTTGAGGTTAGGGACTTAGTTTAAGATGTTGGATTTAGTAGATTATAATTTAGTGGTTGTGAATAGAATTTAGGGTTTATAGGTTAAAACTTAAATTGTCAACATATTACTCTAAAACCTAACCATTAAATTCTAACAACTACCCTTAAATTCTAAATACTTACCCCTAAATCCTACACCTTAAAGTCTTATATTGAGCCCAAAAACTAAATAATTAAGATGCTTGTAAAAATTAAAAGTTTTCACCGCTAATATATAAATCATTCGTTATCATAAATGATGAATAAGTTATCATCTACAATATTTTATACAATACTATTATTATTATAAAAATATTAATTGTTTATTTTTTTTTCTAAAATATCCATGAACTAAATTGGTTGTGATATACAGTTTCAAGAAGATCCAAAAATAATGATGACCTAAAGTATATTGTCACGTCTGAAAAAAGGCGGAGTCATTAATCCCACATATGAAATTCTTTTAAACTCAAATAAAAACTTCAACGTATGAAATTTTACTAGAATGTGACGAATACCCTCCAATTTTTTAACCATCCTAACGTGTGTCTGATGTTAATGAGATATTGGCAAAATTTGTTAAGGTTAAATTAGTTATTGAGTATATGTTGGGATTGTAGCACGCTCGAATCGATCACCGAAACTGTTAAGGAATGTTGTAAATGTTTGATGGTTGAATTGGCTAAAATCGAAATAAAGGTAGACAAGTGACACAAAAATTTTAGAGTGGTTCGACCTTCTAACAAGCACCTACATCCACTACCTTAGCACGCCACCAAGGATTTCCCAATTCACTCAACAATGAATTCGTCTCCTTTTTCCGGTTTAGGAGGAAACCGTTACAACCCTATCTTTTGGACTTGGCTAAGATAGAACCAACTCTAGTTTTTCTCTCAAGGCTAAACTAGAACATCTCCTTTTACAAGGGATTTGTTTGGTAAACTAAATACCTCTCTAGGTGAGTGTTTACACAAATTTAAGCTCACAAGAGTGTACAAAGAATTTACAATAAAGCACTCTTTAAAGACTATGTACAAGAGAATAGTAAAATAAAGATTTAGACTCTAATTCTCTTGATCATATTGCTTGGATGTTGTCTCTAACCATCTTCAAGTGTTCCAGCCTTCAATTTATAGTCCCAATTGAGTTTGTAGTTGTTACTAGCCGTTGGGGGTCTTTATTTTCCACATTAATTGCAGTTCTGGTGCCTATCGTATCGGTACGCCATTCTTCAGAACTAGCCGTTGGGCTCTTGCCAGCCTAAGCGTATCGATACGCTAGGAAGCGTATTGGTACGATCTGCATTTTAAAAGACCGTTGGGGTTATTAAAGCAGAGATCGGTATGCTTTAAAGGTGTATCGGTACGACCCCTATCCGTATCGATATGAGCAAGCTTGTATCGGTACGAGTTTTGGCAGAATCAAAACTGGAGTAAAAAGATATTGATACGGGGTATACCGTATCGGTAAGGTAGTGCTGAAAAGTCAGGTTTGGGTATTTTAAGACGTTTAAAACTTTGCCAAAAACATTTTTAAACACCTCAAACTTATTTTCAAGTTGTTTGGACTTAAATACATGTTTTAAATTCTTTTCAAATTTGTCCAAAACATTTTTCAATTATTATATCAAAACAATTAGTTCTTCAATATACATGTTCGAATCTAATCATATATAAATATTATGACCATTAATGTGTGTAGTTACTTGAATTAATATGCATATTAATGTACTTACAGAATTTTTGTAATATGATCATTCACCCCTAACGGGTCTTTAACATTCGTACTTACAATTTTTTTTTTGTTAAATTCCAAATCTAGACTCATAACTAGGCAAGAATAAATCCAATCACCAAAACTCGAAATAGTCCACTGAATCCTCGTTTCTATTGCCATTCCCGTTGGTGTCACTTCCCCCTCCATCCTTTTTCTCGTTTCCGTTGGTGACTCTTCCTCCACCATCATTTTTTCTGTTCCCGTTGATGACTCTTCCCCCACCATCCTTGGACCCCTCACCAGAGGAAGAGCCCCCATTAATGGGAATTTTCAGCGATGGTTGAAACACTGAAAAATTCTAAGATATTAAATGAAGTTATGAAACTCTACAGAATAATCTAGAACATTTTGGAATGTTCTAGAATGAAATAGAAGACACTAGAAGATTCTAAAAGGTTATAGAACATTTTAGAAAGATCCGAAACATGCTAGAAGGATCTAGAATGTTGAGGAAGACTCTGAAACATTCTAGAAGGTTTTAGAATATGATGGATGATTATGGAATGTTCTAGAAGGTTATGGAGAATCCTCAAAGACTAGTCTATTCTAGGATTGTCTAGAAAGTTATAGGAATTGTAAAATATTTATAGGTTTGTATAGATTTATCTAAAATGTAAATATTAACTATAGAATTAGATTGATCTCCACCATTCATTGAAGATGTGGAAGGCTATAAATAGATGACCTTAGCCATTTGGCAAGTAAACCCAAGAAAGTTAAGAATCCTAACATCTTGTAAAACATTCTCGTAAAACATTCTCTAAGTCAATAAAAAATCTATTTTCAAGTATTTAATACTTAAATTATATATCATAGAATTTTAAATTTTTATGAGGGGCGACCGTCTCCTTCAGCCTACTTCGATCCATCGCCACCTAAAATAGTTTCTTGATTATCATTTTTCGATGTTATGAAATAATAATTCAAGTGCAACATCCATTTTTTCCATTTTGGCTTATCCTCTAATATCGATTATTTCTATTCCTCAATATTTATCAATTTTTTTGGCTTATCCTCCGATATTGATTATTTCTATTCATTTTTTTATTTATCCATTTTATTTTTGATATCTTTTTTTCTCTTACAAATTCAAATGCTCTAATTTTTTTGTTTAATTGAAAAACCTATTTCTAATATACTATTTATAGTATTTAATTATAAAAATTTTCTTAAATAAAAAGATTTACGTTTACAATTAATATAAAATAACTTGAAATTAGAGAGGCCAAATCTTTTACTTTTTAAAAATAAAAGTTATTAATTTTAGTATTAAATATGCCACAATTTTGTTAATTTTAGGATTCATTTACTGATTGCAAAGATTTTTGGCCAACGTTCTTCACTATGGCCTCAATATCGTCTACGCGCAGATTCCTCTCAACAGTGGAAATCATTTTCGAGATCTTCTGCAAAGCCCTCTCTTGATCCCAAACTTCTGCGAGAAGATGTCGCGCATAATGGTGAGTTTGTCCCCCAAGTTCATGAGCTGGTCACGTACAATCTAGTTCCCATCCTTCAGGTTTTTCAACTCCCTCAGAATCAGCTGCAAGGTTGCTTCCGTACCCCCTCACAGTTGTTTCCTGAAACTAAAAACTTGTTAAAGAAGAAGAAAATGGTCCTATCGGAAGCCGAAATCAGGTTGGGTTTTGAAAAGCTAATTTGATTCATTTTAGTATTTAATTTGTCTCGTAATTTGTTTCGACCATAACCTAACTAAATTTGAATTTTAAAACTAAAATATGAAGTAATTAGATTAGACTAAAGTGTTTATTTGAATTTTAAAAAATAGGATCCGTTTAAGTTCGAACAATGTTTGAGTCTTGGATCAAAGATGAACTCAGTAATTTTGGTTTCTAGATCTAGTACGAATATATGAAATAAATATGATGTAGAAAACAATTAAAATATAATATTAAGATGCTACGGAAAAATGATACAAATGTAACATAAATATATAAAATGTGAATTTTTTTTAATATAAGTGTATTGTGCTGACGTGACGATTAATTAATATAACTTTTAGATTTTAAAAAACTCAATTGATTGAGTTTTACCTGAGGGGGTTTAATTATTCGCCCCATCCCCAGCCCAAAAGTTTGATATTAGTGGTTGTTTGGCTGTTAAATTTGGTGGGTATATAGACGAGTACGAATTAAGTAGTGAGTGGTGAATACCAACTGTATAAGTAGGTGTGAGGGAAGATTATAAAATATATCCGTGTAGATGAGTGTAGATTTAAAAATTATACTCGTCGTAGATGGCGGGTCTGGGTCGTGGGTGGATGATGCATATAAAAATTATAGATGGGTATGTATGAGAGCCATCTCTAGCAGAGGGACTTAAGCGCTCATAAGATAATTTTTGTTATCCTCATAATGTAAAATATCACAAGTTCAAGGCAGCTTACGTAATTTTCCTTTATCTTATAAAAGGCGTCAAAACCCAAAATAGTTTAAAATGCCAGAGCACGCTGATGACTCCATTTTCTGGAAAAATGGAGCACACATATAATCAATCTCCTCAAGGTACTCAATTTCTCGCTTTTATTTGAATTTTTAAAACTTTATTTACTATTCTTAAGCAATTTCTATTTAATTACAGGTGAGATTGCTAGGATGTAACATTCGAGTTTAGGGGTTGGGAGTTGAATGTGTGAGTCGGGCCCGAGTCGTTGGACTCGGTTTAATTAAAATAAACTTTGGTTCTATTTTAAAAAGGATTTGAAAAGCATGTGTTATATACGTTGATGTATGTGATGATTGATATGTTGAAATGCATGATGGGTTGTCATGGTGTGACTTTAAAGTCATCAAGGAGGGGTACGATGATGTAATGTTCCACCGAAAATTTTATATTATTACGTGATGATGAGTGGAATCTCATCCGTAGGGCATGTGATGATGAAGGTAATCTCATCCATGCAAGGTCCAGTGGTGAGTGTAATTCCACCGAAGGTAACGTTGTTGTTGAGTACGTTGGAGGTGAAAGCCCCAACGGAAGTTATCCGCATATCCGAGTAAACTAATAGTTGCCAATATACTTGTTCATGTGGTTTTGTTGTTAAGATAATTGTTGTATCTTGTTGGGCATAACATGAGGTAAGATGCCATGTGCATTCATATGATGTTAGCTTGATGCTTTGTTGATGCTTATGTATGCATGTGTGTTGTCTTAAGGATGGTATGCTTGAACCTTGCATTTGTCGTTGTTTTTTGTTTTAGAGCACCCTCTCTAAGCTTCTAGCTTACGCTCTCGTTTTCGACAATGCAAATCATTAGCGTGGAGTTAGCAAGGTGCAAGGAAGGGGCATTCCAAGCTTTTGTAGTTGCTCAAGTATGGTTTAGTAAATAATGTGGTAGTTTAGCAATGGGACTGCTATGTGTTTTGTATGAGCGTTGTTAGACTCATATATGTTGGTTTGTTTTTTATGCCTTGATATGGGTTTGTAAACCATGTTATGTTGTTGGCTATGCTTTGTGTTTTGAAGGCTTATGACCTTTGTTCCATGAATGCTATGTGTTGTTTTGAGAGTATGTAAACCTTGCTAGTGAATGCATGTACCTTTGGCTAATTAGACCCTTTATGTATGTTTAGAATGCAAGTTTCTCTTAAGTATGGATGCCTTGATGTTGATGCTCCGTTGTTCGTTTAAATTGTTCCGTATGCTGATCCTTGGTTGCTAAATGCTGTATGAATGGTTGTTTGTGGCTAGGTGAGTCGTAAATTGCATTTAGAGTTGAGTCTTAGTACGTTTTGAAGCTAAATTAAGGCTTGCAGTGCAGGGCGTATCGATACGCCCAAGGGTCGTATCGGTACGGTCCTGCACTTTGGGCCTCAGTTTAAGCTTAGCGTACCAGTACACGGGGGTGTATCGATGCGCCAAAAGCTCTATGGAAATCTGAGATATTGACAAGATTTTGGCGTAACGGTACGAGTCTTGGATGTATCAGTACAATTTTTATCGTTTGACCGTGAAAAGTTGACTATGGAGGGCGTATCAGTACGGTCAACCAGTGTACCGATACGGTCTCCCTAGGTTGACTATGGGTAGTTGACCTAGTCAAGGCGTATCGATACGCACTTCTAGTGTATCGATACGGCCTGTTGTACAAACTAAAATGGGCTATTTTAAATTGCTTGCTTTGTATGTTTGCATTAATACGTTGTGTTTCCGCTGTCGTGTTTCACATAGGAAGTATTAAAGCCTTTAGACAAGATAATGTTAAAAGAAAATTTTCTAAGGTTGCTAACCGAAAAAGAGCCTTAACGGGTTTCACTTCGGTTTTTCCTGTGTGACCCACTCGGACTGATTAGTCGTCCAGATCGGAACGAGAGGTTACATATGATTTTGGTTGAATTCTTGGAGGTAGCTATCACTTCAGTTGTTTCCCTCAAAGGAATTTATCTGTCTTTCTTTTATTTCTTTTTGGAATTTATGGCTTTTTCATATGAATTTTACTCTTCACCAAATCCCACGGATGAATCTGTGTTAAAAGTATGTATTTTTTTCCTAAATCGAAACCTATAATTTTTTTTACTTCATGTCATTTTTTAGTGTTTTCGTGATTTTTTAAATTTTATTTGATATCATTATTAAAATTCATTTTTAAATATTAAATACTTAAAATCAAAACTTCAAATCATTTGTATTAAATTACATTAAAATTTCAAAACATAAGCTAAAAAATAAAAATCAAATTGATTCGTATTAAAAGTGTTCTTTGATTAAATAATAAGTGATTTTTACAAGTTTTAATAATTGCGTCAAATTTCTCTTTAATATTTTATCTATTGGTTCAAAGTGCTTCAAATTTTAAAGAACAATATTTGATTCAAAGTGAATTTAAATTTAAGGGTAAAATTTTATTTGTTTGTATGGTATGTACTGTTAGATTTTAGAATGAATTTACTCTGAAAATTATAGACTGATTTCATGAATCTTAGCTAGGATTTTAAATTCCAACACTGATTAACTCCCTTCTTTTCCAGGTTTATATTTCTGTTTTAATTTTAATTATCTTTAATAGTTTAAATTAGGCCTAAGAGCTCGTGAAGCCTCCGAACTTTTGAAAAAAATAATTAAGTCAACAAAGATTTTTCACACTCAATATCACCCTCAAACCCTAAAATTAACCAATCTGACCCTTCAACTTACGAAATCCGTTGTTGACCGCGACGTATTAAAAAAAGCACTATTTTTAAGTATTGATTTAAAAAATACTTTATCATCAAATAACTTCCTACATATTAATAAATTTTCACTTTCATAGTCTCAATGTGACTATGTATTAAAAAAGGCACTATTTTCACTTTCTAAGGCTTTTGCGTTCAGTATCACCAAAAAAATCCAAAAATAAAGTACGCAATTTTTAAGTCTTCTATTGTAGCTTGTTGTATAGCGAGAGAGAAAACGACAACAATCGCAAGAATTACTACTGAACAAATGAATAAGAAAAAAGATGAAACTCTCGAACTCTTAGGTATTAATTTAAAGAAAATAATAAGAATAATTACGGATCGTATTTTAAAATTATAATATATAAATGAAAATAGTGGAGAAAAAATAGGAAAAAGATTAAAAAAATAAAAGAGGGAAGATGGTGATAAAGAAGGAGATTAAGGCTACCATGACAAACGACTAGAATTATTAATTTGGACTAAAGTGTTCATAGCCTTAATCTCCCTCTTTATCACCGTTTAAACTTGATCCGATCCGTCATTTTATGTTCTACCCTATTTGAATTCAAATTTTAGAGTAACAATACGAACCCAATCAGGTATAAATAAAAAATTATTAATTTTTATTATTATTTGATAAAATAAAGAGTTAATTAAAAAAATCTAAATAGAGATAGACATTATAATAATTATTTTATTTTTATTAAACAAAATAGGGTGATGATTGAAATATATATATATAAATAAAGAGGGGCATTTTATCAATTACACCTAAATATTTAGAATAAAATTAAAGTATCATTTTAGGTTAGGTTGGGTAATTTTCACCTTAAATCTAAATCCGACTCGATATTATCTTACAAAAATCAGACACAAACTTAATTGGAACCCAAAATTTTCTTAGAAAAATTCGACCATATAAAATCAAATAGAAAACTCATTGATTAGGGGTGAAATCGCCATCCTTAGGAGCGATTTGTTAGGTATATCAACAAATACTTTTTAAATTAAAACATAATAAATAAATAAAGCGTGTAGAAATGGTCGGTCCATGCATTAGTTGAAGCCAGTGTGAGAACTGTGAAAAATAAAGAAACCCTTGTACGGTACGGCGTCCGCAGAAACAAAAGAAACATCCCACAGGTAATTTTAATCAATTATTTCCATAAAGAAAAAAATCACCTTATCCTTCCATTTCCCCAAATTACCCCTCTCCGAAAAGTAATGTTAAAAGTGAAGGTGATGGTGATGGTGAATACGGTGGAAAAGATAAATATGAAACAAAGAAAAGAAAATATAAAAAGATGATGATATATTATTTAAGACGATAGAAATTTTACAAAGGTAGGTGATACAAAAGAAAAATAAGAAACTGAGAAAATAAAAGACAAAGCAAAAGCAAAAGCTAATAGATTAATGTTGTTATCAAGCAAGGTGCCTTCCTCGGTTGTTCTCCCCCCTCCATTTTATAGACTTCTTTTTATAACTTTATTTAGTTTTTACTTAAAGTCCGAAGTTTATCCTTTAACTTCCTGTTCATCTGACATGCTGTGTTTTCAGCTTCTGTTCATTATGTTGTCTTTTCATCTTTCTTGAGTATTTGCTAAATTTGCTTCTCCAATTTCATCCATGTCCATTGTATTATTGGAACCAGGCGATTCTGGGGAGTTCCAGTGATCCCATGTGCCAGTGATCCCATGTGCCGTTGATGACTTCTAATATTTTTTTAGGGTAATCTTCCAATGTCATGTCAGCTATGTTTTGTAATAGTTGTCTTGCTTTTTTCTCTGAATTTCTTCCCTCATAGTGAGTTACAAAGATTCTTTTGACATCCGTCGAATAAGCATAGGATTTATCGGACAACATGTTTTGTGCTTTGGCCTTTAAATGTAATCCAGCTTGTATTTGATAATAAACTACATTTTTATAGCATTTGTTGATGTAATCTTGCAAGTGTGTTGCTTCTTCGTTTGCTGCACGTAATTGGGTCCTCCAAACACTCTTTTAATTCTCAAATTTGGTATGGCTGATAGAATTTTTCTCTTTCAGCTATTCCAATCAGGCTACTAATTTCAAAATGGTAATATTAACAGTAGTCGAGATGTTTTATTTTAGTGTATAGTTTAAATTTTATAAAGGCTGGAAAATCCTTTAGTAGATGGAAAGAAAAGTTTTGCATTGTAATTTTCTTCACAAATCCCCACTCAATATTGTTTATATCAAATGGTTCATGATCAAGTCTATGTTTTATCGCTGGATATTTTTCCTTTATAAAGTTTTCAAAAACATATGCTTGTAGGAAATATTCTGAAAAGGTATTTTTGAATTGGTCTTGCTGTTTGCAAATAGCTTTACTTATTTTAGAAAACAGTTCAATATGAAGAATAAGTCTAGATTTATTATATAAGCATAACTTGAATATTTTTACCAAGGTGAGATTTGTTATCCCTTTATCGAAAAAATATTGGCAAATATCAAGAAGATTGTTTATCTCCTCCATTTTTAGAAAACTCAATTCAAGTTCTTCTCAATCTCTATATAATATAGATTTCAGTAGTAAATCTTGAATTTTATTTTCTTTAGTTGTTTCTTCAACTAAATATTTAGAAAGTTTCGTAAGAGCTCTTCTAAAGTTTGCTCTTTGATTGGTGATATGGTTTTTCCATACGTCGTTTACCAAGTTGTATAAATTTAAATCTAACCCAGGGTTATAAAAATCTTTAATTTGAGTTGTTGTGGTTTCACCAACTCTTCGACGTTTTTTTATGATCTCAGCATAACTGGTTTGATATACTGAGTTGGGATTTTGGGCCCAAATGCAGTAGGTTTACTTCTGATAGTGTTACCATTTGTGTCATATTTCCAATTGATTGTCTTATCATTGGATAAGGAACATAATATCCCGAGTTAGGATAATATATTACCAGATTTGGTACTCAAATTCTTGCGTTTATTTGAATTTTTAAAATTTTTATTTACTATTCTTAAGCAATTTCTATTTAATTACAGGTGAGATTGCTAGGATTTTGGTTGAATTCTTGGAGGTAGCTATCACTTCAGTTGTTTCCCTCAAAGGAATTTATCCGTCTTTCTTTTATTTCTTTTGGAATTTATGGCTTTTTCATATGAATTTTACTCTTCACCAAATCCCACGGATAAATCTGTGTTAAAAGTATGTATTGTTTTTTTCCCATAAATCGAAACCTATAATTTTTTTTACTTCATGTCATTTTTTTAGTGTTTTTGTGATTTTTTAAATTTTATTTGATATCATTTTTAAAATTCATTTTTAAATATTAAATACTTAAAATCAAAACCTCAAATCATTTTTATTAAATTAAACATTAAAATTTCAAAACATAAGCTAAAAAAATAAAAATCAAATTGATTCGTATCGAAAGTGTTCTTTGATTAAATAATAAGTGACTTTTACAAGTTTTACGCGTCAAATTTCTCTGTAATACTTTATCTATTGGTTCAAAGTGCTTCAAATTTTAAAGAACAATATTTGATTCAAAGTGAATTTAAATTTGAGGGTAAAATCTTATTTGTTTGTATGATATGTACTGTTAGATTTTAGAATGAATTTACTTTGAAAATTGTAGACTGATTTCATGAATCTTAGCTAGGATTTTAAATTCCAACACTGATTAACTCCATTCTTTTCCAGGTTTATATTTCTGTTTTAATTTTAATTATCTTTAATAGTTTAAATTAGGCCTAAGAGCTCGTGAAGCCCCCAAACTTTTGAAAAAAATCAATTAAGTCCTTAAAGATTTCTCGCACTCAATATCACCCTCAAACCCCAAAAATTAACCAATCTAACCCTTCAACTTACGAAATCCGTTGTTGACCGTGACGGTGCTGACATGGCGGTCCACATTAAAAAAAATTAATGGTATATGTCCTTTAAAATGTACTATCATGTGTATATGTCATATTATCACCGTTAAATTTTTAATAGTCTAATCAACATGATAGTTAAGAATGAATAATTTGACAAAAATATATAGGTTGAAGGCCAAATTTATCCTAAAAAGGAATGAGGGCCAATTTCAAAATTTTTAAAAATAAATAAAAAGAAAAAGTTAAAATTTAAAAAAAATAAGAGAAAAAAAAAACAGTGGTGATGAAGATGGTGGCTAAATTATACCAAAGTTTAAAAGTTGAGGGTTAAATTTTTGTTATGCCAATTTAAAAAAAGATAATTTTAACATTATTTTTTAAATTAGGATTAAATCTTGTGGTTGTCCCAGAAATTTATGTAAGAGAATTTATTTAAAATTAAAAAAAATATGAGAAAAAATAATGGTGTATGTCAATGTATAATATTAGTAGTGTATATAATGTATGACATTTATTGTAGACTCATTCTTACTACTTGTTGATCAAATGCGACACTAATAGATTTAAATATAAATTGTTTACGGTGATTGAGTATAATATATTTGGTATTGTTATTGGTACAATATATATGAAAACATAAAGTCGAATATATTTAAGCTCTCAATATTCTCTAATTTATTATTAGGGAATGGTTTCGATAGCATAGACATTGTATATTGAATGTTCAAAAATATATAAATCATTTACTACTTCACTTAAATTATTCATTGAGTGCATTTTAATAAGAATACTTTTTTTATTTAAGATATTTCCATTCACTCATAAATTTGTAAGCTTATATATCGGACAAAACATCACGTATAAATTCATAAATTATATAACATGGTTATATGTGATAGATATCCTAATTCATCTAACAAATCATAACCAATTGTTAAAAAATCATAACCAATTATGTGTCTACACATATACATTATATATTAAAATTTTGACCCAATAATACAACCGGTTAATCAGCCTTATGTCAAATGAATAGCGAATGTAAAAGGGTTGAATTAGTTTTCTTTTGAATAATTTCTATTTAGAGAAGTGGAGAGGAAGTTTGCTGATAATGAATTTCGAACCCACAATTTAAGGAAGAGAAAAGTGTCAACTGAGAACTTTAACTATTTGTTCTAGAGATGATCGACACTTAATTTTTAATATACACTTGTAATTACAATTATAAACAATACATTCAACTAATTATATTAGAATAAATTATTATAAAGTATAATTCAGTTAAATTTGATTTTTTTTATTAAAATAGTATTTTAAATATAAAAATGATCTTATTTTTATCGTATCATTTATGGATTGAAATATTAATATAATTTAATAATCTTTCAACAATTACATCAAATCGGAATTTACATATTATATTATTTATTTGACTGAGTTTTTTTTACTATTTAATATTTTTTAACTTGTAAAATTGAAAAATAAAATTAACTATGGAAATATAAAGAAAAAAACAAATTCCTTAAATAAAGGGTCACTACAAATATGGTAACAATAATTGAAAGAAATTGTTTTGAATTCATAGAGATAGGTCCACTATTATTGCATTTACCCCACAAAACCCATAATTATTTGAATACTTCCCTTTAAAGCACAAACAAACAACAAAAATGAAATGTTCGCATTGCGGAAGTTGGCAAACTTCTCTCTTTTCTCTCGTGAAAGAAGCTTCATGCACCTTTAGAGCGACTCCCTTCGACGGTAGGAAGGGCCTCGCGTCTTAGCTGCTTGTTTGCTGCCTTCAGAGGTAAGGTAAGGCTTGAGTCATTGCCTTTCAAACCAGCTCTGGTCTTGTTTCTTGCCCGATCCACCCCTCACATCCTATGTCCTTTTCCCAAGCCTTTTCGAGCCTTTACTGCATGCATCGCCTTTCACGTCCTTGATCGGTTTCATTCCCTTTCTTTCCTAGCATTAATTTCAACATGCTCCTCGCCATTACTACGTTCATTCCCTTCCCCCTTCTGCAAGTATCCTAGTACAGCCCTTTTTAGGTTTGCCATGAATTCAAACTCCTCCGTGACAAATAAGCATATGAAAATCGCCTCTGACCCTCAACCCCAACAACCACCTGTCTTGGAAAGCCCAACTAACGACAATCTTGACTCATTAGACTTAAATGATGATGGTGAAGTCAATTTTTCCATTAAAAATCAAGCTTTGGTGGGCTAGATTATCTCAGAAACGGCGGCTAAACACCTGACCATCAATGCCATACTCCGGAAAGCATGGAAATGTCTAGACTTAAAGTGCCATGACCTAGGTAGAAATGTATTCCTCTTTGTGTTCCAAACGCCGGAAGATAGGCTTAGGATCTTAGGCAGCAGGCCATGGGCAGTCCAAGACCGCCTCCTAATCCTCAAGGAATGGTAACCTGAAGTAGCTTTCGAAGAACTTGATTTCACAACTGGAGAATTTTGGATCCATGTGCATAATCTTTCGATCATGCTGATCACTTCAGACGACATCAAAAAAATCGAAAATTTGTTCCCACGATGTTACAGATCAAACTTCGACAGTAAAAGCAAGGTTAAGTGGGACGGACAACTCAATTTGCGAGTGGCTATTAGGGTGGAAGATCCGTTGAACACATGTTTCATTCTTAACAGACAAAATTATAAACCAGTGGAAGTTGCATTCAGGTATGAAAGACTCCCTAAGTTCTGTTATAAGTGTGGGAGAATCAGACATGAGGAGAAGGAATGTTGGCACGATATGAGTCTCTTCAAGCTCTCGGGTCGTTTCGGGCCTTGGCTGAGAGCCACTCAAACCTGGGAGAAGAAGATGAACCAAGTCCCACGCCATGCTCGCCACAACCCTATAATCGACAGCAACGCTTCGACCAACCTCCTTCTGTTAGAACCAAACCATAATAGATATGAAATCTAAACCCAGGATCAATCAAGTCAAATCATCAAGAACAATAAACCGAAAGCGGAAGCGTACCTAAATTAATCGATAGATGAAAACCTTGAATCCTTTGATGAAGATCGCCTAAAAGGTGGCTGTGATCTTCCAAGAAGATAGGTTAGCCATTGCCGTAAAAACTCTCTGACGGGGACAAGAGTAATACAAGTTAACCTATTTCTTGGGGACCACTACCTCTTTATATAGTTGATTATTAAATCAACTATTAAATATTTATAACTCTTCCCCTCATTGAATTATAAATATATCTTATGGTATCTACACTTTTATTTCCATGACACTTTAATACCTATGACACGCCTAACATAATTGGTCACTTGATTTTGTGTCATACTTTATAATAGCAACATACATTTTACATATGTGCCCACAATTGCGGATTTTAATCCAACAATCTCCCACTTGGGCAACATATGTTTTCTGATAAATGTACAACCTTATGAGCTCAAAATTTTGCTATTATATAATAGGTATTTTATAACAATCTCGTCCATCAACTATATCCACATAGGATCAAAGCGGTCTTCGCCATATCAATCATGACTGGACCCATCAATGGTCACATATACAACTATAGTCAAATGACATAGATCAATCATGGATGTGTAGCATGGAAAATTACATGAAATGTGAACCATACATGTCTATTTCCAACTGGTCCTCCTAAACCTTAGTGAGATCAACTTTACTGAATTCAGAGTGTACATAAACCAAAAGAACTTTATTTCTGCAGAAAATAATCTTAAATAACTTTAAACTGAAGTAACTGAAATTGTGTCTAAACCGAATGAGCATTATTTCAAAATTACAAACTCCCACTAAAACCGAATATCTTTAAATAACATTACACCCACATGAGTAGTGTGCTCATGAAAGACCTAGGGTGACAGTTTCTTAATATGCGCGCAATTATGGAGTTTGTACCAACATGCTCTATAGACACACAACCACTCTGAATTTTCTTTAACAACTAGGAACTTAATATTTATGTGCTTTAAATTTGAAGTGTTCCTATTGTTTATAGAATAAATGAATGCATATTTATTGTCACAAAATAACTGAAGTGGTCTTTCTATTCAATCTATAAGTAGCAGTTCATGTGACAGAATTCTTTTGCATCAATATTCAAATAGAATCGAAGTCTGTAAACCTGATGATCTCTAACTTACCAGAACTCCGACATGTGAGCAAGTAATTTTTTTTTGTTCTCTGAAGATATCTCATAACCCCATTGGCTGCTATCCAATGGTCCATAATATGATTCCTCAAATATCTGTCTAACATTCCAACAATGTACACAATTTCCAAATGCATACATACTTAAGCATAAATTAGATTCTCAATAGCTTATGTATAGAGAATCTTTTGGATTTTCTAAATTTCAATGTAACACCCGTGTTTGGGGGTCGGGTGAAAATAATATTTTAATATTATTTCGGGCTCGGTTTTATAATTAAAATAACCTTTTTGGGCCTCGAGTTTTAAAATCAAACATTTTATTGTTGGACTAAATTGAAATGAAAATTTAATTTAGATGGTTTTAGAGAAAAGGGGAAATAGTCATCTCATTAATGGCCTTTTGGTAATTTTCCCATTTTCTAATTTAAATCCCCCTTTATACAAAATAAAACACCTTTTCTACTATTCACTCTCTTCCTCATCTCATGTCCAACGTGAAAGAGCTTCTCCCCTCTCCTTGTTACTATTTCATCTCATTTCTCATCCATTTCAACTCCGCTTTGAAAGGTAAGAGTACTTTTGACTTCTCCTCATCATCCCCATCCTAAAAGTACCATTCATTTTCGTTTTCAGGAAGTTTTGAGAAAATAGAGTTTTGAAAGATTTTGATTAAAAATGGAAACTTTGTGTTGTTAAGCTTAATGTTTTGATTTAATGTGGTTAGTAATGATGTATAGAAGTTAAATGGTTCAACATATATGATTTTTAGAGGGTTTTGTTAAGTTTCCCGAAATTGGGTTTTGGTGGGGTTTTAGGAGGGTTTTTAGTTGAGTTTTGGGTGTGGTTTGTGTTGGAAATTGAGGGTTGAAGTTAGGGTAATAGTTGGGGGCTGTTTTGGAAGCATTTGGAAGGGTTAAATGGGTTGAAATCACAAGTTTTGGACTGTGCAAGGGGGCTGCTCGGGAATGGCTTTTTGGGGGTTGTTCTTGATTCGAAAAACAAGTGTTTAATGGTTGAATTGTATTCCGGGTTTGCTATGTTGTGTTGTGGACTGATTCGAGGTTAATTCACTTGTGTTGAGGTGATTAGAAGCAAGGAATTGCGTTGGTAAAGCTTTGGGATCGAATCCGGAAGTGAGGAGGCTTGAGTCGGCTTTGCTTGTTTAGCTTAAGGAAATGAGGTGAGTGGTTAATGCGTTAATTTGATTTTCTAAGGTTGATTCGAGTACGTGGATGTGGAAATGGTTTTCAAGAATAGTTTTGGTTCAAAGGTGATTTTGGAAGTGGTTTAGTTTTGGCCTTGAAAATGATTTAAACTCAAGAGTAAGATGTTGTGAATTGCCTCTTTGATTTCCCCATTTTCCATTTGTTTTCATTAATTGTGGTGATGTTTTGTTAAGCATGAAATTTAAATAATTTGGGAAGGAGTATGATTGCTTAATGTTATATCGTTGATCATGTATGATTGTATTAATGATGTTGTTGACATGCCTTGTAAGGTGTGATAAGTTGGTGCATGTTGTGCACGAAAATGGTGAGTAAGACCATTTGCGATGGGTAAGATACCAAGTTGTAAGTGATGCTTAATTATGGATTTTGTTACATCTTGACTTGTTTGTGCATGATATAGTGAGTACATGTCGTATGGTAGTAATTGTGCATCGTGTTGCATGGTTGGTGTCGAACCTCACGTGATGGTTGTCGTTGCTTCGGTGATGTGTAGTCCCGCCGGTAGCAAGTGGTATAAGACTCCGGTGATGTGTAGTCCCGCCGGTAGTGACTAGTAGAAGAGTACTTTGATGTGTAGTCCCATTGGAAAACTACTAGTCGAAACGGTGATGTGTAGTCCCACCGTGTGTGTTTTGGTTATGCTTGTGCATGCCATGTAATGTTCATGTTGTATCTCACTATATCATTGTCTTCATATTGTCTTGCTTTAATCTAGGATTATGTCCTCACGTATACTATGAGGTGTAATGCTATGATAAATGCCTATGTTGTTGACCCTTGGTTGAACTCGTATGTTAGTAGAAGGATTAGGTTGTAGGTTGATTTGTATGCATTGACCTTTTACTTTTAAAGAAAGCTTTGAACCCTGCATTGTCGTAGTTATGTTTTAGAGCTCCGCTCACTAAGCTTTATGCTTACGCTCTCCTTTTTCCGACAATGCAGATCTTTAGCTTGGAGTTAGCAAGGAGCAAGATAAGGGCGTCCAAGCGTGTGGTGGTTTGCTCAAGTATGATTTAATTAAATAATGTAATAGTCTAGCAATGGGAAATGCTACGTGTTTTAGGAGTTTGTATCTAGACTCCTTTGTGTTGGATTTATGTTGTTAATGCCTTATGTTGATGGATTTGTAAACCATGTTTGTGATGATGCCTAAGTGTTGGTTTGAGAGGCTTATAACCATGTCCTTTGGATGCTTGTGTTGCTCTAGTATTTGAATGTCATGCTTGGCTCTTAAATCCATGTTTAGATTGCCTTATGTGAATGTGTTGTGTTTGTTTTCTAAGGCATGAAACTCATGTATGCTTTGTATGCCTTCTTTGAATGATTATATGGAATCCTTGGTTGAATGGTGTTCGTCCATGTTGGGTGCCTTGTATGATCAGATTGTGGTTAATAGATGTGGTATGAATGCTTGGATGCGTCTAGGGAGGCCTTGTGTTGCATCTAGAGTGTGAGCCTTTTGTGTTTTTGCTGAAATTGAGGTGTTGCAGTGCAGGGGGTATCGATACCCCTGGTTAGGGTATCGATACTCTCTTGCCCAAATGCCCCAGTTTTTGCCTAGGGTATCGATACCCTTAGGGTATCGATACCGTCCAAAGTTTCTGTAATCTGGGTTTGGGGAGTTAGATTGGAGCGTATCGATACGGGGTCCCGAGTATCGATACGGGTCAAATCTGTTGACCAAGGAAGTTGACCGAGGAAGAGGGTATCGATACCCCTGGTAAGGGTATCGATACGGCCTTCTCTTGTTGACTTCCTGGGTTGACCTAGAAGGAGGGTATCGATACCCCTGATTAGGGTATCGATACTGTCTGCCTTATAAGCTTAAAATTGACTGTTTATGCGTGGTTGTGATTCGAATGAGTTTTTCCTTTGAACGTTTTCCGCTGTTGTGAATCACATAGGAATTAATATTCATCTAGGCAAGATTTAAAAAGAAAAAAAAATAGGGTTGCTAACCGAGGGGGAATCCTTTGGGTTTCGCTTCGGTTTTCCCCGTGTGGCTCACTCGGACCGGTCATCCGGCCAGACCGGGACGAGGGGGTTACATTTATTGGTATCAGAGCCTGAGGTTTCCGAGACCTCGGGTAGGTAAGTGAGGTAAGTTTGAAGTGTTATGTTGTTGTTATATCTCGGTGAATGTTTTACCATGTATGCTTGATGTTTGCTTGTTAGTACGGTGATCGAAAGCATGTGTTAGCATGATGTTTGTGTTGAAGCGTAGTGTCGAGTTCCCATTGCTACTATTACTTATTTGAAAAGATTTTTGTAAAGGAATATACTTGAGCACCTTGGACCCTTGCTCTTGCTAACCCTAAATAATCTTGCTTGTATGTTTTGTTTATTATTGCATTGTTGTCTTTGGTAAGTTTGAGGCCGAGGCGTGGGCCTAGTGCTGTAGTTCAGGGTAGTATGACCGTACCAGAGTCGAGAGTGCGGTTTGTTTGTTTGGGGCAACGTGTATATGAGCTGGTTTCTGTGAGAGAGAACAATGTGACCGATCTTGACATGAGATGGTGAGAGGAGTGATGAACTAAGAGTTGGCTTCGGAATGATGTCGATGTAATAGCAAGTAATTCCTCGATACAACCATTGGACATGTTTCTTTTCTGATTGATTATGAATCTACGTGTCCGTGGGTTCGGAGTGAGCATACGAAGTTGTTGAATCTACCTTGTGAGGTACTAGGGGTAAGTGTTGGTGATACTAGCTCCTTCGGGGATACAGTCGTGGTCAGAAAGATGTACAAGGGATGTCCGTTGATGGTTCAGTGGCACGTGTTTTCAGTTGATGCGATGGAATTGCTTCTTACGGTTTGATGTGAAACTATGTATGGGATTGCTTGTAGAACATAGAGTTAGGGTGGACTTTGATACAATGGAAGTTTTCTTAGAGCATGCGGATGACTATGAGATTGTAATGGTAGATAGGAATGTGGATTTTGTATCGAATGTTGATCCAGCTTTAGAGGTCAAAGATGGATTGGGTTGGTTGACAGACTTGACTAGCAAATGTGATGGATTTGATTTTTGGAATGAGGATTAGACCGCAGAATGTTAGATTAGTTTGTGTTTGCCTAGAAGTGTTTGGAAGATTCACCCGGTCTGTCTCTTGATAGAGAAGAAGAGTTCGTTATTGAGACCGTCTCCGAGGTTGCTTCTGTTTTGTTGCTCTGTAACTTATGAATTCCGGAGGAATTGAGAATGTTGAAGAATTAACTTCGAGACTTGTTAGATCTTATACTCATTTGGCCTAATGCATCATTGTTAGAGATCGACAGTGTAATTTGTGAAGAAGAGAGAGTGACAACATGAGAATGTGTTTAGATTTCAGACAGTTGAAACCAGTGACAACGAATAATTAGTATCCGTTTTCGAGTGTCAGTGGTTTGTTGGTCAGTTAGTGTGTGCTTCAGTTTATTTGAAGATTAATTTGAGATCCGATTATTACCAGTTGAAAGTGAGAGAAGTTGAAGTATCGGAGACAGCTTTCGGGGCAGATGTGATCACTTTGAGTTTTGGGTTATGCCATTTTTTTTACTAGTGTAATAGTTACCTTCATAGAGATGTTGAGCAGAATGTTTTTCCTAAGTCCTTGATCAGTTTGTAGTAGCTCTTTTAGATGACACGCGGGTATATTCGCGTACCGAAGAAGGCCATGCCAAGCTTTGAAGTTAGTGTGGTAGATTCTTTTAGGGAATCAGTTGTATGCTAAGTTGTGCAAGCGAGAGCTCCGAGTTAAGGAAGATGTTCTCCTAAGACATGTGGATTTGCCGAGCGTGTTAGAGTAAAACCCAAGTAGACAAAAGAAGATATGAGTTGGAAGAAATTTGAAGACTGTGACAAGTAACTATAGTTCCTAGGTCTAGCATTGTTACTTTAAGAGAATTGTAAATAATCAGTTGAAGATAGTTGCAATTGATAGATTGCTACAGAAAAATGATCAGTTTGTGTGGTTAGATGCGAGACAATGAGCCCTTGAGAAACCGAAAGAAACCTTAAAGGGAACTTCGACCTTGAATCAGCTTATATCAAAGAAAGAGTTTGTGAACCATAGTGATGTGTCACATTGTAGAGTTAGGTTGTGCGCTTATGCAATGCAGAAGATTCCAGCTTGTTCATCAAGATAGTTGGAAGACTGTGAGAAGAGTTATCTGATATGAGACATAGAGTTAATTACAGTTGTATTTGCTTCGAAGACTTAGAGACAAGGCTTGTGTAGTAAGAAATGCACAGTGTATATGTACAGATCATCAGAGCTTGAATTGTTAGACAACTTAGGAAGGGTTGAAACTTGAACAGCATAAGTGTTAGAAACGCTTGAAGACTGTAATATCAAGATTGAGTACCATCCGAAGATAACCAACGTAGCAACCGATGTTCAGAGCTGTATTTGTTGTTAGATTAGTAGTTGAGTTGTGAGTTGTAATTGCCGCATTTCATGTTGAACCTACATTGAGTCAGAATGCTTGAAGAGAAACAGTTGCAAGATAGATTCTTGGCACCTCACGTGCAAGGCACATCAGAAAGAAAACCTTCAGAGTACAGTTCAGAGATGATAGAATTTGTATTGTTAGAGACAGAATTGTTGTACCGATTGACATAGTGTTTTGAGACGTATTGTGTTGGCCGAAGCATATGACAGTTTATTTGTATGGCATCAGAATAGTATGAAGAGGTATTGTGGGTCGAAGATGAGTACTTCTGGGTTGAGTTGATGAATGACGTGGTTCAGTATGCGAGTAAGTGTATAGTTTGCCTGTGTGTCAAGATCGAGCATCAGTTCCTTCTAGTTTGTTACATCTGTGGGAGATTCGTAATGAAAGTGGGAAATAGATTTGAGGGACTTTGAGTCCGGTTCGCCTTTGGTTTCTCACGAGAGAGTTTAGCCGAGTAAGCAATGATAGTTACATCGAGTGTGCTCATTTTATACATGTTCAAGCTACTTGTACCGTGGGTAAGATGGTGGAGTTGTGCCTTAGCAAGATCATGAATTGTACAGTGTCTTGTGTTTGATAGTGGCCAGTAGAGATTCGAGTTTTCTGCTAGATTTTTGAAGACGTCTGCATAGTGTTTGGTTAATTGATGAAGACAGAGGATCAGTCAGAGAAGGTTATGAGTCAAGTGTTCAAGCAGTATTGTATGAGACTGTGAAACGAGCTAGTTCTGTTGTTTATTGTTGCAGTTACCATCAGAGTTAGAAATGGGTTTGTGATGTGTTCTGTGTATCTATGATTCAGAAGTGTGAGCCAGTTTTGTTCCGTGTCATGATGTTGAAAAGATTGAGTTGAATTTAAAATGATCATGCATTGAAGGACCCGTTGAGATCTTAGTGTCAGTTAGCTAATATGGTGTGGTGAGTATACCGAGTTGGGGAGTATGTTGTAGTAAGAGAGAGTGTGTGGAGGAGCATGTTTCAGTGGCTCTCCCTGTTCGATAAATTTCGGGGACGAAATTTCCTTAAGTGGGGGAGAGTTGTAACACCCGTGTTTGGGGGTCGGGTGAAAATAATATTTTAATATTATTTCGGGCTCGGTTTTATAATTAAAATAACCTTTTTGGGCCTCGAGTTTTAAAATCAAACATTTTATTGTTGGACTAAATTGAAATGAAAATTTAATTTAGATGGTTTTAGAGAAAAGGGGAAATAGTCATCTCATTAATGGCCTTTTGGTAATTTTCCCATTTTCTAATTTAAATCCCCCTTTATACAAAATAAAACACCTTTTCTACTATTCACTCTCTTCCTCATCTCATGTCCAACGTGAAAGAGCTTCTCCCCTCTCCTTGTTACTATTTCATCTCATTTCTCATCCATTTCAACTCCGCTTTGAAAGGTAAGAGTACTTTTGACTTCTCCTCATCATCCCCATCCTAAAAGTACCATTCATTTTTGTTTTCAGGAAGTTTTGAGAAAATAGAGTTTTGAAAGATTTTGATTAAAAATGGAAACTTTGTGTTGTTAAGCTTAATGTTTTGATTTAATGTGGTTAGTAATGATGTATAGAAGTTAAATGGTTCAACATATATGATTTTTAGAGGGTTTTGTTAAGTTTCCCGAAATTGGGTTTTGGTGGGGTTTTATGAGGGTTTTTACTTGAGTTTTGGGTGTGGTTTGTGTTGGAAATTGAGGGTTGAAGTTAGGGTAATAGTTGGGGGCTGTTTTGGAAGCATTTGGAAGGGTTAAATGGGTTGAAATCACAAGTTTTGGACTGTGCAAGGGGGCTGCTCGGGAATGGCTTTTTGGGGGTTGTTCTTGGTTCGAAAAACAAGTGTTTAATGGTTGAATTGTATTCCGGGTTTGCTATGTTGTGTTGTGGACTGATTCGAGGTTAATTCACTTGTGTTGAGGTGATTAGAAGCAAGGAATTGCGTTGGTAAAGCTTTGGGATCGAATCCGGAAGTGAGGAGGCTTGAGTCGGCTTTGCTTGTTTAGCTTAAGGAAATGAGGTGAGTGGTTAATGCGTTAATTTGATTTTCTAAGGTTGATTCGAGTACGTGGATGTGGAAATGGTTTTCAAGAATAGTTTTGGTTCAAAGGTGATTTTGGAAGTGGTTTAGTTTTGGCCTTGAAAATGATTTAAACTCAAGAGTAAGATGTTGTGAATTGCCTCTTTGATTTCCCCATTTTCCATTTGTTTTCATTAATTGTGGTGATGTTTTGTTAAGCATGAAATTTAAATAATTTGGGAAGGAGTATGATTGCTTAATGTTATATCGTTGATCATGTATGATTGTATTAATGATGTTGTTGACATGCCTTGTAAGGTGTGATAAGTTGGTGCATGTTGTGCACGAAAATGGTGAGTAAGACCATTTGCGATGGGTAAGATACCAAGTTGTAAGTGATGCTTAATTATGGATTTTGTTACATCTTGACTTGTTTGTGCATGATATAGTGAGTACATGTCGTATGGTAGTAATTGTGCATCGTGTTGCATGGTTGGTGTCGAACCTCACGTGATGGTTGTCGTTGCTTCGGTGATGTGTAGTCCCGCCGGTAGCAAGTGGTATAAGACTCCGGTGATGTGTAGTCCCGCCGGTAGTGACTAGTAGAAGAGTACTTTGATGTGTAGTCCCATTGGAAAACTACTAGTCGAAACGGTGATGTGTAGTCCCACCGTGTGTGTTTTGGTTATGCTTGTGCATGCCATGTAATGTTCATGTTGTATCTCACTATATCATTGTCTTCATATTGTCTTGCTTTAATCTAGGATTATGTCCTCACGTATACTATGAGGTGTAATGCTATGATAAATGCCTATGTTGTTGACCCTTGGTTGAACTCGTATGTTAGTAGAAGGATTAGGTTGTAGGTTGATTTGTATGCATTGACCTTTTACTTTTAAAGAAAGCTTTGAACCCTGCATTGTCGTAGTTATGTTTTAGAGCTCCGCTCACTAAGCTTTATGCTTACGCTCTCCTTTTTCCGACAATGCAGATCTTTAGCTTGGAGTTAGCAAGGAGCAAGATAAGGGCGTCCAAGCGTGTGGTGGTTTGCTCAAGTATGATTTAATTAAATAATGTAATAGTCTAGCAATGGGAAATGCTACGTGTTTTAGGAGTTTGTATCTAGACTCCTTTGTGTTGGATTTATGTTGTTAATGCCTTATGTTGATGGATTTGTAAACCATGTTTGTGATGATGCCTAAGTGTTGGTTTGAGAGGCTTATAACCATGTCCTTTGGATGCTTGTGTTGCTCTAGTATTTGAATGTCATGCTTGGCTCTTAAATCCATGTTTAGATTGCCTTATGTGAATGTGTTGTGTTTGTTTTCTAAGGCATGAAACTCATGTATGCTTTGTATGCCTTCTTTGAATGATTATATGGAATCCTTGGTTGAATGGTGTTCGTCCATGTTGGGTGCCTTGTATGATCAGATTGTGGTTAATAGATGTGGTATGAATGCTTGGATGCGTCTAGGGAGGCCTTGTGTTGCATCTAGAGTGTGAGCCTTTTGTGTTTTTGCTGAAATTGAGGTGTTGCAGTGCAGGGGGTATCGATACCCCTGGTTAGGGTATCGATACTCTCTTGCCCAAATGCCCCAGTTTTTGCCTAGGGTATCGATACCCTTAGGGTATCGATACCGTCCAAAGTTTCTGTAATCTGGGTTTGGGGAGTTAGATTGGAGCGTATCGATACGGGGTCCCGAGTATCGATACGGGTCAAATCTGTTGACCAAGGAAGTTGACCGAGGAAGAGGGTATCGATACCCCTGGTAAGGGTATCGATACGGCCTTCTCTTGTTGACTTCCTGGGTTGACCTAGAAGGAGGGTATCGATACCCCTGATTAGGGTATCGATATTGTCTGCCTTATAAGCTTAAAATTGACTGTTTATGCGTGGTTGTGATTCGAATGAGTTTTTCCTTTGAACGTTTTCCGCTGTTGTGAATCACATAGGAATTAATATTCATCTAGGCAAGATTTAAAAAGAAAAAAAATAGGGTTGCTAACCGAGGGGGAATCCTTTGGGTTTCGCTTCGGTTTTCCCCGTGTGGCTCACTCGGACCGGTCATCCGGCCAGACCGGGACGAGGGGGTTACATTTATTGGTATCAGAGCCTGAGGTTTCCGAGACCTCGGGTAGGTAAGTGAGGTAAGTTTGAAGTGTTATGTTGTTGTTATATCTCGGTGAATGTTTTACCATGTATGCTTGATGTTTGCTTGTTAGTACGGTGATCGAAAGCATGTGTTAGCATGATGTTTGTGTTGAAGCGTAGTGTCGAGTTCCCATTGCTACTATTACTTATTTGAAAAGATTTTTGTAAAGGAATATACTTGAGCACCTTGGACCCTTGCTCTTGCTAACCCTAAATAATCTTGCTTGTATGTTTTGTTTATTATTGCATTGTTGTCTTTGGTAAGTTTGAGGCCGAGGCGTGGGCCTAGTGCTGTAGTTCAGGGTAGTATGACCGTACCAGAGTCGAGAGTGCGGTTTGTTTGTTTGGGGCAACGTGTATATGAGCTGGTTTCTGTGAGAGAGAACAATGTGACCGATCTTGACATGAGATGGTGAGAGGAGTGATGAACTAAGAGTTGGCTTCGGAATGATGTCGATGTAATAGCAAGTAATTCCTCGATACAACCATTGGACATGTTTCTTTTCTGATTGATTATGAATCTACGTGTCCGTGGGTTCAGAGTGAGCATACGAAGTTGTTGAATCTACCTTGTGAGGTACTAGGGGTAAGTGTTGGTGATACTAGCTCCTTCGGGGATACAGTCGTGGTCAGAAAGATGTACAAGGGATGTCCGTTGATGGTTCAGTGGCACGTGTTTTCAGTTGATGCGATGGAATTGCTTCTTACGGTTTGATGTGAAACTATGTATGGGATTGCTTGTAGAACATAGAGTTAGGGTGGACTTTGAGACAATGGAAGTTTTCTTAGAGCATGCGGATGACTATGAGATTGTAATGGTAGATAGGAATGTGGATTTTGTATCGAATGTTGATCCAGCTTTAGAGGTCAAAGATGGATTGGGTTGGTTGACAGACTTGACTAGCAAATGTGATGGATTTGATTTTTGGAATGAGGATTAGACCGCAGAATGTTAGATTAGTTTGTGTTTGCCTAGAAGTGTTTGGAAGATTCACCCGGTCTGTCTCTTGATAGAGAAGAAGAGTTCGTTATTGAGACCGTCTCCGAGGTTGCTTCTGTTTTGTTGCTCTGTAACTTATGAATTCCGGAGGAATTGAGAATGTTGAAGAATTAACTTCGAGACTTGTTAGATCTTATACTCATTTGGCCTAATGCATCATTGTTAGAGATCGACAGTGTAATTTGTGAAGAAGAGAGAGTGACAACATGAGAATGTGTTTAGATTTCAGACAGTTGAAACCAGTGACAACGAATAATTAGTATCCGTTTTCGAGTGTCAGTGGTTTGTTGGTCAGTTAGTGTGTGCTTCAGTTTATTTGAAGATTAATTTGAGATCCGATTATTACCAGTTGAAAGTGAGAGAAGTTGAAGTATCAGAGACAGCTTTCGGGGCAGATGTGATCACTTTGAGTTTTGGGTTATGCCATTTTTTTTGACTAGTGTAATAGTTACCTTCATAGAGATGTTGAGCAGAATGTTTTTCCTAAGTCCTTGATCAGTTTGTAGTAGCTCTTTTAGATGACACGCGGGTATATTCGCGTACCGAAGAAGGCCATGCCAAGCTTTGAAGTTAGTGTGGTAGATTCTTTTAGGGAATCAGTTGTATGCTAAGTTGTGCAAGCGAGAGCTCCGAGTTAAGGAAGATGTTCTCCTAAGACATGTGGATTTGCCGAGCGTGTTAGAGTAAAACCCAAGTAGACAAAAGAAGATATGAGTTGGAAGAAATTTGAAGACTGTGACAAGTAACTATAGTTCCTAGGTCTAGCATTGTTACTTTAAGAGAATTGTAAATAATCAGTTGAAGATAGTTGCTCCATTGATAGATTGCTACAGAAAAATGATCAGTTTGTGTGGTTAGATGCGAGACAATGAGCCCTTGAGAAACCGAAAGAAACCTTAAAGGGAACTTCGACCTTGAATCAGCTTATATCAAAGAAAGAGTTTGTGAACCATAGTGATGTGTCACATTGTAGAGTTAGGTTGTGCGCTTATGCAATGCAGAAGATTCCAGCTTGTTCATCAAGATAGTTGGAAGACTGTGAGAAGAGTTATCTGATATGAGACATAGAGTTAATTACATTGTAGAGTTAGCTTGTTCATGTTGTATCTCACTATATCATTGTCTTCATATTGTCTTGCTTTAATCTAGGATTATGTCCTCACGTATACTATGAGGTGTAATGCTATGATAAATGCCTATGTTGTTGACCCTTGGTTGAACTCGTATGTTAGTAGAAGGATTAGGTTGTAGGTTGATTTGTATGCATTGACCTTTTACTTTTAAAGAAAGCTTTGAACCCTGCATTGTCGTAGTTATGTTTTAGAGCTCCGCTCACTAAGCTTTATGCTTACGCTCTCCTTTTTCCGACAATGCAGATCTTTAGCTTGGAGTTAGCAAGGAGCAAGATAAGGGCGTCCAAGCGTGTGGTGGTTTGCTCAAGTATGATTTAATTAAATAATGTAATAGTCTAGCAATGGGAAATGCTACGTGTTTTAGGAGTTTGTATCTAGACTCCTTTGTGTTGGATTTATGTTGTTAATGCCTTATGTTGATGGATTTGTAAACCATGTTTGTGATGATGCCTAAGTGTTGGTTTGAGAGGCTTATAACCATGTCCTTTGGATGCTTGTGTTGCTCTAGTATTTGAATGTCATGCTTGGCTCTTAAATCCATGTTTAGATTGCCTTATGTGAATGTGTTGTGTTTGTTTTCTAAGGCATGAAACTCATGTATGCTTTGTATGCCTTCTTTGAATGATTATATGGAATCCTTGGTTGAATGGTGTTCGTCCATGTTGGGTGCCTTGTATGATCAGATTGTGGTTAATAGATGTGGTATGAATGCTTGGATGCGTCTAGGGAGGCCTTGTGTTGCATCTAGAGTGTGAGCCTTTTGTGTTTTTGCTGAAATTGAGGTGTTGCAGTGCAGGGGGTATCGATACCCCTGGTTAGGGTATCGATACTCTCTTGCCCAAATGCCCCAGTTTTTGCCTAGGGTATCGATACCCTTAGGGTATCGATACCGTCCAAAGTTTCTGTAATCTGGGTTTGGGGAGTTAGATTGGAGCGTATCGATACGGGGTCCCGAGTATCGATACGGGTCAAATCTGTTGACCAAGGAAGTTGACCGAGGAAGAGGGTATCGATACCCCTGGTAAGGGTATCGATACGGCCTTCTCTTGTTGACTTCCTGGGTTGACCTAGAAGGAGGGTATCGATACCCCTGATTAGGGTATCGATACTGTCTGCCTTATAAGCTTAAAATTGACTGTTTATGCGTGGTTGTGATTCGAATGAGTTTTTCCTTTGAACGTTTTCCGCTGTTGTGAATCACATAGGAATTAATATTCATCTAGGCAAGATTTAAAAAGAAAAAAAAATAGGGTTGCTAACCGAGGGGGAATCCTTTGGGTTTCGCTTCGGTTTTCCCCGTGTGGCTCACTCGGACCGGTCATCCGGCCAGACCGGGACGAGGGGGTTACATTCAAGGTTACTTTTAGGGCATTAAGTAAGATAATACTGATCTTCTTTAGCAATATGAGTGTCACTTGGTTTACTCCCACCGAACTTGTAGTATATACAAGTGTCAACCAAATTTATCTCAAAACCGAATGAGATAATCAACATGAAATTTATAATTTTATTAATAAGAGTCTTACATAAGCTCATAGATAGATTTCTTTAATTTACATATCATTGACATTGTATCATAAGACACAACTCTATGATTGTACCATATAAATAGTTTCTTCAATGTCGTCATTGAAAAAAAAAACAAGCTTAACATCTATCTAATGTAGCTTAAGACTAAAATAAGCAACAAGTGAAATAATTATCTTGAAAGAGTCTTTCAATAAAAACTTGAGAGAAAGTCTCTACAAATTCAATGTCTTCTTTTAGAGTATATCCTTTAGATACAAGACGTGCTTTATACTTATCCACATTACCATTTTTATCCCTATTGGTTTTAAATATCCATTTACAACCAATTGGTTTGCACCTTAAGGTAATGAGACAAGTTCCTAAACTTTATTGTATTGCACAAAATTATACTCTTCTTGAATGACATCAATCCACTTTTGAGGGTTAGAACTTTTATGGTCTGATAAAAAAATGATTGGACATTTTCTATCATTCCATTGTTACCTTATTTTCTTGAAGAAATACAATATAATAATCTGGAATAGTATTTCATCTTCCTCTCATGGACCTCTTTAATGACACTTGTTTTTTTAAGGTTGTTGAGTTTGTTCTTCTGAAACAATTACCTTATCTTGAATGTGAGTTGTTCAACATTGTTTTGTTGATGTACTTGATTCACTTCTTGATTAATGATAGGTTGAAAACCTAAATATTGTCAAAAGTGATAGTAGGAATTAAATTATAATTCAATTCCTCCTCAATAACAATGTATCTAACCTTATTTCTCCCTCCAAACTCAACATCCTAAAAAAATTATAAATCTCTCCTTAAAATAATCTTAATTGTGGGATCATAAAATTTACAGTCCATGGATCACTCAAAATAACCGAAGTAGTTGCTCGCTTTTAAAGTTTAATTTCTTTACATGTGTCCTAACTTATACAAAAGAATCAACACTGAAAAACTTATTGTCGTTTCTTTTGGCTAGAACCCTTAGCAACTTTATTTAAATATTTTCTTTATTGCCCTTATTCTTAAAGACACTAACTAAATGAGCACTAACAAAATAATTATTTTTACATTTATAATGCTTCAACCTTTCTTCCTCTTGAACACGATGAGAAATGAACCCAAATAGAGTATATTTCTCCCTTTGACAGTTGTAACTTGAATTGGTTAAATTGTATAGGAAGCGATATCAAAACCATAAGAACAAACAATTGTTAGAAAGTTCGATCTTATGTGCATTAAATTTTGAAGCAATATAAAAAAAATTATAATCTACTCTCTCACATTTCCTTGACCCTTATACTTCATAGACATCAAAGAAAGCATAAGTGATGTCATCTTAACCTTAATGTTTTGGGTAAAACATTTTTTTAATTTCGTCAAGGAAACCCTTAGTATGAATAATCTCTTTAGATTTGTGCTCCTAAAGACATCTAGAATGTTGTGTTTTATGATCATTAGACTCATGCGATTCGAACGATCTCACCTCTCAAAATACCTTTTATGGGTGCTTACCGTGGTGAGAGGTGCAAGTTGTTCATTCCTTAATGCAAAGTCTATGTTCATACATCAAAATACTATATGTAAGTGTCTTTTCTATTCCTTGAAATTAGTTTCACTAAACACGAGTGTAGAATGTATTTAACAGATATTGTGACAACAAAAATAAATTACCTAAATATAGAACAAAAATAAGTAAATAAAATAGAAACAAGCTCACATAAATATTCATAAGTAAACAAATAAATTCAAAATAATGACTAGTTCCCCTCAAGATACCAATCACAACATTAATATCAAGTCTTTGGACAGTAATATTAATTGTAAGCGGTACTCTTGTTGTAGCAATCAAACATTGACAATAAACTATGTCAAACAATAGGCTAATCTTTGGACTAACGTATTGCTCACATAAAATACCTTATAATTGTCACACATTTATCGCCACAGTTGTCGTTGTAATTCTGCCAAATATTAACTTTCCTTTGGGCCAATTAATAAACGCATGAATTACAAAAACCCATAATTATCTTAATATTTTAAATAAACTAATCTACACAAAAGCGGTCACTTTGGTGACATTATATTTCAATTAATCCATTAAAATATTAGACATCCGAAGCCAAAATATGAATTTAATTGTTTCAAAATGTTTGTCTTAATTTTATCTTTCAATCAAATTAAAAGATAACCAAAATAATAATAAATTTGAATAAAGGTAAACATCATATCAAGATATCGGACACTCCATTAATATTTCATCTTTGGACAAAACATTAACTTGCAAGTGATATCATGGTACAGTAATCAAACATTGATAATAAGAACATGTCAAACAGAAATCTTCCTTTGGGCCGATTTATTGCTCACATATAAAACTGAATAATTATCACATGTTTATTACCACAGTTGCACATGTAATAATGTTGGTTATTAACCTTCATTTTGGCCGATTAATACTAACATAATCCGACTTACATGCACAAAACTTTCTATATTTTAAAATAAAATAATTTTCACAATAGAGGTCACTTTGGTGACTTAATGCTTCAATTAATTTATCTCAAAATATATAACATAAATATACCGATATTCAAATTTAAAATTTTGTAACAGTCAAAACTGAAATTTCTGATAATATTTAAGTTTCCGAAATAACCCAAAATAAGGTTGTCTGAATGGGGCTATCAAAAATCGAAAAACCTAACTCTTTGACTGTTTCTTGAAAAAAAATATCTTAAACCTTAAACATGCATTTACCAAAATCAAAGTTGAATTCAAAACATTCAATCTTTAACTTAAAGCCAAAATCAAAGGTATCATGTGAATGAATAATTCATATATTGATCGCATGAAACTTAATATGCATAATAAACTAACGATCAAAACAAATGAAATTCTTAATCAAAAGAATTAAAAAATATATCAATTCCAAATCTGTGTTATGTAATTCATAACATTAGCTACATAAAGACTTATATATTCGATAAGTAATATAAAGACAAATAATGTTCGATCACTACAAGAAAATGCATTTGTAGTGACATTAAAAATAGTCACAAAAAGTGTTAAATTTAGTCACTGAAATTTACAGTGACTATTTTTCTGAGTCGTCACCTGGCGTCACTAATAACTCCGTCACTATTATATTAGTGACAACTTTCATGTATTTCGTCACAATAGTTATGTTTTCTTATGACCACACTATTTGACACAAATGATTATTAATAGTGACTAAAATTTAGACACTAATGTTATTCTTACTAGTGACAAACATTCTATCACAAATACATATTTAAATAATGTCTAAAATATGTCGTCACTGTCAATAATTAAAAATTAATTATATTTTTAGTTGTAACCATTTTATTTAGGGTTTAAACTAATCACTAATTGTCCCTGAAATTTAATGAAGCTTTTGCATTTTAGTCCGTAAACTTTTAAGTTTTCATTAGATCACTGAAATTTAATTATAGATGATGTAGCATATTCAAATATCAATTTTTAGTAAATAAATGCATTGTATGGCTTCAAGAATGATCGAACCTGGAATCTTTAGGGCGAGAGTGCAATACTTATCCACTAGGCTAGGCAAGAAATTTTATACTATTTTGAAAGAAAAATAATATTTATGTTTAATTGTAATTGAAATTAATTTTATTTATTTTAAAAATATTTATTAATTAAAACACATTATTATAATAATAATTTACCTAATTTTTCTATGGTTTCTTATACGAAGTACGTATGTTGAGTAAACCATTTAGATTTTTTTCTGTAGAAAAAACTAATCAAAATGAAATATATCTGTTAAAATTTTCAAAAAAATTCTATCATATATTATGCTAAAATCACATAGTAGTCTTTGTACTCTAATTTGGTCACTTTAAATTTCTATACATAAGTTGCTTATTTAATTTTTTTCTTTAATTTGATCATTTTTAGTCCTTGTAATTTAGTCATATTGCCGGTGTCTCGTTAGGATTAGGATTAAAATTTTAAATTTTGAAAAATATAGAGACTAAAGTTGATAAAAAATAGATTGACTAAAACAACAATTTACACATAGCATAGACTATAGAAATATTTTACCTTTTGACAAACTAGTTTATGATAACTTTATTTTTTATAATTATAAAAATAAATTTATAATTGTGACAATGTTTAATTTGTCATTACTTTTATTTTTTTTATTTGTGACAAAATTTATCACAACAAAAAGTGAAACTTTAAGTGACAAGTAATTTCATTGTAACAACAAATATCAAATAATAGTGACCACTTCACACATCGTCACTATCATGTGTCAAAGTTTTAGTGACAATGAACTTTGTGTCACAATTGAATACTTATAGTGAGAATTCATTTGTGAAAAATGCAATCGTCACAATTACTACTGTTACAGTGACCAAATAAAAATATGTCACAATTATTTATACTAATTGTGTCGTACAAAAAAATTGTCACAAAAAATTAGTATTTGTGACAAAATTATTCCCAATCACTATCAATTTGTCACTAAAAACCTATATTCTTGTAGTGGATATGAAATTGCAAAATAGTATGCAACCAATAATCTGAACCTTAGTTTCAATATAAAAAAAAAACTGAACCTTAGTCCAGTAGCAAGAGATAATCCACATCTTACAATCAAAATAGATTATAAAATTTACAAGCAATGTGCCGTATATAATTAAAAACCTTATTGTAACCTTATGTCATTATACCAAAGCAACCAAAACCGAAAGGATAATAATTAAACTAACTTTGTTATAAAGTTCCGAATCATAATAATTTATTAAAAAAAGGATTGAATGTTTTGTCAACGAAACTTTAATTTTTTTAAGGCGAAAATATACTCATGATTATACCTTAAAACAAACAAAAGAATTGATTGCAATTAGCAATCATACAATCCATCACTGTTATTATAAAACCAAATAATTACAATAAAACCAAAATTCCTTGTATTTGTGGTTCATGATCAGTATAGCAATTCATTGTCGCATAAAAAAAAGAGAGCATGAAAACCACTACTCAACCATCGAAGTTGAAACAATAATCAAAGAACAAAGATTAACGATATTTTAGAATTTTAAATCGTACAAATCCATTCGAATAATAAACCCTAAATGTGAATTCATAAAAAACATAATCCAAACACCATATTAAAATTGAAACCTTAAAAAAACAGTACGAATCAATCTTAAAAATAAACTAATTGATTCTCAATGATTCAACATGACGAGGCTCTGATGTCACTTGTTAGAACCAAACCATAATATATATGAAATCTAAACCCAGGATCAATCAAGTCAAATCATCAAGAACAATAAACCGAAAGCGGAAGCGTACCTGAATTAATCGATAGATGAAAACCTTGAATCCTTTGATGAAGATCGCTTAAAAGGTGGTTGTGATCTTCCAAGAAGATAGGTTAGCCATTGCCGTAAAAACTCTCTGACGGGGACAAGAGTAATACAAGTTAACCTATTTCTTGGGGACCACTACCTCTTTATATAGTTGATTATTAAATTAACTATTAAATATTTATAACTCTGCCCCTCATTGAATTATAAATATATCTTATGGTATCTACACTTTTATTTCCATGACACTTTAATACCTAGGACACGCCTAACATAATTTGTCACTTGATTTTGTGTCATACTTTATAATAGCAACATACATTTTACATATGTGCCCACAATTGCGGATTTTAATCCAACACCTTCCAGATTCAAAAAATGACAAGAAAAATCAAATTATTCCTGGCTTCAGTCCCAAGGAAACCTCGTTTCCTTCCCCCGAGGGTACGAGGTTAGCTGAGTCAACTTTAGATGGGATGGATCCCCCTCTACTCCACGCAATGACTACTCTTGGTAAAGAGCCCCTAGGGTCCTCTCCTATAAAAGGAAATAGCACAGTTGACTTCCCAAAGTCAATTGATTTCCCTGATGTCGTGACGGCCAAGATTCCTAGGCCTAAGGAGGCCGTTGCATACCTCATTTCGACCCAATCTAATCCTAATTGCATGACATCATATGAGCTTTGGCATGATATGCTCATTGAAGGTGTTAGTAACCTGGGGTTCTCCGGCAAGCTTAAACGGAAAAGAAATGAATCACATGAGGAATTGTTTTTCGTGGCCAAAAGAAGGGAGCTTTGGAACTACATCGCGGATGGTATTTATCAGATCACACTTGGGAATTGGGGGGCAAACAACTTTGGAGCGATGGCAAACGAAGATGTCTTGAAGGTGGCTCTGTTCCCCGATTCTTTCACATGCACGTCACCGTTTATTAACAATATTAAGAGGAGTAAGAACGGTTTCTCCTGCAGTGCCAAAAGGCTTACCTTAATCAAACAAGCTGCGAGGCGTAAGCATGCCATGGAAGTGACTAGTCATGCTTGATGGAGTAGGAATTACGGAACTAGGAATCGACCCCTATGGAAAGAAGATCACTAGAATGGCGTCTATGTTCGTGGATAATAACTGCGTGCTCAATGAGGAAATTGTGCTCAATGATGAGGAAGGTACACCTAACACTAATCAAAGGATAATTCAAGTGTTTACCAACTGCATTGGGAAAGGTCAAGCGGATAACTCCCATGGGGTTATCCGCACCAAACATGAGGCCTAATGGCAACACCTCTTTCGAATGGAAGGGTCGGAAGATGGTGTTTTATGCAAGCCCTTTCCCCAGGATCATCTCGTGCAACTTATCCACAGTTGATCTAAGGATCATCTACGTTTGGTCTTTGTTTGAGTTCTTTTCCAGCTCCGGTATGAAGGCAATGCTGGCCGCTGGACTTTTGAACCTCGTCACCCCAAGTTGTAGGCCTGGATTTTCGATCTCTCTATTCCAGTTGACAAGACCCAAGTCCTTTGACAAGGGAGCCTGCCTTCGAAAGGAGCTCTCACTAGAATGTCAGGATCGTGTCTCATATTCAGTCCATGGAACGGCGAGGTTTACTATTTTTCAATCTCGATTTATCCTTTGTTTAGGGATGTCCCTGCGTTTAAGGATCACCCTTGTTTGTGTCTTGCTTTAGCCTTTTGTCTATTTAGGTTTACGTTGGTGGTTGCCTCTTCCAGGGCTTATCCATCCAGTGTCTTGTTTCCTTACGTCCTCGTTTGCATGCTTTTGCATGCTGCTTTTGTGTTGTATGAGGAACAAAGAGGTTGTATTTCTTCTTTCTTTTAATGGTAGTTCTTTTTTTCGAATAAAAAAAAACAAACAACAAAAATTGAAATTTAAAGAACTCTCCACAGAAGTGAAAGCCATTTTCCTTTTAGTGCACTCAAATATCTTAAAAGCCCAACAATTGTATTATTCTCAGTGCCAAATCTTTGCCTTAACTTTAAAGGTCTAATTGCTTCCAGCCCATGTACTCTTCGAACCTTCAAATTTTAGTATGTTTATTTTTAGCATAATGTCAAAAAATCTCCTAACATTTGACTGAATAGTTATTTTGGTCCTTTTTTTTATTCTCTTTTAACACTCAACGTTTCATTTGAGCAAAATAGCTATTATGTGGATAAAAATTGTTAGTAAACTAACTGTCAATACCTTGAAATGATGTGGCAAACCTACATGGCATTGCATGTTGAAATGACAGTGTCATATAAACAAAGATGCTAACTTCACAGAATTACACGACAATCAAAAAATGATTTTCTACGATTATATAAAATATAGACATGTTATCTTATCAAGTTATCTCAAGGTGTTTACCGTTAATTAAAAACAATTTTCTTCCTTAGAGGGGTCATTTTTGTCCAAAATAAACGTTGAGGGTTAAAGTGTTCCAAGGAAAAACATATGGGTCATAATAACTATTCTGTCAAACGTTAGAGACTATTTTTGTTATTATTCCTTTTAATTATTTTTGTATAACCACTTGTATTGGATCAATCGATCGACTACTACAGTGATCCATTATAGGACAATCGTCCCAAAACTATTCCGTTCACAACGTTAGAATTCGAGTTCTGGATCTTGGTTAGAAGACCCAACCCCTCTTCCTACTATACTAGTATGTTTATTTTTAATTTCACATTATTTTTTTTCTCGTTGGATTTAAAAAATTAAATCTTTGTGGATAACATTGTTAATTTATTTTATTAAAATTTGAATACATGCAGATGTTTTCAATTCAGTTGAATTTTAGTTTCTACCTAAAATATTTAGGGTAAACTATACTAATGACCACCGAACTATGGGGTTGGTGTCGATTTGACCACTATATTTTCAATTGTGTTAAATATACCACATAACTATTTAATTGGTTCCAATGTAGCCACCTGCCGTTAAAAAAAACGAAAAAGTTAACGGGACTGTTAAAATAATTGGTATAATTACACATTTAGTCCCCTTTATTTATACAATCATTCAATTTAGTCCTAATTTTAATCTAATAAAATAAATTAATTATTCAATTAGGTGATGACACGTGTCACCGCCTTATTTGAGAGATTTATCTATTTTTATTAGATTTATTTTCCTTCCCCAATCAGGTGATGACACGTGTCACCACCAATTGGAGTAAGAAAAATGAAATAGTGGAAAATGGCACCAAGGAGAATCAAACTTGGGTCTTTAGGGAAAGAGAGCAATGCTCTTGCCATTGGGCCAAGCTTGTTTCTAGTATATAGAATACCAAATATAATATATGTGTAAAGAAAAATGGTTCTTCATTAGATACTTGTTGCATATTGCATATGCATTATATATGTGTAGCATTTGACAGGGGGGACGTTGCTTTCCAGAAACAAGGAATATATTGTATTTTACAGGGGCAATGATTTCTTGCCTCCTGTTGTTACGGAGACATTGAAAGAGATGCAAAAAACCAGAAATCTTCGATAAGAAGAGGAAGAGGAAGGGCCCTGGCGTGGGTTGGATCTAATGTGAAAGCTTCTACACTTCCTATGGTTGCTGGAACCCTTGCAGAAACCACCGCTGCAACCTCTCGCTGGGGGCACCAACCAAGCCCCGATGAAGTGGAGGAAATGAAGATAAATTCATCTCAAGAAGAAAGTAGATCATGTAAGCTATAGTGCTGAGATGCAAGAAGAAATGATAAAAAAATCGAGTCAATGAAATCAGAGCTGGTATTCATTATCTATATCTAGATATATATAGATGATCAACTAGAGACCACTTTTTGAAGATTACTGTCATAATAATATGTTCTTTTGATTTAGGATGAAATGAAATCTTGGAAGGAGATTGATCTATTAAGTTTGATTTCTGGTATTCCATATACCAGAAACAAGCTTGACCTTGTGGCAAGAGCATTGCTCTCTTTCCTTAAAGACCTAGGTTTGATTCTCCTTGGGGCCATTTTCCATTATTTCATTTTTCTTACTCCAATTGGTGGTGACACGTGTCACCACCTGATTGGAGAAGGAAAATAAATTTAATAAATCTAATAAAAATAGATAAATCCCTCAAATAAGGTGGTGACACGTGTCATCACCTAATTGAATAATTAATTTATTTTATTAGATTAAAATTAGAACTAAATTGAATGATTGTATAAATAAAGGGGACTAAATGTGTAATTATACCAATTATTTTAATAATCCCGTTAACTTTTTGTTTTTTTTAACGGCAGGTGGCTACATTGGAACCAATTAAATAGTTATGTGGTATATTTAACACAATTGAAAATATAATGGTCAAACCGACACCAACCCCATAGTTCAGTGGTCATTAGTATAGTTTACCCAAATATTTAAATGTTAAAATACCACATTTAAATTTGAAGGGAATTCATTAACAAATTTATGAATTGGAACTATAAAGTAGAGGGATTAAACTTGTAAAAATTCGAAGAGTACAGGGACTGGGGATTAATTAAACCCAGTTTAAATGAAGCCTGTACGAATCTCATGTTTTTCAAGACTTTATCTTCTTCAATTTCATTGACCGGTTTCTTAGTGTTTTTTCCATTGATTTTCTCTTCTCTTTCACTCTCCAAGAAGACGATTTTCTTAACCAGAGCGTTAAAAAAGAGGAATTAAGGGGAACTTTTCTAAAGAAGTCAATCGGGCTAACAATGGGGTGCTCTTTCTTAGCTTGTTTTTCTGCTTCCAAGAACAGAAAACACCAGCATTTGGTCGATGGGGATTCCTCTGTCGATCAGGTTAGTTTTCTTTTCACTTTCACGATATATAATTCTTGGGGGTTTTCTTCTTCATTTTGAATAATTTTGTGTGACACACCAAAATCGATCACCAGAAACTGAGGAAAGAAAGACAAGAATGAGGAAGAAAGAGAAGAGAGAAATTAGGAGAGAAAAGGACAGAGATAGCTCATTTCATTCATGAATAACGGTTTCAGTACAAGAGCCCTATATAAACTCTACCCCCTCCCTTACACGTCATTGTTTTATGTATATACGGGCCACCTATACGCTGCGTTTCATTAACAGCCTAACAAACATTCAAAAAGTCCTTCCCAACGGCTATATTCTTAATTGGGCTCGTGACAACACTCCCTCCTTCAGCAAATCCTTGACCTCAAGGATTAAAAGCTGGAAATTGCTGCTTCAACTCGTGCAGGCTCTCCCAGGTTGCATCTTCTGGGAACGAATTGCTCCATTCCACTAACACTTCTGTCACCGCACGATTCCCCTTCCTTCCAATCCGTCGATCAATAACTCGCAGGGGCTCCTTGCTAATACTGCCATCAGCATCTATGATTGGCCACTCCTCTTGAATCTTCTCAGACCCCACTCTCTTCTTCAGTTGAGAAACGTGGAACACTGGGTGCACCTTCGAATTCACAGGGAGGTCCAATTTATAAGCCACAGCTCCTATCCTTTCGATGATTCGAAAAGGCCCAAACCACCTGGAAGCAAGCTTTTGTCCACTTCTGGCATTCACTGATTGCTGCCTATAGGGTTGAAGTTTTAGAAAAACCCAATCACCCACCAGATACTCGCATTCCTTCCTCTTACGATCTGCTTGGCTTTTCATTCTGTCTTGAGCCCTCTGCAAATGAAATTTCAGCATTTTAATGGCAGCCTCACGAGCCTGCAAGCTCCGGTCCACAGCTTCAACAAGTGATTCTCCAGCAATGTAAGGTAGATGAATAGGTGGTGGTTGTCCATAAAGTGCTTGGTAAGGAGTGGTCCGTATTGCAGAGTGAAACGTTGTGTTGTACCACCATTCGGCCAAGTGTAACCACTCAGACCAATCCTTAGGCCTCTCCCCTGTCATACACCTGAGATATGTCTCCAAGCACTGGTTGACTCTCTCCGTTTGACCGTCCGTCTCAGGGTGGTAGGCGGTCGATGCGTGCACAGCAACTCCTAGCTTCCCAAACAGTTCCTTCCAAAACGCACTCATGAACACCTTATCCCTGTCACACACAATGTTTCTGGGTAAACCATGAAGTTTAAAAACATTCTTCAGAAATGCTTGGGCTACATCCTTGGCTGTGAATGGATGCATCAACCCCAAGAAATGGCTATACTTGGTTAGCCTATCTACCACCACCAGAATGCAATTCATTCTTCCAGACTTAGGCAACCCTTCTATGAAATCCATTCCAATCGAAGACCATAAGGTTTCAGGTATTGGCAAAGGCTGTAGCAGGCCCCTAGGATGATGTTTGTCTCCCTTATTCCTCTGGCATGTCAAGCAATCACGAACCCACCCTTTCACATCTTTTTTCATGCCTTTCCAGTAAAGTACTGCAGAGATTCTCTGAATTGTGGCTGTGACTCCTGAATGCCCCCCTACCATGCTGTTGTGGAAGAAGTTCAGCAACTCCTTCTTCACTTCAGAAACACTCCCCACCACCAATTTCCCTTTCCTCTTCAAAAGTTCCCCATCCCACTGGTATTTAGGATGCTTATCGGGTTCCTCCTCTTTAGTTTTTATCAATTTCTTCAACTTATCATCAACCTGCCACGTCTCCTTAATTTTATCTAACATTTCAGAACTCACATGGCTCACTCCCATGGTAGCACAACTACTTTCCTCTGGCCTCCTCGACAATGCATCAGCCACGATGTTATGGATACCCCTTCTATATTGCACCTCGTAATCAAGGCCCATCATTTTCACAACCCACTTCTGTTGGAAAGGAGTGTAAGCTTGGTTCTCAGCTAAGAACTTCAAGCTTTGGTGATCTGTTTTGATCACGAAATGCCTACCAACCAGGTAAGTTGACCACCGTTTCACTGACATTAACACAGCTAACATTTCTTTTTCATACACAGACAAAGCCCTGTGTTTAATACCTAAGCCTTTACTGAAGAAAGCAAGTGGCCTACCTTTCTGCACCAACACAGCCCCCACACCAGCATCAGAGGCATCTGCTTCAACAACAAATTCTGAATTGAAGTCAGGTAAAGCCAAAACAGGTGCTGAACACACAACATCCTTTAATTTCCTGAAAGCTTCTTCCTCTTCAGTCCCCCACTTCCAAGCCCCTTTCTTCAGTAGATCAGTTAGAGGCCTTGCCAAACATCCATAATTCTTCATGAATCTCCTATAATACCCCGAGAGTCCTAAAAACCCCCTGAGCTCTTTCACCGTTGTTGGTGCTGGCCATGAAGAAATACTCTTGACCTTGGATTGGTCCATTGAGATGCACACTCCTGAGATCACATATCCCAAGTAATCGACCTCACTTGATCCAAAACAACACTTGGATCGTTTTGCATACAACTGATGTGTTTTTAGTGTTTCCAGGACTATTCTCAAATGTTGCAAGTGTGATAAACTGTCCTTCGAGTAGATTAAAATATCATCGAAGAAGACAAGTACAAATTTCCTCAGGTACTGTTTAAAGAGTTTGTTCATCAAACCTTGAAATGTTGCTGGGGCGTTTGTCAACCCGAAGGGCATCACTAGGAACTCGTAGTGTCCCTCATGGGTTCGAAATGCTGTCTTGTGGATATCAGCTTCCCTCATTCGAATTTGATGGTACCCAGATCTGAGGTCCAACTTGGAAAACACAGTGGCTGCTCCCAGTTCATCTAGTAGTTCCTCAATCACAGGCATAGGAAAGCTATCTTTAATGGTAAGCTGATTTAATTTTCGATAATCCACACACATTCTCCACGACCCGTCCTTCTTTTTCACCATTACAATTGGGGAGGAGAAAGCACTGTTGCTATCTCTGATGATCCCAAATTGTAGCATCTCCCCTACTAATCTCTCTATTTCATCCTTTTGATGTGCAGGATGTCTGTACGGTTTAACTTTCACCACAGCTTTGTCATCCTTCAGTTCAATTCGATGATCATGTCCTCTTTCAGGAGGAAGGCCCACTGGTTCTTCGAATACCCTCCTGAACTCATTCAACACAGCTTCAATTTCAACCTTCAATGTATCCCCTTCAGATTTCAACACTAACTGAACTTCGAGTAACCACACACTGGCCGTATAGGGTCCCTTGGTACCTCTCAATAATTTCTCACATTTCTTAGGCCCCACTACTTGCAATGTCTGAGATGCACACCCTTGAAGCTGAACTTCCTTGCCCCTGTAGCTAAATTGCATGCTGAGCTTGGCGAAATCCCATTGGATATTGCCTAAATGTGCAAGCCATTGAATCCCTAGCACCATCTCACAGTTCTTAATTGGCACAATCAGGAAGTCAGAAACAAATTCCACTCTTTGGCTCGTCCATTCCACCCTCATACATTCTCCAATCGTGGTCATCCAGTTCCCATCAGCCACTGTGACCCTCAATTGTTTGTGCTTATTCATCCTCAGATTCAGTTGTTTGACAATATTCAAACTGAGGAAATTGTGTGTGCTCCCTGTATCAATTAAAGCTACACATTTAATCCTCCCAATTTGCACTTGTATCCTCATCGTGTCCCATTCAGGCTTGCCCCACATAGCATGTAAGGACAAAACTGGTTCTTCACCTGATGTGTTCTCTTGCACCCCTGACTCCACTGCTTCTTCGCAATCCAGAAAGATTTCAGCTTCACCTTCATCCTCCACCCCATCTACTATTATCTGGTACATCTGGGTTTTCGCACACTTGTTCCCAGGGGTATATTTTGCCGCACACCAGAAACATAACCCCTTTTTCCTCCTTTCCTCCACTTCAGCAGTTGATAGTGTTTTCCCACTTCCACTAGCTCTCGATGGAAAGCTCAACACTGAAGGGGTGCTCGAATAAGCTCTCTGCATCGTCCCCTGGTTTTTCTTCAAGGTTGGGTAATACATAGACTCCACATGCTTGGCTAGGTGAAACACCTCCAATAAGGTTTTCGGTTGCAACAACTTGACTATTTGACCAATCTCCAAACGTAGATGATTTTTGAAAACACTAAGGGTGTAAGCATCAGGGAGCTTACTGATCTGGTTCAGCAAGTCAATAAAATCCTCATAGTATTTTTCCACCGTGTCCGTCTGCCTGAGTTCAATCAGATCTGCAAAGGGGTCGTCAAATCCACCAGGAGCAAACCTTTCTCTCATCAGCTGAAGGTACTCCGGCCATATCATCGAGTTCAGATCCAAATAAGTTTTTGACAGAAACTGGTGCCATTGGAGAGCCTTTCCCTCAAGATGCAACATCACCACCCTCACCTTAGCCCCATCTGGTACTCCTTCTGCTTCAAAATACTATTCTAGCTTGCACATCCACTCTCGAAACCCAGATCCATCAAACTTAGGACAAAGGAGCTTGTACGCGAAGTTCATCTGTTGAATGGGTTCACGCTCCAGATTTTCCTTGGCCAACTCTCTCATTTCAGGTTCTCCTTCACCATCCACGCCAGATTCTGTTGCTACTCCCTCCTGTGGATTTCCAGGTGAGGATCCTAAAATCCCTGAATGTTGCCCTGTCATCGCACTTGTGTCAATCTTCTTCCCAAGTCCAATCTCTAACAACTTGTGCAAATTCGCCATCATCGCAGTCTGCATCTCCTGAAACCGAGTGTTCATTGAAGTTTCAAGCCTCTGAACATGAGCTTCAATCCGAGTGGTCTCCTGTTTCCAATCTGGGCTTGATTCTTGTTGTGTTACCCCCGCGGCCGCCGGAGGCACCTCACTGCCAGCAGCAGTGGTTTGGCTGCGAGTACCCACCATTCTCCGAGAACCGGTAGCTCTGATACCCTTGTGACACACCAAAATCGATCACCAGAAACTGAGGAAAGAAAGATAAGAATGAGGAAGAAAGAGAAGAGAGAAATTAGGAGAGAAAAGGACAGAGACAGCTCATTTCATTCATGAATAACGGTTTCAGTACAAGAGCCCTATATAAACTCTACCCCCTCCCTTACACGACATCGTTTTATGTATATACGAGCCACCTATACGCTGCGTTTCATTAACAGCCTAACAAACATTCAAAAAGTCCTTCCCAACGACTATATTCTTAATTGGGCTCGTGACATTTTGTTCAATCCAGAAACCCCAAGCCAACGAAGGAAGAAGATTTTTGGAAACCCTTTAACCCCATTATAGTGGAAAAGTATGTAATGGGGCAATCCTGTTTCGGGCATTTGTTTTTTGATTATTCATGTTGGTTTATGCATGTGTTGATTTGCTCGTTTCATGTCAATTCGTGTAGAGAGAAGCTAGGGGAGCTTTTGAACAACAGTGGTAAACACCAGGTAGCTTTTGATTTAAATGTTGAATCATCTGATAAGTTGTTGGAAAATGAGGAAAATAAGGGGACTGAAGGAACAGTTCTGTTTTGGATTTGAGTGCTGCAGCTGTGGTTTGTAAGTTTCAAAACAATAGATATCAGAACAGTGAGGAAAGTGGGGATGCATTGAAAGATTTGGATTTAGAAGTAAAGGAAGGTAATGAGGATGGCTTTGGAAAGGCTGAAAATGAGCTATGATTGGAGATAGAAGAGTCATCGGAGTCGCTGTTCTCTTTGTCGATAGAGTCTAGGAAATGTGTTTCTGAAGTTGAATCAGGCGAGAAGGAAGTGAGTAGTCCAATGCCGATTGTGTTAAATCGAAATGCCAAAGATAAGGGTGGTGAGTGTTTGCAATCAGTTTTGAATCCTATTGAAAATCTTGCTCAGTGGAAAGGAGTAAAAGCGAAAGCAGGCATACCATTGAAGGATGAAGAAAAGGAGAACATTAATGTGGAGCATGGTTCCGATATACTGATTAGTCTCGAGTCTAATTTTAGGCTCGGAACTTCGAGTTCAAGACTATGTTCCAATGGCAAGAAGCTGGCCGGGCAAGAAATTGCTGTTGATACAAGTCTTTCTAGCTGGAGTCGGTCCTGAAAACACAGCGAATTCGAAGGGTAGTACTGATTCAGTTGGGAATTCAGCAGCATCCCAGAAGACAAATTTACCTAGAAGTTATGAAGATAGGCCTATTTTAGGAGCATTAACACTGGAAGAGCTTAAACAACATTCTGCATCTAGAAAGTGCAAGAGCCAGAGTCCGGATGAAACACCTATCATCGGGACTGTTGGGAGCTATTGGAATCATACCGGCCAGATAGTAGATGCTGATTCAAGCTCTCCATGCAAAGGAACACCGAGAACAAGGTGTAGAAACATTCAGGTATACAGATTGAGTTTTTCATTGATTTTCGTATATACATTTTACATATACATGTTGGAAGGATAAAATACTTTGGTTGTGCAGGAAGAGAGATCGAAATGGAATGTTATACCATTTGAGGCAAGGTTGGAGAGAGCTTTGGATACAGGAACTGCAGGAGTATAGCTTGTCTCTGCTGTATTCTCATGAATAAGCATTTTTGTTACTTGATTTGAATTTATTGTGCGAGAGTATTAGATTTGGTGAAGAACTGAACATCCTCCTGGAATTCTCTCTAATTGATTCCTGATTTTGGATGGTTTATTATGTCTACATAATTTTGCATGGAAGTAACAGTCTAGCTTTGACACCAAAGATTTGAGCTGTTTGAATGGCAACAGAATATTTGATTTAACATTAGCTAAAGTCAGATGAGCAATTCTAGAGGAAGTATCCATCTACCTTGACATCAAAATAAGTATACTGAGTATGTGTGCATATATAATACAAATAAGAACAAACTGCAGAAGTGTGCATGTCATGCAGTGTATAGGTGTGGAAAAAGCATGAAGCAACAAAAATACTGCACCATGTATGTTAGTGTAATACAACATGCAGACAGAGAACATAAATTATTGTTGAATCTGATACCAACTCTTGTCCAGTTGCTCGACAAACATGAATCCCAAGTGCATGTAATCCAACATAATAGAACCCAGTTGCATCCAGCAGATATAAAAGTTGATAAGTAAATGCTAGTCCTGCACCACAAAACTCAAGATTAGATTAATGTACGTATCTTGAGATCCAACCAAAGCATGGTCAAGAACATATATTTGGTCATATAAATATGATTGCGGAAAATCAGAAACCTACAATATGGAGACACATGTGAGAGCTCCATGGTCGGCAACTTATTAACTGGTGATCACAACATATCATTGCTCACACCTAGCCTTCTCAATCACAAGTTCCACTTCAGGTCATGGAGACCATGAAAAATGATTAGATTCATAAATTTCCTTCGTTATTGAAAACATGGATATAAAATGAAACACACATTCAGTAGTAGCATGTAGCCATGGATAACATAAGCCTATAATTTTCTGAATATTCTTCGACCATCGTGTTCTTATTGTTTCTTCTGCTTCTGTTGATGTTCTTGAAGCAATAGTGGCCTCCCCTTCAACAAAGTATTCAACATCTTCAGATCTTTCATCACCAGGACCCCATAAACTTGCTTGAAGCCTGGCTTCCCTTTCTTTGTTATAAATTGAGTGCAATTTTGACTTAAGGTATGGCAAAACAACCTAGAAAGACATAGCAAACCATAGGTTACTACTGCATCTCACAAAGGTTGTTGGAGGGAACTAGCGATAGAATTCTACCAAAAATACAACTAATAAAACTCTTTGACGCTTTTCTAGATTAGAGTGTTGGATCCCATCACCAGTCTTTGATTGGATGTCAGCCTATTTTGTTCTTATTTTTGCAGCTCTCCTCCGCAAGCCATATAGAGATTCAGCAAAAGAAGCATCTGTATAAGAATGTTATATTAGAAAAATGAGTCTCATTGAGTCCGGCATACATCTTCCAATTGCAACTGATAAATTAAATTAAAATTTACTCCTAAACACTGCAAACAACATATAATGGGCATAACCATAAGCTTCCAAAGTAAGAAACAACCTAGAAAGATGTTGAGAGATAACAATTATAGTTTCTCTACTTTCTCATAGAGATAAAATGACCATATTTTCTCAGGAAAAAGAAAGAAAAAGTGGAAAAAACAATGTGCTGGTACCTCCTTTCACAAACAAGCTGGTTAGCTCTAGGCTTCTGGTTAAGGTTCATTAATGTTAAGTAACGGAAAAAAGTGTCTTGTATGCTAGATCCAATGATGATATTGTCACGGACCAAATTCTTGGGGCCGAGGCATTAGCGCAAACATCGAGCAGAGAGGTTGTGCGCGGAGCATTGGGCTCGCCAAGACTATTAGACTTGGCCTGACACTTGGAGAATGCTAGAAAGCACGCAAGCCCACCAGACTTAGTAGAATCCATGAAGGATTTACTAGGGTAATTTGGGATGGTAAATGTGATAAGCCATCGTAGTTATCACTGGTATTATTGTGTAATTATCTTGGAGATAATGTTTGTGATAATTAGAGATTTAAACTAAGGGATAGGATAGATCTCGTTCGTCAATGTAATTCAAACTGTACCGTTGGATCAGAGGGAGTTCAACTATAAATAGAGTCTCCCCAGCTCAGTTGTAATCATTCACTCATTCATTCACTTGAGTAATACAAGAGACATTTACTGTAACTCTCTGAGTGTTCTTATTGTTCTTAAGTGTTCTTCGTGTTCTTGTTGCTTATCGCTTCCAGTTGCTTCCAGTTTTTCTTTAAAGAGCTTCCGCTTAGAACGATCTTGCGTTCGTAGGCTCTGGGAAGTGTTTGATCTTCCGGAGCGTGAATCCAAGCAGACTTAGGCGTTTGCCATGAGAGCTTTGCCTAAAGCCGTACGGTCTAGCTAGCAGGAGTCTAGCACCGTAACGAGGGATTCGGGTGACTCAGTCGTAGCATTCAGCCGAGAAGGCGACTAAGGCCGCGCGGTTCGACTAGCTGAAGTCTAGCCCTGTAACAAGTGGTATCAGAGCGAGTGTTCGAGGAAGGCACTGATTGAGATGGAACCGTAGAAAGGAGATAATGTTGCAGCGCAAAAGGGTGCAGAGACCCAGGCTGCTGAAGGAAAGACTGCGAGTTCGAAAGATATCCCCGAGACCTTGGAGGAAAAGGTAGCCAGGCTCGAGGGTTCGGTGAAGGACTCACGTGAGCGACTCGACGTGGTTGATTCACGCTTCGAGGAGCAAGACAACAATAGGAACCATCTCAAGGGAGAGATGAAGGAACTTCTGGCGGATTTGTTCAAGAAGTTGGGCAATAAAAGTGATGCGCTTGAGGCCGAGTTAGAGGTTGCGAAGGTTGATATTGAGGAGATGAAGGCAGACATGGCTTTGTTGAAAGTTGCCTTGAAGAATGGAGCAGCACCCACTGCGTCCAAACATAGGAATGACGTCCCAAAGTCGAAGGAAAGAGTTCCTACGATCGAGATGTACGTGGTAGGTCGACGAATGATGTTACATGGCGGAGAGTGACGAAGCGAGCAATCCTTATGAGGGGACGACCGAGTTAGATTCGAGTGCTCTTTATGGGGAGAGAGGTCCTTATGTGGGACAACCAAGCCCGATTCTGAGTAGGAGGCGAGCCAAGGTACGGAAGCGAATCTAGGATCACCGAGTCAAGCTTCATCCCGAAGGCGCGACGAGGGCGTCGCCAAGTTTGGTGGGGGAGATTGTCACGAGCCGCCAGTTCGAGCCGTGTCATATGCGCATTTGCCTATAGAAGGGGTTCAGACACAGACTTTGAGCTCAAAAAGACCACCAGACATAGCCCGGTCCGTGAGAGATTCTGGAAGGTTTCGGAATGTTCTGGAAGATCCTGGAAGATTTAGTCCAACATTATCCATTTGAATTGATTTATTTAGATAATTTTGTGATATTTAGAGATTTTGTAAAGATATTATGTAAATCTCGTTCATCGATGTAAATCATTTTTGACCGTCAGATTTGGGGGAGTTCAACTATAAATAGAGACTCCCCACTTCATTTGTAAATCACTCAATTTTCTATCTTCAGAGTGATCAAGACATTCACTCTATATCCTCTGTGTTGTTCTTCGTGTTCTTGGTTTTCTTCTTTTAGACTCAAAGGCCATTCATTATAGTTTGCTTTCGCGTAAAACGATCTTACGTTCTTAAGTGCCTTGGAAGTTTTGATATTTCGGAGTTAGAATTCAGGCTTACTTAGGCGTTTGTGTGGTGAAATTCGCCTAAGGCCGCGCGGTTTGCTAGTTCGAAAATCTAGCCTTTTGACAGTTGGTATCAGAGCGATATTTGTGGTTCGGCTAGCTAAAGTCTATCCTCGTGACAATATGCTACAACTCATTCTGGACAAGTGAGATCATGGAGCACAGTCAAGCCATGAAATTCAACTTCTCCATATCACATTGAAAAAACCAGAACTAACTACTTTACCACAAATTTCCATATATGACTCAGAGTTAAATCAGAGTGAGCATTAAACTTTAAAAGAACACATGTAATTTGGAAGAAAACTAAAATGAGGTAAATGATACAATATCTAGAATGTGGAAAAATGAAGATTCAAATACATACTGAGAAAAAATACCAAGAAAATAGATTTAAGTAATAAAATATTAAAAGAAAATCGAAGTAGAAGGAAACATGTAGTTCGTAGACTATGCGTTTCAAGAACCAGCATCAGCAAAGCGAAGAATTCATCTTCATAGTCTAGCACCTTATGCAGAATTGGTCTTCTCAATGCCAATACCTATCAATCCACAAATTAAACTCGAAATCTATAATCTTCAGTAGCTATAATAACAATAATTAAATCTATAAAAAACAGTAGTCATTGAAGCAATCTGAAAATAGAAAAAAAATTGCAACCAATCTATAAACTTACACTAAACAATGAGAAAAGAATATTTTAAAACAAACTGAAGTAGATACTTGTAGATATTGAAATTGATATTCCTTAAATTAAACTGATTTCTGCATCGATATCGAATGTATCGGAAAATAAAGAAAAACAGATTTAATATGCTAATTACAAAAATTTTTGTAATATGACCATTCATCGGGTCTTTAACATTCGTGCTTACAGAAATTTTTGTTAAATTTCAAATCTAGACAATAAATCCAATCACCAAAACTCGAAGTAGTCAACGCCGTTCCCATTGCCTTTGCCATTGTTGTTGTTCCCGTTGCCGTTGTTGTTCCCGTTTCCGTTGCTGTCACTTCTCCCTCCATTGTTCCCATTGGTGACTCTTCCCCCAGTATCCTTGGGCCTCTCACCAGAGGAAGAGCCCTCATTAATGGGAATTTTCAGGGATGGTTGAAACACCACTTTGATATTAATGTTTCTCGAAACCTTTGATGAAGATTTTTGGCCAATGTGCTTCACTATGGCCTCAATATCTTCTACACGCAGCTTTCTCTCAGCAGTAGAAATTATTTTCGAGATTTTCTACAAAGCCCTCTTCTGGTCCCCAAACTTCTGTGAGAAGATGCCGCGCATAATGGTGAGTTTGTCACCCCAAGTTTGTGAGTTGGTCACGCATAATTTGGTTCCTATCCTTCAGGGTTTTCAACTCACTCAGAATCAGCTGCAATGTTGCTTCTTTGCCCCACACCATTGTTTCCTGAAACTAAAAACTAGTTAAAGAAAGAAGAAAAAAAGAAGAGAGAGTAGAGAAACGTAATATATTAAATAACGTAATAACCCTAAGAACAGTAACCCAAATCCTCTGTGAAAAATGTTTCAGAGTGAAGCCGAAAGTTTCCGCCATGCCGGCCGCCACTGATCGGCACTGGCCGCCGCTTGTCGACAACGAAAAATAAAGAAACAGATTCAATCCTTTTTTTTCTAAACCCTTTGAAAACCCTAAACCTTAGTAAGCTACCTTAAAAATTCTCTGTATCGAATGAAGGCACCCTAAAAATATTTACTAACCTTGTTTTTATAATAGGAATTCTATACCGTGATTTTAGGAAATAGAAAAAGAAAGAAGAAAATGGACCTGTGCTATCGGAAGCCCAAGTTGGGTTTTGAAAAGCTATTTTGATTCATTTTAGTATTTAATTTGTCTCGTAATTTATTTCGACCATAACCTAACTAAATTTGAATTTTAAAACTAAAATATGGAGTAATTAGATTGGAGTCGGGCCCATGCAACTGAAGTTTTATTTGGAAAAAAGTCATTATGTTGATTGAATATCATGTAAAGTTGAGAAATGTGATTAAACTATTTTTAAATATATTTTTTGTCATCAACTTTTAAATATAAAAAAATGAGTATTAAGTTTTTTTTTTTACAAAATTAACATTAAACTTTAAAATATTTTGTGATAAAATTCAAAGTTTAATATTTAATTTGTGACAAAATTTAAAGTTTAATACCTAAAAAATACATTTTAAATAATTTAATAGCCATCCTTTTAACTCTACCTTTTATTTATTTATAAAACAGAGATCAAAATTTGTTTAGTGACGAAAGATGGATAAATTTTTGTCAGTATTTGTACTTTTCTCTCTTAAAATCACATTATTAATCTTATTGTCTAAAAGAGGATATTCATCTTAGAAGATCTGATTTCAAATCGTTTTTTGTCATTGAAGTGTGTGTATTGTCAAAGGGTTAAGAATATGTATGAACATATAATGCTTTGTAATTAGCTTAAGAGACTGTTAAAAAAAGGTATTGTTATGTGGCTAGTGTATACGTTGAGAATGTATTACATATAGATAGGGGTGCTAATTGAGTTGAACAGTTCGCAAACAACTCAATTAAGGCTCGGGATCTTAGCGAATCCAACAATGCCTAGACTTGATAAGTTTGCGAGCAACTCTTTCTTTTAACTAAATTTTTTATGATTTTTTGGTGGCTACCTCAAAAAAAATTATGTTCCAATAAATTTAAGTGTTAGTTGAAAATTTTAGAAAAATTCAATGACTTACTAGGTAATTTACCCATAAAATATTTGATTTCAAATTTTCAAAACATTTTGTATTTCTCCCGAATTCAAAAAATTAATTATCATTAATAAAAAATTAAATTATGATAATTAGTCTTTACATTTTTATTAAAGCATTTCTTTTTTTCTTTTTATAATTACTTTATGTATAAAAAGTAGAAAATGGAAAAAGTCTTTCGGTTATCGTATAAAAAATACAATTGAAAATTAAAAACCTTGAAATTTAGTGTAATTTACATTTTAGATCACTAAACTTCACTTCCATTTTCATTTACATCACAAATCTTTAATTTGATATATTTTCACATATTATCATCAAATAATATTTAATTAATAAAATTAATATTTTTCTATAACAATTTTCTGAAACATTTCATTTAAATGAATTCAAAGAAAATATCTAAATTTCATATAAATCCTAACAAAAATATTAAAATGCAAATTAAACATTATGTATTGATGATATGTGAAAAATATGTCAAATAAAAATATAAATTTCAAAAAAAATACATTAGAATTATTTAACGTTGTCGATATAAATGACTTCATTTATAAATAATAAAAGTTTGATGATGTAGTTTGATTAAATTAAAGGTTTGTGATGTAAATGAAAGTAGAGGTTTGTGGCGTTGGCGTTTTGCGGTGGAGGATGAGTCGTTGTGGCGATCAGTTCTTGTGGAAAAATATGGGGCGGATGTTTTTGATAGGCATATGCCGTTGGTGAGACAAAGAAAAATGTCTACGGTATGGAAGCAAATTGTGACAGTTCATGAGCGCGAGGAGGTACAGCGATACATGGCAAATTCTAATTTTATGTGGTTAATTGGGAGTGGGCGGAGAGTGCTGTTTTGGCGAGATGCATGGTGCGCGGACATACCGCTTTGTTTGATTTTTCCGAGAATCTTTCGGCTTGCGAAGAACTCATGGGCTTTGGTGCATGATTACAGTGTGAGCGCATCGATGTTACATGATCAGTGGGTGGAGGTTTTTACAAGACCTCTGCGGTCATTTGAGCTGAGTATGTTGAAGGAATTGTGGGGGATTATAGGGGCATATAAATTAATTAATGCCAAGGAAGATAAGCTAGTATGGCGCCATTCGAAGACGGGGCACTTTTCGGTATCGACTTTATACAAAATGATGGCGTCTTTTGGATTGGATGGGAGTACAACATGTTCAGCAATTTGGAAGGTACACATACCGCCGAAAATTCAATGCTTTATATGGTTCATTTCTTTGAATCGTTTACCGACATTGTGTTAATTACGTGAGAGGGGAATACGAGTGGCGGTGACGGATTATAATTGTCGTTGGTGTGGGAGGGGGGAGGATGAGATCGACCATATTCTCCTTCATTGTCCGTTAGCGTGGGCTGTTTGGTCGCATGTCTTCGATTGGTGATAGGTTGCCGTAGTTCGACCATCAACTATCAGTGCTTTTGTGTCGACGATATGGGAAGGGACTTTTAGGGTGCAGTTACGGGAACGGTGGGTCGCGGGATGTGCTGCCACATTATGGTCCTTATGGTTAGCACGCAACGCCATGATTTTTCAGAACAAGACCGAGTCAGTGGGTGAACTGCTATTTGTAATCAAATTAAGGGCGTTTTATTGGATGCGCGCTTTTGAACCACACGATCTAATTGACGAATCTGAGTGGTGGAGTTGTCCGTGGAAGGGGGTGGAGCAGATTCGGGTTAAAAGACCACGCGTGGGGTATGTTTGGAATCCTCCTCGGCTAGGTAGTGTGAAGTTTAATGTTGATGGTTCGGCTAGAGGGAAACCGGGACCGTCGGGATGCGGAGGTGTACTACGTGACGAGGGGGGAGGGTCTTAGCTTTGTTCTCGGGTCCGCTGGGCGTGATGGAATCTAATGAGGCTGAGGTATATGCTATTTTAATGGTAGTGGAATTTTTTAGGGGTTCTAAGTGGGGTTCGTTACCTTGTATTATTGAATCCGACTCGCTTGTTGCGACTTCATGGATGGGACGAGGGGAGGCACGCCCATGGCGCTTATATGCCCTATTTAATCGGATTGACGATGCATGCTTGGGGGGGAACTTTGTGTTCAACCATGTGGTGAGGGAGGTGAATGGGGTGGCCGATATTCTAGCCAAGGGGGGGGTGGAACGTAAGGCGTGGCTGCGGGTGGGAATTTAAGGAGAGGTGCGGCTGGTGCTGCGAGGTTTGGAGGCTGGGTATGGGAGGAAGGGGGCCGTATGATGGGGTGTGAGCGGGATGGGTGCTGCTTACTGTAGGTGCTTGGACACAGGGGGACACAAGCATGCAGGGTGCGGAGAGGAGGCGTGTGTGAGGTAAAGTTGGGCCGACATGGGAGCCGGGGTTCCGAGGGCTGTCTTGAGCGGTGTAGGGACAATTGGGGTTCATTTTATCTTTTGGACTTGTATCGTCTATCTGTCCCGGGTACTCTTTTCCTCCAACTAGGATTAGGGAGGTTTTTAATGAGGCCCGGTGCGGATATTTTGTATGATTTTTTTTATTAATAAAGATCATACATTTGAGCAAAAAAAAATTACCCATAAAATATATAAGGTATTATCACATTTGTTGTTCATCAAAGATTGTTGAGAAACTAAAAAGAGTCGCACTCGAATATCGACTTCATCTCTAACTCGGTCATCCTCAGTCCTCACGTTTTTTTTTTCTTCTAAATTTGTATGTTTATATTAAGCTCTAATAGTAACACTATATTTCAGCAATAATTAGAGAACAGGGATAAACATTTTGGCGAGCTTAACAAACAACGAGTCAAGCAATGAGATTTTCTTAACGAGCATGAGTTGAGCAAAATTTTATCGAGCTTAACGAGCAACAAGTCGAGCAAAAAAGATTTCAAACGAGCACGAGTCGATTCGAACAAATTTTTTTTAAATGAGCACAAGTCGAGCACTACTTAACTCACGATCGGCTCACTCGATAAGCAACCCTAAAATTTCTTTGGTCATTGATTACATAAAAACTTATAAAGTTGTTATATATATATATATTAAAAATATAACTTAAAATTAAAAAAAATAGTAATGAGATTTTGGTAGAATTGTCGAATGTTAAGTCTCTTAATATAAATTATTTTTAATTCTAATTCAATTGAAGAAAATACATCAATTATAAAATTATTATTATATCAGTATTAATTTTAAAAAAATTACTTAACCATCACAATAACTTCCTACATATTAATTTTATATTATTTACTCTCATAGTCTCAATAGGATTATTTATTTAAAAAGGCATTATTTAAATGAAAATAAACCTAACTTTCAAAATGAAAAAAAAATAGGTAAACAATAAATAATGTAGTTTGTAGAACCAAAAACCAATGGCCTATTAGCTCAGTTGGTTAGAGTGTCATGCTATTAACGGGAAGGTTGTAGGTTCGAAACTTTAATGTGCTAGATTATGTTTAGGGTAAACTACTCTAGTGACCACCCAACTATAAGTCGCGACTTGTTTTAACTATTTAAATAGATTTATTTTGACCACCGGCCGTTAAAATCTAACAGAATGCTGACGTGGCCGTTAAGTAAATTTTGTATAATTACACATTTGGTCCTTATTAGTTCTTTATTATATCAATTTACTCCTATTTTAAGTTTAAATTTAAATAAATAATAAAATTAATTACACAATCGGGTGACGACACGTGTCATCACCCCACATATAAAATTTTAAACGAGCACGAGTCGATTCGAACAATTTTTTTTAAATGAGCACAAGTCGAGCACTACTTAACTCGCGATCGACTCACTCGATAAGTAACCCTACATATAAAATTTCTTTGGACATTGATTACATAAAAAACTTATAAAGTTGTTATATATATATATATATTCAAAATATAACTTTTAAAATTAAAAAAAAAAGTTAGTAATGAGATTTTGGTTTAATTATTCGCCCCATCCCCAGCCCAAAAGTTTGATATTAGCGGCTGTTTGGCTGTCAAATTTGGTGGGTATATATACGAGTACGGATTAAGTAGTGAGTGGTGAATACCAGCTTTATAAGTAGGTGCAAGGGAAGATTATAAAACTTATTCGTGTAGACGAGTGTAGATTTAAGAATTATACTCGTCGTGGATGGCAGGTCCGGGTCGTGGGTGGATGATGCATATAAAAATTATAGATGGGTATGTATGGGAGCCATCTCTAGTGGAGGGACTTAAGCGCTCATAAGATAATTTTTGTTATCCTCGGAATGTAAAATATCACAAGTTCAAGGCAACTTACGTAGTTTTCCCTTTATCTTATAAAAGGCGTCAAAACCCATAATAGTTTAAAATGCCAGAGCAAGTTGATGACTCCATTTTCTGGAAAAATGGAGCACACAGATAATCAATCTCCTCAAGGTACTCAATTTCTCGCTTTTATTTGAATTTTTAAAATTTTATTTACTATTCTTAAGCAATTTCTATTTAATTACAGCTGAGATTGCTAGGATTTTGGTTGAATTCTTGGAGGTAGCTATCACTTCAGTTGTTTCCCTCAAAGGAATTTATTCGTCTTTCTTTTATTTCTTTTGGAATTTATGGCTTTTTCATATGAATTTTACTCTTCACCAAGTCCCACGGATAAATTTGTGTTAAAAGTATGTATTGTTTTTGTAACGGGTTTTTTTTTCGTCCCGCTACTTTTGAAAAATATTCAATTTGATTTAAAAAGGGGGAAATTTAAAAATTGGCTCGGGTTTCGGGAAAACAACCTTTAAAAGAAATCTTTTTTTTCTCGGTTTGGAGTCGCCACCGGCCACTATGGTAGGCCAGACACCGTAAAAGCTAAACCAGAGATTCTTTTGAAAGGGTTCGGGAGTTGGTTACGCGTGGGGAAGGGTTAGCACCCCCATCATGCCCGGAAATCGGTACCAAAACAATTGTTGCCTTTAATTGATGGAAATTATTCAAAATTTAAGAAGACTTTAATTAGGGGTTCTTAACTGAAAACTGAACTTTAATAATGCGAGCTTTTTCGAACTGGTGGTTTCGACTTAATTAAACATTTAATTAAAAAGGATGACGGTACACCGGACCAAAGACTAAACCGACATCATATAAGACTGACTGCCGTGTTAGTTTAGGGTTCGAATCCCGTACGTCACCTTTATGCATGATGCAAGCAGATAAAATATGATGCTATGGTCTTGTCCTTTTTATTTACGAATTTACCTTTAGACGATTCGAATTAATCCGAATATTCGCGGGACATCCAATAAGCTAGGCATGTCGACCCGAATACGCAAATTAATAGGTATCTCCGTTTTATAATTAAAATTCATTAACATACAAATTAAAATACTAAAAAAATCACATGCAATGACAATTAAAATGTATGTCACGAAAAGTATATTCGAACCACATGAAAGCAGATAACATACACTTATTAAAAATGCATACATCACATATCACAATATGACCAAAATAACATGCAATATAAATAAAATGCAAACAGACAGGGACCGCAATGGTAATTAACCCATAAAAACAATTAAAACACGAAATAGGGGCTAAATTAAAAGGACGCGGAAAACCAGGGGGACCAAAACGGCGATTTTACCATCTGGAAACTGATTAAATCGGACCCAGGGACGAAATTAAAAAGATTCAAAAACGTGGAAGGACCCGGAATGGGATTTTGAAACACGGAGGCCCCTCACGCGTAAAAAGGGTGACGCGGAGGGGTTTAAGATGATAATAAACCATTTTAAAATTAAAAAAACATTATAAATAGAGATTAAAAAAACTCACTTGACCCCTTTTCGTTTTAAAAAAACCTAACTTAAACCGAGAGCCTCCCTCTTCCTTGTTTCTTCTCCGGCGCCGCCAAGGGGTTCCGGTCGCCGTTGCCGGCGCCGGAACCATAAAAAAAACAGTTTTTTAGCCTTCCGAAACCCCAAAACCCTTAAAAAACCTTTGTTTTGATGAAGGCCGAACCAAAAAAACTTATTTTCCTTCCCTTTTCTTTCGATCGAAAACCCCAAAAAAAATAAAAAACCTTCTACCGGCGATCTACGTTCACCGGCTCACCATGCATGGCCCGAAGAGGGTCACGAGGCTTGTCGCCAGCAACGAAAGACCGAAAACGGCAGATCCCGACTCGAAACGAAGGTTAAAAGCTTGACCTTTCACCCCTTTTTTTTGTGAAACTGAAATGGAAAAGAGGGATACCTCTGAAACTGCCTTTTGCTTGTATTGCTTCTGAAAGTTTTGTTACAATTTCCTCTCTCTCTAAAGAAAACCTCTCATGCTCTCCCTATTTTTTTTTATCCCCCCCTTTACAGTGAGTCGATTCGGGCTTTTTATAGCCGGAATATTACAAATTTTCCTCTTTTTATATTACATGAAATCACTGGAAATTGCTGGTAATTGATATTGATTTGTACGACTTGATTGCCTCTGAAATTTCTGGTATTTCGTTGCGTTTTTTGTCTCTGATTTCTTCTGACGTCCTTCGTTTTTTGTTTGTTGCATGTGACTCGTGAGGAGAGGGGACCAGAGAGGCACGGGACGTGGCCGGCGTCGTGGAGCAATCCATGCCGTTGAAGACGGATCTGGACGGCCTGAGGGCATTCGAAAAGGCTCGGCTGTGATGCACGCGCGCGTGTGGGAGCTGGACCGGCGCGCGTGAAGAGGCTGGGGCGTCGCGCGTGCGGCGCGTAGGGGTTCTGGAAGCCTCCGAAGTTTGATCTGGGCCGTTGATCTTGATCTGGATCCAACGGCTGAGATTTCTTGGCGGCTGCATCAAAGATAGGCAGATTAGATTAGGGTTTTTTGAACTTGGGCTTACTTCAGTTATTTGGGCCGAGTGTAATATATTTTTGGGTTCTGATAATGTAAATTGGACTTTGAATATATAAAACTGGGCTTTTATTTATTTTTATTAATTCGGGCTTTTATTTAATTAATGTTTCTGTTTTTTGTTTTCAGAGTTAATAATAATAATAATAATGATAATAATAATAATATAGATATCAAATATGATAATATATTAGAATATAATATGGCATATAATATCGATGGTACTAAATAAATAAAATGTATAAGTAATACATAATAATAATAATAATAATATGATAGATAAGATAGGATATTATAATAAGACATAAATATATATGTGAGGATAAGATAATATTTATAAGATATATATTGTTTTTTTGTTTTTTGAGTTTTTTAATTCTTGCCATAACAACATATATAAATCAAAGCCCATTATTAAAAAAGAAAAGAAAGCGGGTTTTAACACCCCGGACAAAATAGGTGATTACAGCTGCCCCCCTTTGCTTATACTTGTGAAACAAGGATAAAGCAAAGGCCATAAACACCAATTTTGTCCGACTTCCCTGTTTGGATTCCGAGTCACCATGTACTTGAACTTCTGGCGGTCCGGAAGTCGGTACGGGAAAATACAACTGTCGCGAAGGCTCGAAGCTGCTTCTCACTTCAACATTCTTCAACCCTCCAAGGTCTGAACACATAGACAAATATTGAAAATTCCATTCTCCAAGAGCCTGAACGGATAGGCGAGTTTCCTTGTATGAGAAAAACTTTGATATTCCATTCTTCACGAGCCTGAACGGATAGGCGAGCTTCCTTGTATGAGAAAAGCTTTGATATTCCATTCTTCACGAGCCTGAACGGATAGGCGAGCTTCCTTGTATGAGAAAAGCTTTGATATTCCATTCTTCACGAGCCTGAACGGATAGGCGAGCTTCCTTGTATGAGAAAAGCTTTGATATTCCATTCTTCACGAGCCTGAACGGATAGGCGAGCTTCCTTGTATGAGAAAAGCTTTGAGATTCCATTCTTCACGAGCCTAAACGGATAGGCGAGCTTCCTTTTATGAGAAAAGCTTTGATATTCCATTCTTCACGAGCCCTGAACGGATAGGCGAGCTTCCTTGTATGAGAAAAGCTTTGATATTCCATTCTTCAAGAGCCTGAACGGATAGGCGAGCTTCCTTGTATGAGAAAAGCTTTGATATTCCATTCTTCACGAGCCTGAACGGATAGGCGAGCTTCCTTGTATGAGAAAAGCTTTGATATTCCATTCTTTACAAGCCTGAACGGATAGGCGAGCTTCCTTGTATGAGAAAAGCTTTGATATTCCATTCTTCACGAGCCTGAACGGATAGGCGAGCTTCCTTGTATAAGAAGCTTTGATATTCCATTCTCCACGAGCCTGAACGGATAGGCGAGCTTCCTTTTATGAGAAAAGCTTTGATATTCCATTCTCCACGAGCCTGAACGGATAGGCGAGCTTCCTTTTATGGGAGAAGCTTTGAAATATCTGTCAAAAATAGGTAAAAATGATATGATTATGTGAGTTAGCATGCCCCTAATCCTAGGGATGCCTAACTACAAGTGATGCATGAATTATGACATCAAAATGCTCGGATGCTTTTACTCTCCGAGTTGGTCAATCTCGACCTTCTTCTTGTCTCTTCTTCTTCTCAATCTCTCTTGGCATTCTCATCTCTGCCAAATCTTGGTCTCTTCTCAAAAGACAACTGCTGACTTCCACTGGTCAGGCTGGACATAGCACTTCTCGTGGTGCTCGTTCTCAAAACATTGCCCCCTACTCAAACTGGGTGCTCAACATCTCTTCGTCTTAACTCAAAATGACGACTTTTCTCTTCTTTCAACAATAGGGGAAGCACATGCCCCCAAGTCCCTGAACTTTTTCTCCTAAGTTCATTTTCTGAAGCGCTCGGACACTTTCACTCTTTGGATTGGTCCACCTTGACCTTCTCCTTCTTCTTCTTAGTCTAACTTGGCTTTCTCCTTGCCAAATCTCAATCTTTTAATGACGACTTCATCTCTTTTCAATAATGGGGGGAACACATGCCCCCCAAGTCCCTGAACTTTTTCTCTTAAGTTCGTTGGGGACCACTTCTCAACTTCTGAAGCAATTGAAACATTTCGACAAAAATTTGGCTTCAAGTCCCTAAACTATAGCAAGTAGGAACTTATTACAACCTTCACCATAGCCACTGACAAGCTGTCATTTGTATTCATGGCATTGCATTCTAAACTTTATCCCTGAAGTAACGGGAAAAGTATTGTGTTCAAAAGATTTAGATTGCATCTTCTAATTTCAACATGAGATGCGTTTTTGAAAACTAGACTTTCTTTTCAAATCATGGATATATCAAGCTAGATCAAATACCCTGAATATCAAGTGCACGAACGACACTGTTATGGCTTACCAATGATTGCCTCAAGCATCATGTGTCTAGGAGACCTCGAAAGCTGAGCTGATGTCTGAAAATATGACATACTCTCCAAGTTATTTCGGTTTTTAATCAATTAGGCTTATCTTCTGTAGGCTTTGCCTTTATCAATTCTTTATAATTTTGGGGAAGTCAACTCATCACATCCCTTTGGCTCGAAATAAATGATGGAGCAAACAACAAAACCCCGAGCTACTCGGCATTGTCATGATTTGAAAATATTACCATCACTCATGTAGCTAAGGTGAATGGTGCATAGCAACCTTATTGGTCTTTTGCTACAGCGGAGTGCCCCAAATATTCCACACTCGTATTCGAAGATACCTATTACCAGGCTTCGAACATTGGAGTGCTTTTGTTAGGCTTTCAGTATTCTCTCTCTTTCGTCTCTTTTTCCTTTTTTTTCTTTTTCTCTTTTTCTTTTTTCTCTTTTTTCTTTTTCTTCTTCTTTTTTTCTTCTTTTAGCACGGAAGGTTTCCGGTTATTCTCCCGAAGGCACTAATTCTGTGTGTATTTAATTAGGTGACCAAATTAACTTGGAGTGTAAGCCACACGTTCATCATCTTCAAAGCTTTCGATTTCTACTAGACAAAGGCGGCTCGAAGTCAACCTTTGGGGTCAAAGTCTATGTCCCTTATGCAATTGATATACGGGGACTCGATAGACAAATATACACACAAAATGAAAAGGCAATTGAAACATAAGGCATCCTTTCATTGAAACTAAAAAATGCAGTCTGAGGCCCTTACAAAAAGATCTTTGCTACCTTCGGGCAAAGGGTAGCAAACTGGATTCCACACATCACTTCAAGGGAAAAAAAAAACTAGAATGCAATGAAATGAAAACAAACTTGGATGCATTAGAACTCTTGACTAAGCTGGCCGTCCATCCCACCCCTTTAAGCTTCTTCGAGGAACTCAACCTCCCGATTGTCCATCAATTCCTGGACCAACTGTTTGAACTCTGGACACTTCTGAATCTGATGCCTCGCAGTCTGATGGTACTCACAAAATGACTCATGGCCGTCACATGCCCCATTCGAACCCTTCTCAATTAAGCCCGCCGTGCACAGTTGTTCGTATACCCAACTCAAAGGGGACTTGATTTCTGACACCTCCATCCTCACCTTCTTCGTATCTACTTCTTCGAGGGCATTCACGCCCCGACCTTCATGTTTCGGAAGTGGATTGGTCGTCACATTAGGCTTATCTAACTCGAGGACGCCGGTGTTAATCATGTTTTGCACGAGCTTCTTGAATGCTGTGCAATTTTCTATCGTGTGCCCCGGTACTCCGCCGTGGTACTCACAGTGTGCCTTCTCATCGTACCATGCAGGGTAAGGCGGTTGGAAGGGAGTAACATGATACGGGCGAACCAGATCAGCCTCGTATAAGTGCTTGTACATCTCTTTGTACGATATGGGTAGAGGGGTGAAGGTCATTCTCTCTTGTTCCTTCCTGGGAGCCCTATTCTCTCTTCGGTTCGAGCCTTGCGCATTCCCGACTGCGGCTTGAGGCGCTGAGACTGTGAAGTGCTTAGAAGCCTCGTAAGTACCGACGTTGTTCACATCATGGTCCTTCTTCTTAAACTGCTTTCGGGCATTCTCGCCTCCATCAATCCTACCACTCTTGATAGCTGCTTCGATCCGCTCACCGGTCATAACCATATCTGAGAAGTTACCGATATGGTTGCTTATCATGCGGTCATAGAGGGTCCCTTTCAAAGTGTCAACAAACATAGGGGAGATCTCATTCTCACGAAGTGGGGGTTGAACTTGTGCCGCCACATCTCGCCAACGCTGGGCGTATTCACGGAGGCTTTCATTGTGCCTTTGCTCCAAACCTTGTAGCATGAGTCGGTTCAGAACCATGTCGGTTATATGCCTATACTGATCGGTGAAAGCCTTGGCCAAATCCTTCCACGACCTAATTTGAGCACGAGTCAACTGATTGTACCACCTCACCGCGGGCCCCACTAAACTGTCTTGGAAGCAGTGAATTAGTAACTTCTCATTGTCGATGAAACATGTCATCTTTCTACAAAACATGGTTATGTGAGCAGTAGGGCAAGTCGTCCCATCGAACTTCTCAAACTCTGGCGTCTTGAACTTGGGCGGGATTATCAGATCCGGAACCAAACTGAGGTCTCTGGCATTCATCCCGTATGCCCCCTCTTCTCCTTCTTTAGTTCGGAATTTCTCCTCGAGGTCTTTCCGGGTCTCTTCTAGTTGTTTTGAGAACTCGGCCTTCACTTTGTTTAAGTTCTTGATCTCATCCAAATCCGGGACACTATCCCCGACATTCTCCGCATTAAAAATTAGGCCCGAAGGAGCGTGGGTAGAAGCGCCCGCCTGGTGTGATGTTGCCCCATCTCCTTGGGTAGCCGCTCCTTGCGAGGGCTTAGGGGTATCGGTGACAAAGCCCGGGGAAAACGAAGGGTTTCCCTTATCCTGACTAGGGTTTTCGACAGCACCCTTTCCTTTCAAATTGGCTTGCAGCAACTGAGATATCTCGTTCATCATATCTTGTTGGGACTTGATGATGGTGTCCCTCAACTCTTGCTGGGCTCGCTCTAACTGACCTCTCAAATCAGCTTCCAACTTAGCAAAACCCTCCTCCATTTGCTTTCTTTGGCGGCGAGTAAAGTGTGAGTGCGAAATCTTCGATAGTCACGAATGCTGCCATGACCTCGAACAATTAATTCCAAGACTTAATGATGTAATGCATGATATGTCGAATGCAAAACAGAAACAAATGATTGAAGGCAATAAATCAAAAAACACAAAATCGAATGCAATGAAGTGTTGATTCGACGAACATCCTCATTAAACAACTTTTCATAATGGAGATCAAATCTTGTTACAACGAGGTAAGAAAATAGATACACAAGGTACGATTTTTTTCTCTCTTTTTTTCTCGTCCCTTTCCTTCAAATTAGGGTCTCGAAAACTCCGTTGCTATGGATTCTTTCTCCCATTGTGAAAGTTTTCAACTTAGACTGTTCTCGAATCAACACTTCGTATGAAAATGCGATGAGTATGCAAAAATAATCAAAATAAGACAAAAAGGCAACTGGGTTAGTAACACCAATAATGAAGACTGAATAAAACAAGTCAACAGAAAACACCAAAGCAGGTTAATAAAGCAAGACCTACTAGCATGAATTCTAATTCTACGGTTAACCGCATGGCTCTAACTGGGGTAGGCTTCTTAAATTCTCACTCATGTGGTTCAGTTCTAACAAGGGTACCCGAACCTATCTCATCACCTACTAAGGTAACAAGAACCCCAATTCTGGCCCATTACAAGCTTGCGAATTGGTTTCGGTTCGGGGGAAAGCACAACCTAATGACGTGGAGGGCTGCTCACATGTCAAAGGCGTGGATTCCGGAAGTGAATTACCGACCCGTGGAGGGAGACTCACGTGGGTATGGGCGTTTCACTCCCACTTAAGGGACGAAGCTCGGGTATAGAGCTTAATGCGTGATGCAACACATGTCGGTGATTCCTTTGAAATTAAATGAAGAATTAATTTAAGATCACCAATTATCAAAGCTCGTATAATTCAAGTTCTATTTTCGAGGAAGAACCATCTAGCTAAAGTCAAATCAAATTTCAAAAATTTCCATCATTAAAGGCAACAATTATTTCTTTGGCCTAACTCTCTTTTTGTTTTGAAAAACAAAATTTGTCCCCAGCGGAGTCGCCAAGCTGTAACGGGTTTTTTTTTTCGTCCCGCTACTTTTGAAAAATATTCAATTTGATTTAAAAAGGGGGGAATTTAAAAATTGGCTCGGGTTTCGGGAAAACAACCTTTAAAAGAAATCTTTTTTTTCTCGGTTTGGAGTCGCCACCGGCCACTATGGTAGGCCAGACACCGTAAAAGCTAAACCAGAGATTCTTTTGAAAGGGTTCGGGAGTTGGTTACGCGTGGGGAAGGGTTAGCACCCCCATCATGCCCGGAAATCGGTACCAAAACAATTGTTGCCTTTAATTGATGGAAATTATTCAAAATTTAAGAAGACTTTAATTAGGGGTTCTTAACTGAAAACTGAACTTTAATAATGCGAGCTTTTTCGAACTGGTGGTTTCGACTTAATTAAACATTTAATTAAAAAGGATGACGGTACACCGGACCAAAGACTAAACCGACATCATATAAGACTGACTGCCGTGTTAGTTTAGGGTTCGAATCCCGTACGTCACCTTTATGCATGATGCAAGCAGATAAAATATGATGCTATGGTCTTGTCCTTTTTATTTACGAATTTACCTTTAGACGATTCGAATTAATCCGAATATTCGCGGGACATCCAATAAGCTAGGCATGTCGACCCGAATACGCAAATTAATAGGTATCTCCGTTTTATAATTAAAATTCATTAACATACAAATTAAAATACTAAAAAAATCACATGCAATGACAATTAAAATGTATGTCACGAAAAGTATATTCGAACCACATGAAAGCAGATAACATACACTTATTAAAAATGCATACATCACATATCACAATATGACCAAAATAACATGCAATATAAATAAAATGCAAACAGACAGGGACCGCAATGGTAATTAACCCATAAAAACAATTAAAACACGAAATAGGGGCTAAATTAAAAGGACGCGGAAAACCAGGGGGACCAAAACGGCGATTTTACCATCTGGAAACTGATTAAATCGGACCCAGGGACGAAATTAAAAAGATTCAAAAACGTGGAAGGACCCGGAATGGGATTTTGAAACACGGAGGCCCCTCACGCGTAAAAAGGGTGACGCGGAGGGGTTTAAGATGATAATAAACCATTTTAAAATTAAAAAAACATTATAAATAGAGATTAAAAAAACTCACTTGACCCCTTTTCGTTTTAAAAAAACCTAACTTAAACCGAGAGCCTCCCTCTTCCTTGTTTCTTCTCCGGCGCCGCCAAGGGGTTCCGGTCGCCGTTGCCGGCGCCGGAACCATAAAAAAAACAGTTTTTTAGCCTTCCGAAACCCCAAAACCCTTAAAAAACCTTTGTTTTGATGAAGGCCGAACCAAAAAAACTTATTTTCCTTCCCTTTTCTTTCGATCGAAAACCCCAAAAAAAATAAAAAACCTTCTACCGGCGATCTACGTTCACCGGCTCACCATGCATGGCCCGAAGAGGGTCACGAGGCTTGTCGCCAGCAACGAAAGACCGAAAACGGCAGATCCCGACTCGAAACGAAGGTTAAAAGCTTGACCTTTCACCCCTTTTTTTTGTGAAACTGAAATGGAAAAGAGGGATACCTCTGAAACTGCCTTTTGCTTGTATTGCTTCTGAAAGTTTTGTTACAATTTCCTCTCTCTCTAAAGAAAACCTCTCATGCTCTCCCTATTTTTTTTTATCCCCCCCTTTACAGTGAGTCGATTCGGGCTTTTTATAGCCGGAATATTACAAATTTTCCTCTTTTTATATTACATGAAATCACTGGAAATTGCTGGTAATTGATATTGATTTGTACGACTTGATTGCCTCTGAAATTTCTGGTATTTCGTTGCGTTTTTTGTCTCTGATTTCTTCTGACGTCCTTCGTTTTTTGTTTGTTGCATGTGACTCGTGAGGAGAGGGGACCAGAGAGGCACGGGACGTGGCCGGCGTCGTGGAGCAATCCATGCCGTTGAAGACGGATCTGGACGGCCTGAGGGCATTCGAAAAGGCTCGGCTGTGATGCACGCGCGCGTGTGGGAGCTGGACCGGCGCGCGTGAAGAGGCTGGGGCGTCGCGCGTGCGGCGCGTAGGGGTTCTGGAAGCCTCCGAAGTTTGATTTGGGCCGTTGATCTTGATCTGGATCCAACGGCTGAGATTTCTTGGCGGCTGCATCAAAGATAGGCAGATTAGATTAGGGTTTTTTGAACTTGGGCTTACTTCAGTTATTTGGGCCGAGTGTAATATATTTTTGGGTTCTGATAATGTAAATTGGACTTTGAATATATAAAACTGGGCTTTTATTTATTTTTATTAATTCGGGCTTTTATTTAATTAATGTTTCTGTTTTTTGTTTTCAGAGTTAATAATAATAATAATAATGATATGTACTGTTAGATTTTAGAATGAATTTACTTTGAAAATTGTAGACTGATTTCATGAATCTTAGCTAGGATTTTAAATTCCAACACTTATTAACTACATTTTTTCCAGGTTTATATTTCTGTTTTAATGTTAATTATCTTTAATAGTTTAAATTAGGTCTAAGAGCTCGTGAAGCCCCCGAACTTTTGAAAAAAATCAATTAAGTCCTTAAAGATTTCTCGCACTCAATATCACCCTCAAACCCCAAAAATTAACCAATCTGACCCTTCAACTTACGAAATCCGTTGTTGACCGCGACAGATTAAAAAAAGCACTATTTTAAGTATTGATTTAAAAAATACTTTATCATCAAAGAACTTCCTACATATTAATAAATTTTCACTTTCATAGTCTCAATGTAATTATGTATTAAAAAAGGCACTATTTTCACTTTCTAAGGCTTTTGCGTTCAGTATCACCAAAAAAAATCCAAAAATAAAGTATACAATTTTTAAGTCTTCTATTGTAGCTTGTAGTATAGCGAGAGAAAAAACAACAACAATCGCAAGAATTACTACTGAACAAATGAATAAGAAAACAAATGAAACTCTCGAACTCTTAGGTATTAATTTAAAGAAAATAATAAAAATAATTACGGATCGTATTTTAAAATTAAAATATATAAATGAAAATAGTGGAGAAAAAATAGAAAAAAGATTAAAAAAATAAAAGAGGGAAGATGGTGATAAAGAAGGAGATTAAGGCTACCATGACAAACGACTAAAATTATTAATTTGGACTAAAGTGCTTATAGCCTTAATCTCCCTCTTTATCACCGTTTAAACTTGATCTGATCCGTCATTTTATTTTCTACCTTATTCGAATTTAAATTTTAGAGTAACAATACGAACCCAATTAGACATAAATAAAAAATTATTAATTATTATTATTATTTGATAAAATAAGAAGTTAATTAAAAAAATCCAAATATAGATAGACATTATAATAATTATTTTAATTATTAGACAAAATAGAGTGATGATTGAAATATATATATATATAAATGGGTATTTTATCAATTACACCTAAATATTTAGAATAAAATTAAAGTATCATTTTAAGCGTTTGTGTGGTGAAATTCGCCTAAGGCCGTGCGGTTTGCTTGTTCGAAAATCTAGCCCTTTGACAGTTGGTATCAGAGCGAGGTTTGCGGTTCGGCTAGCTGAAGTCTAGCCCTGTGACAATATGCTACAACTCATTCTGGACAAGTGAGCATTAAACTTTAAAAGAAAACATGTAATTTGGAAGAAAATTAAAATGAGGTACATGAAACAATATCTAGAATGTGGAAAAATGAAGATTCAAATACATACTGAGCTAAAATACTAAGAAAATAGATTTAAGTAATAAAGTATTAAAAGAAAATCGAAGCAGAAGGAAACCTGTAGTTCGTAAACTATGCGTTTCAAGAACCAACATCAGCAAAGAGAAGAATTCATCTTCATAGTCTAACACCTTATACATAATTGGTCTTCTCAATGCCAATACCTATTAATCCACAAATTAAACTCGAAATCTATAATCTTCAGTAGCTATATTAACAATAATTAAATCCATAAAAAAAGTAGTCATTGAAGCAATCTGAAAATAGAAAAAAAAAACTGCAACCAATCTATAAACTTACACTAAACAATAAGAAAAGAATATTTTGAAACAAACTGAAGTAGATACTTGTAGATATTGAAATTGATATTCCTTAAATTAAATTGATCTCTGCATCGATATCGAATGTATCGAAAAATAAAGAAAAACAGATTTAATATGCTAATTACAGAAATTTTTGTAATATGACCATTCATCGGGTCTTTAACATTCGTGCTTACAGAAATTTTTGTTAAATTTCAAATCTAGACAATAAATCCAATCACCAAAACTCGAAGTAGTCAACGTCGTTCCCATTGCCATTGTCGTTCCCATTGCCTTTGCCATTGTTGTTGTTCCCGTTGCCGTTGATGTCACTTCCCCCTCCATTGTTCCCGTTGGTGACTCTTCCCCCAGCATCCTTGGGCCTCTCACTAGAGGAAGAGCACTCATTAATGGGAATTTTCAGGGATGGTTGAAACACCGGTTTGATATTAATGTTTCTTGAAACCTTTCATGAAGATTTTTGGCCAATGTGCTTCACTATGGCCTCAATATCTCCTACACACAGCTTCCTCTCAGCAGTAGAAATCATTTCCGAGATTTTCTACAAAGCTCTCTCCTGGTCCCCAAACTTATGTGAGAAGATGCCGCGCATAATGGTGAGTTTGTCACCCCAAGTTTGTGAGCTGGTCACGCATAATCTGGTTTCCATCCTTCATGGTTTTCAACTCACTCAGAATCAGCTGCAATGTTGCTTCTTTGCCCCACACCATTGTTTCCTGAAACTAAAAACTAGTTAAAGAAAGAAGAAAAAAAAGAAGAGAGAGTAGAGAAACGTAATATATTAAATAACGTAATAACCCTAAGAACAGTAACCCAAATCCTCTGTGAAAAATGTTTCAGAGTGAAACCGAAAAGCTTCCGCCATGCCGGCCGCCACTGATCGGCACCGGCCGCCGCTTGTCGACAACGAAAAATAAAGAAACAGATTCAATCCTTTTTTTTCTAAACCTTAGTAAGCTACCTTAAAAATTCTCTGTATCAAATAAAGGCACCCCAAAAATATTTACTGACCTTGTTTTTATAATAGGAAATCTCTACCGTGATTTTAGGAAAAAGAAAAAGAAAGAAAGAAAATGGACCCGTGCTATCGGAATCCCAAGTTGGGTTTTGAAAAGCTAATTTGATTCATTTTAGGGTTCATTTTAGTATTTAATTTGTTTCGTAATTTGTTTCGACCATAACTTAACTAAATTTGAATTTTAAAACTAAAATATGGAGTAATTAGATTGGAGTCGGGCCTATGCAACTGAAGTTTCATTTGGAAAAATGTCATTAAACTATTTTTAAATATATTTTTTGTCATCAACTTTTAAATGTAAAAAAATGAGTATTAAGTTTTTTTTTTACAAAATTAACATTAAACTTTAAAATATTTTGTGATAAAATTCAAAGTTTAATATTTAACTTGTGACAAAATTTAAAGTTTAATACCTAAAAAAATACATTTTAAATAATTTAATGGCTATCCTTTTAACTTTACCTTTTATTTATTTATAAAACAGAGATCAAAATTTGTTTAGTGACGAAAGATGGATAAATTTTTGTCAGTACTTGTACTTTTCTCTCTTAAAATGACATTATTAATCTTATTGTCTAAAAGAGGATATTCATCTTAGAAGATCTGATTTCAAATATTTTTTGTCATTGAAGTGTGTGTATTGTCAAAGGGTTAAGAATATGTATGAACATATAATGCTTTGTAATTAGCTTAAGAGACTGTTAAAAAAAAGTATTGTTATGTGGCTAGTGTATACGTTGAGAATGTATTACATATAGATAGGGGTGCTAATTGAGTTGAACAGTTCACAAACAACTCAATTAAGGCTCGGGATCTTAGCGAATCCAACAATGCCTAGACTTGATAAGTTCGCGAGCAACTCTTTCTTTTAACTAAATTTTTTATGATTTTTTGGTGGCTACCTCAAAAAAAATTATGTTCCAATAAATTTAAGTGTTAGTTGAAAATTTTAGAAAAATTCAATAACTTACTAGGTAATTTACCCATAAAATATTTGATTTCAAATTTTCAAAACATTTTGTATTTCTCCCGAATTCAAAAAATTAATTATCATTAATAAAAAATTAAATTATGATAATTAGTCTTTACATTTTTATTAAAGCATTTCTTTTTTTCCTTTTTATAATTACTTTATGTATAAAAAGTAGAAAATGGAAAAAGTCTTTCGGTTATCGTATAAAAAATACAATTGAAAATTAAAAACCTTGAAATTTAGTGTAATTTACATTTTAGATGACTAAACTTCACTTCCATTTTCATTTACATCACAAATCTTTAATTTGATATATTTTCACATATTATCATCAAATAATATTTAATTAATAAAATTAATATTTTTCTATACCAATTTTCTGAAACATTTCATTTAAATGAATTCAAAGAAAATATCTAAATTTCATATAAATCCTAACAAAAATATTAAAATGCAAATTAAACATTATGTATTGATGATATGTGAAAAATATGTCAAATAAAAATATAAATTTCAAAAAAAAAATTACTTAACCATCACAATAACTTCCTACCTATTAATTTTATATTATTTACTCTCATAGTCTCAATAGGATTATTTATTTAAAAAGGCATTATTTAAATGAAAATAAACCTAACTTTTAAAATTTTATTTACTATTCTTAAGCAATTTCTATATAATTACAGGTGAGATTGCTAGGATTTTGGTTGAATTCTTGGAGGTAGCTATCACTTCAGTTGTTTCCCTCAAAGGAATTTATCCGTCTTTCTTTTATTTCTTTTGGAATTTACGGCTTTTTCATATGAATTTTACTCTTCACCAAATCCCACGGATAAATCTGTGTTAAAAGTATGTATTGTTTTTTTTTCATAAATCGAAACCTATAATTTTTTTATTTCATGTCATTTTTTTAGTGTTTTCGTGAATTTTTTAATTTTATTTGATATCATTTTTAAAATTCATTTTTAAATATTAAATACTTAAAATCAAAACCTCAAATCATTTGTATTAAATTAAACATTAAAATTTCAAAACATAAGCTAAAAAAATAAAAATCAAATTGATTCGTATCGAAAGTGTTCTTTGATTAAATAATAAGTGACTTTTACAAGTTTTAATAATCGCGTCAAATTTCTCTGTAATACTTTATCTATTGGTTCAAAGTGCTTCAAATTTTAAAGAACCATATTTGATTCAAAGTGAATTTAAATTTGAGGGTAAAATCTTATTTGTTTGTATGATATGTACTGTTAGATTTTAGAATGAATTTACTTTGAAAATTGTAGACTGATTTCATGAATCTTGGCTAGGATTTTAAATTCCAACACTTATTAACTCCCTTCTTTTCCAGGTTTATATTTCTGTTTTAATTTTAATTATCTTTAATAGTTTAAATTAGGCCTAAGAGCTCGTGAAGCCCCCAAACTTTTGAAAAAAATCAATTAAGTCCTTAATGATTTCTCGCACTCAATATCACCCTCAAACCCCACAAATTAACCAATCTGACCCTTCAACTTACGAAATCTGTTGTTGACCGCGACGAATTAAAAAAAGCACTACTTTTAAGTATTGATTTAAAAAATACTTTATCATCAAATAACTTCCTACATATTAATAAATTTTCACTTTCATAGTCTCAATGTGATTATGTATTAAAAAAGGTACTATTTTCACTTTCTAAGGCTTTTGCATTCTGTATCACAAAAAAAAAATCAAAAAAATAAAGTACGCAATTTTTAAGTCTTCTATTGTAGCTTGTAGTATAGCGAGAGAGAAAACAACAACAATCGCAAGAATTACTACTGAACAAATGAATAAGAAAAAAGATGAAACTCTCGAACTCTTAGGTACTAATTTAAAGAAAACAATAAGAATAATTACGGATCGTATTTTAAAATTAAAATATATAAATGAAAATACTGGAGAAAAAATAGAAAAAAGATTAAAAAAATAAAAGAGGGAAGATGGTGATAAAGAAGGAGATTAAGGCTACCATGACAAACGACTACAATTATTAATTTGGACTAGTGTGTTTATAGCCTTAATCTCCCTCTATATCACCGTTTAAACATGATTCGATCCATCATTTTATGTTCTACCCTATTTGAATTTAAATTTTAGAGTAACAATACGAACCCAATCAGACATAAATAAAAAATTATTAATTATTATTATTATTTGATAAAATAAGGAGTTAATTAAAAAAATCCAAATAGAGATAGACATTATAATAATTATTTTATTTTTATTAAATAAAATAGGGTGATGATTGAAATATATATATATATATATATATAAATAAAGAGGGGCATTTTATCAATTACACCTAAATATTTAGAATAAAATTAAAGTATCATTTTAGGTTAGGTGGGGTAATTTTCACCTTAAACCTAAATCCGACTCGATATTATCATACAAAAATCAGACACAAACTTAATTGGAACCCAAAATTTTCTTAGAAAAATTCGACCATATAAAATCAAATAGAAAACTCATTGAGTAGAGGTGAAATCGCCATCCTTAGGAGCGATTTGTTAGGTATATCAACAAATACTTTTTAAATTAAAACATAATAAATAAATAAAGCGTGTAGAAATGGTCGGTCCATGCATTAGTTGATTCCAGTGTGAGAACTGTGGAAAAAAAAAAGAAACCCTTGTACGGTACGACGTCCGCAGAAACAAAAGAAACATCCCACAAGTAATTTTAATCAATTATTTCCAAAAAAATCACCTTATCCTTCCATTTCCCCAAATTACCCCTCTCCGAAAAGTAATGTTAAAAGTGAAGGTGATGGTGATGGTGAATACAGTGGAAAAGATAAATATGAAAGAAAGAAAAGAAAATATAAAAAGATGATGATATATTATTTAAGATGATAGAAATTTTACAAAGGTAGGTGATACAAAAGAAAAACAAGAAACTGGGAAAATAAAAGACAAAGTGTAACCCCCTCGTCCCGGTCTGGTCGACTGACCGGTCCGAGTAGGCTACACGGGAAAAACCGATGCGAAACCCGTTAAGGTCCCACCTCGGTTAGCGACCCTAGAAAACTTTTTCGTTTATTATAGTCTTATCTAAATGCTTTTATTAAACCTATGTGTGAAACGACAGCAAAAACAAGGCTCACAAGAAGCCTAACAACAAACAGGGCCTAAGCCCAACCCTTGAGACCCATTAGAGATGTCAAACAGCCCATTTTTAGGCCTGTGTTTCGAAACAGACGACACCCATTTCGTAACACGGGCTTCAGTTTAAAAAGCAAGGCACCCGTACCGAAACGCTTCCACCCCGTTTTAGAACAGGGTCACATTTTGCCTAGGCGTTTCGATACCTGTTTTGAAACAGGCGTTTACAGTGGCCCAAGCGTTTCGAAACCTGTTTCGAAACAGGGGCTCACATTGGCCAAACCGTATCGAAACGTGTTCCGATACGAAGGACCCTGGAATCACACTCGTTCCGAAACGGCCCAACTCGTTTTGAAACACCTGCAGCCTGCGGTTTTCCAAAATCATTTTTACACATCTCTAAACGATCCCAAACGCCCTAAACGACCCCAAGAAGCATACACAACATACAAACACACTCTAGAGGTATACACCCTATAGCAACCATGCTCAAGATACCCAAGATATAAGATAGGCATCCAAATACAAGATCATACATTCACCACAAGGAAGCATACATAGCTTTTAAGGTTACATGCATCAAAGCTCAAATCAACAACACCTATCCCATTGCTTGACTATTACATTCTACAATTTAAAGATCATACTTGAGCTAACCAAAAGCAACACTTTGAGACCTTTCCTTGCCCTTGCCACCCACAAGCTACTGATCTGCATTGTCGAACAAAAAGGAGCGTAAGCATAAAGGCTTAGTGAGGGTAAGCTCATAAAACAAACCTTCGACAATGCAGGGTCCAAGCACGAGCAAGAATTAAAAATAGAATGCATGGTCTTACCTCCAATCCTCAAGAGCCGAAATAAAAGATGATGCATGAACATATTATCAAAGTCATGCCATGCTCAACAAGTCCATAACCACAACATATAGAATCACATATAACCAACATATGAGCAACGTAATCCACAATCCGTATTGGCACCTAGCTATGACTCGAATACGCAGATAACCGTTGAAACTCACATCCAACAACACAACCATTACCTGACGGTGGGATTACACTCATCATTGTTCACGCGGAGGGGATTCCACTCATCCTCACGCCTCGTTTCACGCGGAGGAGTTTTTATTCATCCTCACGCCCGTCGATGGGATTCCACTCATCACCGACGAATATATATATAAAAAGATTTCCGGGTGAACCCGTACTCCATCTTGATGACTACCATAATCAAGACCACGCGCGCATTTTGACTCACGTGTGCACACTAAACATCCTAATGATCGATCATTTGTACCCAAGCATACTAGTGCCAATACTACACATTTCATTAATCTTTCACAATATCATTTCATAACAACTTCCGTGCTTAGCACGTACTCACCATGACTTACCGTCATGCACAAACCACATTTCCATGCCTAGCATGTACTCACCATGATCCTCGGATCATACAATCACCTCATAATCTCATTTCACATGTCAACACTACATGTATATCATTAACACAAATATCACATCATATTTCATACATATGTATATCTCCATCATATTTATCATCAACATGCATATAACAATGCATTAAGCCATGCCTCAACATACATGTATAACAACATATACATAACCACCATTAGCACGATTAAACATGAGGCATAAATTAAAACTTTAAAGATCAACCAAGGTCTCTAACTAAAGTTTGGGATTAGGCTACCACTCTAATCCCAACTCTAGGTGGGTCTACCAATCTCAACCTAGTCCACATGCTTGAACCAATTGCTCAAAACCATTTAAAACATTTTAACCACTCACCTTCACCTCCAAGCTCAACTACCAAGCAACCAAAATCTTCAAGTTTCCGGATTCACTCCCGAAGCTTTACCAATACAATTTCTTGCTTCTAATCATTACAACACAACCAAAATAGCCTCAAATCAGTCCACGCAACAATGTAACAACCCGGAACACTAATCAAACAATAAACACATGAATTCAAGCCATGAACAATCCCCAAAATCACCAAACCCGAGCAGCCCTTATACCCAGCCCAAAACTTGTGATTTCAACACATTTAACACATTCAAAAGCTTCCAAAACAGCCCCCAACTATTACCCTAACATCAACCCTCAAATTCTAACACAAACCATACCCAAAACTCATCTAAAAACCCTCCTAAAACCCTACCAAAACCCAAATTCGGGAATTCATATAAAACACTCTAAAAATTATATATGTTGGACCATTTGGTTCATAAACATCATATCTAACAATAACAAATCAAAAGCTTCAGTAAAAACCCAGAAAAATATCATTTTTATTCAAATCTTCCAAAAACCCAAATTCTAGAACATTGATGAAAATGAAATCTATTTGTACTTTCAAGTAGAGGAAGATGAGAGCAAGGTGGGGATGTGTTTACCTTTCAAATTCGAGCCAAAATGAAGGAGAAAGAAGGTGGGATAGAACTTGGAGAAAAACTCTCCCATTGTCGTGAAAATGGAGAGATGAGGAGGGGGAAGATGAAAATTTTGTGTTTTAATTAAAAATGGGGGTTTTTAATTTGGAAGTCCAACTATTTACAAAAATGCCATTAAAAGGGCTATTGGGCTTAAATATCATAAATTTGGTCCAACACTTTAATTTTAATTTTGCAAAACAAAACCGGGATATTATTTTATTTATTTATTTCTCCCGACCCCTAAACCCGGGTGTTACAACTCTCCCCCACTTAAGGAAATTTCGTCCATGAAATTCACTGGACAGGAAAAGCCACGAAATCTACTCCTCCACACTTATCTTCTCACCACAACATACTACCAACTCGGTAGTCTTACTACACAACATTAGCTATTTGATGCTAAGATCTCAATGGTTCCTTCAAGGCATGTCAATTTTAAACTCAACTCAACCTCTTCTACAAGCATAGCATAGAACAGATCTGAATCACATTCCCGAATCCAAGATACACAAAACAAATCACAAACCCCTTTCTAACTCTGGTGGTAACCGCAACAAATAAACAATAGAACTAGCCTGATTCACAATCTCATACAACATTGTTCGAACACTTGACCCACAACCTTCTTTGACTAATCATCTGACTTCAACAGGTAACCAAACACTATGCAGACGTCTTCAAAAATTTTAGTTGGGATCTCGAATCTCTATTACCCACTTTCATTAAGAACCCTCCACGTATTTAACAAACTAGAAGAAAACTGATGCTTGGTCTTGACACACTGGCAAACTCTACACTTACTCTCATGCTGAACCACATCATCCATCAACTCAATCCAGAAGTACTCATCTTCAACCCACAATATGTCTTCATACTACTCTGATGCACTACAAATGAACTGTCGTGTGCTTCGGCCAAAACAATTCATCTCAAAACCCTATGTCAATCGACACAACTATTCTATCTCTGAAATTCAAAACTCTCTCTCATCTCTGAAACTGTATTTTGAAGGTCTTCCTTCCACTATGTCTTGCACGTGAGGTGCCAAGAACCTGTCTCGCAACTGCTTCTCTTTAAGTATTCTGACTCAAGGTAGATTTTACCTGAAGTTCAGCCACGAAACTATTATCATTTGGTAAACTGAATCCGGCAAACACAGCTCGCAACTCTACTACTAATCTATCAACAACATAACTCGGAACATCGGTTACTACGTTAACTCTCTTAGGATGATACTCAATCTTGAGATTACGGTCTTCAAGCAATTCTAACAACTTATGTTGTTCAAGTTTCAACCTTTTCTAAGTCGTCAAATATTTCAAGTTCTGATGATAAGTGTATATTGTGCATTTCTTACTGTACAAGCTTTGTCTCTAAGTCTTCGAAGCAAATTTAACTGTAATTAACTCTGTGTCTAGTGTCGGATAAATCCTTTCAAGGTCTTTCAATTATCTCGATGAATAGGCCACAATCTTCTGTCTTGCATAAGCACACAACCTAACTCTACATGTAACGCATCACAATAGTTCACAAATTCTTTCTCTGACAATGGCTGGATCACGGTCGAAGCTCTCTTCAAAGTTTATTTCGGTTTCTCAAGGGCTTGTTGTCTCGTATCTGACCATGCCACTAAGCATTCTTCCGTAGCAACTTGTCAATGGAGCACCTATCTTCGAAAGACTATTTAAAATTCTCTGAAAGTAACAATGCTAGAGCTAAGAACTATAGATACATGTCACAGTCTTCAGTTTCTTCCAACTCACATCTTCTTCTGCCCACTTGGGATTTGCTCTAATACACTCGGCTAATCTACATGTCCTAGGAGAACATATTCCTTAACTCGGAGTTCACGTTTGCCCATCTTGGCATACAACTGATTCTCTAATAGGATCTACAACACTAACTTCAAAGCTTGTCATGATCTTCCTCGGTACTTGAGTATACCTATGTATCATTTAAGAGGACTGCTACAAACTGATCAAGGAGTTCAGGAAATATTTTGCTCAGCATCTCTATAAAAGTAACTAACACACTAGTCAAACAAAATGGCATAACTCGGAACTCAAAGCGATCACATCTTGCCCCAAAAGCTATCTTCGGTACATCAACTTCTCTCATTTTCAACTAGCAGAAATCGGATCTCAAATTAATCTTCGAAAAGACTGAAGCACACCCTAACTGATCAACAAGCCACTGACACTCAGAAATAAATACTAATTATTCACTGTCAAATGTCTCAACTGTCTGTAATCTAAACACATTCTCGTATTGTCATCTCTCTTCTTCACAAATTGCACTGTCATACTCTAAAATGATGTACTAGGCCTAATGAATCTACGGTCTAACAAATCTCGAAGTTGATTCTTCAACACTCTCAATTCTTTCGGGAACCATAAGATACAGAGCAATCAAAATAGGAGCAAACTCGGAGACGGTCTCAATAACAATTATTCTCCCCTATTAAGAGACAAACCGGGTAATTCTTCCAAACACTTCTAGGAAAATCACAAACTATTCTAACATTCTACGGTCTAATCTTCATTCAAAAATCAAATCCATCACATTTGCTAGGCAAGTCTATCAACTAATCTCAATCAATCTTTGACCTCTAAAGTTGGATCAACATTCGATAAGGAGTTCACATCCACACCTACCACTACGGTCTCACAGAAATCTGCAACTTCAAGGCAACTCTCTCTTTATCTCAATGTATACCCTAGCTATGTGTTCTACAAGCCAAACCATGTCAAAAGGTTCATCGAAACCGTAAAAGACAATTACTTCACACCTGCTAGAAACACGTAACCCTGAACCATCACAAACATCTTCCGCACATCTTTTTGACCACCACTATCTCACCAAAAGGTCTAGTCACATGTGTCCCTATGTCTAAAATCTCAACAGAGATATCTAGCTTCCTTACATGCTCACACAAAAGGATGTATCCGCAGAAATTGCAACTTCACATGTACACAGCTGATAGTCTTCGGTTCTCTTGTCTTCAGGCTGACCCTTCAAACATAACCTAACTCTTCAAATCTGTTCTTAGAGCATCTCTAGACTTCAAAGTTCGATTCTGATCACACAAATTGATTCCCACTCACGGATACTGACCGACTGTCTTGTATTAACACCATAGGACGAACCCCAACGATCACCTACTAACATTTTTGAATTTCAGATCACTCACACGAGACCATTACCCTGATCTCGCCAAAAGAACTAAGGTGCTCACACCTACCTCTAACACTTCACCTGACACAATCACTTTGCATGCTTGCTAACACATACGGAAGTACAGATTCAGGATCAACCGGAGGGAACAAACTCAAAACTGTACCAAGGGCTTATCTGCTAACATCGATACTACTCTAACTCCCACTCACGGGTCTTCACTTCTTTTTACCAACTATACCAGAATTGATCACATCGTCCCTCACCAACCGGAGCCAACCCTCATACACCCGGACTCACGCAAAAAAATGTACCTCAACTCTGGTAAAACCATACTCCCTTAACTATAGCAAAGAACTTCCTCAACATTATTCATAATTTCAGAAACCACAGGTTCTACTTACTGATTCACGACCCACGCCTCAGCCTCAAACTTACTAAAAGCAATAAATCAACAACAACAACAAATTATCATACAAACTGGGTTAGCAAAGGAAAGGGTCCAAGTGGCTCAAGTATGATTCTCTCACTTAAAATCTCTTTTTTTCGATGTAATAGAAGCAATAGGGCTCTACTCAACATGCTTCAAGATACACACGCGCACGATCAAACAACATACATTCACAAACGAGCAATCACACATCACATCATACTCGAATAACAAGCAACATGCTTACATGGCAAGCAAACATTGTGCAATTTCAATACAAAAATTAAACTCACCTCACTTACCTGCCCAAGGTCTCGGAAACCTTAGGCTCTGATACCAACAAATGTAACCCCCTCGTCCCGGTCTGGTCGACTGACCGGTCCGAGTAGGCTACACGGGGAAAACCGATGCGAAACCCGTTAAGGTCCCATCTCGTTTAGCGACCCTAGAAAACTTTTTTCGTTTATTATAGTCTTATCTAAATGCTTTTATTAAACCTATGTGTGAAACGACAGCAAAAACAAGGCTCACAAGAAGCCTAACAACAAACAGGGCCTAAGCCCAACCCTTGAGACCCATTAGAGATGTCAAATAGCCCATTTTTAGGCCTGTGTTTCAAAACAGACGACACCCATTTCGGAACACGGGCTTCAGTTTAAAAAGTAAGACACCCGTACCGAAACGCTTCTACCCCATTTCGGATCAGGGTCACGTTTTGCCTAGGCGTTTCGATACCCGTTTCGAAACAGGCGTTTACAGTGGCCCAAGCGTTTCGAAACCTGTTTCGAAACAGGGGCTCACATTAGCCAAACCGTATCGAAACGTGTTCCGATACGAGGGAACATGGAATCACACCCGTTCCGAAACGACCCAACTCGTTTCGAAACACCTACAACCTGCGGTTTTCCAAAATCATTTTTACACATCTCTAAACGATCCCAAACGCCCTAAACGACCCCAAGAAGCATACACAACATACAAACACACTCTAGAGGTATACACCCTATAGCAACCATGCTCAAGATACCCAAGATATAAGATAGGCATCCAAATACAAGATCATACATTCACCACAAGGAAGCATACATAGCTTTTAAGGTTACATGCCTTAGCCAACAAAACATATAAGCATTCAAGACATGCAACATAAACAAGGTTTACAATTCAAACAAAGCATCCAAGAGCCAAACCAATTCAACATACATCAAAGCTCAAATCAACAACACTTATCCCATTGCTTGACTATTACATTCTACAATTTAAAGATCATACTTGAGCTAACCAAAAGCAACACTTTGAGACCTTTCCTTGCCCTTGCCACCCACAAGCTACTTATCTGCATTGTCGAACAAAAAGGAGCGTAAGCATAAAAGCTTAGTGAGGGTAAGCTCATAAAACAAACCTTCGACAATGCAGGGTTCAAGCACGAGCAAGAATTAAAAATAGAATGCATGGTCTTACCTCCAATCCTCAAGAGCCGAAATAAAAGATGATGCATGAACATATTATCAAAGTCATGTCATGCTCAACAAGTCCATAACCACAACATATAGAATCACATATAACCAACATATGAGCAACGTAATCCACAATCCGTATTGGCACCTAGCTATGACTCGAATACGCGGATAACCGTTGGAACTCACATCCAACAACACAACCATTACCTGACGGAGGGGATTCCACTCATCCTCACGCCTCGTTTCACGTGGAGGGGATTCCATTCATCCTCACGCCGGTCGATGGGATTCCACTCATCACCGACGAATATATATATAAAAAGATTTCCGGGCGAATCCGTACTCCATCTTGATGACTACCATAATCAAGACCACGCGCGCATTTTGACTCACGTGTGCACACTAAACATCCTAATGATCGATCATTTGTACCCAAGCATACTAGTGCCAATACTACACATTTCATTAATCTTTCACAATATCATTTCATAACAACTTCCGTGCTTAGCACGTACTCACCATGACTTACCGTCATGCACAAACCACATTTCCATGCCTAGCATGTACTCACCATGATCCTCGGATCATACAATCACCTCGTAATCTCATTTACCATATCAACACTACATGTATATCATTAACACAAATATCACATCATGTTTCATACATAAGTATATCTCCATCATATTTATCATCAACATGCATATAACAATGCATTAAGTCATGCCTCAACATACATGTATAACAACACATACATAACCACCATAAGCACGATTAAACATGAGGCATAAATCAACACTTTAAAGATCAACCAAGGTCTCTAACTAAAGTTTAGGATTAGACCACCACTCTAATCCCAACTCTAGGTGGGTCTACCAATCTCAACCTAGTCCACATGCTTGAACCAATTGCTCAAAACCATTTAAAACATTTTAACCACTCACCTTCACCTCCAAGCTCAACTACCAAGCAACCAAAATCTTCAAGTTTCTAGATTCACTCCCGAAACTTTACGAATACAATTTCTTGCTTCTAATCATTTCAACACAACCAAAATAGCCTCAAATCAGTCCACGCAACAATGTAACAACCCAGAACACTAATCAAGCAATAAATACATGAATTCAAGCCATGAACAATCCCCAAAATCACCAAACCTGAGCAGCCCTTATACCCAGCCCAAAACTTGTGATTTCAACACATTTAACACATTCAAAATCTTCCAAAACAGCCCCCAACTATTACCCTAATATCAACCATCAAATTCCAACACAAACCATACCCAAAACTCATCTAAAAACCCTCCTAAAACCCCACCAAAACCCAAATTCGGGAATTCATATAAAACACTCTAAAAATTATATATGTTGGACCATTTGGTTCATAAACATCATATCTAACAATAACAAATCAAAAGCTTTAGTAAAAACCCATAAAGATATCATTTTTATTCAAATCTTCCAAAAACCCAAATTCTAGAACATTGATGAAAATGAAATCTATTTGTAGTTTCAAGTAGAGGAAGATGAGAGCAAAGTGGGGATGTGTTTACCTTTCAAATTCGAGCCAAAATGAAGGAGAAAGAAGGTGGGATAGAACTTGGAGAAAAACTCTCCCATTGTCGTGAAAATGGAGAGATGAGGAGGGAGGAAGATGAAAATTTTGTGTTTTAATTAAAAATATGGGTTTTTAATTTGGAAGTCCAACTATTTACAAAAATGCCATTAAAATGGCTATTGGGCTTAAATATCATAAATTTGGTCCAACACTTTAATTTTAATTTTGCAAAACAAAACCGGGATATTATTTTATTTATTTATTTCTCCCGACCCCCAAACACGGGTGTTACACAAAGCAAAAGCAAAAGCTAATAGATTAATGTTGTTATCAAGCAAGGTGCCTTCCTCGGTTGTTCTCCCCCTCCCTTTTATAGACTTCTTTTCATAACTTTATTTAGTTTTTGCTTGAAGTCCGAAGTTTATCCTTTAACTTCCTGTTCATCTGACATGCTGTGTTTTCAGCTTCTGTTCATTATGTTGTCTTTTTAGTTGCCTTTTCAGCTTTCTTGAGTATTTGCTAAATTTGCTTCTCCAATTTCATCTAGGTCCATTGTATTATTGGAACCAGGCGATTCTGGGGAGTTCCAGTGATCCCATGTGTCGTTGATGCCTTCTAATATTTTTTGAGGGTAATCTTCCAATGTCATGTCAACTATGTTTTGTAATAGTTGTCTTGCTTTTTCCTCTGAATTTCTTCCGTCATAGCGAGTTACAAAGATTATTTTGTCATCTGTCGAATAAGCATAGGATTTATCGGACAACATGTTTTGTGCTTTGGCCTTTAAATGTAATCCAACTTGTATTTGATAATAAACTAGATTGTTGTAGCATTTGTTGATGTAATCTTGCAAGTGTGTTGCTTCTTCGTTTGCTGCACGTAATTGGGGTCCTCCAAGCACTCTTTTAATTCTCAAATTTGGTAGGGCTGATAGAATTTTTCTCTTTCAGCTATTCCAATCAGGCTACTAATTTCAAAATGGTAATATTGACAGTAGTCGAGATATTTTATTTTACTGTATAGTTTGGATTTTATAAATGCTGGAAAATCCTTTAGTAGATGGAAAGAAAAGTTTTGCACTGTAATTTCCTTCACAAATCCCCACTCAATATTGTTTATATCAAATGGTTCATGATCAAGTCTATGTTTTATCGCTGGATATTTTTCCTTTATAAAGTTTTCAAAAACATATGCTTGTAGGAAATATTCTGAAAAGGCATTTTTGAATTGCTCTTGTTGGTTGCAAATAGCTTTACTTATTTTAGAAAATAGTTCAATATAAAGAATAAATCTAGATTTATTATATAAGCATAACCTGAATATTTTTACCAAGGTGAAATTTGTTATCCCTTTATCGAAAAAATATTGGCAAATATCAAGAAGATTATTTATCTCCTCCATTTTTAGAAAACTCAATTCAAGTTCTTCTCAATCTCTATATAATATAGATTTCAGTAGTAAATCTTGAATTTTATTTTCTTTAGTTGTTTCTTCAACTAAATTTTCAGAAAGTTTCGTAAGAGCTCTTCTAAAGTTTGCTCTTTGATTGGTGATATGGTTTTTCCATACATCGTTTACCAAGTTGTATAAATTTAAATCTAACCCAGGGTTATAAAAATCTTTAATTTGAGTTTGTTGTGGTTTCACCAACTCTTCGGCGTTTTTTATGATCTCAGCATAAATGGTTTGATATACTGAGTTGGGATCTTGGGCCCATTGAGAATTCTGAGGATAATGCAGTAGGTTTACTTCTGGTGGTGTTGTCATTTGTGTCATATTTCCAATTGATTTTCTTATCATTGGATAAGGAACATAATATCCCGAGTTAGGATAATATATTACCGGATTTGGTGCTTGCATGAATCCTTGTTTAGAATGATGTTGAATCCCTTTATTGGGGTTTTTTCGAACAGTAGTCCATTCTCCAACTGATTCCAGAGGTTTTTTTGCCTCTATCCATCAGGCCTACTAAGATAATCAGCAATAACATTATCAGTACCTTTAATGTATAAGACTTCAAAATTGAAAGTGCATAATTCATTATACCATCTAATTCTTCTAGGTACTGTTTCTAATTTTTTATTAGTGAGAAATTGTTTAACCGCTTGGTTATCGGTCTTTATTATAAATTGATAATGCGTCTGCTAATAGTGTTGGTATTGAATATCTGAGAAAGAAATTGAGCCATCGAAATACTTGTATTTCAAATGGGAAATATATGCACACGAGATGTGTTGCACATGTTCTTAATCTATTGTGCAAGAAGGTGTTAAATATGCTTTTGTATCTGTTGACCGAGTCAGAGCTGCTGTGAGGTACATAAGAGCATCACCATTAAGGATGAAAAAATTCTACAACCGGGCAGAAGAAGAAATGATAGACACTAATGCTCATTTGTGTTTAGAGGTGCCTACTAGGTGGAACTCAACGTACATGATGTTAGAGGTGGCTGAAAAATACGAGCGCGCATTTAATTCGTATGGTCATGAAGACCATAGCTTTTTTGTTGATCTCACAGCTAGAGATGGAGTCCTTACAATTGATGATTAGGAAAATATTCGGAGAATTGTAAAAGTGTTGAAGCCCTTTTATGATCTTACATTGAAGGTATCCGGATCTTTGTATGTCACCTCTCATTTCTTTTGAGAAATATTGATAGATATACATTGTTTACTTGATGGGTGGTCAAATTGTGAAGATTTAGATATAATCTTCATGGCTTCCAAAATGAGGGAGAAATACAATAAGTATTGGGGTGATGCCAAAAAGATCAACTTTCTAGTTTACTTGGCGACTATCTTAGATTCGCGACGTAAAATGGATTTTGTGAGCTTTGGGGTACATTTGCTTTTTCCTAATGTTGCTAGTGAGATTATGAAGGTGATTGATAAAGAATTGCATTGTTTGTTTAATGAATATTTTACCCTTGCTGGGAAAGTTATGGTCTGCCAAGATCAATCTAGTGTTCCGACCAAATTTTCAAATCCTACAGATCAATCAAAGATGAGTTTGGCCGTGCAACAATTTCTGTTGAAGAAACAACGAGTTGGTTTGAAAATTAAATCCGAGTTGGATAGGTACTTGACTGAGGGGGAAGAAGCAAACAACTCGAGTTCATTTGATATATTATTATGGTGGAAACTGAATAGTCCAAGATACACTGTTCTTGGACGTATGGCTTAAGATGTTTTCTCTACCCCTATCTCGACAGTTGCCTCATAGAGTGCATTCAGCACCGGTGGACGTGTTCTAGATAGTTTCAGAAGTTCATTAACTCCGACGATGGTTGAGGCTTTGATTTGTACTCAGGATTGGCTTCGAAAATCTAAGGATCGCATCAACCTTGATGAGTATGTGGAGGAACTTCAAGACATGGAAGATGGTAATGTTTAATTTTGATTATCGTTAATTGTCGACATTATTTATTTTTATCTAATATTTTTTATTTTGTTAGAGTTATCAATAATACCTGAAAATCAAGAAGTTTCCACACAATTGCCGACATTGTACGAAGCGGAAGAAGTCTAAAGTATTCGACAATGTGACAGAAAAACTCAAGAAGTATTTTGTGGCATTTTGATTTTTGGACTATTATCGCTTTGCTTTTCATCGGTTTGTTGCAACTTGTGTAGTTCACTGTTGTTGGATTTCCTAAACTATACTTTGTTTTTATTAATTTGTTTGAGGGTTTGTTTATTTAGCATGGATATCACGTTAAAGTATTTTTACTTTATTGAAGTTGACCATATCCTATGATGTTTGGTATTTGAATCTTTTGGCTTTGTAGGTGGACGCTATTATATACTTGCATACTGGTGGAGAATTTTTGTTGGCTTTGACTTTATATATATGTGCTAACTGCTATCCTTAGTAATTGATGGTGTTCTATTTAGGTGTGTTATTTTTTTAATCAAAATTTAGGTGTGTTACAATGTGTGTTTTCTGTTTTGCTTCATATTTCTTTGTATGATATGGTTTTGTAGTTCAATGAGTTTAAATTTTATGGTCTTATCTCATTTTGAGGATTTTATTAATAACATTTATCGATTGAGCTAAAATAAAGTCGTTTAAAATTAGAATGAATTTGTATTATAACATTATAAATAATTACAACTAAGTTCGAATAGAAACTCGAATAACTCGACTCGAATTTCTTCAACTCGACTCGACTCGAAAAATCTTCGAATGAAAGTTCGAATGATAAAATTAGACTCATCAACTCGAATAACTCAAAATTTTTTGACTCAACTTGATCGAACGCTCAGCCCTAATCTAGGTAATGCACTAGTCCGTTGTTAGCCTATCCAATACCTAATACTATCCTTCTGTACCGGCTACCATCCCAAATTTTTATGGACTCTGCACAATCATTTTCTCCATGGGATATCTCTATCACATTGCATGCCCTCTAAATCAAGCTCCTCACAATCTCTTACTTTTTTAACTTTTGAGACCGGTCATCTGTTGCAACAAACCTGAAAAGGACTTTAGCCAATGTCCAACTGCTCACGCGAAGTCATATTTTGCAGGCAGTCAATTAGCATGTCCGGCTCCTCAATGTTGTTCCCCAAATGGAAGGGTTTCAATTTGAAACAGGAAGAGAAGAGGTTAATGGTGTTATGCTTGTGCTGTTCATCTGAATGATCTGCTTTAACGGCCTCGAACTGGTATCAATCTAGGTTCACTTATCATCAATGCAATGGCATTGAAGTCACAGAACAACCAATAACACTTAAATATGAAAGACAAGGAAATGAGATGAAAAGACCTGCATAGTCTTGGAATATTTGGATTCCAGCTGCTGATAACTCACCTAAGCTCTCCTCAACTTGCAACCTCTAGATGGCTCTCAACAACGTCGATGCCATCTAAGCCACTACTTTGTTGGCAAATATCTTATAACTCCTGAAATACACCATTTTTGTCGGACCAAATGAAAATTAGAGGGAAATTTATGACATATATTACCATTTTTGTCATTGCAAAATTACCTTCCATTCATTGTTGGCATAAGCTGCAATTTCAATATAAAACACACCAGTGGCAGAATGTGCATACAGGAAGATTTCATAAGAGTAGGAATTCATGGAGCAGCTATTGCTGTTGATACTCAACACTGCACTGTTATCTGATGCTTTTAGGGCTCATATTTGTTAAACTCCAACGTTTAAATGTTTGATGGTGCCTTTGCAGAGACCCTTGTAATAAAAAGTGGTACCACATTCTTACAGGAACAATGGCAATTCATTGGAAAGCTGCAACCAAATTAAATATGTAAATATTCAGCTGCTGAGCTGACTTAATCATATGTAATATGAATTGCAGCAAAATGTTCATCTTGAATTAAAGATATTGGAAATAGCTACATTTTGTGCAACCAACTGTGTGACAAGTATTGGTACAAGACTAGTAGTGAGTTGTCATAAATACTTGTACTGTAAGTTGTGATTAGAGTTGTAACAAAATAAAAGGAAGAACATAACAATGAACACTGGGGATTGTTTACGCAGTTCGGGGTCACACCTACATCTGCGGGGCCTTGCCCAGAAAAAATCACTACTAAACTCACAGTACAAGATACATTTAGTACGAATTCTCCCGAAAAAACCTTTCCTACTAGACATTGTATAAACACTCTTTACAAAGGAAAAGACAATCCAAAAACACATCATAAGAAAACTTCTTGGTGAGTAGTTTTGATGCTTCTCAAGCTCATGAACACCTTCATTTTTAGAAGATTTGATGTTCCAAATGCATCAACTTCATGGAGGATTACAGCCCTTTATAAAGGCTCTAATAAAGCCAGTAAATCTCACCAATCCCGTGTGTGCAACAACAATGAACCTGCAAGTTATAAGTGCCAGTACTCGATATGTTAAAATTTATCTCATTTAAATTGAGCATCATCATAATGTAGAAGCGCTTACTGTTACTGAACCCAACTTCATATTCTGTGCACCAATGGTGGCAAACCACAATGCTGTTGTTGATGTTTTTTCTGGTGCAAGTTTAACCAAGGGCCAAATATCGGGCATCATATGTAATGCTAACAAATTCACATTTCCATCAGTGTTTAGACATCAGAATCTTCCGTCAAAAAGAATTTATTTTTATTTTTTTACTAAAATGCACATATGATTTTAAAGTATGGTTGTTCATCTATAAGTAATGAAACAGTTATCAATCTCACCTCCCAATATTCTAAAGCTTCAGTAAGAAACTTGGCTGAAACTCCAAGAAGCTAAAAGGGTGTCCTGCATCGATGTTTCTTTGAGATTCCTGATCTAACTTTTAACTGTATGTCGACCGCATTGGTGCCTTCTGAGCCATGTTCAATGTGGTCAGAATGTATGCCAATATTATGGGATCAATTGAAAAGCAGAGCATGAATAGAAGCATGTTCAAAATAAGCAATCCGGAAGGTCAGCATTGCAAGCTTCCGGAATAAATTTATTTGGTATGAAGTGCAATTGCAAAAAAAAAAAAAAAACAGAGGAACTCTGCTTCAGTGACAAAATTAGACTTAACAAAGTCTGAACAAATCTTCAACCCAGTAATCAAATAAATAAGAGGATTTCATGGGAGTAGAATACCGTGGAATGGATCAGACCTTGGAACATTGATAATTAGATGAGTGCAATTCTATCATGATTTAAAAGCATAAAGCAATTACATAATTACTACCTCTCTTTCTGCTTATAAATTCTTGAAATCCTCAAATGCCCTACCCTAGCCACTGCACCGGTCTCTGAAGATAGAGAACAAGGAAGCAAGATTCACATGTTGAAAATAGAAAAATAATATATTGTTGTAAAAATGGAGAAATGAATGATTCCAAGGATAGGAAGCACCCACCCCCATTCAGCCAAATCTCCGGGATGTGAGCAATCTTAGCACCAATGTCCTTCCGACATCTCTCCTCCAACTCAGGAATTCCTTGTATAGATAACTGTTGCAAAGTGGTCTTGTCCGGAAGTGATGTTAAATTATAGACATAAAGACTTGACAGATTTGTTAGACGTTGAAACCACTCTGGAAGATGCCTACACTTTGGAATATTTTGTAGGTGTAGAGAGCGTAGGGTTGTATGATGTTTGAACACAGGAAAGAGTGACCTCAATCCACCGATGACTAATATTTTCAACTGAACAAGATGTTGAAGGGAAAGGGGGAGAGACAGCAGTTAAGGAATATTATCCATCTCCAAGTCAGAGAGATTCTCGAGGGGTTCCCATTGCTCTCCCTCTAAATCAGAGAGATTCTGGAGGGGTTCCCATTGCATGCCCTCTAAATCAAGCCCCTTGCAATCTCTTATTGTGAAACTTTTGAGACTGGTCAACTGCTTCAAGCACACAGATAAAGACTCGTCTACCACGTCAGGCTCCAGCTCCTCAATATTCTTCACTTCCAAGTATTTCAATTTGGAGAGAGGAAGAGAAGAGGACGAGTGTGCTATATTCATCTGAATCGTCTGCTTCAAAGGCCTTGAACTGGTGTTGGTCAAGGTTAGGTAATCATCGAGTGATGGATACAGCGGCATTGAACTCAAAGGGCAATCTTTAATAAATAAACTGGAAAGACAAGGAAATGACTTGGTTGATGCTCCTATAACTCTTCTGCTATTGTTGTTATCATCATCAATCAGCTTTTCCCTCCACCAACTCTTCAGATTTGGGCATCCACAGAGTGAAAGATATGTAAGCGATGGGAAGAATGAATCTGATTCCCCTTCTCCTCCAGTATCCTCCATGTACTCCAGCTCTGTCAACCCTTCAATCATCAGCCGTTGAAGATGAGGCAATTGAGCCAAGGAAGGCAGATGTTTGAATTTACTAGGACCCTTAATGACGATAAAAGTGAGATTTGTGAGCAAAGAAAGCCAGCTTGGAAACTTGGCATCTCCCCTCCATCCATCCACACGGAGCTCCTTGAGATTAGGATGGGGCTGGAGGTCTTCAAGTGACTTCTCTTCATCATCTCCAGCATCATCGCTCCATTCTAAAACCAATGATTGCAAAAGTTGCTTCTCTTTCAAATTAGCTGCTCTTAACTCCTCTTTTGCATTTTTCACCCATCCCAAATTTCTTATCCTTAGCTCTCCCCTTAAGTTGTTAAGCCCACCCAATTCACTTAGATCCGCAGCAGCAGCACGGGAACCACGTTTGTCCACCACAAACCAGCTTAAAGTCTGAAGACAAGTCAGCTTCCCTATTCCACGTGGCATATGAGTTAAGCTCATACAAATATCACACGGAAGGTGGGTAAGATTCACCAATTTTTCAATCTTCATTGGCAATTCTTCAAGGCTCGTACACCATTCAAGTTTAAGCACTTGCAAATTTTGTATATTGCAAATACTCTTTGGAAGGAACTGAAGATTAATATTCCAAGAGAGATCAAGGTACCTCAAATGTTTGAGCTTGTCAATGGAGCCTTGAATTTTGTTAAGACTTAAATCATTCAATTCTAACACACGCAAGCATCTACAATTTGAAATTATTGAATCCCAAGTTACCTCACTCATATTTTGATTTTCTTTGTTAGGAAAGTGTAGCAAAGTCCGTAACTTGTTTCCCTTGAACAAAGGAGTTAATGAAAAATCAACCGATACATGACGACATATTTCATCAATCTGGTTTGCATTCGAATTTGAATCTAAAATGCAACTCTCTCTCCCTGCTACTGATTCAGCGAGATCATGCATTAAATCATGCATTTTACATGTCATTCCTGAGTATCCATCTCCTTCTACCTCTTGAAAGAAATTTCTTGCTGCCAAATCTTTAAAATGCTCCAACCCAATCTCTTCGAGAGATTGGTTCGGGTCTGATTGCTTTACTAAACCTTGCGCAATCCAAAGTTGAACAAGTGTTTGAACATTAATTTCATGATCTTTTGGGTACAATCTACAATAAGCAAAGCAATGCTTCAAATGAGATGGGAGATGATCATAACTCAGCTTAAGTATAGGCATAATTTCACAGTCTTTTTGAAATACATTATCTTTGAAAAAACGCCACTCGTCTTCGGTTTCTTTAATAGATAACGTACTAGCTACAATCCTTATGGCTAAGGGAACTCCACCACACCTTTTCAAAATTTGATTTCCTATTTCCAAAAGGGAGTCGACGACAGATCTTTGATCAAATGCTATTTTTTTGAACAAAGACTCGGCATCATCATGAGACAAGCCTTTCAGAACGTAAGGCTCACATTTACTAGTAACCTTTGCTACTGTACGAGAGCGAGTGGTTACTATTATCCTACTTCCTTCAGCCCCGCCCATTAGTAATTTCTTCAACTTATTCCACTCTTCTCCATCCTCGTTCCAAATATCATCTAAAACAAGCAAATATTTTTTACCATCAATTTCATCCCGAAGTTGTTTTTGCAGTTGATCCATCTCCAGATTTTGATCGGGTGCTTGATTAGATACGGATTTAATAACGTTTGCTACTATTGTTTTCACATCAAAAATATCAGAAACACAAACCCACATCCTCAACTCAAAATGATCTTTAATCATATCATCGTTGTACACAAATTGGGCTAATGCAGTCTTGCCTAAGCCTCCAATTCCCACAATTGGAACCATACTAACATTCTCTTCCCTTGGAAACTCTGTATTTAGCATGAGTTGTACAAGAGCTGCTTTATCACCGTCCCTCCCTATTATTTCATCTTTACGCACAAAAGAATGCGTTTGCCGCCTCTTTTTGGGCGTTTCCAAAGGATGGTCACGTTGTACCAGGTTTAACTCACTGCTCTGACTTTGAATGGAACTAAATCTGGCCATAATGGCCTTGATTTTACTACCCATTTTGCGAGCATAAGCAAACTGGTTTGAGCTGGAGAAGAAAACACGTACCTCTTTCCTCAGCTTGTTCCCACTCATCACATCCTTCCGCAACACTTCGGTGTGGACATCATCCAGCAAGTCTTCCGCATCATACAGTGCATCTTTCAGCTCTTCAAGCCAAACTTTGACAAGATTGCTGCTCACAGATTTCTCTTGTGCGTCCAGAAGCACAGCTTGAATTCTGATGACGGTGCGTTTGAGGTCGTGGAGGTCATCTTTGAGATTCCACCACAGTCCGATTTGAGAGAGAGCAAGGGAGCTCAATTTAGTGATGAGCCCTGCGGCTATGTCAAAACCAATAGCTTCGGCCATGTGTGGTTCAAAACTTGAAACAGAAAGGAAGGCAAAAGTGTTTGGTGATTTGCAAGAGGAGATGAAATGAAAGGGTAGGTGATAATACTTTAGTAGTATATATTATAGATATTTCAGTGGAGACCTACAGAACATGTGGTGTTACTGTTTCTCCCACTAGTAAATTAGTAATTTCTTACAGCAAAGTAGGCCCTTCGGCCTACAAGACGACATAAAAGCTTTCAAATGTTGCAACTGGCAACCCAACTCCTCATTTTAGACTCCATGATCAAAGCTAGAGTTTGTAAACGAGCCGAGTCGAGTATTACCGAGCTCGACTCATATCGTTAAGATTTTGAGTAGAGCTTAATTTGAGATCATTCGAGTCAAATGTTGACCGATCTTTGACCGTGTCAGACTTGAGTAACTCGCGATCTGTCGCGTCTTATTTAAAATCCTATTAGGGAAAAAATTGATACACAAATTGTGTAAACTCAAGCTCGTTAATTTTAGAGTTTAGAGTCTTAGTTTAGGGTTTAGAAGTTTAGGCTATTGGGTGTAGAATTTAGTATTTAGGTTTTAGGGCTTATGTTTAGGGTTTAGGTTTAGAAATTTAGATTTTAAATTTAAAAAAAAAACTATTATATTATATTATATTATATTTTTGAGTAGATCGCTAACTTTTCGAATCGGTTATCAATTAACTCAATTCGTTAAGAACTTGACCCGAGTTTAAACTCTAATCGAGTTTAATTAAATCGAACTTTAACTGAGTCAAACTCAAATAACTCACTATTTGAACTCTAATCAAAGCAAAGCAGGGCCCTTTGGCCTCAAATGTAAAAAATGGTGCCTTTATTTTATAAATAAAAGCTCATGATCATTCGAAGAAGTTTCCCATCATTTACAATTGAAATGATCGAGGAGCTCTTAAGATTCTTACTCTTAATCTAGTCTTACATAAATATTACGAGGATAAAATACACCATTTATTATTCAACTATCTTCTCATTTCTATTTTAGTCATTCAACTTTAAAAAATTTTAATTTACTAACTGATTTTTAAATTGCTCATATTTTAGTCACTTTCGATTATTTTATTATTATTATTGAATTTATTAATATTATTAAATATAAAAATAATTTAAAATAAATATTAAAATCATATTTTGTTAATATTAAATTTAAAAATATGAAGAAAAAAATCACCACCGTCGCCAACCACTGTTGGTCTCAGAATTGACGACTGTTTGATCCCAAATTGCACCGATGGACTTGTTTAGACACGCTGAGTTCAAATCTGGTGTTTGTTTCACCGAAAAATGTCCCAACCCCGCAAATCTCGTTTGAAATTTTTCGGTTTTCTAACTTTTGATCTCTTTTTTGTGAACTTCGGAGCACTTTTCGGCAAAATAGAGGTCAGATTCGAACTCGGGGGCCGAGACGAGTGATCGGTGAAATATGGGAATGAACGGCCACGATCTACGATCGTCGACGGTGGCGGTCAACGACAACAAATGATGGTCGACGAACAGTTGGATTTAATTTTATATTTTAAATTATTTTTATATTAAATAATAATAATAATAAATTCCAAAAAAAAAGAAAAATAGTAATAAAATAATTGAGAGTGACCAAATAGGAGCTCGAAAGTTCAGTTAGTAAATTAAAAAGTTTAAAAGTTGAGTGACCAAAATAGGAGTGAGAAGATAGTTGAGTGATGATCTATTTATTTTACTCATATTATGATTTATAGCCTTATAGGGATGTAAAAAAATTGATCCGACCCAAAAACCTAATTAAAGTTACTCAAGTTTGAATTGGTTGTGATCCGAGTTGGTCATGATTTGAACTCGATCCGAATCCAATCTAATGACCTGAATTCATGTTGTACCTAATTATTTTGGATATGAATCCAACAAACGATTCAAACTCGATAATGTAATAACCGAATCTAACATACACTCGAACTGATATGAACCCTAATACAAAATTAACTTGGTAAATATTTAATATAATTCAACTTGAAAACGATCCAGAATCTATTTTTATCTGACATGTTAACAACCCGACTTGTTAATTGACTTGACCTTTAATTGATGTGACATGTAAATGACTCGACTTGTTGTTAACTCAGCTTCTTAATTCACCCAACCTATAAAATGAGTAGAGTAAGTGGTGCTCTTTATGTTCAATTTAACTCAAAACTCTTAATTGCTTGCGATGAAAATTACTCGCCCAATCCAAAATTCATTTTCTAAAATATTATTTATTGTTAAAAATAGATTATGAAAGTATGCATTTGAACTTATTGAATTTAAAACTTCGTAAATTATTAATTTGATATTACTATTATTACACTAAAAAAATATCTATTACGAATTACTAATATAATTTTAATTTTTTGACTCGAATTAATCTGACTCGGATAAGTTATAAATTGATCAGTTGGTCTAAATAGACTGCTCTATTTACAAATTAGTAGTAAATCACGTGCGAAGGAATAAAATGATACAAATGTTGCAAATAATAATAGTTAAATGTTACAAACTCACAATCCGACATGTCATGACTGAAGAAAATTAAATGTCGAATTTGGAAGAAAAAAATCATAGTACTACAAGTCGTCTGTCGTAGAAGTAGAACCACTATTATGTTAGATAACCAATCATGACCCGATTTTCATGAATGGCCTTAGGCAAACATAATCTAAATCTGGTAAATACTTGATCCAAATTTCATCCGAAATTGATATTGCCCACATTGAATTTCATTCGAAACCGACTTAAATTTAATCCGATACCTAAAATGACTCAACTTGAAGTCCACAACCCATCACCTATGGAAAGTGTGGTGCTTCTCCCACTAGTAATTTGTTACAGCAATTGGCCTCTGAAGACGACATAAAAGCTTTCAATTGTTGCAACTGGAGTGGCAAGCCAAGTCCTTTTAGACTCCATGATTAAAGTAAAGCAAATCAAAGCAAAGCAGGGCCCTTTGGCCTCAAATGTAAAAGAATGGTGTCTTTTAGACTCTATGATGATTCGAAGAAGTTTCCCATCATTTACAATTGAAATGTTCTCAAGGAGCTCTTTAGATTCGCACTCTTTTTTTTAATATGCTGGTGTGATATAATGGTAGCATCTGTTCAACTTCTTTTGTTTTTTTTAATAAGGTGCGCACACCATACAAAACTGATACTTAAATCCGGATTACCTGAATAAATTACATCATCCTTTACCACTGAGACAACAAGGGGTGAGCATTTAGATTCTCACTCTTAAATCTTTTATACATAAATATTTTTTTGAATATGTAGGCCAGCTAATCTTTTATTAAACAAAGAGGAAAACAAACCACACTCGAAAAACACGTGTAGCCACGTGGTCAGCAAACAAAACCCAACAGTCATAAGGCACAACACCGAAAAAGGAGACAAACAAAAGCCAAAAACAAGATCAAAATAAAGAAAAACAAAACAGAGGGTAAGATTAGGCCAGCCAGCTATCGTCGGAAAAATGCTGAGGAGAACCATCAGAATAGAGCGATATGGCGCCGACGAGAACTCAAGGAGTGTTGAAAAAACCATCGGAAAGATCCTTGAGTGAAAAAAGAGGGCCATCACAGTTACGTTTCGGCAAACCACCGTCTATCATCGTCCACCAGAACGACAATCTGCGGCGGGGCTTCCTCCACCCAGAAACTGTCTTCAGGCAAAGTACGACGGAGATAGGCTAATGCATGTGCCACACGATTGGATTCCTGCGGTGAGAAAAGGTAAACACAACTCATAAATTTCACAGAAAAACCTTTCGCCTCCCCTATTATTGTGCTAATCTCCGATCTATCTTGATTCGGCGAGGTGAGCTTAAGAAACAATGGTACGGCTGTCAGTGGCAACCTCAATCCTCGGGAGACCCAAGTCCCAAGCAAATCGGAGACCATGCACTACCGATTGAGCTTCTGCGGAAAAAGAGGAGGCAACATGGTAAACCCTCAAACACATGGCTCCTAAAAGTAACCCCTCTACGTCTCGAATGGAGACTCCCACATCAGCTGTGTTTCTATTAACATTATAACTTGCATCACAGTTAACTTTAACCACTGGATGGGGAGGGGGCGTCCAACGAGCACTAAGATTTGGGTTGGAGGAGCAGAGTCTGGAAGATACAGTTGAATATCCAACCAGTAGCTGTGCGATAAGGTAACCATACTTTCTGGGCTTTTATTTTCTCCTTCAAAGATAAATTTGTTCCTTGTAATCCATAGAGGCCAAATACAAATAATGATGAGTTGCATGTATCTCCTACCATTAATCTGCAACACACTAGTTATCCAATTAGCAATATCTGTATGATGATCAATGGTACCACACTGAATATCCAGCAAAGACCAAACGCGCTCCGCAAAAGTACAATTACGGATAACGTGGGCTACATCCTCAGGTTCCTGTATACATCGAGGGCATATCGAGTTGTTAGCTACCCTTCGGATACATAGGTTTCGCTTCGTATGAACAAAATTACGGATGAACTTCCAGCATTGGATGTTCATTTTAGTAGGACACCCAGACTGCCACACTTGTTTTAGGATGGAACTTGCAGTAGAATTAACCGATAGGTCCGAGAGCAACAGTCGATATCCACTCCTTACCGAGTAGACCCCATTACGTTCCCCACACCACATGTAACCCCCTCGTCCCGGTCTGGCCGGATGACCGGTCCGAGTGAGCCACACGGGGAAAACTGAAGCGAAACCCCAAGGATTTCCCCTCGGTAAGCAACCCTATTTTTTTTCTTTTTATTTTAATCTTGTCTGGAGGATGGTAAAACCCTAAGTGATTCACAACAGCAGAAACATACAAGGAAAACACATTCGAACCCCGGTCATGCATAAACAGTCCATTTTTAAGCTTACAGGCAGACAGTATCGATACCTTTACCAGGGGTATCGATACCCCATTTCTCGGTCAACCCTCCTTGGTCAACAGAGTAGACCCGTATCGATACTCAGGAACCCCGTATCGATACGCTCTACTTTCACTCAAAACTCCAAATTCCAGAGACTTTGGAGGGTATCGATACCCTGTATCGATACCCCAGGCAAAATTTGAGGCCTTTGGGCAAGACAGTATCGATACCCTAGCTAGGGGTATCGATACCCCCTGCACTGCAATTCCTCAATTTCAACTTAAACGACCCCAACACGACTCTAAATGCATTTCTCGACTCACCTAAGCATACACGAACACGCAAGCACACATATTTAAGCCAAGGGTGTCATTCAAACATGGATTAAAGCATTCATACATAGCATTCTAATTAAAGAGCAATTTAGGCAATATTATGCATACATAAAAGCTCAAATGGTCTTAAAGGGAACAAGACATCTTGAAAGGTTTGCACTCATACACAAGGCAACCTAAACACTCTAACGCATGCCATCACACACCAAAACATTCATCATAGTATTACATGCTTACAATCCATAATCAATCCAAAACAACATCATTTGAAAGAGTCATACAAGGCTCATACAAACACACCCTATTGCCACATTGCTTAACTACTACAAAATTAACCATACTTGAGCAACAACTTGGAAAGCCCTTCTTGCCTTGCCTCGAGCTAACACCACGCTAATGATCTGCATTGTTGAACATAGAGAGCGTAAGCTATAAGCTTAGTGAGGGTGCTCTAAAAAGAAAAGCATCAACAATGCAGGGTTCAAGCATGTTAATCCTAGTCTTACATGCATCAAGCATAGGCATAAAATCAAGTTGACCTAGCTAGTCTTTCAAGTGGCATACATGGTCTCTCAATCCTAAAAAGCTTAAACATCAATATCAATCATCATGCAACAACACCATATACCACAATCATATATCACCATCATATATCACAACCATATGAACAAGTTTAATTTGGACACTTTAATTACCCCGATTGTGCGGATATAGACCTCAACAACACTTTACCTCGGTGGGATTCCACTCATCACCGGACCTTGCATGTGCGGGATTCCACTCATCGCCATATGCCCTACGAATGGGATTTCACTCATCATCCCGTAGAAATAAGTAAAAAGCTTCCGGTGGAATGTTACTTCACCGTACTCCTCCTTGATGACTTAACGTCATCAAGGCCACGTACGTTTTGACTCAATTTGTGTGTACAATATCCTAATGATCGATCATTTACAACCGGTAATTATTTTAGTGCCAATTATCATCATCAATCACATATCATCAACCACACTCATGCTCATCACATATATCCACATCAATATATATATATACATGCACCATATAATCACAAGTACAAGAGCATAGTCATTAAACACATTGGCATTTAAGGAAAACAAGACTAAATTAACTACTTGGGTTATAAGGAAGTGGCCTACCAAGCACACTTTACACACACACACCACTCATGCTCGAACCAAACTTTAAAACAAGTTAAGACCACTCACCGTCCTTCCTTAGCAATTCGATCCAATCCTCCTACGAACCCGGATTCGGTCCCAAAGCCTCTTCAACGTTTCCTCTTGCTTCTAGCCAACCAAAAACACAACCGGTAACCAAAATCAATGCTAATATTCAACCAACAACTTACTTTACAAGCACAACTCAAAAATCCGCAAATTCTCAAACCACTTAATGTCCAAAAATCCAATTTTCGTGCTCCCCTAAAGCCTTGCTGAAATCCCAATTTCCAAACACCCAAAGGACCTCCAAAACATCTCAAATCACCCTCCTAACATAGGTAGACCATCAGCCCTTCAATTTCAACATTAAACCTCCCAAAAACCCAAGTTTTTATACTCTAAAATTTACCTCATGAACATACTACGAATTTTCATCCAAAATCAACCAAATTGATATATAATGTGTATTTCATTATGATTAAACAAAACCCCAACACAATTTATCAAAACAATTGGAAAACCCCCTTAAAAATCCAAACTTTAATATAAACCCTAATTTTCAAAACCCCATAACTTTGAAATCTAAGACCATAGATAGGTAGAGGGTAAAGAGAAGGTTAAGAAAACATATTTACCTTTCAAAAATACCTTCAAACGAGGTTGGAATCAGATGGAATAGTAACTTGTGTTTTGGGAGAGTTTGAAAATGGGGATGGGGGCTATTCACGTTGGAAAGGGAGGGTGAGAAAGAAGATGACAACTTTTTCCTTAAAGTGGTCTTGCTTTTTAAATAGTTTGGGTCAAATTACATCATTGGTCCTCCCCTTTTTACTAAAGTTCAATTAGGTCCCATTTAAGGTTGAATTGACTTAATTAAATTTTATTGACTCGAACTATAAACCCGATTAACTCCTAGGCCTAAAACCTCAACGGGCTCTTCTTCATAAGTCAAATCCGGATTCAATTCGATTTCTTCTACGGACATAACATGTGACGGATCGGACCTATACTTGTGAAGCATCGATACATGAAACACATCATGTATCTTTTCAAGCTCGGATGGCAAACGCAACTGATAAGCAACGGGACCAACCCTCTTCACAATCTCATACGGCCCTATGTACCTTGGACTCAACTTCCCTTTTCGGTCAAATCTCATCACTTTCTTCCACGGAGACACCTTCAAGAATACCTTCTCACCCACTGAGAACTCAACTTCCTTCCTCTTCAAATCGGCATAGAACTTCTGCCTATCCAAAACAGCCTTCAAACGGTCACGAATCAATTTTACCTTGTCGGTTGTCCCCTTGAGCAAATCCGGCATAGGTAACAGTTTATGTCTTACCTCGGCCCAACATACTGGAGTCCTACACTTCCGGCCATACAAGGCTTCATATGGAGCCATCTGAATGCTCGACTGAAAACTGTTATTGTACGCAAACTCTACTAGAGGCAAATGCTTCTCCCAAGTACTCTGAAAGTCAATGATACATCAACGCAGGATATCCTCTAAGATCTGAATAACCCTCTCTGACTGACCGTCTAACTGAGGATGATAAGAAGTGCTGAAGTTCAAACGGGTACCCAAAGCTGTATGCAGACACTCCCAAAATCCAGAAGTAAACCGGGGATCTCTATCTGATACAATGGACTTCGGCATACCATGCAGCCTAACTATCTCACCGATGTACAAATCGGCTAATCTATCTAAAGTGTAAGTAGTGTTGACTGCCAAGAAGCGAGCACACTTCGTAAAACGATCTACTATCACCCAAACTGAGTTCTTCTTCGTAGGAGTCAAAGGCAAACCCGTTTCCCACTTCCACTCCGGAATCCTCAACGGCTGTAACAAACCTGAGGGAACCTGATGTTCCGCCTTCACTTTCTGACACACTAAGCACTTACTCACAAAGTCGGCTACATCTCTCTTCAAGCCAACCCAAAAGTACTCATTCTTCAAATCGCTGTACATCTTCGTACTTCCAGGATGCATAGCAAACGAACTACTGTGGGCTTCAGTCAAGATCGTACGTCTCAAATCATTGTCTTCAGGCACCACTATTATGTCTTTGAAACATAAAACCCCATCAGTGCTGAAACTGTAGTCTGAAGATCTACCCTCGGCTATATCTTGCACGTGAGGTGCCAAAGATCTATCCAAGAGCTGTTTCTCTCTAATCATCTGACCTAGAGTAGGTCTAACCTGAAGCTCGGCTACTAAGCCACCATCTCCGGACAAACTCAATCTAGCAAACATAGCTCTCAAGTCCACGGCCACCTTCCTACTCAATGCATCGGCCACTACATTGGCCTTACCCGGATGGTACTCAATAGTAAGATCGTAGTCTTTTAGCAGCTCTAACCACCTACGCTGTCTGAGATTCAAATCTCGCTGAGTCATAATGTACTTCAAACTCTTGTGATCGGTGTACACTGTGCATTTTTCACCGTACAAATAATGTCTCCAAATCTTCAAAGCAAACTACTCTCTTGTTGCGCTCATGAGTCTTCAACTGTCTTGAGGCATAAGCCACTACTCTCTTGTCTTGCATAAGTACACATCCTAGCCCTACATAAGAAGCATCACTGTAAACTACATAGTCCTTCCCGGACTCAGGCTGAATCAAAATCGGTGCTTGGGTCAAAGCTTCTTTCAATTTCTCAAAGGCTCTCTGTCTTGCATCTGTCCACTCAAACTGAACACTCTTCTGAAGTAACTGTGTCAATGGAGCGGCTAATTTAGAGAAACCCTCTACAAACCTCCTATAGTATCCGGCTAAGCCTAGGAAGCTACGTATCTCGGTCACAGGCTTCGGTTGCTTCCACTCAACAATGGCTTCAATCTTCTTCGGATCAACTCTGATTCCATCGGCTGACACTACATGTCCTAAGAAGACTACTTCTTGGATCCAGAATCCACACTTGTTGAGCTTCGCATATAACTGGTGATCTAGCAAAGTCTTCAAAACAAGTCTCAAGTGTCGGTCATGGTCTTCTTCAGTTCGAGAGTACACCAAGATGTCATCAATAAATACAACCACAAACTGATCTAGATACTGAAGGAAGATCCTATTCATCATGTCCATGAAAGCTGCCGGTGCATTAGTCAACCCAAATGGCATGACTAAAAACTCATAATGACCATATCTAGTCCTAAAGGTCGTCTTCGGTACATCAACCTCTCTCACCTTTAGCTGATAGTAACCTGATCTCAAATCAATCTTCGAAAAGACTGATGCTCCTCTCAACTGATCAAACAAGTCATCAATTCTAGGCAACGGATATTTGTTCTTCACTGTCAACTGATTTAACTATCTGTAATCTATGCACATTCTCATACTTCCATCTTTCTTCTTCACAAACAACATTGGTGCACCCCAAGGTGAAGAACTAGGTGAATAAAACCTCTATCTGTCAATTCTTGCAACTGAGTCTTCAACTCTTTCAATTCTTTCGGTGCCATACGATACGGAGCAATCGAAACAGGAGCTGAATCAGAATAAGTCTCAATGCTGAACTCTACCTTATGTCCAGTGGTAACCCCGGCAATTCTTCCAGAAACACACTAGGAAAATCACATATTGTCCGGATGTCCTGAGGTCTAACCTCACTCATGTTAGGGTTCATCACATACGCTAAGTATGCTTCACATCCCAACTCAACTAATCTCTTAGCCTCTAACACTGAAACCACATTGGACAAGAACTTCACGTTCTCACCCACCACTACAATCTCATAATCATCTGTAAGCTTCAAAGAAATCCGCTTAGTTTCAAAATCTATCCTAGCTCTATGCTCCGTGAGCCAATCCATACCCAGAATCACATCAAAACCATAGAAGGGAAGTTCCATCATATCCACTGGAAACACATGCCCCTAAACCATCAACGGACACCTTCGGTACATCTTCTTAACTACTACCGTGTCCCCAAAGGAACTAGTAACACTAACTCCTACCTCTAACATTTCACAAGGAAAATTAAAAGACCGTGCGTGCTCACTCAATATGTAGGAATGTGTAGACCCAGAGTCAATCAAAGAAAGCAAACCCAAAGACTGTATCGAGAAGTTACCTGCGATCACATCGGTGTCATCCTGATCTCCACGCTGAGCATAAACTCTGGCCTGACCTCCGCCCTCTGGCTAAACCGCAACTACATGTGCTATGTTCCTCTGACCATCGTTCCTCGGCTGGAAGTTACCTCTACCGCGCCCGCGGCCTCTCTGAAAGTCATTGGCTCGAACAGGAGCCTGAGCTGGTGTCTGTCCCACCTGATGTGGACAGTCACGCCTAATGTGGTCTCTAGCACCACAACTCCAACAAGAATGGTAATTTCCCCAACACTCACCGGTGTGGTTCCTCCCGCAAGTAGCACATGTGGGCAACTTCCCACCAGCTCTCTGACCCTGATGGCCCCTACCGTGGTTACCGCCACCACGCCTATGATCATATTGATACCTGTTGTCCCGATGCCTCTTGGCATCACCTCTATCAAAGTTGTTGGACCTCTTATCCGAACTAGATCCACCTGACCACCTGGTCAAACTCAAACTGTGCTCCAAGTCCTTGGCCCTCGCGACCAAGACGTCAAAATCAGTGTAATATGAAGCTAGAGTATAGGTCTTGATCTCCTCATTCAGCCCATAACGGAAGCGGTTACAACACTCCACCTCAGTAGGTACAAGCTCAGGTGCATACTGACTCAATCTGACAAATCGAATCTCATAATCGGTCACCGACATACTCCCCTGAAGCAATGCCATAAACTCCCTCTTCCGCTCATCGAGGTATCGCGGACCCAAATACTTCTTCCGGAAAGCTGTCTCAAAGAACTCCCAAGTGATCTCGGTCTCATCTATCCCCGAAGTAACGGTGACCCACCAGGTGTAGGCATCACCCTGAAGTAGGGACTCAAAACATCCCAACTTGCGCTCACCAGTGCATCCTATCTGAGAAAGAATACGGACGGTCTTCTCAAACCACAACTCTGACCTCTCCGGAGTAGCACCTCTAAACTCTTCGGCCCCAAGGCCCTGAAGTCTCTCTAATGGCAATTCGGTGCCCTCACCCTGATGATGAGCTGCCTGACCTCCAGCTACTGTAGCGTGGAATGCTCCGGCTATTGCCTGAACCAACGGAGCTAAGTCAATCCCGGCCGGTCCTTGGCCACCTTGACCTCCTTGTGGTCCCTCTCCTTCGGCCCTGGCCTCACCTCCCACTCCCGGTGGAGGAGGTGGTGGTGGTGGAGGAGCTCCAACTTCAACCACAGGCTCTCCCACTTGAGCCTCAACTCTCACTACTGGCTCAACTCTCGGAGCCTCTGCCCTTGGTTCCGATCGAACCATCCTAGGCCTCCCACGTGGTCTCATGCCTTAGCTAGCAAAGTTTAAACTACAACAACAAACAAATAGGATTACGTTAGCCAAAGCAAGGGTCCAATAGTGCTCAAGTATTCCTCTTTCCAAAAATCTTTTTAAATTAAGTAATAGTAGCAATGGGCACACACTCTACACCAGACACGACAGTTCATGCATTCAAAACATCATACGATAAATCAAACATCAAGGGTTCATGGAAAAACATGCATCGAACAACATAAGCATTTAACACATTAAGCTTACCTCACTTACCTGCCCGAGGTCTCAGTAACCTCAGGCTCTGATACCAACAAATGTAACCCCCTCGTCCCGGTCTGGCCGGATGACCGGTCCGAGTGAGCCACACGGGGAAAACCGAAGCGAAACCCCAAGGATTCCCCCTCGGTTAGCAACCCTATTTTTTTCTTTTTATTTTAATCTTGTCTAGAGGATGGTTAAACCCTAAGTGATTCACAACAGCGGAAACAAACAAGGAAAATACATTCGAACCCCGGCCATGCATAAACAGTCCATTTTTAAGCTTACAGGTAGACAGTATCGATACTCTTGCCAGGGGTATTGATACCCCCTTTCTAGGTCAACCCAAGAAGTCAACCACGAGAAGACCGTATCGATACCCTTACCAGGGGTATCGATACCCCCTTTCTCGGTCAACCCTCCTTGGTCAACAGAGTAGACCCGTATCGATACTCGAGAACCCCGTATCGATACGCTCTACTCTCACTCAAAACTCCAAATTCCAGACTTTGGAGGGTATCGATACCCTTAGGGTATCGATACCCCAGGCAAAATCTGAGGCCTTTGGGCAAGACAGTATCGATACCCTAGCTTGGGGTATCGATACCCCCTGCACTGAAATTCCTCAATTTCAACTTAAACGACCCTAACACGACTCTAAATGCATTTCCCGACTCACCTAAGCATACACGAACACGCAAGCACACATATTTAATACAAGGATGTCATTCAAACATGGATTAAAGCATTCATACATATCATTCTAATTAAAGAGCAATTTAGGCAATATTATGCATACATAAAAGCTCAAATGGTCTTAAAGGGAACACGACATCTTGAAAGGTTTGCACTCATACACAAGGCAACCTAAACACTCTAACGCATGCCATCACACACCAAAACATTCATCATAGTATTACATGCTTACAATCCATAATCAATCCAAAACAACATCATTTGAAAGAGTCATACAAGGCTCATACAAACACACCCTATTGCCACATTGCTTAACTACTACAAAATTAACCATACTTGAGCAACAACTTGGAAAGCCCTTCTTGCCTTGCCTCGAGCTAACACCACGCTAATGATCTGCATTGTTGAACATAGAGAGCGTAAGCTATAAGCTTAGTGAGGGTGCTCTAAAACGAAAAGCATCAACAATGCAGGGTTCAAGCATGTTAATCCTAGTCTTACATGCATCAAGCATAGGCATAAAATCAAGTAGACCTAGCTAGTCTTTCAAGTGGCATATATGGTCTCTCAATCCTAACAAGCTTAAACATCAATATCAATCATCATGCAACAACACCATATACCACAACCATATGAACAAGTTTAATTTGGCCACTTTAATTACCCCGAATGTGCGGATATAGACCTCAACAACACTTTACCTTGGTAGGATTCCACTCATCACCGGACCTTGCATGTGCGGGATTCCACTCATCGCCATATGCCCTACGGATGGGATTTCACTCATCATCCCGTAGAAATAAGTAAAAAGCTTCCGGTGGAATGTTACTTCACCGTACTCCTCCTTGATGACTTAACGCCATCAAGGCCACGTACGTTTTGACTCAATTTATGTGCACACTATCCTAATGATCGATCATTTACAACCGGTAATTATTTTAGTGCCAATTATCATCATCAATCACATATCATCAACCACACTCATGCTCATCACATATATCCACATCAATATATATATACATGCACCATATAATCACAAGTACAAGAGCATAGTCATTAAACACATTGGCATTTAAGGAAAACAAGACTAAATTAACTACTTGGGTTATAAGGAAGTGGCCTACCAAGCACACTTTACACACACACACCACTCATGCTCGAACCAAACTTTAAAACAAGTTAAGACCACTCACCGTCCTTCCTTAGCAATTCGATCCAATCCTCCTACGAACCCGGATTCGGTCCCAAAGCCTCTTCAACATTTCCTCTTGCTTCTAGCCAACCAAAAACACAACCGGTAACCAAAATCAATGCTAATATTCAACTAACAACTTACTTTACAAGCACAACTCAAAAATCCACAAATTCTCAAACCACTTAATGTCCAAAAATCCAATTTTCGTGATCCTCTAAAGCCTTGCTGAAATCCCAATTTCCAAACACCTAAATGACCTCCAAAACATCCCAAATCACCCTCCTAACATAGGTAGACCATCAGCCCTTCAATTTCAACATTAAACCTCCCAAAAACCCAAGTTTTTATACTCTAAAATTTACCTCATGAACATACTACGAATTTTCATCCAAAATCAACCAAATTGATATATAATGTGTATTTCATTATGATTAAACAAAACCCCAACACAATTTATCAAAACAATTGGAAAACCCCCTTAAAAATCCAAACTTTAATATAAACCCTAATTTTCAAAACCCCGTAACTTTGAAATCTAAGACCATAGATAGGTAGAGGGTAAAGAGAAGGTTAAGAAAACATATTTACCTTTCAAAACCACCTTAAAACGAGGTTGGAATCGGATGGAATAGTAACTTGTGTTTTGGGAGAGTTTGAAAATGGGGATGGGGGCTATTCACGTTGGAAAGGGAGGGTGAGAAAGAAGATGACAACTTTTTCCTTAAAGTGGTCTTGCTTTTTAAATAGTTTGGGTCAAATTACATCATTGGTCCTCCCCTTTTTACTAAAGTTCAATTAGGTCCCATTTAAGGTTGAATTGACTTAATTAAATTTTATTGACTCGAACTATAAACCCGGTTAACTCCTAGGCCCAAGACACGGGTGTTACACCACACCTTCAAGTCAATAACTGAGGAAGAAGACAAAGGAATACATATAATATCCTTTGCGTCCATAGGATTAAAAATGCTTCGAATTAGATCTTCTTTCCAGGTCATTGTATCTAAATTAATCAACTCAGACACATAGAGGATGTTTGATGAAGAGGTTCCCTGCACCTTCCGAGGGTAGCTGCTTGGCACCCAGAAGTCAGACCAGGTCCTTATAGTACTCACATCACCAACCATCGATCGTAGTCCTTTCTCCAGCAAGTCCCTTGCACACCATATACTCTTCCACGTATATGAAGGGTTGGAACCAATATTCGAATTTAGAAACGTGGATGTTGGGTGGTATTTGGCTCGAAATAGACACGCGATAAAGGACATAGGATTAGTTATCAAACGACATCCTTGCTTGGCTAATAAAGCCACATTGAATTTACTCATGTCTCAGAACCCCAACCCACCATCTTCCTTGAGAGAACACAATTCAAACCAGGAACACCAATGAATACTTTGCTTGTCTTTCGAATTCTGCCACCAGAAACGTGCCAGAATTGACTCAATTCCTCGACAAAAGGTCTTAGGAAGGAGGAAATAACGCATGGTATATGTAGGGATTGCTTGGAGCACTGACTTTATAAAAACTTCCTTCCCCCTTGCAATAAAACCCGAGAACTCCAAGAGTTAATACAAGCTATTAACCTATCCCGTAGTGCAAGAAACGCCTTCTTTTTATTCCTTCCAACAACAGTTGGGAGGCCAAGGTATTTCTCAGGGCTTATAGCATTTCGGATCCTTAAAATGCGGGATACATCCTGCTTAGTCTCCTCTATCACATTCGCACTAAAGTAAATGCCTGATTTCTTATAATTTATACACTGCCCCGAGCTTTCCTCATAATACATGAAAATATCCCTCAAGGTAGATGCACATCGATTTGAAGCTTCGCCAAAAATAATACTATCGTCAGTGAAAAACAAGTGGGACACGGAGGGGGCTCCACGTGCTATTTTATAGCCGATATCAGAGGAATGCTGCCTGATAAGGGAAGAGAGACCCTCACCACAAATAAGGAAAAGATAAGGGCTAATCGGATCCCCTTGTCTCAACCCTCTCGTAGGATGAACAACCTCACCAACCTTCTCGTTTAGGATCACATAATAGGATACAGAGGAAACACAATCCATCAAAAGAGAAATCCACCCATCATCAAATCCCATTTTAGACATCATCCTATGTAAAAATTGCCATTACACACGGTCATATGCCTTGGACATGTCCAGTTTTGCTACAAAAAAACCTTTCTTGCCACCCTTCTTTGTGCGCATAGAATGCATAATCTCATAAGCTGCCAAAACATTGTTAGTAATAAGGAGCCCTGGTACAAAAGCGCTCTGAGATTCATCAATACAAAAAGGAAGTATGATCTGAAGTCTGTTTGCCAACACTTTCGATACAATTTTAAATAAAACATTGCAGAGACTTATTGGGCGAAAATTAGACATGCCCGATGGGTTATCAACCTTTGGGACGAGAACAATTCTAGTGTGGTTTATATCTTCCATTGAATGCTCCCGTTTCAGTATTGAGATGCAAAAACTGGTCGTGTCATCTCCAACAACGTGCCAAAATCTTTGGAAGAACAAGGCCCCCAAACCATCCTCACCTGCAGCTTTGAGCGGGTTCATAGATTTAACCGCTTCCCAAATTTCCTCTACAGTGTACTCTTTCGAGAGGTTAAGTTTCATTGAGTCAGTAATACTGGTGTTAACTCCATCCAAAATTCTTGAACATTCCCCTACTGCTGTTGAAGTAAATAACTCGCGGAAATAGTTTGTGGCCACCGAAAGCATTTCAACATCCCTAGAGAAAATTTCACCATTCGCACCCTCCAATGATTTAACCTTATTTCTTCGTTTTCGTTGAGAAGCACATCTGTGAAAGAACGATGTGTTCCTATCGCCATGTTTTAACCAGTTGGACCGAGCGCGTTGCTCCCAATAGAGCTCTTCTTTGTCCATCTCTAGGTTCATAGCCAACTTGGTTTCCACTATCTCGCCCAACACTTCATCCGGTGGGGTTTGCTCATTCAAATTCTCAAGTTTTAATTTAAGATCAGCAAGAGTTGAAACCTTATCCCTTCTCAACCTTTTGAACCAACGGTCAAGCCCCCGTTTGACATACTGCAGCCGATCAAGAAACTCTCATGTAGATGAGAGCCACAAACTTTTGACCTCTGGTTCACAGGAGTCCTCCAACAACCATGCTGCCTCAAAGCGGAACTGCCATGTACGTTCATACGAAGCACTGCCAAAATCGGTGTTAAGCAAAACTGGGCAGTGATCAGAAAAAGAATGTGCTAGATGTGCTAATCGATAGTCGGGGAACAACTTCCACCATGCATTGTTCGCGACACCTCTTTCTAGCCTTTCCCTTATATTGGTTGTCGAAAACCTCCCTTTCTCCCACGTAAACCATTGCCCCGTAAACCCTAAGTCATCAAGACCACAATCACTTAACGCAGAACTGAAACATTCCATTTGGCGTACCGGCCGATCTCTCCCCCTTGCTTTTCATATGATAGAATGATCTCATTAAAATCGCCAATAACCACCCAAGGTGTTTGGGGCATAACATCCAAAGACCTAAGGAGATCCCATGATTCCCCCTGATGTTGTTCCTCTGGATGTCCATAGAAACCAGTACAACGCCATTGATTGCCCTCTGAATCATCTTCTATTAGCACGTCAATGTGTCTAGCAGAGTAAAACGGAGAGAAACCTTACAACAATTCTTCCATCCCATTGAAAGACCCCCACTATGTCCAACTGCACTTACATATATACCATTCGGAAAACCACATTTCCTTCTTATACCAACCATCTTTGAATCTTGAACTTTAGTTTCGATAAGAAAAAATATCACAGGGTTCTCGTCTCGCATCTTCTGCCGGATACGCCCCACCGTTCGAGGTTTATTTAAACCCCGAACGTTCCAACTTATAAGCTTCATAATGACTGGCGGACCTGAGACGACAGGTCGGCCGATGTAGAGGAAGAGACACCATTAGAATCAGCGGGAACAGAAACTGTTGGTGTAGAGTTAACGACACGAGGGCGTTTAGCGCTATCCAAATTTTCCAATGGGCAATTCTCATCTGCCAGAAACATATGTGTATCCATTCCAGAATGTAACCCACCCACAATGGGTTCGAGAATGGGCCTTTGACTTAATAGGCCCGGAAAGGGTCCAACCGGTCTATCAGATGATTTATTCCCATAACTAGCTGGCAGCAAAATACCAGCCGGATTGCGCGTGACATTTGTAGGGCCTAGGATCACGTTCTCTTTATTAGAATCTCCTAAACTTGCGCCTAGATGAGCTGTGAGTGCACTTTCCTCACGCAGCCATCTACTTTCCAATTGTTGACGCCGACGAAGAGTCGCCCGTAGTGAAATATCTCAGCCAAAAACTATCGCAGAAGGGTCTTTTACTGTACGCAGAGGGCAGAAACTCTCACCATGTCCCAGAAGGCCACAAATGAAGCAGAATAAAGTTAATCTTTCATATTCAAAACGGACATAATGATCCCTCCCATTCAAAAGCCTAAATTTTTTCCTACGCTTCAATGGAATTCGAACATCCATCTCTACCCGAATTCGCATGATGCCTTTATACCCGAGGGATATGGCCATTGAATCATACTCTATAAAAGAACCCAAGAAGTTACCAAGCGATGAAGCAACCCGTTCCGAGACAAAACCATGCGGGACATTGTGAATCATAACCCAGAACTTCACCAAATTGAGGGGAACCACTACAGGGTCTTCACCCGGACATAAGCGATGCAAAATTAACAGATGGGAATTAAAATTCCACGGACCACCAGCCTCTAATCTGTCCGCATCCATAGCCATATACAACCAGAAAAGAAAGCGACCCTCTCCGAGATCGGATATTGAAATGCCCCCCACCGGATGCCAGAGATTTGCTAAAGTCGATCGCATAGAAACAAAATGAATGACGCTATTTGTCAAGAAGGAGCCCACAAAACAATACACATATGCTGACGATAGATCGCGGCCATCCTGATCAAGGGACAAAACTTCCTCCTCCCCATAATCCAAAGCCAAACGGGCCAGATCTGCCTCCACATCTGCCATGGCCGAAGAGAACCAGATCCAAAACCGATCGAAAAACAGAGGATCAAAAAAACAAAGAAGATAATGCGTGCCACAGGGCAGAACAAAAATACCAGGAAAAAAACCACAGCGTGCCACAAAGACAGAAAAACAGCGTGCTACAGAGAGCAGAAAAACTCTCGCATGCATAACTTAAACGATATTCTCACTCCTACTCTTAGGAGCTTTTGAGTAATAAGTTTGAATAATAGAATTGTAAACATATACATAAATATTATGATTTAGTATAAGTAGCATCATATATGCTCTATCTAAATATTTCAGTTAATTTATTCGACCATACAATATAACGACTAATTTTGATGAATTATTCAGATATATATCATATAAGTCTGTAACGGTGTTTAAAACTTCAAATGAAAAACAATCTAAAGATGTACTCATAGAGATTAGTTTTAATGGCAGTTTTTCGAATTTTATAGAATTTATTCTTCATAATATTATAACATAATTTTAGTTTTAAAAGGTGCAAGGCACACCAAAGCGTAAACGGTAGAATCTAGGTGCAAGTCTTTTGAAGGCGAGAGACATTTTTATATTTGTAATTTATGTTTAGAATTTATAATTCAAATAAGAGATTGTGCATTTTTCTTACACGGATTGTATATTATATCTTATAAATTAAATGTTACTTAGAATAAAAGACTACTGTATATAAAAAAACAAAATGTGAAGCTAAGTTACCTATATCTTCCATTTCAATGAATATTGTTCGAATAAAATAAATTAGTAAAATAAAAAATTAATTCTATCATGCTTGTCATTTCCAAAATAAATAAAATAAAAATCCCAGACTTTTTTCCAATGAGGAAAAGAGATTTTTTTCCTTTTAAAAATAATCTCGTGCAAGCTCAATAATATAATGATTAATATCCTATACACTAACAGTAGAAATTAAATTTTTCAAAAAAAAACTAAAATTTTCTACAAGTGTTTTAGTTTTAGGGTTTAAGGACTTAGTTTAAGGTGTATGGTTTATGGGTTTAGGTGTAGGGATTTAGAATTTAGAAATAATGGTTAGAATTTAGGGTTTGAGTTAGAATTTAGGATTTAGAGTTTATGGTTTAGTTTTTAGAGTAATATGGTGAAGATTTAGGTTTTAATCTATAAACCCTAAATTATAACTCAAAACCATAAATTTCAACCACTATCTCTAAATTCAAAACTCGTACACCTAAACTCATAAACCATACACCCTAAACTAAGTTACTAAACCCTAAAACTAAGGTGTTTGTGGAAACTTTTAGTTTCCATCGCCAATGTATCAAATAATTACCCATAATATAATAGATAAAATGAATTGGGGTTTGGGTTAATGAAACGGCCCGTTTTAGTTAAGGTAAATAAGTCTTTGTAATTATGATTCATCCCTTTCTCTTAGGACATTTGCCATCTCCCTTTTCTAGTGATGCAGCACGTGTGGATTAGGGGTGTGTAGTTAGCAAAATACTACAACAATTAATTTGTAAGAATATTTTTAGTACAATTAGATAACAATGTTTAAAGATAATGTGTTTTAATTACATTAAGAATAGAACTTATAGTTTAACCATAAACACCCCTAATATAGATAGGGTGAAAGAGATGGAAGAGAAAGAGATTGAGCCGCCTCCTGTTGTCGTTCCATTTTAGGGTTCATCGATTGTTGTTGTTGTTGTTCCCTTTTAGGACTACTCTCAACTCCCTAAGATGCCAAAAGCGACTTCTTAGTATAACAAGTTGAGGGCGCCAATTTAAAATTTTTAAAAGTTTAAGAAGTGTAAGCTAATTTTTTTTAAAAATTGAGGTTTAATGAGAAATTTTTAAAAATTTAAAAGAGGACTTAATTAAAAATATTTAAAGGAATAAAAACTTAATGAGAAATTTAAAATTTTTGAGGGGGGCAAATTAATATTTTTCAAAAACTTGAGGGGCCAAATGTAAAATCTTCAAAAATTTTGGGGGCAATTACCACCGTCCTCGCCTCCTGCACCTCTCCAAAAAGCACGCGTCTCGTCACGCCTGGGTGTTCTTCTTGTGTTGTTGCACCTATGCCTATAGAGGCGTTTTTTTACACCCACAAAGGCGATGCGCCTTAAGCACGCTCTTTAAAACCGGGTTCGGATAAAGGTGTAGAAGCAGGAGTAGTATCGCTTGGGTGAGTGCAAGTCGGTCCATTTTTCTTCTTTTGATGGGTGAAAAAGATGGACCCAGATTGTGAGAAATGATCCCTTCAAGTAAATGTCATATCACATATAGCCAATTACAAACACAAGTGTATATAATAAGTTGGTTCATCAAATCAAACTATTCTCTCCGATGCAACCGAACAAAGTTCATGATTTTCTAAATCAGATGGGAAATGGAAATGGTTTAACTTGAGAACATGCATCTGTTCAACTGTATTCGGCAATATTCTCGACCACAATTCCAAAAAGCAAAATAAACTTTCATAATTGAAACAGCAGTATTGAGTATTGAGTATCAAACAACGGAGAAAGATGCACAAACTTTAAAGCCATACCGTCTGTTTTAGACAAGAAGATGGCATATGTTTCGAACACAAGTGTTTCAAGATTCAAAGCTACATACAACTTCCCTAACACTTTATCAATCCTTCATTCTGCACCTGAATTGCAAGCTTGATACCAACTCTTAAATGCTCAACACCAATGAATAGCCCTTTGCATATAATAATAACATAAATCATTCTATTGTTACCCTATATATTACCTAATACTATCCATCCGGAATCTTTATTGACTCTACACAATCATTTTCTCCATAGGCTACCTCTATTAAAATGCATGTAAATCTTTTCCAAAGACCCCCCTAAGGTACTCAAACCTATCGAAAGGATCAACAAACTAACTATAGTGCAAGTTTTCTAAAACATTCCAATTCCATGTTTCTAAGGATACCATTACGGCATTGGCATAGCAATACAGGGCCAATTATAAACCAAATTTGTTTTCATATTCTTCTGAACATCCATCGGAACTCACTGTTCGAATGGCCTCATGATCATCGAAATTGAACAACTACAAAACCATTAACTGTTTGAAGAAAACCCAATTTTATTTGAACTACACCACAATTCTTCTAAGATGCTCAATATTTATAAGGATGTCGTTAGGGCATTGAGGCCAATAAACCCAATTTTTTTTTCGAATTCTTTTGAACATCCATGGAAACTCGAAAAGCAAATATTAGATTGTGATCCCAAACAAGGCAATGATTTCATCATCATCGGAAACGTGAATCCAATTAAAAGATCATAAAATTTCAACAGCTACAAACCGTTCAAAGAGAAGACTGAATTTTTATTGAAACTACACATTCTATCAACAGAAAAACAAAAGAGTTCGCAGAGATCCGTACCCAACAGATCTCGATTGAAGTTCGCCATCAAATTATCTCAGTCATCAGAAGAAGAAGACTCGGCGGCGAGTTTTTCGAGGGCTTTTTGATGAGCCCAAGTCTCGATAGTGAGATCGGGCTTGGCGTTGAGTCCGACACCAAGGATGACGATTGTGAGGAAGCTTGTGACGTAGCAAGGCAACTCCCAATCTTCCCATTTACGGGATTGGCCCGGAGGAGGCGGGACCCTGTTGAAGAGGTAACCATTGGGGCGTTCCTGGTGACCGGGAGTCGTCCAACGGCTTGGACCGTCGTGGGAGGAGAAGGACCGGGAGAAGAGTCGGCGGCGGAGCATGTTGGTCAAGGCCATCGTGGCGGTGGTTGCTTAGCCTTGAAAGACGAAGAGGGAATTTGCTTGGGAGTCGGAAGTGTTGTGAGGTTTTATTTGGTCAGTTATTCGCTTACTTAGTGGAAGTAATTGCACTAAATACGACAACCTTTACGGTTTGGGCCTTTGTATGTTAGCCCACACGTTCCATAGTGAGAAAATAAGAAATAAAATTAAACAAAACTATCTTATCCACAAACAGAGACGGACACACAACTTTATATTATGAGTAGAAAATTATAAAATTTTAAGAGGAAATATATTTTTAGGGGGCGACTGCCCCCTCCAGCTCTCTTCGGTCTATTATGATTACAAACTAAAGTTTATATAATTTTATCTATTTTAGGGTTTGAGTTTTAGTGATTTAGGTTTAAAATTTATAATATAAAGTTTAAATTTTATGATTTAAGATTTTAGGTTTTAATTTTTGGGTTTAATAGGCAGGGTATGCAAATTGTTTATACAATTTGTATATAAAAAATTACTATAAAATAATCATAAATTATTTGATACATTGGTTGTGTAAAATTTAGACTACACAAAAAGTTATTACAATTCTAATACACTAAATCCTAAATTCGAAATTATAAACTTTACATATGTATACTAAAAAAATCCAAAAACAATATGACTTGTTCAAAATAAAATGATTAAATTTTTTTTCACACGAAATTAAAAATATAATCGATGCTAATTTTTTGAGAATATAATCGATGCTATATTTTGTCGAGTATAAGAAAATATTTTATGTAAATTAATTTAAAGAATCATTATAAATGTAGTAAAAGGTTTGTATACAAATATATATATATATATTGATAAATAAGAATAAAAAGTTTTACTATGAGTCTTATTAAAAAAATTCTCTAATTTTAAATGGAGAAAAGAAGAGTACTAATGATAATACTTAAAAAAAAACATAAACATGCGGAACAAAATCAAAAACTAACTGATTACTAATAGGAAAATTCTACAACGGGTGGCGAACATTGATGAACACCATTAATTTTTTTTAAAGTTTAAAAATCTAAAGGACTAAAATTATAATTAAAATTATCTCTTAAAAAATAAAAATCAAATTTAATAGTTATTTTATAATATTTTTTTAATAGGTTAGAATCAAATATACCCAATTCTCCTAAACTCTAACAAAATCAATCTCTTAAAAAAATAGAAATCAGTTTATAATTTTTTAATAGATTAAAATCAATAATATGAGAATTGGGTATATTTGATTCTAATCTATTTAAAAAAATTATAAACTGATTTCTATTTTTTAAGAGATTGATTTTGTTAGGGTTTGGGAGAATTGAGTATATTTAATTCTAACATATTAAAAATATTATAAAGTAATTATTAAATTTGATTTTTAATTTTTAAGAGATAATTTTAATTATAATTTTAGTCCTTTAGATTTTTAAATTTTTTTTAAAAAATTAATGGTGTTCATCGGTGTTCATCGTTAGTGGTGTTCATCAATGTTCGTCACACGTGGTAGACTCATTCTTATTAATATTGTGTTTAGTCGTTAAATAGTGATCTTTAATTATTTTATTTAAAAGAGTATATTTAAAAAGGTAAGAAAAGACAACATGATTATAATAATTTTTTGATAATAGCCACTGAAATTTTATTAAAATCATAGAAGATACCACAATTACAACGCATAGAATAATGAGATTAATTTACCAAAATTTTTTACAACCCCGAAACAAAAGAAAAGTGAATAATTCTATAGAGATAAGCATATCGTTAAAATTCAGAAGTTTTTTTTGAATCTCATTGCCTCTATCCAATCAAGACACATAATGGGCGAAAAAGGAGTGATGAGCGACCCAAACTATCAGGCATAATGTTCCGCTACCCAAGACTGATTACATCGGCAAAGAACCATCAATCGAGTGAGGATCTAACTTTCCACACCGACAAAATCATAATCAGAAACTAGCGTCATTAAAATCTATGTGCGAGCAACAAACGACCGTTGGGGTATGCTGAAATCATGTTATAAGGACACGAACCAAAAAACAAAGAAAACATTTCACAATGACATAAGAAAACACGTGTCACGAGGACAAAGTAAACACGTGCCACAAAGGCAGAAATTCTTATTAAAATATAAAAGAAACAAAAAAATATGAAAAAAACTCGGTGGTCCACAAACAATATTAAAATTAATTATCGACTATCAACCAATAGAAATAAAAGTTACAATTGGCGGTGAAAAAAATAATGAGAGGAGGTAGAGAATTAGAGTTGGTGGTGCGGCAGAGTTAATTACAAGAGAAGCAACATCATTATAATGATTTAATTATCATTAGAAATAATAATTTTACAATTATTTTCAACTGATTTTGTAACACTTCGGTTTTTATAGTTAATAATAAATAAACAAATAAAAGAAGAAGGGCGAAGGTTAATAAAAAAGGGAAAAAAAATGAAGAAGAGATGTTACAGAGTTTTGGACCCATGCCCTTAGGCATCGTGGGCGGGAGACTTAGCCAACAAGGCTAAGGCAATATCTGGTTAAAATCTATCTCGGGTCATTGTTAGGCTTTTCGTATCGGCTGCATCGAATTTAAATGAGTCAAGCAGCCCCCAACCAGTCAGTCAACAAGGCAATTTCAGATATCCGTGTCATTGGCCGTGGAGAGCACCTGAAAGTTCTGTCGAGGGTTGTAGGTTATCGTTTAGAGTTTTGATTGTTCCGCTGGCGTACACTGCTCCGTTGAGGACACCTCCAGCACCATTGTGTTCACCGCGCCGAGGCGAGCGTAGTTGTGCCTTCCGATCACTTTTGCATCGTCGTTTGAGGGTCATCGGAGTTTGACAAAAGCCTTTTGACTTTCTCCTTTTCGGGACACTTTTCATCGTGGTAAGCTCGGTAAGCCCCTAGGTCTGAATAATGAGTGAAATTTGGCCGTTTTTCTGTTATTTTCGATGTGATTTCCGACCATTTAGGCCCCGCGTGGTGGTTACGCACTGTCGGATGTGATTTTCGGCCATCGTGCTGGTTACTCTCCGATCTAAACCGGCCCAATCGATTATAGACCGGTTCAGCTTTGAACCGAGCTGATTTGGCTCAAACCCGGTGTACTAAATCTGAACCCATCTAACTCGACCCGACCTGGGTTCGACCCAGCCTGAACCCGAGTCAACTCAATGAGTCAACCTGAACGAGTCAACTCAGTGAGTCAATCCGAACGAGTCAACTCAGTGAGTCGATATGATCGAGTCAACTCAGTGAGTCAGCTTGCCCGAGTCAACCCGGTTGACCGCTGACGTCAGCGTTGACCGATGATGTTATCGTGACATCAGCATTGACTTTGACCTAAAAATTCAAATTTTTCGAAAACCCTTATTTTATGTTATTCGACATCTTAAGTCAGTTTTAAGCATGTTTTAGGAAATTCGACCTCGGTAGTATGTTTTTCAGTGCTTAATCTTTCGATTAAAACTAATTATCATTATTAAGTCTTACTTCTGTTGCGATTCGTATTGCCATATATCTGAAATATTGTTGGTGATCAAATTCGTGTACGAGGGTGATCAAATGGAGCTTCGAAGGCCGACCAATGTAACTTGGAGTCGAGGTAATACTTACTACTTCCTGTGTACTATAAGAAACATGTTGGTTTGACTAATGCATGAATAATTAAATGAAGCAGAATATAGCATAAGCATATTGATAAAGACCTTTGTGATATAATTAAGAAATAGATGACACATATAAATTCTGAGATCTATAAATTAAAATTTTAATTCGATTATAGCTAAATACATGTTAAAAACTCAGTTAACAAAACTATTTTGTAAGAGATTGAATCAAAAGTGAGTTCGATGGCTGACAAATATGTGTATTCACTTTTTGTTACTATAAAGTACATCTAAAAAATGAATCGAGACTGCCTCTCTAATCTGAAGCATGACGTCTATCTGTCTAAAAATAAACTCTTGGGCCTGATTGAAAGTGTGTTCTCTAGTTTCTGTTACACTGAAAATATATGAATATTATATTGATTCCTATTTTACTGATTTAAAACCACCATTTGCTCGACGTGAAGTATCGGGTGCTAATAACTATAGATTCGTTAACGTACTTTGTATGCAGCATTGTGGACACTGCTAATGTGGAGTTGATGCTGGCTACCCACTTCGAGTATTCATTGGGCGGGGCCCTAGAGCTGTATGCATCGTTTTACCAAGCTGGGGTCGGGCGAATTTCAACTTCGATTCGAATGCTAACGTTGATAGCCCGACTACAAGTCTAAGAAATGATTTTAACCTATTGTGCCAAGACAACGAGTTCGGTGCATCGTCATCTGTTGTGCGAAGACATTCGTGCGTAGCTAGTATCAAGTTCGACCTGAACCAACCCCCAAACGATGAATTCAATACGCCAAGAAATGTAACGTACGCTCCATACAATCCGTATAGTTTTGGAGGGGAGGGAACGCCATCTTCTTACGTTATGCACGACCATGAAGCATTCAAACCCTTCAATGATTCCTTATATGGACGACACTCAATGTATGTCCCTATGACGGAGTACGTTCAACCATCTACGGGGAGACATTCTTCTTTTGGTGCTCTTGATTTTGGTCTTGGAAATGCGGTTCCTGAGCGATCTCGTGAGAGGTCTCGCGATCGTCGACCACCATGCTCGCATTCAAGGGTAGCGATCGACGAAGTTATACTATACTAGCTCCCGGGGGATGCTTCTGATAATGAACCAATTAGATAACTTGGGCCCGACGGCGATGAGCTGTGGCCATTCTATGAAGAACCAAAAGACTTGATCGTTCCACCAACATATTTCGAAGAACAGCCGGCAGCAACCAACTTTCCTGTATCAGCGACACCTATTTCTATGTACCATCCACCATCCCACTTCACAACGGTTGATATGGATGCCATGGAAGTTCCTGAATTTTCGTATGACCAAACAATTAACGACAGACTCAACCGTTCTGATGGTGAACTGGCCATTGGTATGACGTTCTTGACAAAAGAACTGGTAGTGGCCGCAATTAAGCAGTACAACATTCGTCAGGCTGTTGAGACGACAGTGAAGAAAACCCAAGCAAAATACTACAAGGCGCAATGCACCCAAAAGGATCACGGCTGTAAATGGAAAATTCGTGTATCCCAATTGAAGAAGGCATGCGACCGTTGGAGAATAACAAAACTTGTAGGGCCCCGTACATGCACCATTGGTAGCCTAAGCCAGGATCACAAGAACCTCGATGCAAAGTTCCTCGCCAACATCTTTATGCCACTGGTCAAAGCAAATCCCAAGTTATCGGTCCCCACATGTCAGGCTGTAGTTGAAGGTGTCACCGGCTACTGTCCTGAATATTGGAAAGCATGGTATGCAAAGAAACGGGTCGTAGAACAAATGTTTGGCCGATGGGATGATTCTTACAAAGAGTTGCGCCCGTGGCTAAATATGCTGCAGAAACACATCCCCAGAATGGTTTTCAAACTTGATATGGTTCCGGCATACGCTAATGATCGTGTCGTTCAAGGTGTTTCTCAATTCCACCGGTTATTTTGGACTTTCCTGTAGTGCATCAATGCATTCAAGCACTGCAAACCGATGGTCCAAATCGATGGCATATGGTTGTACGGAAAGTATTCACAGACCCTACTTCTAGCTATTGCACATGACAACAATCGAAAACGAGTTCCTGTTGCATTCACAATCGTCCCGAAGGAGGATCTGGAGTCTTGGATGTTCTTTCTTCGGAACCTACGAAGATATGTCCTTGATCCTGTAATACGGGCAAGGGACGATGGGGTATGTGTTATTTTTGACAGAGGCACAACGCTCTTGTGGGCGCTAGAACGTTTGGGCGAGTATTGGCAGCCTCCATACATTTACCACCGTTTCTGCTTGTGTCGCATAGCCGCAAACTACCTGCAGCAGTTCAAGGACCGTGATGAACGTGAACTAGTGCTCAGAATGGGTACGTCCTTCATCCTTTAGGCAACTCGCACTACGTACAAGAGGTGGAGGAGGTGTTCGAGGAACTGAGTGCGAGAAACAAATTTGGCGCAGACTACCTTGAAAAAATCCCGAGGGAAAAATGGCTTCGATCGTATGACGGGGGTAAACGATGTGGTCACATGACAACCAACTTGACTGAGGCAGTGAACTTATCGCTGAAGGGAGTGCGGCAGTTGCCTATCACTTCTATTGTCAAAGTGACCTACTATCGTTTGGCTACCCTATTTGCAACCTTGGGAAGGCAAGTAACTGAGTACATGGCAGGTGGACACATAGTCCATCCGGATTTCCGCACAAAACTGCATACTCAATTGCACCAATCAAGACAGATGACTGCAACTCTCTTCTCGTGCGAAGGACACAAGTTCTGTGTTTCAGAATATTCCAGGCGGTTGGAAGGCATTCAGCACAACGCGTACGTGGTAGATCTCAGGGCAAGAACCTGCGAGTGTGGAATATTCCAAACATTCAAATACTCGTGCGCACACGCCATTGCTGCTTGCGCAAACCAACGGATAGACTACATGCAACTGGTTGATCTGGTATACTTACTCTAAACGGTGTTTAAGGTTTACGAAAAAGAGTTTCCTCCAATCGAAAATGAGGTTGATCTGAATGCCGTTGACACTGAACCAACCATATTCCCAGATCCAGCACTACTGAGAGACAAAGGACGTCCACGGTCTACACGAATATACTGTGCCGAGGATATGATCGAACATCGATAAAAAATCGGACAAAAGAAGCATTGTAGTATATGTAAAAATCATGGACACTTAAAGACCAAGTGTCCTAATCGCTCAGCCCCTCGTCTTAATTAGTTCATTATAATTTGTTTACGCGAGTTCGCCCATAACTATAGATCAATAAAATCAGACTAATTCATTTTATAAAATAGGTCATCTTATACTCTCAATCATTCAAAAAAATATGGTAGGATAGCATTTTCGAAGCGAATTTAAGTCAGTGTAGAATGGACGAAAATTGATCGTGTTGGTGTCATATAATAAAGAATTTCCAGTACTACAAACCCACACTCGACGTTTGCTAAAAATATACGATTTATACGTCAGAAATTCTGCTCGAACATGCCTATCGACCTTTGTTCAAAGGCAATTTCATTCAAAAAAAGATGATAGCATAAGGTTTTGGAAGCCATTTTAAGCCAGTTTAGAATGGACGGAAATTGACCGTGTTGGTGTCATACGATAGAGAATTTCCATTACTACGAACCCAAACTCGATGTTCGCTAAAAATATACGATTTATAAGCCCGAAATTAGGCTCGAACAGGCCTACCCACCCTTGTTTTTCAACCCAAAATCGCACAGACCTCGCGTTATGCAGAACGCGAGTTCTGTGCGATATATTCAGCCGCCTTTTCAAATTTTCGGGAACCTCGCGTTATGCAGAACGCGAGTTCCAGCCTCACTTTCCAGAGACTACGAGGTTTAACTACGTGGCAAGTTTGAGTTTTTAAACGATATCATTTTATAAATTCTTATTTGATATATTGGCAGTAGAGTTTTATTTATAATATACTTAATATTTCTATACAAAATGTCCTAAATATCGAGCGAATCTTGGACTTGAATAAATAATCCGACCCAAGAATCATGCAATCTTATAAAATCAAACCACATATCAACTTGGGTAGCAGATGAAGAAAATGGTTCATTGGAATTTTACAATAAAAGAAGAAAGCAAAATATAGAAGAAAAGAAGCCAGGTTTCCGTAATAGTTTGAATCATCATAGTTCGTTCTATGATTTTACAATATGAATCAATCAACCTCAAACCAAGTATTGGATTGAATGACTCCAAGTTAGTATAATTTATATATATTTAATCACAGCATACTATCCCCGGTCCTGAGAATTCCGAGGTTTCCATCTCACTGGGCTAAATAAACCACATAGAAACCAGAAGATTATATCCTCTACTTCCTACTAATTTCTAATATTATATATACATGCAATACTAGCTATCACTACAACAATATTGTTTTCCATAAATCTAACCGTTTCGAACTTCTTTCGGGCTTCATAGCTCCATTTTCAGTTGATTCGAGTGCAACGATGCTGCAACAAGACCGCGATATAAAGTTAGTCTTGTTCACGGTCTACTTGGCATTATGAGAAAGTTAGCAGCCAAGATTCAAAATGTTGATGAATTATGATTATTTACAAGGCAGATAAACTTAATTCTTTTCTACCTGAATTTCCCGAGGAGTCATAGCTTAAAAGCGAGTTCTCTGGAGTTATGTAATTATTGCAGACTTCTTCTCTCCCCCAAATGGGCTGTTGAAATGCATCAAAATGCAATTGCTGCGGATACTGTTGTCTGTTTCCGTTGAGTTGAACCTCGGGCAACATCATAGGCATGACCATGCCGGAGAAGTTACTGCCCATCAAAGATCCACTCTACGCATATTGAAAGATGATCAAACATGTTAGTTCAAGTCTTCAAGTAATCAAAACAAAAATTTATTCTCGTCCTAAGAGGAGAAACTTGATGTATGACCATGTAAACGGGGCATCATATATATGCTTACATACAACATAATCAATTCAAGCAAAATGAAGAGTTAAAGCAACATAACTTTGCTGAGCTATTTGCCACTTGAACCGGGAGATTTGTGAAAAGAGGTTTTGATTTCCAACTTTAAACTAGAAACATATGATAAAAGGTGTCTGATACTTACTTCTGCTGTGAATACACTGTCAAGGTTGAAATCAGTTCTCGGGTTAACTGCAGCGAGTCTCATTGATAAGAACTGCAACCAAAGAAACATGATAACTAGATTCAGACCAAGGGGATCGAAGATACTGCATCTAAACTAAAGCATAAAATGCACATGCATTATAAAGAATTGGTAAGGCCATAACAAGACTCCTACTACAAATTTAACCCTTAGCAAATATTTAAGATTAATCGCAGGCCATCTTGACATCTAAGACGATAAAAATTTTAAAGATCATACACGATAAAGAATTATTTACAAATTTCGGGTAGTTTAAACAGGGGGAAATCCACTTGCAGTTCTTAAGAACGCATCATGAATTTATGAACTTTATTCAAGTTCAAACTAAATGGCATTCGAGACAAATATCTCACCTCCACTTGACGCTGTAGGGACTGCACATGATTGATGATTTCATCCAACACTAATGCTGTGCCCGAAATCTGCAGCACATGGTATTCCACAAATCAGAAAAGGGTCTCAATATTTGAATTCAATGATTCTATAAGGAAATTCAAACTACAAGACTTCCAGAGCAGTGAACTTTTCGAACCTAATACCATCGAGCACAAAAGCTCTTGATGCCAGTACCATATAAAATATATTTTGTAACATACAAGAAAATACCCAACAATAACAACATGCCCATATGAGGCATCCACCTAGAAACTGATTGTTTGAGAAGTTAAAGACTTGAAACTTTCACAATAGCCATACTCGTTTAACTTGGCCGCATATTCACCGCATGCAGATAAATAAGTTCCAAAGTGATTTTCCTCGAAACAGAAACATAAACGTATTCAGAAGCAATAGATTTCCAGTCTACCAAGGGATGGCCAGTAAGTCATTAATATGAACAATATTCTTTTCAACGGTAAGGCATCTCCAATCCTATCAAAATTATGAGGAGATCATGACATGTGGTCCTATAAAATAAAGGTTATTTACAGGCTAGGTCATCTAATTTACTCTGAATTGTGGTCACATCTCAAAGAAAGTGACTTATACCCCCCCCCCCCCCCCCCCCTTTCAATTGTCGAAAACATCTTTCGAACTATTAAGACATAATCAATATTAAGTTTCGAACAATTAAACTAATATCCCGTGCACTATCACATCATGTCCCCATTTAGTTAGGCAGCCATTTGGCATATAAAAGGCATTTCCTTTTGTGATCTTTTATCTTGTTATCCCATAAGAGTATGGATGCCTAACTTGTAAGAGAAGTTGGCAACTATTCTACATCAATGAAATGGGACCATAGAGACATCTAAACTAACAAGCCACTAGACAAATTCATAGAGCACTTCATGGTAATGTCCAGCTAGCATTCCACATGACTAAAAATCTCCTTCCATTGTCGTCAAAGGCTAGAATTGAAATTTTACCGATACATATCCTCTCCACATATAATTCAACGTCCAAAACATCAATTCTAAAGATTAGGTTGAAACTACAAAATCCAGGATCCTTTCATTTAACCCCTTCACTTAAACAGGGACCAAACTAAAGCCATGCGTTCGATACGAAAAAGACGAAGTTAACCTCAAAAAGGACTCCTAACAAACTCACCCCACAAAGGAAGAAGGGCTAAAACATCGAAATTATCAAAGTGCCATGGCACACCAGCTCAACTTTTTTGTTGTTGCAAAAAGGAATCCACTTTTGTGCAAAAGGTGACAAAGTACAAAACCGTTACTAAAGAAATATAATCTAAAACGTAATCCCACCTTTCTGTATCGTATTTAGACAGATGTTCTTACTTTAATCACATCATCATAACCATAATCAAATCATTAATAAACCTAATAATCCAATTGAACTGACCTTACTGCATCCTGGTACCAACTCCTGTAGGAGCTTCATACGTGCATTAATCTTCTCTCTCCTAGCCTAAAAACAAAGATTATTAGCATAATAAAGACAAATTAACTAATACTAATAAGCAAGCTGATTAAGGACTCAATCATCGAAATTAGTGAATTACTCTCTCAGCTAAGCTATGGCTATCTGTGGCTTGTCCCCGGCGAGCTCGAACATGAACGTAAGGCAGCTTCTCGGCCTCGTCGGAGCTCTCCTTCGCCCCAGTTTTGCTTTTCTTTGTCGACCCTTTCACCTGAAAAGCTTCAAAAACAAATTCATCAGCTTATTTGATCAAAATTTACCAAAAACGGAAACACCCAAAAAGCCGATATCAGAATTTTCACCTTTTCTCGATCTTTTCTCTTGGCACTCCGGTTCTCCACCGTTGGATCAGAAACTAACGGCTGATATGACTCGGTCTCCGCTGGTTCACTCTTCACCGGTTTCTGGAGATTCGCGCTTGAATTGTACGACGTCGGTTCAGGCGAGTTGCTCTTGTTATTGTCGTTGATGTTACCATCTCCGGCGAACAAAGGGAACCTCGCCGCTCGTTCAATTAACCCACTACTAAAAGGAAAATTAAAGCTTCCTTTGAAATCGTCAACGTTCGGAGCCGGAGCTGAAGCAGCAATAAGCTTAGCCGAGTCCGGCGAGTGAATGAGCTGAACGGCTTGAGGAGCCGGAAGTTCAAGCAGAGCCGTGAAAGAACTCGCATTATCGGTCGCCGGAACCGACATCAAACGGCGGATTTCGTCGGTAAATTGGAGCGATTCGAGTGCCGCCACTTCCTCCCTCTCCGACGCCGTTTTATGAGATCCAGTCCCCGCCGTCCCAGCGCTTAACTCCATGGAAAAATGAAGAAGAACAACAGCAAAGCGACTCAAATTCGAAATTCTGAGAAATACCCAGTTCAATCCCTTGAAAATAACAAGTACCCACTTGGTTAATTCAACCCAAATTTAAGCCTCAACTGCTTCAAACTTTTTCTAAGCTTTGATTTGGTTCATCAATGGCGGTCGGTCAAGCTAACAAGAAATGAGTTGATTGTCATTGAGAGATTAAGTTCTCAGCCATTTGAAGTATAAGGAAAGCAACATAGCTGGGATTGTCTGGTTTAATAATAAACAGGGAAAAGAAATTTCAAAATCTTTTTGTTTTTTTTTATTTCTAAATTTAGGGAGAATGAAAGAGAAAGACGAAAGTGGGGACTCGGTCTCGAATTAAATTATTAAAATCGTACAGCTCCAACTGTACAGTTCGTTGAGAGTGAAAGAAAGTTTATTGGCTGCAGTTCGATTTAATTTGATGATAAAATAATTATGATATTATATGCAATAATGTTAGTATTATATTCAGATTTGTCGATTGAATAAAAAATTGGGTTACATATAAAAAAATAGGTGTTAAAATTATATTTTTTAAAATTTTAAGTGTTTAAAGTATTATTTTGTAAAAATAGGTGTCTGAAATTTTAAAAATTATAATTTTAGTTGTATAACTGTTAAAGGGTGTTAAATTTTTTTTAACCAATCAATATTTAACACGTGACACTAATTTATTTATTTATTTTTAATTTTTTAAAGAAAAATACCTAAAAATTTCAGTTTTTCATAAATTCCCAAAAGTGCAATTTTTACAAAAAACAGTCCATAGATCTCTTAAATCTCTCACACCCAAACCCTAAAATTGTCACCGCTTCTACCGCCGATCGTCGCCCCTAAACTTACCCCTTTGGTCGTCAGACCTAGTCGGTCGTTTCTCCCATCACAGCACCGCCGGAAACGAAGAGCTACGTGGCATTCGGACATCATTTTCACGTTCGACGTTCGGCTGCCACGGCGTTTATTAATTCCGACGATACCATGATGGAGAAACCACCGGCTAGGTCTGGCGACCAAAGGGGTAGGCTTAGGGGTAGTGATCGGTGGCGGAAGTGACGACAATTTTAAGGTTTGGGTTTGAGAGATTTTAAAGATTTAGGGATTGTTTTGTAAAAATTGTAAACTTTCAAAAATTTATGAAAAATTGAAAAATGTTTTAATTTTTTAAATTTAAAAAAATAAACATGACATGTGTCAAGCATTGATTGGTTAACCATTTTTAACACCTATTAATAGTGAGACACTTAAAATTGTAACTTTTTAAACTTCGGACACCTATTTTTACAAAATAATACTTTAGGCACGTAAAGTTCAAAAAGGTATACTTTAGGCACCTATTTTTCATTTAAGCCTAAAAAATTAATGGTTTTATGAACCTAACAAAGGGTTCTAGTAGAAAAGAGGAGGAAGTTGATTTTATGAGTCTTTAAAGTAAGGTCATTAATTCAAATCTTGACATTGTGAATAGAAAAAATCAGGTTGGGAGGGTCGCTCCATAATGAACCTCTGTAAAATTCGATCTAAATTAGCCAGCTATTGAGTTTGAAACCAGTGATTAAACATAAAAAGAGTTAAAAAAAATATCAACATGCACTACATTGTAATCACTTCAAGACTCTTCAAAAAATAGTTTTATTTGTTCGATTGGTGCTATAAAATTGAATCTAAATAAAAAAAAATTGTTATTTCTCTTTGATTTATTAAGTTTTCTCTCTTCTTATAACGTCTTCTGTGAGTTAAATTTGTTATCATTTCTTCTGTCATTTTTTCAGTTGATGAATATTTAGTCTTTTATCAATTTATATTTATTTTAGACCCTCAATCTAATTTTTTGATCTTAATAGGTATTCACAACCTTAAATGTATTGTATTGATAAAATCAAGGGAAAATTACATCACTGATCACTAAATAAATTGGAGATACTTATTTGGACCACCGAATTTAGGGGTGTAAATAAACAGAGCGTTCGACGAACTGTTCGTGAACCGTTCATATAACGTTCGTTTATGTTCGTTTATTAAGCTAAATAAACGAGTATGAACAAAAATTTTATGTCCGTTTAATAAACGAACGAACACGAACATAGGTGTGTTCGGCTCGTTTATGTTCACGAACAAACTCGTTTATGTTCGTTTAAAAGCTCGTTTATATGCTCGTTTATGTTCGTTTATATGTTCGTTTATAACCCTAAGTTCAAGGTATATAATAATATAAACCATATTATAACCCCCTACCACCATTTTCCCTAATTTCTAATATTTGTAGCCGCACCCCTCCCAAATCCCCCTGAAAATTTTTTAATTCTCAGATCTGGAAAATCTCTCAAAACCTTTCCCTTTCCCCAAATCTTAGATGGCCCAAGATCTCCTTCACCGCCGGCTCGTGACGGTCACCACCATTGCCAACAGATCCGCCGTCACTCCCCGACCAAACCCCATGAGCCACTCTCAATTACTCTTCGCCGTTTGCCATGAACAACGGCTTGAAGTTCGACAGAACATCCAACCTTACCATCCACCCGTTCGAGCTTCGACCACTCATCACCGTCGGTCCGTGGCATGCACCGCCAGCACCGAGATGAGCGCCGCCTCTTCCCGAACTCGTCCCCGCCCTCCATTTACCGTGTCTCTTCGTCGTTTACCGTGGAGATCAAATTGAAGATTCGTCGAGAACCCCAAGTTCCCCTCTGTCTTTCATCGTTTCCGGCCGCCACCGGTGCCCGTGTGTCACACTGCCATGTTTTAGGTTTTGCTATGTTCTTGTGAAATTTATTGTACTTGAATACATTCTTTTTCTTCACCTACAAGCGCATGAATCAAAAACTTTATATAACAGTAAAAAGGGGAAAAATATGTTTTGATTATAAGCCTAATATTCGGTTGAATGCAAATACTTGTAATTGGAAAATTACTCCATTTTAAGTGGTTATGTTTAGCCTAATACTCCTTTTAGTAGTTGTTATTTGATCCTAAACACAGCTTATGATTAGTACATCTTATAGCTGATAATAATAATAGTAAATTTTAAACAATGTTTGGTGAGTTGTCAAGAGCCATTTGGGAGGATTGTTGCGGAAAAGTTTGATTTTATTTTATTTAATTTTTGTTTGTACGTTTAGTTAAATTTTAGAAATTATAAACGAACGGACATGTTCGCGAACATATATAAACGAACATGTTCGTGAACGCTAAACGAACATGTTCACGAACACTAAACGAATAAATTGACGAACACATTCACGAACATTAAACGAACACGTTCGCGAACGTTAAACGAACACGTTCGCGAACGTTAAACGAACACGTTCGCGAACAATAAACGAACACGTTCGCGAACGTTAAACGAACCGAGCCCGAACGCACCAAAATATAAACGAACCGAGCTCGAACATGCTATTAAAAACTTAAACGAACACGAACCGAGTTCGAACACCTTTAAAAATAAATAAACGAACACGGACATACCCTTGTTCGTTCAAGCTCGGTTCGTTTACACCCCTAACCGAATTATAAAAATTGTCAATCATACCACCAAACTTATAAAATCAACCTATTTTGACCACCGCCGTTAAAAACTTAACAGTGGAGTGACGGAACTGCCACGTGACAATTGACGGAAAAAATTAAAAATTACACATTTGGTCTCTGTTATTTACACATTCTTTCAATTTAGTCCTAATTTTAAATTAATAAATAATTAAAGTCCTCTAATAAGGTGTTGACACGTGTCACCGCCAATTTAGAGGAGAAAAATAAAATTCTCTCCACATGCACTGAACAAGATTTAAACTTGGGTCTATCAAGTGTAAAGCCAATGACTTTGCCAATGCACCAAACACAACATTGTGTTATAATTATCCAGATATAGTAAATACCTATTATTAGTTTCTACATTTATAAGCCAAAAGCTCAAACCCTAAACACTAATTTCACATATATAAACTATAAACCCTAAACCCTAACACTAAATATTTTAAATTAATTTCACGCTAAATGTTTCAAATTAAACCTTAAACCTTAAACATTTCAAATTAATTCCACATTAAATATTTCAAATTAAACCCTAACCCCCAAACTTTAAAAATTTCAAATTAATTTCACAGTAAATATTTCAAATTAAACCCTAAACCACAAACCTTAAACCTTAAACCTTAAAAATTTCAAATTAATTACATGCTAAATATTTTAAATAAAGCCTTAAATCATATTTTAGGGTTTAAGGTTTAGGGTTTAATTTGAAATATTTAACATAGAATTAATTTGGAAATTTTAGGGTTTGGGGTTTAATTTGAAATATTTAATGTGGAATTAATTTGAAATGATGGAATTAATTTGAAATGATTAGGTTTAGGGTTTAATTTGAAATATTTAGCGTGAAATTAATTTGAAATATATAAGGTTTAGAGTTTAATTTGAAATATTTAGCGTGAAATTAATTTAAAATTTTTAAGGTTTAGGGTTTAATTTAAAATATTTAGCATGAAATTATTCTAAAATTTTTAAGGTTTAAGGTTTGGGTTTGTGGTTTAATTTGAAATATTTAGCGTGAAATTAATTTGAAATATTTAGTGTTTAGGGTTTAATTTAAAATATTTAGCGTGAAATTAATTTGAAGTTATAGGGTTTGGGGTTAGTGTTTAATTTATAATATTTAGCGTGAAATTAATTTGAAATATTTGGGGTTTGGGGTTTAATTTGAAAATTTTAGGGTTTGGGGTTAGTGTTTAATTTAAAATATTTAGCGTGAAATTAATTTGACATATTTAGAGTTTGAGGTTTAATTTGAAATATTTAACGTGAAATTAGTTTGAAATATTTAGAGTTAGAGTTTAAGGTTTAAGATTTATATATGTGAAATTAGTGTTTGGGGTTTGAGCTTTTGGCTTATAAATGTAGAAACTAATAAGATGTATATATTATATCTGGAGAATTATAACACAATGTTGTGCTTTGTGTAATGGCAAAGCCATTAACTTTACACTTGATAGACCTAGGTTCAAATTGTGCTTAGTGCATGAGGAGAGAATTTTATTTTTCTCCTCTAAATTGATGTTGACACGTGTCACCTCTTAATTAAATAATTCATTATTTTATTAATTTAAAATTAGGACTAAATTGAAAGAATGCGTAAATAACATGGACCAAATGTGTACTTTTTAATTTTTTCCGTCAATTTCCACGTGGCAATTCCGTCACTCCACCGTTAGATTTTTAACGGCGGTGGTCAAAATAGGTTGATTTTATATCTTCGGTGGTCTGATTGACGATTTTTATAGTTCCGTGGTCCAAATAAGTATCCCCAATTTTTTTGGTGGTCAATGATATAGTTTTCCCTAAAATTAATTGTTGGTATGAGAGACTTGGCCCCAAAAACTTTGGTACGATGACGTTTTTACGGTTTCAAACTAATTCAACTTGAGTCTTGTTCTTCTAGTTTTTTATTTTAAAAGTTGAAACACTGTTGGATAAAAGTTAGGTAATCTGCTCTTATAGATATTTAATTCTAATTTCATCTTCGTTCGTTAAGGTTGATGTTGTATTTTTGTTTCTCTTCAAACAATTTAGTTAGGATTATTTGATCATATCTTTATATAATTATATTTTACGAACTAGATGGATCAATTTCCAAAAAGAATATGATTTAAATAAATCGACCCTTGACAAATCTATTTAATCACACTTATTATGCGACAAAATAGTTAATTATGGCATAATTGTATAATTTAAAAATAAAAGACAACCCTTAGCGAGTTAGAACTTGATAAAGAAGTATATCAAATACAAATGATTTTCTATAGGAACATGGAGGTTCATAATCATGAACCTTATTAAGACGAACATAATTAAAGACAAAAATTTTATGAGTGAACTCATTCTTATGTAATAATACATATAATCGTTGTTATATATATATATATATATATATATATATATATATATATATATATATATATATATATATATATATAAACATTTTATTGTTTTAACGTTATTTTAGATTTAGCAATGATTAATAAGTTCAATATCAATATACATTTTGTAGACAAAGTGATTTGAACTCATGTCTCCTAGGATGAACATCATATACTTTTTCATTGGGACACTTGTTGACCCTGATAGCGCATGGCCGTGGGTTTTAGGCGATGATTTCAACACCATTTGCAGTGTTGAGGAGAGATTTGGTGGGTCTTAGCGGCGTTTGGGCATCCATCCTAAATTCTGTGAGTTCTTGTTTCTTTCTGGGCTTCTCAATATGGGGTTTAATGGACTACGGCTCACTTGGAAGCAGGGGGATTTTAGTCAAAGATTGGATCGATATCTATATAACAATAAGTGGTATGGGTTGTTTGCTATGGCTGAAATTTCTCACTTGCCAAAGTTGGGCTCTAATCATAGACCTATCATGCTCACCATTGATCTGGCCAGGGGACAGCAAGGCACTCGACCTTATATGTTTGTTGTGGCATGGAATGACCACCCGAATTTCAAACGTCTTCTTACTGAAAATTAGAAGGATGGTGCTCCTGTCTTTGACAATTTGGTCGAGTTTCAAGGAGCGAGTAGACAATGGAATTTAGAGGTGTTTGGCCATATTGGTCGTCGTAAGGCTAGATTATTGGCACGCATTCGGGGTATCAAGTTGGCATTAAATGTGTAGCGCGATTCTTATTTGATTGATTTGGATGAGGCTCTTAAAAAGAAACTTAATGTGGTTTTAGAACAGGAAGAGAGCTTGTGGCTCCCAAAGTCTCGAAGCAAGTGGATTGTCCAAAGTGACCGTAATACAAATTTTTTCTATGCGTCTACTTTGCAGCATCGTTGCCGGAATACAATTAGGATGTTGCAGTTTAATAAAGGTAGTTGGTGTTCTGATGAGGCTTCTTTGTGAAATCATGCAGTTGAGTTTTTCACAGAATTATTTACAGTCCAGCCGAGGCATGCCACTCGTGAGGATTTTATGGGGGAGCTTGTGTAGTTATCAAATTCACACATGAATGATCTTGTGCGACCGGTGACTCGTGAGGAGGCGCGTAAGGTTATTTTTAGTATGGGGCCATCGAAAGCACCATATTTTGATGGGTTTCATGCAAGCTTCTTTTAGAAGAATTGGGCAACGATTGAGGAGTCTGTTTTTCGGTTTGTATCGAAATTTTTTGAAATTGAAGATTTTGATGTTTCGGCTAATCACACTCTTCTTTTTTTGATTCCAAAGGTGGTGAATCCTGATTTGATTAGACAGTTTCGACCAATCACTTTGTGCACCGTTCTGTACAAAGTGATAACCAAGATTCTTGTGAGTCATCTGAAACCTCACCTACCGGATTGGTGGCGCAGACTAATTTTGTCACTGGCCGTCGAATCACTGGTAACATTATTTTGGCTCAAGAGGTGATTCATACTATGAGTAAGAAGACAAATGTGAAGCCATGGATGACGATTAAAGTAGACCTCGAAAGGCCTACGATAGACTTGAGTGGAGTTTATCCATAGGACTTTAATTGATCTGGGTTTGTCGCATCGTTTCATCTACTAGATTATGCAGAGCGTGTGTTCTGTCACAACGTATATTATTTGGAATGTGGGTGCTATTGAATCTTTTACTCTTTTGCATGGAATCAGACAAGGGGACCTTTTTTCCCCACACCTCTCCGTTTTATGCATGAAAATGCTTTCTCATGCTATTGATCGTAAAGTGATGTATGGGGTGTGGAAACAAATCTACCTCTCCAAGAATGGTACTGGTCTTTCTCATTTGTTTTCTGTAGATGACCTTGTCTTATTCGCAGAGGCATCCTTGGATCAGGTGGCAGCTATTTAGGATGTTCTTCCTCATTTTTGTGCTTTCCCCGGGCATAGGGTGAGTGTGGTAAAGACAACTATTTTCTCTCTCAAGGAATTGTGCTATTCTTAGAAAGCAATTAATTGCAGACACTTTTGGTTTTGCTATTGTGGAAGATCTTGAGAAGTATTTAGTAGTTCGCTTACTATATAAGCGTGTGATTAAGGATACCTATAGGTTTCTGCATGAAAATGTTGAAAGACGACTTTCGGGTTGGGTGGCGAACACTCTCTCTTTGACTGGCCGAATAACTCTTGTTGAGGTAGTTTTACAAGCGATACACACGTATGTTATGCAAACCACTTGGTTGCCCAAAAAGATTTGTGATGAGTTGGAAAAGATGACCTGTCGGTTTGTTTAGGGGTCGTCGAATACTCTTTCTCTTTAAATGGGATTTGGTGAAGCAGCCGCTTGATGTGGGAGCTTTGGGATTTAAATAATTGCAGCATCAAAACAACGCTTTGTTGATGTAATTTGGATTCCATCTGGTTTACGATGTGGACAAATTATGGGTATGAGTTCTTAAAGAAAAGTACAAGTAGAATGGTTTAATACCTTCGAGCATTAGTCGTCCTAGTGTTTCGCGTTTGTGGAAGAGGCAAGAAAATTTTGGGGAGAGGTTCGTCGAAGTATTAATTGGCAAATTTGTGATGGTTAGAGTACGGATTATTGGTGGGACTTGTGGCTTGATGGAGCTGAACCCCTTGCGCATCATTGCCTGCTACCAGTGCAACCACCCTGGCTATCGATTGCGACAATGCTGAATTTGTTTGGTTCTTGGGACTAGCCTCGCCTCGCTTAAGTGTTGCCGCAAGTAGTGTTAATACAAATTGCTTGTGTCATGTCGAATCATGCTACAATTGGGAGGAAAGCCATGTTTTTACAATTGCATCAGCCTACAAAGCTCTTAGTGGTAATGTGTCGAATAGTCAGGCTAAAAATTGGAAGGTGATATGGCATTTGAACGTCCCTCAACGAGTGAGGACATTTCTTTGGTTGGCTATGCATGAGTGTATATTAACCAATGTTGAACGTCGACGTCGACATATTGCCTTTGATGGTAATTGCCCGATTTGTGCACATGGTGAGGAAGATTTGCTCTATTTTTGCGAGATTGCGTGTGGGCTAGAGCCGTGTGATCACAGCTTGTGCTACAGAACCTTCACTCGATCTTTTATTCGGGTATAGTTGGTTTGTTAATAATCTTTGTGTTAGCGGAAATGCTCATGACATGGGAGATAATTGGAGCATTATTTTTGTGATTGCTTGTTGGGCTATTTGGAAAAGAAGGTGTTTCTTTGTTTTTAATGGAGGTCGTGAGATTTTTGGTGATATCGTAGGTTGTTGCTGTAGGACATGGAGGGAAATGGTTGATCTAAGGTCCTTTCGGTCACGGGGGTAATATTGATTAATTAAGGACGAGTTGGTGCAACCCAAATGTGGGAAGAATTAAAGTTAATGTGTACTGTAACCCCCTTAGCCCGGCCTAGACGGTTAACCCGAACTACGAAGATTACACGGGGAAAACCAAAGTCAACCTTGATTAACGACCCTTTTTTCATTTTAAACTTGTCTAGATGCACGTTAATCCTAAGCGTGCTCTTGAGAAACACATACTTGAAAAGCACAGCGATCAGATTACAATAAGGGATTCAATTGCACAAAATACGTAAGTTAGGGACTAATTTGTAAATTCTAGAAAGATGAAGGACTTAACTGATTTTAAGGTTACCAAAATCAAATTAATCATATTAAACGCTTCCTTGTCAAATTTCACCTTAAACGGACATATCAAACTCAAGCAATTGCAAATACAAAATTCAGGACTAAAACGTAAAGCTTGCAAACCTTAAACCATTCAAATCAGTTCCCAACGGTCATCTGTTTCGGAACGGTCCTGTTCCGAAACGCGGGTTTGTTTCGAGACATGTATCAAAACAGGGCATGGCAGTGGTCAAAACGTTTCGGAACGGCCTCTACTCGTTTCGATACACGAAGGCCGTTATAGGCCCCCGTTTCGAAACACCAGTGCCCGTTCCGATACAGATTGCCCAGAAAGTGCAGAATTTTCTGGTTTAACATACAATTAACCACTCAAACACATCCTAATGACTTCCTAACCATGCCAACAAGTCATCATACATATAAGGCGCATGTTTGCAACATCAAAACACATTCATGGCATCAATTAAGAAAATCCACAAGTCTATAGGCATGCATCCTAATAACCAAGCCAAACAACCATCAAAGCATCAAAACAAGCACCAAAATGGCCAATTACAAGTTCAAAACATTTAAGGCATCATGCCACAACTAGGGAGTCCAAAACATCTCCCAAATCACATTCTATGTTCCCATTGCCAAATATCAAAAACTAATAACGTTGTGAAAAAGTCACCATACATGAGCTTAGCTTTCCCTTGGATTCTTAGCCTCATTGCTACCCTCAAACACCTCAATTATCTACATTATTGGTTCAAGAGAGAGCGTAAGCACAAATTCTTAGTGAGGCATGCTCTAAAGAAACAACACAATAATGCATTTTATAAAGCACTTTTCTCAAATCTTTTTAACACATAAACATCATTATTCATGCAACCTTGCATTCTTAACAAGCATCTCATGCTTCATTTACATCAACATGTCATATTGGCTTTCAAGTGATAATCCATAACCATTTACAACACAAAACACAATCGGATACGCGGATTACAAGCGTTGTCTCATACGCTTCATACACACTACCGAACACACAAGGTGGAGTTTATCGGTACAATCACAACCCCTCAACACTCGTGATAGAGTTTAACGATACAATCACAACCCCTCCACATCACTCATCGGTAGTTGTATAACATCACTAACGAGAACACGGGACACACAACACAAGATCCACACATGGACTTTTAACCACCATTGTGATCTTAACCATCTCGTTAGTGTACTTGGATGGAGTTTACGGTACAATTACAACCCCTCAGCATCCAAGGCGACTTAATTCACGGTGCACCCAATCCTATAGCCGACTAACTATATCTGATTCAAGTACTTTAAAACCAACACATCACTTGCCAATATACATCATTTATCATCAATAATCCACTATTTTAAAGCAATAAATCAAAGCCATTAAACAACATGCATCACTATGCATCAAATCCACATTTTCAATATATCAAACCAAGGATCTCTTGCCTTGAGCATCCTTCAACATATGGCTTTAAAAACCAGCATTAACCATGCTAAAACATGTTTTCAAAACAGAATTTAAACATGCAAATTAAATGCATTGCATCCAACCATCTCATGGTTCATCCAAGAGAGAGAGTTTTCCCGAAAACTTACTCTTGAGCTTAGTTAAGTTGTTTAGACTTAAACTAAGCTCCCACACCTTCAAACATTCATTACAAAGCTGGAAATCCCAACTTCACTCACCAATTCCGTTTCGCAAGCTTGCCGAAACGCCGATCAAGCCTCCGGATCAACACCACAAGTATCTGAAGATGCCTCCCATGTTTTAAACACATCAAAGCAGAGGATTAATGCATCATCATGCATTAAAATCTTCAGCCATTACACCTAAACTCGCTGCTCTCATCAAATCTAACATTTCGGCTACCAAACACAACCGAAATCACCTCCAAACTCTTCCTCAACATTACCCAGCCAAGATCCATCACTTCTAAACATTCCTAAACATCAATTAACATCCAAAAAGAACCCAAACTCGTCCTTATACCTCTAGCTATAACCGAACACCAAGATCACCCCAAAAACCACCATTTTCATAAGCAAAAACTTAGGAAATTCAACCTATTCGGGATTGCATTGATCAAACCTCAATTACACTTCATTAAACATCCAAAATACATTTAAAATCCACCTCAAAACAGAGCCCAAACAATCACCACGAATTTCTTCAAGATTTGTTCCAAATCTTGAGTTTTAAGCCAAAATAAAGATCACAACATTAAAACCTTTTATAAAACTTAATTTAAGGATTGAGAACTTGGGAATTTCAGTAAAGAACTGAGTATTTAGAGGAGAATAACACCCTTACCTCTAAATGTAGATTTCTCCTTGATTAGAGCCAAAATCCTTGAAAATTCAATAAGCAAAACAAGAGGATTTGATGTAGAAAGGATTAGGAATCAATTGATGATTGAAACCTCATCATTTGGTGTGAAAATAAAGAGAAATGTTGCTGTAGAAATGTGTTTGGCTGAGGGAATTTTGAGAGAAAATGAGATGAGAAAGTTTTTAAGAAAGTTAGTTATGAAAAGCTAAAATATGATTTCCCACTTTTCCTTTAACTAATTATACATTAAATGAATCATTAAAATCTAAGAAAAATCTGGAGAAATCCTTCCTTGGGTAAATTAGCTCCTTCAAGATTCAAAGTTTCAATCCTTACAAAACAGTCACCACTGAACTTTTCAAAAATTATATTTTAGTCACTATTTCGAAATGTTGCACTTCCAAACATTATTTTGTAAAATTGATTTCACCAATCTCTTATATATATTAAAAGATGATTTTTAGATATTTTTCCATATTTTTAAAGCATCCCGAAGTAGGCTTTCCCTAAAACTACCTTTTATATTCGAACCAAAAATTAGACCGGTCCGGTTCAGACCCTAAACTTCCAAGCCCAAAATTGGGGTGTTACATGTACGGTGTTGTCGGGAGTATTGGTAATACGGCTTCCATCGGAGGGGTTATCCGCGATAGTGATGGGAGGTGGCCTTTTTGCTTTGCTAAGAGCCTTGGCTCATGCTCGGTGCTTGTAGCGGAGCTGTGAGCGACACATGATACACTTTTTCATGTGTGGCATCTTAAGTTTCTACAGATTGATGTAGAGCTTGATAACAAGATTGTTGTCCAGATTATATGTGGTGAGTTGTTAGCCTTGAATTGTAGTGCTCTTGTAATGCGCTTAAGGGAAATGCTTGATAGAGATTAGGAGATGCGGATCTATCACATTAGTCGAATCAATAATGCTGTAGTCGATGGTTTGGCTAAGATGATTCGGGGCTTGGTGAGGTCCTTTATGGGTAGCCACCGCCTAAAATTATTTCGCTGCTTATTGCTGATCAATGCTCGGGCTAGTGCTTGTTGGTTTTGTTGCATGTTTTTTATATGAATATTTGTTTACTTTGCTTGTAAATATTTTTATGAGTACTTTTTTTATATTTAAGTGTAAGAAATTTTTTAAAGAGACTCTTAAGATATTCCATTTTTACATAAAAAACAAGTTGAATATCATAAAAAGATTGTGCACTCAAATCTCCCTCACATTTGGAGTTTTTCTCCTATAATTTTAAAAGTCAAAATTTAAGACCTATATTTTAAAACTATAAAGATGATCATTATCTAATAATGACATGGCAAAGCAAATAGTAATGTTTATGTGTAAATTACATGGGTTTGACTGCAACTATAAGTCTAATTATGTGTATGTTGTTTTTTTTACTTGCAGGTACTGTTTAGATTTATTTGAGTTCATGTCAATATATATAATTAGGATACATTTATACATAATGTAAAATTTATATTTTTGCAAGTTTTTAGATCGTTAGATGTTTGAAATAGATGAATGAGATTATTTTCTTACTTTTTTATTCAAGTGATAATTTTCACACAACCCACTGTTAATCTCAGTAATCCATTTCACTAATCCAAGAATCCAAAAAAATGTAAAAGTTAAAAACTCTTACGCCGTGTAACTGGATATAGAGTTAGGATCTATTTACACAGAAAGTAAAACTTATAATTTTACATGTGTTTTAGATCGTTAGATGGAAAACGGGTGACTGAAATTAACTCATTACTTTTTTCCCAAGTAATAATCTTCACATACCTTACTTAATCTGAGCCATCCATTTTACCCATCTAACGATCCAAAAAACGTGTAAAACTTAAAACTTTTACAATATTTATCTAAAAATTCAAAATATGAGATTTTTACCGGCAAATGAAAATAAGTAAATAAAGTGTAGGCACAAAGTTTGAATACCAATCATACATTTACATTCATCAATTTTTTTTTTACATTAGGTAAATGAGTCGTACATAATATAGGATAGAATCAACTTACTAAAAAGAAAGAGTTGTTCATTTCATTCATTCATTTTCACTCATTCAATGACCACGAATTATTGTAAAACTAATTGAATTTTACATGGTATAAGCAGATCATAACTATATATATATATATATATATATATATATATATATATAGGGTTAGGATCAACTTACACAGTGTAAAACTCTTTAAGTTTTACACGTTTTTTGGATCGTTGGATGAGGGAAATGGATGGCTGAGATTAATTTCTTACTTTTTTTCCCCAAGTGATATTTTTCCCATATTTTACTATTGATCCATCCATCTGTTTCACCTACCTAACGATCCAAAAAACATGTAAAATTTAGAGAGTTTACAATGTGTAACTGAATTCTATCTCATATATATATATATATATATATATATATATATATATATATATATATATATATATATTATTTTACACACTTGTCATATTTGTCTCACCAAACCCCAAAAATATTTATAAGTTTAAGTAAATGTTTTTTATTAAATAAAATATTATATTCTCAAAGTAAATTTTAAGATTCGAACTTATGTAATATAATACAATATATGACAACATAATAAGATTTTTTTATTGAGAAATCTTAAATCTAATCATAATCTTACTTACAGGGGAAGAGAAATGAGACTTTAAGGGAAGAAAGAAGAATGTTTTTAATAGGTTTAAAACTTATAACTTAAAAGAATACGATGAAACAAATACCAACTATGAAGCTATGAATACATTAAAAAGCAATTTTTAAAGGAAACTTTTAATATTGAATATTATAAAAACAATATAAATATAACTCTTTATAATTAATTAATTAATTGAAAGAAAATGGAAAAATCTGAAAGTGATGTGGGGGAACCGGAAGGACGAGCCGTGGGGCTTAAGACACTGGCTCGGTCCCACAGGGCGGGGACCGCCCACAAACCAAGCCCCTACACTGTTCTTTATGACCCATCATTTTCTTACATTTATTTTATAACCATTTACACACACATATAAAAGTTTAAACATTTTTCATATTTTTACACGATCAATATTTCGATGATCCGACGGTTAAATTATTATAATTATATTTTTATGTGTAAAATTTTATATTTTTATTATATTTATTGAAAATATTTAATTTATCAATAAATATTTTTCATGTTGCGAGTAAGTATATTTAGTCGGTTGGTCAAACTGTTTATTTTGTTCTTTTATTTTTTTTAAGTTATGACTTTTAGACTCAATGAGAGCACATATTCCTTTCTCTCCACTCTAGGTAAATTAGGGTTAAGATTAAAAGCTTAAATTTTATAAAAAAGGTAAAGATAAAGGAATGAAACAAAAAAAAACAAAGTTATTTCACTATTTTTGCTGAAAAGTTAAATATCCCTTTGATGAATAAATTATGTTCAATTTTTTAATGTCATATATTTTTTCTACTTTCAGGTTAATATATGAACTTATTTGTCGTAAATCACTGTGTATATTTCCGTTACATTATCTGACGTGGATTCATGAATTAATAAAAAATTGACATGTAATCAAAGATGGACTCATAGAAGGGTTGGAGGGACAGTTGTCACTTTCAAAAAATTTAAAATTCATATATCATTTAGAATTTTTTAGAAATTTAACAATGTATTTTCTATTGAAAATTTATTTTCGCCCCCCTAAAATTTTATAAGTCTACCCCTTAAAATTCTATAGGTTCGCCCCTCCTAATATAAAATTTTGTGTTCGTCCCTGCATGTGATATATATATATATATATATCAAGATTAGTTATATTTAAAACATAATTTATTTGCATATATTTTGACGTAACATTTTAATATTTTTTAGATATTTTTTGTTTCAAAAAATGATTTGAAATACGATCCCCAATTTCCAATCAAATAATAATAATAATAATAATAATAATAATAATAATAATAACACGGTTGCGATCCAGTTACACAATATACAATTTTATATGTTTTTAGCTCGTTGGATGAAGAAAATAGATGGTTGAGATTAACAGTGGAATATGTGAAGATTATCATTTGAGGAAAAAAAAGTAAAAAGATAACCTCAGTCATCCATTCAACTAATCCAACAATCCACAAAAGGTATAAAATTATGAGTTTTACGTTATGTGTGAGTGGGAAAATAATAATAATAATAATAATAATAATAATAATAATAATCTACCGAATTTGATTGGGTTTTCCCTAGGGGTGTTCAAAAATACTCAGCCCGAACTACCTGACACGTCGACCCGTCTACTCGATTAAAATTTACCGGGTATTTATATTAAAGTACCCAGATTTTTCGGGCCGAGTACTAGACCCACAATTTTTTTTTTCGGGTAATTGGGCTAGGTTAGGGCTGAATTTTTTTTATAACCGGGTACTCGACCCGACCCGCTAATTTTAATATTTTATATTTTAAATTATATTTTCATTTTATGTTTCTTATTATTTTTCTTTAAAATTAATTTTAAATCCCAACTTCTTTTTATACTTGTATTATATATTTTTAAGTTTAAATTTTTCAAAAATATTTATATTAATTTGTCAATATGAGAGTCGAAAGAAAAATTATGATCGAGATTAATATTTTTAATACCTTCTTTTGTCGATAAACTTTAATATATATACATATATATCCAAATATTTATATCTTAAAACTAACCTCAAATCAATAATTTTTATGTTTAAAATATATATCATGAAATTTTATGTGTTTCCTATGTATTTTAAAAAAAAGATTTTAAAAAATATAAAAAAGTAAATCGGGTACCCATTAGCCGATTTTACGAGTACCCGAATTACAGGTAACCAATTTTTATGGGTCGCATCACAGGCAGATTATTAGGTATCGAAAACTCGGGTATGAACACCCCTAGTGTGAAACTTGCTTTGCTTAGGTGGGAGCACTATGCTTAGATCCTTTTGTCTGTGATATTAGTCTGGTTTGATACCTATATACCTTGAATTTTCTAAATTTTAATTGCACAAGAATATTAAAAATTTAAATTAACTTTTTTTATAATAAAATGGTAAGTAATTTAGTATCGCTTAAGCATGTCTTAAATTTGAAGTTTGTGTATGCAAGAAATTTTCGTTGGAAGACTCAACCACCAAAATCAGATGTGTGACGTGGTCAATATGAATTAATCATAACAAAACCCTAAAGAATCGAAAGAACAAAAAATAAAAAAATATATAAAATTTACGAGAATTTCAACAAATAATAAAAGTGAAGTAGTATTGATAAGTGTAAAGTGTAAGGTATATTCCTAATAAAAGGATACAAATTTAGTTGAATTTTAAAGACAATATTATTAACAATAATTACGAATTATAAACATAATCTATAAAATAATTATAATATTATTATCCGTTTCTGCCAATACAAATGCTTAAGTGGTAGTGATCACTATCTACTGAAAAAATAAAAATACAAATGCTTAAGTGGTAGCGATCACTATCTACTGAAAAAATAAAAAATAAAAATAAAAAACATGAAAGATTATAGCGAATTGTTAACGTAGTTTATCTTCGTCGGACTTTAAATTTGGACTAATCCGAATTAACCTATGTAATATATCTGATTTTGATAAGTGAATCTCTCAATAAAATTTTTATAACTAAACAAGGTCTCGAACTCAAAATATGCTTAAACAATACCAAATTACTTACCATTTGGATCAACTCGTTAGTTGTGATCTTCTGTTTTTAATCATCTTTATCTTGAAGGAAAGAACCCATAGAACTTGATTATTATGAACCAAATCTTATAAATATGGTGACGTTTTATCAATTGAAAAAATAATCGTTAAGTATTCAAATCTGTGATTATTGATTCACAAATGAGGAAACTATGTATTAGACTACATTTGAATACTCAAACTAAGAAAAATCAAATAAAATACTCAAACAAATCTTTAAATATGTTTTGATTTGAATAAAAATTCTTAGAAACAATGATTGCATCAAGTATCATATTTCTGGAATCTAAATCCTCTCAAATATCGAATAAATAATCCGATATTTTTTTTCGAGAAATGTAAAGTGAGGAGCTAAAAGAGTAAAAAGATTGACTGAATAGCAAAGCATGATGGAATGGTGGTTGACATATGGTATCGTTATCGATGGCCACCATGAAAATGAATGGTTCATTGTTGGTGGGGGTCTCCTTTTCCACTTTCTCCTTTTTACCTTTGTAGGAGACCTATCAAAAAGGTAGGGTCCCCATGGAGCATCTTCCATATATATATATGGGTCATTGAATTATTTTAAAATGTTCATTTTCATCATTAAACTTTTAATTGTTACAAAATAGACATTAAACTTATGATATTATTATAAAATAGTCATTGTGCTGTTAACTACCTTTAAGTGGTAATGTGACAGTTAAGAAAAACTATATAATAGTACATTTAGTCATTTGTATTTACAAATTTAATTATTTCAGTCATAATTTGAAAAGTTCAATAAATCTAGCCCTTAACGTGGTTAATAATATGGTGACCATTTTGTAAAAAAAATCACAAATTCAATGCTCAATTTATAACATTTAAAAGTTAAATGATCAAAATGAGCACGTTAAAATAGTTCAATGATCATGAACTCTACCCATGTATGTATGTATGTAAAGTAAATGGATACAACTACTTATATTATTGAGTTTATTGCTAATTATGATTATTTTCTTTTTGGTATGGCTTCAAGTTATAAAGTATTAGCACGAACCAACTTGCCTCAGTGGTTAAAGGAACGGTTGTTGTTCCTAGAGGTTACGGGTTTGAGCACTAGCAGCTACAACAGGGTGATTGAGCATTCATTGTCAAATGGTTGAGAGTATATTTAGAACAGATACTACTTGTAATCACTTTAGCTTTTATAAAAAAAAAATTATAAAGTATTAAATTGTGGCTATAACGCAATGACTATATTTTAATGGTTTTGAAGGTCACCGTAAAATCGTAACCACATTTAAAATTATAATTATTTTTAGAAGAAAAATCACGACGCAATGTCCACAATCACGATTGTATCTACAATTGTGACCGTAATTCAATACTATATTAAATGAGAGGGTATGGTTTGGACTTTGATCTTTGATGTCAACAAACAATCTTAATCATATTGTTATCTTATGTTGTCGATATGATTTGTGTTATCTATGAGCTATTTTTATTATCTGAAATAAAGATAATTTAACCGTCTAAAAAATCCGAAAATTCAATCGATTCGGTCTCTAATTTCGAATTTTTTTACATTATCCCCACAGTGGTTCAGTGTAGATATCCATTAATGGAACCTTACATCTTTGGGGTACCCTTAAATAAAACCATGACCATCCTTTAGGACTCAGCAAGGCACAGAAAGTGGCCTCCAGTACTCGACATTAAGGTGCTGCCATTAAAACGATTGGGGTATTTTGTTTTTTGGCCATTAAAACCGTGTAGCAGACAAATCAAGTATAGGCAACATTTGCAGAGATGAATCAGTTTGCAGCAACCTTCTTCACAGTACAAAATCCCCACCTTATCAATGGATTCCATTTGCGGCCAATTCAATAGACATTTCCTTAACTTTGTGTTTCAACTTTCACACGCATAGGGTTCAAAAATTTAAGGTACTTTGTACAATTTATTAAAATAACTATCTAATTGTATGAAACTGGGCGCAAGTTTATGAATAGGGGATATTGTGTGAGTATTTACGTGACCTAAATTATCAACGGTCTCCTAGGGGCCTTAATTTATAGTATGAAAGAGGTACAAGTTTTTTTTTAAAATAAAATTTTCTTAATACAAAAAATGTTAGATTATTCATTTAAACAACATAAAAATGACTTACACACCTCTAAATATCTAATATTTTCACTTAAAAAGTGTTGTTCTTCTTGCATGTTTTAAAACAAAACCATCTACAATGCTTTCAATATCAACTTCTTCCACAAGATCACTCTTTTTTTAGAAAATTGTTATATATATTATAATATTTTTTTAAATATATATAGGCGTGTAAACAAACCGAACGAGGGTATGTTCATGTATGTTCGTTTACTTTTAACCGAACAAATGAACAGACACGAACAACTAAACGAACATAATTTCTTGTCCGTGCTCGCTTGTTAAAATGATAAGCGAACACAAACGAACATATATGAATAAATTTAAACGAACATATATGAACAAAAAACCCCTAAATGTATATATTATATATGAATAAAATCTTTGTGCGGTCGCACATATCGCACACTTCCTGAACTATCTTGCTCCCATATGTGCTCCATATGCTCTTCAATTCTCTTTCTCCGGATTGCACAATATTCTACTCCTACCATTTAGAGTTTTTTTTCTCTCATTTTGCTTGACCAAATTATGGCTTTTGGTTCCTTAATTTTTATTATGTTGTTGAGGATTGTTTTGCATATCGTCAATGAGTTTTATTTCATGATAATAACAAAAATTAAAATTATAAAAGAACAATATTATCGTATTTTCGAATTGGGGCTGTTATTTAAATCTCGAAAAAAAACGAATGGCTAGGATTGAGAAAGGGAAACTTGGCAAAGAAGAAAAAGAGGGGGTTAAACAAAGAAGTTGTACAACATAAAAAAGCAATGATGAGAAGAAAGGATTATGTAAAGACAGATTGAAACCATAACGATCAATTCAGTTGGGGTACTCTCACTGACATGGCGGTGGGTTAGCCTTAAATTAGCCGAAGATGTGAAATTCGAGTCGGTCCAAAATTAAAATTATGCAATCCTATGGTATGTGTGGTTCGTGCCATGGCCTAGCCTTTATAATTGATTATTGAAGGCTAAATAAGGCCTATCATGCAAATGATTCAAAGTGGGGTCCAGGATTTATTTCATTATTTTTCCTACTGCCTCCTCTACTTAGAAGTTAGATCCGACTCTCATTTTTTTTACAAAAAATACGATGCTCATTAAAAACCCATTTTACAATCTGGCTGTCACTTAACTCTCACATTTGGGGTCCAATTTATCTAAGACCCTACCAAGAACTAAGTTATTCCATTGTAATATCTCAATTCGCTTTCAAATATAAATTATATTATTTAAGTCTGAGTTATTTAAGAAAAATATATTATTTTTTAGCTTCGAGACAATCTTTCAATTTCTTAATGATTAGAAAACATAAATTAGCAAGCTATGTTATGTCATGTCCAATATTTGGAGGTCAAAACATATCAAGTCTATTGACATTAGAGCTACTCCTATTATTATATTATTGCATTTTTAAACTTCATAATTTTGAATATGACATGTCACAATACAAAAAGTAATATTAATAGGGTAAACTACATAAATGGTCTCCTAATTATGTTTTAATTATTTTTGTGTCTTTCGACTATCAAAAGTTATAAATTGATCCCCTGACTTAAAAAAAGTAATAAATTGGTTCAACGCCGTTAAAAATTTAACAACACCAGTCAATTAATATAAATTGATATAATTACATAATTAACTCTCAAATTCTACACTTATTTTAATTTAACTCTAAATCTAGAAAATTAACCCACATTAGTCTATCTTCTTTTTTATTTCCACTCTCCTTTAATTCTTCAATTCATTTTCACCTCAAAAAATCATTTAAAAGCCCCCAAAAATATAAATTTCGTATCTTTTTCATACAAACTAAATTCTTGGTTTCACCAAACGTAACACTTGTGTTTTCATACAAATTTGGTGCATTTTTCCTTTGAACATCAACCATAATCCAACCAAAAAGGGAAATTCTGGGCATTTTTCTCTACTCTGACAAAGCAGAGATGCTTGGCATGCATCATTTGATGGTGGGGAACTTAGCATACCAAACAGCAACCGCAGCATTAAGGAAAGACTATTGACTCCAACTACGCTTAAAGGCTTTCATCCAATGAGAAGCAGATATGTCAAAAACTAGCAGATCATGATGTCATAGTTGGAGTACTTGATACTGGAATTTGGCCAGAAAATGCAAGCTTTAATGACTCTGATTCCTTCTCACTGGAAAGGAGCTTGTCGATTCACTGCAATAGGAAAATTATGGGTGCAAGAGTTTTCTACAGGGGATATGAAGCTGCCACTGAGAAAATTAACGAGAAAACTGAGTATAAATCGCCTCAACATCAAGACGGGCATGGTACTCACACAGTAACCACGGTTGTTGGTTCTTTGGTTCGTGTGGTTATGCCTATGGAACAACTAAAGCAATGACACAAATCTTTTTCATACTAAGAACAAGGGGGAATGCAGAATCTATATTTTTTTGGGATCTTAAATGGATTTTGGTGTGAAAATGAAGGATTATTAAAATTATGTAAGTTAATTTGTTAGAATCAATCAAATTAAAATAAGTGTAGAACTTGAGGGCTAATTATATAATTATATTAATTTATATTAACTGTCACATCACCAACCGTTAAATTTTTAACAACGTTGGACCAATTTGTTATTTTTTTAAGTTAGGGGACCAATTTGTCGCTTATGATAATCAAAGGACGCAAAAGATAATTGAGGCATAGCCGGGGGACTATTTATGTAGTTTACCCATATTAATATAATAAAAATGCGGTACACAAAAATATAAATACATTCACATTTATATAATATGAATTATTAAAATTTTAAATTTAAAAAGAGTGGTCAAGTGATATAGGATGGATTATTTTCCCTTGATGACTTGAGTTCGAATAGTATTGTCCCCGGGGATCAAAGAGAGATGGATAACAAAAGAACAAAACAAAATTCATGTAAGAAAATTTGAGGTTTTCTGCATAACAAAACAAAAGATGTTCAACACAAATTTAGGGATTCTTTTCCATATAGCAGCATCCGTTAATAAAACCATTGCTACTCTAAAACCAAGCTAAATGCAAAATTCTCTCTAGAAAACAAGTTCATGTGGTTTCATACCAGACTTCAAAGAAAATCGTGCAGCAAGGTAGGCCTTCAAGTCCGGGACTCCCTCGATGGACTTCACTAACGAGGCATCAACAGCTTTCTGGTCTTCTTTCTTGTCTTCGGGCAGTTTCTTCTTATCCTGTAAGAGATGGACAGCCGAGAAATCAAAATTAGATTAATCCAATTAGGACGGCTTGAATTATTGTAAATGCAAGACAACAAACCTCTTTTTCAGCTTCAAAAAACTCTCCCTCGCCCTTCTTCTTCTTCTTCACCACTTCCTTGGTGAAGTACTTGTCGTCAAACTTATCTACATTAACCCCAGAGATGTCGGTCTTGGTGGACGTAGCAATGACGTATGATTGATTCACACGCCTAAGAGGAACACCGTTGATCTTGAATGGTCCTGCAATGAAAGGACATTCACAAATTTAAACAAAGCAAAACAACGGATCATGAGAGATATTCAACATCAAAACAAAAGCGGGAAGCCAAGTTCATGATGAACAGCCAACAAACAAGGACGACCTAGCCACACACTAAAACCACCAGATGCAAATTTGGATACCATGTCAAATACACTACACGAAAAATCAGCAAGTCTCTCTCTGGGGTTATGATCAATGCTTCACATCTATGTTAGCTGTTCCCTAGTGTGAGTATCCATACATTTCAAACATGAAAATATTTGATTTTTTCTATGTATCTGCATATATTTTATATTCTTCAAGAAAAAAAATTCAAAGCAACATACCAAGCATAGATGGTGAGAAACCAATACTGGAAAAATTAATAAGAAAGTTTTAACAACATTGTCATATGTCCAATTGGTATTCAAAATTCGAATCACACAAATCTTTGCATTTCATTAATTTCTAACAATGAGCCAAAATCGCTTTAAAACAACACTTACAGTCACTGGTTCCATTTCATCAAGAAAATTCTCAGAGAAACATTCAGCATAACGAGAACAATGACACAATCAAATAAGTATTGTAGTGAAATATGTTCTAAAACAGGTAGTATAAAAACAAGCAAAATTACTATGAAATGAAAACAATGGAAGAAAAGGAGAAGAATTACCAGTAACCAAAAGGAGCCCAGAATTGAGCTGCTTCAAGAAAACAACTCTCTTCCCCATAAATCTACCAGCTAACAAAATCAACACCGTCCCAGGAGTAATGCTCGCCCTAAAACCAAATCAAATTAAAAATACAAACAAACACACAACATTAAGAAACATATCTTCGGAGATTAACAAATGGATAAAAAGTATTAACATTTAAAGGAAAAACCTGAGCTTGGTGGGTTTGGGCTTGCGCTTATTAAGAAGCGGCTTCTTAACGTCATCGGCGGGATAAAACTTGGGACGCTTCTCGGCGGCGGCGGGCACCTTGGGCTGGGGATCGTGACGGGGGAAAACGCCTCCATTTTTGGCTTTGATTGCCCAAAGGCCACGCTTGTGGTACATTTTAGACCTTGAATACTTCCCAACGCCGCGGATCAGATCTGGGTTTCGGGTCTTCACTGGGGTTTTCCTTTTTGCCGCCATTTCCCACTGAACCTTTGCACTGCTCGCTGCTACTCTTTCAATGGCGTCCGATAAATTCAACAATGGAGCAAGTATATTGAAAATTTCAATTCTAGGGTTTACTGGTCAAGTATTGAGTCTCAATGGGCTTTTAGTGTTTGGGCTTTTTGCAGATTTTGATTTTAAAATCCTTTAAAATTAAAATCTATTTTCGAATAAAATAATAATGATAACATTTAAATTTTAAAATCATAAAATAATTTAGGTAATTATAGCCTGCACTAATGGTGAAAATATGTTTTTTTTTTACAAACGTCTTAATTTTAGGGGTTAAGAATTCAATTTAGGGTTCATAGTTTAGAGGTTAAGTTTATGTGTTTAGAATTTAGTGACATTGGTTTGAATTTAGAGTTTAGGGTGAGAATTTAGGAGTTATAAGTAAAAATTTAAATCCCTAACATATAACCATAAACCCTAAATCATAGTCTACAAACTCTAAATTCTAGCACTAAATCTTAAATTATAATACAAATCCTAAATTCTAAACCATTAAACTTAAATCCCTAAAATACAAACCCTAAACTAGATTCACAATCCCTAAAATTAAAGGTCATATATTTCCTCAAATTTTAATCCCTAAATTTTAAATCCTTAAATTTAAATCTTCAGTGCATCATATATTTTTTCAAATAATTTTTAATTTTTCGATTTGATTTTTATTTTTTACTTTATTAATGTGATGCTTACCGTTGTGATGTGTTCAATTTATAAGTTAGAAAGTAATTTTTCAAAGTAATTTAAATTTATTTATTTTATAAAATTTTAAATATGGATACATATCCTATAATTGAACTAATTCGATTCAATAAAATTCAGTTCAATTCAATTTGATTATGAATAAATATTCTATTAACATGCGGTGGAAACTTTCAGTTTCCACAAGCGCCTTAATTTTAGGGTATAAGTAGTTAGTTTAGGGTATAGGGTTTAGAGGTTTAGGTGTAGGGGGTTAAAATTTAGGGATAATTATTTCAATTTAAGGTTTAGGATTATAATTTAGAGTTTATACGTTAAAACCTAAATCCTCGCCATATTACCCTAAAAACTAAACCCTAACTTATAAACCCTAAATTATAACCCTAAACCTTAAATTGAAACACCTATCCCTAAATTCTAGCCCCGTACACCTAAACCCATAAACTTTATATCCTAAACTAACTCCCTATACCCTAAAACTAAGGCGCTTGTGAAAAACTTTCAGTTTCTACCGAAAGTGTATAGGATATTAATCCTTTGATTATTTACTTGTTCAGTATTTTGTTTTCCAAAATCGAACCGATATTACCGTAGTTCCTTACTTCCAAGACATAACATTGACCCTTCATAACTAAATACCAACACATTGTCTAGTGCTGCCTGACTCACTGATTTAGGCAGCAGCAATGGCAAATACAAGGGATTGATGAGTTTTATCCGATTAAAACATAAAATCCGATACCGGAACGCTACAGGTACGACATAAAATCGGGTACGAAAACCAGCTGACGTGCATGAGAAAGAGGAACCAAATGAACTTAGAGCGACCAGTGAATATCCGGTGTGGATGTGTCATACGACCTGGATTGCTGCTCAAGTTCTATGAATTGCCTCCCGTTTTGCTGAGGCAACTCGAGCCTGCCGAAATGTTGGACGTTAGCAGGCTCCGATGTTCGGGGTAAACCCCAAGAGGCATGCGAATACGGATTCACGACTACGTCATGGGGTGTTGGACCTGTTGGTGGTTGAGCTGGAGACAACGACCCTTCAGAGTTCATCATGTCGTTTACTTCAAGAGTCGGAGCCCTGGTTCTGGATCCCCATGGTTGATTTGACAGAAGAGAGAGAGCACAGCTCGAGTCACCGACCCCAGGGAAGCATTCTCCTGGAGAAATTGCGGTACCAGAGAAACCGGTCCCTACTAGTGAATCCTGAAGGAAAGTGTCACCTGGAGGATTCACCGAGTTGTTTTGCCATGGAGCTGTGTTTCGATTTCGAGGTATGCGGTCCAACGGTCTTGCTGCTGGCCTCGGGTACGCAGTGAAATCTATGGTAAAGCTTGCACCCCTACCGCTGCTTTCTGCATCATAATCATCTAATGTGGACAACATGTTAGTTACAGCAAAGATTAAGCAAAGAGAAGTTCGAAAATCATGATCTAACCGATAACAGACGAAGATAGCCTGGTGTAACAAGAGGGCAATAATGATCCGGGTGACGGTTTCCTACGTCGCGCATTGTGGCCTGCTAGCCGTCTACGGCAACTCCGTTTCTCTTGATCAAATTCAGGAAGCTGATGAAATCTGGACAGAGGTTACAATATAAGATGTTAATGTTGATACAAGAAGAGATTCTGTATTTATTTTTCGGAAACCAAACCCGGCAAGAACTCACATTAGATGGCCATACAACATGGCAACAAAAAAATCCTATAAGCAATTACAAGTCTAGCAAGCAGCTTCGACTCTTCATTTTTCTTTTCAAAAGAATTCGTATTTGATACCTATGACCTTCCGGAGTAGTAAGCTTAGCTCATAATTGAAAATCGGTCCTCGGTACATAATAATTCCGTAATCCAGAAACAAGGCCATGCTTTTAAAGTTTTCGTATCCGATACATATGTTCAACAAATATTCAGACTACATTAACATGTCTGCAATCATACAAAAACACATTCAGATATTCTGTGGGATGAATTCATAAAGGTTCTCATGACCTTGCTGCGGGAGTAATATGCTTAGCTCATAGCCGGAAATCGTCCTCGGTACATTCTAAACCCCTAATATGGAAACACACTACAGTTCATAATACTAGCACACGACAGACTGGATCGAGAAAGAACTTGCTGATGTCTACAATATTCTGCCATTCTTTCACAAATTTTCACAATACTATCATGTTTCCTTATACATCGGATTTTGCAAATTGTCGATGAATACATATAATCAAATGAATCTCATCCCTACAATCATGTTTAATTTCAGGAAACATGCTACTCAAATAGCTTCAAACATGCCATTCAATAGGAATATGTCTGAAGAACACAACAAGGAACAGAGATGACAATAAGTTAACCGACTCACACGCATTTGCTTTAGTATATTAACCGATCTTCGGGGAAAAGCAAACCAGAATCTCGAGCCTATAGAAACTCAATAGTTCTTTACAACACTGAAACATGATAGCCAAACCTATATAGGGGGAAAAGCAACCTAGAATGTGAAATTATAAGCTATTTTCCTTAATTATCCGTTTTCTTTAAAGTATCCGTACCCAATATCTATGTTCGAACATCGAACATAGATATTTGATGCATATTCGAACATATGTTCGAAACTGCATTCAGTGAATGCCAAAACTTACTCATATAAGCTCCAGAGACATCTATGTAATGTATCCAAGTAGATGGCATAACAAATACCAGCTTCCATGAAAACTAGTAAACAAGGATAACAATGAAACCTATGTCACTCGAACTCGAATACGAGTGTCCGACACGGCTATGTTTAATTTTCTTTTCCAAGTTCATTCATGTATCTGGAATCTGGATACATTAGTCCTAAAATTTCTTACCATGTGTGTCAAAGACCAGTGTTCAACTTCAATGCATATTCGAAAAGAGTAAGTACATATAATCTTCCAACAATCTTTCAAATACATATGAGAATTAAACATATTCGCATCGAACATATACCGAAATGCGGAATTAAATCGAAATAAAGGCAAAAAAAATTGAACCTGCTACACTGCTGACAAAACCTTTGTTCAAGACCAGCAACAATGACTTTAGGTGACTTGGAGTGAATGCCACAAACTTTATGCTTTGAATAGTAAGCCTTAGCATCACTCAGATCCACTCTACACCCTTCCACTTGACACCTTGGTGGCTGACCACCGTGAACCACCCCACCAGCCACCCTGGATTTCCGACGAAGACCTGTCATGGGTGGTGGTGGAGTCTCCATGGTTGTTCCACCACCACCGGCGGCGGCAGCATCCTGAAAGTAGATTTTTTGACCAAACTTCAGGGCGTGGAGTGAGTCAGTGGAAGAACCAGCTGACTCGGGCAATGAGCCCGAACCCATTTCCATGAGCACTGTGCCTAGTAGTACAGGTGGTGGTGCCCCTTCCTGGGTTTGTATGGGTAATAAATATACATATAATATATATATAATATATATATACACTTGTTCAAAATAATAAATAGAGACATAAAGTAGTAAACAAAAGCATAATAATCAATAGAATAAAGAGCTTTAAAGGGGTTAAAATCTACTAGAGCCCCTCTACTATATTAAAAAAATCACTTTGATCCCTCTATTATTAAAAGTGACATCTTTCTTAGTCATACATATTTGGAAAAGTGAATATTTTAGTTAAAAACCTTTACCTGAACCAAAACATTGGATATAAATACTTTTTATATCCCTATCCATTTATAAACTGAGCAAATTAATCATTTTAGAGAAAAAAATAATTTATCACATGTACATTTCGAGAGTGAACAAATAAAGGTGGTTGATTACAATGTTTACTTTTTTTGTTAGTACAAGTTCTTGATACTTCAAACAATTATTAAAATAATCTAAAACAAAAAAATACGATAGAAATATAAAAATCCAAAAAAATATTAGTAAGAAATTATAAAAAAGAGAATTAATAAAATTTTAGAATATTACATAAAATAAGACTATAAAATGCATAATATATATTATTAGAAAATAATGAAAACTATCTTCATAATCATAAGTTGAACTCCTCTTACTTATTTATTGCAGTTATCTTTATTAATTATATTTCTTTTTATAGTCATGTTAATTTTATATTTGATGTTCCTCACTTTGCATGTTTTTATTAAATAATATAATTATATTTTTAGAGTTAATGTTAAAATTTAAATCTACATAAAATGAGATAATATGCACATATTTGACTATTCAGTCAATTAATAGATCTCGTAGTCTAGAAATATAAAATATCTTTTTATTGGTTTTATCTTTTCAGTCTAAAGGTGATTAGAAGATAATATTTGTTCATACATATTCTTAACTTTTAACATGTGCAGACACCTTGTAGACAAAATAATTTGAACCTGTAGGTTGTATTTCCTAAGATGAATATTATTCAATTTTCGGACACTTGATTTTTTAGTATTTTAATGATTTTTTTTTCTAAATTTGAGATAGTTTTAATAATTGTTTTTTAATGGAATAGAAGAGCAAGGCAACAAAGAAGGCGAGTGTCAGCCTTTTGGCGCACTTCACGGAGCTACATGTTAAGCTTTTCTCCCAAAATACCAATCAAACTAAACTACTTTCTTCACCGCTGGATAAAGAGACAACACTCAAAAGCAACATAAGTTTTGAATATTAAATCAATTTATTTATATTTTTGTTTTTAAAAAAAATTATCCAGTCACGATTATACCAATATCATGTACTGATAAATCAATTTCAACAATTGTACTAGGGAAACTCCAAGCAACATGATTTCGTCCAAGAAAAATATAGAAGCCATGTCCAATAGATCTGAGTAATAATTCGATACATAAGACAAAATAAAAGTAACAAACAAATAGTTGAAACTAAACACAGACTAAAAGATTCTAAAAAGGAAAAATTGTAATGGAATTGGGTGGGGTGCGTCAGGCCCGAGCAATGGTGCAACGCTCGAGAATCCAAATAGCAAGCTAATGGAATTCGGATAGATCGTTGCCGTTGCCGGCTAGCGGCAACCGGTCGGTGTGTTTAACCAGAAGGGTAGAAGGAGAAGATGAAAAGAAAAAGATCTATGTTGTTACTCGAAATGGAAAAAAGGGGGGCTAAAATTTTTTAAAATGAGTTTTATATCCATATTTGGTTTTAAAAAAAAGGATTATTTGCTTCATAAGGACCTCCGTCCTTTCACTTTCACCCTAGGAGGGTCTCCGTGTTTCTAAATACCGTCTGGGGTCCCTTAAGTTTTTTAAGAATTTTTAATTCCGTCCCCTGATTTGTTTTAATCGACGCCGAATGGTTTGATAACCATTTCAGTCCCTACAAGTTTTAGCGTCTTTTAATTTTGGTCCTTATTTTCACGATTTACCAGTTTTTATGGTCTAATTCCTCATAAGTCCCTAGAGTCTGTCCCGGCCCAATTTTAGTCCTCTTTAGCATAGTATTGTTTACCTCATGCATTTTAATTTTTGTCTCGTGTTTATGTTTACTTAATTTCTGTCCATGTTTTATTCTATATGTTTTGTATTGTTGGATTGATAATACGGGGTTGACGTGGTATATGATCATATGTTTCTTGTATAATCTAGTTTAATATATGCTTTATATAATGTTTAGTGTTACAATACATAATATATGCATGTGTTTGTATAATTTATGTCTTCTTTAATGCTTGGTATAGTTTGCTCGTTTTTCTAATATAATGTTTTTATGTGGCAACGCTTAGCAAGCACATTCTTTTAGTACTTTTAATATTATTAATATGTATGCCTTTCCCTTATATCGACATGTTCAGCGATATCATCGCTGTCTGCCCTCTATCTTCGTCGCTAGTGGTGCCATCGAGCTCCCGGTGCTAAGGTGAACAAAACCCAGCTTACCGATCGCTAATCCGTCGTCGGAGGGACCTTCATCGGAGCAGCATGGGGTTTGACTTTTTTAAAATGTTTTGGGTAATTTTCGTTCATATTTTGGCATGCTTGTTTGAGATTTGAGTTTAGTTTAAACATTTGCTTATTGTGCTTTCAAAATCTGACATAATCGAGCGTTTTGGAGGTCATCGGCGGGTTCCATTCTCCAAGAGCCCGAACGCATAGGCGGGTTCCATTCTCCAAGAGCCTGAACAGATAGGCGAGATCTATTCTCCAAGAGCCTGAACGAATAGGCGGGTTCTATTCTCCAAGAGCCTGAATGGATAGGCGGGTTCCATTCTCCAAAAGCTCGAATAGATAGGCAGGTTCCATTCTCCAAGAGCCTGAACGGATAGGCGGGTTCCATTCTTCTTATGCCTGAACGGATAGGCGAGTTCTGAAAGATAAAAGTTCCATTCTCCAAGAGCCTGAATGGATAGGCGAGTTCTGAAAGATAAAAGTTCCATTCTCCTTATGCCTGAACGGATAGGCGAGCTTCCTTTTACGGGAAAAACTTTAAAATACCTGTCGAAAATAGGTAAAAATGATATGATGATGTGAGTTAGCATGCCCCTAATCCTAGGGATGCCTAACTACAAATGATGCATGAATTATGCCTAACTACAATTGGAGTCTTTTTATTTGAACAAGGTAAGGCACGTTTGAATTGCAATTGCATGTGTGAATTAGAAGACGTGAGCTGACAAATATTTTTCTTTTTGCTTGGAATTGAGAAAGGAAAAATGTATCGTGTGGGGGATTTGATGAAACTGGAGGATGAGTAGAGGGGGGTTTTATAGTGGGGTTTAGGGGACTACTCATCCATGTTTTGAAGTTGTTATATATAAAATATAATATTTTATATTTCCGACAGATTACATCTATTCCGTCAGAAATTGTTTAGTTCTTGAGGGATTATATATATTCTGTTGCAAATTTAAATCTTAAATTTTAAAAAAAAAATGGAAGGCAAAATTTTTCGGGATTCCTACCTTAAATTTTTTTATTCCCTCCAAAATTTGAAATTTTAGTTCTCGAGGGATTATATTTATTCCGTCGAAAATTTAAATCTTTTTTTAAAAAAGGTTATTATTTTAGGGTCTAGAGTTTAGTATTAATTGTTTATGGTTTATGGTTCACTTTAAGGTTATTGATTTATGAGTTTAATTCTAATTCTTTAAGGTTGATGGTTTAAATTTTAAGATTAAGTTTAGGGTTATTATTTTATGTGATTAATTTTGATTCCTTAAGGTTTATGGTTAGTTTAAGGTTATTGGTTTATGTGATTGATTCCGATTCAACTTGTTAATGTTGTGCATTTGAGTTTAGGGTTAAACATTTGCTTATTGTGCTTTTAAAATCCGACATAATCGAGCGTTTTGGAGGTCACCGGCGGGTTCCATTCTCCAAGAGCTTGAACGAATAGGTGGGTTCCATTCTCCAAATGCCTGAATAGATAGGCGGGTTCCATTCTCCAAAAGCCCGAACGTATATGCGGGTTCCATTCTCCAAGAGCCTGAACGAATAAGGGAGTTCCATTCTCCAAGAGCTTGAACGGATTGGCGGGTTCCATTCTCCAAGAGCCTGAATGGATAGGCGGGTTCCATTCTCCAAAAGCTCGAATAGATAGGCGGGTTCCATTCTCCAAGAGCCTGAACGGATATGCGGGTTCCATTCTCCTTATGCCTGAACGGATAGGCGGGTTCCATTCTTCTTATGCCTGAACGGATAGGCGGGTTCTGAAAGATAAAAGTTCCATTCTCCAAGAGCTTGAATGGATAGGCGAGTTCTGAAAGATAAAAGTTCCATTCTCCTTATACCTGAACGGATAGGCGAGCTTCGTTTTACGGGAAAAGCTTTAAAATACCTGTTGAAAATAGGTAAAAATGATATGATGATGTGAGTTAGCATGCCCCTAATCCTAGGGATGCCTAACTACAAATGATGCATGAATTATGACATCAAAATTGCTCGGATGCTTTCACTCTTCGGATCGGTCAATCTCGACCTTCTTCTTGTTTCTTCTTCTTCTCAATCTCTTTTGGCTTTCTTATCTCTGCCAAATCTCGATCTCTTGGTCTCTTCTCAAAAGACGACTACTGACTTTCACTGGTCAGACTGGACATAACACATGTCGTAGTGCTCGTTCTCAAAACATTGCCCCTTATTCAAACTAGGTCTTCAACCATTCTCTTTGTCTTAACTCATTATGACGACTTTTCCCTCTTCTCAACATTAGGAGAAACACATGCCCCCAAGTTCTTGAACTTTTTATGGAGTTCATTTTCTTAAGTGCTCGGACGCTTTCACTCTTTGGATTGGTCCATCTTGACCTTCTTCTTCTTCTTCTTCTTCTTAATCTCTTCTAGCTTGTTCGTCCTTGCCAAATCTCAATCTTTTGATCTCCTCTCGAAAGATAACTGCTGACTTTCACTAGTCAGACTGGACATAACACTTCTCATAGTGCTCGCTCTCAAAACATTGCCCCCTACTCAAACTGGGTGCTCAACCATTCTTTTCGTCTTAACTCAACACGACGACTTCTTATCTTCTCTCAACAATAAGGGAAGCACATGCCCCCAAGTCCCTGAACTTTTTCTGAAGTTCATTAAGGTCCACTTCTCATCTTCTAAAGAAATCGAAGCATTTCGACAAAAATTCGCTTCCAGTCCTTGAACTGTAGTTTGTAGAAATCTACTATTGTCCTTACCATGGCCACTGACAAGCTGTCATTTCTATTCATGGCATTGCATTCCAATACTTTATCCCCGAAGCAATGAGAAATTAATTTGTGTTCACAAAAGATTTAGATTGCATCTTCTAATTTCAACATGAGATGCGTTTTCGAAAATTATACTTTCTTTTCAAATTAGGGATATATCAAGTCAAATTAAATACCCCGAATATCAAGTGCATGAACGACACTACTATGACTTGCCAAGGATTGCCTCAAGCATCATGTGTCTAGGAGACCTCGAAAGCTGAGCTGATGTCTGAAAATGTGACATACTCTCCGAGTTATTTCAGTCTTTTAATCATTTAGGCTTATTTTCTATAGGCTTCGCCTTTATCATTTCTTTATAATTCTAGGAAAGTCAACTCATCACATTCCTTTGGCTCGAAATAAATGATGGAGCAAACAACAAAACCCCGACCTAGTCGGCATTGTCATGATTTGAAAATATTACCATCACTCATGTAGCTAAAGTGAATGGTGCATAGCAACCTTATTGGTCTTTTGCTATAGCGGAGTGCCCCAAAAACTCCACACTCGTATCCGAAGATGCCTATTACCAGGCTTCGAACATTGGAGTGCTTTTGTTACGCTTTTATTATCTTTTCTTTTTTTTCTTTTTCTGTTCTTCTTCTTTCTTCTTCTTTTCTTTTTTTTTTCGCTTTTTCCTTATTCTTTCTTTTTTACCTCTTTCTGTTTTCCTCTTTCTCTTTCTTCTTTTCTCTTTTTTCTCTCTTTTTTTTCTCTTTCTTTAGTCTTCTTTCTCTTTTTTTTCTCTTTTTCTTCTTTTAGCGCGGAAGGTTTCCAGTTATTATCCCGAATGCCCTAATTCTATGTGTACTTAATTAGGTGACCAAATTAACTCGGAGTGTAGGCAACATATTCATCATCTTCAAAGCTTTCGATTTCTACTAGACAAAGGTGGCTCGAAGTCAACCTTTGGGGGTCAAGGTCAATGTCCCTTGTGCAATTGATATACGAGGACTCAATAGACAAATATATACACACAAAATGAAAAGGCAATTGAAGCACAAAACACAGTGCATCCTTTTATTGAAATTAAAAAACATGTAATCTATTGCCCTTACAAAAAGATCTTTGCTACTTTCGGGCAAAGGGTAAAGTGGATCACTTCACAGAAAAGATTAAAATGCAATGGAATGAAGGCAAACAAACTTGGATGCACTAACACTCTTAACTACTGCTAGGCTAGCCGTCCATCCCAACCCTTAAGCTTCCCCGAGGAACTGAATCTCCTTATTGTCCATCAGTTCCTGAACCAACTGCTTGAATTCCGAATAACTCTGAATCTCGTGCCCCACAGTCTGATGGTACTGACAGAAAGATTCATGGCCATCATATGCCCCATTCGGACCCTTCTAAAGTCGGCTTCTAACTTAGAAAATCTTTCCTTCATTTGCCTTCTTTGATGGTGAGTAAAGTGTGGGTGCGGAATCTTCGGTAGTCACGAATGCTGCCATGACCCCGAACAATTAATCTCTTGATTTAATGATGTAATGCATGAAATGTGTATACATAACTGAAACAAATGATTGAAGGCGACAAATTAAAAAACACAAAATCGAATGCAAGGAAATGTTGATTCGACGAACATCCTCATTAAACAACTTTCCATAACGGAGATCAAGCCTTGTTACAACGAGGCAAGAAAATAAACACATAGAGTACGATTTTCAATAATTTTTGCTCGCCCCCTCTTTCTAAATTAGCGCACTCCGAGAGCTTCGTTGCTATGGACTATTTTCTCCCGTTGTGAAAGTTTTCAACTTTAGACTGTTCTCAAATCAACACCTCGTATGAGAATGCGATGAATATGCAACAATAAGCAAAACAAGACAAGAAGGCAACTGGGTTAGTATCAACAATAATGAATACTTGAATACAACAAGCAAAAGGAAACACATCAAAGCAAATTAACGATGCAAGACCTAATAGCTTGAATTCTAAATCTACGGTTATCCGCATGGCTCTAATCGGGGTGGGCTTCTTAAATTCTCACTCATGTGGGTTCGGTTCTAACAAGGGTACTCGAACATATCTTATCACCTACTAAGGTAACAAGAACCCCAATTCTGGCCCACTACAAGCTTGCGAATTGGTTTCGGTTCGAGGGAAAGCATGACCTAATGACGTGGAGGGCTGCTCCATTTCAAAAGCGTTGATTCCGGAAGTGAATTACCGACCCGTGGAGGGATACTCACGTGGGTATGGCGTTTCACTCCCACTTAAGGGACGAACCTCGGGTATAAAGCTTAATGCGTGATGCAACACATGTCGGTGATTCCTTTGAAATTAAATGAAAAATTAATTCAAAGACCACCAATTATCGAAGCTAGTGTAATTAAAGTTCTATTTTCAAGGAAGAACCACCGCGCTAAAGTCAAATTAAATTTAAAAAAATTTCATCATTAAAAGCAATAATAATTTTTTGGCTTAACTCTCTTTTGTTTTGAAAAACAAAATTGTCCCCAGCGGAGTTGCCAGACTGTAACAAGGTTTTTTTTCACAAGGGTTCCTGATTTTTTTGAAAACATTTAATTAAAAGGGGGATTTTATGAAAATTTGAGTTTTGGGGAAAAACCTTTTAAAATCTTTTTTCGGTAGGAGTCGCCACCGGCCACTGAGGTAGGCCGAACACCGTAAAAACTAAACCAGAGATTCGTTTAAAAGGGTTCGGGAGATGGTTACGTGTGAGGAAGAGGTAGCACCCCCATCACGCCCAGAAATCTGTACCAAAACAATTGTTGCTTTTAAATCGATGGAAATTATTCGAAATTTAAAAAGACTTTAATTAGGGGTTCTTAATTGAAAATTGGACTTTAATCATACGAGCTTATCCAAATTGGTAGTTTCGAATTAATTAAACATTTAATTAAAAAGGATGACGGTACACCGGACCAAAGACTAAACCGACATCATATAAGACTGATTGCCGTGTTAGTTTAGGGTTCGGATCTCGTACGTCACCTTTATGCATGATGCAAGCAATTAAAGAATGATGTCATGGTCTTGTCCGTTTTAATTATCTACGGGTTTACCTTTAGACGGTTCGTATTAATCCGAATATTCGCGGAATATCCAATAAGCTGAAATAGTTTTGTAGAAAACTGACCCCTTTCGATATGAACCCCCACACCGATTCACCGCGCGTGATCTCCGAAAAGATCATAGGGGTTTGTCACCGGCGACGGGAGATGGAGAACGAAAGGAAGGAGACACTGATATACCTCAGACTGAGATTTTTGCTTGTATTACTCTTGAAAATTTCGATTACAACTCTTTGCTCTCTGGAAAAAACTCTCTCCGAAAAAACTCTCTCCGAAAAATAAATCAAACTCTCTCAGACTTTTTCAAGAGAAGAAAGGCTCAGCATCAGCGTAGCACACCAAACAAACACCAGAACTGAAAAATAAAACAAAACTCATTGGTTCACCACAAACAGTCTTATATCTACAAGAACAAATAGATGATGATCTATGAATGTTTTGACATGCTTGTTGAATTGTGCAGGGAAGCATGGAGTCTTGGAGTATCACCCTAAATGTAGAAGGATTCAGCAGACTCGTTTGATTTTTGCTGGTGATTTATTGGTTTTCACAAAGGGGGAATGGTAGCTGTTAAGGAGATTCTGGAGTTCTTTTATTCTATTTCTGGAGTCTTGGAGTATCACCCTACTCTCAAGGTTCATATATATGTTATTTGATGCGAACATGTCTGTTTTGTTTTCAGGTCCTCTTGGTTAAAGTGATACGACCAGTGTTGAACTTCAAGCAGTAGAGCTGGCGATGTAAGAAAGAAGAAAAATACAAGTATATGAGAAATAATGCACTAGGGAAACTCCAAGCAACATGATTTCGTCCAAGAAAAATACAGAAGCCAGGTCTAATAGATCTGAGTAATAATTCAAGATTTTGAAAAGAAAAAATTGTAATGGAATTGGGTGGGGTGCGCCAGGCCCGAGCAATGGTGCAACGCTGGGGCGACGCTCGAGAATCCCAATAGCAAGCTACTGTGATGGAAGCTCCCCCTCAAAAAATAAATTTAATATCGTGTGAGCCTATGGCTCACGTATCAGATATTAAACTGATAAGAACAGATACTACACTTGATCTTAGCCAAAAGGCCGAGAAAGGTATGCTTTTACCAGTGAAAGCTTATTTGTTTTATAGCCAGATTCTTGCCTACTCCCTTCATATCTGAGCTATGTGGGATTTAAGCAATACATTTAGCATATTGTTTGTAAGCTGCTTCTAGGAAACTAATGACCAACACCTTCGGTTACACTTACAAAATATATAATATATCTATTTAATATGTAAATGGTGAAGGTTTCGAGTCTTATAACTCAAGTTGGAGGATTGGCATCATAAATATTTATTGTCAGCAAAGTTTGGGACAAGTTGAGGAGTAGAAGAGAGAAAGTCCCTTGTCATAAACTTCTGTAGGGGAATTTAGAATAGAGCAAGCAAGTAGATCATGTTGTATTTGACTCCTCCTTGATTGGATGATTGTAAATGGTAAAAGTAAATCCCCAGGCTTAACAATAAGCAGAATAGCATGGAATGCATCCTTTGGCAAGAAACCTTAGAGAAGCTGCAAGACAAGTTCACAGCTTGTTTAATTGGATTAAACTTATAGGGTTATTTGATTTTTTCCATATTTAATTTCATATTTAGATTAAATTAACTAAACGTATACACTTTGAAAAAACTAACCAATTTTGGATTTCAAAAACCAAACTGAATTGAATAAGCCAATTTTGGAAGGCGACAAATTAAAAAACGCAAAATCGAATGCAAGGAAATGTTGATTCGATGAACATCCTCATTAAACAACTTTCCAAAACGGAGATCAAGCCTTGTTACAACGAGGCAAGAAAGTAAACACATAGAGTACGATTTTCAATAAATTTTTCTCGTCCCCTCTTTCTAAATTAGCGCGCTCCGAGAGCTTCGTTGCTATGGACTATTTTCTCCCGTTGTGAAAGTTTTCAACTTTAGACTGTTCTCGAATCAACAGCTCGTATGAGAATGCGATGAGTATGCAAAAATAAGCAAAACAAGAAGGCAACTGGGTTAGTATCAACAATAATGAATACTTGAATACAACAAGCAAAAGGAAACACATCAAAGCAAATTAACGATGCAATACCTAATAGCATGAATTCTAAATCTACGGTTATCCGCATGGCTCTAATCGGGGTGGGCTTCTTAAATTCTCACTCATGTGGTTTCGGTTCTAACAAGGGTACTCGAACATATCTTATCACCTACTAAGGAAACAAGAACCCCAATTCTGGCCCACTACAAGCTTGCGAATTGGTTTCGGTTCGAGGGAAAGCACGACCTAATGACGTGGAGGGTTGCTCACATGTCAAAAGCGTGGATTCCGGAAGTGAATTATCGACCCGTGGAGAGATACTCACGTGGGTATGGCACAATGGCACAGGAAATTGCTTATGGTTATGGAAGAAAGCACTTATCTTCCGATATGCATTGAAAGTCAACCTTAAGAAAGCATCTGATTCCCTTAATTGGGATTTCATTTTGCAAGTGTTAACAATTTTAGATTACCACTACTAAATTTTCAATGCTCATATTCAATGGTGGAGGATGCTGCAAATGTGGATTTCGACCCAGCTCGATATGGAGGTGTTAGGAGGAACAAGAAAGTTGCCCTCCAATACTTTGGCGAACGAATTGTAAATCAATTTCAACATGTTTGATGCTAATGTATAGGATTAGTAGCCATACAAACAGTGTGGGTTTACCAACCAGGGAAACTCCAATTTCAGTGAGTAATTCATCATTCTATATATAAGCTCTGAAAAACAGATTTTTCTATGTATTGCTTCTTTAAACTCCAAGCAACGTGATTTCGTCCAAGAAAAAAAAAATAGTAGCCACTTCATCAGTGTAGCAGCCAAGTTAAACATCAGTTTTTGAAAATAAAACTTTCTCAAAGTTGGTCCAGTAGATCTGAGTAAATACCAAATCCCAGTCAACAATCAATACAGAAGAAGAAAGGACAAATTTGCTACAACACTTTAAACGGAAACTAACATCATGCATAACTTTTAAAAAAACAAACAAAAAGATTTTGAATAGAAACAACTGTACTAGAATTTGGTGAGGTGCGCCAAGCCCGAGCAATGGTGCAATGTTGGGGAGACACTCGAGAATCCCAATAGCAAGCTACTGTGATGGAACTCTCCCTCAAAAAATAAATTTAATATCGTGTGAGCCAATGGCTCACGTATCAGATATTAAACTGATAAGAACATATACTACACTTGATCTTAGCCAAAAGGCCGAGAAAAGTATGCTTTTACCAGTGAAAGCCCGCTTCTTTTATAGCCAAATTATTGCCTCATCAGTCATCCCTTCATTTCAGAGTAGTGTAGGATTTGAGCAATACATTTAGCATATTGTTTGTAACTTGTAAGCTGCTTCAAGGAAACTAATGACCAACACCTTCGATTACACTTACAAATCTATCTTACTTCATATTTAAATTAACACAAATGAACTTTTATCAATTTTTTCAAGCAACTTGGAGCATAGTGGGGATGAATGTTTTGTCATGCTTGTTGAATTGTGCAGGGAAGCATGGAGTCTTGGAGTATCACCCTATACGTAGAAGGATTCAGCAGACTCGTTTGAGTTTTGCTGATGATTTATTGGTTTTCACAAAAGGGACAATCAATTCAATGGTAGCTGTTAAGGAGATCCTGGAGTCTTGGAGTATCACCCTACTTTCAAGGTTCTATATATGTAATTCGATACAGACATGTCTGTTTTGTTTTCAGGTCCTCTCGGTTCAATTGATACAACCGGTGTTGAACTTCAAGTGGTAAAGCCGGCGATGGAGGTTTTCTTACAAACAAAGTGAAAGAAGAAAAAAATGGTTGATAATCGAATATGATTCGGATATTTATGTTGGACGGTATTCACTTGTTCAATAATAGAAATGTAAATGCATAATGTGTAGGATTAACTACCTTGCTAGTATTCTTTCGCAAACGAAATGTAAATTAGTTTCAACATGATTGCTAAATGTGTGAATTATGACGGAATTTCTGACGAAATTCAGTTTTAGTAACGGAATTTCCGAAGGAAGAGAGCCGCCATTAAAACGCTGGTCAGAAACAACACTTCCGACAGAATAAAATAGTCTGTCAAAAAATTTGTGACGCTGAGGAAACATTTAAAATCCGTCGAAAATTGATATATATATATATATTATATTTCATGTTCCCGATAGATTATATTATTCCACCGAGAAAAGATAATTTCTGACGGAACATTTAAAATCCGTCAAAAATTAATATATATAAAATACAATATTTGATGTTTCCGACAGATTACATATATTCCCTCAGAAATTAATTTTTTTGAGGGATTTCATATATTCCATCAAAAATTTAAATCTTAATTTTTAATATTAAGAGGCAGATCCCCAAAACTGCGTCAAAGGCATTAACCAGTGCCCATTGGGCATAGGTGCCAACCTAAGGGAATACCTTAGGAACGGTACGGTACGGTAGGAATTACCCTAGCCGAAGCATAGGAACCTGTAACGGTAAAGAATTACCAGCTGGATCAGGGCTGAACCTGCGGTCACTTCATATTCTATCCCAAATACCCCAGTAACAACCTATGTAATAGTTCGATTATCAATAACAACTGTAATTTCGGTAAATGTAAAATAGACATGTATTTTCCATAAAGCGGTAATCAGCAAGCATATTGTTCAATCAAAACTATGATGTATCACACATATAATATTATCATGCTTATTTTATAAATCATATCATAATCATGCAAAAACACTTTATCAATCATGAGCATGTGTTTAGTTTAATAACATATATTCATCATGTAAAACAATATTAAAACGGTTATATAGCACACAAGGAACACACCTCAAAAGATGAGATCGGTCAGAAGATCTATCGAGCACCAAGATCACGCTCCGCTACAGTACTGGAACCTAAATAGACAGGGATTGTGGTTACTAACAAATTTACACCTTAATCATAGTAAAATACTAAGTTTTCGGGTCGTACGAGTGACGATAGGATTACGAGGCGGTACAGATCGAGATGAGCTGGGCTGGGCGTAGGCACGGTTAGGAGATCCACGAGTACCTATTAGATCAGAAGATGAACATCAGTCCTCAATCATCAATTTCTCTTGAAAGACATAACTTATACATATGCATGTTCGGGTTCAACGTCTAATTTAGAGGCTTTCGGGTTAGAATTTTGCGAAACGGGCTTCAAAATCGGACTCAGGACGTCGAAAAACATAAAATAGGGCTTTTCGGGAAAAGTTAACTTTTTGGTCAAAGTCAACGCTGACGTCAGCGGTCAAAGTCAACGCTAACGTCACTAGTCCAAGGCTGACTCGGCGAGTTGACTCACTGGGTTGACTCGGACAAGTTGACTCACTGAGTTGACTCGGATGAGTTGACTCTGTAACCCCCTCGTCCTGTTCTGGTCGGATGACCGGTCCAAGTGGGCCACACGGGGAAAACCGAAGCGAAACCCGTTAAGGTTTCCCCTCGGTTAACGACCCAGAAAATTTCTTTTAACTTTAGTCTTATCTAGATGCATATTTAATTCCTATGTGGAACACAACAGCGGAAGATACAAGCAACGAAACATTCACCGACCAACAAAAAGGGGTAAACAGTCCATTTTACTTCATTACAGCAGGCCGTTTCGAAACACCTATAGGGTGTTCCGAAACGCCTTGACCTAGTCAACGGGCCTGGGTCAACCACAAGGTGACCGTTCCGAAATAGGGGAGACCCGTATCGGAACGCTCTTGACGGTCAATATCTCGTGGTCAACGAGATTTGACCGTTTCGGAACCTCAGAGACCCGTTTCGGAACGGCTTCATCTCGCCAATTTCTCAAAATTCCAGTAGCGAAAACGTTCCGGAACGACCCTCATCCGTTTCGAAACGGCAGGCCATATACACAGGGGCCGTTTCGGAACACAGGGACCCGTTCCGAAACACCCCCTGTCTGCAGGCTTTTCTGGGCTGTTTTGAGGCACAAGAATGCCCCAAAACACCAACAAACCACCAAGCAACTTCAAGACAAGACATCTTAAGGTATAACAACCATTTTAGCATGCTTCAACATTAATTAGACATGTCTATCACTATGGCAACAACCCACATCATGCATTCATACAATCATCATTCAAACAAAGTCAAGAGACATACATCCTAGATTTAACATACTCAAACACATACAAGCATGGATTTAAACAGTCCTTCATACATAGCAAATTACACATGTAGAGCCTTTCATACGAGCATGCTTGAAGACATTAAAAAGAACCAATAAGCATCATACATTTCAAATAAGTTTACAAGCCATTCAAGAAACTTAAGCATCCATAAGCCATCCATCATACAAGCATATGGCAAGATACCTCATGCTTACAAATCAAGTCATCCATAGACATACATCAAACTCAACCCAACAATACCTATCCCATTGCTTTACTATTACAATCTTTAAATTTAAACATCATACTTGAGCTAACCGTAAGCAACACTTGGAGGCCTTTCCTTGCCCTTGCCACCCTCAAGCTATTGATCTGCATTGTCGAACAAAAGAGAGCGTAAGCATAAAAGCTTAGTGAGGGTAAGCTCTTTAAAAACAAACCTCGACAATGCAGGGTCCAAGCACGAGCTACAACCAAGATAAAATGCATGATCTTACCTCCGATCCACGCGAGCCATAAATATAGATGATGCATGAACATATATTCAATATCATGTCATGCTCAACATGTTTAAATCCACAACATATGAAATCACATATATTAAACCATGTTAGCAACACCTCCCAAAACACATTGGCTCACAAATTAACCACAAACTGGCAATATAAACTACAATCTGTATTGGCACCTAGCTATGACTCGAATACGCGAATAACCGTTGGAACTCACATCCAACAACTCAACCATTACCTGACGGTGGGATTCCACTCATCACCGTTCACGCGGAGGGGATTCCACTCATCCTCACGCCTCATTTCACGCGGAGGGGATTCCACTCATCCTCACGCCCCGCCGATGGGATTCCACTCATCACCGACTAAAATAAATACAATTTCCGGGCGAACCCGTACTCCTCCTTGGTGACTCAACGCCACCAAGGCCACGCGCGACTTTTGACTCATGTGTACACACTAACATCCTAATGATCGATCATTTGTACCCAAGCATACTAGTGCCAATACTACACATTTCATTAATCATTCATAATATCAATTCATAACACTTCCGTGCTTAGCACGTACTTACCATGACTTACCGTCATGCACAACCACATTTCCATGCCTAGCATGTACTCACCATGATCCTCGGATCATGAAACCAACTCATAACATCATTTCACATGTCAACACCACATATACATCATTAACAACCATGCCACATTATATTTTACACATGTGTATAACCATATCATATCTATCATCAACATGCATATAACAATGCATCAAACACGCCTCAACATACATGTATACAACATATACATAATCAACACCATCATAATTTAATATGAGGTATATACAACCGATAAAAAGTGCAACCAAAGTCTCTAATCAAAGCTTGGGATTAGGCTACCACTCTAATCCCAACTCTAGGTGGGTTTACCAAGCCCATCCTAGGTTCACATGCTTGAACCAAATACTCAAAACCATTTTGAAAATATTTAACTACTCACCTAAGCTTCCAAGCTCCAAGTCAAGCAAGCAACCTCCCTCAAATTTCCGGATTTCTTCCCGAAGCTTTTCCAACACGAATTCCCGCTTCCAAACAACTTCAAACACATTTCAAACAATTCCAAATCAGCCCAACATCAAAAGACCAACCCGGAACACAATTCAAATACAATTCACAATGTTGCAAGCCATGACTAAACCCCACTTTTAGCAATTTCGGACAGCCCCTAAACCATGTCCAAAAACCATCTTTCCAACATCCATAGCACCCACAAACATTCCCAAATCAACCCTTAACCATAGTACTACCATTGGGCTATCAATTCCCACCTAAAACAACCCCCAAAAATCACCCAAAACCCTTCAAAAAACCCATTTTTACCCAATTTCGGGAATCATGTTAAAATCATGTAAAAATCATCTATGTTGGGTCTTATGGGTAGTAAACAACATATATAACTTCAACAATTCGAAAACTCAAGTTAAAGACAACAAAGTTTACATTTTTAATCTAAAAGCTCAAAACCCTAAACTACAAAATCTATGAGCTTTATGAAAATTAAAGGTACCATCTTAAAGAGAAAGAGGAGGACAACTTGAAAACGATTTTACCTTTCAAAAAGCCCCAAGATTGAAAAAGAAAAGAGATGAAATAGTAAAGGGAGAGGAGCTCTCCCTTTTTGACGTGAAGAAAGGAAATAAGAAAGAAGAAAAAGATGACAAGGCTTGTTTAACATAAAAAAAGGGGTTTTAAATTTGAAAGCTCTCATATTTACCATCTTGCCATTAATGAGATGGAAAATTCTCCTTTATCAATTAAATCCATGGGATTTAATTCCCAAAACAATTTTGACCCAACATAAAATTTTGATTCGAATATCTGGAGCCCAAAATAATATCTTATTATTTTAAATTTTAAAACCGAAACCCGAAACAATATTTTAATATTATTTCCATCCGACCCCCAAACCCGGGTGTTACAGACTCACTGAGTTGACTCGGACGAGTTGTCTCACTGAATTGACTCGGTCAACGGGTCGAGTCGGTACACGGATCGGGTCAACGGGTAAATGGGTCGGGTCGACGGGTCAACGGTTCGGGTCAACAGGTCAACGGGTCGGGTCAACGGGTTTGACCGAGTTGACCGATTCAACCAGTTCGGTCTACATGGACCGGCTCTTACCTTAAAGAACCCTAAAGTCACCGGAACATCGCCGGAAAGCTCCATTCGCGTCGATTTTGCCGAAAAAACTTAGATTTTTAGACAAGCAATTTATCTCACACGATTAAACACGAAAACGAAGCCAGAAATCGATAAAATCTAACCTTAAAGCTTTGATATCGCCGGAAAAAACGTAACTCCGACCAAGCTCTTCCCGGCGCCGATCGGACGAGAAATTTTAGGGGTTTTGCTCAGCTCGGGACGGGGAACCCAATGACGGTGGGAACGTGGCGAACGGACGTCGATCGATGCCGGAAAAGTCGAACAACGAGGGTAACACGAGTTTGGGTTGTATCCGAACTCTTCGACTATTCTTAACGGCGCACAACAAAGGATTAGGGCGAGTGGCGGTCGTGGTTCGATCGAGAAGAGGGCGGCGGTCACTCTGACGGTGGGGGTGCAAGAAACGGCGCGGCGGTGGTGGTGAACGGACGGCGACGGTTTGTTTAGGGTAAAGGAAAAAGAGGATAACGGTAAGGGGAAGGGTCTCGAAATTTTCTTGGGGACATACCTAATTAATTCCCACTGAATATGGTAGGTAGGATATTTTATGTTTAATATTATTTTATTTCAAAGGACATGTTTTAAATGAACTATGGGGGAAAGGTTGGAGCCAAGAGCTCATTTAGCTCAGTGGCTGGGTACCTGGCTAAAGAAGCAAAGGTTGTGGGTTCGATTCCCACAACCCTCACCTCCCTTAATTTTTTTTCTTTTACATTTTTCCTTTATTTTATTTTATTTTCTGGGTGTTACAACTCTCCCCCCTAAAAAGAAATTTCGGCCTCGAAATTTACCTGAGTTGAACAAATGCGGAAATTGCTCTACCATCGACTCAAGAGTCTCCCAGGTAGCTTCTTCAGGACCTCGATTACTCCACTGTACTTTGACCATTGGAATACGTCTGTTCCTTAGAACTCTCTCATCTTGACCCAAGATCTGAATAGGTTCCTCCTCATAAGACAAATCTGGTCTCAACTCCACATCTTGTACCTGAATAACATGGCTCGAATTTGGGTGGTACTGCCTCAACATAGATACATGAAATACATCATGAATACGGCTAAGCTGAGGAGGTAACTCAAGCTGATAAGCAACAGGCCCGACTCTCTTCCGAATACGGTACGGTCCGATAAATCTTGGACTCAATTTGCCTTTGCGCCCAAATCTCAAAACTTTCTTCCATGGAGACACCTTAAGAAAAACCTGATCACCAACCTCGAACTCAATGTCTTTCCTCCTCCGATCAGCATAGGACTTCTGTCTATCAAAAGCCTCTTTCAGACGGCTGCGGATCAATCTGACGGTCTCCTTGGTCTCTCGAACCAACTCTGGGCCCAAAGTCTTCTTCTCATACAACTCTGTCCAACAGATGGGAGTACGGCACTTACGGCCATACAAAGCCTCATACGGTGCCAAGCGGATACTAGCCTGATAGCTGTTATTGTATGCAAACTCAGCCAAGGGCAAGAAATCCTCCCAACTACCACGGAAATCTATCACACATCCCCGTAACATGTCCTCAAGGATCTGAATTACCCTCTCCGATTGTCCATCTGTCTGCGGATGGAAGGATGTACTGAAATTCAGACGGGTACCTAAAGCATTGCGCAAGGCCAACCAGAATCGAGAAGTGAACCTCAGATCCCGATCAGAGATGATAGATAAAGGTACCCCATGTAGTCTGACGATCTAAGAGATGTACAGTTTAGCCAGCTTCTCCAAAGAGTAGGTGACTCGAACTGGAATAAAATGAGCTGACTTGGTGAGTCGGTCAACAATCACCCATATCGAATCCTTTTTAGAAGGTGTCAGAGGGAGCCCTGTAACGAAATCCATCGTGACACGTTCCCATTTCCACTCGGGGATTTTAATTGGCTGTAATAAACCAGAAGGATGTTGGTGCTCTGCCTTAACCTGCTGGCAAGTTAAACACCGAGATACATAATCTGAAATGTCCTTCTTCATACCTTCCCAACGATATCTCTGCCTTAGGTTTTGATACATCTTGTCCCCACCGGGATGCATAGCATAAGGGCTGTTATGAGCCTCACTAAGAATAGTCCGCTTCAACTCGGCATCATCTGGTACACAATAACGACCCTTGAAGCACAGAATCCCATCCTGATCAAAGGCATAGATAGAAGTAGATCCCTGCTCAACATGTTGCATAACAGGGAGTAAGGAATTGTCTAGAAGCTGTTTGGCCTTAATTTCCTCGGCCAATGTCGGTTTAACCTGCAGCTCGGCTAGCAAAGTGCTATCACTGTATATACTCATCCTGGCAAACAAGGATCTCAAGTCTGATATAGCCTTATGACTCAAAGCATCAGCAACAACATTAGCCTTCCCCGGGTGGTACTCAATCACGCAATCATAGTCCTTAAGAAGCTCAATCCAACGGCGTTGTCTCAGATTAAGCTCTCTCTGTGTAAGAATGTACTTTAGGCTCTTGTGATCTGTGTAGATATAACACTTCTCTCCGTAGAGATAGTGTCTCCAAATCTTCAGGGCTAAAACCACAGCAGCTAGCTCTAGATCATGGGTAGGATAATTACACTCATGCGGTCTCAACTGACGAGACGCATAAGCTATTACTCTGCCATCCTGCATCAAAACACAACCAAGCCTGGAGCGTGATGCGTCACTATAAACTGCAAAATCCTTCCCAGATTCGGGCTGCATCAAGACTGGAGCTTGTGTTAGAGCTGTCTTCAACTTCTCAAAACTATCCTGCTGAGCATCTGTCCAGATGAATGGGACATCCTTCCTCAACAGCTTCGTCAAGGGAGCGACAATAATAGAAAAACCCTCGACGAAACGTCTGTAATACCCAGCTAAATCCAAGAAACTACGGATCTCGGAAACATTCTTGGGTTGCTTCCAACTCAAAATAGCCTCTATCTTGCTCGGATCAACCTGAATACCCCGAGCCGATACCACATGCCCTAGAAATGTCACCTCGTTGAGCCAAAATTCACATTTTCTCAACTTGGCATACAGTTTGTGCTCTCTAAGAGTCTGCAGAACAATCCTCAAATGCTCAACATGTTCTGCTTCAGTCCGGGAGTAGACTAGGATGTCATCAATAAACACCACCACAAACTGATCCAAATAGGGTCGAAAGACACGGTTCATCATATCCATAAAAGCGGCAGGAGCATTAGTTAGACCAAACGGCATCACTAAAAACTCGTAATGCCCATATCTGGTGCGAATGGCCGTCTTTGCTACATCAGACCCTTTTATCTTTAGCTGATAGTACCCAGAACGAAGATCAATCTTCGAGAAAACTGTGGCTCCTCGAAACTGATCAAACAAGTCATCGATCCTGGGTAGAGGATACTTGTTCTTTACTGTCAGCTTGTTCAGCTTACGGTAGTCAATACACAACCGAAGGGAACCATCCTTCTTTTTCACAAACAAGACCGGAGCTCCCCAAGGTGAAGAGCTAGGTCGGATGAAACCTCGGTCAAGGAGCTCTTGCAACTGAATCTTCAGCTCTTTAAGTTCCTTTGGGGCCATACGGTAAGGGTTCATAGAGACTGGTGCAGATCCAGGATAAGTCTCAATTTCGAACTCAACATCTCTATCTGGAGGTAATTCAGGTAATTCCTCAGGAAAGACATCTGGGAACTCGCTAACAGTGCGAATCTCGTCAATCTTTGACAAGGAACCCTTGGTATTCAAGAAACAGGCGATGAAAGTCTGATAGCCCTTCCGCATCATCATGTCGGCAGCCAAAGCAGATATCACATTGGACAGATACCCCTGGCGCTCACCAATAAGAACCACTGTACGATCATCAAAAGTCTTCAAAACTGCTCTCTTGGACTCACAATCTAAGTTAACCCGGTGTTCAGTCAACCAATCCATGCCAAGAATCAGATCAAACTCTTCTAATGGTAGTTCCATAAGGTCAGCTAGAAAGATTTCCCCTTGCACCTCGAGGGGACATCGCCTGAAAACCTTATTTACAACCACAGACTGGCCCACTGGACTCATAACGGTAATTGTATTCTCGGTGGTCTCATCAGGAATCTGGAGGTCTCGGGACACAGATCTCGATACATATGAATGGGTAGAACCATTGTCGAGCAATGCAAAATATAGAATAGAAAACATAGTAAATGTACCTGCAATGACGCCTGGCTCATCTCTGTCATCTCGGCGTCTGGTGGCATAAACAAGTGCACGCTGCCTAGCCTCGGTCATAGCTGGTCCCCCACTCTGATAGGATCAGCCTCTACTCTCAGATCTAACAGCAGACCCAGAAGCTCTACCCTGATTACGGCCTCTAGCCGGAGTCTGAACAGATGTCTGTGAACGAGCAGGTGTCTGAGTACGGGCAGGAGTCTGAGTGGACACCCCCGTGGAAGGTGAACGTGGGCAATCCTTAAGGAAATGATCCATAGACCCACACCGGAAGAAAGCACCAATCATCTTCCAACACTCTCCTCCGTGTTTCCTACCATAGTGCTCACATGCAGGCATAGATGAAAAACCCAAAGAATCACCTCGACTGGTAGCTGGGATAGAAGGCGCTAAAGGCCTAGAACTCGTATTACTCTTCTGAGAGTCAGCGGTGCGGGTTCTCTTATCTGGACGTCCGTAGGACTCACCCTGACTAGGTCTCCTAGATCGATCCCAATCTCGGCCTCGATCTCGACCCCGATCTCGGTCTCTATCCCTGCCACCCTGACTAGCTGCCAAAATCTCCATCTGTTCTGCAGTCTTAGCCCGATCTACTAAATTCTCAAATACCTCATCATGATGTGTAGCCACTCTGTCATGTATCCCAATACAGAGGCCCTCTGAGAACTTTTCACATCTGTCCTTCTCGGTAGGAACCAAACCAGGACCATACTTTTGTAGCTCCAGAAACTGTATCTCGTACTCAGCCACTATCATAGAACCCTGCACCAAGTCCTTGAATGCCTGACGTCTCTCCCTCAAGAACCGCTCGCCCAGATAACGGTTCCTAAAACGCTCCTTAAAGAAATCCCATGTCAATCGATCAGAGGGAACGCTACTCATAATAGATTCCCACCAGGTGCGGGCATTCCCGTTCAGCATAGATACAACACCCAAGTATTTCTTCGATGGCTCAAAACCCATCTCTATCATACGTCGCTCGATACCATACAACCACTCCTCAGCCTCGGTCGGTGCTCCACTAAGAGATCCAGAAAAAGTCTTGATCTCGTTAGCAAACAAAGTCTGGGAGATAGGGACTTCTGGAATGACACCCGTTGCTCTAACTACACCCTGAATCAGCTGAAGAAACTGTCTACTCAAACCCTCATCAGTAACCCCAGTCGTAGGCTTAGGCCCATAAATCGTCGCTCCTCTAACCGGAGTAGCCACATCAACATCAGGAGCAAATGACGGAGCAGACGGGACAGATGTTAGAGCAGTTAGGGTAGTCGAAACTGAAGGACCACGAGGGGCAGAAGGCTCGGTAGAAGGTGGAAGATCTACGGGGGCAGGAGCATCAACACGAGCAGATGGAGCAATTACTAGATCGTCCATCGAGTCTGCAAATCTAACGGGTCGACCTCGCCTACGAGCGGGTCGTCGACCCCTGCTGGTGCTCATCTCAGAGAATCTCTACAAAGATAAAACTTAGGATCAGTTTATGACACCGGAGAATCGAACACAATTAAGCATGTAAAATTGGGTGATATGGCCTCTTTTCACAATACTTTGAAAAACGTTTTTAAAACAATACATTATAAGACTTTTCCACAGTCCGAGGGTTTAAAACCAAAAGCTCTGATACCAACTTAATGTAACCCCCTAGACCGGCCTATGCGGAAAGACCAAGTCTAGTAAGGCACATTAAAGTTTAAAACTCAAGTAGAAAACATATTTGCAAACTAAGCGTTAATTTCAACAGCATAACGACAGAACTTAGTGAAAACCATCAAGTTAAATAAACCTGATTAACACGTCAAACAGTAATACTTTCCAAAATCATTCTCAACATAGACTACATAAATAATATAGAGAGCCATGATTACTTAACTAAACCCATCATAGGATGGTTACAAAATAAGTATCAGTTAGCATATCAAAATACTTCTAGTTTAATACCATACATAACAAAATATAGGCATATGTCACCCTGAAAGTACAAACGGTGGATAGAAACATTACATTCAAAAAGAATACCAAATGTGTCGATCCTCCAAGTGTCGGCTACGGGGTGGCCTATCCAAAATATATGAAAGGGGAAAGAATTTGGGGCGTGAGCTAGAAAGCTCAGTGTGTTCCAACAGTGCAAGTAAAACATATACAACAACAATATAATATACATTTCTAATTCAAAAACATAAAGTTCAAGTAACAGTACGGTTCGGTTTAATCTTTTCTCTACCCTCCAACCATACTCCAAGAGGCAGTTCCCCAAAACTGCGTCAAAGGCATTAACCAGTGCCCATTGGGCATAGGTGCCAACCTAAGGGAATACCTTAGGAACAGTACGGTACGGTAGGAATCACCCTAGCCGAAGCATAGGAACCTGTAACGGTAAGGAATTACCAGCTGGATCAGAGCTGAACCTGCGGTCACTTCATATTCTATCCCAAATACCCCAGTAACAACCTATGTAATAGTTCGATTATCAATAACAACTGTAATTTCGGTAAATGTAAAATAAACATATATTTCTATAAAGCGGTAATCAGCAAGCATATTGTTCAATCAAAACTATGATGTATCACACATATAATATTATCATGCTTATTTTATAAATCATATCATAATCATGCAAAAACACTTTATCAATCATGAGCATGTGTTTAGTTTAATAACATATTTTCATCATGTAAAACAATATTAAAATGGTTATATAGCACACAAGGAACACACCTCAAAAGATGAGATCGGTCAGAAGATCTATCGAGCACCAAGATCACGCTCCGCTACAATACTGGAACCTAAATAGACAGGGATTATGGTTACTAACAGATTTACACCTTAATCATAGTAAAATACTAAGTTTTCGGGTCGTACGAGTGACGATAGGATCACGAGGCGGTACAGATCGAGACGAGCTGGGCTGGGCGTAGGCACGGTCAGGAGATCCACGAGTACCTATTAGATCAGAAGATGAACATCAGTCATCAATCATCAATTTCTCTTGAAAGACATAACTTATACATATGCATGTTCGGGTTCAACGTCTAATTTAGAGGCTTTCGGGTTAGAATTTTGTGAAACGGGCTTCAAAATCGGACTCAGGACGTCGAAAAACAAAAAATAGGGCTTTTCGGGAAAAGTTGACTTTTTGGTCAAAGTCAACGCTAACGTCAGCGGTCAAATTCAACGCTGATGTCATGCTGACGTCACTGGTCCAAGGCTGACTCGGCGAGTTGACTCACTGGTTGACTCGGACAAGTTGACTCACTGAGTTGACTCGGACGAGTTGACTCACTGAGTTGACTCGGACGAGTTGACTCACTGAGTTGACTCGGTCAACGGGTTGGGTCGGTCAACGGATCGGGTCAACGGGTAAACGGGTCGGGTCGACGGGTCAACGGGTAAACGGGTCGGGTCGACGGGTCAACAGGTCAGGTCGACGGGTCAACAGGTCAACGGGTCGGGTCAACGAGTTTGACCGAGTTGACCGGTTCAACCAGTTCGGTCTACATGGACCGGCTCTTACCTTAAAGAACCCTAAAGTCACCGGACGGTCACCGGAACATCGCCGGAAAGCTCCATTCACGTCAATTCTGCCGGAAAAACTTAGATTTTTAGACAACCAATTTATCTCACATGATTAAACACGAAAACGAAGCTGGAAATCGATAAAATCTAACCTTAAAGCTTTGATATCGCCGGAAAAAATGTAACTTCGACCAAGCTCTTCCCGGCACCGATCGGACGAGAAATTTTAGGGGTTTTGCTCAGCTCGGGACGGGGAACCCAACGACGGTGGGAACGTGGCGAACGGACGTCGATCGATGCCGGAAAAGTCGAACAACGAGGGTAACACGAGTTTGGGTTGTATCCGAACTCTTCGACTATTCTTAACGGCGCACGATGAAGGATTAGGGCGAGTGGCGGTCGTGGTTCGATCGGGAAGGGGGCGGCGGTCACTCTGACTGTGGCGGTGCAAGAGGATAACGGTAAGGGGAAGGGTCTGGAAATTTTCTTGGGGACAGACCTAATTAATTCCCACTGAAAATGGTAGGTAGGATATTTTATGTTTAATATTATTTTATTTCAAAGGACATGTTTTAAATGAACTATGGGGGAAAGATTAGAGCCAAGAGCTCACTTAGCTCAGTCGCTGGGTACCCGGTTAAAGAAGCAAAGGTTGTGGGTTCGATTCCCACAACCCCCACCTCCCTTAATTTTTTTTCTTTTACATTTTTCCTTTATTTTATTTTATTTTATTTTCTGGGTGTTACAATTGCTCTTGCCATCAGTACAAAAAAAATGTGTGAATTATGAGGGAATTTCTGACGAAATTTAGTTTTAGTAACGGAATTTCCGACGGAAGAGAGCCGTCATTAAAACGCTGGTCAGACACAACACTTCCGACAGAATAAAATAGTCTGTCAAAAAATTTGTGACGCCGAGGAAACATTTAAAATCCGTCGAAAATTGATATATATATATATATATATTATATTTCATGTTCCCGATGGATTATATTATTCCACCGAGAAAAGATAATTTCTGACGGAACATTTAAAAGCCGTCAAAAATTAATATATATAAAATACAATATTTGATGTTTCCGACAAATTACATATATTCCCTCGGAAACTAATTTTTTTTTAGGGATTTCATATATTCCATCAAAAATTTAAATCTTAATTTTTAAAAAAAGAGGGGAAATTTTCCCGGGATTTCCACCCGAAAATTTTTTCATTCCCTCCAAAATGTTTTTTTTTAATTTACAACAGATAACATCTATTCTAAATATTATTTTTTTAAAAAAAGAAAAAAATTGCTAACAAAATCGGCTATAGCTTCATCTTGGCCACAAACTATGAGTATTTTCCTCATGTTTATCCATAGCATGCAAATAGGCAACGAGGTAACCAAAAGCAAGGGCTCCGTTGGATTTTTAGGCCAAATGGAAGTAAATATTTAGAATACAGGGGATGTTGGAAAATATTTGAGGATATAGGCCATTTTCTACAGTACACGGGGACCTCGCCACCTGCACATGGCGAGGTTTGAGAAAAAAATTATTAAAAAATTAGACCTCGCCACCTGCACATGGCGAGGTTCGAGAAAAAATATTAAAAAATTAGACCTCGCCACCTGCACATGGCGAGGTCCCCTGTGCACTGTAGAAAATGACCTATATCTCCAAATATTCTTCAATATCTCCTACATTTCAAATATTTATTTTTATTTGGATTATTCTCCAATTTTTTCCAAAAGCAAGAGCATTGTTCTTTGCAACATGATGTCGAGAAGGTTGTAATTCCGAGCATCAAAAGCTTGTCCGCAAATGGACACCATTCTCATGGTGAGACCGAAGAAAATAGAGTAATCAGTGATGTTAGTGAATCCAATGGTAACCAAATCACCCGACGAAGCAGTCAAGAAAGAGCATATGTAAATTAATGACGTGAATATAACATGAGACCTGTTAGTATCATGGGAAGAGCTATCTTGGCTATGGAAATGGCTTCCTCAAGTGCAAGAAGGATCAAAGGGACACTTTCTAGCTTCTGGGTGTTGATTGTTATGTTGGAAGCTTTAGGGGTTATTGGAACAATTGGAGTTATTTTATTTGAACAAGGTAAGGCACGTTTGAATTGCAATTGCATGTGTGAATTAGAAGATGTGAGCTGACAAATATTTTTCTTTTTTCTTGGAATTGAGAAAGGAAAAATGTATCGTGTGGGGGATTTGATGAAACTGGAGGATGAGTAGAGGGGGGTTTTATAGTGGGTTTTAGGGGACTACTCATCCATGTTTTGAAGTTGTTATATATAAAATATAATATTTTATATTTCCGACAGATTACATCTATTCCGTCAGAAATTGTTTAGTTCTTGAGGGATTATATATATTCTGTTGGAAATTTAAATCTTAAATTTAAAAAAAAAATTGGAAGGCAAAATTTTTCGGGATTCCTACCCTAAATTTTTTTATTCCCTCCAAAATTTGAAATTTTAGTTCTCGAGGGATTACATTTATTCCGTCGAAAATTTAAATCTTTTTTTAAAAAGGTTATTATTTTAGGGTCTAGAGTTTAGTATTAATTGTTTATGGTTTATGGTTCACTTTAAGGTTATTGATTTATGAGTTTAATTCTAATTCTTTAAGGTTGATGGTTTAAATTTTAAGATTAAGTTTAGGGTTATTATTTTATGTGATTAATTCTGATTCCTTAAGGTTTATGGTTAGTTTAGGGTTATTGGTTTATGTGATTGATTCCGATTCAACTTGTTAATGTTGTGCATTTGAGTTTAGGGTTAAACATTTGCTTATTGTGCTTTTAAAATCCGACAGAATCGAGCGTTTTGGAGGTCACCGGCGGGTTCCATTCTCCAAGAGCTTGAACGGATAGGTGGGTTCCATTCTCCAAATGCCTGAATAGATAGGCGGGTTCCATTCTCCAAAAGCCCGAACGTATATGCGGGTTCCATTCTCCAAGAGCCTAAACGAATAAGCGAGTTCCATTCTCCAAGAGCTTGAACGGATTGGCGGGTTCCATTCTCCAAGAGCCTGAATGGATAGGCGGGTTCCATTCTCCAAAAGCTCGAATAGATAGGCGGGTTCCAATCTCCAAGAGCCTGAACGGATATGCGGGTTCCATTCTCCTTATGCCTGAACGGATAGGCGGGTTCCATTCTCCTTATGCCTGAACGGATAGGCGAGTTCTGAAAGATAAAAGTTCCATTCTCCAAGAGCTTGAATGGATAGGCGAGTTCTGAAAGATAAAAGTTCCATTCTCCTTATGCCTGAACGGATAGGCGAGCTTCGTTTTACGGGAAAAGCTTTAAAATACCTGTTGAAAATAGGTAAAAATGATATGATGATGTGAGTTAGCATGCCCCTAATCCTAGGGATGCCTAACTACAAATGATGCATGAATTATGACATCAAAATTGCTCGGATGCTTTCACTCTTCGGATCGGTCAATCTCGACCTTCTTCTTGTCTCTTCTTCTTCTCAATCTCTTTTGGCTTTCTTATCTCTGCCAAATCTCGATCTCTTGGTCTCTTCTCAAAAGACGACTACTGACTTTCACTAGTCAGACTGGACATAACACATCTCGTAGTGCTCGTTCTCAAAACATTGCCCCTTATTCAAACTAGGTCTTCAACCATTCTCTTCGTCTTAACTCATTATGACGACTTTTCCCTCTTCTTAATATTAGGAGAAGCACATGCCCCCAAGTTCTTGAACTTTTTCTGGAGTTCATTTTATTAAGTGCTCGAACGCTTTCACTCTTTGGATTGGTCCATCTTGACCTTCTTCTTCTTCTTTTTAATCTCTTCTAGCTTGTTCGTCCTTGCCAAATCTCAATCTTTTGATCTCCTCTCGAAAGATAACTGCTGACTTTCACTGGTCAGACTGGACATAACACTTCTCATAGTGCTCGCTCTCAAAACATTGCCCCCTACTCAAATTGGGTGCTCAACCATTCTTTTCGTCTTAACTCAACACGACGACTTCTTCTCTTCTCTCAACAATAAGGGAAGCACATGCCCCCAAGTCCCTGAACTTTTCTCTTAAGTTCATTAAGGTCCACTTCTCATCTTCTAAAGAAATCGAAGCATTTCGACAAAAATTTGTTTCCAGTCCTTGAACTGTAGTTTGTAGAAATCTACTATTGTCCATACCATGGCCACTGACAAGCTGTCATTTGTATTCATGGCATTGCATTCCAATACTTTATCCCCGAAGCAATGGGAAATTAATTTGTGTTCACAAAAGATTTAGATTGCATCTTCTAATTTCAACATGAGATGTGTTTTCGAAAAATATACTTTCTTTTCAAATTAGGGATATATCAAGTCAAATTAAATACCCCAAATATCAAGTGCATGAACGACACTACTATGACTTACCAAGGATTGCCTCAAGCATCATGTGTCTAGGAGACCTCGAAAGCTGAGCTGATGTCTGAAAATGTGACATACTCTCCGAGTTATTTCAGTCTTTTAATCATTTAGGCTTATCTTCTATAGTCTTCGCCTTTATCATTTCTTTATAATTCTATGGAAGTCAACTCATCACATTCCTTTGGCTCGAAATAAATGATGGAGCAAACAACAAAACCCCGAGCTAGTCGGCATTGTCATGATTTGAAAATATTACCATCACTCATGTAGCTAAAGTGAATGGTGCATAGCAACCTTATTGGTCTTTTGCTACAACGGAGTGCCCAAAAAACTCCACACTTGTATCCAAAGATGCCGATTACCAGGCTTCGAACATTGGAGTGCTTTTGTTACGCTTTTATTATCTTTTCTCTTTTTTTCTTTTTCTGTTCTTCTTTTTTTTTTCTTTTTCTTTTTTTCGCTTTTTCCTTATTCTTTCTTTTTTACCTCTTTCTGTTTTCCTCTTTCTCTTTCTTCTTTTCTCTTTTTTCTCTCTTTTTTCTTTTTCTTTAGTCTTCTTTCTCTTTTTTTTTCTCTTTTTCTTCTTTTAGCGCGGGAGGTTTCCTGTTATTCTCCCGAAGGCCCTAATTCTATGTGTACTTAATTAGGTGACCAAATTAACTCGGAGTGTAAGCAACATATTCATCATCTTCAAAGCTTTCGATTTCCACTAGACAAAGGTGGCTTGAAGTCAACCTTTGGGGTCAAGGTCAATGTCCCATGTGCAATTGATATACGAGGACTCAATAGACAAATATATACACACAAAATGAAAAAGGTAATTGAAACACAAAACACAGTGCATCCTTTTATTGAAATTAAAAAACATGCAATCTATTGCCCTTACAAAAAGATCTTTGCTACTTTCGGGCAAAGGGTAAAGTGGAGCACCTCACAGAAAAGATTAAAATGCAATGGAATGAAGGCAAACAAACTTGGATGCACTAACACTCTAGGCTAGTCGTCCATCCCAACCCTTAAGCTTCCCCGAGGAATTGAATCTCCTTATTGTCCATCAGTTCCTGAACAAACTGCTTAAATTCCGGACAACTCTGAATCTCGTGCCCCACAGTCAGATGGAACTGACAGAAAGATTCATGGCCATCATATGCGCCATTCGGACCCTTCTAAAGTCGGCTTCTAACTTAGCAAAACTTTCCTCCATTTACCTTCTTTGATGGTGAGTAAAGTGTGGGTGTGGAATCTTCGGTAGTCACGAATGCTGCCATGACCCCGAATAATTAATCTCTTGATTTAATGATGTAATGCATGAAATGTGTATGCATAACTGAAACAAATGATTGAAGGCGACAAATTAAAAAACACAAAATCGAATGCAAGGAAATGTTGATTCGATGAACATCCTCATTAAACAACTTTCCATAATGGAGATCAAGCCTTGTTACAACGAGGCAAGAAAGTAAACACATAGAGTACGATTTTCAATAAATTTTGCTCGTCCCCTCTTTCTAAATTAGCGCTCCGAGAGCTTCGTTGCTATGGACTATTTTCTCCCGTTGTGAAAGTTTTCAACTTTAGACTGTTCTCGAATCAACAGCTCGTATGAGAATGCGATGAGTATGCAAAAATAAGCAAAACAAGAAGGCAACTGGGTTAGTATCAACAATAATGAATACTTGAATACAACAAGCAAAAGGAAACACATCAAAGCAAATTAACGATGCAATACCTAATAGCATGAATTCTAAATCTACGGTTATCCGCATGGCTCTAATCGGGGCGGGCTTCTTAAATTCTCACTCATGTGGTTTCGGTTCTAACAAGGGTACTCGAACATATCTTATCACCTACTAAGGTAACAAGAACCCTAATTCTGGCCCACTACAAGCTTGCGAATTGGTTTCGGTTCGAGGGAAAGCACAACCTAATGACGTGGAGGGTTGCTCACATGTCAAAAGCGTGGATTCCGGAAGTGAATTATCGACCCGTGGAGAGATACTCACGTGGGTATGGCGTTTCACTCCCACTTACGGGACGAAGCTCGGGTATAAAGCTTAATGCGTGATGCAACACATGTCGGTGATTCCTTTGAAATTAAATGAAAAATTAATTCAAAGACCACCAATTATCGAAGCTAGTGTAATTAAAGTTCTATTTTCAAGGAAGAACCACCGCGCTAAAGTCAAATTAAATTTCAAAAATTTTCATCATTAAAAGCAATAATAATTTTTTGGCTTAACTCTCTTTTGTTTTGAAAAACAAAATTGTCCCCAACGGAGTTGCCAAACTGTAACAAGGTTTCTTTTCACAAGGGTCCCCGCTTTTTTTGAAAACATTTAATTAAAAGGGGGATTTTATGAAAATTCGAGTTTTGGGAAAAAAAACCTTTTAAAAATCTTTTTTCGGTAGGAGTCGCCACCGGCCACTGAGGTAGACCGGACACCGTAAAAACTAAACCAGAGATTCGTTTAAAAGGGTTTGGGAGTTGGTTACATGTGGGGAAGGGTTACACTTACAAAATATATAATATATCTATTTAATATGTAAATGGTGAAGGTTTCAAGTCTTATAACTCAAGTTAGAGGATTGGCATCATAAATATTTATTGTCAGCAAAGTTTGGGACAAGTTGAGGAGTAGAAGAGAGAAAGTCCCTTGTCATAAACTTCTGTAGGGGAATTTAGAATAGAGCTAGCAAGTAGATCATGTTGTATTTGACTCCTCCTTGATTGGATGATTGTAAATGGTAAAAGTAAATCCCCAGCTTAACAATAAGCAGAATAGCATGGAATGCATCCTTTGGCAAGAAACCTTAGAGAAGCTGCAAGACAAGTTCACAGCTTGTTTAATTGGATTAAACTTATAGGGTTATTTGATTTTTTCCATATTTAATTTCATATTTAGATTAAATTAGCTAAACGTATACACTTTGAAAAAACTAACCAATTTTGGATTTCAAAAACCAAACTGAATTGAATAAGCTAATTGAATAGATAAAAAAATGGTTAAATGAATTTGATCTATTCTGTTTAACGGACTATTTACTCGCTCCCTAGGCCCTAACTACATGCGCAAGAAGTGATCTTACTCTCTAAATGCTCTAATTTTTTAGTATTTTACTTTACAGTTCAGTCACTACAAAAAAAATGATTGAAACGATTCAATCTATTGGTAGAAATGTTGTATATTGACATTCTGATTGAAACGCCTTTTTATCATAAATGTAACAGTGTACGGTAGCAGAAAACGAATTGATGTGAATGTTGCCCCTCCTATTTCTCTCTGCCTTGATTAAAATTTGATGGCTTGCGAGGAATGGATCAGTGCTTGAAGGTAAAAGCATGAATTGATAAAACTTGATCAATAAGCATCGTATTAAAGCTATTGATGAAAGTTGGTTTTATATGAGCCATTGTGCGGTAATCCTAGACATTGTTCATCTCTTGTAAAATTTTCAGGTTAAACAATCAACTATTATTTGGTTGTCACCCACTTTCGAGATTCTATATATGAAATCCGATACAGATATGTCTGTTTTGTTTTCAGGTCCTATCGGTGTAATGGACACAACTGGTGTTGAACTTCAAGCAGTAAAGCTGGCGATGTAAGAAAGAAGAAAAAAATGCTTGATAATCGAATCTAATTCGGATATTTACGGTGGATGGTTTACACTTATTCATTAACAGAAATGTAACTTTATTACATGACATCACCCAAGTTGATCATCCATTGGAGCAAACTTTACTAGAGAAATAGGTTTAGTGAGAACATCTGCAATTTGTTCTTCCGTTGGAGGAATATAATTCACGATTAGTTGCCCTACTAGTACTCTTTCGCGAACGAAATGTAAATCAATTCCACCATGCTTGAAGAGGGCATAATGTAAGTCAAACTGTTGACTTAGACTTTAGAGTTGTATTATTCTCCAATATCTTTCTGGTTCCTTTACCTTTCTCTTATTCAATTCAAATATCTTTGATATTACACATTTGGCTTCATTACATGACATCACCCCAAACTAAACATCAAAAATGAATGATAAAACATTATCTAATTGGTTCACCACAATCAACATTGTAGATAAGTTGCAGACAACCTTTGCATATATATGAGATAAATGACAACAATAATGGCAAAAAAAAAACAGTTGAAATACAATTGAGCGGGGTGTGCCAGGCCCGAGCAATAGTGCAACGCTTGAGCGACTCTCGAGAATCCTAGTAGCAAGCTACTAAAATGGAAACTCCCCCTCAAAAAATAAATTTAATATCGTGTGAGCCAATGGCTCACATATCAGATATTAAACTGATAAGAACAGATACTACACTTGATCTTAGCCAAAAGGCCGAGAAAGGTATGCTTTTACCTGTGAAAGCCCGTTTATTTTATATCAAGATTCTAGCCTCATCCCTTCATGTCAGAGCGGTGTGGGATTTATGCAGTACATTTAGCATATTGTTTGTAATCTGCTTCTAGGAAACTAATGACCAACACCTTCAATTACACTTGCAGAATATGTAATATAACTCAACTTGGAGGATTGGCATCAGAAAAATTAGTAATTGGCTTTACATTTAGCATATTGTTTGTAATCTGCTTCTAGGAGTTGATGTGAAGGTATAGGTGGAACTGAAGAGAAAAAAGAATTGAACTAGAACTGGGTGGGGTGCGCCAGGCACAAGCAATAGTGCAACGCTTGGGAGACGCTCAAGAATCCCAGTAGCAAGCTTCTGTGATGGACCCTCCCCTCAACAAATAAATTTAATATCGTATGAGCCAATGGCTCACATATCAGATACTAAACTGATAAGAACAGATACTACACTTGATCTTAGCCAAAAGGCCGAGAAAGGTATGATTTAAAAAGGCAAAGCCCGCTTGTTTTATAGCCAGATTCTTCCCTTACCCATTCATACCTGAGTGATGTGGGATTTAAGCAATACATTTAGCATATTGTTTGTAAGTTGCTCCTAGGAAACTAATGACCAACACCTTTGATTACACACTTACAAATATATATCTAATTATAAACATTGCATCGAGTTTGGTCGGTTAATGCATATGTACTCTGGCATATTTTAATTTTATTATAGACATTTTATTGAAAATTTCCTTACCAATATATATCTACGTGATTTCAGCATATTTCGTGCTGCTCGGTTATCTATAACTGTATTACTAAGATAATAGCTAATAGACTGAAAGTATGCTTGTCTTAGGTTATAGAGGGAAGGAGTTTGGTCCACAATGGCACAGGAAATTGCTTATGGTTATGGAAGAAAGCACTTATCTTCCGATATGCATTGAAAGTCAACCTTAAGAAAGCATCTGATTCCCTTAATTGGGATTTCATTTTGCAAGTGTTAACAGTTTTAGATTACCACTACTAAATTTTCAATGCTCATATTCAATGGTGGAGGATGCTGCAAATGTGGATTTCGACCCAGCTCGATACGGAGGTGTTAGGAGGAACAAGAAAGTTGCCCTCCAATACTTTGGCGAACGAAATGTAAATCAATTTCAACATGTTTGATGCTAATAGCAAGCTACTGTGATGGAACTCCCCCTCAAAAAATAAATTTAATATCGTGTGAGCCAATGGCTCACGTATCAGATATTAAACTGATAAGAACATATACTACACTTGATCTTAGCCAAAAGGCCGAGAAAAGTATGCTTTTACCAGTGAAAGCTCGCTTCTTTTATAGCCAAATTATTGCCTCATCAGTCATCCCTTCATTTCAGAGTAGTGTAGGATTTGAGCAATACATTTAGCATATTGTTTGTAACTTGTAAGCTGCTTCAAGGAAACAAATGACCAACACCTTCGATTACACTTACAAATCTATCTTACTTCATATTTAAATTAACACAAATGAACTTTTATCAAATTTTTCAAGCAACTTGGAGCATAGTGGGGATGAATGTTTTGTCATGCTTGTTGAATTGTGCAGGGAAGCATGGAGTCTTGGAGTATCACCTTATACGTAGAAGGATTCGGCAGACTCGTTTGAGTTTTGCTGATGATTTATTGGTTTTCACAAAAGGGACAGTCAATTCAATGGTAGCTGTTAAGGAGATCCTGGAGTCTTGGAGTATCACCCTACTTTCAAGGTTCTATATATGTAATTCGATGCAGACATGTCTGTTTTGTTTTCAGGTCCTCTCGGTTCAATTGATACAACCGGTGTTGAACTTCAAGTGGTAAAGCCTGCAATGGAGGTTTTCTTACAAACAAAGTGAAAGAAGAAAAAAATGGTTGATAATCGAATATGATTCAGATATTTATGTTGGACGGTATTCACTTGTTCAATAATAGAAATGTAAATGCATAATGTGTAGGATTAACTACCTTGCTAGTATTCTTTCGCAAACGAAATGTAAATCAGTTTCAACATGCTTGATGCTAAATTGCTAATGTATAGGATTAGTAGCCATACAAACAGTGTGATTTTACCAACTAGGGAAACTCCAAGCAACATGATTTCGTCCAAGAAAAATATAGAAGCCATGTCCAATAGATCTGAGTAATAATTCGATACATAAGACAAAATAAAAGTAACAAACAAATAGTTGAAACTAAACACAGACTAAAAGATTCTAAAAAGGAAAAATTGTAATGGATTTGGGTGGGGTGCGTCAGGCCCGAGCAATGGTGCAACGCTCGAGAATCCAAATAGCAAGCTAATGTGATGGAAGCTCCCCTCAAAAATAAATTTAATATCATGTGAGCATATGGCTCACGTATCTGATATTAAATTGATAAGAAAATATACTACACTTGATCTTAGCCAAAAGGCTGAGAAAGATATGCTTTTGACTGTCAAAGCTCGCTTCTTTTATAGCTCGATTCTTGCCTCGTCCCTTCATATCTGAGCACTGCAGGATTTAAGCAGTACATTTAGGATATTATTTGTAAGCTGCTTCTAGGAAGCTAATGACCAACACCTTGGATTACATCTACTTAAGATTTAAATTCACACAAATAAAATTTTGGAGTATCATTTTTTGGGTGTAAAGATTTTAGATGGTCAATATTTTACAAGTTGTTCAACATTTTTTCAGTACCGGTACTATTTTGAATGGATTCAATTCTACCATTTTGGCCTTGGTTTCTAAGGTGCAGAACCCTAATGAAGCCACTGATTTTCAGACTCCACATCACCCTCGTCAAAATTAAACCATTGAAAATATTAAGTGAGAATTTGGTATTGAGAAGACTCATGCAGATGCAACGAAGTTCTAGAAAGGCTCGTCGATCAATGTCGAGCTTTCATTGCAGGTAAAAATGCTTTATCTCTCTTTTTTTCTGCTGCTCTAGGCGCTATAATATCAATGTGATGCTTTTGGCTTCAGGTTGCTCTTGTCGTCAGTACAAAAAAAATGTGTGAATTATGAGGGAATTTCTGACGAAATTCAGTTTTAGTAACGGAATTTCCGACGGAAGAGAGCCGTCATTAAAACGCTTTAGGGGTTAATGGTTCGTATAAGTTGGAACAATTGGAGTCTTTTATTTGAACAAGGTAAGGCACGTTTGAATTGCAATTGCAGGTGTGAATTAGAAGATGTGAGCTGACAAATATTTTTCTTTTTGCTTGGAATTGAGAAAGGAAAAATGTATCGTGTGGGGGATTTGATGAAACTGGAGGATGAGTAGAGGGGGGTTTATAGTGGGTTTTAGGGGACTACTCGTCCATGTTTTGAAGTTGTTATATATAAAATATAATATTTTATATTTCCGACGGATTACATCTATTCCGTCAGAAATTTTTTAGTTCTTGAGGGATTATATATATTCTGTTGGAAATTTAAATCTTAAATTTTAAAAAAAATTGGAAGGCAAAATTTTTCGGGATTCCTACCCTAATTTTTTTTATTCCCTCCAAAATTTGTAATTTTAGTTCTCGAGGGATTACATTATTCCGTCGAAAATTTAAATCTTTTTTAAAAAAAGATTATTATTTTTAGGGTCTAGAGTTTAGTATTAATTGTTTATGGTTTATGGTTCACTTTAAGGTTATTGATTTATGAGTTTAATTCTAATTCTTTAAGGTTTATGGTTTAAAATTTAAGATTTGAGGGATTTGAGCATTCATCATCAACTCTAGCTTGCTGTTTTTTCGAGAGGGGGAATTCAGATAGATCGTTGCCGTTGCCAGCTAGCGGCAACCGGTCGGTGTGTTTAACCAGAAGGGTAGAAGGAGAAGATGAAAAGAAAAAGCTCTATGTTGTTACTCGAAATGGAAAAAAGGGGGGGCTAAAATTTTTTAAAATGAGTTTTATATCCATATTTGGTTTTAAAAAAAGGATTATTTGCTTCATAAGGACCTCCGTCCTTTCACTTTCACCCTAGGAGGGTCTCCGTGTTTCTAAATACCGTCTGGGGTCCCTTAAGTTTTTTAAGAATTTTTAATTCCGTCCCCTGATTTGTTTTAATCGACGCCGAATGGTTTGATAACCATTTCAGTCCCTACAAGTTTTAGCGTCTTTTAATTTTGGTCCTTATTTTCGTGATTTACCAGTTTTTATGGTCTAATTCCTCATAAGTCCCTAGAGTCTGTCTCGGTCCAATTTTAGTCCTCTTTAGCATAGTATTGTTTACCTCATGCATTTTAATTTTTGTCTCGTGTTTATGTTTACTTAGTTTCTGTCCATGTTTTATTCTATATGTTTTGTATTGTTGGATTGATAATACGGGGTTGACGTGGTATATGATCATATGTTTCTTGTATAATCTAGTTTAATATATGGTTTATATAATGTTTAGTGTTACAATACATAATATATGCATGTGTTTGTATAATTTATGTCTTCTTTAATGCTTGGTATAGTTTGCTCGTTTTTCTAATATAATGTTTTTATGTGGCAACGCTTAGCAAGCACATTCTTTTAGTACTTTTAATCTTATTAATATGTATGCCTTTCCCTTATATCGACATGTTCAGCGATAGCATCGCTGTCTGCCCTCTATCTTCGTCGCTAGTGGTGCCATCGAGCTCCCAGTGCTAAGGCGAACAAAACCCAGCTTACCGATCGCTAATCCGTCGTCGGAGGGACCTTCATCGGAGCAGCATGGGGTTTGACTTTTTAAAAATGTTTTGGGTAATTTCCGTTCATATTTTGGCATGCTTGTTTGAGATTTGAGTTTAGTTTAAACATTTGCTTATTGTGCTTTCAAAATCCGACATAATCGAGCGTTTTGGAGGTCACCGCCGGGTTCCATTCTCCAAGAGCCTGAATGGATAGGCGGGTTCCATTCTCCAAATGCCCGAATAGATAGGCGGGTTCCATTCTCCAAAAGCCCGAACGCATAGGCGGGTTCCATTCTCCAAGAGCCTGAACAGATAGGCGAGTTCTATTCTCCAAGAGCCTGAACGGATAGGCGAGTTCTATTCTCCAAGAGCCTGAATGGATAGGCGGGTTTCATTCTCCAAGAGCCTGAACGGATAGGCGGGTTCCATTCTCCTTATGCCTAAACGGATAGGCGAGTTCTGAAAGATAAAAGTTCCATTCTCCAAGAGCCTGAATGGATAGGCGAGTTTTGAAAGATAAAAGTTCCATTCTCCTTATGCCTGAACGGATAGGCGAGCTTCCTTTTACGGGAAAAGCTTTAAAATACCTGTCGAAAATAGGTAAAAATGATATGATGATGTGAGTTAGCATGCCCCTAATCCTAGGGATGCCTAACTACAAATGATGCATGAATTATGACATCAAAATTGCTCGGATTCTTTCACTCTTCGGATCGGTCAATCTCGATCTTCTTCTTGTCTCTTCTTCTTCTCAATCTCTTTTGGATTTCTCATCTCTGCCAAATCTCGATCTCTTGGTCTCTTCTCAAAAGACGACTACTGACTTTCACTAGTCAGACTGGACATAACACATCTCGTAGTGCTCGTTCTCAAAACATTGCCCCTTATTCAAACTAGGTCTTCAACCATTCTCTTCGTCTTAACTCATTATGACAACTTTTCCCTCTTCTCAACATTAGGAGAAACACATGCCCCCAAGTTCTTGAACTTTTTCTGGAGTTCATTTTCTTAAGTGCTCGGACGCTTTCACTCTTTGGATTGGTCCATCTTGACCTTCTTCTTCTTCTTCTTAATCTCTTCTAGCTTGTTCGTCTTTGCCAAATCTCAATCTTTTGATCTCCTCTCGAAAGATAACTGTTGACTTTCACTGGTCAGACTGGACATAACACTTCTCATACTGATCGCTCTCAAAACATTGCCCCCTACTCAAACTGGGTGCTCAACCATTCTTTTCGTCTTAACTCAACACGACGACTTCTTATCTTCTCTCAACAATAAGGGAAGCACATGCCCCCAAGTCCCTGAACTTTTTCTGAAGTTCATTAAGGTCCACTTCTCATCTTCTAAAGAAATCGAAGCATTTCGACAAAAATTCGCTTCCAGTCCTTGAACTGTAGTTTGTAGAAATCTACTATTGTCCTTACCATGGCCACTGACAAGCTGTCATTTGTATTCATGGCATTGCATTCCAATACTTTATCCCCGAAGCAATGAGAAATTAATTTGTGTTCACAAAAGATTTAGATTGCATCTTCTAATTTCAACATGAGATGCGTTTTCGAAAATTATACTTTCTTTTCAAATTAGGGATATATCAAGTCAAATTAAATACCCCGAATATCAAGTGCATGAACGACACTACTATGACTTACCAAGGATTGCCTCAAGCATCATGTGTATAGGAGACCTCGAAAGCTGAGCTGATGTCTGAAAATGTGACATACTCTCCGAGTTATTTCAGTCTTTTAATCATTTAGGCTTATCTTCTATAGGCTTCGCCTTTATCATTTATTTATAATTATAGGAAAGTCAACTCATCACATTCCTTTGGCTCGAAATAAATGATGGAGCAAACAACAAAACCCCGAGCTAGTCGGCATTGTCATGATTTGAAAATATTACCATCACTCATGTAGCTAAAGTGAATGGTGCATAGCAACCTTATTGGTCTTTTGCTATAGCGGAGTACCCCAAAAACTCCACACTCGTATTCGAAGATGCCTATTACCAGGCTTCGAACATTGGAGTGCTTTTGTTACGCTTTTATTATCTTTTCTTTTTTTTCTTTTTCTGTTCTTCTTCTTTCTTCTTCTTTTCTTTTTTTCGCTTTTTCCTTATTCTTTCTTTTTTACCTCTTTCTGTTTTCCTCTTTCTCTTTCTTCTTTTCTCTTTTTTCTCTCTTTCTTTATTCTTCTTTCTCTTTTTTTCTCTTTTTCTTCTTTTAGCGCGGAAGGTTTCCAGTTATTATCCCGAATGCCCTAATTCTATGTGTACTTAATTAGGTGACCAAATTAACTCGGAGTGTAGGCAACATATTCATCATCTTCAAAGCTTTCGATTTCTACTAGACAAAGGTGGCTCGAAGTCAACCTTTGGGGTCAAGGTCAATGTCCCTTGTGCAATTGATATACGAGGACTCAATAGACAAATATATACACACAAAATGAAAAGGCAATTGAAGCACAAAACACAGTGCATCCTTTTATTGAAATTAAAAAACATGTAATCTATTGCCCTTACAAAAAGATCTTTGCTACTTTCGGGCAAAGGGTAAAGTGGATCACTTCACAGAAAAGATTAAAATGCAATGGAATGAAGGCAAACAAACTTGGATGCACTAACACTCTTAACTACCGCTAGGCTAGCCGTCCATCCCAACCCTTAAGCTTCCCCGAGGAACTGAATCTCCTTATTGTCCATCAGTTCCTGAACCAACTGCTTGAATTCCGAATAACTCTGAATCTCGTGCCGCACAGTCTGATGGTACTGACAGAAAGATTCATGGCCATCATATGCCCCATTCAGACCCTTCTAAAGTCGGCTTCTAACTTAGAAAAACTTTCCTTCATTTGCCTTCTTTGATGGTGAGTAAAGTGTGGATGTGGAATCTTTGGTAGTCACGAATGCTGCCATGACCCCGAACAATTAATCTCTTGATTTAATGATGTAATGCATGAAATGTGTATACATAACTGAAACAAATGATTGAAGGCGACAAATTAAAAAACACAAAATCGAATGCAAGGAAATGTTGATTCGACGAACATCCTCATTAAACAACTTTCCATAAAGGAAATCAAGCCTTGTTACAACGAGGCAAGAAAATAAACACATAGAGTACAATTTTCAATAATTTTTGCTCGCCCCCTCTTTCTAAATTAGCGCGCTCCGAGAGCTTCGTTGCTATGGACTATTTTCTCCCGTTGTGAAAGTTTTCAACTTTAGACTGTTCTCAAATCAACACCTCGTATGAGAATGCGATGAGTATGCAAAAATAAGCAAAACAAGACAAGAAGGCAACTGGGTTAGTATCAACAATAATGAATACTTGAATACAACAAGCAAAAGGAAACACATCAAAGCAAATTAACGATGCAAGACCTAATAGCATGAATTCTAAATCTACGGTTATCCGCATGGCTCTAATCGGGGTGGGCTTCTTAAATTCTCACTCATGTGGGTTCGGTTCTAACAAGGGTACTCGAACATATCTTATCACCTACTAAGGTAACAAGAACCCCAATTCTGGCCCACTACAAGCTTGCGAATTGGTTTCGGTTCGAGGGAAAGCACGACCTAATGACGTGGAGGGCTGCTCCATTTCAAAAGCGTTGATTCCGGAAGTGAATTACCGACCCGTGGAGGGATACTCACGTGGGTATGGCGTTTCACTCCCACTTAAGGGACGAACCTCGGGTATAAAGCTTAATGCGTGATGCAACACATGTCGGTGATTCCTTTGAAATTAAATGAAAAATTAATTCAAAGACCACCAATTATCGAAGCTAGTGTAATTAAAGTTCTATTTTCAAGGAAGAACCACCGCGCTAAAGTCAAATTAAATTTCAAAAATTTTCATCATTAAAAGCAATAATAATTTTTTGGCTTAACTCTCTTTTGTTTTGAAAAACAAAATTGTCCCCAGCGGAGTTGCCAGACTGTAACAAGGTTTTTTTTCACAAGGGTTCCCGCTTTTTTTGAAAACATTTAATTAAAAGGGGGATTTTATGAAAATTCGAGTTTTAGGAAAAACCCTTTTAAAATCTTTTTTCGGTAGGAGTCGCCACCGGCCACTGAGGTAGGCCGAACACCGTAAAAACTAAACCAGAGATTCGTTTAAAAGGGTTCGGGAGATGGTTACATGTGAGGAAGAGGTAGCACCCCCATCACGCCCAGAAATCTTTACCAAAACAATTGTTGCTTTTAAATCGATGGAAATTATTCAAAATTTAAAAAGACTTTAATTAGGGGTTCTTAATTGAAAATTGGACTTTAATCATATGAGCTTATCCAAATTGGTAGTTTCGAATTAATTAAACATTTAATTAAAAAGAATGACGGTACACCGGACCAAAGACTAAACCGACATCACATAAGACTGATTGTCGTGTTAGTTTAGGGTTCGGATCTCGTACGTCACCTTTATGCATGATGCAAGCAATTAAAGAAAGATGTCATGGTCTTATCCGTTTTAATTATCTACGGGTTTACCTTTAGACGGTTCGTATTAATCCGAATATTCGCGGAATATCCAATAAGCTGAAATAGTTTTGTAGAAAACTGACCCCTTTCGATATGAACCCCCACACCGATTCACCGCGCGTGATCTCCGAAAAGATCATAGGGGTTTGTCACCGGCGACGGGAGATGGAGAACGAAAGGAAGGAGACACTGATATACCTCAAACTGAGATTTTTGCTTGTATTACTCTTGAAAATTTCGATTACAACTCTTTGCTCTCTGGAAAAAACTCGCTCCGAAAAATAAATCAAACTCTCTCAGACTTTTTCAAGAGAAGAAAGGCTCAGTATCAGCGTAGCACACCAAACAAACACCAGAACTGAAAAATAAAACAAAACTCATTGGTTCACCACAAATAGTCTTATATCTACAAGAACAAATAGCTGATGATCTATGAATAAAGATGAGATTAAAGAACACTACAGGAAAGAACAATTGAACTAGAATTGGGTGGGGTGTGCCAGGCCCAAGCAATAGTGCAACACTAGAGCGGCACTCGAGAATCCCAGTAGCAAGCTACTATGATGGGCACTCCCCCTCAAAAAATACATTTAATATCGTGTGAACCAGTGGCTTACTTAAGATTTAAATTCAAATAGATGAACTTTTATCAATTTTCGGGTGTAAAGATATATTTTTTCAAGCAACTTGGATCATAGTGGGGATGAATGTTTTGACATGCTTGTTGAATTGTGCAGGGAAGCATGGAGTCTTGGAGTATCACCCTAAATGTAGAAGGATTCAGCAGACTCGTTTGATTTTTGCTGGTGATTTATTGGTTTTCACAAAGGGGGAATGGTAGCTGTTAAGGAGATTCTGGAGTTCTTTTATTCTATTTCTGGAGTCTTGGAGTATCACCCTACTCTCAAGGTTCATATATATGTTATTTGATGCGAACATGTCTGTTTTGTTTTCAGGTCCTCTTGGTTAAAGTGATACGACCAGTGTTGAACTTCAAGCAGTAGAGCTGGCGATGGAGGTTTTCTGACAAACAAAATGAAAGAAGAAAAAATGGTTAATAATCGAATCTGATTCGGATTATTTATGGTGGACGGTATACACTTCTTCAATAACAGAAATGTAAATGCATAATGTGTAGGATTAGCAGCCATACAAACGGTGGGTTTACCAACTAGGAAAACTCCAATTTCAGTGAGTAATTCCTCAATCTATATCAGCTCAGAAGTAGAATTCACAAGACATCTGTATTTGGCTTTCAGATGTTGAAAAGACGACAGAATTCTTCTTTGAGCTCCGAGATCGCAGATTGCTTCTTTTAGCTCCAAGCAACATGATTTCGTCCAAGGCTGCCAGCATCAGTGTAGCACAACAAACTAAACATCATATTTGAATCAAGTGTTCCTCAAAGTTTGACACTAGATCAGAGTTTTATTTCGATAGATTAGTCAAAGGAAGTCCTAAATCAGTTCCAACTCAAAAGGATCTTCTACAATATGAAGTCACTGGTACTGTGTTGAATGGATTCAATTCGACCATTTTGGCCTTGGTTCCTAAGGTGCAGAACCCCATTGTAGCAACTGATTTTCTGCATATTTCGTGATGCTCGGTTATCTATAAGTGTATTATACAGATAATCGCTAAGGTTATACAGGGAAGGAGTTTGGTCGACAATGGCTCATGAAATTGTTTATGGTTATGGAAGAAAGCAGTAATCTTCCAGATGTGCATTGAAAATCAACCTTAAGAAAGCATCTGATTCCCTTAATTGGGATTTCATTTTGCAAGTGTTAAGAGTTATAGAGTTCCCTGAGGTTTTCTGTGGTTGGCTTAAAAGCCGTATTACCACTCATAAATTTTCAATGGTCATATTCAACGGTGAAGGATGCTGCAAAAACGGATTTCGACCCAGCTAGATAAGGAGGTGTTCGGATGAATAAGAAAACTTACTTTCGCAAACAAAATGTAAATCAATTTCAACAATTGTACTGGAATTGGGTGGACCGAGAAATAGTGCAACACTCGATTCTTCTATGGCTCTGAGTATTTGAGAAAACAAGTATATGAGAAATAATGCACTAGGGAAACTCCAAGCAACATGATTTCGTCCAAGAAAAATACAGAAGCCAGGTCTAATAGATCTGAGTAATAATTCAAGATTTTGAAAAGAAAAAATTGTAATGGAATTGGGTGGGGTGCGCCAGGCCCGAGCAATGGTGCAACGCTGGGGCGACGCTCGAGAATCCCAATAGCAAGCTACTGTGATGGAAGCTCCCCCTCAAAAAATAAATTTAATATCGTGTGAGCCTATGGCTCACGTATCAGATATTAAACTGATAAGAACAGATACTACACTTGATCTTAGCCAAAAGGCCGAGAAAGGTATGCTTTTACCAGTGAAAGCTTATTTGTTTTATAGCCAGATTCTTGCCTACTCCCTTCATATCTGAGCTATGTGGGATTTAAGCAATACATTTAGCATATTGTTTGTAAGCTGCTTCTAGGAAACTAATGACCAACACCTTCGGTTACACTTACAAAATATATAATATATCTATTTAATATGTAAATGGTGAAGGTTTCGAGTCTTATAACTCAAGTTGGAGGATTGGCATCATAAATATTTATTGTCAGCAAAGTTTGGGACAAGTTGAGGAGTAGAAGAGAGAAAGTCCCTTGTCATAAACTTCTGTAGGGGAATTTAGAATAGAGCAAGCAAGTAGATCATGTTGTATTTGACTCCTCCTTGATTGGATGATTGTAATTGGTAAAAGTAAATCCCCAGGCTTAACAATAAGCAGAATAGCATGGAATGCATCCTTTGGCAAGAAACCTTAGAGAAGCTGCAAGACAAGTTCACAGCTTGTTTAATTGGATTAAACTTATAGGGTTATTTGATTTTTTCCATATTTAATTTCATATTTAGATTAAATTAACTAAACGTATACACTTTGAAAAAACTAACCAATTTTGGATTTCAAAAACCAAACTGAATTGAATAAGCCAATTTTGGAAGGCGACAAATTAAAAAACGCAAAATCGAATGCAAGGAAATGTTGATTCGATGAACATCCTCATTAAACAACTTTCCAAAACGGAGATCAAGCCTTGTTACAACGAGGCAAGAAAGTAAACACATAGAGTACGATTTTCAATAAATTTTTCTCGTCCCCTCTTTCTAAATTAGCGCGCTCCGAGAGCTTCGTTGCTATGGACTATTTTCTCCCGTTGTGAAAGTTTTCAACTTTAGACTGTTCTCGAATCAACAGCTCGTATGAGAATGCGATGAGTATGCAAAAATAAGCAAAACAAGAAGGCAACTGGGTTAGTATCAACAATAATGAATACTTGAATACAACAAGCAAAAGGAAACACATCAAAGCAAATTAACGATGCAATACCTAATAGCATGAATTCTAAATCTACGGTTATCCGCATGGCTCTAATCGGGGTGGGCTTCTTAAATTCTCACTCATGTGGTTTCGGTTCTAACAAGGGTACTCGAACATATCTTATCACCTACTAAGGAAACAAGAACCCCAATTCTGGCCCACTACAAGCTTGCGAATTGGTTTCGGTTCGAGGGAAAGCACGACCTAATGACGTGGAGGGTTGCTCACATGTCAAAAGCGTGGATTCCGGAAGTGAATTATCGACCCGTGGAGAGATACTCACGTGGGTATGGCGTTTCACTCCCACTTACGGGACGAAGCTCGGGTATAAAGCTTAATGCGTGATGCAACACATGTCGGTGATTCCTTTGAAATTAAATGAAAAATTAATTCAAAGACCACCAATTATCGAAGCTAGTGTAATTAAAGTTCTATTTTCAAGGAAGAACCACCGCGCTAAAGTCAAATTAAATTTCAAAAATTTTCATCATTAAAAGCAATAATAATTTTTTGGCTTAACTCTCTTTTGTTTTGAAAAACAAAATTGTCCCCAGCGGAGTTGCCAGACTCTAACAAGGTTTCTTTTCACAAGGGTCCCCGCTTTTTTTTGAAAACATTTAATTAAAAGGGGGGTTTTATGAAAATTTGAGTTTTGGGAAAAAAAACCTTTTAAAAATCTTTTTTCGGTAGGAGTCGCCACCGGCCACTGAGGTAGACCGAACACCGTAAAAACTAAACCAGAGATTCGTTTAAAAGGTTTTGGGAGTTGGTTACATGTGGGGAAGGGTTACACTTACAAAATATATAATATATGTATTTAATATGTAAATGGTGAAGGTTTCAAGTCTTATAACTCAAGTTGGAGGATTGGCATCATAAATATTTATTGTCAGCAAAGTTTGGGACAAGTTGAGGAGTAGAAGAGAGAAAGTCCCTTGTCATAAACTTCTGTAGGGGAATTTAGAATAGAGCAAGCAAGTAGATCATGTTGTATTTGACTCCTCCTTGATTGGATGATTGTAATTGGTAAAAGTAAATCCCCAGGCTTAACAATAAGCAGAATAGCATGGAATGCATCCTTTGGCAAGAAACCTTAGAGAAGCTGCAAGACAAGTTCACAGCTTGTTTAATTGGATTAAACTTATAGGGTTATTTGATTTTTTCCATATTTAATTTCATATTTAGATTAAATTAGCTAAACGTATACACTTTGAAAAAACTAACCAATTTTGGATTTCAAAAACCAAACTGAATTGAATAGATAAAAAAATGGTTAAATGAATTTGATCTATTCTGTTTAACGGACTATTTACTCGCTCCCTAGGCCCTAACTACATGCGCAAGAAGTGATCTTACTCTCTAAATGCTCTAATTTTTTAGTATTTTACTTTACAGTTGATGAGTTCTCAAATATGACATATTTCATTTGCTATTTTTCTAGTTATTTGGACTTCTTGCTGCTTAATACATGTTGTTTTCGTTATATTTTGTGCAGGGATCCAATTCTGGAAATAGCAGTGAAAATGGGGCATTTCTGCAGTTTTTATTATAATTCTGTCATGACTGGCATCATGGGCACGACACCGGGCATGACGCGTCTGACGTGGCAGTGATGTGGCAATGACATGGCGACTTCTAGAAGCTTATGGAACGTTCTGAGAGATCTTATCAGCTTATCCGATTAGATTCCTGTATTTAAATTTCAAAATATTTGAATTGTTTTATCTTTTGTTTATTATTTTAAATTATCTCATCACCTTATCTTTGTAAATCTAAGCCTATAAATACCACCCTTGGTAAAGGCTTAGATCATTCATCAATCATTTGAGTGATCATCTTCTTAGCTTTGAGTTTTTTTTTAGCTTTTCCTTTGTAAATAGTTTTTAGCTTTAATAAAAGTTTTTTTTTTCTTTATTTTCTTGTTCCATTTATTTTATGTTATTTTATTACTTTTCTAAAAACCAAGTTAAGTATGATAATCAATATCATGCTTAGCTAAATCCTTTAAGCCAAGAACCAGCCAAGTCAATTCGATTCGTGAGAATTGAACTTGCTTAAATTCTTTTTGGGAAATCATTTTTATCTTTCTGCTTAGATAGTTTGGCAATCGGCCTTACTAAAAGTTTTTAATCGTTTTTCATATCAAAAATGGCCCTTTGGTCTGAATTCGCTTAAAAACATAGTTGGGAGGAAGGATCGGCCTGTGGCAAATTTCGACTTCCTATGAACACTCTTAGCGGCGGTCCGCTAAGGAAAGATAAAATCAGAAGCGATTCTACTTTTAGACAATTTCTGAGTCGGGTTTTTCCTGCTTTATTCTAAATACTTTAACGGCGATAGTCGTGGTTGATTTATTTAAGAACCGTCTTTCGAAGATAGACTTGGGAGGATTGGTTACTCGAGAGAAGAACAAGTTACGACGGGTTGGGCCTCGTAGACTGTAACCGACATGATCCCCGAAATAAAAATCTATTTCAATGATCGAAAGAATTGAAGGAGCTGGTTCGAGGCTGATTTGCACACTTGGTTTTTCTTACTACTTTTAATCCTTTTTTTATTTTATTACTTCACCAAAAATCATATCACCCCCCTTCTTTTATTTCTTCGTTTTTACAGATATTCCTGGGAACTCAGATTCGACAAATTCATGTCAACAATTCCAGCTAATCTCCCTGCGGATCGACCCTCTTTCCCTATATTACTCAATTTCTTTATTTTATTTATTGTTGAAAGAGGTTAAACATATATTTATTTTTGACCGGTTAAACGACGACCTGTCAAAATTGGCGCCGTTGTCGGGGAGATTTAGTTTCGGCATTTTTGACTGATTTTGTTTTATTTTTTTTATCAGGAAAAAAACCCACTTTTAAAGAACCAAAAATTTAGCAAAAGTCGTCGAGCTAAACGACGTTAAACAAAGCGCTAAATGGGAGGCAACCCATTGGTTTATTTTTTGGTCAATTTTTACTTTTTTTCTTTTAATAATTTAATTTATGTTTCCTTATTTTTCATTTTCCTTTTTTTTGCCTTAATAAATTTTCCTTTGCAGGATTCTTTTCGCATGCAGCAGGTTGAGCATCACACTCTAGCTAAAGTGCACTGTTTCATTAAATCGGTGTATTTTAGCACATTCAATGAACGGTGCACGATAGCCCAAGCCCTTTCCCCTTAGCACCCGTTCATTTTTCTCCCTTTTCCCCTTTCCTTTCTTTCTTTCTTCCTGAAAACCACAAAATCCCTAAAAACACAACACACCCAGCCGCAATTCACCATGTCCCGCACCTCCTCCACGCCGCGGTGGTCGACGACGGCCTTCACCCCCAACCATCGTCCGCCGTTCCCATCTCTCCAACAGCACTGCTGGGCAAGCTCCGTCCGCCGTCCGCCTCCCCAACGATCACCATCACCATCGTTACAATCAATACCCACGGGGAGTACTCTTTCTCTGCCTTACACTTTTATGATTTTCATTTGAATTGGGGCAATTCATTTAAGTGAGGGGGAGAGTAGCAAAACCACTTGTCTTGCTTGTTTGCTTTATGTTTGACTTTGGTTTAACTTTGAGATGAATTTTTTTCTTGCCATTGCATTATATCCAGCATGTTATAATTGTTATTGTGCATAGGAATATTTGAATGTTGACATTTTTTATAATCAAATGGCATGAGTATAATGATAGTTTGACATCTCTTTTCAATTTGCCTTGATTGTGATAATTGGATTTTTCTCCTAGCTTAATCAACTTAGCCTAATTTTGTGAGAATTTGAGCCTTGAGCATACATCTTATTTTTTATGCTCGTTTTTCCTTGCTTGAGAGTGTCATTTTGAATTTAGGAATCTAGAACTTGTGGCTTGTATACGATTTGAGACTACACTAGAATGAGGTGCTTTAAGATGATTTAGGCATTACGATTTTCTCTCTTTCATTAAAATTTACCTTTCGCTTAGTGAACCCTCTTGAAACCTTATATCCCATTTTTTTGGCTTAACCCTCAACCAAACTTTTTGATTGATCAAATGCTAGAAATTGTATTGCTAGACAAAAAAGGGCTGCAAATCAAATAAAGGGCAGAATATTTCCGAAAAAAATTCATGAAAAAAAAGAAGAAAAAAACACAGAATTAAAGGAGGCAATTGCTTCGAAGAAAAAAAAAGAAAAAAAAGAAAGAAGAAAAACAGTTTCGAAAAAATGAAAAAAATAAAAAATAAAAAAATGTGTTTGCTCTCCCATTTTTAGCTCATCTTTTGTCTTCGTTGCTTATTGTTTGAAACTTCTTGCATTGATCATCTTCTTTTGCCTTTTCTTTCCATCCTTCTACCCTTTTTCTAAACCCACATTACACCTTGAATAAAAGACCTAATGATTTTTGCACCTCGATTCTAATAAGTAGTGGGGAATTGAACTTGTTACAAGCCTATGGAAACCTTTGTTCATGCATGACTTAGAGTGCTTTTGCTTCACATTTACCTTTAAACAGTTTGACTGCTCTTGAGTGTACCTTGGTGAGGATTAAGACTAGGTTAGGATTTGATTACTACTTGATAGACGATTGAAAGAATGAAAGACTGTTCTTTGCTTATATCCACTTGGTTTGATTTGTGTCTCTTTCATGGTATTTCTTTTGCACTTGAACTCTTATAATTATGCCTGATACTTGTGATGGCTTGAAGAATGCATTCTTGGTTAATATCATTTTCGGACATACTTGAGGACAAGTATGAGACAAGTGAGGGGGAATTTGATGAGTTCTCAAATATGACATATTTCATTTGCTATTTTTCTAGTTATTTGGACTTCTTGCTGCTTAATACATGTTGTTTTCGTTATATTTTGTGCAGGGATCCAATTCTGGAAATAGCAGTGAAAATGGGGCATTTCTGCAGTTTTTATTATAATTCTGTCATGACTGGCATCATGGGCACGACACCGGGCATGACGCGTCTGACGTGGCAGTGATGTGGCAATGACATGGCGACTTCTAGAAGCTTATGGAACGTTCTGAGAGATCTTATCAGCTTATCCGATTAGATTCCTGTATTTAAATTTCAAAATATTTGAATTGTTTTATCTTTTGTTTATTATTTTAAATTATCTCATCACCTTATCTTTGTAAATCTAAGCCTATAAATACCACCCTTGGTAAAGGCTTAGATCATTCATCAATCATTTGAGTGATCATCTTCTTAGCTTTGAGTTTTTTTTAGCTTTTCCTTTGTAAATAGTTTTTAGCTTTAATAAAAGTGTTTTTTTCTTTATTTTCTTGTTCCATTTATTTTATGTTATTTTATTACTTTTCTAAAAACCAAGTTAAGTATGATAATCAATATCATGCTTAGCTAAATCCTTTAAGCCAAGAACCAGCCAAGTCAATTCGATTCGTGAGAATTGAACTTGCTTAAATTCTTTTTGGGAAATCATTTTTATCTTTCTGCTTAGATAGTTTGGCAATCGGCCTTACTAAAAGTTTTTAATCGTTTTTCATATCAAAAAGGGCCCTTTGGTCTGAATTCGCTTAAAAACATAGTTGGGAGGAAGGATCGGCCTGTGGCAAATTTCGACTTCCTATGAACACTCTTAGCGGCGGTCCGCTAAGGAAAGATAAAATCAGAAGCGATTCTACTTTTAGACAATTTCTGAGTCGGGTTTTTCCTGCTTTATTCTAAATACTTTAACGGCGATAGTCGTGGTTGATTTATTTAAGAACCGTCTTTCGAAGATAGACTTGGGAGGATTGGTTACTCGAGAGAAGAACAAGTTACGACGGGTTGGGCCTCGTAGACTGTAACCGACATGATCCCCGAAATAAAAATCTATTTCAATGATCGAAAGAATTGAAGGAGCTGGTTCGAGGCTGATTTGCACACTTGGTTTTTCTTACTACTTTTAATCCTTTTTTTATTTTATTACTTCACCAAAAATCATATCACCCCCCTTCTTTTATTTCTTCGTTTTTACAGATATTCCTGGGAACTCAGATTCGACAAATTCAAGTCAACAATTCCAGCTAATCTCCCTGCGGATCGACCCTCTTTCCCCATATTACTCAATTTCTTTATTTTATTTATTGTTGAAAGAGGTTAAACATATATTTATTTTTGACCGGTTAAACGACGACTTGTCAACAGTTCAGTCACTACAAAAAAATGATTGAAACGATTCAATCTATTGGTAGAAACGTTGTATATTGATATTCTGATTGAAACGTCTTTTTATCATAAATGTAACAGTGTACGGTAGCAGAAAACGAATTGATGTGAATGCTGCCCCTCCTATTTCTCTCTGCCTTGATTAAAATTTGATGGCTTGCGAGGAATGGATCAGTGCTTGAAGGTAAAAGCATGAATTGATAAAACTTGATCAATAAGCATCGGATTAAAGCTATTTATGAAGGTTGGTTTTATATGAGCCATTGTGCGGTAATCCTAGACATTGTTCATCTCTTGTAAAATTTTCAGGTTAAACAATCAACTATTATTTTGTTGTCACCCACTTTCGAGGTTCTATATATGAAATCCGATACAGATATGTCTGTTTTGTTTTCAGGTCCTATCGGTGTAATGGACACAACTGGTGTTGAACTTCAAGCAGTAAAGCTGGCGATGTAAGAAAGAAGAAAAAAATGCTTGATAATCGAATCTAATTCGAATATTTACGGTGGATGGTTTACACTTATTCATTAACAGAAATGTAACTTTATTACATGACATCACCCAAGTTGATCATCCATTGGAGCAAACTTTACTAGAGAAATAGGTTTAGTGAGAACATCTGCAATTTGTTCTTCCGTTGGAGGAATATAATTCACGATTAGTTGCCCTACTAGTACTCTTTCGCGAACGAAATGTAAATCAATTCCACCATGCTTGAAGAGGGCATAATGTAAGTCAAACTGTTGACTTAGACTTTAGAGTTGTATTATTCTCCAATATCTTTCTGGTTCCTTTACCTTTCTCTTATTCAATTCAAATATCTTTGATATTACACATTTGGCTTCATTACATGACATCACCCCAAACTAAACATCAAAAATGAATGATAAAACATTATCTAATTGGTTCACCACAATCAACATTGTAGATAAGTTGCAGACAACCTTTGCATTTATATGAGATAAATGACAACAATAATGGCAAAAAAAAAACAGTTGAAATACAATTGAGCGGGGTGTGCCAGGCCCGAGCAATAGTGCAACGCTTGAGCGACTCTCGAGAATCCTAGTAGCAAGCTACTAAAATGGAAACTCCCCCTCAAAAAATAAATTTAATATCGTGTGAGCCAATGGCTCACATATCAGATATTAAACTGATAAGAACAGATACTACACTTGATCTTAGCCAAAAGGCCGAGAAAGGTATGCTTTTACCTGTGAAAGCCCGTTTATTTTATATCAAGATTCTAGCCTCATCCCTTCATGTCAGAGCGGTGTGGGATTTATGCAGTACATTTAGCATATTGTTTGTAATCTGCTTCTAGGAAACTAATGACCAACACCTTCAATTACACTTGCAGAATATGTAATATAACTCAACTTGGAGGATTGGCATCAGAAAAATTAGTAATTGGCTTTACATTTAGCATATTGTTTGTAATCTGCTTCTAGGAGTTGATGTGAAGGTATAGGTGGAACTGAAGAGCGTTGGGAAGGTGATCTTAACAGCATCATACAACAACTATTCAGACAAAGGTATGCTATCTCAAATTTACATGCTATTAAGTATTTAAACAAAATTAGTAATTGGCTTTGCAGTTCATTCGTTGCCAAAAAAATGATTGAAACGATTCGTTGCCAAAATAGTAGCCACTTCATCAGTGTTGCAGCCAAGTTAAACATCAGTTTTTGAAAATAAAACTTTCTCAAAGTTGGTCCAGTAGATCTGAGTAAATACCAAATCCCAGGCAACAATCAATACAGAAGAAGAAAGGACAAATTTGCTACAACACTTTAAACGGAAACTAACATCATGCATAACTTTAAAAAAAACAAACAAAAAGATTTTGAATAGAAACAACTGTACTAGAATTTGGTGAGGTGTGCCAAGCCCGAGCAATGGTGCAATGTTGGGGGGACACTCGAGAATCCCAGTAGCAAGCTACTGTGATGGAACTCTCCCTCAAAAAATAAATTTAATATCGTGTGAGCCAATGGCTCACGTATCAGATATTAAACTGATAAGAACATATACTACACTTGATCTTAGCCAAAAGGCCGAGAAAAGTATGCTTTTACCAGTGAAAGCCCGCTTCTTTTATAGCCAAATTATTGCCTCATCAGTCATCCCTTCATTTCAGAGTAGTGTAGGATTTGAGCAATACATTTAGCATATTGTTTGTAACTTGTAAGCTGCTTCAAGGAAACTAATGACCAACACCTTCGATTACACTTACAAATCTATCTTACTTCATATTTAAATTAACACAAATGAACTTTTATCAATTTTTTCAAGCAACTTGGAGCATAGTGGGGATGAATGTTTTGTCATGCTTGTTGAATTGTGCAGGAAAAATAGCAAGCTAATGTGATGGAAGCTCCCCTCAAAAAATAAATTTAATATCATGTAAGCATATGGCTCACGTATCTGATATTAAATTGATAAGAAAATATACTACACTTGATCTTAGCCAAAAGGCCGAGAAAGATATGCTTTTGACTGTCAAAGCTCGCTTCTTTTATAGCTCGATTCTTGCCTCGTCCCTTCATATCTGAGCACTGCAGGATTTAAGCAGTACATTTAGGATATTATTTGTAAGCTGCTTCTAGGAAGCTAATGACCAACACCTTGGATTACATCTACTTAAGATTTAAATTCACACAAATAAAATTTTGGAGTATCATTTTTTGGGTGTAAAGATTTTAGATGGTCAATATTTTACAAGTTGTTCAACATTTTTTCAGTACCGGTACTATTTTGAATGGATTCAATTCTACCATTTTGGCCTTGGTTTCTAAGGTGCAGAACCCTAATGAAGCCACTGATTTTTAGACTCCACATCACCCTCATCAAAATTAAACCATTGAAAATATTAAGTGAGAATTTGGTATTGAGAAGACTCATGCAGATGCAACGAAGTTCTAGAAAGGCTCGTCGATCAATGTCGAGCTTTCATTGCAGGTAAAAATGCTTTATCTCTCTTTTTTTCTGCTGCTCTAGGCGCTATAATATCAATGTGATGCTTTTGGCTTCAGGTTGCTCTTGTCGTCAGTACAAAAAAAATGTGTGAATTATGAGGGAATTTCTGACGAAATTCAGTTTTAGTAACGGAATTTCCGACGGAAGAGAGCCGTCATTAAAACGCTGGTCAGAAACAACACTTCCAACAGAATAAAATAGCCCGTCAGAAAATTTGTGACGCTGAGGAAACATTTAAAATCCGTCGAAAATTGATATATATATATATATATATTATATTTCATGTTCCTGATGGATTATATTATTCCACCGAGAAAAGATAATTTCTGACGGAACATTTAAAATCCGTCAAAAATTAATATATATAAAATACAATATTTGATGTTTCCGACAGATTACATATATTCCCTCGAAAATTAATTTTTTTTGAGGGATTTCATATATTACATCAAAAATTTAAATCTTAATTTTTTTAAAAAAAAGAGGGGAAATTTTCCCGGGATTTCCACCCGAAATTTTTTTCATTCCCTCCAAAATTTTTTTTTTAATTTTCAAGAGATAACATCTATTTTAAATATTATTTTTTTAAAAAAAAGAAAAAAATTGCTAACAAAATCGGCTATAGCTTCATCTTGGCCACAAACTATGAGTATTTTCCTCATGTTTATCCATAGCATGCAAATAGGCAACGAGGTAACAAAAAGCAAGAGCATTGTTCTTTGCAACATGATGTCGAGAAGGTTGTAATTCCGAGCATCGAAAGCTTGTCCGCAAATGGAGACCATTCTCATGGCGACACCGAAGAAAATAGAGTAATTAGTGATGTTAGTGAATCCAATGGTAAGCAAATCACCCGACGAAGCAGTCAAGAAAGAGCATATGTAAATTAATGACGTGAATATAACATGAGACCTGTTAGTTTCATGGGAAGATCTATCTTGGCTATGGAAATGGCTTCCTCAAGTGCAAGAGGGATCAAAGGGACACTTTCTAGCTTCTGGGTGTTGATTGTTATGTTGGAAGCTTTAGGGGTTAATGGTTCGTATAAGTTGGAACAATTGGAGTCTTTGATTTGAACAAGGTAAGGCACGTTTGAATTGCAATTGCAGGTGTGAATTAGAAGATGTGAGCTGACAAATATTTTTCTTTTTGCTTGGAATTGAGAAAGGAAAAATGTATTGTGTGGGGGATTTGATGAAACTAGAGGATGAGTAGAGGGGGGTTTATAGTGGGTTTTAGGGGACTACTCGTCCATGTTTTGAAGTTGTTATATATAAAATATAATATTTTATATTTCCGACGGATTACATCTATTCCGTCAGAAATTTTTTAGTTCTTGAGGGGTTATATATATTCTGTTGGAAATTTAAATCTTAAATTTTAAAAAAATTGGAAGGCAAAAATTTTTCGGGATTCCTACCCTAATTTTTTTTATTCCCTCCAAAATTTGAAATTTTAGTTCTCGAGGGATTACATTATTCCGTCGAAAATTTAAATCTTTTTAAAAAAAGGTTATTATTTTAGGGTTTAGAGTTTAGTATTAATTGTTTATGGTTTATGGTTCACTTTAAGGTTATTGATTTATGAGTTTAATTCTAATTCTTTAAGGTTTATGGTTTAAAGTTTAAGATTTGAGGGATTTGAGCCTTCATCATCAACTCTAGCTTGCTGTTTTTTCGGGAGGGGAAATTCGGATAGATCGTTGCCGTTGCCGGCTAGCGGCAACCGGTCGGTGTGTTTAACCAGAAGGGTAGAAGGAGAAGATGAAAAGAAAAAGCTCTATGTTGTTACTCGAAATGGAAAAAAGGGGGGGCTAAAATTTTTTAAAATGAGTTTTATATCCATATTAGGTTTTAAAAAAAGGATTATTTGCTTCATAAGGACCTCCGTCCTTTCACTTTCACCCTAGGAGGGTCTCCGTGTTTCTAAATACCGTCTGGGGTCCCTTAAGTTTTTTAAGAATTTTTAATTCCGTCCCCTGTTTTGTTTTAATCGACGCCGAATGGTTTGATAACCATTTCAGTCCCTACAAGTTTTAGCGTCTTTTAATTTTGGTCCTGATTTTCGTGATTTACCAGTTTTTATGGTCTAATTCCTCATAAGTCCCTAGAGTCTGTCCCGGTCCAATTTTAGTCCTCTTTAGCATAGTATTGTTTACCTCATGCATTTTAATTTTTTTCTCGTGTTTATGTTTACTTAGTTTCTGTCCATGTTTTATTCTATATGTTTTGTATTGTTGGATTGATAATACGGGGTTGACGTGGTATATGATCATATGTTTCTTGTATAATCTAGTTTAATATATGGTTTATATAATGTTTAGTGTTACAATACATAATATATGCATGTGTTTGTATAATTTATGTCTTCTTTAATGCTTGGTATAGTTTGCTCGTTTTTCTAATATAATGTTTTTATGTGGCAACGCTTAGCAAGCACATTCTTTTAGTACTTTTAATCTTATTAATATGTATGCCTTTCCCTTATATCGAAATGTTCAGCGATATCATCGTTGTCTGCCCTCTATCTTCGTCACTAGTGGTGCCATCGAGCTCCCAGTGCTAAGGCGAACAAAACCCAGCTTACCGATCGCTAATCCGTCGTCGGAGGGACCTTCATCGGAGCAGCATGGGGTTTGACTTTTTAAAAATGTTTTGGGTAATTTCCGTTCATATTTTGGCATGCTTGTTTGAGATTTGAGTTTAGTTTAAACATTTGCTTATTGTGCTTTCAAAATCCGACATAATCGAGCGTTTTGGAGGTCACCGCCGGGTTCCATTCTCCAAGTGCCTGAATGGATAGGCGGGTTCCATTCTCCAAATGCCCGAATAGATAGGCGGGTTCCATTCTCCAAAAGCCCGAACGCATAGGCGGGTTCCATTCTCCAAGAGCCTGAACAGATAGGCGAGTTCTATTCTCCAAGAGCCTGGACGGATAGGCGGGTTCTATTCTCCAAGAGCCTGAATGGATAGGCGGGTTTCATTCTCCAAGAGCTTGAACGGATAGGCGGGTTCCATTCTCCTTATGCCTAAACGGATAGGCGAGTTCTGAAAGATAAAAGTTCCATTCTCCAAGAGCCTGAATGGATAGGCGAGTTCTGAAAGATAAAAGTTCCATTCTCCTTATGCCTGAACGGATAGGCGGGCTTCCTTTTACGGGAAAAGCTTTAAAATACCTGTCGAAAATAGGTAAAAATGATATGATGATGTGAGTTAGCATGCCCCTAATCCTAGGGATGCCTAACTACAAATGATGCATGAATTATGACATCAAAATTGCTCGGATGCTTTCACTCTTCAGATCGGTCAATCTCGATCTTCTTCTTGTCTCTTCTTCTTCTCAATCTCTTTTGGATTTCTCATCTCTGCCAAATCTCGATCTCTTGGTCTCTTCTCAAAAGACGACTACTGACTTTCACTAGTCAGACTGGACATAACACATCTCGTAGTGCTCGTTCTCAAAACATTGCCCCTTATTCAAACTAGGTCTTCAACCATTCTCTTCGTCTTAACTCATTATGACAACTTTTCCCTCTTCTCAACATTAGGAGAAACACATGCCCCCAAGTTCTTGAACTTTTTCTGGAGTTCATTTTCTTAAGTGCTCAGACGCTTTCACTCTTTGGATTGGTCCATCTTGACTTTCTTCTTCTTCTTCTTCTTCTTAATCTCTTCTAGCTTGTTCGTCTTTGCCAAATCTCAATCTTTTGATCTCCTCTCGAAAGATAACTGTTGACGTTCACTGGTCAGACTGGACATAACACTTCTCATAGTGCTCGCTCTCAAAACATTGTCCCCTACTCAAACTGGGTGCTCAACCATTCTTTTCGTCTTAACTCAACACGACGACTTCTTATCTTCTCTCAACAATAAGGGAAGCACATGCCCCCAAGTCCCTGAACTTTTTCTGAAGTTCATTAAGGTCCACTTCTCATCTTCTAAAGAAATCGAAGCATTTCGACAAAAATTCGCTTCCAGTCCTTGAACTGTAGTTTGTAGAAATCTACTATTGGTCTTACCATGGCCACTGACAAGCTGTCATTTGTATTCATGGCATTGCATTCCAATACTTTATCCCCGAAGCAATGAGAAATTAATTTGTGTTCACAAAAGATTTAGATTGCATCTTCTAATTTCAACATGAGATGCGTTTTCGAAAATTATACTTTCTTTTCAAATTAGGGATATATCAAGTCAAATTAAATACCCCGAATATCAAGTGCATGAACGACACTACTATGACTTACCAAGGATTGCCTCAAGCATCATGTGTATAAGAGACCTCGAAAGCTGAGCTGATGTCTGAAAATGTGACATACTCTCTGAGTTATTTCAGTCTTTTAATCATTTAGGCTTATCTTCTATAGGCTTCGCCTTTATCATTTATTTATAATTCTAGGAAAGTCAACTCATCACATTCCTTTGGCTCGAAATAAATGATGGAGCAAACAACAAAACCCCGAGCTAGTCGGCATTGTCATGATTTGAAAATATTACCATCACTCATGTAGCTAAAGTGAATGGTGCATAGCAACCTTATTGGTCTTTTGCTATAGCGGAATGCCCCAAAAACTCCACACTCGTATCCGAAGATGCCTATTACCAGGCTTCGAACATTGGAGTGCTTTTGTTACGCTTTTATTATCTTTTCTTTTTTTCTTTTTCTGTTCTTCTTCTTTCTTCTTCTTTTCTTTTTTTCGTTTTTTCCTTATTCTTTCTTTTTTACCTTTTTCTGTTTTCCTCTTTCTCTTTCTTCTTTTCTCTTTTTTCTCTCTTTTTTTCTCTTTCTTTAGTCTTCTTTCTCTTTTTTTTCTCTTTTTCTTCTTTTAGCGCGGAAGGTTTCCAGTTATTATCCCGAATGCCCTAATTCTATGTGTACTTAATTAGGTGACCAAATTAACTCGGAGTGTAGGCAACATATTCATCATCTTCAAAGCTTTCGATTTCTACTAGACAAAGGTGGCTCGAAGTCAACCTTTGGGGTCAAGGTCAATGTCCCTTGTGCAATTGATATACGAGGACTCAATAGACAAATATATACACACAAAATGAAAAGGCAATTGAAGCACAAAACACAGTGCATCCTTTTATTGAAATTAAAAAACATGTAATCTATTGCCCTTACAAAAAGATCTTTGCTACTTTCGGGCAAAGGGTAAAGTGGATCACTTCACAGAAAAGATTAAAATGCAATGGAATGAAGGCAAACAAACTTGGATGCACTAACACTCTTAACTACCGCTAGGCTAGCCGTCCATCCCAACCCTTAAGCTTCCCCGAGGAACTGAATCTCCTTATTGTCCATCAGTTCCTGAACCAACTGCTTGAATTCCGAATAACTCTGAATCTCGTGCCGCACAGTCTGATGGTACTGACAGAAAGATTCATGGCCATCATATGCCCCATTCGGACCCTTCTAAAGTCGGCTTCTAACTTAGAAAAACTTTCCTTCATTTGCCTTCTTTGATGGTGAGTAAAGTGTGGGTGCGGAATCTTTGGTAGTCACGAATGCTGCCATGACCCCGAACAATTAATCTCTTGATTTAATGATGTAATGCATGAAATGTGTATACATAACTGAAACAAATGATTGAAGGCAACAAATTAAAAAACACAAAATCGAATGCAAGGAAATGTTGATTCGACGAACATCCTCATTAAACAACTTTCCATAAAGGAAATCAAGCCTTGTTACAACGAGGCAAGAAAATAAACACATAGAGTACGATTTTCAATAATTTTTGCTCGCCCCCTCTTTCTAAATTAGCGCGCTCCGAGAGCTTCGTTGCTATGGACTATTTTCTCCCGTTGTGAAAGTTTTCAACTTTAGACTGTTCTCAAATCAACACCTCGTATGAGAATGCGATGAGTATGCAAAAATAAGCAAAACAAGACAAGAAGGCAACTGGGTTAGTATCAACAATAATGAATACTTGAATACAACAAGCAAAAGGAAACACATCAAAGCAAATTAACGATGCAAGACCTAATAGCATGAATTCTAAATCTACGGTTATCCGCATGGCTCTAATCGGGGTGGGCTTCTTAAATTCTCACTCATGTGGGTTCGGTTCTAACAAGGGTACTCGAACATATCTTATCACCTACTAAGGTAACAAGAACCCCAATTCTGGCCCACTACAAGCTTGCGAATTGGTTTCGGTTCGAGGGAAAGCACGACCTAATGACGTGGAGGGCTGCTCCATTTCAAAAGCGTTGAATCCAGAAGTGAATTACCGACCCGTGGAGGGATACTCACGTGGGTATGGCGTTTCACTCCCACTTAAGGGACGAACCTCGGGTATAAAGCTTAATGCGTGATGCAACACATGTCGGTGATTCCTTTGAAATTAAATGAAAAATTAATTCAAAGACCACCAATTATCGAAGCTAGTGTAATTAAAGTTCTATTTTCAAGGAAGAACCACCGCGCTAAAGTCAAATTAAATTTCAAAAATTTTCATCATTAAAAGCAATAATAATTTTTTGGCTTAACTCTCTTTTGTTTTGAAAAACAAAATTGTCCCCAGCGGAGTTGCCAGACTGTAACAAGGTTTTTTTTCACAAGGGTTCCCGCTTTTTTTGAAAACATTTAATTAAAAGGGGGATTTTATGAAAATTCGAGTTTTAGGAAAAACCCTTTTAAAATCTTTTTTCGGTAGGAGTCGCCACCGGCCACTAGGGTAGGCCGAACACCGTAAAAACTAAACCAGAGATTCGTTTAAAAGGGTTCGGGAGATGGTTACGTGTGAGGAAGAGGTAGCACCCCCATCACGCCCAGAAATCTGTACCAAAACAATTGTTGCTTTTAAATCGATGGAAATTATTCGAAATTTAAAAAAGACTTTAATTAGGGGTTCTTAATTGAAAATTGGACTTTAATCATATGAGCTTATCCAAATTGGTAGTTTCGAATTAATTAAACATTTAATTAAAAAGAATGACGGTACACCGGACCAAAGACTAAACCGACATCACATAAGACTGATTGCCGTGTTAGTTTAGGGTTCAGATCTCGTACGTCACCTTTATGCATGATGCAAGCAATTAAAGAAAGATGTCATGGTCTTATCCGTTTTAATTATCTACGGGTTTACCTTTAGACGGTTCGTATTAATCCGAATATTTGCGGAATATCCAATAAGCTGAAATAGTTTTGTAGAAAACTGACCCCTTTCGATATGAACCCCCACACCGATTCACCGCGCGTGATCTCCGAAAAGATCATAGGGGTTTGTCACCGGCGACGGGAGATGGAGAACGAAAGGAAGGAGACACTGATATACATCAGACTGAGATTTTTGCTTGTATTACTCTTGAAAATTTCGATTACAACTCTTTGCTCTCTGGAAAAAACTCTCTCCGAAAAATAAATCAAACTCTCTCAGACTTTTTCAAGAGAAGAAAGGCTCAGCATCAGCGTAGCACACCAAACAAACACCAGAACTGAAAAATAAAACAAAACTCATTGGTTCACCACAAACAGTCTTATATCTACAAGAACAAATAGCTGATGATCTATGAATAAAGATGAGATTAAAGAACACTACAGGAAAGAACAATTGAACTAGAATTGGGTGGGGTGTGCCAGGCCCAAGCAATAGTGCAACACTAGAGCGACACTCGAGAATCCCAGTAGCAAGCTACTATGATGGGAACTCCCCCTCAAAAAATACATTTAATATCGTGTGAACCAGTGGCTTACTTAAGATTTAAATTCAAACAGATGAACTTTTATCAATTTTCGGGTGTAAAGATATATTTTTTCAAGCAACTTGGATCATAGTGGGGATGAATGTTTTGACATGCTTGTTGAATTGTGCAGGGAAGCATGGAGTCTTGGAGTATCACCCTAAATGTAGAAGGATTCAGCAGACTCGTTTGATTTTTGCTGGTGATTTATTGGTTTTCACAAAGGGGGAATGGTAGCTGTTAAGGAGATTCTGGAGTTCTTTTATTCTATTTCTGGAGTCTTGGAGTATCACCCTACTCTCAAGGTTCATATATATGTTATTTGATGCGAACATGTCTGTTTTGTTTTCAGGTCCTCTTGGTTAAAGTGATACGACCAGTGTTGAACTTCAAGCAGTAGAGCTGGCGATGTAAGAAAGAAGAAAAATACAAGTATATGAGAAATAATGCACTAGGGAAACTCCAAGCAACATGATTTCGTCCAAGAAAAATACAGAAGCCAGGTCTAATAGATCTGAGTAATAATTCAAGATTTTGAAAAGAAAAAATTGTAATGGAATTGGGTGGGGTGCGCCAGGCCCGAGCAATGGTGCAACGCTGGGGCGACGCTCGAGAATCCCAATAGCAAGCTACTGTGATGGAAGCTCCCCCTCAAAAAATAAATTTAATATCGTGTGAGCCTATGGCTCACGTATCAGATATTAAACTGATAAGAACAGATACTACACTTGATCTTAGCCAAAAGGCCGAGAAAGGTATGCTTTTACCAGTGAAAGCTTATTTGTTTTATAGCCAGATTCTTGCCTACTCCCTTCATATCTGAGCTATGTGGGATTTAAGCAATACATTTAGCATATTGTTTGTAAGCTGCTTCTAGGAAACTAATGACCAACACCTTCGGTTACACTTACAAAATATATAATATATCTATTTAATATGTAAATGGTGAAGGTTTCGAGTCTTATAACTCAAGTTGGAGGATTGGCATCATAAATATTTATTGTCAGCAAAGTTTGGGACAAGTTGAGGAGTAGAAGAGAGAAAGTCCCTTGTCATAAACTTCTGTAGGGGAATTTAGAATAGAGCAAGCAAGTAGATCATGTTGTATTTGACTCCTCCTTGATTGGATGATTGTAATTGGTAAAAGTAAATCCCCAGGCTTAACAATAAGCAGAATAGCATGGAATGCATCCTTTGGCAAGAAACCTTAGAGAAGCTGCAAGACAAGTTCACAGCTTGTTTAATTGGATTAAACTTATAGGGTTATTTGATTTTTTCCATATTTAATTTCATATTTAGATTAAATTAACTAAACGTATACACTTTGAAAAAACTAACCAATTTTGGATTTCAAAAACCAAACTGAATTGAATAAGCCAATTTTGGAAGGCGACAAATTAAAAAACGCAAAATCGAATGCAAGGAAATGTTGATTCGATGAACATCCTCATTAAACAACTTTCCAAAACGGAGATCAAGCCTTGTTACAACGAGGCAAGAAAGTAAACACATAGAGTACGAACTTAACAGCATATTGTAATATAACTCAACTTGGAGGATTGGCATCAGAAAAATTAGTAATTGGCTTTACATTTAGCATATTGTTTGTAATATGCTTCTAGGAGTTGATGTGAAGGTATAGGTGGAACTGAAGAGCGTTGGGAAGGTGATCTTAACAGCATCATACAACAACTATTCAGACAAAGGTATGCTATCTCAAATTTACATGCTATTAAGTATTTAAACAAAATTAGTAATTGGCTTTGCAGTTCATTCGTTGCCAAAAAATGATTGAAACGATTCGATCTTTTGGTATAGATGTTATCATCAATGTAACAGTGTACGACAGTAGAAAACTAGTTGATGCAAATGCTGCCCCTCTTATTTCTCTCTGCATTGATTAAAATTTGATGGCTTGCGAGGAATGAATCGGTTTTTTATGGTAAAAACATGGATTGATAAAACTCGATCCCTTCATTGTATTAAAGCTATTGATGAAGGTGTTGTTTTATGAAATTTGGTGCGCATGTATGTTTTGTTTTTAGGTCCTCTCGGTTCAATTGATGTGAATGCTGCCCCTCCTATTTCTCTCTGCCTTGATTAAAATTTGATGGCTTGCGAGGAATGGATCAGTGCTTGAAGGTAAAAGCATGAATTGATAAAACTTGATCAATAAGCATCGGATTAAAGCTATTGATGAAGGTTGGTTTTATATGAGCCATTGTGCGGTAATCCAAGACATTGTTCATCTCTTGTAAAATTTTCAGGTTAAACAATCAACTATTATTTGGTTGTCACCCACTTTCGAGGTTCTATATATGAAATCCGATACAGATATGTCTGTTTTGTTTTCAGGTCCTCTCGGTGTAATGGACACAACTGGTGTTGAACTTCAAGCAGTAAAGCTGGCGATGTAAGAAAGAAGAAAAAAATGCTTGATAATCGAATCTAATTCGGATATTTACGGTGGATGGTTTACACTTATTCATTAACAGAAATGTAACTTTATTACATGACATCACCCAAGTTGATCATCCATTGGAGCAAACTTTACTAGAGAAATAGGTTTAGTGAGAACATCTGCAATTTGTTCTTCCGTTGGAGGAATATAATTCACGATTAGTTGCCCTACTAGTACTCTTTCGCGAACGAAATGTAAATCAATTCCACCATGCTTGAAGAGGGCATAATGTAAGTCAAACTGTTGACTTAGACTTTAGAGTTGTATTATTCTCCAATATCTTTCTGGTTCCTTTACCTTTCTCTTATTCAATTCAAATATCTTTGATATTACACATTTGGCTTCATTACATGACATCACCCCAAACTAAACATCAAAAATGAATGATAAAACATTATCTAATTGGTTCACCACAATCAACATTGTAGATAAGTTGTAGACAACCTTTGCATATATATGAGATAAATGAAAACAATAATGGCAAAAAAAAAACAGTTGAAATACAATTGAGCGGGGTGTGCCAGGCCCGAGCAATAGTGCAACGCTTGAGCGACTCTCGAGAATCCTAGTAGCAAGCTACTAAAATGGAAACTCCCCCTCAAAAAATAAATTTAATATCGTGTGAGCCAATGGCTCACATATCAGATATTAAACTGATAAGAACAGATACTACACTTGATCTTAGCCAAAAGGCCGAGAAAGGTATGCTTTTACCTGTGAAAGCCCGTTTATTTTATATCAAGATTCTAGCCTCATCCCTTCATGTCAGAGCGGTGTGGAATTTATGCAGTACATTTAGCATATTGTTTGTAATCTGCTTCTAGGAAACTAATGACCAACACCTTTGATTACACACTTACAAACATATATCTAATTATAAACATTGCATCGAGTTTGGTCGGTTAATGCATATGTACTCTGGCATATTTTAATTTTATTATAGACATTTTATTGAAAATTTCCTTACCAATATATATCTACGTGATTTCAGCATATTTCGTGCTGCTCGGTTATCTATAACTGTATTACTAAGATAATAGCTAATAGACTGAAAGTATGCTTGTCTTAGGTTATAGAGGGAAGGAGTTTGGTCCACAATGGCACAGGAAATTGCTTATGGTTATGGAAGAAAGCACTTATCTTCCGATATGCATTGAAAGTCAACCTTAAGAAAGCATCTGATTCCCTTAATTTGGGATTTCATTTTGCAAGTGTTAACAGTTTTTGATTACCACTACTAAATTTTCAATGCTCATATTCAATGGTGGAGGATGCTGCAAATGTGGATTTCGACCCAGCTCGATACGGAGGTGTTAGAAGGAACAAGAAAGTTGCCCTCCAATACTTTGGCGAACGAAATGTAAATCAATTCCAACATGTTTGATGCTAATGTATAGGATTAGTAGCCATACAAACAGTGTGAGTTTACCAACCAGGGAAACTCCAATTTCAGTGAGTAATTCCTCATTCTATATATAAGCTCTGAAAAACAGATTTTTCTATGTATTGCTTCTTTAAACTCCAAGCAACGTGATTTCGTCCAAGAAAAAAAATAGTAGCCACTTCATCAGTGTAGCAGCCAAGTTAAACATCAGTTTTTGAAAATAAAACTTTCTCAAAGTTGGTCCAGTAGATCTGAGTAAATACCAAATCCCAGTCAACAATCAATACAGAATAAGAAAGGACAAATTTGCTACAACACTTTAAACGGAAACTAACATCATGCATAACTTTTAAAAAAACAAACAAAAAGATTTTGAATAGAAACAACTGTACTAGAATTTGGTGAGGTGCGCCAAGCCCGAGCAATGGTGCAATGTTGGGGGGACACTCGAGAATCCCAATAGCAAGCTACTGTGATGGAACTCCCCCTCAAAAAATAAATTTAATATCGTGTGAGCCAATGGCTCACGTATCAGATATTAAACTGATAAGAACATATACTACACTTGATCTTAGCCAAAAGGCCGAGAAAAGTATGCTTTTACCAGTGAAAGCCCGCTTCTTTTATAGCCAAATTATTGCCTCATCAGTCATCCCTTCATTTCAGAGTAGTGTAGGATTTGAGCAATACATTTAGCATATTGTTTGTAACTTGTAAGCTGCTTCAAGGAAACTAATGACCAACACCTTCGATTACACTTACAAATCTATCTTACTTCATATTTAAATTAACACAAATGAACTTTTATCAATTTTTTCAAGCAACTTGGAGCATAGTGGGGATGAATGTTTTGTCATGCTTGTTGAATTGTGCAGGGAAGCATGGAGTCTTGGAGTATCACCCTATACGTAGAAGGATTCGGCAGACTCGTTTGAGTTTTGCTGATGATTTATTGGTTTTCACAAAAGGGACAATCAATTCAATGGTAGCTGTTAAGGAGATCCTGGAGTCTTGGAGTATCACCCTACTTTCAAGGTTCTATATATGTAATTCGATGCAGACATGTCTGTTTTGTTTTCAGGTCCTCTCGGTTCAATTGATACAACCGGTGTTGAACTTCAAGTGGTAAAGTCGGCGATGGAGGTTTTCTTACAAACAAAGTGAAAGAAGAAAAAAATGGTTGATAATCGAATATGATTCAGATATTTATGTTGGACGGTATTCACTTGTTCAATAATAGAAATGTAAATGCATAATGTGTAGGATTAACTACCTTGCTAGTATTCTTTCGCAAACGAAATGTAAATCAGTTTCAACATGCTTGATGCTAAATTGCTAATGTATAGGATTAGTAGCCATACAAACAGTGTGATTTTACCAACTAGGGAAACTCCAAGCAACATGATTTCGTCCAAGAAAAATATAGAAGCCAGGTCAAATAGATCTGAGTAATAATTCGATACATAAGACAAAATAAAAGTAACAAACAAATAGTTGAAACTAAACACAGACTAAAAGATTCTAAAAAGGAAAAATTGTAATGGAATTGGGTGGGGTGCGTCAGGCCCGAGCAATGGTGCAACGCTGGGGCGACGCTCGAGAATCCAAATAGCAAGCTAATGTGATGGAAGCTCCCCTCAAAAAAATAAATTTAATATCATGTGAGCCTATGGCTCACGTATAAGATATTAAACTGATAAGAAAATATACTACACATGATCTTAGCCAAAAGGCCGAGAAAGATATGCTTTTGACTGTCAAAGCTCGCTTCTTTCATAACTCGATTCTTGCCTCGTCCCTTCATATCTGAGCACTGTAGGATTTAAGCAGTACATTTAGGATATTATTTGTAACCTGCTTCTAGGAAGCTAATGACCAACACCTTGGATTACATCTACTTAAGATTTAAATTCACATAAATAAAATTTTGGAGTATCGTTTTTTGGGTGTAAAGATTTTAGATGGTCAATATTTTACAAGTTGTTCAACATTTTTTTCAGTACTGGTACTATTTTGAATGGATTCAATTCTACCATTTTGGCCTTGGTTTCTAAGATGCAGAACCCTAATGAAGCCACTGATTTTCAGACTCCACATCACCCTCGTCAAAATTAAACCATTGAAAATATTAAGTGAGAATTTGGTATTGAGAAGACTCATGTAGATGCAACGAAGTTCTAGAAAGGCTCGTCGATCAATGTCGAGCTTTCATTGCAGGTAAAAATGCTTTATCTCTCTTTTTTTTTGCTGCTCTAGGCGCTATAATATCAATGTGATGCTTTAGGCTTCAGGTTGCTCTTGCCGTCAGTACAAAAAAATGTGTGAATTATGAGGGAACTTCTGACGAAATTCAGTTTTAGTAACGGAATTTCCGACGGAAGAGAGCCGTCATTAAAACGCTGGTCAGAAACAACACTTCCGACAGAATAAAATAGCCTGTCAAAAAATTTGTGACGCTGAGGAAACATTTAAAATCCGTCGAAAATTGATATATATATATATATTATATTTCATGTTCCCGATGGATTATATTATTCCACCGAGAAAAGATAATTTCTGACGGAACATTTAAAATCCGTCAAAAATTAATATATATAAAATACAATATTTGATGTTTCCGACAGATTACATATATTCCCTCAGAAATTAATTTTTTTGAGGGATTTCATATATTCCATCAAAAATTTAAATCTTAAATTTTAATATTAAGAGGCAGTTCCCCAAAACTGCGTCAAAGGCATTAACCAGTGCCCATTGGGCATAGGTGCCAACCTAAGGGAATACCTTAGGAACGGTACGGTACGGTAGGAATTACCCTAGCCGAAGCATAGGAACCTGTAACGGTAAGGAATTACCAGCTGGATCAGGGCTGAACCTGCGGTCACTTCATATTCTATCCCAAATACCCCAGTAACAACCTATGTAATAGTTCGATTATCAATAACAACTGTAATTTCGGTAAATGTAAAATAGACATGTATTTTCCATAAAGCGGTAATCAGCAAGCATATTGTTCAATCAAAACTATGATGTATCACACATATAATATTATCATACTTATTTTATAAATCATATCATAATCATGCAAAAACACTTTATCAATCATGAGCATGTGTTTAGTTTAATAACATATTTTCATCATGTAAAACAATATTAAAACGGTTATATAGCACACAAGGAACACACCTCAAAAGATGAGATCGGTCAGAAGATCTATCGAGCACCAAGATCACGCTCCGCTACAGTACTAGAACCTAAATAGACAAGGATTGTGGTTACTAACAGATTTACACCTTAATCATAGTAAAATACTAAGTTTTCGGGTCGTACGAGTGACGATAGGATCACGAGGTGGTACAGATCGAGACGAGCTGGGTTGGGCGTAGGCACGGTTAGGAGATCCACGAGTACCTATTAGATCAGAAGATGAACATCAGTCCTCAATCATCAATTTCTCTTGAAAGACATAACTTATACATATGCATGTTCGGGTTCAACGTCTAATTTAGAGGCTTTCAGGTTAGAATTTTGCGAAACGGGCTTCAAAATCGGACTCAGGACGTCGAAAAACATAAAATAGGGCTTTTCGGGAAAAGTTAACTTTTTGGTCAAAGTCAACGCTGACGTCAGCGGTCAAAGTCAACGCTGACGTCACTAGTCCAAGGCTGACTCGGCGAGTTGACTCACTGGGTTGACTCGGACAAGTTGACTCACTGAGTTGACTCGGATGAGTTGACTCACTGAGTTGACTCGGACGAGTTCTCTCACTGAATTAACTCGGTCAACGGGTCGAGTCGGTACACGGATCGGGTCAACGGGTAAACGGGTCGGGTCGACGGGTCAACGGGTCGGGTCGACAGGTCAACAGGTCAACGGGTCGGGTCAACGGGTTTGACCGAGTTGACCGATTCAACCAGTTCGGTCTACATGGACCGGCTCTTACCTTAAAGAACCCTAAAGTCACCGGACGGTCACCAGAACATCGCCGGAAAGCTCCATTCGCGTCGATTTTGCCAGAAAAACTTAGATTTTTAGACAAGCAATTTATCTCACACGATTAAACACGAAAACGAAGCCATAAATCGATAAAATCTAACCTTAAAGCTTTGATATTGCCGGAAAAAACGTAACTCCGACCAAGCTCTTCCCAGCGCCGATCGGACGAAAAATTTTAGGGGTTTGCTCAGCTCGGGACGGGGAACCCAACGACGGTGGGAACGTGGCGAACGGACGTGGATCGATGCCGGAAAAGTCGAACAACGAGGGTAACACGAGTTTGGGTTGTATCCGAACTCTTCGACTATTCTTAACGGCGCACGACGAAGGATTAGGGCGAGTGGCGGTCGTGGTTCGATCGAGAAGAGGGCGGCGATCACTCTGACGGTGCAAGAAACGGCGCGACGGTGGTGGTGAACGGACGGTGACGGTTTGTTTAGGGTAAAGGAAAAAGAGGATAATGGTAAGGGGAAGGGTCTGGAAATTTTCTTGGGGACATACCTAATTAATTCCCATTGAATATGGTAGGTAGGATATTTTATGTTTAATATTATTTTATTTCAAAGGACATGTTTTAAATGAACTATGGGGGAAAGATTAGAGCCAAGAGCTCACTTAGCTCAGTGGCTGGGTACCCGGCTAAAGAAGCAAAGGTTGTGGGTTCGATTCCCACAACCCTCACCTCCCTTAATTTTTTTTCTTTTACATTTTTCCTTTATTTTATTTTATTTTCTGGGTGTTACAACTCTCCCCCCTAAAAAGAAATTTCGGCCTCGAAATTTACCTGAGTTGAACAAATGTGGAAATTGCTCTACCATCGACTCAAGAGTCTCCCAGGTAGCTTCTTCAGGACCTCGATTACTCCACTGTACTTTGACCATTGGAATACGTCTGTTCCTTAGAACTCTCTCATCTTGACCCAAGATCTGAATAGGTTCCTCCTCATAAGACAAATCTGGTCTCAACTCCACATCTTGTACCTGAATAACATGGCTCGGATCTGGGTGGTACTGCCTCAACATAGATACATGAAATACATCATGAATACGGCTAAGCTGAGGAGGTAACTCAAGCTGATAAGCAACAAGCCCGACTCTCTTCCGAATACGGTACGGTCCGATAAATCTTGGACTCAATTTGCCTTTGCGCCCAAATCTCAAAACTTTCTTCCATGGAGACACCTTCAGAAAAACCTGATCACCAACCTCGAACTCAATGTCTTTCCTCCTCCGATCAGCATAGGACTTCTGTCTATCAAAAGCCTCTTTCAGACGGCTGCGGATCAATCTGACGGTCTCCTCGGTCTCTCGAACCAACTCTGGGCCCAAAGTCTTCTTCTCATACAACTCTGTCCAACATATGGGAGTACGGCACTTACGGCCATACAAAGCCTCATACGGTGCCAAGCGGATACTAGCCTGATAGCTGTTATTGTATGCAAACTCAGCCAAGGGCAAGAAATCCTCCCAACTACCACAGAAATCTATCACACATCCCCGTAACATGTCCTCAAGGATCTGAATTACCCTCTCCGATTGTCCATCTGTCTGCGGATGGAAGGATGTACTGAAATTCAGACGGGTACCTAAAGCATTGCGTAAGGCCAACCAGAATCGAGAAGTGAACCTCGGATCCCGATCAGAGATGATAGATAAAGGTACCCCATATAGTCTGACGATCTCAGAGATGTACAGTTTAGCCAGCTTCTCCAAAGAGTAGGTGACTCGAACTGGAATAAAATGAGCTGACTTGGTGAGTCGGTCAACAATCACCATATCGAATCCTTTTTAGAAGGTGTCAGAGGGAGCCCTGTAACGAAATCCATCGCGACATGTTCCCATTTCCACTCGGGGATTTTAATGGGCTGTAATAAACCAGAAGGATGCTGGTGCTCTGCCTTAACCTGTTGGCAAGTCAAACACCGAGATACATAATCTGAAATGTCCTTCTTCATACCTTCCCAACGATATCTCTGCCTTAGGTTTTGATACATCTTGTCCCCACCGGGATGCATAGCATAAGGGCTGTTATGAGCCTCACTAAGAATAGACCGCTTCAACTCGGCATCATCTGGTACACAATAACGACCCTTGAAGCACAGAATCCCATCCTGATCAAAGGCATAGATAGAAGTAGATCCCTGCTCAACCTGTTGCATAACAGGGAGTAAGGAACTGTCTAGAAGCTGTTTGGCCTTAATTTCCTCGGCCAATGTCGGTTTAACCTGCAGCTCGGCTAGCAAAGTGCCATCACTGTATATACTCATCCTGGCAAACAAGGATCTCAAGTCTGATATAGCCTTACGACTCAAAGCATCAGCAACAACATTAGCCTTCCCCGGGTGGTACTCAATCACGCAATCATAGTCCTTAAGAAGCTCAATCCAACGGCGTTGTCTCAGATTAAGCTCTCTCTGTGTAAGAATGTACTTTAGGCTCTTGTGATCTGTGTAGATATAACACTTCTCTCCGTAGAGATAGTGTCTCCAAATCTTCAGGGCAAAAACCACAGCAGCTAGCTCTAGATCATGGGTAGGATAATTACACTCATGCAGTCTCAACTGACGAGACGCATAAGCTATTACTCTGCCATCCTGCATCAAAACAGAACCAAGTCCGGAGCGTGATGCGTCACTATAAACTGCAAAACCCTTCCCAGATTCGGGCTGCATCAAGACTGGAGCTTGTGTTAGAGCTGTCTTCAACTTCTCAAAACTATCCTGCTGAGCATCTGTCCAGATGAATGGGACATCCTTCCTCAACAGCTTCGTCAAGGGAGCGACAATAATAGAAAAACCCTCGACGAAACGTCTGTAATACCCAACTAAACCCAAGAAACTACGGATCTCGGAAACATTATTGGGTTGCTTCCAACTCACAATAGCCTCTATCTTGCTCGGATCAACCTGAATACCCCGAGCCGATACCACATGCCCCAAAAATGTCACCTCGTTGAGCCAAAATTCACATTTTCTCAACTTGGCATACAGTTTGTGCTCTCTAAGAGTCTGCAGAACAATCCTCAAATGCTCAACATGTTCTGCTTCAGTCCGGGAGTAGACTAGGATGTCATCAATAAACACCACCACAAACTGATCCAAATAGGGTCGAAAGACACGGTTCATCAGATCCATAAAAGCGGCAGGAGCATTAGTTAGACCAAACGGCATCACTAAAAACTCGTAATGCCCATATCTGGTGCGAATGGCCGTCTTTGCTACATCAGACCCTTTTATCTTTAGCTGATAGTACCCGGAACGAAGATCAATATTCGAGAAAACTATGGCTCCTCGAAACTGATCAAACAAGTCATCGATCATGGGTAGAGGATACTTGTTCTTTACTGTCAGCTTGTTCAGCTTACGGTAGTCAATACACAACCGAAGGGAACCATCCTTCTTTTTCACAAACAAGACCGGAGCTCCCCAAGGTGAAGAGCTAGGTCGGATGAAACCTCGGTCAAGGAGCTCTTGCAACTGAATCTTCAGCTCTTTAAGTTCCTTTGGGGCCATACGGTAAGGGTTCATAGAGACTGGTGCAGATCCAGGATAAGTCTCAATTTCGAACTCAACATCTCTATCTGGAGGTAATTCAGGTAATTCCTCAGGAAAGACATCTGGAACTCGCTAACAGTGAGAATCTCGTCAATCTTTGACAAGGAACCCTTGGTATTCAAGAAACAGGCGATGAAAGTCTGATAGCCCTTCCGCATCATCATGTCGGCAGCCAAAGCAGATATCACATTGGACAGATACCCCTGGCGCTCACCAATAAGAACCACTGTACGATCATCAAAAGTCTTCAAAATTGCTCTCTTGGACTCACAATCTAAGTTAACCCGGTGTTCAGTCAACCAATCCATGCCAAGAATCAGATCAAACTCTTCTAATGGTAGTTCCATAAGGTCAGCTAGAAAGATTTCCCCTTGCACCTCGAGGGGACATCGCTTGAAAACCTTATTTACAACCACAGACTAGCCCACTGGACTCATAACGGTAATTGTATTCTCGGTGGTCTCATCAGGAATCTGGAGGTCTCGGGACACAGATCTCGATACATATGAATGGGTAGAACCATTGTCGAGCAATGCAAAATATGGAATAGAAAACATAGTATATGTACCTGCAATGACGTCTGGCTCATCTCTGTCATCTCGGCGTCTGGTGGCATAAACAAGTGCACGCTGCCTAGCCTCGATCATAGCTGGTCCCCCACTCTGATAGGATCAGCCTCTACTCTCAGATCTAACAGCAGACCCAGAAGCTCTACCCTGATTACGGCCTCTAGCCGGAGTCTGAACAGATGTCTGTGAACGAGCAGGTGTCTGAGTACGGGCAGGAGTCTGAGTGGACACCCCCGTGGAAGGTGAACGTGAGAAATCCTTAAGGAAATGATCCATAGACCCACACCGGAAGAAAGCACCAATCATCTTCCAACACTCTCCTCCGTGTTTCCTACCACAGTGCTCACATGCAGGCATAGATGAAAAACCCAAAGAATCACCTCGACTGGTAGCTGGGACAGAAGGCGCTAAAGGCCTAGAACTCGTATTACTCTTCTGAGAGTCAGCGGTGCAGGTTCTCTTATCTGGACGTCCGTAGGACTCACCCTGACTAGGTCTCCTAGATCGATCCCAATCTCGGCCTCGATCTCGACCCCGATCTCGGTCTTTATCCCTGCCACCCTGACTAGCTGCCAAAATCTCCATCTGTTCTGCAGTCTTAGCCCGATCTACTAAATTCTCAAATACCTCATCATGATGTGTAGCCACTCTGTCACGTATCCCAATACAGAGGCCCTCTGAGAACTTTTCGCATCTGTCCTTCTCGGTAGGAACCAAACCAGGACCATACTTTTGTAGCTCCAGAAACTGTATCTCGTACTCGACCACTATCATAGAACCCTGCACCAAGTCCTTGAATGTCTGACGTCTCTCCCTCAAGAATCGCTCGCCCAGATAACGGTTCCTAAAACGCTCCTTAAAGAAATCCCATGTCAATCGATCAGAGGGAACGCTACTCATAATAGATTCCCACCAGGTGCGGGCATTCCCGTTCAGCATAGATACAACACCCAAGTATTTCTTCGATGGCTCAAAACCCATCTCTGTCATACGTCGCTCGATACCATACAACCACTCCTCAGCCTCGGTCGGTGCTCCACTAAGAGATCAAGAAAAAGTCTTGATCCCGTTAGCAAACAAAGTCTGGGAGATAGGGACTTCTGGAACAACACCCGTTGCTCTAACTACACCCTGAATCAGCTGAAGAAACTGTCTACTCAAACCCTCATCAGTAACCCCAGTCGTAGGCTTAGGCCCAGAAATCGTCGCTCCTCTAACCGGAGTAGCCACATCAACATCAGGAGCAAATGACGGAGCAGACGGGACAGATGTCAGAGCTTTTGGGGTAGTCGAAACTAAAGGACCACGAGGGGCAGAAGGCTCGGTAGAAGGTGGAGGATCTACGGGGGCAGGAGCATCAACACGAGCAGATGGAGCAATTACTAGATCGTCCATCGAGTCTGCAAATCTAACGGGTCGACCTCGCCTACGAGCGGGTCGTCGACCCCTGCTGGTGCTCATCTCAGAGAATCTCTACAAAGATCAAACTTAGGATCAGTTTATGACACCGGAGAATCGAACACAATTAAGCATGTAAAATTGGGTGATATGGCCTCTTTCACAATACTTTGAAAAACGTTTTAAAACAGTACATTATAAGGACTTTTCCACAGTCCGAGGGTTTAAAACCAAAAGCTCTGATACCAACTAAATGTAACCCCCTAGACCGGCCTATGCGGAAAGACCAAGTCTAGTAAGGCACATTAAAGTTTAAAACTCAAGTAGAAAACATATTTGCAAACTAAGCGTTAATTTCAACAGCATAACGACAGAACTTAGTGAAAACCATCAAGTTAAATAAACATGATTAACACGTCAAACAGTAATACTTTCCAAATCATTCTCAACATAGACTACATAAATAATATAGACAACCATGATTACTTAACTAAACCCATCATAGGATGGTTACAAAATAAGTATCTGTTAGCATATCAAAATACTTCTAGTTTAATACCATACATAAAAAATATAGGCACATGTCACCCTGAAAGTACAAACGGTGGATAGAAACATTACATTCAAAAAGAATACCAAATGTGTCGATCCTCCAAGTGTCGGCTACGGGGTGGCCTATCCAAAATATCTGAAAGGGGAAAGAATTTGGGGCGTGAGCTAGAAAGCTCAGTGTGTTCCAACAGTGCAAGTAAAACATATACAACAACAATATAATATACATTTCTAGTTCAAAAACATAAAGTTCAAGTAACAGTACGGTTCGGTTTAATCTTTTCTCTACCCTCCAACCATACTCAAAGAGGCAGTTCCCCAAAACTGCGTCAAAGGCATTAACCAGTGCCCATTGGGCATAGGTGCCAACCTAAGGGAATACCTTAGGAACGGTACGGTACGGTAGGAATTACCCTAGCCGATGCATAGGAACCTGTAACGGTAAGGAATTACCAGCTGGATCAGAGCTGAAATTGGGGTCACTTCATATTCTATCCCAAATACCCCAGTAACAACCTATGTAATAGTTCGATTATCAATAACAACTGTAATTTCGGTAAATGTAAAATAAACATGTATTTTCAATAAAGCGGTAATCAGCAAGCATATTGTTCAATCAAAACTATGATGTATCACACATATAATATTATCATGCTTATTTTATAAATCATATCATAATCATGCAAAAACACTTTATCAATCATGAGCATGTGTTTAGTTTAATAACATATTTTCATCATGTAAAACAATATTAAAATGGTTATATAGCACACAAGGAACACACCTCAAAAGATGAGATCGGTCAGAAGATCTATCGAGCACTAAGATCACGCTCCGCTACAGTACTGGAACCTAAATAGACAGGGATTATGGTTACTAACAGATTTACACCTTAATCATAGTAAAATACTAAGTTTTCAGGTCGTACGAGTGACGATAGGATCACGAGGCGATACAGATCGAGACGAGCTGGGCTGGGCGTAGGCACGGTCAGGAGATCCACGAGTACCTATTAGATCAGAAGATGAACATCAGTCATCAATCATCAATTTCTCTTGAAAGACATAACTTATACATATGCATGTTCGGGTTCAACGTCTAATTTAGAGGCTTTCGGGTTAGAATTTTGCGAAACGGGCTTTAAAATCGGACTCAGGACGTCGAAAAACATAAAATAGGGCTTTTCGGGAAAAGTTGACTTTTTGGTCAAAGTCAACGCTAACGTCAGCGGTCAAAGTCAACGCTGATGTCATGCTGACGTCACTGGTCCAAGGCTGACTCGGCGAGTTGACTCACTGGGTTGACTCGAACAAGTTGACTCACTGAGTTGACTCGGACGAGTTGACTCACTGAGTTGACTCGGACGAGTTGACTCACTGAGTTGACTCGGTCAACGGGTCGGGTCGGTCAACGGATCGGGTCAACGGGTAGACGGGTCGGGTCGACGGGTCAACAGGTCAGGTCGACGGGTCAACAGGTCAACGGGTCGGGTCAACGGGTTTGACCGAGTTGACCGGTTCAACCAATTCGGTCTACATGGACCGGCTCTTACCTGAAAGAACCCTAAAGTCGTCGGACGGTCACCGGAACATCGCCGGAAAGCTCCATTCGCGTTGATTCTGCCGGAAAAACTTAGATTTTTAGACAACCAATTTATCTCACCTGATTAAACACGAAAACGAAGCCGGAAATCGATAAAATCCAACCTTAAAGCTTTGATATCGCCGGAAAAAACGTAACTTCGACCAAGCTCTTCCCGGCACCGATCAGACAAGAAATTTTAGGGGTTTTGCTCAGCTCGTGACGGGGAACCCAACGACGGTGGGAACGTGGCGAACGGACATCGATCGATGCCGGAAAAGTCGAACAACGAGGGTAACACGAGTTTGGGTTGTATCCGAACTCTTCGACTATTCTTAACGGCGCACGATGAAGGATTAGGGCGAGTGGCGGTCGTGGTTCGATCGGGAAGGGGGCGGCGGTCACTCTGACGGTGGCGGTGCAAGAAACGGCGCGGCGGTGGTGGTGAACGGACGGCGACGGTTTGTTTAGGGTAAAGGAAAAAGAGGATAACGGTAAGGGGAAGGGTCTGGAAATTTTCTTGGGGACAGACCTAATTAATTCCCACTGAAAATGGTAGGTAGGATATTTTATGTTTAATATTATTTTATTTCAAAGGACATGTTTTAAATGAACTATGGGGGAAAGATTAGAGCCAAGAGCTCACTTAGCTCAGTCGCTGGGTACCCGGTTAAAGAAGCAAAGGTTGTGGGTTCGATTCCCACAACCCCCACCTCCCTTAATTTTTTTTTTCTTTTACATTTTTCCTTTATTTTATTTTATTTTATTTTCTAGGTGTTACAATTGCTCTTGCCATCAGTACAAAAAAAATGTGTGAATTATGAGGGAATTTCTGACGAAATTTAGTTTTAGTAACGGAATTTCCGACGGAAGAGAGCCGTCATTAAAACGCTGGTCAGACACAACACTTCCGACAGAATAAAATAGTCTGTCAAAAAATTTGTGACGCCGAGGAAACATTTAAAATCCGTCGAAAATTGATATATATATATATATATATTATATTTCATGTTCCCGATGGATTATATTATTCCACCGAGAAAAGATAATTTCTGACGGAACATTTAAAAGCCGTCAAAAATTAATATATATAAAATACAATATTTGATGTTTCCGACAAATTACATATATTCCCTCGGAAATTAAATTTTTTTTGAGGGATTTCATATATTCCATCAAAAATTTAAATCTTAATTTTTAAAAAAAGAGGGGAAATTTTCCCGGGATTTCCACCCGAAAATTTTTTCATTCCCTCCAAAATGTTTTTTGTTTATTTACAGCAGATAACATCTATTCTAAATATTGTTTTTTTAAAAAAAGAAAAAAATTGCTAACAAAATCGGCTATAGCTTCATCTTGGCCACAAACTATGAGTATTTTCCTCATGTTTATCCATAGCATGCAAATAGGCAACGAGGTAACCAAAAGCAAGGGCTCCGTTGGATTTTTAGGCCAAATGGAAGTAAATATTTAGAATACAGGGGATGTTGGAAAATATTTGAGGATATAGGCCATTTTCTACAGTACACGGGGACCTCGCCACCTGCACATGGCGAGGTTTGAGAAAAAAATTATTTAAAAATTAGACCTCGCCACCTGCACATGGTGAGGTTCGAGAAAAAATATTAAAAAATTAGACATCGCCACCTGCACATGGCGAGGTCCCCTGTTGTGCATTTGAGTTTAGGGTTAAACATTTACTTATTGTGCTTTTAAAATCCGACAGAATCGAGCGTTTTGGAGGTCATCGGCGGGTTCCATTCTCCAAATGCCTGAATAGATAGGCGGGTTCCATTCTCCAAAAGCCCGAACGTATATGCGGGTTCCATTCTCCAAGAGCCTGAACGAATAAGCGAGTTCCATTCTCCAAGAGCTTGAACGGATTGGCGGGTTCCATTCTCCAAGAGCCTGAATGGATAGGCGGGTTCCATTCTCCAAAAGCTCGAATAGATAGGCGGGTTCCATTCTCCAAGAGCCTGAACGGATATGCGGGTTCCATTCTCCTTATGCCTGAACGGATAGGCGGGTTCCATTCTCCTTATGCCTGAACGGATAGGCGAGTTCTGAAAGATAAAAGTTCCATTCTCCAAGAGCTTGAATGGATAGGCGAGTTCTGAAAGATAAAAGTTCCATTCTCCTTATGCCTGAACGGATATGCGAGCTTCGTTTTACGGGAAAAGCTTTAAAATACCTGTTGAAAATAGGTAAAAATGATATGATGATGTGAGTTAGCATGCCCCTAATCCTAGGGATGCCTAACTACAAATGATGCATGAATTATGACATCAATATTGCTCGGATGCTTTCACTCTTCGGATCGGTCAATCTCGACCTTCTTCTTGTCTCTTCTTCTTCTCAATCTCTTTTGGCTTTCTTATCTCTGCCAAATCTCGATCTCTTGGTCTCTTCTCAAAAGACGACTACTGACTTTCACTGGTCAGACTGGACATAACACATGTCGTAGTGCTCGTTCTCAAAACATTGCCCCCTATTCAAACTAGGTCTTCAACCATTCTCTTCGTCTTAACTCATTATGACGACTTTTCCCTCTTCTCAATATTAGGAGAAGCACATGCCCCCAAGTTCTTGAACTTTTTCTGGAGTTCATTTTATTAAGTGCTCGAACGCTTTCACTCTTTGGATTGGTCCATCTTGACCTTCTTCTTCTTCTTCTTCTTAATCTCTTCTAGCTTGTTCGTCCTTGCCAAATCTCAATCTTTTGATCTCCTCTCGAAAGATAACTGCTGACTTTCACTGGTCAGACTGGACATAACACTTCTCATAGTGCTCGCTCTCAAAACATTGCCCCCTACTCAAATTGGGTGCTCAACCATTCTTTTCGTCTTAACTCAACACGACGACTTCTTCTCTTCTCTCAACAATAAGGGAATCACATGCCCCCAAGTCCCTAAACTTTTCTCTTAAGTTCATTAAGGTCCACTTCTCATCTTCTAAAGAAATCGAAGCATTTCGACAAAAATTCGTTTCCAGTCCTTGAACTGTAGTTTGTAGAAATCTACTATTGTCCATACCATGGCCACTGACAAGCTGTCATTTGTATTCATGGCATTGCATTCCAATACTTTATCCCCGAAGCAATGGGAAATTAATTTGTGTTCACAAAAGATTTAGATTGCATCTTCTAATTTCAACATGAGATGCGTTTTCGAAAAATATACTTTCTTTTCAAATTAGGGATATATCAAGTCAAATTAAATACCCCAAATATCAAGTGCATGAACGACTACTATGACTTACCAAGGATTGCCTCAAGCATCATGTGCCTAGGAGACCTCGAAAGCTGAGCTGATGTCTGAAAATGTGACATACTCTCCGAGTTATTTCAGTCTTTTAATCATTTAGGCTTATCTTCTATAGTCTTCGCCTTTATCATTTCTTTATAATTCTAGGGAAGTCAACTCATCACATTCCTTTGGCTCGAAATAAATGATGGAGCAAACAACAAAACCCCGAGCTAGTCGGCATTGTCATGATTTGAAAATATTACCATCACTCATGTAGCTAAAGTGAATGGTGCATAGCAACCTTATTGGTCTTTTGCTACAACGGAGTGCCCAAAAAACTCCACACTTGTATCCAAAGATGCCGATTACCAGGCTTCGAACATTGGAGTGCTTTTGTTACGCTTTTATTATCTTTTCTCTTTTTTTCTTTTTCTGTTCTTCTTTTTTTTTCTTTTTCTTTTTTTCGCTTTTTCCTTATTCTTTCTTTTTTACCTCTTTCTGTTTTCCACTTTCTCTTTCTTCTTTTCTCTTTTTTCTCTCTTTTTTCTTTTTCTTTAGTCTTCTTTCTCTTTTTTTTCTCTTTTTCTTCTTTTAGCGCGGGAGGTTTCCTGTTATTCTCCCGAAGGCCCTAATTCTATGTGTACTTAATTAGGTGACCAAATTAACTCGGAGTGTAAGCAACATATTCATCATCTTCAAAGCTTTCGATTTCCACTAGACAAAGGTGGCTCGAAGTCAACCTTTGGGGTCAAGGTCAATGTCCCATGTGCAATTGATATACGAGGACTCAATAGACAAATATATACACACAAAATGAAAAAGGTAATTGAAACACAAAACACAGTGCATCCTTTTATTGAAATTAAAAAACATGCAATCTATTGCCCTTACAAAAAGATCTTTGCTACTTTCGGGCAAAGGGTAAAGTGGAGCACTTCACAGAAAAGATTAAAATGCAATGGAATGAAGGCAAACAAACTTGGATGCACTAACACTCTTAACTACTGCTAGACTAGCCGTCCATCCCAACCCTTAAGCTTCCCCGAGGAATTGAATCTCCTTATTGTCCATCAGTTCCTGAACCAACGGCTTAAATTCCGGACAACTCTGAATCTCGTGCCCCACAGTCTGATGGAACTGACAGAAAGATTCATGGCCATCATATGCCCCATTCGGACCCTTCTAAAGTCGGCTTCTAACTTAGCAAAACTTTCCTCCATTTGCCTTCTTTGATGGTGAGTAAAGTGTGGGTGTGGAATCTTCGGTAGTCACGAATGCTGCCATGACCCCGAACAATTAATCTCTTGATTTAATGATGTAATGCATGAAATGTGTATGCATAACTGAAACAAATGATTGAAGGCGACAAATTAAAAAACATAAAATCGAATGCAAGGAAATGTTGATTCGATGAACATCCTCATTAAACAACTTTCCATAACGGAGATCAAGCCTTGTTACAACGAGGCAAGAAAGTAAACACATAGAGTACGATTTTCAATAAATTTTGCTCGTCCCCTCTTTCTAAATTAGCGCGCTCCGAGAGCTTCGTTGCTATGGACTATTTTCTCCCGTTGTGAAAGTTTTCAACTTTAGACTGTTCTCAAATCAACTCCTCGTATGAGAATGCGATGAGTATGCAAAAATAAGCAAAACAAGACAAGAAGGAAACTGGGTTAGTATCAACAATAATGAATACTTGAATACAACAAGCAAAAGGAAACACATCAAAGCAAATTAACGATGCAAGACCTAATAGCATGAATTCTAAATCTACGGTTATCCACATGGCTCTAATCAGGGTGGGCTTCTTAAATTCTCACTCATGTGGGTTCGGTTCTAACAAGGGTACTCGAACATATCTTATCACCTACTAAGGTAACAAGAACCCCAATTCTGGCCCACTACAAGCTTGCGAATTGGTTTCGGTTCGAGGGAAAGCACGACCTAATGACGTGGAGGGCTGCTCTATTTCAAAAGCGTTGATTCCGGAAGTGAATTACCGACCCGTGGAGGGATACTCATGTGGGTATGGCGTTTCACTCCCACTTAAGGGACGAACCTCGGGTATAAAGCTTAATGCGTGATGCAACACATGTCGGTGATTCCTTTGAAATTAAATGAAAAATTAATTCAAAGACCACCAATTATCGAAGCTAGTGTAATTAAAGTTCTATTTTCAAGGAAGAACCACCGCGCTAAAGTCAAATTAAATTTCAAAAATTTTCATCATTAAAAGCAATAATAATTTTTTGGCTTAACTCTCTTTTGTTTTGAAAAACAAAATTGTCCCCAGCGGAGTTCCCAGACTCTAACAAGGTTTCTTTTCACAAGGGTCCCCGCTTTTTTTTGAAAACATTTAATTAAAAGGGGGGTTTTATGAAAATTCGAGTTTTGGGAAAAAAAACCTTTTAAAAATCTTTTTTCGGTAGGAGTCGCCACCGGCCACTGAGGTAGACCGGACACCGTAAAAACAAAACCAGAGATTCGTTTAAAAGGGTTTGGGAGTTGGTTACATGTGGGGAAGGGTTACACTTACAAAATATATAATATATGTATTTAATATGTAAATGGTGAAGGTTTCAAGTCTTATAACTCAAGTTGGAGGATTGGCATCATAAATATTTATTGTCAGCAAAGTTTGAGACAAGTTGAGGAGTAGAAGAGAGAAAGTCCCTTGTCATAAACTTCTGTTGGGGAATTTAGAATAGAGCAAGCAAGTAGATCATGTTGTATTTGACTCCTCCTTGATTGGATGATTGTAAATGGTAAAAGTAAATCCCCAGGCTTAACAATAAGCAGAATAGCATGGAATGCATCCTTTGGCAAGAAACCTTAGAGAAGCTGCAAGACAAGTTCACAGCTTGTTTAATTGGATTAAACTTATAGGGTTATTTGATTTTTTCCATATTTAATTTCATATTTAGATTAAATTAGCTAAACGTATACACTTTGAAAAAACTAACCAATTTTGGATTTCAAAAACCAAACTGAATTGAATAAGCTAATTGAATAGATAAAAAAAAATGGTTAAATGAATTTGATCTATTCTGTTTAATGGACTATTTACTCGCTCCCTAGGCCCTAACTACATGCGCAAGAAGTGATCTTACTCTCTAAATGCTCTAATTTTTTAGTATTTTACTTTACAGTTCAGTCACTACAAAAAAAAATGATTGAAACGATTCAATCTATTGGTAGAAACGTTGTATATTGATATTCTGATTGAAACGTCTTTTTATCATAAATGTAACAGTGTACGGTAGCAGAAAACGAATTGATGTGAATGTTGCCCCTCCTATTTCTCTCTGCCTTGATTAAAATTTGATGGCTTGCGAGGAATGGATCAGTGCTTGAAGGTAAAAGCATGAGTTGATAAAACTTGATCAATAAGCATCGGATTAAAGCTATTGATGAAGGTTGGTTTTATATGAGCCATTGTGCGGTAATCCTAGACATTGTTCATCTCTTGTAAAATTTTCAGGTTAAACAATCAACTATTATTTGGTTGTCACCCACTTTCGAGGTTCTATATATGAAATCCGATACAGATATGTCTGTTTTGTTTTCAGGTCCTCTCGGTGTAATGGACACAACTGGTGTTGAACTTCAAGCAGTAAAGCTGGCGATGTAAGAAAGAAGAAAAAAATGCTTGATAATCGAATCTAATTCGAATATTTACGGTGGATGGTTTACACTTATTCATTAACAGAAATGTAACTTTATTACATGACATCACCCAAGTTGATCATCCATTGGAGCAAACTTTACTAGAGAAATAGGTTTAGTGAGAACATCTGCAATTTGTTCTTCCGTTGGAGGAATATAATTCACGATTAGTTGCCCTACTAGTACTCTTTCGCGAACGAAATGTAAATCAATTCCACCATGCTTGAAGAGGGCATAATGTAAGTCAAACTGTTGACTTAGACTTTAGAGTTGTATTATTCTCCAATATCTTTCTGGTTCCTTTACCTTTCTTTTATTCAATTCAAATATCTTTGATATTACACATTTGGCTTCATTACATGACATCACCCCAAACTAAACATCAAAAATGAATGATAAAACATTATCTAATTGGTTCACCACAATCAACATTGTAGATAAGTTGCAGACAACCTTTGCATATATATGAGATAAATGACAACAATAATGGCCAAAAAAAAAACAGTTGAAATACAATTGAGCGGGGTGTGCCAGGCCCGAGCAATAGTGCAACGCTTGAGCGACTCTCGAGAATCCTAGTAGCAAGCTACTAAAATGGAAACTCCCCCTCAAAAAATAAATTTAATATCGTGTGAGCCAATGGCTCACATATCAGATATTAAACTGATAAGAACAGATACTACACTTGATCTTAGCCAAAAGGCCGAGAAAGGTATGCTTTTACCTGTGAAAGCCCGTTTATTTTATATCAAGATTCTAGCCTCATCCCTTCATGTCAGAGCGGTGTGGGATTTATGCAGTACATTTAGCATATTGTTTGTAATCTGCTTCTAGGAAACTAATGACCAACACCTTTGATTACACACTTACAAACATATATCTAATTATAAACATTGCATCGAGTTTGGTCGGTTAATGCATATGTACTCTGGCATATTTTAATTTTATTATAGACATTTTATTGAAAATTTCCTTACCAATATATATCTACGTGATTTCAGCATATTTCGTGCTGCTCGGTTATCTATAACTGTATTACTAAGATAATAGCTAATAGACTGAAAGTATGCTTGTCTTAGGTTATAGAGGGAAGGAGTTTGGTCCACAATGGCACAGGAAATTGCTTATGGTTATGGAAGAAAGCACTTATCTTCCGATATGCATTGAAAGTCAACCTTAAGAAAGCATCTGATTCCCTTAATTGGGATTTCATTTTGCAAGTGTTAACAGTTTTAGATTACCACTACTAAATTTTCAATGCTCATATTCAATGGTGGAGGATGCTGCAAATGTGGATTTCGACCCAGCTCGATACGGAGGTGTTAGGAGGAACAAGAAAGTTTCCCTCCAATACTTTGGCGAACGAAATGTAAATCAATTTCAACATGTTTGATGCTAATAGCAAGCTACTGTGATGGAACTCCCCCTCAAAAAATAAATTTAATATCGTGTGAGCCAATGGCTCACGTATCAGATATTAAACTGATAAGAACATATACTACACTTGATCTTAGCCAAAAGGCCGAGAAAAGTATGCTTTTACCAGTGAAAGCCCGCTTCTTTTATAGCCAAATTATTGCCTCATCAGTCATCCCTTCATTTCAGAGTAGTGTAGGATTTGAGCAATACATTTAGCATATTGTTTGTAACTTGTAAGCTGCTTCAAGGAAACTAATGACCAACACCTTCGATTACACTTACAAATCTATCTTACTTCATATTTAAATTAACACAAATGAACTTTTATCAATTTTTTCAAGCAACTTGGAGCATAGTGGGGATGAATGTTTTGTCATGCTTGTTGAATTGTGCAGGGAAGCATGGAGTCTTGGAGTATCACCCTATACGTAGAAGGATTCAGCAGACTCCTTTGAGTTTTGCTGATGATTTATTGGTTTTCACAAAAGGGACAATCAATTCAATGGTAGCTGTTAAGGAGATCCTGGAGTCTTGGAGTATCACCCTACTTTCAAGGTTCTATATATGTAATTCGATGCAGACATGTCTGTTTTGTTTTCAGGTCCTCTCGGTTCAATTGATACAACCGGTGTTGAACTTCAAGTGGTAAAGCCTGCGATGGAGGTTTTCTTACAAACAAAGTGAAAGAAGAAAAAAATGGTTGATAATCGAATATGATTCAGATATTTATGTTGGACGGTATTCACTTGTTCAATAATAGAAATGTAAATGCATAATGTGTAGGATTAACTACCTTGCTAGTATTCTTTCGCAAACGAAATGTAAATCAGTTTCAACATGCTTGATGCTAAATTGCTAATGTATAGGATTAGTAGCCATACAAACAGTGTGATTTTACCCACTAGGGAAACTCCAAGCAACATGATTTCGTCCAAGAAAAATATAGAAGCCAGGTCCAATAGATCTGAGTAATAATTCGATACATAAGACAAAATAAAAGTAACAAACAAATAGTTGAAACTAAACACAGACTAAAAGATTCTAAAAAGGAAAAATTGTAATGGAATTGGGTGGGGTGCGTCAGGCCCGAGCAATGGTGCAACGCTGGGGCGACGCTCGAGAATCCAAATAGCAAGCTAATGTGATGGAAGCTCCCCTCAAAAATAAATTTAATATCATGTGAGCATATGGCTCACGTATCTGATATTAAATTGATAAGAAAATATACTACACTTGATCTTAGCCAAAAGGCCGAGAAAGATATGCTTTTGACTGTCAAAGCTCGCTTCTTTTATAGCTCGATTCTTGCCTCGTCCCTTCATATCTGAGCACTGCAGGATTTAAGCAGTACATTTAGGATATTATTTGTAAGCTGCTTCTAGGAAGCTAATGACCAACACCTTGGATTACATCTACTTAAGATTTAAATTCACACAAACAAAATTTTGGAGTATCATTTTTTGGGTGTAAAGATTTTAGATGGTCAATATTTTACAAGTTGTTCAACATTTTTTCAGTACCGGTACTATTTTGAATGGATTCAATTCTACCATTTTGGCCTTGGTTTCTAAGGTGCAGAACCCTAATGAAGCCACTGATTTTCAGACTCCACATCACCCTCGTCAAAATTAAACCATTGAAAATATTAAGTGAGAATTTGGTATTGAGAAGACTCATGCAGATGCAACGAAGTTCTAGAAAGGCTCGTCGATCAATGTCGAGCTTTCATTGCAGGTAAAAATGCTTTATCTCTCTTTTTTTCTGCTGCTCTAGGCGCTATAATATCAATGTGATGCTTTTGGCTTCAGGTTGCTCTTGTCGTCAGTACAAAAAAAATGTGTGAATTATGAGGGAATTTCTGACGAAATTCAGTTTTAGTAACGGAATTTCCGACGGAAGAGAGTCGTCATTAAAACGCTGGTCAGAAACAACACTTCCGACAGAATAAAATAGCCCGTCAGAAAATTTGTGACGCTGAGGAAACATTTAAAATCCGTCGAAAATTGATATATATATATATATATTATATTTCATGTTCCTGATGGATTATATTATTCCACTGAGAAAAGATAATTTCTGACGGAACATTTAAAAGCCGTCAAAAATTAATATATATATATATAAAATACAATATTTGATGTTTCCGACAGATTACATATATTCCCTCGAAAATTAAATTTTTTTTGAGGGATTTCATATATTCCATCAAAAATTTAAATCTTAATTTAAAAAAAAAGAGGGGAAATTTTCCCGGGATTTCCACCAGAATTTTTTTTCATTCCCTCCAAAATATTATTTTTTTAATTTTCAAGAGATAACATCTATTTTAAATATTATTTTTTTTAAAAAGAAAAAAATTGTTAACAAAATCGGCTATAGCTTCATCTTGGCCACAAATTATGAGTATTTTCCTCATGTTTATCCATAGCATGCAAATAGGCAACGAGGTAACCAAAAGCAAGAGCATTGTTCTTTGCAACATGATGTCGAGAAGGTTGTAATACTGAGCATCGAAAGCTTGTCCGCAAATGGAGACCATTCTCATGGCGATACTGAAGAAAATAGAGTAATTAGTGATGTTAGTGAATCCAATGGTAAGCAAATCACCCGACGAAGCAGTCAAGAAAGAGCATATGTAAATTAATGACGTGAATATAACATGAGACCTGTTAGTTTCATGGGAAGAGCTATCTTGGCTATGGAAATGGCTTCCTCAAGTGCAAGAGGGATCAAAGGGACACTTTCTAGCTTCTGGGTGTTGATTGTTATGTTGGAAGCTTTAGGGGTTAATGGTTCGTATAAGTTGGAACAATTGGAGTCTTTGATTTGAACAAGGGAAGGCACGTTTGAATTGCAATTGCAGGTGTGAATTAGAAGATGTGAGCTGACAAATATTTTTCTTTTTGCTTGGAATTGAGAAAGGAAAAATGTATCGTGTGGGGGATTTGATGAAATTAGAGGATGAGTAGAGGGGGGGTTTATAGTGGGTTTTAGGGGACTACTCATCCATGTTTTGAAGTTGTTATATATAAAATATAATATTTTATATTTCCGACGGATTACATCTATTCCGTCAGAAATTTTTTAGTTCTTGAGGGATTATATATATTCTGTTGGAAATTTAAATCTTAAATTTTAAAAAAAATTGAAAGGCAAAATTTTTCGGGATTCCTACCCTAATTTTTTTTATTCCCTTCAAAATTTGAAATTTTAGTTCTCAAGGGATTACATTATTCCGTCGAAAATTTAAATCTTTTTTAAAAAAAGATTATTATTTTAGGGTCTAGAGTTTAGTATTAATTGTTTATGGTTTATGGTTCACTTTAAGGTTATTGATTTATGAGTTTAATTCTAATTCTTTAAGGTTTATGGTTTAAAATTTAAGATTAAGTTTAGGGTTATTATTTTATGAGATTAATTCTGATTCCTTAAGGTTTATGGTTAGTTTAGGGTTATTGGTTTATGTGATTGATTCCGATTCAACTTGTTAATGTTGTGCATTTGAGTTTGATTAAATATTTAAATCAAAGCTTCATGTGTACAATATTTGAATTAAATATAAAGTTTCAACTTTCATGTGTACAATTATACATTCACGTCAAAATCAAAATGAGAATTGCAATTATGGGGTTTTGAACCCATAATCTTACCCTATTCTTCACCCATGTGTGTTTAATCATTGAGCCAAGTGCCCATTTCTGTCAAGGGTTTGCCTGCATTAATATTTGAGTTAAGTTTGGGAGGCCTATTGAATAAGATTTAATAAAAAAACGTGTACGTCCACCTTCCCCATTTAATTTTTTTGTTGGAATCGATGAGATGAGTTTCCAGAGAGTTTCGAAACCCCTTTCGACACCTCACCGTCCCCGTCCGACCTAGACCACTGCACCGTCGTGAGTGTCACTGTCATTACCTGAGTGCTCACCATCTCGCCTTGGTCACGACCCAGTTGACCACTCTCGCATCGGAGCGACCGTTTGTCGTGGGTAAAGTTTGAAAGTTTCGTTTTTCCCCATCGTCGCCTCTGTTTTTCAGCGATATCATTGTTGTCTGCCCTCTATCTTCGTCGCTAGTGGTGCCATCGAGCTCCCGGTGCTAAGGTGAACAAAACCCACCTTACCGATCGCTAATCCGTCGTCGGAGGGACCTTCATCGGAGCAGCATGGGGTTTGACTTTTTTTAAATGTTTTGGGTAATTTCCGTTCATATTTTGGCATGCTTGTTTGAGATTTGAGTTTAGTTTAAACATTTGCTTATTGTGCTTTCAAAATCTGACATAATCGAGCGTTTTGGAGGTCACTGGCGACTTTTCGGCGAAGGTTCCGGCGAGATCCATTTTGGGTAAGTGTGTTGAACCGACCCAACTGGTCCAATCAGTTAACTGGTTCGAGTGTAATCACTAATTTTATCTGAAACTTAAACCTCGATTTCAAGCAGTAGAGAAACAACTTCCAGAGGTATTCTTTTCGGGTTTTTATTTTCAATTCATTTGCATGCAAACGAACGAAACAAAAAAAATAAAAAGAGGAGTTTTATTTTTTTACCTTTCGAGAACCACATCCATCTTGCTTCGAGTTGAACCGGCGATAAGCCCTTGGCTTCCGTCTAGGAGGTCGTCGGGGTGACTTGTCTAAATCTCAACGAGGAAGGCTTTTTGAGGCTTTTATTCAAGTTTTCAAAAAAATGGGGCTTTTTTCGGTTTTGTTTTTTTGAAAGGGATTTGAGCCTTCATCATCAACTCTAGCTTGCTGTTTTTTCGGGAGGGGGAATTCGGATAGATCGTTGCCGTTGCCGGCTAGCAGCAACCGGTCGGTGTATTTAACCAGAAGGGTAGAAGGAGAAGATGAAAAGAAAAAGATCTATGTTGTTACTCGAAATGGAAAAAAGGGGGGCTAAAATTTTTTAAAATGAGTTTTATATCCATATTTGGTTTTAAAAAAAAGGATTATTTGCTTCATAAGGACCTCCGTTCTTTCACTTTCACCCTAGGAGGGTCTCCGTGTTTCTAAATACCGTCTGGGGTCCCTTAAGTTTTTTAAGAATTTTTAATTCCGTCCCCTGATTTGTTTTAATCGACGCCGAATGGTTTGATAACCATTTCAGTCCCTACAAGTTTTAGCGTCTTTTAATTTTGGTCCTTATTTTCACGATTTACCAGTTTTTATGGTCTAATTCCTCATAAGTCCCTAGAGTCTGTCCCGGCCCAATTTTAGTCCTCTTTAGCATAGTATTGTTTACCTCATGCATTTTAATTTTTGTCTCGTGTTTATGTTTACTTAATTTCTGTCCATGTTTTATTCTATATGTTTTGTATTGTTGGATTGATAATACGGGGTTGACGTGGTATATGATCATATGTTTCTTGTATAATCTAGTTTAATATATGCTTTATATAATGTTTAGTGTTACAATACATAATATATGCATGTGTTTGTATAATTTATGTCTTCTTTAATGCTTGGTATAGTTTGCTCGTTTTCTAATATAATGTTTTTATGTGGCAACGCTTAGCAAGCACATTCTTTTAGTACTTTTAATATTATTAATATGTATGCCTTTCCCTTATATCGACATGTTCAGCGATATCATCGTTGTCTGCCCTCTATCTTCGTCGCTAGTGGTGCCATCGAGCTCCCGGTGCTAAGGTGAACAAAACCCAGCTTACCGATCGCTAATCCGTCGTCGGAGGGACCTTCATCGGAGCAGCATGGGGTTTGACTTTTTTAAAATGTTTTGGGTAATTTTCGTTCATATTTTGGCATGCTTGTTTGAGATTTGAGTTTAGTTTAAACATTTGCTTATTGTGCTTTCAAAATCTGACATAATCGAGCGTTTTGGAGGTCACCGGCGGGTTCCATTCTCCAAGAGCCTGAATGGATAGGCGGGTTCCATTCTCCAAATGCCCGAATAGATAGGCGGGTTCCATTCTCCAAAAGCCCGAACGCATAGGCGGGTTCCATTCTCCAAGAGCCTGAACAGATAGGCGAGTTCTATTCTCCAAGAGCCTGAACGAATAGGCGGGTTCTATTCTCCAAGAGCCTGAATGGATAGGCGGGTTCCATTCTCCAAAAGCTCGAATAGATAGGCGGGTTCCATTCTCCAAGAGCCTGAACGGATAGGCGGGTTCCATTCTCCTTATGCCTGAACGGATAGGCGAGTTCTGAAAGATAAAAGTTCCATTCTCCAAGAGCCGGAATGGATAGGCGAGTTCTGAAAGATAAAAGTTCCATTCTCCTTATGCCTGAACGGATAGGCGAGCTTCCTTTTACGGGAAAAGCTTTAAAATACCTGTCGAAAATAGGTAAAAATGATATGATGATGTGAGTTAGCATGCCTCTAATCCTAGGGATGCCTAACTACAAATGATGCATGAATTATGACATCAAAATTGCTCGGATGCTTTCACTCTTCGGATCGGTCAATCTCGATCTTCTTCTTGTCTCTTCTTCTTCTCAATCTCTCTTAGCTTTCTCATCTCTGCCAAATCTCGATCTCTTGGTCTCTTCTCAAAAGACGACTACTGACTTTCACTGGTCAGACTGGACATAACACATCTCGTAGTGCTCGTTCTCAAAACATTGCCCCTTATTCAAACTAGGTCTTCAACCATTCTCTTCGTCTTAACTCATTATGACAACTTTTCCCTCTTCTCAACATTAGGAGAAACACATGCCCCCAAGTTCTTGAACTTTTTCTGGAGTTCATTTTCTTTAAGTGCTCGGACGCTTTCACTCTTTGAATTGGTCCATCTTGACCTTCTTCTTCTTCTTCTTCTTCTTCTTAATCTCTTCTAGCTTGTTCGTCCTTGCCAAATCTCAATCTTTTGATCTCCTCTCTAAAGATAACTGTTGACTTTCACTGGTCAGACTGGACATAACACTTCTCATAGTGCTCGCTCTCAAAACATTGCCCCCTACTCAAACTGGGTGCTCAACCATTCTTTTCGTCTTAACTCAACACGACGACTTCTTATCTTCTCTCAACAATAAGGGAAGCACATGCCCCCAAGTCCATGAACTTTTTCTGAAGTTCATTAAGGTCCACTTCTCATCTTCTAAAGAAATCGAAGCATTTCGACGAAAATTCGCTTCCAGTCCTTGAACTGTAGTTTGTAGAAATCTACTATTGTCCTTACCGTGGCCACTGACAAGCTGTCATTTCTATTCATGGCATTGCATTCCAATACTTTATCCCCGAAGCAATGAGAAATTAATTTGTGTTCACAAAAGATTTAGATTGCATCTTCTAATTTCAACATGAGATGCGTTTTCGAAAATTATACTTTCTTTTCAAATTAGGGATATATCAAGTCAAATTAAATACCCCGAATATCAAGTGCATGAACGACACTACTATGACTTGCCAAGGATTGCCTCAAGCATCATGTGTCTAGGAGACCTCGAAAGCTGAGCTGATGTCTGAAAATGTGACATACTCTCCAAGTTATTTCAGTCTTTTAATCATTTAGGTTTATCTTCTATAGGCTTCGCCTTTATCATTTCTTTATAATTCTTGGAAAGTCAACTCATCACATTCCTTTGGCTCGAAATAAATGATGGAGCAAACAACAAAACCCCGACCTAGTCGGCATTGTCATGATTTGAAAATATTACCATCACTCATGTAGCTAAAGTGAATGGTGCATAGCAACCTTATTGGTCTTTTGCTATAGCGGAGTGCCCCAAAAACTCCACACTCGTATCCGAAGATGCCTATTACCAGGCTTCGAACATTGGAGTGCTTTTGTTACGCTTTTATTATCTTTTCTTTTTTTTCTTTTTCTGTTCTTCTTCTTTCTTCTTCTTTTCTTTTTTTCGCTTTTTCCTTATTCTTTCTTTTTTACCTATTTCTGTTTTCCTCTTTCTCTTTCTTCTTTTCTCTTTTTTCTCTCTTTTTTTTCTCTTTCTTTAGTCTTCTTTCTCTTTTTTTTCTCTTTTTCTTCTTTTAGCGCGGAAGGTTTCCAGTTATTATCCCGAAATGCCCTAATTCTATGTGTACTTAATTAGGTGACCAAATTAACTCGTAGTGTAGGCAACATATTCATCATCTTCAAAGCTTTCGATTTCTACTAGACAAAGGTGGCTCGAAGTCAACCTTTGGGGTCAAGGTCAATGTCCCTTGTGCAATTGATATACGAGGACTCAATAGACAAATATATACACACAAAATGAAAAGGCAATTGAAGCACAAAACACAGTGCATCCTTTTATTGAAATTAAAAAACATGTAATCTATTGCCCTTACAAAAAGATCTTTGCTACTTTCGGGCAAAGGGTAAAGTGGATCACTTCACAGAAAAGATTAAAATGCAATGGAATGAAGGCAAACAAACTTGGATGCACTAACACTCTTAACTACTGCGAGGCTAGCCGTCCATCCCAACCCTTAATCTTCCCCGAGGAACTGAATCTCCTTATTGTCCATCAGTTCCTGAACCAACTGCTTGAATTCTGAATAACTCTGAATCTCGTGCCCCACAGTCTGATGGTACTGACAGAAAGATTCATGGCCATCATATGCCCCATTCGGACCCTTCTAAAGTCGGCCTCTAACTTAGAAAAACTTTCCTTCATTTGCCTTCTTTGATGGTGAGTAAAGTGTGGGTGCGGAATCTTTGGTAGTCACGAATGCTGCCATGACCCCGAACAATTAATCTCTTGATTTAATGGTGTAATGCATGAAATGTGTATACATAACTGAAACAAATGATTGAAGGCGACAAATTAAAAAACACAAAATCGAATGCAAGGAAATGTTGATTCGACGAACATCCTCATTAAACAACTTTCCATAAAGGAAATCAAGCCTTGTTACAACGAGGCAAGAAAATAAACACATAGAGTACGATTTTCAATAATTTTTGCTCGCCCCCTCTTTCTAAATTAGCGCGCTCCGAGAGCTTCGTTGCTATGGACTATTTTCTCCCGTTGTGAAAGCTTTCAACTTTAGACTGTTCTCAAATCAACACCTCGTATGAGAATGCGATGAGTATGCAAAAATAAGCAAAACAAGACAAGAAGGCAACTGGGTTAGTATCAACAATAATGAATACTTGAATACAACAAGCAAAAGGAAACACATCAAAGCAAATTAACGATGCAAGACCTAATAGCATGAATTCTAAATCTACGGTTATCCGCATGGCTCTAATCGGGGTGGGCTTCTTAAATTCTCACTCATGTGGGTTCGGTTCTAACAAGGGTACTCGAACATATCTTATCACCTACTAAGGTAACAAGAACCCCAATTCTGGCCCACTACAAGCTTGCGAATTGGTTTCGGTTCGAGGGAAAGCACGACCTAATGACGTGGAGGGCTGCTCCATTTCAAAAGCGTTGATTCCGGAAGTGAATTACCGAACCGTGGAGGGATACTCACGTGGGTATGGCGTTTCACTCCCACTTAAGGGACGAACCTCGGGTATAAAGCTTAATGCGTGATGCAACACATGTCGGTTATTCCTTTGAAATTAAATGAAAAATTAATTCAAAGACCACCAATTATCGAAGCTAGTGTAATTAAAGTTCTATTTTCAAGGAAGAACCACCGCACTAAAGTCAAATTAAATTTAAAAAAATTTCATCATTAAAAGCAATAATAATTTTTTGGCTTAACTCTCTTTTGTTTTGAAAAACAAAATTGTCCCCAGCGGAGTTGCCAGACTGTAACAAGGTTTTTTTTCACAAGGGTTCCTGATTTTTTTGAAAACATTTAATTAAAAGGGGGATTTTATGAAAATTCGAGTTTTAGGAAAAACCCTTTTAAAATCTTTTTTCGGTAGGAGTCGCCACCGGCCACTGAGGTAGGCCGAACACCGTAAAAACTAAACCAAAGATTCGTTTAAAAGGGTTCGGGAGATGGTTACGTGTGAGAAAAACTAAACCAAAGATTCGTTTAAAAGGGTTCGGGAGATGGTTACGTGTGAGGAAGAGGTAGCACCCCCATCACGCCCAGAAATCTGTACCAAAACAATTGTTGCTTTTAAATCGATGGAAATTATTCGAAATTTAAAAAGACTTTAATTAGGGGTTCTTAATTGAAAATTGGACTTTAATCATATGAGCTTATCCAAATTGGTAGTTTCGAATTAATTAAACATTTAATTAAAAAGAATGACGGTACACCGGACCAAAGACTAAACCGACATCACATAAGACTGATTGCCGTGTTAGTTTAGGGTTCGGATCTCGTACGTCACCTTTATGCATGATGCAAGCAATTAAAGAAAGATGTCATGGTCTTATCCGTTTTAATTATCTACGGGTTTACCTTTAGACGGTTCGTATTAATCCGAATATTCGCGGAATATCCAATAAGTTGAAATAGTTTTGTAGAAAACTGACCCCTTTCGATATGAACCCCCACACCGATTCACCGCGCGTGATCTCCGAAAAGATCATAGGGGTTTGTCACCAGCGACGGGAGATGGAGAACGAAAGGAAGGAGACACTGATATACCTCAGACTGAGATTTTTGCTTGTATTACTCTTGAAAATTTCGATTACAACTCTTTGCTCTCTGGAAAAAACTCTCTCCGAAAAAACTCTCTCCGAAAAATAAATCAAACTCTCTCAGACTTTTTCAAGAGAAGAAAGGCTCAGCATCAGCGTAGCACACCAAACAAACACCAGAACTGAAAAATAAAACAAAACTCATTGGTTCACCACAAACAGTCTTATATCTACAAGAACAAATAGATGATGATCTATGAATAAAGATGAGATTAAAGAACACTACAGGAAAGAACAATTGAACTAGAATTGGGTGGGGTGTGCCAGGCCCAAGCAATAGTGCAACACTAGAGCGACACTCGAGAATCCCAGTAGCAAGCTACTATGATGGGAACTCCCCCTCAAAAAATACATTTAATATCGTGTCAACCAGTGGCTTACTTAAGATTTAAATTCAAACAGATGAACTTTTATCGATTTTGGGTGTAAAGATATATTTTTTCAAGCAACTTGGATCATAGTGGGGATGAATGTTTTGACATGCTTGTTGAATTGTGCAGGGAAGCATGGAGTCTTGGAGTATCACCCTAAATGTAGAAGGATTCAGCAGACTCGTTTGATTTTTGCTGGTGATTTATTGGTTTTCACAAAGGGGGAATGGTAGCTGTTAAGGAGATTCTGGAGTTCTTTTATTCTATTTCTGGAGTCTTGGAGTATCACCCTACTCTCAAGGTTCATATATATGTTATTTGATGCGAACATGTCTGTTTTGTTTTCAGGTCCTCTTGGTTAAAGTGATACGACCAGTGTTGAACTTCAAGCAGTAGAGCTGGCGATGTAAGAAAGAAGAAAAATACAAGTATATGAGAAATAATGCACTAGGGAAACTCCAAGCAACATGATTTCGTCCAAGAAAAATACAGAAGCCAGGTCTAATAGATCTGAGTAATAATTCAAGATTTTGAAAAGAAAAAATTGTAATGGAATTGGGTGGGGTGCGCCAGGCCCGAGCAATGGTGCAACGCTGGGGCGACGCTCGAGAATCCCAATAGCAAGCTACTGTGATGGAAGCTCCCCCTCAAAAAATAAATTTAATATCGTGTGAGCCTATGGCTCACGTATCAGATATTAAACTGATAAGAACAGATACTACACTTGATCTTAGCCAAAAGGCCGAGAAAGGTATGCTTTTACCAGTGAAAGCTTATTTGTTTTATAGCCAGATTCTTGCCTACTCCCTTCATATCTGAGCTATGTGGGATTTAAGCAATACATTTAGCATATTGTTTGTAAGCTGCTTCTAGGAAACTAATGACCAACACCTTCGGTTACACTTACAAAATATATAATATATCTATTTAATATGTAAATGGTGAAGGTTTCGAGTCTTATAACTCAAGTTGGAGGATTGGCATCATAAATATTTATTGTCAGCAAAGTTTGGGACAAGTTGAGGAGTAGAAGAGAGAAAGTCCCTTGTCATAAACTTCTGTAGGGGAATTTAGAATAGAGCAAGCAAGTAGATCATGTTGTATTTGACTCCTCCTTGATTGGATGATTGTAAATGGTAAAAGTAAATCCCCAGGCTTAACAATAAGCAGAATAGCATGGAATGCATCCTTTGGCAAGAAACCTTAGAGAAGCTGCAAGACAAGTTCACAGCTTGTTTAATTGGATTAAACTTATAGGGTTATTTGATTTTTTCCATATTTAATTTCATATTTAGATTAAATTAGCTAAACGTATACACTTTGAAAAAACTAACCAATTTTGGATTTCAAAAACCAAACTGAATTGAATAAGCTAATTGAATAGATAAAAAAAATGGTTAAATGAATTTGATCTATTCTGTTTAACGGACTATTTACTCGCTCCCTAGGCCCTAACTACATGCGCAAGAAGTGATCTTACTCTCTAAATGCTCTAATTTTTTAGTATTTTACTTTACAGTTCAGTCACTACAAAAAAATGATTGAAACAATTCAATCTATTGGTAGAAACGTTGTATATTGATATTCTGATTGAAATGTCTTTTTATCATAAATGTAACAGTGTACGGTAGCAGAAAACGAATTGATGTGAATGCTGCCCCTCCTATTTCTCTCTGCCTTGATTAAAATTTGATGGCTTGCGAGGAATGGATCAGTGCTTGAAGGTAAAAGCATGAATTGATAAAACTTGATCAATAAGCATCGTATTAAAGCTATTGATGAAAGTTGGTTTTATATGAGCCATTGTGCGGTAATCCTAGACATTGTTCATCTCTTGTAAAATTTTCAGGTTAAACAATCAACTATTATTTGGTTGTCACCCACTTTCGAGATTCTATATATGAAATCCGATACAGATATGTCTGTTTTGTTTTCAGGTCCTATTGGTGTAATGGACACAACTGGTGTTGAACTTCAAGCAGTAAAGCTGGCGATGTAAGAAAGAAGAAAAAAATGCTTGATAATCGAATCTAATTCGAATATTTACGGTGGATGGTTTACACTTATTCATTAACAGAAATGTAACTTTATTACATGACATCACCCAAGTTGATCATCCATTGGAGCAAACTTTACTAGAGAAATAGGTTTAGTGAGAACATCTGCAATTTGTTCTTCCGTTGGAGGAATATAATTCACGATTAGTTGCCCTACTAGTACTCTTTCGCGAACGAAATGTAAATCAATTCCACCATGCTTGAAGAGGGCATAATGTAAGTCAAACTGTTGACTTAGACTTTAGAGTTGTATTATTCTCCAATATCTTTCTGGTTCCTTTACCTTTCTTTTATTCAATTCAAATATCTTTGATATTACACATTTGGCTTCATTACATGACATCACCCCAAACTAAACATCAAAAATGAATGATAAAACATTATCTAATTGGTTCACCACAATCAACATTGTAGATAAGTTGCAGACAACCTTTGCATATATATGAGATAAATGACAACAATAATGGCAAAAAAAAAACAGTTGAAATACAATTGAGCGGGGTGTGCCAGGCCCGAGCAATAGTGCAACGCTTGAGCGACTCTCGAGAATCCTAGTAGCAAGCTACTAAAATGGAAACTCCCCCTCAAAAAATAAATTTAATATCGTGTGAGCCAATGGCTCACATATCAGATATTAAACTGATAAGAACAGATACTACACTTGATCTTAGCCAAAAGGCCGAGAAAGGTATGCTTTTACCTGTGAAAGCCCGTTTATTTTATATCAAGATTCTAGCCTCATCCCTTCATGTCAGAGCGGTGTGGGATTTATGCAGTACATTTAGCATATTGTTTGTAATCTGCTTCTAGGAAACTAATGACCAACACCTTCAATTACACTTGCAGAATATGTAATATAACTCAACTTGGAGGATTGGCATCAGAAAAATTAGTAATTGGCTTTACATTTAGCATATTGTTTGTAATCTGCTTCTAGGAGTTGATGTGAAGGTGTAACCCCCTAAACCCAGCCTAAAAGAAAAGACCGAATTTAGGAAGTCACAATTGAAAACTTTTCCCTCAAGAAAACCATAATTATAAAACATAATATTATTTTGAATGAAATCTTTTAAACCATAACACAAATCACAAGCGCAATGCAATGCACCCAACTACATCACCGTCCGAAGAGTAAGGTTCCCCCAGAACCACTCTCTACATCGTCACCAGTCCGAAGTGGAACTCAACCCGAAGGGTGGAACCACTGATCCGAAGTGGAATTCAGCCCGAAGGATGAAACCACTGAACTTTCTCCGTACAAATCCCAACCCATGCTCATACATATATGATGTTTAAAAATCAAATTCCATAAACACAGTTCCATACAACAACTATTCAGACAACAACTATTCAGACAAAGGTATGCTATCTCAAATTTACATGCTATTAAGTATTTAAACAAAATTAGTAATTGGCTTTGCAGTTCATTCGTTGCCAAAAAAATGATTGAAATGATTCGATCTTTTGGTATAGATGTTATCATCAATGTAACAGTGTACGGCAGTAGAAAACTAGTTGATGCAAATGCTGCCCCTCTTATTTCTCTCTGCATTGATTAAAATTTGATGGCTTGCGAGGAATGAATCGGTTTTTTAAGGTAAAAACATGGCTTGATAAAACTCTATCCCTTCATTGTATTAAAGCTATTGATGAAGGTGTTGTTTTATGAAATTTGGCGCGCATGTATGTTTTGTTTTTAGGTCCTCTCGGTTCAATGGATACAACCGGTGTTGAACTTCAAGTTGTACTATAGCTGGCAATGGAGGCTTTATTACAAACGAAAAGAAAGAAGAAAAAATGCTTGATAATCGAATCTAATTTGGATATTTACAGTGGACGGTATAGGTTTAGTGAGAACATTTGCAATATATACTTCTGATCAGGGGGCGGATCCAGGAATTTAAGTTTGGTGGTTCACCTATTTACATTATTTAAAGGTTTAATTAAGGCTTTGAATCCCTCCAGAAAATCAATTTGACTACAACAGGCTAAATAAGCATAAAAATGCATTTTCGAGATCAACCATTTTTTTCTTTTCAAATAAAACGTCTAAAGAGATAAGTGTGATATCGTAAAATTTCTTCCAAGTTTCAAAGACAAAGGTGATCAAAAGTTTGAGCATTTGAGGATCGACCCAAATGTAATTTTTGTAGCAATAGTTTTTTTTTTGTGATCCAAATGTAACCTTACTCATAATTTAGTGACCGAAATGTAACCTTAACCTTACTTATAATTTAGTGACCGAAATGTAACCTTAACCATAACTGAGCGACTCAAATATAACTTTTAAAGACCTAAAAATATAACATTACCCATAATTAAATGACCTCATGGTGGGTCATGCCCTTCTGATGGACGTAATTAACAATTAGCTGCCCTACTAGTACTCGCTCAGAAATGTAAATCAATTTCATTGCGAGGAATAGCAGCTCCTCAATCTATATCAGCGAGCAATTCCATGATCTATATCAGCCAAGGAAATTAGCATCTCCTTGATCTATATCAGTGATCAATTCCCCAATCTATATCAGCCAAGGAACAGAATTTGCTGCAAATTTGGCTTCAGATGTCAATAAAGAGACAACAGATAGCTTCTTTGAATAGAAACAACTGTACTAGAATTTGGTGAGGTGCGCCAAGCCCGAGCAATGGTGCAATGTTGGGGGGACACTCGAGAATCCCAGTAGCAAGCTACTGTGATGGAACTCTCCCTCAAAAAATAAATTTAATATCGTGTGAGCTAATGGCTCACGTATCAGATATTAAACTGATAAGAACATATACTACACTTGATCTTAGCCAAAAGGCCGAGAAAAGTATGCTTTTACCAGTGAAAGCCCGCTTCTTTTATAGCCAAATTATTGCCTCATCAGTCATCCCTTCATTTCAGAGTAGTGTAGGATTTGAGCAATACATTTAGCATATTGTTTGTAACTTGTAAGCTGCTTCAAGGAAACGAATGACCAACACCTTCGATTACACTTACAAATCTATCTTACTTCATATTTAAATTAACACAAATGAACTTTTATCAATTTTTTCAAGCAACTTGGAGCATAGTGGGGATGAATGTTTTGTCATGCTTGTTGAATTGTGCAGGGAAGCATGGAGTCTTGGAGTATCACCTTATACGTAGAAGGATTCGGCAGACTCGTTTGAGTTTTGCTGATGATTTATTGGTTTTCACAAAAGGGACAATCAATTCAATGGTAGCTGTTAAGGAGATCCTGGAGTCTTGGAGTATCACCCTACTTTCAAGGTTCTATATATGTAATTCGATAAAGACATGTCTGTTTTGTTTTCAGGTCCTCTCGGTTCAATTGATACAACCGGTGTTGAACTTCAAGTGGTAAAGCCTGCGATGGAGGTTTTCTTACAAACAAAGTGAAAGAAGAAAAAAATGGTTGATAATCGAATATGATTCAGATATTTATGTTGGACGGTATTCACTTGTTCAATAATAGAAATGTAAATGCATAATGTGTAGGATTAACTACCTTGCTAGTATTCTTTCGCAAACGAAATGTAAATCAGTTTCAACATGCTTGATGCTAAATTGCTAATGTATAGGATTAGTAGCCATACAAACAGTGTGATTTTACCAACTAGGGAAACTCCAAGCAACATGATTTCGTCCAAGAAAAATATAGAAGCCATGTCCAATAGATCTGAGTAATAATTCGATACATAAGACAAAATAAAAGTAACAAACAAATAGTTGAAACTAAACACAGACTAAAAGATTCTAAAAAGGAAAAATTGTAATGGATTTGGGTGGGGTGCGTCAGGCCCGAGCAATGGTGCAACGCTCGAGAATCCAAATAGCAAGCTAATGTGATGGAAGCTCCCCTCAAAAAATAAATTTAATATCATGTGAGCATATGGCTCGCGTATCTGATATTAAATTGATAAGAAAATATACTACACTTGATCTTAGCCAAAAGGCCGAGAAAGATATGCTTTTGACTGTCAAAGCTCGCTTCTTTTATAGCTCGATTCTTGCCTCGTCCCTTCATATCTGAGCACTGTAGGATTTAAGCAGTACATTTAGGATATTATTTGTAAGCTGCTTCTAGGAAGCTAATGACCAACACCTTGGATTACATCTACTTAAGATTTAAATTCACACAAATAAAATTTTGGAGTATCATTTTTTGGGTGTAAAGATTTTAGATGGTCAATATTTTACAAGTTGTTCAACATTTTTTCAGTACCGGTACTATTTTGAATGGATTCAATTCTACCATTTTGGCCTTGGTTTCTAAGGTGCAGAACCCTAATGAAGCCACTGATTTTCAGACTCCACATCACCCTCGTCAAAATTAAACCATTGAAAATATTAAGTGAGAATTTGGTATTGAGAAGACTCATGCAGATGCAACGAAGTTCTAGAAAGGCTCGTCGATCAATGTCGAGCTTTCATTGCAGGTAAAAATGCTTTATCTCTCTTTTTTTCTGTTGCTCTAGGCGCTATAATATCAATGTGATGCTTTTGGCTTCAGGTTGCTCTTGTCGTCAGTACAAAAAAAATGTGTGAATTATGAGGGAATTTCTGACGAAATTCAGTTTTAGTAACGGAATTTCCGACGGAAGAGAGCCGTCATTAAAACGCTTTAGGGGTTAATGGTTCGTATAAGTTGGAACAATTGGAGTCTTTTATTTGAACAATGTAAGGCACGTTTGAATTGCAATTGCAGGTGTGAATTAGAAGATGTGAGCTGACAAATATTTTTCTTTTTGCTTGGAATTGAGAAAGGAAAAATGTATCGTGTGGGGGATTTGATGAAACTGGAGGATGAGTAGAGGGGGGTTTATAGTGGGTTTTAGGGGACTACTCGTCCATGTTTTGAAGTTGTTATATATAAAATATAATATTTTATATTTCCGACGGATTACATCTATTCCGTTAGAAATTTTTTAGTTCTTGAGGGATTATATATATTCTGTTGGAAATTTAAATCTTAAATTTTAAAAAAATTGGAAGGCAAAAATTTTTCGGGATTCCTACCCTAATTTTTTTTATTCCCTCCAAAATTTGAAATTTTAGTTCTCGAGGGATTACATTATTCCGTCGAAAATTTAAATCTTTTTAAAAAAAGGTTATTATTTTAGGGTCTAGAGTTTAGTATTAATTGTTTATGGTTTATGGTTCACTTTAAGGTTATTGATTTATGAGTTTAATTCTAATTCTTTAAGGTTTATGGTTTAAAGTTTAAGATTTGAGGGATTTGAGCCTTCATCATCAACTCTAGCTTGCTGTTTTTTCGGGAGGGGGAATTCGGATAGATCGTTGCCGTTGCCGGCTAGCGGCAACCGGTCGGTGTGTTTAACCAGAAGGGTAGAAGGAGAAGATGAAAAGAAAAAGCTCTATGTTGTTACTCGAAATGGAAAAAAAGGGGGGGCTAAAATTTTTTAAAATGAGTTTTATATCCATATTTGGTTTTAAAAAAAGGATTATTTGCTTCATAAGGACCTTCGTCCTTTCACTTTCACCCTAGGAGGGTCTCCGTGTTTCTAAATACTGTCTGGGGTCCCTTAAGTTTTTTAAGAATTTTTAATTCCGTCCCCTGATTTGTTTTAATCGACGCCGAATGGTTTGATAACCATTTCAGTCCCTACAAGTTTTAGCGTCTTTTAATTTTGGTCCTTATTTTCGTGATTTACCAGTTTTTATGGTCTAATTCCTCATAAGTCCCTAGAGTCTGTCCCGGTCCAATTTTAGTCCTCTTTAGCATAGTATTGTTTACCTCATGCATTTTAATTTTTGTCTCGTGTTTATGTTTACTTAGTTTCTGTCCATGTTTTATTCTATATGTTTTGTATTGTTGGATTCATAATACGGGGTTGACGTGGTATATGATCATATGTTTCTTGTATAATCTAGTTTAATATATGGTTTATATAATGTTTAGTGTTACAATACATAATATATGCATGTGTTTGTATAATTTATGTCTTCTTTAATGCTTGGTATAGTTTGCTCTTTTTTCTAATATAATGTTTTTATGTGGCAACGCTTAGCAAGCACATTCTTTTAGTACTTTTAATCTTATTAATATGTATGCCTTTCCCTTATATCGACATGTTCAGCGATATCATCGCTGTCTGCCCTCTATCTTCGTCGCTAGTGGTGCCATCGAGCTCCCAGTGCTAAGGCGAACAAAACCCAGCTTACCGATCGCTAATCCGTCGTCGGAGGGACCTTCATCGGAGCAGCATGGGGTTTGACTTTTTTAAAATGTTTTGGGTAATTTCCGTTCATATTTTGGCATGCTTGTTTGAGATTTGAGTTTAGTTTAAACATTTGCTTATTGTGCTTTCAAAATCCGACATAATCGAGCGTTTTGGAGGTCACCGCCGGGTTCCATTCTCCAAGAGCCTGAATGGATAGGCGGGTTCCATTCTCCAAATGCCCGAATAGATAGGCGGGTTCTATTCTCCAAAAGCCCGAACGCATAGGCGGGTTCCATTCTCCAAGAGCCTGAACAGATAGGCGAGTTCTATTCTCCAAGAGCCTGAACGGATAGGCGGGTTCTATTCTCCAAGAGCCTGAATGGATAGGAGGGTTTCATTCTCCAAGAGCTTGAACGGATAGGCGGGTTCCATTCTCCTTATGCCTAAACGGATAGGCGAGTTCTGAAAGATAAAAGTTCCATTCTCCAAGAGCCTGAATGGATAGGCGAGTTCTGAAAGATAAAAGTTCCATTCTCCTTATGCCTGAACGGATACGCGAGCTTCCTTTTACGGGAAAAGCTTTAAAATACCTGTCGAAAATAGGTAAATATGATATGATGATTGATGAGTTCTCAAATATGGCATATTTCATTTGCTATTTTTCTAGTTATTTGGACTTCTTGCTGCTTAATACATGTTGTTTTCGTTATATTTTGTGCAGAGATCCAATTCTGGAAATAGCAGTGAAAATAGGGCATTTCTACAGTTTTTATTATAATTTTGTCATGACTGGCATCATGGGCACGACACCGGGCACGACGCGTCTGACGTGGCAGTGACGTGACAATGACGTGGTGACTTCTAGAAGCTTTTGGAACGTTCTGAGAGAGCTTATCAGCTTATCCGATTAGATTTCCTGCATTTAAATTTCAAAACATTTGAATTATTTATCTTTTGTTTATTATTTTAAATTATCTCATCACTTTATCTTTGTAAATCTAAGCCTATAAATACCACCCTTGGTAAAGGCTTAGATCATGAATCATTTGGAGTGATCATCTTCTTAGCTTTGAGTTTTTTTAGCTTTTCCTTTGTAAATAGTTTTTAGCTTTAATAAAAGTTTTTTTCTTTATTTTCTTGTTCCATTTATTTTATGTTATTTTATTACTTTTCTAAAAACCAAGTTAAGTATGATAATTAATATCATGCTTAGCTAAATTTCTTGAGCCAAGAGTTAGCCAAATCAATTCTAATCGTGAGAATTGAACATTGCCTAAATTCCTTCGGGAATACATTTTTATCTTTCTGTTTAGATAGTTTGGCAATCGGCCTTACTAAAGTTTTTAATCGTTTTTCAAATCAAAAAGAGCTCGTTGGTCTGGAATCGTTTAAAGACATAGTTGGGAGGAAGGATCGGCCTGTGGCAATTTCGACTTCCTGTGAACACTCTTAGCGGCGGTCCGCTAAGGAAAGATAAAATCAGAAGCGATTCTTTTTAAGACAATTTCTGAGTCGGGCTTTTTCTGCTTTTAAAACTAAATACTTTAACGGCGATAGACGTGGTTAATTTGTTTAAGAATCAACCTTCGAAGATAGTCTTGGGAGGATTGGTTACTCGAGAGAGAAGCAAGTTGCGACGGGTTGGGCCTCGCAGACTGTAACCGACATGATCCCCGGAGTAAAAATCTATTTCAATGATCGAAGGAATTGACAAGGCTAGCTCGAGGCTATTTCACATACTTGGTTTTCCTTATTTTTAATTTTTTCATTTTTTTTACTTCACTCAAAATCATATCACCCCCTTTTTTATTTCTTTGTTTTTACAGATATTCCTGGGAATTCAAATCCGACAAATTCAAGTCAAGAATTCTGAATAATCTCCCTGTGGATCGACCCTCGTTCCCTATATTACTCAATTTCTTTATTTTATTTATTGTTGAAAGAGGTTAAATATATATTTATTTTTGACCGGTTAAACGACGACTTGTCAATGATGTGAGTTAGCATGCCCTTAATCCTAGGGATGCCTAACTACAAATGATGCATGAATTATGACATCAAAATTGCTCGGATGCTTTCACTCTTCGGATCGGTCAATCTCGATCTTCTTCTTGTCTCTTCTTCTTCTCAATCTCTTTTGGATTTCTCATCTCTGCCAAATCTCGATCTCTTGGTCTCTTCTCAAAAGACGACTACTGACTTTCACTAGTCAGACTGGACATAACACATCTCGTAGTGCTCGTTCTCAAAACATTGCCCCTTATTCAAACTAGGTCTTCAACCATTCTCTTCGTCTTAACTCATTATGACAACTTTTCCCTCTTCTCAACATTAGGAGAAACACATGCCCCCAAGTTCTTGAACTTTTTCTGGAGTTCATTTTCTTAAGTGCTCGGACGCTTTCACTCTTTGGATTGGTCCATCTTGACCTTCTTCTTCTTCTTCTTCTTAATCTCTTCTAGCTTGTTCGTCTTTACCTAATCTCAATCTTTTGATCTCCTCTCGAAAGATAACTGTTGACTTTCACTGGTCAGACTGGACATAACACTTCTCATAGTGCTCGCTCTCAAAACATTGCCCCCTACTCAAACTGGGTGCTCAACCATTCTTTTCGTCTTAACTCAACACGACGACTTCTTATCTTCTCTCAACAATAAGGGAAGCACATGCCCCCAAGTCCCTGAACTTTTTCTAAAGTTCATTAAGGTCCACTTCTCATCTTCTAAAGAAATCGAAGCATTTCGACAAAAATTCGCTTCCAGTCCTTGAACTGTAGTTTGTAGAAATCTACTATTGTCCTTACCATGGCCACTGACAAGCTGTCATTTGTATTCATGGCATTGCATTCCAATACTTTATCCCCGAAGCAATGAGAAATTAATTTGTGTTCACAAAAGATTTAGATTGCATCTTCTAATTTCAACATGAGATGCGTTTTCGAAAATTATACTTTCTTTTCAAATTAGGGATATATCAAGTCAAATTAAATACCCCGAATATCAAGTGCATGAACGACACTACTATGACTTACCAAGGATTGCCTCAAGCATCATGTGTATAGGAGACCTTGAAAGCTGAGTTGATGTCTGAAAATGTGACATACTCTCCGAGTTATTTCAGTCTTTTAATCATTTAGGCTTATCTTCTATAGGCTTCGCCTTTATCATTTATTTATAATTCTAGGAAAGTCAACTCATCACATTCCTTTGGATCGAAATAAATGATGGAGCAAACAACAAAACCCCGAGCTAGTCGGCATTGTCATGATTTGAAAATATTACCATCACTCATGTAGCTAAAGTGAATGGTGCATAGCAACCTTATTGGTCTTTTGCTATAGCGGAGTGCCCCAAAAACTCCACACTCGTATCCGAAGATGCCTATTACCAAGCTTCGAACATTGGAGTGCTTTTGTTACGCTTTTATTATCTTTTCTTTTTTTTCTTTTTCTGTTCTTCTTCTTTCTTCTTCTTTTCTTTTTTTCGCTTTTTCCTTATTCTTTCTTTTTTACCTCTTTCTGTTTTCCTCTTTCTCTTTCTTCTTTTCTCTTTTTTCTCTCTCTTTTTTTTCTCTTTTTTTCTCTTTCTTTAGTCTTCTTTCTCTTTTTTTCTCTTTTTCTTCTTTTAGCGCGGAAGGTTTCCAGTTATTATCCCGAATGCCCTAATTCTATGTGTACTTAATTCGGTGACCAAATTAACTCGGAGTGTAGGCAACATATTCATCATCTTCAAAGCTTTCGATTTCTACTAGACAAAGGTGGCTCGAAGTCAACCTTTGGGGTCAAGGTCAATGTCCCTTGTGCAATTGATATACGAGGACTCAATAGACAAATATATACACACAAAATGAAAAGGCAATTGAAGCACAAAACACAGTGCATCCTTTTATTGAAATTAAAAAACATGTAATCTATTGCCCTTACAAAAAGATCTTTGCTACTTTCGGGCAAAGGGTAAAGTGGATCACTTCACAGAAAAGATTAAAATGCAATGGAATGAAGGCAAACAAACTTGGATGCACTAACACTCTTAACTACCGCTAGGCTAGCCGTCCATCCCAACCCTTAAGCTTCCCCGAGGAACTGAATCTCCTTATTGTCCATCAGTTCCTGAACCAACTGCTTGAATTCCGAATAACTCTGAATCTCGTGCCGCACAGTCTGATGGTACTGACAGAAAGATTCATGGCCATCATATGCCCCATTCGGACCCTTCTAAAGTCGGCTTCTAACTTAGAAAAACTTTCCTTCATTTGCCTTCTTTGATGGTGAGTAAAGTGTGGGTGCGGAATCTTTGGTAGTCACGAATGCTGCCATGACCCCGAACAATTAATCTCTTGATTTAATGATGTAATGCATGAAATGTGTATACATAACTGAAACAAATGATTGAAGGCGACAAATTAAAAAACACAAAATCGAATGCAAGGAAATGTTGATTCGACGAACATCCTCATTAAACAACTTTCCATAAAGGAAATCAAGCCTTGTTACAACGAGGCAAGAAAATAAACACATAGAGTACGATTTTCAATAATTTTTGCTCGCCCCCTCTTTCTAAATTAGCGCGCTCCGAGAGCTTCGTTGCTATGGACTATTTTCTCCCGTTGTGAAAGTTTTCAACTTTAGACTGTTCTCAAATCAACTCCTCGTATGAGAATGCGATGAGTATGCAAAAATAAGCAAAACAAGACAAGAAGGAAACTGGGTTAGTATCAACAATAATGAATACTTGAATACAACAAGCAAAAGGAAACACATCAAAGCAAATTAACGATGCAAGACCTAATAGCATGAATTCTAAATCTACGGTTATCCACATGGCTCTAATCAGGGTGGGCTTCTTAAATTCTCACTCATGTGGGTTCGGTTCTAACAAGGGTACTCGAACATATCTTATCACCTACTAAGGTAACAAGAACCCCAATTCTGGCCCACTACAAGCTTGCGAATTGGTTTCGGTTCGAGGGAAAGCACGACCTAATGACGTGGAGGGCTGCTCTATTTCAAAAGCGTTGATTCCGGAAGTGAATTACCGACCCGTGGAGGGATACTCATGTGGGTATGGCGTTTCACTCCCACTTAAGGGACGAACCTCGGGTATAAAGCTTAATGCGTGATGCAACACATGTCGGTGATTCCTTTGAAATTAAATGAAAAATTAATTCAAAGACCACCAATTATCGAAGCTAGTGTAATTAAAGTTCTATTTTCAAGGAAGAACCACCGCGCTAAAGTCAAATTAAATTTCAAAAATTTTCATCATTAAAAGCAATAATAATTTTTTGGCTTAACTCTCTTTTGTTTTGAAAAACAAAATTGTCCCCAACGGAGTTGCCAGACTGTAACAAGGTTTTTTTCACAAGGGTTCCCGCTTTTTTTGAAATCATTTAATTAAAAGGGGGATTTTATGAAAATTCGAGTTTTAGGAAAAACCCTTTTAAAATCTTTTTTCGGTAGGAGTCGCCACCGGCCACTGAGGTAGGCCGAACACCGTAAAAACTAAACCAGAGATTCGTTTAAAAGGGTTCGGGAGATGGTTACGTGTGAGGAAGAGGTAGCACCCCCATCACGCCCAGAAATCTGTACCAAAACAATTGTTTCTTTTAAATCGATGGAAATTATTCGAAATTTAAAAAGACTTTAATTAGGGGTTCTTAATTGAAAATTGGACTTTAATCATATGAGCTTATCCAAATTGGTAGTTTCGAATTAATTAAACATTTAATTAAAAAGAATGACGATACACCGGACCAAAGACTAAACCGACATCACATAAGACTGAATGCCGTGTTAGTTTAGGGTTCGGATCTCGTACGTCACCTTTATGCATGATGCAAGAAATTAAAGAAAGATGTCATGGTCTTGGGAGTTGGTTACATGTGGGGAAGGGTTACACTTACAAAATATATAATATATGTATTTAATATGTAAATGGTGAAGGTTTCAAGTCTTATAACTCAAGTTGGAGGATTGGCATCATAAATATTTATTGTCAGCAAAGTTTGGGACAAGTTGAGGAGTAGAAGAGAGAAAGTCCCTTGTCATAAACTTCTGTAGGGGAATTTAGAATAGAGCAAGCAAGTAGATCATGTTGTATTTGACTCCTCCTTGATTGGATGATTGTAATTGGTAAAAGTAAATCCCCAGGCTTAACAATAAGCAGAATAGCATGGAATGCATCCTTTGGCAAGAAACCTTAGAGAAGCTGCAAGACAAGTTCACAGCTTGTTTAATTGGATTAAACTTATAGGGTTATTTGATTTTTTCCATATTTAATTTCATATTTAGATTAAATTAGCTAAACGTATACACTTTGAAAAAACTAACCAATTTTGGATTTCAAAAACCAAACTGAATTGAATAAGCTAATTGAATAGATAAAAAAATGGTTAAATGAATTTGATCTATTCTGTTTAACGGACTATTTACTCGCTCCCTAGGCCCTAACTACATGCGCAAGAAGTGATCTTACTCTCTAAATGCTCTAATTTTTTAGTATTTTACTTTACAGTTCAGTCACTACAAAAAAATGATTGAAACGATTCAATCTATTGGTAGAAACGTTGTATATTGATATTCTGATTGAAACGTCTTTTTATCATAAATGTAACAGTGTACGGTAGCAGAAAACGAATTGATGTGAATGCTGCCCCTCCTATTTCTCTCTGCCTTGATTAAAATTTGATGGCTTGCGAGGAATGGATCAGTGCTTGAAGGTAAAAGCATGAATTGATAAAACTTGATCAATAAGCATCGTATTAAAGCTATTGATGAAGGTTGGTTTTATATGAGCCATTGTGCGGTAATCCTAGACATTGTTCATCTCTTGTAAAATTTTCAGGTTAAACAATCAACTATTATTTGGTTGTCACCCACTTTCGAGATTCTATATATGAAATCCGATACAGATATGTATGTTTTGTTTTCAGGTCCTATTGGTGTAATGGACACAACTGGTGTTGAACTTCAAGCAGTAAAGCTGGCGATGTAAGAAAGAAGAAAAAAATGCTTGATAATCGAATCTAATACGGATATTTACGGTGGATGGTTTACACTTATTCATTAACAGAAATGTAACTTTATTACATGACATCACCCAAGTTGATCATCCATTGGAGCAAACTTTACTAGAGAAATAGGTTTAGTGAGAACATCTGCAATTTGTTCTTCCGTTTGAGGAATATAATTCACGATTAGTTGCCCTACTAGTACTCTTTCGCGAACGAAATGTAAATCGATTCCACCATGCTTGAAGAGGGCATAATGTAAGTCAAACTGTTGACTTAGACTTTAGAGTTGTATTATTCTCCAATATCTTTATGGTTCCTTTACCTTTACCTTTCTCTTATTCAATTCAAATATCTTTGATATTACACATTTGGCTTCATTACATGACATCACCCCAAACTAAACATCAAAAATGAATGATAAAACATTATCTAATTGGTTCACCACAATCAACATTGTAGATAAGTTGCAGACAACCTTTGCATATATATGAGATAAATGACAACAATAATGGCAAAAAAAAAAACAGTTGAAATACAATTGAGCGGGGTGTGCCAGGCCCGAGCAATAGTGCAACGCTTGAGCGACTCTCGAGAATCCTAGTAGCAAGCTACTAAAATGGAAACTCCCCCTCAAAAAATAAATTTAATATCGTGTGAGCCAATGGCTCACATATCAGATATTAAACTGATAAGAACAGATACTACACTTGATCTTAGCCAAAAGGCCGAGAAAGGTATGCTTTTACCTGTGAAAGCCCGTTTATTTTATATCAAGATTCTAGCCTCATCCCTTCATGTCAGAGCGGTGTGGGATTTATGCAGTACATTTAGCATATTGTTTGTAATCTGCTTCTAGGAAACTAATGACCAACACCTTCAATTACACTTGCAGAATATGTAATATAACTCAACTTGGAGGATTGGCATCAGAAAAATTAGTAATTGGCTTTACATTTAGCATATTGTTTGTAATCTGCTTCTAGGAGTTGATGTGAAGGTGTAACCCCCTAAACCCAGCCTAAAAGAAAAGACCGAATTTAGGAAGTCACAATTGAAAACTTTTCCCTCAAGAAAACCATAATTATAAAACATAATATTATTTTGAATGAAATCTTTTAAACCATAACACAAATCACAAGCGCAATGCAATGCACCCAACTACATCACCGTCCGAAGAGTAAGGTTCCCCCAGAACCACTCTCTACATCGTCACCAGTCCGAAGTGGAACTCAACCCGAAGGGTGGAACCACTGATCCGAAGTGGAATTCAGCCCGAAGGATGAAACCACTGAACTTTCTCCGTACAAATCCCAACCCATGCTCATACATATATGATGTTTAAAAATCAAATTCCATAAACACAGTTCCATAAATCCGATATTCCGCAAAAATACTTCATAAACCATAGTTCATAAATTCATAAATCATAGTCCGAAAATCCGATGTTTCATAAATCAAATATTCCATAAATCATAATTAAAACACATTCTGAAATCGTATGCATATGATGTCAACCATACAAACCATAATACATATAAATAATCACAAAGAGGTAAAACAACACATAAAAAAATAGTATATAATTTAATTATAGCACCGGAAGAAAACACACCTTAGCCAAGCTATACTCAACCTATAAAATGATGTGATTTTCCATGATCAAAAATATTTGATCCCATTGTATCGATACCTTGCCAACCAACTCTGTAGCAATAAAAGGGGTGATGGTATGCGGCACCCACAATCGAAAGAAAAAAAAGGATGATATACCAAATAGGGGTTCGATTAAGATTTTAGAATCGGTGGGAATATCAGCCTCCTTCGTATGGGAATTTGAGATTTCACGCCCATATATAAAGGAATAGGTAATAGAGTTTGGGTGTGAATAAATTAGCTCATATATATATATATAAGAGGTTGAATTGACATAAACTATAAGATTTCGGTGATATGTACATGTGGGGAATTTTGGAATAAATAATAATATAAAAGAATTAGAATTATAAAAGGAACAGAAGTGAAGTTAACGAATTTGATTTGGATTAAAAAAACAAAATGGGTTAATCACCCAACTGGTCCTCAAACTTCTAATTTTCTTTTATAAAGCCGTAAAATTATCATTAAAATCATGTAACTCCCAAAATTTATAATTTGGTCATAATAACTAAAATTAGGGTTTTTTGAATTAAAATTCCAAAAAAAGAGTTTTGAATTAATGGATTTCAAAATTAGAGATTTTTATCAAATCTAGGGTTTACAATTTGGGCGTAATTTTTGGGGTGTTACAAAAGGTATAGGTGGAACTGAAGAGCGTTGGGAAGGTGATCTTAACAGCATCATACAACAACTATTCAGACAAAGGTATGCTATCTCAAATTTACATGCTATTAAGTATTTAAACAAAATTAGTAATTGGCTTTGCAGTTCATTCGTTGCCAAAAAAATGATTGAAACGATTCGATCTTTTGGTATAGATGTTATCATCAATGTAACAGTGTACGGCAGTAGAAAACTAGTTGATGCAAATGATGCCCCTCTTATTTCTCTCTGCATTGATTAAAATTTGATGGCTTGCGAGGAATGAATCGGTTTTTTAAGGTAAAAACATGGCTTGATAAAACTCTATCCCTTCATTGTATTAAAGCTATTGATGAAGGTGTTGTTTTATGAAATTTGGTGCGCATGTATGTTTTGTTTTTAGGTCCTCTCGGTTCAATGGATACAACCGGTGTTGAACTTCAAGTTGTACTATAGCTGGCAATGGAGGCTTTATTACAAACGAAAAGAAAGAAGAAAAAATGCTTGATAATCGAATCTAATTTGGATATTTACAGTGGACGGTATAGGTTTAGTGAGAACATTTGCAATATATACTTCTGATCAGGGGGCGGATCCAGGAATTTAAGTTTGGTGGTTCACCTATTTACATTATTTAAAGGTTTAATTAAGGCTTTGAATCCCTCCAGAAAATCAATTTGACTACAACAGGCTAAATAAGCATAAAAATGCATTTTCGAGATCAACCATTTTTTTCTTTTCAAATAAAACGTCTAAAGAGATAAGTGTGATATCGTAAAATTTCTTCCAAGTTTCAAAGACAAAGGTGATCAAAAGTTTGAGCATTTGAGGATCGACCCAAATGTAATTTTGTAGCAATAGTTTTTTTTAAGTATAAAGGGTGATCCAAATGTAACCTTACTCATAATTTAGTGACCGAAATGTAACCTTAACCTTACTTATAATTTAGTGACCGAAATGTAACCTTAACCATAATTGAGCGACTCAAATATAACTTTTAAAGACCTAAAAATATAACATTACCCATAATTAAATGACCTCATGGTGGGTCATGCCCTTCTGATGGACGTAATTAACAATTAGCTGCCCTACTAGTACTCGCTCAGAAATGTAAATCAATTTCATTGCGAGGAATAGCAGCTCCTCAATCTATATCAGCGAGCAATTCCATGATCTATATCAGCCAAGGAAATTAGCATCTCCTTGATCTATATCAGTGATCAATTCCCCAATCTATATCAGCCAAGGAACAGAATTTGCTGCAAATTTGGCTTCAGATGTCAATAAAGAGACAACAGATAGCTTCTTTGAGCTCAAGCAACGTGATTTCCTCAATGAAAAATATAGTAGGCCGTCCAATCGGAAACAGAGTTGCACACCAAACTAAACATCAGATTTGAAAAGTATGCTTGTCTTAGGTTATAGAGGGAAGGAGTTTGGTCCACAATGGCACAGGAAATTGCTTATGGTTATGGAAGAAAGCACTTATCTTCCGATATGCATTGAAAGTCAACCTTAAGAAAGCATCTGATTCCCTTAATTGGGATTTCATTTTGCAAGTGTTAACAGTTTTAGATTACCACTACTAAATTTTCAATGCTCATATTCAATGGTGGAGGATGCTGCAAATGTGGATTTCGACCCAGCTCGATACGGAGGTGTTAGGAGGAACAAGAAAGTTGCCCTCCAATACTTTGGCGAACGAAATGTAAATCAATTCCAACATGTTTGATGCTAATGTATAGGATTAGTAGCCATACAAACAGTGTGAGTTTACCAACCAGGGAAACTCCAATTTCAGTGAGTAATTCCTCATTCTATATATAAGCTCTGAAAAACAGATTTTTCTATGTATTGCTTCTTTAAACTCCAAGCAACGTGATTTCGTCCAAGAAAAAAAATAGTAGCCACTTCATCAGTGTAGCAGCCAAGTTAAACATCAGTTTTTGAAAATAAAACTTTCTCAAAGTTGGTCCAGTAGATCTGAGTAAATACCAAATCCCAGTCAACAATCAATACAGAATAAGAAAGGACAAATTTGCTACAACACTTTAAACGGAAACTAACATCATGCATAACTTTTAAAAAAACAAACAAAAAGATTTTGAATAGAAACAACTGTACTAGAATTTGGTGAGGTGCGACAAGCCCGAGCAATGGTGCAATGTTGGGGGGACACTCGAGAATCCCAATAGCAAGCTACTGTGATGGAACTCCCCCTCAAAAAATAAATTTAATATCGTGTGAGCCAATGGCTCACATATCAGATATTAAACTGATAAGAACATATACTACACTTGATCTTAGCCAAAAGGCCGAGAAAAGTATGCTTTTACCAGTGAAAGCCCGCTTCTTTTATAGCCAAATTATTGCCTCATCAGTCATCCCTTCATTTCAGAGTAGTGTAGGATTTGAGCAATACATTTAGCATATTGTTTGTAACTTGTAAGCTGCTTCAAGGAAACTAATGACCAACACCTTCGATTACACTTACAAATCTATCTTACTTCATATTTAAATTAACACAAATGAACTTTTATCAATTTTTTCAAGCAACTTGGAGCATAGTGGGGATGAATGTTTTGTCATGCTTGTTGAATTGTGCAGGGAAGCATGGAGTCTTGGAGTATCACCCTATACGTAGAAGGATTCGGCAGACTCGTTTGAGTTTTGCTGATGATTTATTGGTTTTCACAAAAGGGACAATCAATTCAATGGTAGCTGTTAAGGAGATCCTGGAGTCTTGGAGTATCACCCTACTTTCAAGGTTCTATATATGTAATTCGATACAGACATGTCTGTTTTGTTTTCAGGTCCTCTCGGTTCAATTGATACAACCGGTGTTGAACTTCAAGTGGTAAAGCCGGCGATGGAGGTTTTCTTACAAACAAAGTGAAAGAAGAAAAAAATGGTTGATAATCGAATATGATTCGGATATTTATGTTGGACGATATTCACTTGTTCAATAATAGAAATGTAAATGCATAATGTGTAGGATTAACTACCTTGCTAGTATTCTTTCGCAAACGAAATGTAAATCAGTTTCAACATGCTTGATGCTAAATTGCTAATGTATAGGATTAGTAGCCATACAAACAGTGTGATTTTACCAACTAGGGAAACTCCAAGCAACATGATTTCGTCCAAGAAAAATATAGAAGCCAGGTCAAATAGATCTGAGTAATAATTCGATACATAAGACAAAATAAAAGTAACAAACAAATAGTTGAAACTAAACACAGACTAAAAGATTCTAAAAAGGAAAAATTGTAATGGAATTGGGTGGGGTGCGTCAGGCCCGAGCAATGGTGCAACGCTGGGGCGACGCTCGAGAATCCAAATAGCAAGCTAATGTGATGGAAGCTCCCCTCAAAAAAATAAATTTAATATCATGTGAGCCTATGGCTCACGTATAAGATATTAAACTGATAAGAAAATATACTACACATGATCTTAGCCAAAAGGCCGAGAAAGATATGCTTTTGACTGTCAAAGCTCGCTTCTTTCATAGCTCGATTCTTGCCTCGTCCCTTCATATCTGAGCACTGTAGGATTTAAGCAGTACATTTAGGATATTATTTGTAACCTGCTTCTAGGAAGCTAATGACCAACACCTTGGATTACATCTACTTAAGATTTAAATTCACATAAATAAAATTTTGGAGTATCGTTTTTTGGGTGTAAAGATTTTAGATGGTCAATATTTTACAAGTTGTTCAACATTTTTTTCAGTACTGGTACTATTTTGAATGGATTCAATTCTACCATTTTGGCCTTGGTTTCTAAGGTGCAGAACCCTAATGAAGCCACTGATTTTCAGACTCCATATCACCCTCGTCAAAATTAAACCATTGAAAATATTAAGTGAGAATTTGGTATTGAGAAGACTCATGCAGATGCAACGAAGTTCTAGAAAGGCTCGTCGATCAATGTCGAGCTTTCATTGCAGGTAAAAATGCTTTATCTCTCTTTTTTTCTGCTGCTCTAGGCGCTATAATATCAATGTGATGCTTTAGGCTTCAGGTTGCTCTTGCCGTCAGTACAAAAAATGTGTGAATTATGAGGGAATTTCTGACGAAATTTAGTTTTAGTAACGGAATTTCCGACGGAAGAGAGCCGTCATTAAAACGCTGGTCAGAAACAACACTTCCGACAGAATAAAATAGTCTGTCAAAAAATTTGTGACGCTGAGGAAACATTTAAAATCCGTCGAAAATTGATATATATATATATATTATATTTCATGTTCCCGATGGATTATATTATTCCACCGAGAAAAGATAATTTCTGACGGAACATTTAAAATCCGTCAAAAATTAATATATATAAAATACAATATTTGATGTTTCCGACAGATTACATATATTCCCTCAGAAATTAATTTTTTTTGAGGGATTTCATATATTCCATCAAAAATTTAAATCTTAATTTTTAATATTAAGAGGCAGTTCACCAAAACTGCGTCAAAGGCATTAACCAGTGCCCATTGGGCATAGGTGCCAACCTAAGGGAATACCTTAGGAACGGTACGGTACGGTAGGAATTACCCTAGCCGAAGCATAGGAACCTGTAACGGTAAGGAATTACCAGCTGGATCAGGGCTGAACCTGCGGTCACTTCATATTCTATCCCAAATACCCCAGTAACAACCTATGTAATAGTTCAATTATCAATAACAACTGTAATTTCGGTAAATGTAAAATAGACATGTATTTTCCATAAAGCGGTAATCAGCAAGCATATTGTTCAATCAAAACTATGATGTATCACACATATAATATTATCATACTTATTTTATAAATCATATCATAATCATGCAAAAACACTTTATCAATCATGAGCATGTGTTTAGTTTAATAACATATTTTCATCATGTAAAACAATATTAAAACGGTTATATAGCACACAAGGAACACACCTCAAAAGATGAGATCGGTCAGAAGATCTATCGAGCACCAAGATCACGCTCCGCTACAGTACTAGAACCTAAATAGACAAGGATTGTGGTTACTAACAGATTTACACCTTAATCATAGTAAAATACTAAGTTTTCAGGTCGTACGAGTGACGATAGGATCACGAGGAGGTACAGATCGAGACGAGCTGGGCTGGGCGTAGGCACGGTTAGGAGATCCACGAGTACCTATTAGATCAGAAGATGAACATCAGTCCTCAATCATCAATTTCTCTTGAAAGACATAACTTATACATATGCATGTTCGGGTTCAACGTCTAATTTAGAGGCTTTCGGGTTAGAATTTTGCGAAACGGGCTTCAAAATCAGACTCAGGACGTCGAAAAACATGAAATAGGGCTTTTCGGGGAAAGTTAACTTTTTGGTCAAAGTCAACGCTGACGTCAGCGGTCAAAGTCAACGCTGACGTCACTAGTCCAAGGCTGACTCGGCAAGTTGACTCACTGGGTTGACTCGGACAAGTTGACTCACTGAGTAGACTCGGATGAGTTGACTCACTGAGTTGACTCGGACGAGTTGTCTCAGTGAATTGACTCGGTCAACGGGTCGAGTCGGTACACGGATCGGGTCAACGGGTAAACGGGTCGGGTCGACGGGTCAACGGGTCGGGTCGACAGGTCAACAGGTCAACGGGTCGGGTCAACGGGTTTGACCGAGTTGACCGATTCAACCAGTTCGGTCTACATGGACCGGCTCTTACCTTAAAGAGCCCTAAAGTCACCGGACGGTCACCGGAACATCGCCGGAAAGCTCCATTCGCGTCGATTTTGCCGGAAAAACTTAGATTTTTAGACAACCAATTTATCTCACACGATTAAACACGAAAACGAAGCCAGAAATCGATAAAATCTAACCTTAAAGCTTTGATATCGCCGGAAAAAACGTAACTCCGACCAAGCTCTTCCCGGCGCCGATCGGACGAGAAATTTTAGGGGTTTTGCTCAGCTCGGGACGGGGAACCCAACGACGGTGGGAACGTGGCGAACGGATGTCGATCGATGCCGGAAAAGTCGAACAACGAGGGTAACACGAGTTTGGGTTGTATCCGAACTCTTCGACTATTCTTAACGGCGCACGACGAAGGATTAGGGCGAGTGGCGGTCGTGGTTCGATCGAGAAGAGGGCAGCGGTCACTCTGACGGTGCAAGAAACGGCGCGACGGTGGTGGTGAACGGACGGCGACGGTTTGTTTAGGGTAAAGGAAAAAGAGGATAATGGTAAGGGGAAGGGTCTGGAAATTTTCTTGGGGACATACCTAATTAATTCCCACTGAATATGGTAGGTAGGATATTTTATGTTTAAGATTATTTTATTTCAAAGGACATGTTTTAAATGAACTATGGGGGAAAGATTGGAGCCAAGAGCTCACTTAGCTCAGTGGCTGGGTACCCGGCTAAAGAAGCAAAGGTTGTGGGTTCGATTCCCACAACCCTCACCTCCCTTAATTTTTTTTTCTTTTACATTTTTCCTTTATTTTATTTTATTTTCTGGGTGTTACAACTCTCCCCCCTAAAAAGAAATTTCGGCCTCGAAATTTACCTGAGTTGAACAAATGTGGAAATTGTTCTACCATCGACTCAAGAGTCTCCCAGGTAGCTTCTTCAGGACCTCGATTACTCCACTGTACTTTGACCATTGGAATACGTCTGTTCCTTAGAACTCTCTCATCTTGACCCTAGATCTGAATAGGTTCCTCCTCATAAGACAAATCTGGTCTCAACTCCACATCTTGTACCTGAATAACATGGCTCGGATCTGGGTGGTACTGCCTCAACATAGATACATGAAATACATCATGAATACGGCTAAGCTGAGGAGGTAACTCAAGCTGATAAGCAACAGGCCCGACTCTCTTCCGAATACGGTACGGTTCGATAAATCTTGGACTCAATTTGCCTTTGCGCCCAAATCTCAAAACTTTCTTCCATGGAGACACCTTCAGAAAAACCTGATCACCAACCTCGAACTCAATGTCTTTCCTCCTCCGATCAGCATAGGACTTCTGTCTATCAAAAGCCTCTTTCAGACGGCTGCGGATCAATCTAACGGTCTCCTCGGTCTCTCGAACCAACTCTGGGCCCAAAGTCTTCTTCTCATACAACTCTGTCCAACATATGGGAGTACGGCACTTACGGCCATACAAAGCCTCATACGGTGCCAAGCGGATACTAGCCTGATAGCTGTTATTGTATGCAAACTCAGCCAAGGGCAAGAAATCCTCCCAACTACCACGGAAATCTATCACACATCCCCGTAACATGTCCTCAAGGATCTGAATTACCCTCTCCGATTGTCCATCTGTCTGCGGATGGAAGGATGTACTGAAATTCAGACGGGTACCTAAAGCATTGCGCAAGGCCAACCAGAATCGAGAAGTGAACCTCGGATCCCGATCAGAGATGATAGATAGAGGTACCCCATATAGTCTGACGATCTCAGAGATGTACAGTTTAGCCAGCTTCTCCAAAGAGTAGGTGACTCGAACTGGAATAAAATGAGCTGACTTGGTGAGTCGGTCAACAATCACCCATATCGAATCCTTTTTAGAAGGTGTCAGAGGGAGCCCTGTAACGAAATCCATCGCGACACGTTCCCATTTCCACTCGGGGATTTTAATGGGCTGTAATAAACCAGAAGGATGCTGGTGCTCTGCCTTAACCTGTTGGCAAGTCAAACACCGAGATACATAATCTGAAATGTCCTTCTTCATACCTTCCCAACGATATCTCTGCCTTAGGTTTTGATACATCTTGTCCCCACCGGGATGCATAGCATAAGGGCTGTTATGAGCCTCACTAAGAATAGTCCGCTTCAACTCGGCATCATCTGGTACACAATAACGACCCTTGAAGCACAGAATCCCATCCTGATCAAAGGCATAGATAGAAGTAGATCCCTACTCAACCTGTTGCATAACAGGGAGTAAGGAACTGTCTAGAAGCTGTTTGGCCTTAATTTCCTCGACCAATGTCGGTTTAACCTGCAGCTCGGCTAGCAAAGTGCCATCACTGTATATACTCATCCTAGCAAACAAGGATCTCAAGTCTGATATAGCCTTACGACTCAAAGCATCAGCAACAACATTAGCCTTCCCCGGGTTGTACTCAATCACGCAATCATAGTCCTTAAGAAGCTCAATCCAACGGCGTTGTCTCAGATTAAGCTCTCTCTGTGTAAGAATGTACTTTAGGCTCTTGTGATCTGTGTAGATATAACACTTCTCTCCGTAGAGATAGTGTCTCCAAATCTTCAGGGCAAAAACCACAGCAGCTAGCTCTAGATCATGGGTAGGATAATTACACTCATGCGGTCTCAACTGACGAGACGCATAAGCTATTACTCTGCCATCCTGCATCAAAACACAACCAAGCCCGGAGCGTGATGCGTCACTATAAACTGCAAAATCCTTCCCAGATTCGGGCTGCATCAAGACTGGAGCTTGTATTAGAGCTGTCTTCAACTTCTCGAAACTATCCTGCTGAGCATCTGTCCAGATGAATGGGACATCCTTCCTCAACAGCTTCGTCAAGGGAGCGACAATAATAGAAAAACCCTCGACGAAACGTCTGTAATACCCAGCTAAACCCAAGAAACTACGGATCTCGGAAACATTATTGGGTTGCTTCCAACTCACAATAGCCTCTATCTTGCTCGGATCAACCTGAATACCCCGAGCCGATACCACATGCCCCAGAAATGTCACCTCGTTGAGCCAAAATTCACATTTTCTCAACTTGGCATACAGTTTGTGCTCTCTAAGAGTCTGCAGAACAATCCTCAAATGCTCAACATGTTCTGCTTCAGTCCGGGAGTAGACTAGGATGTCATCAATAAACACCACCACAAACTGATCCAAATAGGGTCGAAAGACACGGTTCATCAGATCCATAAAAGCGGTAGGAGCATTAGTTAGACCAAACGGCATCACTAAAAACTCGTAATGCCCATATCTGGTGTGAATGGCCGTCTTTGCTACATCAGACCCTTTTATCTTTAGCTGATAGTACCCGGAACGAAGATCAATCTTCGAGAAAACTATGGCTCCTCGAAACTGATCAAACAAGTCATCGATCCTGGGTAGAGGATACTTGTTCTTTACTGTCAGCTTGTTCAGCTTACGGTAGTCAATACACAACCGAAGGGAACCATCCTTCTTTTTCACAAACAAGACCGGAGCTCCCCAAGGTGAAGAGCTAGGTCGGATGAAACCTCGGTCAAGGAGCTCTTGCAACTGAATCTTCAGCTCTTTAAGTTCCTTTGGGGCCATACGGTAAGGGTTCATAGAGACTGGGGCCATGCCAAGAATCAGATCAAACTCTTCTAATGGTAGTTCCATAAGGTCAGCTAGAAAGATTTCCCCTTGCACCTCGAGGGGACATCGCCTGAAAACCTTATTTACAACCACAGACTGGCCCACTGGACTCATAACGGTAATTGTATTCTCGGTGGTCTCATCAGGAATCTGGAGGTCTCGGGACACAGATCTCGATACATATGAATGGGTAGAACCATTGTCGAGCAATGCAAAATATGGAATAGAAAACATAGTAAATGTACCTGCAATGACGTCTGGCTCATCTCTGTCATCTCGGCGTCTGGTGGCATAAACAAGTGCACGCTGCCTAGCTTCGGTCATAGCTGGTCCCCCACTCTGATAGGATCAGCCTCTACTCTCAGATCTAACAGCAGACCCAGAAGCTCTACCCTGATTACGGCCTCTAGCCGGAGTCTGAACAGATGTCTGTGAACGAGCAGGTGTCTGAGTACGGGCAGGAGTCTGAGTGGACACCCCCGTGGAAGGTGAACGTGGGCAATACTTAAGGAAATGATCCATAGACCCACACCGGAAGAAAGCACCAATCATCTTCCAACACTCTCCTCCGTGTTTCCTACCACAGTGCTCACATGCAGGCATAGATGAAAAACCCAAAGAATCACCTCGACTGGTAGCTGGGACAGAATGCGCTAAAGGCCTAGAACTCGTATTACTCTTCTGAGAGTCAGCGGTGCAGGTTCTCTTATCTGGACGTCCGTAGGACTCACCCTGACTAGGTCTCCTAGATCGATCCCAATCTCGGCCTCGATCTCGACCCCGATCTCGGTCTCTATCCCTGCCATCCTGACTAGCTGCCAAAATCTCCATCTGTTCTGCAGTCTTAGCCCAATCTACTAAATTCTCAAATACCTCATCATGATGTGTAGCCACTCTGTCACGTATCCCAATACGGAGGCCCTCTGAGAACTTTTCGCATATGTCCTTCTCGGTAGGAACCAAACCAGGACCATACTTTTGTAGCTCCAGAAACTGTATCTCGTACTCGGCCACTATCATAGAACCCTGCACCAAGTCCTTGAATGTCTGACGTCTCTCCCTCAAGAACCGCTCGCCCAGATAACGGTTCCTAAAACGCTCCTTAAAGAAATCCCATGTCAATCGATCAGAGGGAACGCTACTCATAATAGATTCCCACCAGGTGCGGGCATTCCCGTTCAGCATAGATACAACACCCAAGTATTTCTTCGATGGCTCAAAACTCATCTCTGTCATACGTCGCTCGATACCATACAACCACTCCTCAGCCTCGGTCGGTGCTCCACTAAGAGATCCAGAAAAAGTCTTGATCCCGTTAGCAAACAAAGTCTGGGAGATAGGGACTTCTGGAACAACACCCGTTGCTCTAACTACACCCTGAATCAGCTGAAGACACTGTCTACTCAAACCCTCATCAGTAACCCCAGTCGTAGGCTTAGGCCCAGAAATCGTCGCTCCTCTAACCGGAGTAGCCACATCAACATCAGGAGCAAATGACGGAGCAGACGAGACAGATGTCAGAGCAGTTGGGGTAGTCGAAACTGAAGGACCACGAGGGGCAGAAGGCTCGGTAGAAGGTGGAGGATCTACGGGGGCATGAGCATCAACACGAGCAGATGGAGAAATTACTAGATCGTCCATCGAGTCTGCAAATCTAACGGGTCGACCTCGCCTACGAGCGGGTCGTCGACCCCTGCTGGTGCTCATCTCATAGAATCTCTACAAAGATAAAACTTAGGATCAGTTTATGACACCGGAGAATCGAACACAATTAAGCATGTAAAATTGGGTGATATGGCCTCTTTCACAATACTTTGAAAAACGTTTTTAAAACACTACATTATAAGGACTTTTCCACAGTCCGAGGGTTTAAAACCAAAAGCTCTGATACCAACTAAATGTAACCCCCTAGACCGGCCTATGCGGAAAGACCAAGTCTAGTAAGGCACATTAAAGTTTAAAACTCAAGTAGAAAACATATTTGCAAACTAAGCGTTAATTTCAACAGCATAACGACAGAACTTAGTGAAAACCATCAAGTTAAATAAACCTGATTAACACGTCAAACAGTAATACTTTCCAAAATCATTCTCAACATAGACTACATAAATAATATAGACAACCATGATTACTTAACTAAACCCATCATAGGATGGTTACAAAATAAGTATCAGTTAGCATATCAAAATACTTCTAGTTTAATACCATACATAACAAAATATAGGCACATGTCACCCTGAAAGTGCAAACGGTGGATAGAAACATTACATTCAAAAAGAATACCAAATGTGTCGATCCTCCAAGTGTCGGCTACGGGGTGGCCTATCCAAAATATCTACAAGGGGAAAGAATTTGGGGCGTGAGCTAGAAAGCTCAGTGTGTTCCAACAGTGCAAGTAAAACATATACAACAACAATATAATATACATTTCTAGTTCAAAAACATAAAGTTCAAGTAACAGTACGATTCGGTTTAATCTTTTCTCTACCCTCCAACCATACTCAAAGAGGCAGTTCCCCAAAACTGCGTCAAAGGCATTAACCAGTGCCCATTGGGCATAGGTGCCAACCTAAGGGAATACCTTAGGAACGGTATGGTACGGTAGGAATTACCCTAGCCGAAGCATAGGAACCTGTAACGGTAAGGAATTACCAGCTGGATCAGAGCTGAACCTGGGGTCACTTCATATTCTATCCCAAATACCCCAGTAACAACCTATGTAATAGTTCGATTATCAATAACAACTGTAATTTCGGTAAATGTAAAATAAACATGTATTTTCCATAAAGCGGTAATCAGCAAGCATATTGTTCAATCAAAACTATGATGTATCACACATATAATATTATCATGCTTATTTTATAAATCATATCATAATCATGCAAAAACACTTTATCAATCATGAGCATGTGTTTAGTTTAATAACATATTTTCATCATGTAAAACAATATTAAAATGGTTATATAGCACACAAGGAACACACCTCAAAAGATGAGATCGGTCAGAAGATCTATCGAGCACCAAGATCACGCTCCGCTACAGTACTGGAACCTAAATAGACAGGGATTATGGTTACTAACAGATTTACACCTTAATCATAGTAAAATACTAAGTTTTCAGGTCGTACGAGTGACGATAGGATCACGAGGCGGTACAGATCGAGACGAGCTGGGCTGGGCGTAGGCACGGTCAGGAGATCCATGAGTACCTATTAGATCAGAAGATGAACATCAGTCATCAATCATCAATTTCTCTTGAAAGACATAACTTATACATATGCATGTTCGGGTTCAACGTCTAATTTAGAGGCTTTCGGGTTAGAATTTTGCGAAACGGGCTTCAAAATCGGACTCAGGACGTCGAAAAACATAAAATAGGGCTTTTCGGGAAAAGTTGACTTTTTGGTCAAAGTCAACGCTAACGTCAGCGGTCAAAGTCAACACTGATGTCATGCTGACGTCACTGGTCCAAGGCTGACTCGGCGAGTTGACTCACTGGGTTGACTCGGACAAGTTGACTCACTGAGTTGACTCGAACGAGTTGACTCACTGAGTTGACTCACTGAGTTGACTCGGTCAACGGGTCGGGTCGGTCAACGGATCGGGTCAACGGGTAAACGGGTCGGGTCGACGGGTCAACAGGTCAGGTCGACGGGTCAACAGGTCAACGGGTCGGGTCAACGGGTTTGACCGAGTTGACCGGTTCAACCAGTTCGGTCTACATGGACCGGCTCTTACCTTAAAGAACCCTAAAGTCACCGGAACATCGCCGGAAAGCTCCATTCGCGTCGATTCTGCCGGAAAAACTTAGATTTTTAGACAACCAATTTATCTCACATGATTAAACACGAAAACGAAGCCAGAAATCGATAAAATCTAACCTTAAAGCTTTGATATCGCCGGAAAAAACGTAACTTCGACCAAGCTCTTCCCGGCACCGATCGGACGAGAAATTTTAGGGGTTTTGCTCAGCTCGGGACGGGGAACCCAACGACGGTGGGAACGTGGCGAACGGACGTCGATCGATGCCGGAAAAGTCGAACAACGAGGGTAACACGAGTTTGGGTTGTATCCGAACTCTTCGACTATTCTTAACGGCGCACGATGAAGGTTTAGGGCGAGTGGCGGTCGTGGTTTGATCGGGAAGGGGGCGGCGGTCACTCTGACGGTGGCGGTGCAAGAAACGACGCGGCGGTGGTGGTGAACGGACGGCGGCGGTTTGTTTAGGTTAAAGGAAAAAGAGGATAACGGTAAGGGGAAGGGTCTGGAAATTTTCTTGGGGACAGACCTAATTAATTCCCACTGAAAATGGTAGGTAGGATATTTTATGTTTAATATTATTTTATTTCAAAGGACATGTTTTAAATGAACTATGGGGGAAAGATTAGAGCCAAGAGCTCACTTAGCTCAGTCGCTGGGTACCCGACTAAAGAAGCAAAGGTTGTGGGTTTGATTCCCACAACCCTCACCTCCCTTAATTTTTTTTTCTTTTACATTTTTCCTTTATTTTATTTTATTTTATTTTCTGGGTGTTACAATTGCTCTTGCCATCAGTACAAAAAAAATGTGTGAATTATGAGGGAATTTCTGACGAAATTCAGTTTTAGTAACGGAATTTCCGACGGAAGAGAGCCGTCATTAAAACGCTGGTCAGACACAACACTTCCGACAGAATAAAATAGTCTGTCAAAAAATTTGTGACGCCGAGGAAACATTTAAAATCCGTCGAAAATTGATATATATATATTATATTTCATGTTCCCGATGGATTATATTATTCCACCGAGAAAAGATAATTTCTGACGGAACATTTAAAAGCCGTCAAAAATTAATATATATAAAATAAAATATTTGATGTTTCCGACAAATTACATATATTCCCTCGGAAATTAAATTTTTTTAGGGATTTCATATATTCCATCAAAAATTTAAATCTTAATTTTTAAAAAAAGAGGGGAAATTTTCCCGGGATTTCCACCCGAAAATTTTTTCATTCCCTCCAAAATGTTTTTTTTAATTTACAACAGATAACATCTATTCTAAATATTATTTTTTTTAAAAAAAAAAAGAAAAAAATTGCTAACAAAATCGGCTATAGCTTCATCTTGGCCACAAACTATGAGTATTTTCTTCATGTTAATCCATAGCATGCAAATAGGCAACGAGGTAACCAAAAGCAAGGGCTCCGTTGGATTTTTAGGCCAAATGGAAGTAAATATTTAGAATATAGGGGATGTTGGAAAATATTTGAGGATATAGGCCATTTTCTACAGTACACGGGGACCTCGCCACCTGCACATGGCGAGGTTTGAGAAAAAAATATTCTCCAATTTCTCCAATTTCTTCAATTTCTTCAAACATTTATTTTTATTTGGATTATTCTCCAATTTTTTCCAAAAGCAAGAGCATTGTTCTTTGCAACATGATGTCGAGAAGGTTGTAATTCCGAGCATCGAAAGCTTGTCCGCAAATGGACACCATTCTCATGGCAAGACCGAAGAAAATAGAGTAATCAGTGATGTTAGTGAATCAAATGGTAATCAAATCACCCGACGAAGCAGTCAAGAAAGAGCATATGTAAATTAATGACGTGAATATAACATGAGACCTGTTAGTATCATGGGAAGAGCTATCTTGGCTATGGAAATGGCTTCCTCAAGTGCAAGAAGGATCAAACGGACACTTTCTAGCTTCTGGGTGTTGATTGTTATGTTGGAAGCTTTAGGGGTTATTGGAACAATTGGAGTCTTTTTATTTGAACAAGGTAAGGCACGTTTGAATTGCAATTGCATGTGTGAATTAGAAGATGTGAGCTGACAAATATTTTTCTTTTTGCTTGGAATTGAGAAAGGAAAAATGTATCGTGTGGGGGATTTGATGAAATTGGAGGATGAGTAGAGGGGGGTTTTATAGTGGGTTTTAGGGGACTACTCATCCATGTTTTGAAGTTGTTATATATAAAATATAATATTTTATATTTCCGACAGATTACATCTATTCCGTCAGAAATTGTTTAGTTCTTGAGGGATTATATATATTCTGTTGGAAATTTAAATCTTAAATTTAAAAAAAAAATTGGAAGGCAAAATTTTTCGGGATTCCTACCCTATTTTTTTTATTCCCTCCAAAATTTGAAATTTTAGTTCTCGAGGGATTACATTTATTCCGTCGAAAATTTAAATCTTTTTTTTAAAAAAGGTTATTATTTTAGGGTCTAGAGTTTAGTATTAATTGTTTATGGTTTATGGTTCACTTTAAGGTTATTGATTTATGAGTTTAATTCTAATTCTTTAAGGTTGATGGTTTAAATTTTAAGATTAAGTTTAGGGTTATTATTTTATGTGATTAATTCTGATTCCTTAAGGTTTATGGTTAGTTTAGGGTTATTGGTTTATGTGATTGATTCCGATTCAACTTGTTAATGTTGTGCATTTGAGTTTAGGGTTAAACATTTGCTTATTGTGCTTTTAAAATCCGACAGAATCGAGCGTTTTGGAGGTCACCGGCGGGTTCCATTCTCCAAGAGCTTGAACGGATAGGTGGGTTCCATTCTCCAAATGCATGAATAGATAGGCGGGTTCCATTCTCCAAAAGCCCGAACGTATATGCGGGTTCCATTCTCCAAGAGCCTGAACGAATAAGCGAGTTCCATTCTCCAAGAGCTTGAACGGATTGGCGGGTTCCATTCTCCAAGAGCCTGAATGGATAGGCGGGTTCCATTCTCCAAAGCTCGAATAGATAGGCGGGTTCCATTCTCCTTATGCCTGAACGGATATGCGGGTTCCATTCTCCTTATGCCTGAACGGATAGGCGGGTTCCATTCTCCTTATGCCTGAACGGATAGGCGAGTTCTGAAAGATAAAAGTTCCATTCTCCAAGAGCTTGAATGGATAGGCGAGTTCTGAAAGATAAAAGTTCCATTCTCCTTATGCCTGAACGGATAGGCGAGCTTCGTTTTACGGGAAAAGCTTTAAAATACCTGTTGAAAATAGGTAAAAATGATATGATGATGTGAGTTAGCATGCCCCTAATCCTAGGGATGCCTAACTACAAATGATGCATGAATTATGACATCAATATTGCTCGGATGCTTTCACTCTTCGGATCGGTCAATCTCGACCTTCTTCTTGTCTCTTCTTCTTCTCAATCTCTTTTGGCTTTCTTATCTCTGCCAAATCTCGATCTCTTGGTCTCTTCTCAAAAGACGACTACTGACTTTCACTGGTCAGACTGGACATAACACATGTCGTAGTGCTCGTTCTCAAAACATTGCCCCCTATTCAAACTAGGTCTTCAACCATTCTCTTCGTCTTAACTCATTATGACGACTTTTCCCTCTTCTCAATATTAGGAGAAGCACATGCCCCCAAGTTCTTGAACTTTTTCTGGAGTTCATTTTATTAAGTGCTCGAACGCTTTCACTCTTTGGATTGGTCCATCTTGACCTTCTTCTTCTTCTTCTTAATCTCTTCTAGCTTGTTCATCCTTGCAAAATCTCAATCTTTTGATCTCCTCTCGAAAGATAACTGCTGACTTTCACTGGTCAGACTGGACATAACACTTCTCATAGTGCTCGCTCTCAAAACATTGCCCCCTACTCAAATTGGGTGCTCAACCATTCTTTTCGTCTTAACTCAACACGACGACTTCTTCTCTTCTCTCAACAATAAGGGAAGCACATGCCCCCAAGTCCCTAAACTTTTCTCTTAAGTTCATTAAGGTCCACTTCTCATCTTCTAAAGAAATCGAAGCATTTCGACAAAAATTCGTTTCCAGTCCTTGAACTGTAGTTTGTAGAAATCTACTATTGTCCATACCATGGCCACTGACAAGCTGTCATTTGTATTCATGGCATTGCATTCCAATACTTTATCCCCGAAGCAATGGGAAATTAATTTGTGTTCACAAAATATTTAGATTGCATCTTCTAATTTCAACATGAGATGCGTTTTCGAAAAATATACTTTCTTTTCAAATTAGGGATATATCAAGTCAAATTAAATACCCCAAATATCAAGTGCATGAACGACACTACTATGACTTACCAAGGATTGCCTCAAGCATCATGTGCCTAGGAGACCTCGAAAGCTGAGCTGATGTCTGAAAATGTGACATACTCTCCGAGTTATTTCAGTCTTTTAATCATTTAGGCTTATCTTCTATAGTCTTCGCCTTTATCATTTCTTTATAATTCTAGGGAAGTCAACTCATCACATTCCTTTGGCTCGAAATAAATGATGGAGAAAACAACAAAACCCCGAGCTAGTCGGCATTGTCATGATTTGAAAATATTACCATCACTCATGTAGCTAAAGTGAATGGTGCATAGCAACCTTATTGGTCTTTTGCTACAACGGAGTGCCAAAAAAACTCCACACTTGTATCCAAAGATGCCGATTACCAGGCTTCGAACATTGGAGTGCTTTTGTTACGCTTTTATTATCATTTCTCTTTTTTTCTTTTTCTGTTCTTCTTTTTTTTCTTTTTCTTTTTTTCGCTTTTTCCTTATTCTTTCTTTTTTACCTCTTTCTATTTTCCTCTTTCTCTTTCTTCTTTTCTCTTTTTTCTCTCTTTTTTCTTTTTCTTTAGTCTTCTTTCTCTTTTTTTTCTCTTTTTCTTCTTTTAGCGCGGAAGGTTTCCTGTTATTCTCCCGAAGGCCCTAATTCTATGTGTACTTAATTCGGTGACCAAATTAACTCGGAGTGTAAGCAACATATTCATCATCTTAAAAGCTTTCGATTTCCACTAGACAAAGGTGGCTCGAAGTCAACCTTTGGGGTCAAGGTCAATGTCCCATGTGCAATTGATATACGAGGACTCAATAGACAAATATATACACACAAAATGAAAAAGGTAATTGAAACACAAAACACAGTGCATCCTTTTATTGAAATTAAAAAACATGCAATCTATTGTCCTTACAAAAAGATCTTTGCTACTTTCGGGCAAAGGGTAAAGTGGAGCACTTCACAGAAAAGATTAAAATGCAATGGAATGAAGGCAAACAAACTTGGATGCACTAACACTCTTAACTACTGCTAGGCTAGCCGTCCATCCCAACCCTTAAGCTTCCCCGAGGAATTGAATCTCCTTATTGTCCATCAGTTCCTGAACCAACTGCTTAAATTCCGGACAACTCTGAATCTCGTGCCCCACAGTCTGATGGAACTGACAGAAAGATTCATGGCCATCATATGCCCCATTCGGACCCTTCTAAAGTCGGCTTCTAACTTAGCAAAACTTTCCTCCATTTGCCTTCTTTGATGGTGAGTAAAGTGTGGGTGTGGAATCTTCGGTAGTCACGAATGCTGCCATGACCCCGAACAATTAATCTCTTGATTTAATGATGTAATGCATGAAATGTGTATGCATAACTGAAACAAATGATTGAAGGCGACAAATTAAAAAACGCAAAATCGAATGCAAGGAAATGTTGATTCGATGAACATCCTCATTAAACAACTTTCCAAAACGGAGATCAAGCCTTGTTACAACGAGGCAAGAAAGTAAACACATAGAGTACGATTTTCAATAAATTTTTCTCGTCCCCTCTTTCTAAATTAGCGCGCTCCGAGAGCTTCGTTGCTATGGACTATTTTCTCCCGTTGTGAAAGTTTTCAACTTTAGACTGTTCTCGAATCAACAGCTCGTATGAGAATGCGATGAGTATGCAAAAATAAGCAAAACAAGAAGGCAACTGGGTTAGTATCAACAATAATGAATACTTGAATACAACAAGCAAAAGGAAACACATCAAAGCAAATTAACGATGCAATACCTAATAGCATGAATTCTAAATCTACGGTTATCCGCATGGCTCTAATCGGGGTGGGCTTCTTAAATTCTCACTCATGTGGTTTCGGTTCTAACAAGGGTACTCGAACATATCTTATCACCTACTAAGGAAACAAGAACCCCAATTCTGGCCCACTACAAGCTTGCGAATTGGTTTCGGTTCGAGGGAAAGCACGACCTAATGACGTGGAGGGTTGCTCACATGTCAAAAGCGTGGATTCCGGAAGTGAATTATCGACCCGTGGAGAGATACTCACGTGGGTATGGCGTTTCACTCCCACTTACGGGACGAAGCTCGGGTATAAAGCTTAATGCGTGATGCAACACATGTCGGTGATTCCTTTGAAATTAAATGAAAAATTAATTCAAAGACCACCAATTATCGAAGCTAGTGTAATTAAAGTTCTATTTTCAAGGAAGAACCACCGCGCTAAAGTCAAATTAAATTTCAAAAATTTTCATCATTAAAAGCAATAATAATTTTTTGGCTTAACTCTCTTTTGTTTTGAAAAACAAAATTGTCCCCAGCGGAGTTGCCAGACTCTAACAAGGTTTCTTTTCACAAGGGTCCCCGCTTTTTTTTGAAAACATTTAATTAAAAGGGGGGTTTTATGAAAATTTGAGTTTTGGGAAAAAAAACCTTTTAAAAATCTTTTTTCGGTAGGAGTCGCCACCGGCCACTGAGGTAGACCGAACACCGTAAAAACTAAACCAGAGATTCGTTTAAAAGGTTTTGGGAGTTGGTTACATGTGGGGAAGGGTTACACTTACAAAATATATAATATATGTATTTAATATGTAAATGGTGAAGGTTTCAAGTCTTATAACTCAAGTTGGAGGATTGGCATCATAAATATTTATTGTCAGCAAAGTTTGGGACAAGTTGAGGAGTAGAAGAGAGAAAGTCCCTTGTCATAAACTTCTGTAGGGGAATTTAGAATAGAGCAAGCAAGTAGATCATGTTGTATTTGACTCCTCCTTGATTGGATGATTGTAAATGGTAAAAGTAAATCCCCAGGCTTAACAATAAGCAGAATAGCATGGAATGCATCCTTTGGCAAGAAACCTTAGAGAAGCTGCAAGACAAGTTCACAGCTTGTTTAATTGGATTAAACTTATAGGGTTATTTGATTTTTTCCATATTTAATTTCATATTTAGATTAAATTAGCTAAACGTATACACTTTGAAAAAACTAACCAATTTTGGATTTCAAAAACCAAACTGAATTGAATAAGCTAATTGAATAGATAAAAAAATGGTTAAATGAATTTGATCTATTCTGTTTAACGGACTATTTACTCGCTCCCTAGGCCCTAACTACATGCGCAAGAAGTGATCTTACTCTCTAAATGCTCTAATTTTTTAGTATTTTACTTTACAGTTCAGTCACTACAAAAAAAATGATTGAAACGATTCAATCTATTGGTAGAAATGTTGTATATTGACATTCTGATTGAAACGCCTTTTTATCATAAATGTAACAGTGTACGGTAGCAGAAAACGAATTGATGTGAATGCTGCCCCTCCTATTTCTCTCTGCCTTGATTAAAATTTGATGGCTTGCGAGGAATGGATCAGTGCTTGAAGGTAAAAGCATGAATTGATAAAACTTGATCAATAAGCATCGTATTAAAGCTATTGATGAAAGTTGGTTTTATATGAGCCATTGTGCGGTAATCCTAGACATTGTTCATCTCTTGTAAAATTTTCAGGTTAAACAATCAACTATTATTTGGTTGTCACCCACTTTCGAGATTCTATATATGAAATCCGATACAGATATGTCTGTTTTGTTTTCAGGTCCTATCGGTGTAATGGACACAACTGGTGTTGAACTTCAAGCAGTAAAGCTGGCGATGTAAGAAAGAAGAAAAAAATGCTTGATAATCGAATCTAATACGGATATTTACGGTGGATGGTTTACACTTATTCATTAACAGAAATGTAACTTTATTACATGACATCACCCAAGTTGATCATCCATTGGAGCAAACTTTACTAGAGAAATAGGTTTAGTGAGAACATCTGCAATTTGTTCTTCCGTTGGAGGAATATAATTCACGATTAGTTGCCCTACTAGTACTCTTTCGCGAACGAAATGTAAATCAATTCCACCATGCTTGAAGAGGGCATAATGTAAGTCAAACTGTTGACTTAGACTTTAGAGTTGTATTATTCTCCAATATCTTTCTGGTTCCTTTACCTTTCTCTTATTCAATTCAAATATCTTTGATATTACACATTTGGCTTCATTACATGACATCACCCCAAACTAAACATCAAAAATGAATGATAAAACATTATCTAATTGGTTCACCACAATCAACATTGTAGATAAGTTGCAGACAACCTTTGCATATATATGAGATAAATGACAACAATAATGGCAAAAAAAAAACAGTTGAAATACAATTGAGCGGGGTGTGCCAGGCCCGAGCAATAGTGCAACGCTTGAGCGACTCTCGAGAATCCTAGTAGCAAGCTACTAAAATGGAAACTCCCCCTCAAAAAATAAATTTAATATCGTGTGAGCCAATGGCTCACATATCAGATATTAAACTGATAAGAACAGATACTACACTTGATCTTAGCCAAAAGGCCGAGAAAGGTATGCTTTTACCTGTGAAAGCCCGTTTATTTTATATCAAGATTCTAGCCTCATCCCTTCATGTCAGAGCGGTGTGGGATTTATGCAGTACATTTAGCATATTGTTTGTAATCTGCTTCTAGGAAACTAATGACCAACACCTTCAATTACACTTGCAGAATATGTAATATAACTCAACTTGGAGGATTGGCATCAGAAAAATTAGTAATTGGCTTTACATTTAGCATATTGTTTGTAATCTGCTTCTAGGAGTTGATGTGAAGGTATAGGTGGAACTGAAGAGAAAAAAGAATTGAACTAGAACTGGGTGGGGTGCGCCAGGCACAAGCAATAGTGCAACGCTTGGGAGACGCTCAAGAATCCCAGTAGCAAGCTTCTGTGATGGACCCTCCCCTCAACAAATAAATTTAATATCGTATGAGCCAATGGCTCACATATCAGATACTAAACTGATAAGAACAGATACTACACTTGATCTTAGCCAAAAGGCCGAGAAAGGTATGATTTAAAAAGGCAAAGCCCGCTTGTTTTATAGCCAGATTCTTCCCTTACCCATTCATACCTGAGTGATGTGGGATTTAAGCAATACATTTAGCATATTGTTTGTAAGTTGCTCCTAGGAAACTAATGACCAACACCTTTGATTACACACTTACAAATATATATCTAATTATAAACATTGCATCGAGTTTGGTCGGTTAATGCATATGTACTCTGGCATATTTTAATTTTATTATAGACATTTTATTGAAAATTTCCTTACCAATATATATCTACGTGATTTCAGCATATTTCGTGCTGCTCGGTTATCTATAACTGTATTACTAAGATAATAGCTAATAGACTGAAAGTATGCTTGTCTTAGGTTATAGAGGGAAGGAGTTTGGTTCACAATGGCACAGGAAATTGCTTATGGTTATGGAAGAAAGCACTTATCTTCCGATATGCATTGAAAGTCAACCTTAAGAAAGCATCTGATTCCCTTAATTGGGATTTCATTTTGCAAGTGTTAACAGTTTTAGATTACCACTACTAAATTTTCAATGCTCATATTCAATGGTGGAGGATGCTGCAAATGTGGATTTCGACCCAGCTCGATACGGAGGTGTTAGGAGGAACAAGAAAGTTGCCCTCCAATACTTTGGCGAACGAAATGTAAATCAATTTCAACATGTTTGATGCTAATAGCAAGCTACTGTGATGGAACTCCCCCTCAAAAAATAAATTTAATATCGTGTGAGCCAATGGCTCACGTATCAGATATTAAACTGATAAGAACATATACTACACTTGATCTTAGCCAAAAGGCCGAGAAAAGTATGCTTTTACCAGTGAAAGCCCGCTTCTTTTATAGCCAAATTATTGCCTCATCAGTCATCCCTTCATTTCAGAGTAGTGTAGGATTTGAGCAATACATTTAGCATATTGTTTGTAACTTGTAAGCTGCTTCAAGGAAACTAATGACCAACACCTTCGATTACACTTACAAATCTATCTTACTTCATATTTAAATTAACACAAATGAACTTTTATCAATTTTTTCAAGCAACTTGGAGCATAGTGGGGATGAATGTTTTGTCATCCTGGAGTCTTGGAGTATCACCCTACTTTCAAGGTTCTATATATGTAATTCGATGCAGACATGTCTGTTTTGTTTTCAGGTCCTCTCGGTTCAATTGATACAACCGGTGTTGAACTTCAAGTGGTAAAGCCGGCGATGGAGGTTTTCTTACAAACAAAGTGAAAGAAGAAAAAAATGGTTGATAATCGAATATGATTCGAATATTTATGTTGGACGGTATTCACTTGTTCAATAATAGAAATGTAAATGCATAATGTGTAGGATTAACTACCTTGCTAGTATTCTTTCGCAAACGAAATGTAAATCAGTTTCAATGCTAAATTGCTAATGTATAGGATTAGTAGCCATACAAACAATGTGATTTTACCCACTAGGGAAACTCCAAGCAACATGATTTCGTCCAAGAAAAATATAGAAGCCAGGTCCAATAGATCTGAGTAATAATTCGATACATAAGACAAAATAAAAGTAACAAACAAATAGTTGAAACTAAACACAGACTAAAAGATTCTAAAAAGGAAAAATTGTAATGGAATTGGGTGGGGTGCGTCAGGCCCGAGCAATGGTGCAACGCTCGAGAATCCAAATAGCAAGCTAATGTGATGGAAGCTCCCCTCAAAAAATAAATTTAATATCATGTGAGCATATGGCTCACGTATCTGATATTAAATTGATAAGAAAATATACTACACTTGATCTTAGCCAAAAGGCCGAGAAAGATATGCTTTTGACTGTCAAAGCTCGCTTCTTTTATAGCTCGATTCTTGCCTCGTCCCTTCATATCTGAGCACTGTAGGATTTAAGCAGTACATTTAGGATATTATTTGTAAGCTGCTTCTAGGAAGCTAATGACCAACACCTTGGATTACATCTACTTAAGATTTAAATTCACACAAACAAAATTTTGGAGTATCATTTTTTGGGTGTAAAGATTTTAGATGGTCAATATTTTACAAGTTGTTCAACATTTTTTCAGTACCGGTACTATTTTGAATGGATTCAATTCTACCATTTTGGCCTTGGTTTCTAAGGTGCAGAACCCTAATGAAGCCACTGATTTTCAGACTCCACATCACCCTCGTCAAAATTAAACCATTGAAAATATTAAGTGAGAATTTGGTATTGAGAAGACTCATGCAGATGCAACGAAGTTCTAGAAAGGCTCGTCGATCAATGTCGAGCTTTCATTGCAGGTAAAAATGCTTTATCTCTCTTTTTTTCTGCTGCTCTAGGCGCTATAATATCAATGTGATGCTTTTGGCTTCAGGTTGCTCTTGTCGTCAGTACAAAAAAAAATGTGTGAATTATGAGGGAATTTCTGACGAAATTCAGTTTTAGTAACGGAATTTCCGACGGAAGAGAGCCGTCATTAAAACGCTGGTCAGAAACAACACTTCCGACAGAATAAAATAGCTCGTCAGAAAATTTGTGACATGAGGAAACATTTAAAATCCGTCGAAAATTGATATATATATATATATATTATATTTCATGTTCCTGATGGATTATATTATTCCACCGAGAAAAGATAATTTCTGACGGAACATTTAAAAGCCGTCAAAAATTAATATATATAAAATACAATATTTGATGTTTCCGACAGATTACATATATTCCCTCGAAAATTAAATTTTTTTTTGAGGGATTTCATATATTCCATCAAAAATTTAAATCTTAATTTTAAAAAAAGAGGGAAAATTTTCCCGGGATTTCCACCCGAAATTTTTTTCATTCCCTCCAAAATATTTTTTTTTTAATTTTCAAGAGATAACATCTATTTTAAATATTATTTTTTTTAAAAAAGAAAAAAATTGCTAACAAAATCGGCTATAGCTTCATCTTGGCCACAAACTATGAGTATTTTCCTCATGTTTATCCATAGCATGCAAATAGGCAACGAGGTAACCAAAAGCAAGAGCATTGTTCTTTGCAACATGATGTCGAGAAGGTTGTAATACTGAGCATCGAAAGCTTGTTCGCAAATGGAGACCATTCTCATGGCGATACCGAAGAAAATAGAGTAATTAGTGATGTTAGTGAATCCAATGGTAAGCAAATCACCCGACGAAGCAGTCAAGAAAGAGCATATGTAAATTAATGACGTGAATATAACATGAGACCTGTTAGTTTCATGGGAAGATCTATCTTGGCTATGGAAATGGCTTCCTCAAGTGCAAGAGGGATCAAAGGGACACTTTCTAGCTTCTGGGTGTTGATTGTTATGTTGGAAGCTTTAGGGGTTAATGGTTCGTATAAGTTGGAACAATTGGAGTCTTTGATTTGAACAAGGGAAGGCACGTTTGAATTGCAATTGCAGGTGTGAATTAGAAGATGTGAGCTGACAAATATTTTTCTTATAGTGGGTTTTAGGGGACTACTCGTCCATGTTTTGAAGTTGTTATATATAAAATATAATATTTTATATTTCCGACGGATTACATCTATTCCGTCAGAAATTTTTTAGTTCTTGAGGGATTATATATATTCTGTTGGAAATTTAAATCTTAAATTTAAAAAAAAAATGGAAGGCAAAATTTTCGGGATTCCTACCCTAATTTTTTTTATTCCCTCCAAAATTTGAAATTTTAGTTCTCGAGGGATTACATTATTCCGTCGAAAATTTAAATCTTTTTTAAAAAAAGGTTATTATTTTAGGGTCTAGAGTTTAGTATTAATTGTTTATGGTTTATGGTTCACTTTAAGGTTATTGATTTATGAGTTTAATTCTAATTCCTTAAGGTTTATGTTTAGTTTAGGGTTATTGGTTTATGTGATTGATTCCGATTCAACTTGTTAATGTTGTGCATTTGAGTTTGATTAAATATTTAAATCAAAGCTTCATGTGTACAATATTTGAACTAAATATAAAGTTTCAACTTTCATGTGTACAATTATACATTCACGTCAAAATCAAAATGGGATTTGCAATTGTGGGGTTTTGAACCCACAACCTTACCCCATTCTTCTCCCATGTGTGTTTAATCATTGAGCCAGGTGCTCATTTCTATTAAGGGTTTGCCTGCATTAATATTTGAGTTAAGTTTGCGAGGCCTATTGAATAAGATTTAATAAAAAAAACGTGTATGTCCACCTTTCCCATTTTATTTTTTTGTTGAAATCAATGAGATGAGTTTCCAGAGAGTTCTGAAACCCCTTTCGACACCTCACCGTCCCCGTCCGACCTAGCCCACCGCGCCGTCGTGAGTGTCACTGTCGTTACCTGAGTGATCGTCGTCTCGCCTTGGTCACGACCCAGTTGACCACTCTCGCATCAGAGCAGCCGTTTGCCGTGGGCAACATTTGAAAGTTTCGTTTCCCCCATCGTCGCCTCTGTTTTTCAGCGATATCATTGTCGTCGCTAGTGGTGCCATCAAGCTCCCAGTGCTAAGGCGAACAAAACACAACTTACCGATCACCAAACCGTCGTCGGAGGGACCTTCATCAGAGCAGTATGGGGTTCGACTTTTTTTTAAATGTTTTGGGTAATTTCCGTTCATATTCCGACATGCTTGTTTGAGATTTGAGTTTAGTTTAAACATTTGCTTATTGTGCTTTCAAAATCCGACAGAATCGAGCGTTTTGGAGGTCATCAACGACTTTTCGACGAAGGTTCCGGCGAGATCCGTTTTGGGTAAGTGTGTTGAACCAGCCCAACCGGTCTGAACTGACCCAACCGGTCTAGTCACTTAACTGGTTCGAGTGTAATCACCGATTTTGTCCGAAACTTAAACCTCGTCTGATCCATGTCGATCTAGGGCTTATCGGGCTATTAAGTAATTTTCTAAAGCAAGGAAAAGAGAAAAGGGAGAAAAAGAAAAAGAAAAAATAAAATAATAAGAAAAAGAAGAAAAACGAAAAAAAGAGAAAAAGGAAAAAAAAGAAGATAAAAAAGAAAAATGAGATTATACTATTAATATTACTACTAGGGTGTTATTATTGTATGTACTATTATTAGTATTAGTATATTATACTAATTATCACTATTTACCATTATTTTGCTTTATTTTTTATACTTGATCATTTATTATTATTATTATTATTATTATTATTATTATTATTATTATTATTATTATTTCTTTTTTATCATTATCTATTAATATTATTGTTCTTATCATTGTTACCATTATTATTATCATTGTGTTGATTATTATTATATCTCTTAATGTTATTATTAGTATTATTATTATCTTAACAAAATAAAAAATAATACATGAGTAAATAAAGCCCAACAATTTATAAATAAAGTCAATTTACATTCTTTTAGTACTTTTAATCCTATTAATATGTATGTATTTCCCTTATATCGACATGTTCGCTCCTTTTTAAATGTGTTATCATGATTAGTTAAGAATAATTATGCTAAATCATATCGTTTGTGTATTTGTTTCTTAAGCTTTCATATATTTTGCTTGATTTATTTGTATAATTTTACGTCTCGTTTATTGAATTTATAAGTTGCATCCGAATCTTAAAAAATCGTAATGCGAATGTCTTTTTATTCGGGAATGAACGAGGCCAGTACCAGTCGTAGTGGTGGTGGTTCGGACGTTCCTTCTCGATTAAGACTTTTAAAATTTACTCAATCGTATAACCAAATTTCGATATGAATCGTCACTTTAATTCGCAAAATTTAATATTAACTAAGCGATAATGGTTTTGGTACCGATTTTAGGGAGGACGGGGGTGCTCATCCTTCCCCGCGTGTAACCGACTCCCGAGCCCATTTTTTGGAAAAATCTCTGGTTTTATTTCAGTGTCAGGTCTACCATTTTTAAATGGCTGGTGGCGACTCCTTTTTTTTTCAAAAATCCGATTAAATTTTCAAAATCTATTTAAAAGCTGGTTGTTCCAAGTGACACCGATATTTTCTAAAATTTAGTCGCAACAGATGGCGACTCTGCTAGGGACAAATTTTTGTTTTCAAAAACAAAAAAGAGAGTTGAGCCAAAAAAACTTTACCGTTTAATTAATATTGAAAGTTGCAAATTAAAGTGACTGAATCGATCGATATTTGTTTATAAGTGCGAGGTTATTTTAAACGCATTTAAAATTGGCATTTAAACTCGTTTGTCTAAGTGGGGGGAAAACGCTAGTGCTTTCGTGAGGATATCGTTCCTCCGTATGGGCCTAGCAAGTACCTTCGGGGCTCGAATACCCTATGTCTCCGTGAGAATATCGTTTCTCCGTACGGATATAGCTAAAAGGCCCCCTTGAATTGAACTCGGTTGAGAGGAGCCTATAATGGGTGATGACCGGGGGCCTTGCTACCCTTAGTAGGGGACAACGAGGACAATTCAAGTATCTCATAGAACCAAGACTGCATGTAGCGAATTTAGAATGCCCACACCTTTAGAGCCATACGGATAACCTAGGTGTGCTAGATAAATAGGGTTGCTTGTTTAATGCGCATTTTATTTCCCTTTTGTTTATCATGTTAAATTATTTTTATTAGATACTAACACATTTTTCTTTTGTGTTTTGTGTTCCTTTTTCCTTTTGCATTTCACATTTGCATTGCATATTTTAAAGGTGTTGAATCAGGGTGGTTCTACTCATTATCAAAAGGCAGTCATTATGGATGGGAGGTTTCTTAAAAAGGAAGAGGTCAACTCTCAGGTCAGACATTGGTCAGAAATAAACCAAAGAGTTCAGGGGGGCAGTCCACCAAGTGAGTGTATTGTACCGAGTTACACTTATGTGAGCCTTCAACAAAGTGATCTTTACGAGTTGAAAGGAATTTGGGAGAGTTGGGACGTGAGACTACAAGGCTTGTTTCGGAGGAATTATGGTGATGTGGCAGATCTAATCTATGTAAGAATCAATGAACCGTTATTCCGGGCTTTGTTTGAGTTTTGGAACCCCGTCTTCTATTGTTTTACTTTTAATGGAGAAGATTTGATGCCTACCATCGAGGAGTATACGACCCTTCTTCATTATAAGTGAGTAAACCAAGATTGGATTATTCCAAACCTTCTAAATCTCAGAATTATCTAGCCAAGCTCCGGGAGGCAGCCGGGATGAGCGCGAATTGGGTAAAAGGTTTGATTCAGCAAAGAGGGGACAATATGGCTTTCTCGTTGGAGTGTATCCGGGATTTGATACCGTCACACCCCGACGAAGAGGGACGCAATTCAGGGACATGAAGAGGGACGCTTTAGGGGGTGTGCTCAACTGCTCTAGGTGTGGGTTCAGAGCCACTTTTGGGTGACGCCAAAAAGGGTCTTACAAGGAGTTTTGTTCGAGGACTTTTCTCCGTTACAAGTGTTTTTGAGCAAAGAGTGGCGGGAGGACATCAAGAAGGTGAAATGGGCCACGATTCTCAAGAATGTCCAAGACAGCGAGATAGTGTGGAGGGCACCTTGGTTGTGCCGAGTTTCATACTTCCTTTATCGATGCGGAGATTACAATTGGCTAATGCTTTTAGGACTTTACGGGGGAATTGGTTGTGCTCCTCTTTTGGTATCAAGGCAATTCGGGTCCCGGCAGTTCATACCTTCTATGTCAGGTTTGGGCCGAAGTGAGTTTCTCTTCAAAGGGGAATTTAGAGCGAAAATTGTGAATGCCACTCGAGCATGGGACCGTTGTTATTGTGTGAGAGTTGATGAAGATGCAACTAGCATGATTACATCGGATTATGACTTTTGGAGGAGATGGAGGACTAATGATGAGATTCCGAAGCCCGATCAAGGACCGATCATGACTATGGAAGAACACATGAGGATTGTGCCCTCCGAGGCAGACATCGTGAGGAAAGAACTCGAGGAAATGAGGAAAAAGATGGAAGCTTTGCAAACCGAACATACCGACGAGTTTTATTAGTCAAGTTTGGACATCGACGTCAAAGAAGGAGCAATCAAGGATTTGAGGAAAGAAAACGCCAATTTAAAAGAGAAAATTGCCCTTTATCAATGAGATGTTGTCAAAAGGCAAGCCTCCATAAGAAGTGCAAGTCAGAAGAATCTTGTGGCAGTCGAAAGAGAAAGAAAGAACGTCACACGTTTGGTCAAAGAGAAAAAGAGAAAAGGTAAGCAAGAAGTTGAAAAAGAAAGAGCGAGAAATAAGTTGGTTTTGGAAAAGGAAAGGAGAGCTTTAAACAGCGTAATCAACCGAGAGAAAGAGAAGGCAAGGCAGGAGTTGGAAAGGGAGAGGGAAAACTCCGCCACGTGGAAAAGAAAGGCGCATGGTCACAAGAATCGAGTACAAGAACTGCAAAGTTTGTACGAATTGACCACCGAAAACTTAGAACATAGTCAATCTTATATCACTCAACTGGAGTTGAGGGTGGAAATTTAGACGTCGCCTTTTATGAGTACCGTGAGCGCAATGGCTTCTTCGAGCTTCAGACCAGCCAGTAAGAGAATGCGACCCTCCATGCACAGATCGAGACCTTAGGAGCTACGGTATAAGATTATGAGGGTAGGCTCTTGGTCCTGGAGGAAGCCGCAGTAGGTGGGGATGACTATTGGCGGAGAAGGCTTCGGGACGCTACCCGTATGATCCAAGATAGAGATGATTACTATACCACCTTGATGGTGCAAGTGCAAGAGGTAGCTCAACGCGTAAAAAACTTAGTCGCGAAAGCCGAAGCATTACGCCCTCTTGTTACCCCGGACTTGGCTGAAGCACCGAGATTCATCCAGCTACTCCAGGGAGTAGAAGAGTTAGGGGTTAGGGCAACGACCTATCTTTAGATTTTTGTCACGACTATTTTTGTCACGACCATTCTCATGGCGATACCGAAGAAAATAGAGTAATTAGTGATGTTAGTGAATCCAATGGTAAGCAAATCACCCGACGAAGCAGTCAAGAAAGAGCATATGTAAATTAATGACGTGAATATAACATGAGACCTGTTAGTTTCATGGGAAGAGCTATCTTGGCTATGGAAATGGCTTCCTCAAGTGCAAGAGGGATCAAAGGGACACTTTCTAGCTTCTGGGTGTTGATTGTTATGTTGGAAGCTTTAGGGGTTAATGGTTCGTATAAGTTGGAACAATTGGAGTCTTTGATTTGAACAAGGTAAGGCACGTTTGAATTGCAATTGCAGGTGTGAATTAGAAGATGTCAGCTGACAAATAATTTTCTTTTTGCTTGGAATTGAGAAAGGAAATATGTATCGTGTGGGGGATTTGATGAAACTGGAGGATGAGTAGAGGGGGTTTATAGTGGGTTTTAGGGGACTACTCGTCCATGTTTTGAAGTTGTTATATATAAAATATAATATTTTATATTTCCGACAGATTACATCTATTCCGTCAGAAATTTTTTAGTTCTTGAGGGATTATATATATTCTGTTGGAAATTTAAATCTTAAATTTTAAAAAAATTGGAAGGCAAAATTTTTCGGGATTCCTACCCTAATTTTTTTATTCCCTCCAAAATTTGAAATTTTAGTTCTCGAGGGATTACATTATTCCGTCGAAAATTTAAATCTTTTTTAAAAAAAGGTTATTATTTTAGGGTCTAGAGTTTAGTATTAATTGTTTATGGTTTATGGTTCACTTTAAGGTTATTGATTTATGAGTTTAATTCTAATTCTTTAAGGTTTATGGTTTAAAGTTTAAGATTAAGTTTAGGGTTATTATTTTATGAGATTAATTCTGATTCCTTAAGGTTTATTGTTAGTTTAGGGTTATTGGTTTATGTGATTGATTCCGATTCAACTTGTTAATGTTATGCATTTGAGTTTGATTAAATATTTAAATCAAAGCTTCATGTGTACAATATTTTAATTAAATATAAAGTTTCAACTTTCATGTGTACAATTATACATTCACGTCAAAATCAAAATGAGAATTGCAATTATGGGATTTTGAACCCATAATCTTACCCTATTCTTCACCCATGTGTGTTTAATCATTGAGCCAAGTGCCCATTTCTGTCAAGGGTTTACCTGCATTAATATTTGAGTTAAGTTTGGGAGGCCTATTGAATAAGATTTAATAAAAAAACGTGTATGTCCACCTTCCCCATTTAATTTTTTTGTTGGAATCGATGAGATGAGTTTCTAGAGAGTTTCGAAACCCCTTTTGACACCTCACCGTCCCCGTCCGACCTAGCCCACTGCACCGTCGTGAGTGTCACTGTCATTACCTGAGTGCTCACCATCTCGCCTTGGTCACGACCCAGTTGACCACTCTCGCATCGGAGCGACCGTTTGTCGTGGGTAAAGTTTGAAAGTTTCATTTTCCCCCATCGTCACCTCTGTTTTTCAGCGATATCATCGTCGTCTGCCCTATATCATTGTCGCTAGGGGTGCCATCGAGCTCCCGGTGCTAAGGCGAACAAAACCCACCTTACCGATCGCCAATCCATTGTCGGAGGGACCTTCTTTGGAGCAGCATGGGGTTTGACTTTTTTTAAATGTTTTGGGTAATTTCCGTTCATATTTTGGCATGCTTGTTTGAGATTTGAGTTTAGTTTAAACATTTGCTTATTGTGCTTTCAAAATCCGACAAAATCGAGTGTTTTGGAGGTCACTGGCGACTTTTCGGCGAAGGTTCCGGCGAGATCCATTTTGGGTAAGTGTGTTGAACCGACCCAACCGGTCCAGTCAGTTAACTGGTTCGAGTGTAATCACTAATTTTGTCTGAAACTTAAACCTCGATTTCAAGCAGTAGAGAAACAACTTCCAGAGGTATTCTTTTCGGGTTTTTATTTTCAATTCATTTGCATGCAAACGAACGAAACAAAAAAAATAAAAAGAGGAGTTTTATTTTTTTACCTTTCGAGAACCACATCCATCTTGCTTCGAGTTGAACCGGCGATAAGCCCTTGGCTTCCGTCTAGGAGGTCGTCGGGGTGACTTGTCTAAATCTCAACGAGGAAGGCTTTTTGAGGCTTTTATTCAAGTTTTCAAAAAAATGGGGCTTTTTTCGGTTTTGTTTTTTTGAAAGGGATTTGAGCCTTCATCATCAACTCTAGCTTGCTGTATTTTCGGGAGGGGGAATTCGGATAGATCATTTCCGTTGCCGGCTAGCGGCAACCGGTCGGTGTGTTTAACCAGAAGGGTAGAAGGAGAAGATGAAAAGAAAAAGCTCTATGTTGTTACTCGAAATGGAAAAAAGGGGGGCTAAAATTTTTTAAAATGAGTTTTATATCCATATTTGGTTTTAAAAAAAGGATTATTTGCTTCATAAGGACCTCCGTCCTTTCACTTTCACCCTAGGAGGGTCTCCGTGTTTCTAAATACCGTCTGGGGTCCCTTAAGTTTTTTAAGAATTTTTAATTCCATCCCCTGATTTGTTTTAATCGACGTTGAATGGTTTGATAACCATTTCAGTCCCTACAAGTTTTAGCGTCTTTTAATTTTGGTCCTTATTTTCACGATTTACCAGTTTTTATGGTCTAATTCCTCATAAGTCCCTAGAGTCTGTCTCGGTCCAATTTTAGTCCTCTTTAGCATAGTATTGTTTACCTCATGCATTTTAATTTTTGTCTCGTGTTTATGTTTACTTAGTTGTTGTCCATGTTTTATTCTATATGTTTTGTATTGTTAGATTGATAATACGGGGTTGACGTGGTATATGATCATATGTTTCTTGTATAATCTAGTTTAATATATGGTTTATATAATGTTTAGTGTTACAATACATAATATATGCATGTGTTTGTATAATTTATGTCTTCTTTAATGCTTGGTATAGTTTGCTCGTTTTTCTAATATAATGTTTTTATGTGGCAACGCTTAGCAAACACATTCTTTTAGTACTTTTAATCTTATTAATATGTATGCCTTTCCCTTATATCGACATGTTCAGCGATATCATCGCTGTCTGCCCTCTATCTTCGTCGCTAGTGGTGCCATCGAGCTCACGGTGCTAAGGCGAACAAAACCCAGCTTACCGATCGCTAATCCGTCGTCGGAGGGACCTTCATCAGAGCAGCATGGGGTTTGACTTTTTTAAAATGTTTTGGGTAGTTTCTGTTCATATTTTGGCATGCTTGTTTGAGATTTGAGTTTAGTTTAAACATTTGCTTATTGTGCTTTCAAAATCTGACATAATCAAGCGTTTTGGAGGTCACCGGCGGGTTCCATTCTCCAAGAGCCTGAATGGATAGGCGGGTTCTATTCTCCAAATGCCCGAATAGATAGGCGGGTTCCATTCTCCAAAAGCCCGAACGCATAGGCGGGTTCCATTCTCCAAGAGCCTGAACAGATAGGCGAGTTCTATTCTCCAAGAGCCTGAACGAATAGGCGGGTTCTATTCTCCAAGAGCCTGAATGGATAGGCGGGTTCCATTCTCCAAAAGCTCGAATAGATAGGCGGGTTCCATTCTCCAAGAGCCTGAACGGATAGGCGGGTTCCATTCTCCTTATGCCTGAACGGATAGGCGAGTTCTGAAAGATAAAAGTTCCATTCTCCAAGAGCCTGAATGGATAGGCGAGTTCTGAAAGATAAAAGTTTCATTCTCCTTATGCCTGTCGAAAATAGGTAAAAATGATATGATGATGTGAGTTAGCATGCCCCTAATCCTAGGGATGCCTAACTACAAATGATGCATGAATTATGACATCAAAATTGCTCGGATGCTTTCACTCTTCGGATCGGTCAATCTCGATCTTCTTCTTGTCTCTTCTTCTTCTCAATCTCTTTTGGCTTTCTCATCTCTGCCAAATCTCGATCTCTTGGTCTCTTCTCAAAAGACGACTGCTGACTTTCACTAGTCAGACTGGACATAACACATCTCGTAGTGCTCGTTCTCAAAACATTGCCCCTTATTCAAACTAGGTCTTCAACCATTCTCTTCGTCTTAACTCATTATGACAACTTTTCCCTCTTCTCAACATTAGGAGAAACACATGCCCCCAAGTTCTTGAACTTTTTCTGGAGTTCATTTTCTTAAGTGCTCGGACGCTTTCACTCTTTGGATTGGTCCATCTTGACCTTCTTCTTCTTCTTCTTAATCTCTTCTAGCTTGTTCGTCCTTGCCAAATCTCAATCTTTTGATCTCCTCTCGAAAGATAACTGCTGACTTTCACTAGTCAGACTGGACATAACACTTCTCATAGTGCTCGCTCTCAAAACATTGCCCCCTACTCAAACTGGGTGCTCAACCATTCTTTTCGTCTTAACTCAACACGACGACTTCTTATCTTCTCTCAAAAATAAGGGAAGCACATGCCCCCAAGTCCCTGAACTTTTTCTGAAGTTCATTAAGGTCCACTTCTCATCTTCTAAAGAAATCGAAGCGTTTCGACAAAAATTCGCTTCCAGTCCTTGAACTGTAGTTTGTAGAAATCTACTATTGTCCTTACCATGGCCACTGACAAGCTGTCATTTGTATTCATGGCATTGCATTCCAATACTTTATCCCCGAAGCAATGAGAAATGAATTTGTGTTCACAAAAGATTTAGATTGCATCTTCTAATTTCAACATGAGATGCGTTTTCGAAAATTATACTTTCTTTTCAAATTAGGGATATATCAAGTCAAATTAAATACCCCGAATATCAAGTGCATGAACGACACTACTATGACTTGCCAAGGATTGCCTCAAGCATCATGTGTCTAGGAGACCTCGAAAGCTGAGCTGATGTCTGAAAATGTGACATACTCTCCGAGTTATTTCAGTCTTTTAATCATTTAGGCTTATCTTCTATAGGCTTCGCCTTTATCATTTCTTTATAATTCTAGGAAAGTCAACTCATCACATTCCTTTGGCTCGAAATAAATGATGGAGCAAACAACAAAACCCCGAGCTAGTCGGCATTGTCATGATTTGAAAATATTACCATCACTCATGTAGCTAAAGTGAATGGTGCATAGCAACCTTATTGGTCTTTTGCTATAGCGGAGTGCCCCAAAAACTCCACACTCATATCCGAAGATGCCTCTTACCAGGCTTCGAACATTGGAGTGCTTTTGTTACGCTTTTATTATCTTTTCTTTTTTTTCTTTTTCTGTTCTTCTTCTTTCTTCTTCTTTTCTTTTTTTCGCTTTTTCCTTATTCTTTCTTTTTTACCTCTTTCTGTTTTCCTCTTTCTCTTTCTTCTTTTCTCTTTTTTCTCTCTTTTTTTTCTCTTTTTTTCTCTTTCTTTAGTCTTCTTTCTCTTTTTCTTCTTTTAGCGCGGAAGGTTTCCAGTTATTATCCCGAATGCCCTAATTCTATGTGTACTTAATTAGGTGACCAAATTAACTCGGAGTGTAGGCAACATATTCATCATCTTCAAAGCTTTCGATTTCTACTAGACAAAGGTGGCTCGAAGTCAACCTTTGGGGTCAAGGTCAATGTCCCTTGTGCAATTGATATACGAGGACTCAATAGACAAATATATACACACAAAATGAAAAGGCAATTGAAGCACAAAACACAGTGCATCCTTTTATTGAAATTAAAAAACATGTAATCTATTGCCCTTACAAAAAGATCTTTGCTACTTTCGGGCAAAGGGTAAAGTGGATCACTTCACAGAAAAGATTAAAATGCAATGGAATGAAGGCAAACAAACTTGGATGCACTAACACTCTTAACTACCGCTAGGCTAGCCGTCCATCCCAACCCTTAAGCTTCCCCGAGGAACTGAATCTCCTTATTGTCCATCAGTTCCTGAACCAACTGCTTGAATTCCGAATAACTCTGAATCTCGTGCCCCACAGTCTGATGGTACTGACAGAAAGATTCATGGCCATCATATGCCCCATTCGGACCCTTCTAAAGTCGGCTTCTAACTTAGAAAAACTTTCCTTCATTTGCCTTCTTTGATGGTGAGTAAAGTGTGGGTGCGGAATCTTTGGTTGTCACGAATGCTGCCATGACCCCGAACAATTAATCTCTTGATTTAATGATGTAATGCATGAAATGTGTATACATAACTGAAACAAATGATTGAAGGCGACAAATTAAAAAACACAAAATCGAATGCAAGGAAATGTTGATTTGACGAACATCCTCATTAAACAACTTTCCATAAAGGAAATCAAGCCTTGTTACAACGAGGCAAGAAAATAAACACATAGAGTACGATTTTCAATAATTTTTGCTCGCCCCCTCTTTCTAAATTAGCGCGCTCCGAGAGCTTCGTTGCTATGGACTATTTTCTCCCGTTGTGAAAGTTTTCAACTTTAGACTGTTCTCAAATCAACACCTCGTATGAGAATGCGATGAGTATGCAAAAATAAGCAAAACAAGACAAGAAGGCAACTGGGTTAGTATCAACAATAATGAATACTTGAATACAACAAGCAAAAGGAAACACATCAAAGCAAATTAACGATGCAAGACCTAATAGCATGAATTCTAAATCTACGGTTATCCGCATGGCTCTAATCGGGGTGGGCTTCTTAAATTCTCACTCATGTGGGTTCAGTTCTAACAAGGGTACTCGAACATATCTTATCACCTACTAAGGTAACAAGAACCCCAATTCTGGCCCACTACAAGCTTGCGAATTGGTTTCGGTTCGAGGGAAAGCACGACCTAATGACGTGGAGGGCTGCTCCATTTCAAAAGCGTTGATTCCGGAAGTGAATTACCGACCCGTGGAGGGATACTCACGTGGGTATGGCATTTCGCTCCCACTTAAGGGACGAACCTCGGGTATAAAGCTTAATGCGTGATGCAACACATGTCGGTGATTCCTTTGAAATTAAATGAAAAATTAATTCAAAGACCACCAATTATCGAAGCTAGTGTAATTAAAGTTCTATTTTCAAGGAAGAACCACCGCGCTAAAGTCAAATTAAATTTCAAAAATTTTCATCATTAAAAGCAATAATAATTTTTTGGCTTAACTCTCTTTTGTTTTGAAAAACAAAATTGTCCCCAGCGGAGTTGCCAGACTGTAACATGGTTTTTTTTCACAAGGGTTCCCGCTTTTTTTGAAAACATTTAATTAAAAGGGGGATTTTATGAAAATTCGAGTTTTCGGAAAAACCCTTTTAAAATCTTTTTTCGGTAGGAGTCGCCACCGGCCACTGAGGTAGGCCGAACACCGTAAAAACTAAACCAGAGATTCGTTTAAAAGGGTTCGGGAGATGGTTACGTGTGAGGAAGAGGTAGCACCCCCATCACGCCCAGAAATCTGTACCAAAACAATTGTTGATTTTAAATCGATGGAAATTATTCGAAATTTAAAAAGACTTTAATTAGGGGTTCTTAATTGAAAATTGGACTTTAATCATATGAGCTTATCCAAATTGGTAGTTTCGAATTAATTAAACATTTAATTAAAAAGAATGACGGTACACCGGACCAAAGACTAAACCGACATCACATAAGACTGATTGTCGTGTTAGTTTAGGGTTCGGATCTCGTACGTCACCTTTATGCATGATGCAAGCAATTAAAGAAAGATGTCATGGTCTTGTCCGTTTTAATTATCTACGGGTTTACCTTTAGACGGTTCGTATTAATCCGAATATTCGCGGAATATCCAATAAGCTGAAATAGTTTTGTAGAAAACTGACCCCTTTCGATATGAACCCCCACACCGATTCACCGCGCGTGATCTCCGAAAAGATCATAGGGGTTTGTCACCGGCGACGGGAGATGGAGAACGAAAGGAAGGAGACACTGATATACCTCAGACTGATATATATTATATTTCATGTTCCTGATGGATTATATTATTCCACCGAGAAAAGATAATTTCTGACGGAACATTTAAAAGCCGTCAAAAATTAATATATATAAAATACAATATTTGATGTTTCCGACAGATTACATATATTCCCTCGAAAATTAAATTTTTTTTGAGGGATTTCATATATTCCATCAAAAATTTAAATCTTAATTTTAAAAAAAAGAGGGGAAATTTTCCCGGGATTTCCACCCGAAATTTTTTTCATTCCCTCCAAAATATTATTTTTTTAATTTTCAAGAGATAACATCTATTTTAAATATTATTTTTTTAGAAAAAGAAAAAAATTGCTAACAAAATCGGCTATAGCTTCATCTTGGCCACAAACTATGAGTATTTTCCTCATGTTTATCCATAGCATGCAAATAGGCAACGAGGTAACCAAAAGCAAGAGCATTGTTCTTTGCAACATGATGTCGAGAAGGTTGTAATACTGAGCATCGAAAGCTTGTCCGCAAATGGAGACCATTCTCATGGCGATACCGAAGAAAATAGAGTAATTAGTGATGTTAGTGAATCCAATGGTAAGCAAATCACCCGACGAAGCAGTCAAGAAAGAGCATATGTAAATTAATGATGTGAATATAACATGAGACCTGTTAGTTTCATGGGAAGAGCTATCTTGGCTATGGAAATGGCTTCCTCAAGTGCAAGAGGGATCAAAGGGACACTTTCTAGCTTCTAGGTGTTGATTGTTATGTTGGAAGCTTTAGGGGTTAATGGTTCGTATAAGTTGGAACAATTGGAGTCTTTGATTTGAACAAGGGAAGGCACGTTTGAATTGCAATTGCAGGTGTGAATTAGAAGATGTGAGCTGACAAATATTTTTCTTTTTGCTTGGAATTGAGAAAGGAAAAATGTATCGTGTGGGGGATTTGATGAAACTAGAGGATGAGTAGAGGGGGGGTTTATAGTGGGTTTTAGGGGACTACTCGTCCATGTTTTGAAGTTGTTATATATAAAATATAATATTTTATATTTCCGACGGATTACATCTATTCCGTCAGAAATTTTTTAGTTCTTGAGATTATATATATTCTGTTGGAAATTTAAATCTTAAATTTTTTAAAAAAAAATGGAAGGCAAAATTTTCGGGATTCCTACCCTAATTTTTTTATTCCCTCCAAAATTTGAAATTTTAGTTCTCGAGGGATTACATTATTCCGTCGAAAATTTAAATCTTTTTTAAAAAAAGGTTATTATTTTAGGGTCTAGAGTTTAGTATTAATTGTTTATGGTTTATGGTTCACTTTAAGGTTATTGATTTATGAGTTTAATTCTAATTCCTTAAGGTTTATGGTTAGTTTAGGGTTATTGGTTTATGTGATTGATTCCGATTCAACTTGTTAATGTTGTGCATTTGAGTTTGATTAAATATTTAAATCAAAGCTTCATGTGTACAATATTTGAACTAAATATAAAGTTTCAACTTTCATGTGTACAATTATACATTCACGTCAAAATCAAAATGGGATTTGCAATTGTGGGGTTTTGAACCCACAACCTTACCCCATTCTTCTCCCATGTGTGTTTAATCATTGAGCCAAGTGCTCATTTCTATTAAGGGTTTGCCTGCATTAATATTTGAGTTAAGTTTGGGAGGCCTATTGAATAAGATTTAATAAAAAAAACGTGTATGTCCACCTTTCCCATTTTATTTTTTTGTTGGAATCAATGAGATGAGTTTCCAGAGAGTTCTGAAACCCCTTTCGACACCTCACCGTCCCCGTCCGACCTAGCCCACCGCGCCGTCGTGAGTGTCACTGTCGTTACTTGAGTGATCGCCGTCTCGCCTTAGTCACGACCCAGTTGACCACTCTCGCATCAGAGCAGCCGTTTGCCGTGGACAACGTTTGAAAGTTTCGTTTCCTATTATTAGTATTATTATTATCTTAACAAAATAAAAAATAATACATGAGTAAATAAAGCCCAACAATTTATAAATAAAGTCAATTTACATTCTTTTAGTACTTTTAATCCTATTAATATGTATGTATTTCCCTTATATCGACATGTTCACTCCTTTTTAAATGTGTTATCATGATTAGTTAAGAATAATTATGCTAAATCATATCGTTTGTGTATTTGTTTCTTAAGCTTTCATATATTTTGCTTGATTTATTTGTATAATTTTACGTCTCGTTTATTGAATTTATAAGTTGCATCCGAATCTTAAAAAATCGTAATGCGAATGTCTTTTTATTCGGGAATGAACGAGGCCAGTACCAGTCGTAGTGATGGTGGTTTGGACGTTCCTTCTCGATTAAGACTTTTAAAATTTACTCAATCGTGAATCGTATAACCAAATTTCGATATGAATCGTCACTTTAATTCGCAAAATTTAATATTAACTAAGCGATAATGGTTTTGGTACCGATTTTAGGGAGGACGGGGGTGCTCATCCTTCCCCGCGTGTAACCGACTCCCGAGCCCATTTTTTGGAAAAATCTCTGGTTTTATTTCAGTGTCAGGTCTACCATTTTTAAATGGCTGGTGGCGACTCCTTTTTTTTCAAAAATCCGATTACATTTTCAAAATCTATTTAAAAGCTGGTTGTTCAAAGTGACACCGATATTTCCTAAAATTTAGTCGCAACAGCTGGCGACTCTGCTAGGGACAAATTTTTGTTTTCAAAAACAAAAAAGAGAGTTGAGCCAAAAAAACTTTACCGTTTAATTAATATTGAAAGTTGCAAATTAAAGTGACTGAATCGATCGATATTTGTTTATAAGTGCGAGTTTATTTTAAACGCATTTAAAATTGGCATTTAAACCCGTTTGTCTAAGTGGGGGGAAAACGCTAGTGCTTTCGTGAGGATATCGTTCCTCCGTATGGGCCTAGCAAGTACCTTCGGGGCTCGAATACCCTATGTCTCCGTGAGAATATCGTTTCTCCGTACGGATATAGCTAAAAGGCCCCCTTGAATTGAACTCGGTTGAGAGGAGCCTATAATGGGTGATGACCGGGGGCCTTGCTACCCTTAGTAGGGGACAACGAGGACAATTCAAGTATCTCATAGAACCAAGACTGCATGTAGCGAATTTAGAATGCCCACACCTTTAGAGCCATACGGATAACCTAGGTGTGCTAGATAAATAGGGTTGCTTGTTTAATGCGCATTTTATTTCCCTTTTGTTTATCATGTTAAATTATTTTTATTAGATACTAACACATTTTTCTTTTGTGTTTTGTGTTCCTTTTTCCTTTTGCATTTCACATTTGCATTGCATATTTTAAAGGTGTTGAATCAGGGTGGTTCTACTTATTATCAAAAGGCAGTCATTATGGATGGGAGCTTGCTTAAAAAGGAAGAGGTCAACTCTCAGGTCAGACATTGGTCAGAAATAAACCAAAGAGTTCAGGGGGGCAGTCCACCAAGTGAGTGTATTGTACCGAGTTACACTTATGTGAGCCTTCAACAAAGTGATCTTTACGAGTTGAAAGGAATTTGGGAGAGTTGGGACGTGAGACTACAAGGCTTGTTTCGGAGGAATTATGGTGATGTGGCAGATCTAATCTATGTAAGAATCAATGAACCGTTATTCCGGGCTTTGTTTGAGTTTTGGAACCCCGTCTTCTATTGTTTTACTTTTAATAGAGAAGATTTGATGCCTACCATCGAGGAGTATACGACCCTTCTTCATTATAAGTGAGTAAACCAAGATTGGATTATTCCAAACCTTCTAAATCTCAGAATTATCTAGCCAAGCTCCGGGAGGCAGCCGGGATGAGCGCGAATTGGGTAAAAGGTTTGATTCAGCAAAGAGGGGACAATATGGCTTTCTCGTTGGAGTGTATCCGGGATTTGATACCGTCACACCTCGACGAAGTGATGAAGATGGATCTTTTCGCCATAGGAGTGTATGGTTTGATCATCTTCCCTAGAGTTCTAAATGGCATTGATGTGGCAGTCCTAGACGTCTTCGAACGGTTGAAGAAAAAGGCAAACCCAGCCGCGGCGATCTTGGCTGAAACTTTTATCTCACTAAACGCAATTCAGGGACATGAAGAGGGACGCTTTAGGGGGTGTGCTCAACTGCTCTAGGTGTGGGTTCAGAGCCACTTTTGGGTGACGCCAAAAAGGGTCTTACAAGGAGTTTTGTTCGAGGACTTTTCTCCGTTACAAGTGTTTTTGAGCAAAGAGTTTCGAGAGGACATCAAGAAGGTGAAATGGGCCATGATTCTCAAGAATGTCCAAGACAGCGAGATAGTGTGGAGGGCACCTTGGTTGTGCCGGGTTTCATACTTCCTTTATCGATGCGGAGATTACAATTGGCTAATGCTTTTAGGACTTTACGGGGGAATTGGTTGTGCTCCTCTTTTGGTATCAAGGCAATTCGGGTCCCGGCAGTTCATACCTTCTATGTCGGGTTTGGGCCGAAGTGAGTTTCTCTTCAAAGGGGAATTTAGAGCGAAAATTGTGAATTCCACTCGAGCATGGGACCGCTGTTATTGTGTGAGAGTTGATGAAGATGCAACTAGCATGATTACATCGGATTATGACTTTTGGAGGAGATGGAGGACTAATGATGAGATTCCGAAGCCCGATCAAGGACCGATCATGACTATGAAAGAACACATGAGGATTGTGCCCTCCGAGGCAGACATCGTGAGGAAAGAACTCGAGGAAATGAGGAAAAAGATGGAAGCTTTGCAAACCGAACATACCGACGAGTTTTATTAGTCAAGTTTGGACATCGACGTCAAAGAAGGAGCAATCAAGGATTTGAGGAAAGAAAACGCCAATTTAAAAGAGAAAATTGCCCTTTATCAATGAGATGTTGTCAAAAGGCAAGCCTCCATAAGAAGTGCAAGTCAGAAGAATCTTGTGGCAGTCGAAAGAGAAAGAAAGAATGTCACACATTTGGTCAAAGAGAAAAAGAGAAAAGGTAAGCAAGAAGTTGAAAAAGAAAGAGCGGGAAATAAGTTGGTTTTGGAAAAGGAAAGGAGAGCTTTAAACAGCGTAATCAACCGAGAGAAAGAGAAGGCAAGGCAGGAGTTGGAAAGGGAGAGGGAAAACTCCGCCACGTGGAAAAGAAAGGCGCATGGTCACAAGAATCGAGTACAAGAACTGCAAAGTTTGTACGAATTGACCACCGAAAACTTAGAACATAGTCAAGCTTATATCACTCAACTGGAGTTGAGGGTGGAAATTTAGACGTCGCCTTTTATGAGTACCGTGAGCGCAATGGCTTCTTCGAGCTTCAGACCAGCCAGTAAGAGAATGCGACCCTCCGCGCACAGATCGAGACCTTAGGAGCTACGGTATAAGATTATGAGGGTAGGCTCTTGGTCCTGGAGGAAGCCGCAGTAGGTGGGGATGACTATTGGCGGAGAAGGCTTCGGGACGCTACCCGTATGATCCAAGATAGAGATGATTACTATACCACCTTGATGGTGCAAGTGCAAGAGGTAGCTCAACGCGTAAAAAACTTAGTCGCGAAAGCCGAAGTATTACGCCCTCTTGTTACCCCGGACTTGGCTGAAGCACCGAGATTCATCCAGCTACTCCAGGGAGTAGAAGAGTTAGGGGTTAGGGCAACGACCTATCTTTAGATTTTTGTCACGACTATTTTGTAAGAATGACCTCCCCTTTTTGATGTTGGTCCGCTTATCGGACAACATCTTTTGTTAGTAAGCGGGGGCCCATCGATAAAACTTTGATGTGATGATCTTTTTTCCAAGGGGACCTCCTAATTAATGAAATGTGGCCTGTGATGAGCCACCATTATGATCAACACCTTTGTTCACATGTATATTTGCACGCATTCGTTGCATCTCCCATTCATGCACTATTTCACGACATGACATGCATTGACCAATTAATGTTAATAAATTAACATAAAAAAATATTATTGCAGTGGAAGAACCTCAATCTACAACCATTCCGCGTTCGTACGATACCCGTTCCCAATCAAGAGCGATGAAGGAGAGAATGGAAAGGGTCGAACAAGGTCAAAAGGACCTCGAAGGTCGATTAGATGGAAATGAACATAACATCAAGGATCAGATCGCTCAGTCGCAAACCAGCATCATCGCCCAGATGACCGAGCTGCTCACGAAGAAGTTTAGTAAGGAAGGAGGTTCGGGGGAAGGAATAGAGGAGACCACGTCGCACATTCAACTGGAAATACATGTCACCGGGAAGAGAGTGCGCATCAACCTTGGAGGAGCTTCCAACCCAGTCGGCCCTCGAACTAACCGCCATGTGGGCTCCTCAGCTAATCAGCCGGTGGAAGTAGGGGAAGGCCCCGGAAATGAGGTTCTGGATCTAAATATGATGAACAAGGTAGAAGAGCGAATTAGAGCCGAAATGGAGAGGAAATACGAAGAAAGGTTTTGTTTCTTTGAGGAAAGGTTTAAAGCATTGCAAGGAATAGATGAACAAGGAGGTGACGCTAGCGACTTAAGTCTCGTGGCAGATTTGGTAATACCGCTAAAGTTCAAGGTTCCCGACTTCGCTAAGTATGATTGAACGACTTGCCCTTCTGCCCATATCACTATGTACTGCCGAAAGATGGCTACTTTCATAAAGGATGAAAAATTGCTTATTCATTGCTTTCAAGATAGCTTAACAGGTCCAGCAACTCGGTGGTACACTCAGCTCAGTCGAGTTAACATCAAGTCATGGAAAGACCTCTCAAGGGCCTTTGTGGAGAAATATAAGCATGTAACGGATATGACCCCTAATCGAATCATGTTGGAGGGTATGGAGCAAAGACCGAATGAAACCCTACGCCAGTATGCTCAAAGGTGGCGTGATGTGGCCGCTCATATTCAGCCACCAATCCCTGAGTACGAGATTACACCCATGTTTGTGAATACTTTGAGTTGTGCTTTGTTCGATCGTTTAATAAACAACACCACTCAAAGTTTTGCCGATATGGTAAGAACCAGTGAGTCAATCGAGGTGGCTATAAAAAGCGGAAGGATTAAGAGCAGAGAGAATTCCCGAACAAACTACAAAAGGAATGACAGTGAGGTAAACACTGTGGGGGCTTATAACACCCCAAAGAACTTCACTATATCCTAGCTGGAAAATACGACCAGAGGCGGGCTAGGTCCGAACAACAAATATTCAAGACCCCCGAGGAAGGAAAGTGATAAATTGCCATTTTCTCCCCTACTGGTATCATATGTCGAATTGTACTCGCAGTTGCACAAGGCCGATTTGGTTAGGCCTCATTATGTCCCTCCGTTTGAACCACCATTTCTCGCATGGTACAATGGGAAGGTGAATTACGAATATCATGCCAACGTTCCGGGGCACACAATAGAAAATTGCATCGCGTTCAAGAAGTTCGTACAGAACCTAATCAAGACGGGAGTATTGCAGTTAGACGAGCCAAGCACGACCAACAACCCCCTACCTAACCATGCGGGCCGAGGTGTTAACGCTATTAAAGAGGATTATGCTAGGAAGGAAAAACGAAGCGTGTCCGAGATCAAATCCACGTTAAGATGGGTTTTCCAGCAATTGTGCATGGCCCGACAAATTGATCGAGGCATGGTGATCGTACAAAAGGGTTGCGGTCCCTATTGTGAGTATCACCAAGACAAAGGACACGGCATCTAGAATTGTGAGGATTTCAAGCAACAAATTCAAAAAATGATAGACAATAAGGAGATCGCTTTCTTTGAGAAAGTCGACAGAAAGAAAGAATGGGAAGTCTACACCTCAGACAGCCCCAGGATTTCGTATGGAGTTGAAAGACCGTTTAGAATTTTGATCAAGCCAAAGGAGGAAGAGTCACCTCAAGAGGCAAACGTCAAGGCGGCCCCCAAGATTGTGATAACAACACCGACATCGTTTTGCTTTTAAGGATACCCGGAGTGTCCCATGGAATTATGCCGCCCAGATCTCCGTGCCGGAGGTTCCCAAGTCACAAGAGGGCGAGGAGGCGTCCATAGGAAAAGAGCCAATGCAAGAGGAGCCAACGGGGCATGACTCTAAAGAAGTGAATGAGGTGGGACATTTCACAAGGAGTGGTAGGTGTTATTCGCCAGAAACATGCAAGGTTGCGGAAGAGCCAAAGCCAAATGACAAGAAAGAAGGAAACGAACCCGAGAAGATTTTTGGAGAGGATCCACCACCCAAGATCCATCAGCTAGTCACGGAAACACAAGCCCAAGAATTCTTGAAGTTCTTGAAGCATAGTGAGTATAGCATCGTCGAGCAACTCCGAAAACAACAAGCAAGGATCTCGATACTCGAGTTATTGTTAAACTCAGACAAGCACCGGGACGCGCTACTAAAGGTGTTAAATCAAACCTTTGTCCCAGATGACATATCAGTGGGAAAACTAGACCGAATAGTGGGGCACATTGTTGCCGACAATTACATCACTTTTAGTGATGACGAGATCCCGGATGAGGCCATGGGATCATCTAAGGCTTTAAACATCACTACTCACTGTAAGGGGCATATTTTACCCGGTGTGCTTATCAATAACAGATCTGTTTGAATGTGTTACCAATGGCCACCCTACAACGATTGCCAATTGACAGTTCGCACATAAAGCCTTGTTACAATTCCGTTAGAGCTTTTGACGGGACTCAACGAGAAGTAATCAGGAATATTGAAGTGTCGTTAGTGATTGGACCAACCGAGTATGTCGTTGATTTTGTGGTGATGGACATCCGACCAACCTATAATTGTTTGTTGGGTACGCCTTGGATTCACTCAGCGGGCGTCGTGCCCTTATCACTACATCATCAAAAAGTTAAGTTTGTCATTGATGGGAAGTTAGTGAGCGTAGGGGCCGAGCAAGACATCATCGCATCCATAACCACCGACGCCCCTTATGTACAAACGGACGAGGAGGCCTTGGAGTGTTCGTTTAGAGCCTTAGAATTTGTCAACGCCATCTTTGTGGCGAAAGGAAGGAAGATCCCACGCTATCGACTATCCAATTGCACCAAGATGACAACTCGAGAAACTCTAGGGCGGGGAGCCAAGAAAGGAAGAGGGCTCAAGAGGAATCTTCAAGGGTGCTTACGCGTGAAGAGCGTAATTAACAAACAAGACAAGTTCGGGCTGAGCTTCAAGCCCAACTTTCAGCAAAGGAAACAAGAGTGGAGGAAGAGAAAAGAACGAAGGAAGGACATGCTCAGGGGCGCATACATCCCGTGGGAGCCCATAACTTACACCGATGTGGAAAAGATCTTCTTGTCCGGAGGGATAGTCAATGTGGAACAGAAGATAGATGAGAATGGTCGAGAGGTTGCCCAGCTCAGTAAGGAAGAAAAGCTCAACGAAGAATTTAAAGGGATGTACATCAATGTCGTGGCAAAGGACGAGCAAAATGACCAACTGTTAGCCGAGATTCGTCTATGCCGCCCAGGGGAGACACTCAATAATTGGACCAGTGTGGACCTGCCTTTAGTTTTTAGGTCAGAATCAAAGTAATGCTTAGAATCAACCCTATTCATTTTTGCCCGCGAGCGATAGGGATCTTTTGTAAAGGGCTCATACTCCAACTTATTTAATGAAAGGGACGCTTCCCAATATTTTCTCAAATGGTAAACATCTCATTCATTGCATTCTTTCATTACTTATTCATTTTATAATCATATTATTCTTTCACTTCCCAATATACATTCTCCTTAAACTTTGTTTCAAGACCTCCGAGATCATTCATGTGAATGACTTTGAACCTATGACTGAGGTAGATTTTGATCAGCCCTTGTACTTCACCGAAATTGATGAGGGGGAGGAGGATGTAGACTGTGAGGTCCCAGATGAGTTGCTTAGGTTAATGGAAAGTGAAGAGAAGCAAATCATGCCCCATCAGAAGAACTTAGAGGTTATCAACCTAGGGACTAACGAAGAAAGGAGGGAAGTAAAGATTGGCACCGTGTTCTCATCCAAGAACAAACGTAAGCTAATTTTTTAGTTCTTGAGGGATTATATATATTCTGTTGGAAATTTAAATCTTAAATTTTAAAAAAATTGGAAGGCAAAATTTTTCGGGATTCCTACCCTAATTTTTTATTCCCTCCAAAATTTGAAATTTTAGTTCTCGAGGGATTACATTATTCCGTCGAAAATTTAAATCTTTTTTTAAAAAAGGTTATTATTTTAGGGTCTAGAGTTTAGTATTAATTGTTTATGGTTTATGGTTCACTTTAAGGTTATTGATTTATGAGTTTAATTCTAATTCTTTAAGGTTTATGGTTTAAAGTTTAAGATTAAGTTTAGGGTTATTATTTTATGAGATTAATTCTGATTCCTTAAGGTTTATTGTTAGTTTAGGGTTATTGGTTTATGTGATTGATTCCGATTCAACTTGTTAATGTTATGCATTTGAGTTTGATTAAATATTTAAATCAAAGCTTCATGTGTACAATATTTTAATTAAATATAAAGTTTCAACTTTCATGTGTACAATTATACATTCACGTCAAAATCAAAATGAGAATTGCAATTATGGGATTTTGAACCCATAATCTTACCCTATTCTTCACCCATGTGTGTTTAATCATTGAGCCAAGTGCCCATTTCTGTCAAGGGTTTGCTTGCATTAATATTTCAGTTAAGTTTGGGAGGCCTATTGAATAAGATTTAATAAAAAACGTGTATGTCCACCTTCCCTATTTAATTTTTTTGTTGGAATCGATGAGATGAGTTTCTAGAGAGTTTCGAAACCCCTTTCGACACCTCACCGTCCCCGTCCGACCTAGGCCACTGCACCGTCATGAGTGTCACTGTCATTACCTGAGTGCTCACCATCTCGCCTTGGTCACGACCCAGTTGACCACTCTCGCATCGGAGCGACCGTTTGTCGTGGGTAAAGTTTGAAAGTTTCATTTTCCCCCATCGTCGCCTCTGTTTTTCAGCGATATCATCGTCGTCTGCCCTATATCATTGTCGCTAGGGGTGCCATCGAGCTCCCGGTGCTAAGGCGAACAAAACCCACCTTACCGATCGCCAATCCATTGTCGGAGGGACCTTCTTTGGAGCAGCATGGGGTTTGACTTTTTTTAAATGTTTTGGGTAATTTCCGTTCATATTTTGGCATGCTTGTTTGAGATTTGAGTTTATTTTAAACATTTGCTTATTGTGCTTTCAAAATCCGACAAAATCGAGCGTTTTGGAGGTCACTGGCGACTTTTCAGCGAAGGTTCCGACGAGATCCATTTTGGGTAAGTGTGTTGAACCGACCCAACCGGTCCAGTCAGTTAACTGGTTCGAGTGTAATCACTAATTTTGTCTGAAACTTAAACCTCGATTTCAAGCAGTAGAGAAACAACTTCCAGAGGTATTCTTTTCGGGATTTTATTTTCAATTCATTTGCATGCAAACGAACGAAAAAAAAAATAAAAAGAGGAGTTTTATTTTTTTACCTTTCGAGAACCACATCCATCTTGCTTCGAGTTGAACCGGCGATAAGCCCTTGGCTTCCGTCTAGGAGGTCGTCGGGGTGACTTGTCTAAATCTCAACGAGGAAGGCTTTTTGAGGCTTTTATTCAAGTTTTCAAAAAATGGGGCTTTTTTCGGTTTTGTTTTTTTGAAAGGGATTTGAGCCTTCATCATCAACTCTAGCTTGATGTATTTTCGAGAGGGGGAATTCGGATAGATCGTTTCCGTTGCCGGCTAGCGGCAACCGGTCGGTGTGTTTAACCAGAAGGGTAGAAGGAGAAGATGAAAAGAAAAAGCTCTATGTTGTTACTCGAAATGGGAAAAAGGGGGGCTAAAATTTTTTAAAATGAGTTTTATATCCATATTTGGTTTTAAAAAAAGGATTATTTGCTTCATAAGGACCTCCGTCCTTTCACTTTCACCCTAGGAGGGTCTCCGTGTTTCTAAATACCGTCTGGGGTCCCTTAAGTTTTTTAAGAATTTTTAATTCCATCCCCTGATTTGTTTTAATCGACGTCGAATGGTTTGATAACCATTTCAGTCCCTACAAGTTTTAGCGTCTTTTAATTTTGGTCCTTATTTTCACGATTTACCAGTTTTTATGGTCTAATTCCTCATAAGTCCCTAGAGTCTGTCTCGGTCCAATTTTAGTCCTCTTTAGCATAGTATTGTTTACCTCATGCATTTTAATTTTTGTCTCGTGTTTATGTTTACTTAGTTGTTGTCCATGTTTTATTCTATATGTTTTGTATTGTTGGATTGATAATACGGGGTTGACGTGGTATATGATCATATGTTTCTTGTATAATCTAGTTTAATATATGGTTTATATAATGTTTAGTGTTACAATACATAATATATGCATGTGTTTGTATAATTTATGTCTTCTTTAATGCTTGGTATAGTTTGCTCGTTTTTCTAATATAATGTTTTTATGTGGCAACGCTTAGCAAGCACATTCTTTTAGTACTTTTAATCTTATTAATATGTATGCCTTTCCCTTATATCGACATGTTCAGCGATATCATCGCTGTCTGCCCTCTATCTTCGTCGCTAGTGGTGCCATCGAGCTCCCGGTGCTAAGGCGAACAAAACCCAGCTTACCGATCGCTAATCCGTCGTCGGAGGGACCTTCATCAGAGCAGCATGGGGTTTGACTTTTTTAAAATGTTTTGGGTAGTTTCCGTTCATATTTTGGCATGCTTGTTTGAGATTTGAGTTTAGTTTAAACATTTGCTTATTGTGCTTTCAAAATCTGACATAATCAAGCGTTTTGGAGGTCACCGGCGGGTTCCATTCTCCAAGAGCCTGAATGGATAGGCGGGTTCCATTCTCCAAATGCCCGAATAGATAGGCGGGTTCCATTCTCCAAAAGCCCGAACGCATAGGCGGGTTCCATTCTCCAAGAGCCTGAACGGATAGGCGAGTTCTATTCTCCAAGAGCCTGAACGAATAGGCGGGTTCTATTCTCCAAGAGCCTGAATGGATTGGCGGGTTCCATTCTCCAAAAGCTCGAATAGATAGGCGGGTTCCATTCTCCAAGAGCCTGAACGGATAGGCGGGTTCCATTCTCCTTATGCTTGAACGGATAGGCGAGTTCTGAAAGATAAAAGTTCCATTCTCCAAGAGCCTGAATGGATAGGCGAGTTCTGAAAGATAAAAGTTCCATTCTCCTTATGCCTGAACGGATAGGCGAGCTTCCTTTTACGGGAAAAGCTTTAAATTACCTGTCGAAAATAGGTAAAAATGATATGATGATGTGAGTTAGCATGCCCCTAATCCTAGGGATGCCTAACTACAAATGATGCATGAATTATGACATCAAAATTGCTCGGATGCTTTCACTCTTCGGATCGGTTAATCTCGATCTTCTTCTTGTCTCTTCTTCTTCTCAATCTCTTTTGGCTTTCTCATCTCTGCCAAATCTCGATCTCTTGGTCTCTTCTCAAAAGACGACTGCTGACTTTCACTAGTCAGACTGGACATAACACATCTCGTAGTGCTCGTTCTCAAAACATTGCCCCTTATTCAAACTAGGTCTTCAACCATTCTCTTCGTCTTAACTCATTATGACAACTTTTCCCTCTTCTCAACATTAGGAGAAACACATGCCCCCAAGTTCTTGAACTTTTTCTGGAGTTCATTTTCTTAAGTGCTCGGACGCTTTCACTCTTTGGATTGGTCCATCTTGACCTTCTTCTTCTTCTTCTTAATCTCTTCTAGCTTGTTCGTCTTTGCCAAATCTCAATCTTTTGATCTCCTCTCGAAAGATAACTGCTGACTTTCACTAGTCAGACTGGACATAACACTTCTCATAGTGCTCGCTCTCAAAACATTGCCCCCTACTCAAACTGGGTGCTCAACCATTCTTTTCGTCTTAACTCAACACGACGACTTCTTATCTTCTCTCAAAAATAAGGGAAGCACATGCCCCCAAGTCCCTGAACTTTTTCTGAAGTTCATTAAGGTCCACTTCTCATCTTCTAAAGAAATCGAAGCATTTCGACAAAAATTCGCTTCCAGTCCTTGAACTGTAGTTTGTAGAAATCTACTATTGTCCTTACCATGGCCACTGACAAGCTGTCATTTGTATTCATGGCATTGCATTCCAATACTTTATCCCCGAAGCAATGAGAAATGAATTTGTGTTCACAAAAGATTTAGATTGCATCTTCTAATTTCAACATGAGATGCGTTTTCGAAAATTATACTTTCTTTTCAAATTAGGGATATATCAAGTCAAATTAAATACCCCGAATATCAAGTGCATGAACGACACTACTATGACTTACCAAGGATTGCCTCAAGCATCATGTGTATAGGAGACCTTGAAAGCTGAGTTGATGTCTGAAAATGTGACATACTCTCCGAGTTATTTCAGTCTTTTAATCATTTAGGCTTATCTTCTATAGGCTTCGCCTTTATCATTTATTTATAATTCTAGGAAAGTCAACTCATCACATTCCTTTGGATCGAAATAAATGATGGAGCAAACAACAAAACCCCGAGCTAGTCGGCATTGTCATGATTTGAAAATATTACCATCACTCATGTAGCTAAAGTGAATGGTGCATAGCAACCTTATTGGTCTTTTGCTATAGCGGAGTGCCCCAAAAACTCCACACTCGTATCCGAAGATGCCTATTACCAGGCTTCGAACATTGGAGTGCTTTTGTTACGCTTTTATTATCTTTTCTTTTTTTTCTTTTTCTGTTCTTCTTCTTTCTTCTTCTTTTCTTTTTTTTCGCTTTTTCCTTATTCTTTCTTTTTTACCTCTTTCTGTTTTCCTCTTTCTCTTTCTTCTTTTCTCTTTTTTCTCTCTTTTTTTTTCTCTTTTTTTCTCTTTCTTTAGTCTTCTTTCTCTTTTTTTTCTAGTTTTCTTCTTTTAGCGCGGAAGGTTTCCAGTTATTATCCCGAATGCCCTAATTCTATGTGTACTTAATTAGGTGACCAAATTAACTCGGAGTGTAGGCAACATATTCATCATCTTCAAAGCTTTCGATTTCTACTAGACAAAGGTGGCTCGAAGTCAACCTTTGGGGTTAAGGTCAATGTCCCTTGTGCAATTGATATACGAGGACTCAATAGACAAATATATACACACAAAATGAAAAGGCAATTGAAGCACAAAACACAGTGCATCCTTTTATTGAAATTAAAAAACATGTAATCTATTGCCCTTACAAAAAGATCTTTGCTACTTTCGGGCAAAGGGTAAAGTGGATCACTTCACAGAAAAGATTAAAATGCAATGGAATGAAGGCAAACAAACTTGGATGCACTAACACTCTTAACTACCGCTAGGCTAGCCGTCCATCCCAACCCTTAAGCTTCCCCGAGGAACTGAATCTCCTTATTGTCCATCAGTTCCTGAACCAACTGCTTGAATTCCGAATAACTCTGAATCTCGTGCCGCACAGTCTGATGGTACTGACAGAAAGATTCATGGCCATCATATGCCCCATTCGGACCCTTCTAAAGTCGGCTTCTAACTTAGAAAAACTTTCCTTCATTTGCCTTCTTTGATGGTGAGTAAAGTGTGGGTGCGGAATCTTTGGTAGTCACGAATGCTGCCATGACCCCGAACAATTAATCTCTTGATTTAATGATGTAATGCATGAAATGTGTATACATAACTGAAACAAATGATTGAAGGCGACAAATTAGAAAACACAAAATCGAATGCAAGGAAATGTTGATTCGACGAACATCCTCATTAAACAACTTTCCATAAAGGAAATCAAGCCTTGTTACAACGAGGCAAGAAAATAAACACATAGAGTACGATTTTCAATAATTTTTGCTCGCCCCCTCTTTCTAAATTAGCGCGCTCCGAGAGCTTCGTTGCTATGGACTATTTTCTCCCGTTGTGAAAGTTTTCAACTTTAGACTGTTCTCAAATCAACTCCTCGTATGAGAATGCGATGAGTATGCAAAAATAAGCAAAACAAGACAAGAAGGAAACTGGGTTAGTATCAACAATAATGAATACTTGAATACAACAAGCAAAAGGAAACACATCAAAGCAAATTAACGATGCAAGACCTAATAGCATGAATTCTAAATCTACGGTTATCTGCATGGCTCTAATCAGGGTGGGCTTCTTAAATTCTCACTCATGTGGGTTCGGTTCTAACAAGGGTACTCGAACATATCTTATCACCTACTAAGGTAACAAGAACCCCAATTCTGGCCCACTACAAGCTTGCGAATTGGTTTCGGTTCGAGGGAAAGCACGACCTAATGACGTGGAGGGCTGCTCTATTTCAAAAGCGTTGATTCCGGAAGTGAATTACCGACCCGTGGAGGGATACTCATGTGGGTATGGCGTTTCACTCCCACTTAAGGGACGAACCTCGGGTATAAAGCTTAATGCGTGATGCAACACATGTCGGTGATTCCTTTGAAATTAAATGAAAAATTAATTCAAAGACCACCAATTATCGAAGCTAGTGTAATTAAAGTTCTATTTTCAAGGAAGAACCACCGCGCTAAAGTCAAATTAAATTTCAAAATTTTTCATCATTAAAAGCAATAATAATTTTTTGGCTTAACTCTCTTTTGTTTTGAAAAACAAAATTGTCCCCAACGGAGTTGCCAGACTGTAACAAGGTTTTTTTTCACAAGGGTTCCCGCTTTTTTTGAAATCATTTAATTAAAAGGGGGATTTTATGAAAATTCGAGTTTTAGGAAAAACCCTTTTAAAATCTTTTTTCGGTAGGAGTCGCCACCGGCCACTGAGGTAGGCCGAACACCGTAAAAACTAAACCAGAGATTCGTTTAAAAGGGTTCGGGAGATGGTTACGTGTGAGGAAGAGGTAGCACCCCCATCACGCCCAGAAATCTGTACCAAAACAATTGTTGCTTTTAAATCGATGGAAATTATTCGAAATTTAAAAAGACTTTAATTAGGGGTTCTTAATTGAAAATTGGACTTTAATCATATGAGCTTATCCAAATTGGTAGTTTCGAATTAATTAAACATTTAATTAAAAAGAATGACGATACACCGGACCAAAGACTAAACCGACATCACATAAGACTGAATGCCGTGTTAGTTTAGGGTTCGGATCTCGTACGTCACCTTTATGCATGATGCAAGCAATTAAAGAAAGATGTCATGGTCTTATCCGTTTTAATTATCTACGGGTTTACCTTTAGACGGGTCGTATTAATCCGAATATTCGCGGAATATCCAATAAGTTGAAATAGTTTTGTAGAAAACTGACCCCTTTCGATATGAACCCCCACACCGATTCACCGCGCGTGATCTCCGAAAAGATCATAGGGGTTTGTCACCAGCGACGGGAGATGGAGAACGAAAGGAAGGAGACACTGATATACCTCAGACTGAGATTTTTGCTTGTATTACTCTTGAAAATTTCGATTACAACTCTTTGCTCTCTGGAAAAAACTCTCTCCGAAAAAACTCTCTCCGAAAAATAAATCAAACTCTCTCAGACTTTTTCAAGAGAAGAAAGGCTCAGCATCAGCGTAGCACACCAAACAAACACCAGAACTGAAAAATAAAACAAAACTCATTGGTTCACCACAAACAGTCTTATATCTACAAGAACAAATAGATGATGATCTATGAATAAAGATGAGATTAAAGAACACTACAGGAAAGAACAATTGAACTAGAATTGGGTGGGGTGTGCCAGGCCCAAGCAATAGTGCAACACTAGAGCGACACTCGAGAATCCCAGTAGCAAGCTACTATGATGGGAACTCCCCCTCAAAAAATACATTTAATATCGTGTCAACCAGTGGCTTACTTAAGATTTAAATTCAAACAGATGAACTTTTATCGATTTTGGGTGTAAAGATATATTTTTTCAAGCAACTTGGATCATAGTGGGGATGAATGTTTTGACATGCTTGTTGAATTGTGCAGGGAAGCATGGAGTCTTGGAGTATCACCCTAAATGTAGAAGGATTCAGCAGACTCGTTTGATTTTTGCTGGTGATTTATTGGTTTTCACAAAGGGGGAATGGTAGCTGTTAAGGAGATTCTGGAGTTCTTTTATTCTATTTCTGGAGTCTTGGAGTATCACCCTACTCTCAAGGTTCATATATATGTTATTTGATGCGAACATGTCTGTTTTGTTTTCAGGTCCTCTTGGTTAAAGTGATACGACCAGTGTTGAACTTCAAGCAGTAGAGCTGGCGATGTAAGAAAGAAGAAAAATACAAGTATATGAGAAATAATGCACTAGGGAAACTCCAAGCAACATGATTTCGTCCAAGAAAAATACAGAAGCCAGGTCTAATAGATCTGAGTAATAATTCAAGATTTTGAAAAGAAAAAATTGTAATGGAATTGGGTGGGGTGCGCCAGGCCCGAGCAATGGTGCAACGCTGGGGCGACGCTCGAGAATCCCAATAGCAAGCTACTGTGATGGAAGCTCCCCCTCAAAAAATAAATTTAATATCGTGTGAGCCTATGGCTCACGTATCAGATATTAAACTGATAAGAACAGATACTACACTTGATCTTAGCCAAAAGGCCGAGAAAGGTATGCTTTTACCAGTGAAAGCTTATTTGTTTTATAGCCAGATTCTTGCCTACTCCCTTCATATCTGAGCTATGTGGGATTTAAGCAATACATTTAGCATATTGTTTGTAAGCTGCTTCTAGGAAACTAATGACCAACACCTTCGGTTACACTTACAAAATATATAATATATCTATTTAATATGTAAATGGTGAAGGTTTCGAGTCTTATAACTCAAGTTGGAGGATTGGCATCATAAATATTTATTGTCAGCAAAGTTTGGGACAAGTTGAGGAGTAGAAGAGAGAAAGTCCCTTGTCATAAACTTCTGTAGGGGAATTTAGAATAGAGCAAGCAAGTAGATCATGTTGTATTTGACTCCTCCTTGATTGGATGATTGTAAATGGTAAAAGTAAATCCCCAGGCTTAACAATAAGCAGAATAGCATGGAATGCATCCTTTGGCAAGAAACCTTAGAGAAGCTGCAAGACAAGTTCACAGCTTGTTTAATTGGATTAAACTTATAGGGTTATTTGATTTTTTCCATATTTAATTTCATATTTAGATTAAATTAACTAAACGTATACACTTTGAAAAAACTAACCAATTTTGGATTTCAAAAACCAAACTGAATTGAATAAGCCAATTTTGGAAGGCGACAAATTAAAAAACGCAAAATCGAATGCAAGGAAATGTTGATTCGATGAACATCCTCATTAAACAACTTTCCAAAACGGAGATCAAGCCTTGTTACAACGAGGCAAGAAAGTAAACACATAGAGTACGATTTTCAATAAATTTTTCTCGTCCCCTCTTTCTAAATTAGCGCGCTCCGAGAGCTTCGTTGCTATGGACTATTTTCTCCCGTTGTGAAAGTTTTCAACTTTAGACTGTTCTCGAATCAACAGCTCGTATGAGAATGCGATGAGTATGCAAAAATAAGCAAAACAAGAAGGCAACTGGGTTAGTATCAACAATAATGAATACTTGAATACAACAAGCAAAAGGAAACACATCAAAGCAAATTAACGATGCAATACCTAATAGCATGAATTCTAAATCTACGGTTATCCGCATGGCTCTAATCGGGGTGGGCTTCTTAAATTCTCACTCATGTGGTTTCGGTTCTAACAAGGGTACTCGAACATATCTTATCACCTACTAAGGAAACAAGAACCCCAATTCTGGCCCACTACAAGCTTGCGAATTGGTTTCGGTTCGAGGGAAAGCACGACCTAATGACGTGGAGGGTTGCTCACATGTCAAAAGCGTGGATTCCGGAAGTGAATTATCGACCCGTGGAGAGATACTCACGTGGGTATGGCGTTTCACTCCCACTTACGGGACGAAGCTCGGGTATAAAGCTTAATGCGTGATGCAACACATGTCGGTGATTCCTTTGAAATTAAATGAAAAATTAATTCAAAGACCACCAATTATCGAAGCTAGTGTAATTAAAGTTCTATTTTCAAGGAAGAACCACCGCGCTAAAGTCAAATTAAATTTCAAAAATTTTCATCATTAAAAGCAATAATAATTTTTTGGCTTAACTCTCTTTTGTTTTGAAAAACAAAATTGTCCCCAGCGGAGTTGCCAGACTCTAACAAGGTTTCTTTTCACAAGGGTCCCCGCTTTTTTTTGAAAACATTTAATTAAAAGGGGGGTTTTATGAAAATTTGAGTTTTGGGAAAAAAAACCTTTTAAAAATCTTTTTTCGGTAGGAGTCGCCACCGGCCACTGAGGTAGACCGAACACCGTAAAAACTAAACCAGAGATTCGTTTAAAAGGTTTTGGGAGTTGGTTACATGTGGGGAAGGGTTACACTTACAAAATATATAATATATGTATTTAATATGTAAATGGTGAAGGTTTCAAGTCTTATAACTCAAGTTGGAGGATTGGCATCATAAATATTTATTGTCAGCAAAGTTTGGGACAAGTTGAGGAGTAGAAGAGAGAAAGTCCCTTGTCATAAACTTCTGTAGGGGAATTTAGAATAGAGCAAGCAAGTAGATCATGTTGTATTTGACTCCTCCTTGATTGGATGATTGTAAATGGTAAAAGTAAATCCCCAGGCTTAACAATAAGCAGAATAGCATGGAATGCATCCTTTGGCAAGAAACCTTAGAGAAGCTGCAAGACAAGTTCACAGCTTGTTTAATTGGATTAAACTTATAGGGTTATTTGATTTTTTCCATATTTAATTTCATATTTAGATTAAATTAGCTAAACGTATACACTTTGAAAAAACTAACCAATTTTGGATTTCAAAAACCAAACTGAATTGAATAAGCTAATTGAATAGATAAAAAAATGGTTAAATGAATTTGATCTATTCTGTTTAACGGACTATTTACTCGCTCCCTAGGCCCTAACTACATGCGCAAGAAGTGATCTTACTCTCTAAATGCTCTAATTTTTTAGTATTTTACTTTACAGTTCAGTCACTACAAAAAAAATGATTGAAACGATTCAATCTATTGGTAGAAATGTTGTATATTGACATTCTGATTGAAACGCCTTTTTATCATAAATGTAACAGTGTACGGTAGCAGAAAACGAATTGATGTGAATGCTGCCCCTCCTATTTCTCTCTGCCTTGATTAAAATTTGATGGCTTGCGAGGAATGGATCAGTGCTTGAAGGTAAAAGCATGAATTGATAAAACTTGATCAATAAGCATCGTATTAAAGCTATTGATGAAAGTTGGTTTTATATGAGCCATTGTGCGGTAATCCTAGACATTGTTCATCTCTTGTAAAATTTTCAGGTTAAACAATCAACTATTATTTGGTTGTCACCCACTTTCGAGATTCTATATATGAAATCCGATACAGATATGTCTGTTTTGTTTTCAGGTCCTATCGGTGTAATGGACACAACTGGTGTTGAACTTCAAGCAGTAAAGCTGGCGATGTAAGAAAGAAGAAAAAAATGCTTGATAATCGAATCTAATTCGAATATTTACGGTGGATGGTTTACACTTATTCATTAACAGAAATGTAACTTTATTACATGACATCACCCAAGTTGATCATCCATTGGAGCAAACTTTACTAGAGAAATAGGTTTAGTGAGAACATCTGCAATTTGTTCTTCCGTTGGAGGAATATAATTCACGATTAGTTGCCCTACTAGTACTCTTTCGCGAACGAAATGTAAATCAATTCCACCATGCTTGAAGAGGGCATAATGTAAGTCAAACTGTTGACTTAGACTTTAGAGTTGTATTATTCTCCAATATCTTTCTGGTTCCTTTACCTTTCTCTTATTCAATTCAAATATCTTTGATATTACACATTTGGCTTCATTACATGACATCACCCCAAACTAAACATCAAAAATGAATGATAAAACATTATCTAATTGGTTCACCACAATCAACATTGTAGATAAGTTGCAGACAACCTTTGCATATATATGAGATAAATGACAACAATAATGGCAAAAAAAAAACAGTTGAAATACAATTGAGCGGGGTGTGCCAGGCCCGAGCAATAGTGCAACGCTTGAGCGACTCTCGAGAATCCTAGTAGCAAGCTACTAAAATGGAAACTCCCCCTCAAAAAATAAATTTAATATCGTGTGAGCCAATGGCTCACATATCAGATATTAAACTGATAAGAACAGATACTACACTTGATCTTAGCCAAAAGGCCGAGAAAGGTATGCTTTTACCTGTGAAAGCCCGTTTATTTTATATCAAGATTCTAGCCTCATCCCTTCATGTCAGAGCGGTGTGGGATTTATGCAGTACATTTAGCATATTGTTTGTAATCTGCTTCTAGGAAACTAATGACCAACACCTTCAATTACACTTGCAGAATATGTAATATAACTCAACTTGGAGGATTGGCATCAGAAAAATTAGTAATTGGCTTTACATTTAGCATATTGTTTGTAATCTGCTTCTAGGAGTTGATGTGAAGGTGTAACCCCCTAAACCCAGCCTAAAAGAAAAGACCGAATTTAGGAAGTCACAATTGAAAACTTTTCCCTCAAGAAAACTATAATTATAAAACATAATATTATTTTGAATGAAATCTTTTAAACCATAACACAAATCACAAGCGCAATGCAATGCACCCAACTACATCACCGTTTGAAGAGTAAGGTTCCCCCAGAACCACTCTCTACATCGTCACCAGTCCGAAGTGGAACTCAACCCGAAGGGTGGAACCACTGATCCGAAGTGGAATTCAGCCCGAAGGATGAAACCACTGAACTTTCTCCGGAAGAAAACACACCTTAGCCAAGCTATACTCAACCTATAAAATGATGTGATTTTCCATGATCAAAAATATTTGATCCCATTGTATCGATACCTTGCCAACCAACTCTGTAGCAATAAAAGGGGTGATGGTATGCGGCACCCACAATCGAAAGAAAAAAAAGGATGATATACCAAATAGGGGTTCGATTAAGATTTTAGAATCGGTGGGAATATCAGCCTCCTTCGTATGGGAATTTGAGATTTCACGCCTATATATAAAGGAATAGGTAATAGAGTTTGGGTGTGAATAAATTAGCTCATATATATATATAAGAGGTTGAATTGACATAAACTATAAGATTTCGGTGATATGTACATGTGGGGAATTTTGGAATAAATAATAATATAAAAGAATTAGAATTATAAAAGGAACAGAAGTGAAGTTAACGAATTTGATTTGGATTAAAAAAAAAAAATGGGTTAATCACCCAACTGGTCCTCAAACTTCTAATTTTCTTTTATAAAGCCGTAAAATTATCATTAAAATCATGTAACTCCCAAAATTTATAATTTGGTCATAATAACTAAAATTAGGGTTTTTTGAATTAAAATTCCAAAAAAAGAGTTTTGAATTAATGGATTTCAAAATTAGAGATTTTTATCAAATCTAGGGTTTACAATTTGGGCGTAATTTTTGGGGTGTTACAGAAGGTATAGGTGGAACTGAAGAGCGTTGGGAAGGTGATCTTAACAGCATCATACAACAACTATTCAGACAAAGGTATGCTATCTCAAATTTACATGCTATTAAGTATTTAAACAAAATTAGTAATTGGCTTTGCAGTTCATTCGTTGCCAAAAAAATGATTGAAATGATTCGATCTTTTGGTATAGATGTTATCATCAATGTAACAGTGTACGTCAGTAGAAAACTAGTTGATGCAAATGCTGCCCCTCTTATTTCTCTCTGCATTGATTAAAATTTGATGGCTTGCGAGGAATGAATCGGTTTTTTAAGGTAAAAACATGGCTTGATAAAACTCTATCCCTTCATTGTATTAAAGCTATTGATGAAGGTGTTGTTTTATGAAATTTGGCGCGCATGTATGTTTTGTTTTTAGGTCCTCTCGGTTCAATGGATACAACCGGTGTTGAACTTCAAGTTGTACTATAGCTGGCAATGGAGGCTTTATTACAAACGAAAAGAAAGAAGAAAAAATGCTTGATAATCGAATCTAATTTGGATATTTACAGTGGACGGTATAGGTTTAGTGAGAACATTTGCAATATATACTTCTGATCAGGGGGCGGATCCAGGAATTTAAGTTTGGTGGTTCACCTATTTACATTATTTAAAGGTTTAATTAAGGCTTTGAATCCCTCCAGAAAATCAATTTGACTACAACAGGCTAAATAAGCATAAAAATGCATTTTCGAGATCAACCATTTTTTTCTTTTCAAATAAAACGTCTAAAGAGATAAGTGTGATATCGTAAAATTTCTTCCAAGTTTCAAAGACAAAGGTGATCAAAAGTTTGAGCATTTGAGGATCGACCCAAATGTAATTTTTGTAGCAATAGTTTTTTTTTAAGTATAAAGGGTGATCCAAATGTAACCTTACTCATAATTTAGTGACCGAAATGTAACCTTAACCTTACTTATAATTTAGTGACCGAAATGTAACCTTAACCATAACTGAGCGACTAAAATATAACTTTTAAAGACCTAAAAATATAACATTACCCATAATTAAATGACCTCATGGTGGGTCATGCCCTTCTGATGGACGTAATTAACAATTAGCTGCCCTACTAGTACTCGCTCAGAAATGTAAATCAATTTCATTGCGAGGAATAGCAGAGCTCCTCAATCTATATCAGCCAAGGAAATTAGCATCTCCTTGATCTATATCAGTGATCAATTCCCCAATCTATATCAGCCAAGGAACAGAATTTGCTGCAAATTTGGCTTCAGATGTCAATAAAGAGACAACAGATAGCTTCTTTGAGCTCAAGCAACGTGATTTCCTCAATGAAAAATATAGTAGGCCGTCCAATCAGAAACAGAGTTGCACACCAAACTAAACATCAGATTTGAAAAGTATGCTTGTCTTAGGTTATAGAGGGAAGGAGTTTGGTCCACAATGGCACAGGAAATTGCTTATGGTTATGGAAGAAAGCACTTATCTTCCGATATGCATTGAAAGTCAACCTTAAGAAAGCATCTGATTCCCTTAATTGGGATTTCATTTTGCAAGTGTTAACAGTTTTAGATTACCACTACTAAATTTTCAATGCTCATATTCAATGGTGGAGGATGCTGCAAATGTGGATTTCGACCCAGCTCGATACGGAGGTGTTAGGAGGAACAAGAAAGTTGCCCTCCAATACTTTGGCGAACGAAATGTAAATCAATTTCAACATGTTTGATGCTAATGTATAGGATTAGTAGCCATACAAACAGTGTGAGTTTACCAACCAGGGAAACTCCAATTTCAGTGAGTAATTCCTCATTCTATATATAAGCTCTGAAAAACAGATTTTTCTATGTATTGCTTCTTTAAACTCCAAGCAACGTGATTTCGTCCAAGAAAAAAAAAATAGTAGCCACTTCATCAGTGTAGCAGCCAAGTTAAACATCAGTTTTTGAAAATAAAACTTTCTCAAAGTTGGTCCAGTAGATCTGAGTAAATACCAAATCCCAGTCAACAATCAATACAGAAGAAGAAAGGACAAATTTGCTACAACACTTTAAACGGAAACTAACATCATGCATAACTTTTAAAAAAACAAACAAAAAGATTTTGAATAGAAACAACTGTACTAGAATTTGGTGAGGTGCGACAAGCCCGAGCAATGGTGCAATGTTGGGGGGACACTCGAGAATCCCAATAGCAAGCTACTGTGATGGAACTCCCCCTCAAAAAATAAATTTAATATCGTGTGAGCCAATGGCTCACGTATCAGATATTAAACTGATAAGAACATATACTACACTTGATCTTAGCCAAAAGGCCGAGAAAAGTATGCTTTTACCAGTGAAAGCCCGCTTCTTTTATAGCCAAATTATTGCCTCATCAGTCATCCCTTCATTTCAGAGTAGTGTAGGATTTGAGCAATACATTTAGCATATTGTTTGTAACTTGTAAGCTGCTTCAAGGAAACTAATGACCAACACCTTCGATTACACTTACAAATCTATCTTACTTCATATTTAAATTAACCAAATGAACTTTTATCAATTTTTTCAAGCAACTTGGAGCATAGTGGGGATGAATGTTTTGTCATGTTTGTTGAATTGTGCAGGGAAGCATGGAGTCTTGGAGTATCACCCTATACGTAGAAGGATTCAGCAGACTCCTTTGAGTTTTGCTGATGATTTATTGGTTTTCACAAAAGGGACAATCAATTCAATGGTAGCTGTTAAGGAGATCCTGGAGTCTTGGAGTATCACCCTACTTTCAAGGTTCTATATATGTAATTCGATGCAGACATGTCTGTTTTGTTTTCAGGTCCTCTCGGTTCAATTGATACAACCGGTGTTGAACTTCAAGTGGTAAAGCCGACGATTGAGGTTTTCTTACAAACAAAGTGAGAGAAGAAAAAAATGGTTGATAATCGAATATGATTCGAATATTTATGTTGGACGGTATTCACTTGTTCAATAATAGAAATGTAAATGCATAATGTGTAGGATTAACTACCTTGCTAGTATTCTTTCGCAAACGAAATGTAAATCAGTTTCAATGCTAAATTGCTAATGTATAGGATTAGTAGCCATACAAACAGTGTGATTTTACCCACTAGGGAAACTCCAAGCAACATGATTTCGTCCAAGAAAAATATAGAAGCCATGTCCAATAGATCTGAGTAATAATTCGATACATAAGACAAAATAAAAGTAACAAACAAATAGTTGAAACTAAACACAGACTAATGTGAATTGGGTGCGGTGCGTCAGGCCCGAGCAATGGTGCAACGCTGGGGCGACGCTCGAGAATCCAAATAGCAAGCTAATGTGATGGAAGCTCCCCTCAAAAAAATAAATTTAATATCATGTGAGCCTATGGCTCACGTATAAGATATTAAACTGATAAGAAAATATACTACACATGATCTTAGCCAAAAGGCCGAGAAAGATATGCTTTTGACTGTCAAAGCTCGCTTCTTTCATAGCTCGATTCTTGCCTCGTCCCTTCATATCTGAGCACTGTAGGATTTAAGCAGTACATTTAGGATATTATTTGTAACCTGCTTCTAGGAAGCTAATGACCAACACCTTGGATTACATCTACTTAAGATTTAAATTCACATAAATAAAATTTTGGAGTATCGTTTTTTGGGTGTAAAGATTTTAGATGGTCAATATTTTACAAGTTGTTCAACATTTTTTCAGTACCGGTACTATTTTGAATGGATTCAATTCTACCATTTTGGCCTTGGTTTCTAAGGTGCAGAACCCTAATGAAGCCACTGATTTTCAGACTCCACATCACCCTCGTCAAAATTAAACCATTGAAAATATTAAGTGAGAATTTGGTATTGAGAAGACTCATGTAGATGCAACGAAGTTCTAGAAAGGCTTGTCGATCAATGTCGAGCTTTCATTGCAGGTAAAAATGCTTTATCTCTCTTTTTTTCTGCTGCTCTAGGCGCTATAATATCAATGTGATGCTTTAGGCTTCAGGTTGCTCTTGCCGTCAGTACAAAAAATGTGTGAATTATGAGGGAATTTCTGACGAAATTTAGTTTTAGTAACGGAATTTCCGACGGAAGAGAGCCGTCATTAAAACGCTGGTCAGAAACAACACTTTCGACAGAATAAAATAGTCTGTCAAAAAATTTGTGACGCTGAGGAAACATTTAAAATTCGTCGAAAATTGATATATATATATATATATATATATATATATATATTATTTCATGTTCCCGATGGATTATATTATTCCACCGAGAAAAGATAATTTCTGACGGAACATTTAAAATCCGTCAAAAATTAATATATATAAAATACAATATTTGATGTTTCCGACAGATTACATATATTCCCTCAGAAATTAATTTTTTTTGAGGGATTTCATATATTCCATCAAAAATTTAAATCTTAATTTTTAATATTAAGAGGCAGTTCCCCAAAACTGCGTCAAAGGCATTAACCAGTGCCCATTGGGCATAGGTGCCAACCTAAGGGAATACCTTAGGAACGGTACGGTACGGTAGGAATTACCCTAGCCGAAGCATAGGAACCTGTAACGGTAAGGAATTACCAGCTGGATCAGGGCTGAACCTGCGGTCACTTCATATTCTATCCCAAATACCCCAGTAACAACCTATGTAATAGTTCGATTATCAATAACAACTGTAATTTCGGTAAATGTAAAATAGACATGTATTTTCCATAAAGCGGTAATCAGCAAGCATATTGTTCAATCAAAACTATGATGTATCACACATATAATATTATCATACTTATTTTATAAATCATATCATAATCATGCAAAAACACTTTATCAATCATGAGCATGTGTTTAGTTTAATAACATATTTTCATCATGTAAAACAATATTAAAACGGTTATATAGCACACAAGGAACACACCTCAAAAGATGAGATCGGTCAGAAGATCTATCGAGCACCAAGATCACGCTCCGCTACAGTACTAGAACCTAAATAGACAAGGATTGTGGTTACTAACAGATTTACACCTTAATCATAGTAAAATACTAAGTTTTCAGGTCGTACGAGTGACGATAGGATCACGAGGTGGTACAGATCGAGACGAGCTGGGCTGGGCGTAGGCACGGTTAAGAGATCCACGAGTACCTATTAGATCAGAAGATGAACATCAGTCCTCAATCATCAATTTCTCTTGAAAGACATAACTTATACATATGCATGTTCGGGTTCAACGTCTAATTTAGAGGCTTTCGGGTTAGAATTTTGCGAAACGGGCTTCAAAATCAGACTCAGGACGTCGAAAAACATAAAATAGGGCTTTTCGGGGAAAGTTAACTTTTTGGTCAAAGTCAACGCTGACGTCAGCGGTCAAAGTCAACGCTGACGTCACTAGTCCAAGGCTGACTCGGCAAGTTGACTCACTGGGTTGACTCGGACAAGTTGACTCACTGAGTAGACTCGGATGAGTTGACTCACTGAGTTGACTCGGACGAGTTGACTCGGACGAGTTGTCTCACTGAATTGACTCGGTCAACGGGTCGAGTCGGTACACGGATCGGGTCAACGGGTAAACGGGTCGGGTCGACGGGTCAACGGGTCGGGTCGACAGGTCAACAGGTCAACGGGTCGGGTCAACGGGTTTGACCGAGTTGACCGATTCAACCAGTTCGGTCTACATGGACCGGCTCTTACCTTAAAGAACCCTAAAGTCACCGGACGGTCACCGGAACATCGCCGAAAAGCTCCATTCACGTCGATTTTGCCGGAAAAACTTAGATTTTTAGACAACCAATTTATCTCACACGATTAAACACGAAAACGAAGCCAGAAATCGATAAAATCTAACCTTAAAGCTTTGATATCGCCGGAAAAAACGTAACTCCGACCAAGCTCTTCCCGGCGCCGATCGGACAAGAAATTTTAGGGGTTTTGCTCAGCTCGGGACGGGGAACCCAACGACGGTGGGAACGTGGCGAACGGATGTCGATCGATGCCGGAAAAGTCGAACAACGAGGGTAACACGAGTTTGGGTTGTATCCGAACTCTTCGACTATTCTTAACGGCGCACGACGAAGGATTAGGGCGAGTGGCGGTCGTGGTTCGATCGAGAAGAGGGCGGCGGTCACTCTAACGGTGCAAGAAACGGCGCAACGGTGGTGGTGAACGGACGACGACGGTTTGTTTAGGGTAAAGGAAAAAGAGGATAATGGTAAGGGGAAGGGTCTGGAAATTTTCTTGGGGACATACCTAATTAATTCCCACTGAATATGGTAGGTAGGATATTTTATGTTTAAGATTATTTTATTTCAAAGGACATGTTTTAAATGAACTATGGGGGAAAGATTGGAGCCAAGAGCTCACTTAGCTCAGTGGCTGGGTACCCGGCTAAAGAAGCAAAGGTTGTGGGTTCGATTCCCACAACCCTCACCTCCCTTATTTTTTTTTCTTTTACATTTTTCCTTTATTTTATTTTATTTTCTGGGTGTTACAACTCTCCCCCCTAAAAAGAAATTTCGGCCTCGAAATTTACCTGAGTTGAACAAATGTGGAAATTGCTCTACCATCGACTCAAGAGTCTCCCAGGTAGCTTCTTCAGGACCTCGATTACTCCACTGTACTTTGACCATTGGAATATGTCTGTTCCTTAGAACTCTCTCATCTTGACCCTAGATCTGAATAGGTTCCTCCTCATAAGACAAATCTGGTCTCAACTCCACATCTTGTACCTGAATAACATGGCTCGGATTTGGGTGGTACTGCCTCAACATAGATACATGAAATACATCATGAATACGGCTAAGCTGAGGAGGTAACTCAAGCTGATAAGCAACAGGCCCGACTCTCTTCCGAATACGGTACGGTCCGATAAATCTTGGACTCAATTTGCCTTTGCGCCCAAATCTCAAAACTTTCTTCCATGGAGACACCTTCAGAAAAACCTGATCACCAACCTCGAACTCAATGTCTTTCCTCCTCCGATCAGCATAGGACTTCTGTCTATCAAAAGCCTCTTTCAGACGGCTGCGGATCAATCTGACGGTCTCCTCGGTCTCTCGAACCAACTCTGGGCCCAAAGTCTTCTTCTCATACAACTCTGTCCAACATATGGGAGTACGGCAATTACGGCCATACAAAGCCTCATACGGTGCCAAGCGGATACTAGCCTGATAGCTGTTATTGTATGCAAACTCAGCCAAGGGCAAGAAATCCTCCCAACTACCACGGAAATCTATCACACATCCCCGTAACATGTCCTCAAGGATCTGAATTACCCTCTCCGATTGTCCATCTGTCTGCGGATGGAAGGATGTACTGAAATTCAGACGGGTACCTAAAGCATTGAGCAAGGCCAACCAGAATCGAGAAGTGAACCTCGGATCCCGATCAGAGATGATAGATAGAGGTACCCCATATAGTCTGACGATCTCAGAGATGTACAGTTTAGCCAGCTTCTCCAAAGAGTAGGTGACTCGAACTGGAATAAAATGAGCTGACTTGGTGAGTCGGTCAACAATCACCCATATCGAATCCTTTTTAGAAGGTGTCAGAGGGAGCCCTGTAACGAAATCCATCGCGACACGTTCCCATTTCCACTCGGGGATTTTAATGGGCTGTAATAAACCAGAAGGATGCTGGTGCTCTGCCTTAACCTGTTGGCAAGTCAAACACCGAGATACATAATCTGAAATGTCCTTCTTCATACCTTCCCAACGATATCTCTGCCTTAGGTTTTGATACATCTTGTCCCCACCGGGATGCATAGCATAAGGGCTGTTATGAGCCTCACTAAGAATAGTCCGCTTCAACTCGGCATCATCTGGTACACAATAACGACCCTTGAAGCACAGAATCCCATCCTGATCAAAGGCATAGATAGAAGTAGATCCCTGCTCAACCTGTTGCATAACAGGGAGTAAGGAACTGTCTAGAAGCTGTTTGGCCTTAATTTCCTCGGCCAATGTCGGTTTAACCTGCAGCTCGGCTAGCAAAGTGCCATCACTGTATATACTCATCCTGGCAAACAAGGATCTCAAGTCTGATATGGCCTTACGACTCAAAGCATCAGCAACAACATTAGCCTTCCCCGGGTTGTACTCAATCACGCAATCATAGTCCTTAAGAAGCTCAATCCAACGGCGTTGTCTCAGATTAAGCTCTCTCTGTGTAAGAATGTACTTTAGGCTCTTGTGATCTGTGTAGATATAACACTTCTCTCCGTAGAGATAGTGTCTCCAAATCTTCAGGGCAAAAACCACAGCAGCTAGCTCTAGATCATGGGTAGGATAATTACACTCATGCGGTCTCAACTGACGAGACGCATAAGCTATTACTCTGCCATCCTGCATCAAAACACAACCAAGCCCGGAGCGTGATGCGTCACTATAAACTGCAAAATCCTTCCCAGATTCGGGCTGCATCAAGACTGGAGCTTGTGTTAGAGCTGTCTTCAACTTCTCAAAACTATCCTACTGAGCATCTGTCCAGATGAATGGGACATCCTTCCTCAACAGCTTCGTCAAGGGAGCGACAATAATAGAAAAACCCTCGACGAAACGTCTGTAATACCCAGCTAAACCCAAGAAACTACGGATCTCGGAAACATTATTGGGTTGCTTCCAACTCACAATAGCCTCTATCTTGCTCGGATCAACCTGAATACCCCGAGCCGATACCACATGCCCCAGAAATGTCACCTCGTTGAGCCAAAATTCACATTTTCTCAACTTGGCATACAGTTTGTGCTCTCTAAGAGTCTGCAGAACAATCCTCAAATGCTCAACATGTTCTGCTTCAGTCCGGGAGTAGACTAGGATGTCATCAATAAACACCACCACAAACTGATCCAAATAGGGTCGAAAGACACGGTTCATCAGATCCATAAAAGCAGTAGGAGCATTAGTTAGACCAAACGGCATCACTAAAAACTCGTAATGCCCATATCTGGTGTGAATGGCCGTCTTTGCTACATCAGACCCTTTTATCTTTAGCTGATAGTACCCGGAACGAAGATCAATCTTCGAGAAAACTATGGCTCCTCGAAACTGATCAAACAAGTCATCGATCCTGGGTAGAGGATACTTGTTCTTTACTGTCAGCTTGTTCAGCTTACGGTAGTCAATACACAACCGAAGGGAACCATCCTTCTTTTTCACAAACAAGACCGGAGCTCCCCAAGGTGAAGAGCTAGGTCGGATGAAACCTCGGTCAAGGAGCTCTTGCAACTGAATCTTCAGCTCTTTAAGTTCCTTTGGGGCCATACGGTAAGGGTTCATAGAGACTGGTGCAGATCCAGGATAAGTCTCAATTTCGAACTCAACATCTCTATCTGGAGGTAATTCAGGTAATTCCTCAGGAAAGACATCTGGGAACTCGCTAACAGTGCGAATCTCGTCAATCTTTGACAAGGAACCCTTGGTATTCAAGAAACAGGCGATGAAAGTCTGATAGCCCTTCCGCATCATCATGTCGGCAGCCAAAGCAGATATCACATTGGACAGATACCCCTGGCGCTCACCAATAAGAACCACTGTATGATCATCAAAAGTCTTCAAAACTGCTCTCTTGGACTCACAATCTAAGTTAACCCGGTGTTCAGTCAACCAATCCATGCCAAGAATCAGATCAAACTCTTCTAATGGTAGTTCCATAAGGTCAGCTAGAAAGATTTCCCCTTGCACCTCGAGGGGACATCGCCTGAAAACCTTATTTACAACCACAGACTGGCCCACTGGACTCATAACGGTAATTGTATTCTCGGTGGTCTCATCAGGAATCTGGAGGTCTCGGGACACAGATCTCGATACATATGAATGGGTAGAACCATTGTCGAGCAATGCAAAATATGGAATAGAAAACATAGTAAATGTACCTGCAATAACGTCTGGCTCATCTCTGTCATCTCGGCGTCTGGTGGCATAAACAAGTGCACGCTGCCTAGCTTCGGTCATAGCTGGTCCCCCACTCTGATAGGATCAGCCTCTACTCTCAGATCTAACAGCAGACCCAGAAGCTCTACCCTGATTACGGCCTCTAGCCGGAGTCTGAACAGATGTCTGTGAACGAGCAGGTGTCTGAGTACGGGCAGGAGTCTGAGTGGACACCCCCGTGGAAGGTGAACGTGGGCAATACTTAAGGAAATGATCCATAGACCCACACCGGAAGAAAGCACCAATCATCTTCCAACACTCTCCTCCGTGTTTCCTACCACAGTGCTCACATGCAGGCATAGATGAAAAACCCAAAGAATCACCTCGACTGGTAGCTGGGACAGAAGGCGCTAAAGGCCTAGAACTCGTATTACTCTTCTGAGAGTCAGCGGTGCAGGTTCTCTTATCTGGACGTCCGTAGGACTCACCCTGACTAGGTCTCCTAGATCGATCCCAATCTCGGCCTCGATCTCGACCCCGATCTCGGTCTCTATCCCTGCCACCCTGACTAGCTGCCAAAATCTCCATCTGTTCTGCAGTCTTAGCCCGATCTACTAAATTCTCAAATACCTCATCATGATGTGTAGCCACTCTATCACGTATCCCAATACGGAGGCCCTCTGAGAACTTTTCGCATATGTCCTTCTCGGTAGGAACCAAACCAGGACCATACTTTTGTAGCTCCAGAAACTGTATCTCGTACTCGGCCACAATCATAGAACCCTGCACCAAGTCCTTGAATGTCTGACGTCTCTCCCTCAAGAACCGCTCGCCCAGATAACGGTTCCTAAAACGCTCCTTAAAGAAATCCCATGTCAATCGATCAGAGGGAACGCTACTCATAATAGATTCCCACCAGGTGCGGGCATTCCCGTTCAGCATAGATACAACACCCAAGTATTTCTTCGATGGCTCAAAACTCATCTCTGTCATACGTCGCTCGATACCATACAACCACTCCTCAGCCTCGGTCGGTGCTCCACTAAGAGATCCAGAAAAAGTCTTGATCCCGTTAGCAAACAAAGTCTGGGAGATAGGGACTTCTGGAACAACACCCGTTGCTCTAACTACACCCTGAATCAGCTGAAGAAACTGTCTACTCAAACCCTCATCAGTAACCCCAGTCGTAGGCTTAGGCCCAGAAATTGTCGCTCCTCTAACCGGAGTAGCCACATCAACATCAGGAGCAAATGACGGAGCAGACGAGACAGATGTCAGAGCAGTTGGGGTAGTCGAAACTGAAGGACCACGAGGGGCAGAAGGCTCGGTAGAAGGTGAAGGATCTACGGGGGCATGAGCATCAACACGAGCAGATGGAGAAATTACTAGATCGTCCATCGAGTCTGCAAATCTAAGGGGTCGACCTCGCCTACGAGCGGGTCGTCGACCCCTGCTGGTGCTCATCTCATAGAATCTCTACAAAGATAAAACTTAGGATCAGTTTATGACACCGGAGAATCGAACACAATTAAGCATGTAAAATTGGGTGATATGGCCTCTTTCACAATACTTTGAAAAACGTTTTTAAAACACTACATTATAAGGACTTTTCCACAGTCCGAGGGTTTAAAACCAAAAGCTCTGATACCAACTAAATGTAACCCCCTAGACCGGCCTATGCGGAAAGACCAAGTCTAGTAAGGCACATTAAAGTTTAAAACTCAAGTAGAAAACATATTTGCAAACTAAGCGTTAATTTCAACAGCATAACGACAGAACTTAGTGAAAACCATCAAGTTAAATAAACCTGATTAACACGTCAAACAATAATACTTTCCAAAATCATTCTCAACATAGACTACATAAATAATATAGACAACCATGATTACTTAACTAAACCCATCATAGGATGGTTACAAAATAAGTATCAGTTAGCATATCAAAATACTTCTAGTTTAATACCATACATAACAAAATATAGGCACATGTCACCCTGAAAGTACAAACGGTGGATAGAAACATTACATTCAAAAAGAATACCAAATGTGTCGATCCTCCAAGTGTCGGCTACGGGGTGGCCTATCCAAAATATCTACAAGGGGAAAGAATTTGGGGCGTGAGCTAGAAAGCTCAGTGTGTTCCAACAGTGCAAGTAAAACATATACAACAACAATATAATATACATTTCTAGTTCAAAAACATAAAGTTCAAGTAACAGTACGGTTCGGTTTAATCTTTTCTCTACCCTCCAACCATACTCAAAGAGGCAGTTCCCCAAAACTGCGTCAAAGGCATTAATCAGTGCCCATTGGGCATAGGTGCCAACCTAAGGGAATACCTTAGGAACGGTACGGTACGGTAGGAATTACCCTAGCCGAAGCATAGGAACCTGTAACGGTAAGGAATTACCAGCTGGATCAGAGCTGAACCTGGGGTCACTTCATATTCTATCCCAAATACCCCAGTAACAACCTATGTAATAGTTCGATTATCAATAACAACTGTAATTTCGGTAAATGTAAAATAAACATGTATTTTCCATAAAGCGGTAATCAGCAAGCATATTGTTCAATCAAAACTATGATGTATCACACATATAATATTATCATGCTTATTTTATAAATCATATCATAATCATGCAAAAACACTTTATCAATCATGAGCATGTGTTTAGTTTAATAACATATTTTCATCATGTAAAACAATATTAAAATGGTTATATAGCACACAAGGAACACACCTCAAAAGATGAGATCGGTCAGAAGATCTATCGAGCACCAAGATCACGCTCCGCTACAGTACTGGAACCTAAATAGACAGGGATTATGGTTACTAACAGATTTACACCTTAATCATAGTAAAATACTAAGTTTTCAGGTCGTACGAGTGATGATAGGATCACGAGGCGGTACAGATCGAGACGAGCTGGGCTGGGTGTAGGCACGGTCAGGAGATCCATGAGTACCTATTAGATCAGAAGATGAACATCAGTCATCAATCATCAATTTCTCTTGAAAGACATAACTTATACATATGCATGTTCGGGTTCAACGTCTAATTTAGAGGCTTTCGGGTTAGAATTTTGCGAAACGGGCTTCAAAATCGGACTCAGGACGTCGAAAAACATAAAATAGGGCTTTTCGGGAAAAGTTGACTTTTTGGTCAAAGTCAACGCTAACGTCAGCGGTCAAAGTCAACACTGATGTCATGCTAACGTCACTGGTCCAAGGCTGACTCGGCGAGTTGACTCACTGGGTTGACTCGGACAAGTTGACTCACTGAGTTGACTCGAACGAGTTGACTCAGACGAGTTGACTCACTGAGTTGACTCGGTCAACGGGTCGGGTCGGTCAACGGATCGGGTCAACGGGTAAACGGGTTGGGTCGACGGGTCAACAGGTCAGGTCGACGGGTCAACAGGTCAACGGGTTGGGTCAACGGGTTTGACCGAGTTGACCGGTTCAACCAGTTCGGTCTACATGGACCGGCTCTTACCTTAAAGAACCCTAAAGTCGCCGGACGGTCACCGGAACATCGCCGGAAAGCTCCATTCGCGTCGATTCTGCCGGAAAAACTTAGATTTTTAGACAACCAATTTATCTCACATGATTAAACACGAAAACGAAGCCGGAAATCGATAAAATCTAACCTTAAAGCTTTGATATCGCCGGAAAAAACGTAACTCCGACCAAGCTCTTCCCGGCGCCGATCGGACGAGAAATTTTAGGGGTTTTGCTCAGCTCGGGACGGGGAACCCAACGACGGTGGGAACGTGGCGAACGGACGTCGATCGATGCTGGAAAAGTCGAACAACGAGGGTAACACGAGTTTGGGTTGTATCCGAACTCTTCGACTATTCTTAACGGCGCACGATGAAGGATTAGGGCGAGTGGCGGTCGTGGTTCGATCGGGAAGGGGGCGGCGATCACTCTGACGGTGGCGGTGCAAGAAACGACGTGGCGGTGGTGGTGAACGGACGGCGGCGGTTTGTTTAGGTTAAAGGAAAAAGAGGATAACGGTAAGGGGAAGGGTCTGGAAATTTTCTTGGGGACAGACCTAATTAATTCCCACTGAAAATGGTAGGTAGGATATTTTATGTTTAATATTATTTTATTTCAAAGGACATGTTTTAAATGAACTATGGAGGAAAGATTAGAGCCAAGAGCTCACTTAGCTCAGTCGCTGGGTACCCGACTAAAGAAGCAAAGGTTGTGGGTTTGATTCCCACAACCCTCACCTCCCTTAATTTTTTTTTCTTTTACATTTTTCCTTTCTTTTATTTTATTTTATTTTCTGGGTGTTACAATTGCTCTTGCCATCAGTACAAAAAAAATGTGTGAATTATGAGGGAATTTCTGACGAAATTCAGTTTTAGTAACGGAATTTCCGACGGAAGAGAGCCGTCATTAAAACGCTGGTCAGACACAACACTTCCGACAGAATAAAATAGTCTGTCAAAAAATTTGTGACGCCGAGGAAACATTTAAAATCCGTCGAAAATTGATATATATATATTATATTTCATGTTCCCGATGGATTATATTATTCCACCGAGAAAAGATAATTTCTGACGGAACATTTAAAAGCCGTCAAAAATTAATATATATAAAATAAAATATTTGATGTTTCCGACAAATTACATATATTCCCTCGGAAATTAAATTTTTTTAGGGATTTCATATATTCCATCAAAAATTTAAATCTTAATTTTTTAAAAAAGAGGGGAAATTTTCCCGGGATTTCCACCCGAAAATTTTTTCATTCCCTCCAAAATGTTTTTTTTAATTTACAACAGATAACATCTATTCTAAATATTATTTTTTTTTAAAAAAAGAAAAAAATTGCTAACAAAATCGGCTATAGCTTCATCTTGGCCACAAACTATGAGTATTTTCTTCATGTTAATCCATAGCATGCAAATAGGCAACGAGGTAACCAAAAGCAAGGGCTCCGTTGGATTTTTAGGCCAAATGGAAGTAAATATTTAGAATATAGGGGATGTTGGAAAATATTTGAGGATATAGGCCATTTTCTACAGTACACGGGGACCTCGCCACCTGCACATGGCGAGGTTTGAGAAAAAAATATTCTCCAATTTCTCCAATTTCTTCAATTTCTTCAAAACATTTATTTTTATTTGGATTATTCTCCAATTTTTTCCAAAAACAAGAGCATTGTTCTTTGCAACATGATGTCGAGAAGGTTGTAATTCCGAGCATCGAAAGCTTGTCCGCAAATGGACACCATTCTCATGGCAAGACCGAAGAAAATAGAGTAATCAGTGATGTTAGTGAATCAAATGGTAATCAAATCACCCGACGAAGCAGTCAAGAAAGAGCATATGTAAATTAATGACGTGAATATAACATGAGACCTGTTAGTATCATGGGAAGAGCTATCTTGGCTATGGAAATGGCTTCCTCAAGTGCAAGAAGGATCAAAGGGACACTTTCTAGCTTCTGGGTGTTGATTGTTATGTTGGAAGCTTTAGGGGTTATTGGAACAATTGGAGTCTTTTTATTTGAACAAGGTAAGGCACGTTTGAATTGCAATTGCATGTGTGAATTAGAAGATGTGAGCTGACAAATATTTTTCTTTTTGCTTGGAATTGAGAAAGGAAAAATGTATCGTGTGGGGGATTTGATGAAATTGGAGGATGAGTAGAGGGGGGTTTTATAGTGGGTTTTAGGAGACTACTCATCCATGTTTTGAAGTTGTTATATATAAAATATAATATTTTATATTTCCGACAGATTACATCTATTCCGTCAGAAATTGTTTAGTTCTTGAGGGATTATATATATTCTGTTGGAAATTTAAATCTTAAATTTAAAAAAAAAATTGGAAGGCAAAATTTTTCGGGATTCCTACCCTAATTTTTTTATTCCCTCCAAAATTTGAAATTTTAGTTCTCGAGGGATTACATTTATTCCGTCGAAAATTTAAATCTTTTTTTAAAAAAGGTTATTATTTTAGGGTCTAGAGTTTAGTATTAATTGTTTATGGTTTATGGTTCACTTTAAGGTAATTGATTTATGAGTTTAATTCTAATTCTTTAAGGTTGATGGTTTAAATTTTAAGATTAAGTTTAGGGTTATTATTTTATGTGATTAATTCTGATTCCTTAAGGTTTATGGTTAGTTTAGGGTTATTGGTTTATGTGATTGATTCCGATTCAACTTGTTAATGTTGTGCATTTGAGTTTAGGGTTAAACATTTGCTTATTGTGCTTTTAAAATCCGACAGAATCGAGCGTTTTGGAGGTCACCGGCGGGTTCCATTCTCCAAGAGCTTGAACGGATAGGTGGGTTCCATTCTCCAAATGCATGAATAGATAGGCGGGTTCCATTCTCCAAAAGCCCGAACGTATATGCGGGTTCCATTCTCCAAGAGCCTGAACGAATAAGCGAGTTCCATTCTCCAAGAGATTGAACGGATTGGCGGGTTCCATTCTCCAAGAGCCTGAATGGATAGGCGGGTTCCATTCTCCAAAGCTCGAATAGATAGGCGGGTTCCATTCTCCAAGAGCCTGAACGGATATGCGGGTTCCATTCTCCTTATGCCTGAACGGATAGGCGGGTTCCATTCTCCTTATGCCTGAACGGATAGGCGAGTTCTGAAAGATAAAAGTTCCATTCTCTAAGAGCTTGAATGGATAGGCGAGTTCTGAAAGATAAAAGTTCCATTCTCCTTATGCCTGAACGGATAGGCGAGCTTCGTTTTACGAGAAAAGCTTTAAAATACCTGTTGAAAATAGGTAAAAATGATATGATGATGTGAGTTAGCATGCCCCTAATCCTAGGGATGCCTAACTACAAATGATGCATGAATTATGACATCAATATTGCTCGGATGCTTTCACTCTTCGGATCGGTCAATCTCGACCTTCTTCTTGTCTCTTCTTCTTCTCAATCTCTTTTGGCTTTCTTATCTCTGCCAAATCTCGATCTCTTAGTCTCTTCTCAAAAGACGACTACTGACTTTCACTGGTCAGACTGGACATAACACATGTCGTAGTGCTCGTTCTCAAAACATTGCCCCCTATTCAAACTAGGTCTTCAACCATTCTCTTCGTCTTAACTCATTATGACGACTTTTCCCTCTTCTCAATATTAGGAGAAGCACATGCCCCCAAGTTCTTGAACTTTTTCTGGAGTTCATTTTATTAAGTGCTCGAACGCTTTCACTCTTTGGATTGGTCCATCTTGACCTTCTTCTTCTTCTTCTTAATCTCTTCTAGCTTGTTCGTCCTTGCAAAATCTCAATCTTTTGATCTCCTTTCGAAAGATAACTGCTGACTTTCACTGGTCAGACTGGACATAACACTTCTCATAGTGCTCGCTCTCAAAACATTGCCCCCTACTCAAATTGGGTGATCAACCATTCTTTTCGTCTTAACTCAACACGACGACTTCTTCTCTTCTCTCAACAATAAGGGAAGCACATGCCCCCAAGTCCCTAAACTTTTCTCTTAAGTTCATTAAGGTCCACTTCTCATCTTCTAAAGAAATCGAAGCATTTCGACAAAAATTCGTTTCCAGTCCTTGAACTGTAGTTTGTAGAAATCTACTATTGTCCATACCATGGCCACTGACAAGCTGTCATTTGTATTCATGGCATTGCATTCCAATACTTTATCCCCGAAGCAATGGGAAATTAATTTGTGTTCACAAAATATTTAGATTGCATCTTCTAATTTCAACATGAGATGCGTTTTCGAAAAATATACTTTCTTTTCAAATTAGGGATATATCAAGTCAAATTAAATACCCCAAATATCAAGTGCATGAACGACACTACTATGACTTACCAAGGATTGCCTCAAGCATCATGTGCCTAGGAGACCTCGAAAGCTAAGCTGATGTCTGAAAATGTGACTTACTCTCCGAGTTATTTCAGTCTTTTAATCATTTAGGCTTATCTTCTATAGTCTTCGCCTTTATCATTTCTTTATAATTCTAGGGAAGTCAACTCATCACATTCCTTTGGCTCGAAATAAATGATGGAGCAAACAACAAAACCCCGAGCTAGTCAGCATTGTCATGATTTGAAAATATTACCATCACTCATGTAGCTAAAGTGAATGGTGCATAGCAACCTTATTGGTCTTTTGCTACAACGGAGTGCCAAAAAAACTCCACACTTGTATCCAAAGATGCCGATTACCAGGCTTCGAACATTGGAGTGCTTTTGTTACGCTTTTATTATCATTTCTCTTTTTTTCTTTTTCTGTTCTTTTTTTTTCTTTTTCTTTTTTTCGCTTTTTCCTTATTCTTTCTTTTTTACCTCTTTCTGTTTTCCTCTTTCTCTTTCTTCTTTTCTCTTTTTTCTTTTTCTTTAGTCTTCTTTCTCTTTTTTTTTCTCTTTTTCTTCTTTTAGCGCGGAAGGTTTCCTGTTATTCTCCCGAAGGCCCTAATTCTATGTGTACTTAATTAGGTGACCAAATTAACTCGGAGTGTAAGCAACATATTCATCATCTTAAAAGCTTTCGATTTCCACTAGACAAAGGTGGCTCGAAGTCAACCTTTGGGGTCAAGGTCAATGTCCCATGTGCAATTGATATACGAGGACTCAATAGACAAATATATACACACAAAATGAAAAAGGTAATTGAAACACAAAACACAGTGCATCCTTTTATTGAAATTAAAAAACATGCAATCTATTGTCCTTACAAAAAGATCTTTGCTACTTTCGGGCAAAGGGTAAAGTGGAGCACTTCACAGAAAAGATTAAAATGCAATTGAATGAAGGCAAACAAACTTGGATGCACTATCACTCTTAACTACTGCTAGGCTAGCCGTCCATCCCAACCCTTAAGCTTCCCCGAGGAATTGAATCTCCTTATTGTCCATCAGTTCCTGAACCAACTGCTTAAATTCCGGACAACTCTGAATCTCGTGCCCCACAGTCTGATGGAACTGACAGAAAGATTCATGGCCATCATATGCCCCATTCGGACCCTTCTAAAGTCGGCTTCTAACTTAGCAAAACTTTCCTCCATTTGCCTTCTTTGATGGTGAGTAAAGTGTGGGTGTGGAATCTTCGGTAGTCACGAATGCTGCCATGACCCCGAACAATTAATCTCTTGATTTAATGATGTAATGCATGAAATGTGTATGCATAACTGAAACAAATGATTGAAGGCGACAAATTAAAAAACACAAAATCGAATGCAAGGAAATGTTGATTCGATGAACATCCTCATTAAACAACTTTCCAAAACGGAGATCAAGCCTTGTTACAACGAGGCAAGAAAGTAAACACATAGAGTACGATTTTCAATAAATTTTTCTCGTCCCCTCTTTCTAAATTAGCGCGCTCCGAGAGCTTCGTTGCTATGGACTATTTTCTCCCGTTGTGAAAGTTTTCAACTTTAGACTGTTCTCGAATCAACAGCTCGTATGAGAATGCGATGAGTATGCAAAAATAAGCAAAACAAGAAGGCAACTGGGTTAGTATCAACAATAATGAATACTTGAATACAACAAGCAAAAGGAAACACATCAAAGCAAATTAACGATGCAATACCTAATAGCATGAATTCTAAATCTACGGTTATCCGCATGGCTCTAATCGGGGTGGGCTTCTTAAATTCTCACTCATGTGGTTTCGGTTCTAACAAGGGTACTCGAACATATCTTATCACCTACTAAGGTAACAAGAACCCCAATTCTGGCCCACTACAAGCTTGCGAATTGGTTTCGGTTCGAGGGAAAGCACGACCTAATGACGTGGAGGGTTGCTCACATGTCAAAAGCGTGAATTCCGGAAGTGAATTATCGACCCGTGGAGAGATACTCACGTGGGTATGGCGTTTCACTCCCTCTTACGGGACGAAGCTCGGGTATAAAGCTTAATGCGTGATGCAACACATGTCGGTGATTCCTTTGAAATTAAATGAAAAATTAATTCAAAGACCACCAATTATCGAAGCTAGTGTAATTAAAGTTCTATTTTCAAGGAAGAACCACCGCGCTAAAGTCAAATTAAATTTCAAAAATTTTCATCATTAAAAGCAATGTAACAGTGTAACAATTGGCTTTGCAGTTCATTCGTTGCCAAAAAAAATGATTGAAATGATTCGATCTTTTGGTATAGATGTTATCATCAATGTAACAGTGTACGGCAGTAGAAAACTAGTTGATGCAAATGCTGCCCCTCTTATTTCTCTCTGCATTGATTAAAATTTGATGGCTTGCGAGGAATGAATCGGTTTTTTAAGGTAAAAACATGGATTGATAAAACTCTATCCCTTCATTGTATTAAAGCTATTGATGAAGGTGTTGTTTTATGAAATTTGGCGCGCATGTATGTTTTGTTTTTAGGTCCTCTCGGTTCAATGGATACAACCGGTGTTGAACTTCAAGTTGTACTATAGCTGGCAATGGAGGCTTTATTACAAACGAAAAGAAAGAAGAAAAAATGCTTGATAATCGAATCTAATTTGGATATTTACAGTGGACGGTATAGGTTTAGTGAGAACATTTGCAATATATACTTCTGATCAGGGGGCGGATCCAGGAATTTAAGTTTGGTGGTTCACCTATTTACATTATTTAAAGGTTTAATTAAGGCTTTGAATCCCTCCAGAAAATCAATTTGACTACAACAGGCTAAATAAGCATAAAAATGCATTTTCGAGATCAACCATTTTTTTCTTTTCAAATAAAACGTCTAAAGAGATAAGTGTGATATCGTAAAATTTCTTCCAAGTTTCAAAGACAAAGGTGATCAAAAGTTTGAGCATTTGAGGATCGACCCAAATGTAATTTTTGTAGCAATAGTTTTTTTTTAAGTATAAAGGGTGATCCAAATGTAACCTTACTCATAATTTAGTGACCGAAATGTAACCTTAACCTTACTTATAATTTAGTGACCGAAATGTAACCTTAACCATAACTGAGCGACTAAAATATAACTTTTAAAGACCTAAAAATATAACATTACCCATAATTAAATGACCTCATGGTGGGTCATGCCCTTCTGATGGACGTAATTAACAATTAGCTGCCCTACTAGTACTCGCTCAGAAATGTAAATCAATTTCATTGCGAGGAATAGCAGAGCTCCTCAATCTATATCAGCCAAGGAAATTAGCATCTCCTTGATCTATATCAGTGATCAATTCCCCAATCTATATCAGCCAAGGAACAGAATTTGCTGCAAATTTGGCTTCAGATGTCAATAAAGAGACAACAGATAGCTTCTTTGAGCTCAAGCAACGTGATTTCCTCAATGAAAAATATAGTAGGCCGTCCAATCAGAAACAGAGTTGCACACCAAACTAAACATCAGATTTGAAAAGTATGCTTGTCTTAGGTTATAGAGGGAAGGAGTTTGGTCCACAATGGCACAGGAAATTGCTTATGGTTATGGAAGAAAGCACTTATCTTCCGATATGCATTGAAAGTCAACCTTAAGAAAGCATCTGATTCCCTTAATTGGGATTTCATTTTGCAAGTGTTAACAGTTTTAGATTACCACTACTAAATTTTCAATGCTCATATTCAATGGTGGAGGATGCTGCAAATGTGGATTTCGACCCAGCTCGATACGGAGGTGTTAGGAGGAACAAGAAAGTTGCCCTCCAATACTTTGGCGAACGAAATGTAAATCAATTTCAACATGTTTGATGCTAATGTATAGGATTAGTAGCCATACAAACAGTGTGAGTTTACCAACCAGGGAAACTCCAATTTCAGTGAGTAATTCCTCATTCTATATATAAGCTCTGAAAAACAGATTTTTCTATGTATTGCTTCTTTAAACTCCAAGCAACGTGATTTCGTCCAAGAAAAAAAAAATAGTAGCCACTTCATCAGTGTAGCAGCCAAGTTAAACATCAGTTTTTGAAAATAAAACTTTCTCAAAGTTGGTCCAGTAGATCTGAGTAAATACCAAATCCCAGTCAACAATCAATACAGAAGAAGAAAGGACAAATTTGCTACAACACTTTAAACGGAAACTAACATCATGCATAACTTTTAAAAAAACAAACAAAAAGATTTTGAATAGAAACAACTGTACTAGAATTTGGTGAGGTGCGACAAGCCCGAGCAATGGTGCAATGTTGGGGAGACACTCGAGAATCCCAATAGCAAGCTACTGTGATGGAACTCCCCCTCAAAAAATAAATTTAATATCGTGTGAGCCAATGGCTCACGTATCAGATATTAAACTGATAAGAACATATACTACACTTGATCTTAGCCAAAAGGCCGAGAAAAGTATGCTTTTACCAGTGAAAGCCCGCTTCTTTTATAGCCAAATTATTGCCTCATCAGTCATCCCTTCATTTCAGAGTAGTGTAGGATTTGAGCAATACATTTAGCATATTGTTTGTAACTTGTAAGCTGCTTCAAGGAAACTAATGACCAACACCTTCGATTACACTTACAAATCTATCTTACTTCATATTTAAATTAACCAAATGAACTTTTATCAATTTTTTCAAGCAACTTGGAGCATAGTGGGGATGAATGTTTTGTCATGTTTGTTGAATTGTGCAGGGAAGCATGGAGTCTTGGAGTATCACCCTATACGTAGAAGGATTCAGCAGACTCCTTTGAGTTTTGCTGATGATTTATTGGTTTTCACAAAAGGGACAATCAATTCAATGGTAGCTGTTAAGGAGATCCTGGAGTCTTGGAGTATCACCCTACTTTCAAGGTTCTATATATGTAATTCGATGCAGACATGTCTGTTTTGTTTTCAGGTCCTCTCGGTTCAATTGATACAACCGGTGTTGAACTTCAAGTGGTAAAGCCGACGATTGAGGTTTTCTTACAAACAAAGTGAGAGAAGAAAAAAATGGTTGATAATCGAATATGATTCGAATATTTATGTTGGACGGTATTCACTTGTTCAATAATAGAAATGTAAATGCATAATGTGTAGGATTAACTACCTTGCTAGTATTCTTTCGCAAACGAAATGTAAATCAGTTTCAATGCTAAATTGCTAATGTATAGGATTAGTAGCCATACAAACAGTGTGATTTTACCCACTAGGGAAACTCCAAGCAACATGATTTCGTCCAAGAAAAATATAGAAGCCATGTCCAATAGATCTGAGTAATAATTCGATACATAAGACAAAATAAAAGTAACAAACAAATAGTTGAAACTAAACACAGACTAAAAGATTCTAAAAAGGAAAAATTGTAATGGAATTGGGTGGGGTGCGTCAGGCCCGAGCAATGGTGCAACGCTGGGGCGACGCTCGAGAATCCAAATAGCAAGCTAATGTGATGGAAGCTCCCCTCAAAAATAAATTTAATATCATGTGAGCATATGGCTCACGTATCTGATATTAAATTGATAAGAAAATATACTACACTTGATCTTAGCCAAAAGGCCGAGAAAGATATGCTTTTGACTGTCAAAGCTCGCTTCTTTTATAGCTCGATTCTTGCCTCGTCCCTTCATATCTGAGCACTGCAGGATTTAAGCAGTACATTTAGGATATTATTTGTAAGCTGCTTCTAGGAAGCTAATGACCAACACCTTGGATTACATCTACTTAAGATTTAAATTCACACAAACAAAATTTTGGAGTATCATTTTTTGGGTGTAAAGATTTTAGATGGTCAATATTTTACAAGTTGTTCAACATTTTTTCAGTACCGGTACTATTTTGAATGGATTCAATTCTACCATTTTGGCCTTGGTTTCTAAGGTGCAGAACCCTAATGAAGCCACTGATTTTCAGACTCCACATCACCCTCGTCAAAATTAAACCATTGAAAATATTAAGTGAGAATTTGGTATTGAGAAGACTCATGCAGATGCAACGAAGTTCTAGAAAGGCTCGTCGATCAATGTCGAGCTTTCATTGCAGGTAAAAATGCTTTATCTCTCTTTTTTTCTGCTGCTCTAGGCGCTATAATATCAATGTGATGCTTTTGGCTTCAGGTTGCTCTTGTCGTCAGTACAAAAAAAATGTGTGAATTATGAGGGAATTTCTAACGAAATTCAGTTTTAGTAACGGAATTTCCGACGGAAGAGAGCCGTCATTAAAACGCTTTAGGGGTTAATGGTTCGTATAAGTTGGAACAATTGGAGTCTTTTATTTGAACAAGGTAAGGCACGTTTGAATTGCAATTGCAGGTGTGAATTAGAAGATGTGAGCTGACAAATATTTTTCTTTTTGCTTGGAATTGAGAAAGGAAAAATGTATCGTGTGGGGGATTTGATGAAACTAGAGGATGAGTAGAGGGGGGGTTTATAGTGGGTTTTAGGGGACTACTCGTCCATGTTTTGAAGTTGTTATATATAAAATGTAATATTTTATATTTCTGACGGATTACATCTATTCCGTCAGAAATTTTTTAGTTCTTGAGGGATTATATATATTCTGTTGGAAATTTAAATCTTAAATTTTAAAAAAAAATTGGAAGGCAAAATTTTCGGGATTCCTACCCTAATTTTTTTTATTCCCTCCAAAATTTGAAATTTTAGTTCTCGAGGGATTACATTATTCCGTCGAAAATTTAAATCTTTTTTAAAAAAAGGTTATTATTTTAGGGTCTAGAGTTTAGTATTAATTGTTTATGGTTTATGGTTCACTTTAAGGTTATTGATTTATGAGTTTAATTCTAATTCCTTAAGGTTTATGGTTAGTTTAGGGTTATTGGTTTATGTGATTGATTCATTTGAGTTTGATTAAATATTTAAATCAAAGCTTCATGTGTACAATATTTGAACTAAATATAAAGTTTCAACTTTCATGTGTACAATTATACATTCACGTCAAAATCAAAATGGGATTTGCAATTGTGGGGTTTTGAACCCACAACCTTACCCCATTCTTCTCCCATGTGTGTTTAATCATTGAGCCAGGTGCTCATTTCTATTAAGGGTTTGCCTGCATTAATATTTGAGTTAAGTTTGGGAGGCCTATTGAATAAGATTTAATAAAAAAAACGTGTATGTCCACCTTTCCCATTTTATTTTTTTGTTGGAATCAATGAGATGAGTTTCCAGAGAGTTCTGAAACCCCTTTCGACACCTCACCGTCCCCGTCCGACCTAGCCCACCGCGCCGTCGTGAGTGTCACTGTCGTTACCTGAGTGATCGTCGTCTCGCCTTGGTCACGACCCAGTTGACCAATCTCGCATCAGAGCAGCCATTTGCCGTGGGCAACGTTTGAAAGTTTCGTTTCCCCCATCGTCGCCTCTGTTTTTCAGCGATATCATTGTCGTCGCTAGTGGTGCCATCAAGCTCCCGGTGCTAAGGCGAACAAAACACAACTTACCGATCACCAAACCGTCGTCGGAGGGACCTTCATCAGAGCAGTATGGGGTTCAACTTTTTTTTAAATGTTTTGGGTAATTTCTGTTCATATTCCGACATGCTTGTTTGAGATTTGAGTTTAGTTTAAACATTTGCTTATTGTGCTTTCAAAATCCGACAGAATCGAGCGTTTTGGAGGTCATCGACGACTTTTCGACGAAGGTTCCAGCGAGATCCGTTTTGGGTAAGTGTGTTGAACCAGCCCAACCGGTCTGAACTGACCCAACCGGTCTAGTCACTTAACTGGTTCGAGTGTAATCACCGATTTTGTTCGAAACTTAAACCTCGTCTGATCCATGTCGATCTAGGGCTTATCGGGCTATTAAGTAATTTTATAAAGCAAGGAAAAGAGAAAAGGGAGAAAAAGAAAAGGAAAAAAAATAAGAAAAAATAAAATAATAAGAAAAAGAAGAAAAACGAAAAAAAAAGAAAAAGAAAAAAAAAAGAAGATAAAAAAGAAAAATGAGATTATACTATTAATATTACTACTAGGGTGTTATTATTGTATGTACTATTATTAGTATTAGTATATTATACTAATTATCACTATTTACCATTATTTTGCTTTATTTTTTATACTTGATCATTTATTATTATTATTATTATTATTATTATTATTATTATTATTATTTCTTTTTTATCATTATCTATTAATATTATTGTTCTTATCATTGTTACCATTATTATTATCATTGTGTTGATTATTATTATATCTCTTAATGTTATTATTAGTATTATTATTATCTTAACAAAATAAAAAATAATACATGAGTAAATAAAGCCCAACAATTTATAAATAAAGTCAATTTACATTCTTTTAGTACTTTTAATCCTATTAATATGTATGTATTTCCCTTATATCGACATGTTCGCTCCTTTTTAAATGTGTTATCATGATTAGTTAAGAATAATTATGCTAAATCATATCGTTTGTGTATTTGTTTCTTAAGCTTTCATATATTTTGCTTGATTTATTTGTATAATTTTATGTCTCGTTTATTGAATTTATAAGTTGCATCCGAATCTTAAAAAATCGTAATGCGAATGTCTTTTTATTCGGGAATGAACGAGGCCAGTACCAGTCGTAGTGGTGGTGGTTCGGACGTTCCTTCTCGATTAAGACTTTTAAAATTTACTCAATCGTATAACCAAATTTCGATATGAATCGTCACTTTAATTCGCAAAATTTAATATTAACTAAGCGATAATGGTTTTGGTACCGATTTTAGGGAGGACGGGGGTGCTCATCCTTCCCCGCGTGTAACCGACTCCCGAGCCCATTTTTTGGAAAAATCTCTGGTTTTATTTCAGTGTCAGGTCTACCATTTTTAAATGGCTGGTGGCGACTCCTTTTTTTTCAAAAATCCGATTAAATTTTCAAAATCTATTTAAAAGCTGGTTGTTCCAAGTGACACCGATATTTTCTAAAATTTAGTCGCAACAGATGGCGACTCTGCTAGGGACAAATTTTTGTTTTCAAAAACAAAAAAGAGAGTTGAGCCAAAAAAACTTTACCGTTTAATTAATATTGAAAGTTGCAAATTAAAGTGACTGAATCGATCGATATTTGTTTATAAGTGCGAGTTTATTTTAAACGCATTTAAAATTGGCATTTAAACTCGTTTGTCTAAGTGGGGGGAAAATGCTAGTGCTTTCGTGAGGATATCGTTCCTCCGTATGGGCCTAGCAAGTACCTTCGGGGCTCGAATACCCTATGTCTCCGTGAGAATATCGTTTCTCCGTACGGATATAGCTAAAAGGCCCCCTTGAATTGAACTCGGTTGAGAGGAGCCTATAATGGGTGATGACCGGGGGCCTTGCTACCCTTAGTAGGGGACAACGAGGACAATTCAAGTATCTCATAGAACCAAGACTGCATGTAGCGAATTTAGAATGCCCACACCTTTAGAGCCATACGGATAACCTAGGTGTGCTAGATAAATAGGGTTGCTTGTTTAATGCGCATTTTATTTCCCTTTTGTTTATCATGTTAAATTATTTTTATTAGATACTAACACATTTTTCTTTTGTGTTTTGTGTTCCTTTTTCCTTTTGCATTTCACATTTGCATTGCATATTTTAAAGGTGTTGAATCAGGGTGGTTCTACTCATTATCAAAAGGCAGTCATTATGGATGGGAGGTTGCTTAAAAAGGAAGAGGTCAACTCTCAGGTCAGACATTGGTCAGAAATAAACCAAAGAGTTCAGGGGGGCAGTCCACCAAGTGAGTGTATTGTACCGAGTTACACTTAAGTGAGCCTTCAACAAAGTGATCTTTACGAGTTGAAAGGAATTTGGGAGAGTTGGGACGTGAGACTACAAGGCTTGTTTCGGAGGAATTATGGTGATGTGGCAGATCTAATCTATGTAAGAATCAATGAACCGTTATTCCGGGCTTTGTTTGAGTTTTGGAACCCCATCTTCTATTGTTTTACTTTTAATGGAGAAGATTTGATGCCTACCATCGAGGAGTATACGACCCTTCTTCATTATAAGTGAGTAAACCAAGATTGGATTATTCCAAACCTTCTAAATCTCAGAATTATCTAGCCAAGCTCCGGGAGGCAGCCGGGATGAGCGCGAATTGGGTAAAAGGTTTGATTCAGCAAAGAGGGGACAATATGGCTTTCTCGTTGGAGTGTATCCGGGATTTGATACCGTCACACCCCGACGAAGTGATGAAGATGGATCTTTTCGCCATAGGAGTGTATGGTTTGATCATTTTCCCTAGAGTTCTAAATGGCATTGATGTGGCAGTCCTAGACGTCTTCGAACGGTTGAAGAAAAAGGCAAACCCAGCCGCGGCGATCTTGGCTGAAACTTTTATCTCACTAAACGCAATTCAGGGACATGAAGAGGGACGCTTTAGGGGGTGTGCTCAACTGCTCTAGGTGTGGGTTCAGAGCCACTTTTGGGTGACGCCAAAAAGGGTCTTACAAGGAGTTTTGTTCGAGGACTTTTCTCCGTTACAAGTGTTTTTGAGCAAAGAGTGGCGGGAGGACATCAAGAAGGTGAAATGGGCCACGATTCTCAAGAATGTCCAAGACAGCGAGATAGTGTGGAGGGCACCTTGGTTGTGCCGGGTTTCATACTTCCTTTATCGATGCGGAGATTACAATTGGCTAATGCTTTTAGGACTTTACGGGGGAATTGGTTGTGCTCCTCTTTTGGTATCAAGGCAATTCGGGTCCCGGCAGTTCATACCTTCTATGTCGGGTTTGGGCCGAAGTGAGTTTCTCTTCAAAGGGGAATTTAGAGCGAAAATTGTGAATGCCACTCGAGCATGGGACCGTTGTTATTGTGTGAGAGTTGATGAAGATGCAACTAGCATGATTACATCGGATTATGACTTTTGGAGGAGATGGAGGACTAATGATGAGATTCCGAAGCCCGATCAAGGACTGATCATGACTATGGAAGAACACATGAGGATTGTGCCCTCCGAGGCAGACATCGTGAGGAAAGAACTCGAGGAAATGAGGAAAAAGATGGAAGCTTTGCAAACCGAACATACCGACGAGTTTTATTAGTCAAGTTTGGACATCGACGTCAAAGAAGGAGCAATCAAGGATTTGAGGAAAGAAAACGCCAATTTAAAAGAGAAAATTGCCCTTTATCAATGAGATGTTGTCAAAAGGCAAGCCTCCATAAGAAGTGCAAGTCAGAAGAATCTTGTGGCAGTCGAAAGAGAAAGAAAGAACGTCACACGTTTGGTCAAAGAGAAAAAGAGAAAAGGTAAGCAAGAAGTTGAAAAAGAAAGAGCGAGAAATAAGTTGGTTTTGGAAAAGGAAAGGAGAGCTTTAAACAGCGTAATCAACCGAGAGAAAGAGAAGGCAAGGCAGGAGTTGGAAAGGGAGAGGGAAAACTCCGCCACGTGGAAAAGAAAGGCGCATGGTCACAAGAATCGAGTACAAGAACTGCAAAGTTTGTACGAATTGACCACCGAAAACTTAGAACATAGTCAAGCTTATATCACTCAACTGGAGTTGAGGGTGGAAATTTAGACGTCGCCTTTTATGAGTACCGTGAGCGCAATGGCTTCTTCGAGCTTCAGACCAGCCAGTAAGAGAATGCGACCCTCCGCGCACAGATCGAGACCTTAGGAGCTACGGTATAAGATTATGAGGGTAGGCTCTTGGTCCTGGAGGAAGCCGCAGTAGGTGGGGATGACTATTGGCGGAGAAGGCTTCGGGACGCTACCCGTATGATCCAAGATAGAGATGATTACTATACCACCTTGATGGTGCAAGTGCAAGAGGTAGCTCAACGCGTAAAAAACTTAGTCGCGAAAGCCGAAGCATTACGCCCTCTTGTTACCCCGGACTTGGCTGAAGCACCGAGATTCATCCAGCTACTCCAGGGAGTAGAAGAGTTAGGGGTTAGGGCAACGACCTATCTTTAGATTTTTGTCACGACTATTTTGTAAGAATGACCTCCCCTTTTTGATGTTGGTCCGCTTATCGGACAACATCTTTTGTTAGTAAGCGGGGGCCCATCGATAAAACTTTGATGTGATGATCTTTTTTCCAAGGGGACCTCCTAATTAATGAAATGTGGCCTGTGATGAGCCACCATTATGATCAACACCTTTGTTCACATGTATATTTGCACGCATTCGTTGCATCTCCCATTCATGCACTATTTCACGACATAACATGCATTGACCAATTAATGTTAATAAATTAACATAAAAAAATATTATTGCAGTGGAAGAACCTCAATCTACAACCATTCCGCGTTCGTACGATACCCGTTCCCAATCAAGAGCGATGAAGGAGAGAATGGAAAGGGTCGAACAAGGTCAAAAGGACCTCGAAGGTCGATTAGATGGAAATGAACATAACATCAAGGATCAGATCGCTCAGTCGCAAACCAGCATCATCGCCCAGATGACCGAGCTGCTCACGAAGAAGTTTAGTAAGGAAGGAGGTTCGGGGGAAGGAATAGAGGAGACCACGTCGCACATTCAACTGGAAATACATGTCACCGGGAAGAGAGTGCGCATCAACCTTGGAGGAGCTTCCAACCCAGTCGGCCCTCAAACTAACCGCCATGTGGGCTCCTCAGCTAATCAGCCGGTGGAAGTAGGGGAAGGCCCCGGAAATGAGGTTCTGGATCTAAATATGATGAACAAGGTAGAAGAGCGAATTAGAGCCAAAATGGAGAGGAAATACGAAGAAAGGTTTTGTTTCTTTGAGGAAAGGTTTAAAGCATTGCAAGGAATAGATGAACAAGGAGGTGACGCTAGCGACTTAAGTCTCGTGGCAGATTTGGTAATACCGCTAAAGTTCAAGGTTCCCGACTTCGCTAAGTATGATTGAACGACTTGCCCTTCTGCCCATATCACTATGTACTGCCGAAAGATGGCTACTTTCATAAAGGATGAAAAATTGCTTATTCATTGCTTTCAAGATAGCTTAACAGGTCCAGCAACTCGGTGGTACACTCAGCTCAGTCGAGTTAACATCAAGTCATGGAAAGACCTCTCAAGGGCCTTTGTGGAGAAATATAAGCATGTAACGGATATGACCCCTAATCGAATCATGTTGGAGGGTATGGAGCAAAGACCGAATGAAACCCTACGCCAGTATGCTCAAAGGTGGCGTGATGTGGCCGCTCATATTCAGCCACCAATCCCCGAGTACGAGATTACACCCATGTTTGTGAATACTTTGAGTTGTGCTTTGTTCGATCGTTTAATAAACAACACCACTCAAAGTTTTGCCGATATGGTAAGAACCAGTGAGTCAATCAAGGTAGCTATAAAAAGCGGAAGGATTAAGAGCAGAGAGAATTCCCGAACAAACTACAAAAGGAATGACAGTGAGGTAAACACTGTGGGGGCTTATAGCACCCCAAAGAACTTCACTATATCCCAGCTGGAAAATACGACCAGAGGCGGGCTAGGTCCGAACAACAAATATTCAAGACCCCCGAGGAAGGAAAGTGATAAATTGCCATTTTCTCCCCTACTGGTATCATATGTCGAATTGTACTCGCAGTTGCACAAGGCCGATTTGGTTAGGCCTCATTATGTCCCTCCGTTTGAACCACCATTTCTCGCATGGTACAATAGGAAGGTGAATTACGAATATCATGCCAACGTTCCGGGGCACACAATAGAAAATTGCATCGCGTTCAAGAAGTTCGTACAGAACCTAATCAAGACGGGAGTATTGCAGTTAGACGAGCCAAGCACGACCAACAACCCCCTACCTAACCATGGGGGCCGAGGTGTTAACGCTATTAAAGAGGATTATGCTAGGAAGGAAAAACGAAGCGTGTCCGAGATCAAATCCACGTTAAGATGGGTTTTCCAGCAATTGTGCATGGCCCGACAAATTGATCGAGGCATGGTGATCGTACAAAAGGGTTGCGGTCCCTATTGTGAGTATCACCAAGACAAAGGACACGACATCTAGAATTGTGAGGATTTCAAGCAACAAATTCAAAAAATGATAGACAATAAGGAGATCGCTTTCTTTGAGAAAGTCGACAGAAAGAAAGAATGGGAAGTCTACACCTCAGACAGCCCCAGGATTTCGTATGGAGTTGAAAGACCGTTTAGAATTTTGATCAAGCCAAAGGAGGAAGAGTCACCTCAAGAGGCAAACGTCAAGGCGGCCCCCAAGATTGTGATAACAACACCGACATCGTTTTGCTTTTAAGGATACCCGGAGTGTCCCATGGAATTATGCCGCCCAGATCTCCGTGCCGGAGGTTCCCAAGTCACAAGAGGGCGAGGAGGCGTCCATAGGAAAAGAGCCAATGCAAGAGGAGCCAACGGGGCATGACTCTAAAGAAGTGAATGAGGTGGGACATTTCACAAGGAGTGGTAGGTGTTATTCGCCAGAAACATGCAAGGTTGCGGAAGAGCCAAAGCCAAATGACAAGAAAGAAGGAAACGAACCCGAGAAGATTTTTGGAGAGGATCCACCACCCAAGATCCATCAGCTAGTCACGGAAACACAAGCCCAAGAATTCTTGAAGTTCTTGAAGCATAGTGAGTATAGCATCGTCGAGCAACTCCGAAAACAACAAGCAAGGATCTCGATACTCGAGTTATTGTTAAACTCAGACAAGCACCGGGACGCGCTACTAAAGGTGTTAAATCAAACCTTTGTCCCGGATGACATATCAGTGGGAAAACTAGACCGAATAGTGGGGCACATTGTTGCCGACAATTACATCACTTTTAGTGATGACGAGATCCCGGATGAGGCCATGGGATCATCTAAGGCTTTAAACATCACTACTCACTGTAAGGGGCATATTTTACCCGGTGTGCTTATCAATAACAGATCTGTTTGAATGTGTTACCAATGGCCACCCTACAACGATTGCCAATTGACAGTTCGCACATAAAGCCTTGTTACAATTCCGTTAGAGCTTTTGACGGGACTCAACGAGAAGTAATCAGGAATATTGAAGTGTCGTTAGTGATTGGACCAACCGAGTATGTCGTTGATTTTGTGGTGATGGACATCCGACCAACCTATAATTGTTTGTTGGGTACGCCTTGGATTCACTCAGCGGGCGTCGTGCCCTTATCACTACATCATCAAAAAGTTAAGTTTGTCATTGATGGGAAGTTAGTGAGCGTAGGGGCCGAGCAAGACATCATCGCATCCATAACCACCGACGCCCCTTATGTACAAACGGACGAGGAGGCCTTGGAGTGTTCGTTTAGAGCCTTAGAATTTGTCAACGCCATCTTTGTGGCGAAAGGAAGGAAGATCCCACGCTATCGACTATCCAATTGCACCAAGATGACAACTCGAGAAACTCTAGGGCGGGGAGCCAAGAAAGGAAGAGGGCTCAAGAGGAATCTTCAAGGGTGCTTACGCGTGAAGAGCGTAATTAACAAACAAGACAAGTTCGGGCTGAGCTTCAAGCCCAACTTTCAGCAAAGGAAACAAGAGTGGAGGAAGAGAAAAGAACGAAGGAAGGACATGCTCAGGGGCGCATACATCCCGTGGGAGCCCATAACTTACACCGATGTGGAAAAGATCTTCTTGTCCGGAGGGATAGTCAATGTGGAACAGAAGATAGATGAGAATGGTCGAGAGGTTGCCCAGCTCAGTAAGGAAGAAAAGCTCAACGAAGAATTTAAAGGGATGTACATCAATGTCGTGGCAAAGGACGAGCAAAATGACCAACTGTTAGCCGAGATTCGTCTATGCCGCCCAGGGGAGACACTCAATAATTGGACCAGTGTGGACCTGCCTTTAGTTTTTAGGTCAGAATCAAAGTAATGCTTAGAATCAACCCTATTCGTTTTTGCCCGCGAGCGATAGGGATCTTTTGTAAAGGGCTCATACTCCAACTTATTTAATGAAAGGGACGCTTCCCAATATTTTCTCAAATGGCAAACATCTCATTCATTGCATTCTTTCATTACTTATTCATTTTATAATCATATTATTCTTTCACTTCCCAATATACATTCTCCTTAAACTTTGTTTCAAGACCTCCGAGATCAGTCATGTGAATGACTTTGAACCTATGACTGAGGTAGATTTTGATCAGCCCTTGTACTTCACCGAAATTGATGAGGGGGAGGAGGATGTAGACTGTGAGGTCCCAGATGAGTTGCTTAGGTTAATGGAAAGTGAAGAGAAGCAAATCATGCCCCATCAGAAGAACTTAGAGGTTATCAACCTAGGGACTAACGAAGAAAGGAGGGAAGTAAAGATTGGCACCGTGTTCTCATCCAAGAACAAACGTAAGCTAATTGAGTTACTTGTAGAATTCAAGGATGTTTTTGCTTGGACTTACCAAGACATGCCGGGATTAAACACGGATATTGTGGTACACAAGTTACCAATAAAGCACGAGTGTAAGCCGGTTCAACAGAAATTGTGACAAATGAGAGTAGATATGTTGTTAAAGATTAAGGAAGAGGTAAAAAATCAATACGAGGTAGGCTTTCTTCAAATCGCCAAGTACCCTGAATGGGTAGCCAATATAGTCCATGTTCCGAAGAAAGACAGAAAAGTTTGTATGTGCGTCGATTATAGAGACCTCAATAGGGCAAGCCCTAAAGACAACTTCCCGTTACCTCACATCGATACTCTAGTGGATAATACCACGGGGCACTTATGGTTCTCACTCATGGATGGTTTCTCAGGGTACAATCAAATAAAGATGCACCCCAAAGACATGGAAAAGACCACTTTTGTAACCATTTGGGGGACCTTTTGCTACAAGGTGATGCCTTTCGTATTAAAGAACGCCGGGGCCACGTATCAAAGAGCTATGGTGGCCCTTTTCCATGATATGATGCACAAGGAGATCGAGGTGTATGTAGATGACATGATAGCCAAGTCCCAAACCGAGGAGGGGCACATCCAGAATCTAAGGAAGCTCTTTCAGAGATTGAGAAAACATCAGCTAAAACTCAATCCGGCCAAGTGCACCTTCACCGTCACGTCCAGAAAACTATTAGGTTTTGTGGTCAGCCTAAAGGGGATCGAGATTGACCCAGAAAAAGTCAGGGCTATCCAAAACCTTCCCCCACCTCAAACACAAAAGGAAGTCTGAGGGTTCTTAGGGAGATTGAATTATATATCTCGGATTATTTCTCAATTAACCGACAAATGCGACCCCGTTTTTAGATTACTCTGAAAAAAGAATCCTGGAGTTTGGGACGAGCAATGCCAAGAAGCTCTAGATAAGATCAAGGAGTACCTAACTAAGGCACCGATCTTAGTGGCCCCGACGCCAGAAAGGCCTTTAATTCTGTACCTAACAGTCTTTGAGAATTTAATGGGATGTGTATTGGGGTAGCAGATGAGTCCGGAAGGAAGGAGAGGGCCATCTATTATTTGAGCAAAAAATTCACCGATTGTGAGACCCGGTATCCACCCATCCAAAAGCTGTGTTGTGCCTTGGTATGGGCTACCAAGAGGCTCCGGCAATATATGTTGTACCACACTACGTGGTTAATATCAAAGTTGGACCCACTAAAATTCATGATGGAAGCACCAGCTTTGACCGGAAAAATGGCGCATTGGCAAATGCTTCTATTCGAATATGATATTGTGTATGTGAGTCAAAAGGCGATAAAAGGAAGTGCAATAGCCGATTTTCTAGCCAGCCGGGCCTCGGAGGACTACGAACCTCTGAATTTTAACTTCCCCGATGAAGATGTAATGCATACATTCGTAGTAGAGGAGGATATCCCAGAAGACGGATCGTGGAAACTCTATTTCGATGGCGCCTCCAACGCCCTAGGTCATGGAATAGGGACAGTGCTAATCTCACCCGAGAACGTCTATTACCCCTTTACAAGTCGATTAGAATTCTTTTGCACTAATAATGTTGTTGAATATGAAGCTTGTGTCATGGGGCTACGTGCATCCATCGAAAGAAAGGTCAGGGCCCTTTAGGTTTTTGGAGATTCGTCTTTGGTAATCTTTCAACGTAGAAAAGAATGGGAAACCAGAGATTCAAAGTTGGTCATGTATTATGACCTGATCCAAGAATTAATCCAGAACTTTGAGAAGGTCAACTTCGCCTACCTCCCGAGAGAAGATAATCAGATGGCGGATGCCTTGGAAACTTTGGCCGTCATGTTCAAAGCAAGCACTGAAGCAGAGATGAGACCAATCGAAATGCAGACCTTCGACGTGCCAGCTCATTGTTACGCCTTGGAATAAGAGGCAGATGGAAATCCTTGGTACTTTGATATCCTTCAATATATCAAATTCCAAACCTATCCCCAAGAGGCCAATGATTACTTCACTAAGTGGGTAGAGGCAGCCTCCTACGCCAACATTACAAAGGCAACTGTGTGCAAGTTCTTAAAGAAAGAAATCATATGTCGATATGGTTTACCGGAAAGGATTATCACTGACAACGCTTCTAACTTAAACAACAAAATGATGGATGAGGTGTGCGAACAATTCAAAATTACCCACCACAATTCCACCACTTACCATCCCAAGATGAATGGAGCGGTAGAAGCGGTAAATAAGAACATCAAGAAAATCATTTCAAAGACGACATATACCTTTAAGGATTGGCATGAGAAGTTGCCATTTGCCCTCTTCGCCTACCGGATATCAATACGAGCATCCACAGGGGCCACGCCTTACTCTCTGGTTTACGGCACCGAAGTGGTTCTGCCAATTGGGGTAGAAATCTCGTCACTTCGTATTTTGAATGAAGTTTAATTGGAAGACGCCGAGTTGATGCAAATGTGGTTCGACCAATTGAATCTCATTGAAGAAAAAAGACTAAAAGCCATTTGCCACGGTCAGATGTACCAAAGAAGGATGATACGGGCCCACGACAAAAAGGTTCACCCAAGAGAATTTCGAGAAGGGGACTAGTACTTCGAAGAATCCTGCTTAATCAGAAAGACTCTCGCGGAAATGGATGCATAATTGGGAGGACACGTTTGTTGTCAAGAAGGCCTTCTCTGGTGGAGCGTTAATTTTAACAGAAATGGATGGAAATGAGCTAAAACACCCGGTGAATTCAGACACAGTGAATAAGTACTACGTATAAGAAAAAATACTCCTTAAAGAGGAGGATACCCGAGGTGAAGACCCTAAAAGGGGCGCCCCAAAAAAAAGAAGAAGGAGATGAGGAGATAGCAGCTCAAAGCAAATCACTAACTTCGACACCACTGAGTCAGAAATCTCGGTATAGTGCGAGGAGCTTCAAGATCCTGCTTGGTCAATGGGTTCACGACCATTAACACAACTAGTGCTCGAAGTCCTACTTTGTTTTAATTCTCTGCTCTTTTATGTTTTCCATGACTTTCAAATCATCTCAAAATTCTCAAAATTATTAATAAAATCATATTGCAATATCTTTTCTCATCTTTCGCCCAAAAGCGTCCCATGAGTAAGTTGAGGAAGTGATTATAATAGGCAAAAGATTTCTTAGTATTACTGCGATTTAACCTTTTAAGGAGCAGTTTGTCTAGGGGCAAGCGTCAACAACAAATTACATCCAAGCCAGAGCGGGCGACCAGGAGACCCTAAGAAAAAGTCAGTAAAAGGGACAGGGGCACCGCGAGAAGTAAAACCCAATGGAAAACACAAAAAGTCCTAAGAGAAAAAAAGGAGAGAAGAAAGAAGAAGAAGAAGAAGAAGAAGGGTTCAAAGTGAAAATCTGAGAGGGCACTTTGAGGCAGACCGTTCCAGAAAAGGATCAAGATGAGAAAAAGAAGAACAAGGGTCCGAAAGAATCGAGAAGAGGTGCAATCAACGCAAGAAACAGCACCCAAGAACACAGTGGCAGCAGAATGAATATGTTTAAACAACTCGAAAACCCCAATCATGCATCACGAGTAGTTATGCATCCCTAGGTTAGGAGCATGCTAACAACATCATAGCATTTCATCTTTTTACAAATATCCGAAAAGTGAGTCACGCCCCTCATAGAGGGAGAAGCAAACGACAAAGTAAAGATTTTAGAGCAAAGCAAGCGGATACCCGTCGCTCGAGGGTCAGAAGAAGCTCTCAAGCTTGCCACCAGATTTCAAAAATGAAGGATCCCACAGGGAAAAGATCCGAAAAGGTTCTATATTGGAAGAACTTATAACACATGGTCTTGGAAGTGGAAGGTTCTATGGAGAAGGGACGTGTAGACCCCTAACTACAAGTAATTAAAGAAGGAAGTTCATAGAGGAAGAACTACTCCTCGAAGAATACGATGAGGAAGAAAGGTTCGGTAGAGGAAGAATCCGGAATTCCAAGGCCTCAAGGTCTCGAAAGCGGAAGGTCCTATGGAGAGATGGCTAGTAGATCCTTGATTTCAGCAAAAGAGAGTCTCGTATAGGAGGGACAACTACTCGAAGAATATACGAGGAAAATGGGCTCTGAGGAGAAAGAACTCATGTTCTTAGGGCTTCGAAGAAAATTAACCAGGCTAGCGCGTGGCCGCCTCCAAAAACGTCCCATAGGGAAGTAGGAAAAAATAGTGCTTATGGTCTTTGCTTTATTCTTGCTCCGCAAGTACAAGAAAAGATGGGCAGCTGTAATCACTAATTTTGTCCGAAACTTAAACATCCTCTGATTCGTGTCGATCTAGGGCTTATCGGGCTATTAAGTAATTTTCTAAAAAAGAAAAAGAAAAAAGGAGAAAAAAAGAAAGAAGAAAAAAAAGAAGAAAAACGAAGAAAAGAGAAAAAGGAAAAAAGAAGAGAGGAAAGAAAAATGAGATTATACTATTATTATTACTACTAGGGTGTTATTAGTGTATGTACTATTATTAGTATTAGTATATTATACTAATTATCACTATTTACCATTATTTTGCTTTATTTTTTATACTTGATCATTTATTATTATTATTATTATTATTATTGTTATTATTATTATTATTATTATTCGTTTTATCGTTATCTATTAATATTATTGTTCTTATCATTGTTACCATTATTATTATCATTGTGTTGATTATTATTGTATCTCTTAATGTTATTATTAGTATTGTTATTATCTTCACAAAATAAAAAATAATACATGAGTAAATAAAGCCCAACAATTTATAAATAAAGTCCATTTACATAGAAGCCTGAAAAAATGATAATAAATACAAGGCTCGTCTGGGCCCGACCCAAATAATCAAAAACCCTAATGGCAATTCCCTTTTCCTTTGCGCAGCCACCTCCTGGTCGTTAGATCTGGCCTTGGATCTAACGACCCAGATCTTGAAGGGGAAGAAAGCCCTAAGAGAAGCCCCATATTTCCCAACCGCCACTTTCCTCGACCGTTCGATCGAGCTAGCGATCAAGGGCCTAGATCGAATTCCGGACCAGAAAACCCTAGACGCCCATCTGAGGACCTGGCGCCGCACAGATCTAGGCCGTTGGATCAGGAGAGCAACCAACGACTCAAATCACGTCTAGGGAAACCCTAATGAGCCCGATGGAGTCGATATGCGCCGCACACACCCCCACTATTAGATCTAGGCTCGATCTAACGGACCAAGAGACCTCTGGATCACGCGTGCCGTATACGCGAGCCCTTCGCATTCAACACGCGCGCGTCCATGGCGATCCGACTTCCCTCACGCGCGCGTAGCTAGATCTCGTGACTCCTCGCCTGCCATGGACACACCCTCTGCCTCATCTGCCACATGCACGATGGTCTCCTCTCCCATTTCCAATAAGGGCGACATGCCACAGAGAGAAAGGCAAGGTCAGAATACCCGAAAGAAGGAAATCAAAACGAAAGGAAAAGCAGAAATAAAGAATCAACAAAAGGCAACACACAAAGTCAACCGGACAAGGTAGATCAGAGAGAGAGAGTCTGTAATGTAATTTTGTTTGTTACCTCGATGTAATTCCGGTATAAAAGAAACCGAAAAACCAAAATTGTAACCCTTAAGGAGAAAAGGCGAACGTTTCGATTTCAAGCAATTAAGAAACAACTTCCAGAGGTATTCTTTTCGGGTTTTTATTTTCAATCCATTTGCATGCAAACGAACGAAACAAAAAATAAAAAGAGGAGTTTTTTTACCTTTCGAGAACAACATCCCCTCTTGCTTCGAGTTGAGCCGGCAATAAGCCCTTGGCTTCCCTCTAGGAGGTCGTCGAGGTGAGCCGTCTGAATCTCAATGGGGAAGGCTTTTTGAGGCTTCGATTCAAGTTTTCAAAAAAAGGGGGCTTTTCAGTTTTGTTTTTTTGAAAGGGCTTTGAGCCTTCATCATCGACTCTAGCTTGCTATTTTTTCGGGAGAGGGATTTCAGATAGATCGTTGATGTTGCTGGCTAGAGGCAACCGGCCAGTGTGTTTAACCAGAAGGGTAGACGGAGAAGATGAAAAGAAAAAGCTCTATGTTGTTATTCAAAATGGCAAAAAGGGGGCTAAAATTTTTTAAAACGGGTTTTGTATCCATATTTGGTTTTAAAAAAGGATTATTTGCTTCATAAGGACCTCCATCCTTTCACTTTCACCCTAGGAGGGTCTCCGTGTTTCTAAATACCGTCTGGGTCCCTCAAGTTTTTTAAGAATTTTTAATTTCGTCCCTAATTTGTTTTAATCGACGCTGAATGGTTTAATAACCATTTTGGTCCCTACAGGTTTCAGCGTCTTTTAATTTTGGTCCTTATTTTCGCGATTTACCAGTTTTTTATGGTCTAATTCCTCATAAGTCCCTAGAGTCTATCCCGATCCAATTTTAGTCCTCTTCAGCATAGTATTTTTTACCTAATGCATTTTAATTTTTGTCTCGTGTTTATGTTTACTTAATTTGAGTCCATGTTTTATTCTATATGTTTTGTATATGTTGGGTTGATAATATGGGGATGACGTGGTATATGATCATATGTTTCTTGTATAATCTAGTTTAATATATGGTTTATATAATGTTTAGTGTTACAATACATAATATATGCATGTGTTTGTATAATTTATGTCTTCTTTAATGCTTGGTATAGTTTGCTCGTTTTTTAATATAATGTTTATATGTGGCAATGCTTAGCAAGCACATTCTTTTAGTACTTTTAATCCTATTAATATGTATGTCCTTCCCTTATATCGACATGTTCGCTCCTTTTTAAATGTGTTATCATGATTACTTAAGAATAATTATGCTAAATCATATCGTTTGTGTATTTGCTTCTTATGCTTTCATATATTTTGCTTGATTTATTTGTATAATTTTACGCCTCGTTTATTGAATTTATAAGTTGCATCCGAATCTTAAAAAATCGTAATGCGAATGTCTTTTTATTCGGGAATGAACGAGGCCAGTACCAGTCATAGTGGTGGTGGTTCGGACGTCCTTCTCGAATATTAAGACTTTTAAAATTTACTCAATTGTATAACCAAATTTCGATACAAATCGTCACTTTAATCCGCAAAATTTAATATTAACTAAGCGGTAATGGTTTTGGTACCAATTTTAGGGCACGACGGGGGTGCCCATCCTTCCCCGCGTGTAACCGACTCCCGAACCCAGTTTTTAGAAAAATCTCTTGTTTTATTTCGGTGTCCGGTCTACCATTTTTAAATGGCCGGTGGCGACTCCTCTTTTTTCAAAAATCTGATTAAATATTTCATTGACCTGCTGACGTCAGTGTTGACTTTGACTTTGACCTAAAAGACAAATTTTCCAAAAAAAAACTCTTATTTTATATTTTTCGATGTTCTGAGTCCGATTTTGAAGCCCGTTTCGCAAAATTCTGATCTGAAAGCCTCCGAATATAACCTTGAACTCGAACTTGTTTATGTATTTAATTTTGGTTAAGAGCTTGGTGAATAATGACTGAAATGTGAATTTTTTATATTGAAGGTATCTATGTATCTTCGTATTCGAGATGACGTGGGACGTCGAATTTGGATTCGAGGGTATTCGAATGTCGTATCATGGTCGATCGGTATGACTCGGATTTAAGGTAATACAATACTACCCCTTGTATGCTTTATGAATATGTTGATATCCGGTTAACATATGCATGTTTATGATGAAGCGTATTGTAAACTCTACTTAAGCTGAATCAGATATGAGAAATAAGTATGAAAATTATTAAAACCAAAATATTCGAATAAGAATATTAATAGACCAGAAGTATCGAAAGTTCTAAAAGTGATAAGTAATACAGTTAAATCCGCAACTCGATCAATAGTGTCTAAGAATCAATGCCCAAATTATGGAGTAATGGATATTGGATATGAGATTATAGAAATGCCCTTGGGGTATAAGAATGACTAAATTGCCCTAATAAAGGAAGTGACCCAAAATCTGCATTCGACCTGATTGAAAAAAAAATTCCTTACCAAAGATGTATGTTCTTTTGGAAAAGACTTCAGCATCATTATTCAAATGCGTGTGATACTAAAAGAAACTTGGATTTTCCCCCGAGCTCTGTATAACACATGAAGGTGAATTTACTGGAAATATCGTTGTATTCCTGAGCCGATCCTTACGACAGTAATGAATGAATTAATTGGAATGATCGTAATGACCAAAAAGACTGTAATGCCTTCGAGCACCAAAATTCTTAATTAATCAAAATAACAATTATACCCTCAAGTTCTAAAATAAATAAACTGTTTGTAAGGGCCAAAGGGATTAGAACGACTTAATCTCTACCGAGTGCGTAAATGATGGAGGTACTAAATAGTAAAATTGACAAAAATGGTGGATTTATCCCAATTTCCAAAATGATCGAAATGCCCTCTTGAGTTAAATATGCGGTTATGCATTTGATGAAATTCTGAGATTTCTAATAAGACTTTAAGGGCTAAAGTACCCCTAAGTGTTAGGAAACACACTCATGTATGCCCATCACTCATGATGTCAATGTAAGGTAGGAAGATGCACATGGATTATAAGTTTGATTACTCAAGGCTAAGCCTTATAGTGAAGTATGAAGGCGACCGATTAGACATACGATACAATCGATGTCAAGTCTTGATACATGCAATTGCTCACATTTGAATGTTGGTGAGTATTGCCAAGTTGGGATATGCTGCTTTAAACAAATTTTAGAGGCTTGATGAACCGTTGGAGCCCCTAAGCATTACAATCGTCATTATGTTATGCTTGTGTTATATTATAAAATTGCCATGCTAGTCAAATAACTAAAATACCCCGTTGGCCAAAATGGTTGGAGCATCCCTGGAAATATCCGATAACCTGAAAGATCTTGATATAGAAATTCTTGAATGCCTTGTTAGAAAAACTGATGACCAAACAGAATTCCCAAGTTCTGTGAATCATTACTTTTTCATTACCAGTATAATTTACCAAAATGCCCATGAGCGTTGAAATGACCATAATGCCCTCGTGGGATTAAATGATTGAATTGTTCACGGCATATCTGAATTCAAATAGTCTAATGTATAAACTCTTGAAATGTTTAATTTGAGCCGAAGGTACAAATCCTATTTAATAAGGACCTCGTTTTTGAAATTCGTTTAAATTGCCAAAAGTTCAATGTGTCTCATCCCGTGAATATCAAGTATCCCCGAGAAATAAAATTAATCTATCTAGTGACTTCCATGTGTGATACATTTAGTTGTATGCGTTGTATGATTATTACACATTACTAAACAATCTAATGATTTAATTATGAACGATGATATGCTTGATGAAATGATGAACTAGATAGATGATATCATACTATGCCTACTCGTTGTATGCCCGCTCATATATATATATATATATATAATTGTGCTATGTGGTTGCTTGATCTTTGGTAATATCGTCTGTCTGTCTGATATAATCGGTAGTGTAATCTATTAGCTTGATCTATAATGGCACACTCTGTTTGCATGATGAATGATAATATTGTCTGCTCGGCTCAATGGTATGCCCATTTATCTATCAAAAGCATGAATCTTTCGTTTCTAATACTCTGAATAGAATATGTCTGTCATATGTATTATGTTACTCATGTCTGGAATCTGAACACCGATTACTATCTGGGGTATACTGTTAGGTTATGCTATGAAGTCTCTGTTGGTACAGCCCTGATCAAGCTGGTAAATCCTTATGGACTTAAGGTCTCCCCTTGGGTAGGTTCCAATGCTTTAGCACGGGTAAATCCTTATAGACCTAAGGCAGCCCCTTAGGTGGCACCTATGCCCATCGGCCTAGGGTAAGTCCTTATGGATGCAGTTCTGGGGAACTGCATATTTGGAGTAAGGTTGGAGGGTAGTACTAGTAAACCCTTGTATGTACTTGAACATTTGCATTGATTTGTTACGTGTTCTTAAGATATGATTGGTATGTATTTACACATGTTTGATCCGCACTTATTAGAACACACTAGACACTAAACTCTTTGATTCCACCTCCATATGTTACCATCATATATAATTCTCGAATAATTCTCGATGTTTGAATAAAGAACAAATATCGTTATTCTCAAGTATAATGCTACCTCGAAATAGTAGAACATAAATGGAGATTGATACTACATGGAACATCATGAAAATGTTATGCCTACCTTTTTATTTACACATGTTTGATCCGCACTTATTGGAACACACTAGACACTAAACTCTTTGATTCCACCTCCGTATGTTACCATCATATATAATTCTCGAATAATTCTCGATGTTTGAATAAAGAACATGTAGAACTAATGTTTTGATATAATATTTGAAAAATGGTTTGGACTAATCTAAAAAGTATTTAAAACATGTACAAAGTCCAAACAACTTGAAATTATGTTTAGGGAAGATTTTAAAAAGGGTTTTTCATGTTTTTCAAGCCTATCTTAACAAAATTGTCCAGGTGTTTCGAAACACCTTAGGGCGTTTCGAAACAGGTGCCTCTAGTAGCCAAAACGTTTCGAAACTTGTTTCGAAACGGGCTCTCTATGGACAGGATTTTTGCCCAGCGTTTCGAAACGGGCTAGGCCGTTTCGATACGCCCACGTGGCACTGACCACAACGGTCATAAACCCCAACGGCTCTTTCCCAACTAAATTTTAAATGCAGGTCGTTTCGATACTGGCTAAGGGCGTTTCGATACGCGTTCCGAAACGGCAAGGGGGTGTTCCGAAACGGGTACCCTGACAGACTGCAACGACTCTTTCTATATTAAGAGTGTTCCGAAACGGCTTCGAGCGTTTCGAAACGGGGAGCTGCAGAACTGCATTTATGGAGGGAATTAAAGGCTCCAACGACTCTATTTCAACCCCAACGGTCCTAAACGGCTATAAACTCAATTGGGAGTATAAAAGGGACCTCCAAGCATTAAGAAAAGACTAATGTTCATATTGTCAAACATCAAATGATCACGAAAATGTCTTAGCACTTAAATTGTCAATTCTTGTATAGACAAACACTAGTGAGCCAAAATTGTCAAATTTGCTCAAGTGTTTTAGGTTTTGGGTGAGTGCTTCATTGTGCAAACAAACACCTATTAGAGGGTTTAAGTTTGCTTTCTTGTTTCTCTTTGTAAATAGGGTTTTGATCAAGGCTTTGGGTAGAAGCTTGATCGGTTGTAAGGGTTTCCTCCTAATCCTAGAAAAGGGGACGAATCAATTAGTGGATTGATTGTGAAATCCTTAGTGGGAAGCTAAGGTAGTGGATGTAGGTGCTTGTTAGAAGGCCGAACCACTATAAATCATTGTGTCTTTTTTTATTCTAGCTTCCACAACCCTTCCACCCAAAAATCCACCTCTCCACCACTTGGTGAGCTATATTGGTTGATCGAATCGAGCCCCACACAACTCAACAATTGGTATCAGAGCTTGGCTCAATCGAAGAGGATTAACATCCTATTGAGAAGATCCGGCAAGCTCGATCACTATTTCATCAACCGGCTCAAATGGCGCAATCCATCAACAAACCGCCTTTCTTCGACGGAGACCACTATGCCCATTGGAAGACAAAGATGAAGTTCTTCATCAAATCAAAAGATTACAAGCTATGGGATGTAGTTGAAGATGGTCCATTCGTGCCTCAAAGAAGTAAAGCGGAGTGGAGTGCCGACGATCGCAAGAAGATGGAGCTAAATTGCAAAGCCTTGCACATTCTATTTTGTGCATTTGGTCCATCCATCTATGAGAAGATGTCTTCTTGTGAGAGTGCCAAGGAGGTATGGGACAAGCTTGAAGTCACATACGAGGGGACAAATGAAGTCAAGGAGACCAAGATTGGGCTCCTAACCTTGGAGTATGAGAACTTCAAAATGGATCCGGAAGAGAACATCGAGAAGATGTTTGATAGGTTCTCCAAAATCACAAATGGTCTCAAGGGCTATGGAGAAGCCATCCCGGAGGAAAAGCTTGTTCGAAAGCTCATCTACTCACTTCCAGAGTCTTGGGACTCAAAGAGGACCGCCATCATCGAAGCAAAGAATTTGAAGACCTTGAAGCTTGATGAACTCATGGGGTCACTCCTTACTCATCAAATCATGAAGAAGAACAAGGAGGATGAGAAGAAGAGGGAAGAAATAAGAGCTATGGGAGAGAAGAAAATCAAAGGGCTTGGCATCAATGCAAGTGCCATGGCTCTCAAATCCTCCACTTGCCATCATGTCTACTCAAGTGAAGAGGAGGATGAAGATGAAGAGATAGTTCATCTCTTCAAGAAGTGTGCCCCTTTTATGAAGAAAGCTTTGAGAGAGCTTGAACGAGAACCTAAAAGAAAGGAGAGGGCAAGCACTTATAGCCATAAGAAGAAGGCATATGTGGCTACTTGGAGTGATGAAGACTCCACCGACGATGAACAAGCCAACCTTTGCCTTATGGCCATCGAAGAAGATTCAAGGGTAACTTCTAATTCATCTACTTCATGTTCTTACACTTTTGATGAATTACAAGATGCCTATGATGATTTGGTTTTAGATTTTAAAAGCCACATTTTGAAAAACAATAAATTGGTTTCAAAGTTAAAAATTCAAAATGATTTGCTTTCTAAAACCAAACTTGAACTTGAAGCAAAACTTGAAGAGTTTGAATTAAAATGTTTTGATTTACAAAAATTGCTTCAAAAAGTTCAAGAAGAAAAAGATTTGATTTCCAAAGAGCTTGAAAAGAAAAACAATTTTGGAAAATCAAACTTTTATGTTAGACAATCTAGTACCCCTAGATTTATTAAAGGAAAATGTTTTAGAAGCATTTGGGTCCCAAAAGGACTTAGTACTTCAATTAAAAAGGATGACATTGAAAAATGGATTCCTAAGGGGACTAAAATTTGTGCAACTAACGTTTATGGATCCAAAGCAATTTGGATACCAAAAATTACTTGATTGTCTATTGTAGGTGTGATGGAGATGTTCAACAAGTCAAACATTGAGGGGGAGCTCCATGCACACAAGGAAGAACACTTGAAGAAGGAAGGCTTCACATCCTACCTTTGGGTTCAAGTGTTGGTAAAAATCTAGTTGTTTTGCTTTTATTTGTTTTAATTTTTAGTTTATTCAACTAGATGATCATATATGTTGGACTAACATTTCAATGATGCTTTGAGTAAGAGGGAGCCATTTTAAAACCAAATTCTCATTTTTGTCAAATTTTTACCTCTATTGTTATTTTTGAACTTAATGTTTTAAATCTTTTTGATATAACAAAAAGGGGGAGAAATGGTTTGAAAAATTGAATTTTCAAATGAATAAGGGGGAGCCTTATTTGAATTAAATTTGAATTAAAATTTTTAATCTCTTATTCACATTTTTAAAGTTAAAAGGGGAGAATCCCAAACAATTTTTCAAGTGGTTTTATTATATCAAAAAGGGGGAGATTGTAGAACTAATGTTTTGATATAATATTTGAAAAATGATTTGGACTAATCTAAAAAGTATTTAAAACATGTACAAAGTCCAAACAACTTGAAATTATGTTTAGGGAAGATTTTAAAAAGGGTTTTTCATGTTTTTCAAGCCTATCTTAACAAAACTGTCCAGGTGTTTCGAAACACCTTAGGGCGTTTCGAAACAGGTGCCTCCAGTAGCCAAAACGTTTCGAAACGGGCTCTCTATGGACAGGATTTTTGCCCAGCGTTTCGAAACGGGCTAGGCCGTTTCGATACGCCCACGTGGCACTGACCACAACGGTCATAAACCCCAACGGCTCTTTCCCAACTAACTTTTAAATGCAGGTCGTTTCGATACTGGCTAAGGGCGTTTCGATACGCGTTCCGAAACGGCAAGGGGGTGTTCCGAAACGGGTACCCTAACAGACTGCAACGGCTCTTTCTATATTAAGAGTGTTCCGAAACGGCTTCGAGCGTTTCGAAACGGGGAGCTGCAGAACTGCATTTATGGAGGGAATTAAAGGCTCCAACGACTCTATTTCAACCCCAACGGTCCTAAACGGCTATAAACTCAATTGGGAGTATAAAAGGGACCTCCAAGCATCAAGAAAAGACTAATGCTCATATTGTCAAACATCAAATGATCAAGAAAATGTCTTAGCACTTAAATTGTCAATTCTTGTATAGACAAACACTAGTGAGCCAAAATTGTCAAATTTGCTCAAGTGTTTTAGGTTTTGGGTGAGTGCTTCATTGTGCAAACAAACACCTATTAGAGGGTTTAAGTTTGCTTTCTTGTTTCTCTTTGTAAAGAGGGTTTTGATCAAGGCTTTGGGTAGAAGCTTGATCGGTTGTAAGGGTTTCCTCCTAATCCTAGAAAAGGGGACGAATCAATTAGTGGATTGATTGTGAAATCCTTAGTGGGAAGCTAAGGTAGTGGATGTAGGTGCTTGTTAGAAGGCCGAACCACTATAAATCATTGTGTCTTTTTTTATTCTAGCTTCCACAACCCTTCCACCCAAAAATCCACCTCTCCACCACTTGGTGAGCTATATTAGTTGATCGAATTGAGCCCCACACAACTCAACAGAACAAATATCGTTATTCTCAAGTATAATGCTACCTCGAAATAGTAGAACATAAATGGAGATTGTTACTACATGGAACATCATGAAAATGTTATGCCTACCATATATTTGCATGAGCTTATAGCATCTTTTGGTAGTTCTGTATTACTGAGCTTTTCCAAGCTCATGTTGTTTTTACCATCGCAGGTTAAAAGAATATATCATGGTATTATGTATGACACCAATGTTCGGAGTTCTCTCGGCGTTGCCTCTAGAGTACGGTACTGTATAGTTAGTGGGCATGTATGTCATGTATTGTTTTATGATAGAGTCAGTAAAGCACTTTCTGAAATTTCTGTTATGTGTTTAAATGATTTCCTGAAATGGTATTTTAAACAGAAGTTGATTTTATAGTTTAATAAGTGTTTTGAGGAAAAAATGTTTTAATGTGTATTTTTACCGTGGGTCGCTCTTGTGACCCTAATGTGACTTTCTAGGATCCGTTGTAACGCATAGGCAAGTCCAGGGGTTATAGTTCTAGGGTTTAGTATTAATTGTGTATGAGTTATGGTTTAGTTTAGGGTTATTGGTTTATGAGATTAATTCTGAGTCCTTAAGGTTTATGGTTTAGTATTAATGGATTATGGTTTAGTTTAGGGTTATTGATTATGTGATTAACTTTGATTCCTTAAGGTTTATGGTTAGCGTCCATAATTACATGTTTACATCAAAATCAAAATTTTATGTGTACAATCTTATTAAATCAAAGTTATGATATTATTATTGTATATTTATGCTATTATTATTGTATATTACGTGCAAAATATTTTATTTACTGTTAATAAATATTATTATTTTTAAAATTTTATTTCAAAAGAAAAAATGAAGTGAACTTTATGACATTATTAATATATGTCACATGCAAAATTAGTTTCTTTATTCTTAATATATTTTACATTTTTAATTAAAAGATTAATAATAATTAGTGTTTGTAAGTCGGTTGAAAAGGGAGTTGGTTTTGAGATAGTTGTATTTTTATTTTATTATTTGCGACGAAATTATTGTTCCCTCGCAAATTAAATTGGCATTTTTTATTGTTTCTGATGGAACTATTGTTCCATCACAAATTAAATTTATACTTTTTTTATTGATATCAAAATAATTTCCGACAGAAAAAGTAATTCTGTCAGAAACTATAACCATATCAAAATTTGCGACGAAATATTTTATTTCTATCGGTAAATTATGACGGGTTTTAAAGTAATCGGTATTATTTCGTGGTAAATTAAATTTTTTTTTGTAGCGTGGTACTATGGTGAAGCAATCGGATTCATGCGATTCCGCTTCTTGGGAATCTGTGATCTTATAGTTCTATTCTATCAGCTTGGTATAGGGATGCTGCAAAAGTGGATTTCCACACAGCTGGATAGGGGGCACAAGAAAGCTGAAACTGTGGAGGTGTTTACTTTGACTTTTATGAAAACCAAAGGGTTTTACCTACCTCAGAATAAACTATGTAGAAATTTAATTTTAAAAATAACATGGTCGAAAATCGAAATAGTTGACTTGCAGATCTATCCTGCATTGTTTTCCAACTTGGTTGCTTTCTGTGTCTAACTAGGCTTCTTCTAGATCTCAAAAGTCAGAACTCTTCCTTTTGATTCTCCAATCCTTTGCAATCTCTGATTAAGGTTGGTATTAGGAAGAAATTAAAGGCTAAAGCTCATCAATCTTCTGTTTCGGATATCCAAAGGAGGTATGCTTTATTTTTTTTTCATTATTCACATCATGTATACACACACACACAATAGATATATAGGATTTATACTCAATACACAGGTCCACAAGCGCCTTGATTTTAGGGTTTAGGGTTTAAAGTTTAGTGGTTTAGGGTTAGTTGGTTAGAATTTAGAGTTTAAGGTTAGGATATATATATATATATATATTTCTACTTTGATTCTAAGCTTGCACATATATTCCACTGTTTCAAGTATGTATTTTGTAATCGAATATGTTATTGTTCTTTTTTCTGCAGCCAGTGTTTTTTGCTAAGGATTTGCTTCCGAGTTGTTCTGCTTCATTTCAATTTTTGAAGGCAGAAAAAAATGGACGCTCTTGTTTCCATTGTTGGATCTCTTGTAGCCAAAGCTGCTGAGTTCACTGTCGATCCCACTGCACAACAACTTAGTTATTTCTTCAAGCATAAGAGCAAGTTTCTGAATCTCCGGGCTAAAGTTCAAGACCTAAAGGATGCACGAGAAAGGGTGCAACAATATGTTGACGTGGCTAACAGGAACGGGGAGGTGGTTTTTTATCATGTCGAAAGGTGGTTGACAGCGGTCAATGAGAAGATCTCCGAGGATGCTGCAACACGATTGCAAGAGGATGAAGAGAAAGCAATGAAGAGGTGTTTCGCTGGTGTTTGCATTGATTTCAAGTCTCGTTATCAGCTCAGCAAGAAAGCTGAAAAGGAGGCCGATGCCATAGCTCAACTCCTGAATGAAAATCATCGTTTTGATAGTGTTTCCTACCATCCTGATATTGCAAGGATAGGCAGTATAAGACCTGTCAAGGAGTACGAGGTCTTTGGTTCAAGAAGCGGTGCTTTCGGTGGGGTCATGGCGGCATTCGAAGAGGATAATGTCAACATAATTGGTGTGCACGGGATGGGAGGCGTGGGCAAAACCACACTTGTCAAAGAGGCTGCCAGACAAGCCAAGGAGAAACAGTTGTTCGATGAAGTGGTCTTGGTTGCTATAACTCAAACACCAAACATGGTGAATATCCAGAACGAGATCGCAGAGAAGATAGGCTTGACAATAGCGGAGAAAAGTATAGATGTGAGAGCTTCTCGACTTCGTGAAAGACTAAAGAAAGAGAAGAAAATTCTTATTATTTTGGATGATATTTGGGTGACCTTGGATTTGGAGGCCCTCGGAATTCCTTCCGCAGACGAACATAAGGGATGCAAGATCTTGATGACGTCCAGGAGGCTCGATGTGTTAGAATCGATGAATTCGCTTCCAAACATTTCAATTGAAACATTAAAAGAAGATGAAGCATGGAACTTGTTTACGAAATTGGCCAGTCCTATTGTTGAAAGATCTGACTTACAATCTACAGCTGTTGAAGTTGCTAAAAGGTGTGCAGGACTGCCGGTCGCCATTGCAACAATTGCAAAGGCTTTAAAGCGTAAGAAGAACTTGTATGAATGGGAGAACGCTCTGGAGCAGCTAAAACCCTCTAAAATAAACTTCAGGGGGATATCAGGTGCAGTGTATTCAGCTATAGAGATGAGCTACAAATATTTGGAAACCGAGGAACATAAATTCACTTTCTTGCTCTGTAGTATAATGGGTCACAATGCTTCCATCCAAGACTTGCTGAAACATTGTAGAGGCTTGGGTTTGTTTCATGGCCTCGACACAATGGAAAAAGTACGGAACAGAGTATTGGCATTGGTTAGTGAGCTCAAAGACTCTTCTCTATTGCTTGCTGGTCCTACCCCTGAGCTCTTTGATATGCACGATGTTGTTTGCGATGTTGCCATTTCAATTGCTTCCAGGGACCATCGCTGGCTGGCTTTACGAGACGAAGATGTATTTGAAGAGTGGTCGAGTGAGGATCAAATGAGAAACTACAATCTTGTTAGCTTAACATATTGTCACGGGGCTAGACTTTGGCTCGCTAACCCGTGCGGCCTTAGTCGACGATTTTAGGTCGGGGACTAAGTAAGCCTTTGAAATGCTAAGCGATTGTGCTTAGACGGTGCGGTGCGGAAGCTTTGGAAAAGTATTTGGGTGATGGCTAAGCAAGGCAAAGATAAAGAGGCAAGGGATTTATAAAAGCAACGAGCCTCGTTAAAAACTCCCCCTAAGCCTAGACGGGGAGAAAAGAGTACTCGAGCCCTCTTGTATTAAAAAAAGTAAAGAATGAACAAAGATGTGAAAAGTGAAGTGATTACAATGGTTGGGCAATGCTCTTATTTATAGCCTTGGCCCCCTAGATCTAATGGCTAGGATCGACTCAATCCAATGGCTATGGATGAGTCTTACAAAGAGAATCTTTAAGAAAGGAAAGATAATCAATCAAGATACAAAGATGCCTAATATACATGGCTATGACATCACTTGTGGGTTGTCTTTGAAGACTTTCCTTGATGGTGGCTTCAAAGATGGTAGCTTTCCTCGAATAGGCTCCATGGAAGATATCTTTCCATGAGCGTTGGTGTGAAGATGACACCTTGGCTTAGGTCTTGGGTGCTTGGGCGGATTGGGCTTGGTGTGGCCCGGATCTTGACTCCAAAACCTTCTCTTTAGCACATTGGGTGCTAAAACGGGCCCTAGGGGTGTGGGCAACTTGGATGGAAAGCCCCTAGGTCTCTTGGCATGCACATCGGGTGCGGACTCGGCCTCATAGGCGTGCACGTCGGGTGCAGGCTTGAGCTTCATGGCTCGGGCGCCATGATGGTTGGATGGCAAGGCCCCCTCGTGTGCGGACTTGGTCTTCATGGTGCGCACATCGGGTGCGGGCTCGGGCTCTATGCCTTGGCCGGCATAGAGGGTGCGTAGCAAAGGCCCCTCGGGTGCGTGTGTTGGGCCCCCTTGGGTGCAAGGCTTGCGGGCAGCACATGGGGTGCTAGAAAGGGCCCCATGGTGCGGAGAAGTAGGCCCAGGATGGATCTCTTGGGCGCGGACACCACCAAGGGCGTTGTGCATGGCCCCTTGGTGCGTGAAGATAGTAGCACTTTGTGACCCTCGGTCGGGTTGTGCGGGTGGTGCGCGAACTTTAGCACCTATGGGTGCGGGAGACTCGATCTTGAAAATTGAGTCGGTAACATTCTCCCACACTGAAGCTATCGACGTCCTCGTCGATTGGTAGGGATGAGGCGCGGTCTCCTTGATCTCGAACGGCCCCGGCTCATCGTCTCGTTCCCACTTGGATGAGGGAAAACTTGTGGAAAAGGCAAGGCTTTCATGCCTTGGTCCTCGATCAATCTCGAACGGTTGCCACTCCTTGGCAAACTCTCGATCGTCCTCGAATAAGGGATTATCCCTCCAAAACACAAGGTCTGTCTCGATGGTTGGTCTCACCTTGCTTTGTGCTTGGCTCGATCGCATCGGCGGCCTGAAAACAGAACCAGAGTAAGTTAGTCTCGAATCGTCGCAATAACTAAACTTACTTACCTCGGACATAAAGTCCTTGTCGGGCGGCTTCACGTTGTCTTGTCGATACTCAAGACAAGTGATGATGGCGGGGTCTTGTAGAATATCCCCTTCTTCGGTGCTCTCTAGCACTCGTCTCTCGTCATGGATGAAGGTTGGATTCGTTCGGATGGTCCAAACTACTTCATCACTCGGTTTCTCGCTTGGCATCGCAAGCAACCTGCGGACAGAATTGCAACAAGTTAGATCCAAGTTCAATTGAAAAGTTGGATCGCTTACCTCGTCGCTTGGCTTCTTGTCGCATGGTTCGACTAGGATAGTCGTTTGCCCCACGTCTTGATTTGGACCCTCGTTCAAACTCATAGGTTGCCTACAAAAATCCAAATGACAATGGGTTAGATCGGATTCTTCAAATAACAAAGAATCATTTACCTCGGACTCAAGGTCCTCGTTGTTTTGCTCAATTGGCTTTCCACTCTCGAAAGCGCAAAGATGACCCACTCGCATCGACAACTCCTCGATGTCAAGTTCTTCATCAAACTCGGATGAGTTTTCATCCTCTTCATCAAACTCGGATGAGTTTTCATCCTCTTCATCAAACTCGGATGAGTTTTCATCCTCTTCATCAAACTCGGTCACATCGTCCTCCTCACTCATGGGCGGACTAGTAGCATGCCTTACTTTATACCCTCGGCTTAAGGCATCAATGGCTACTTCCTTCGACAATCTTGGGTTGCACTTCCAAGTAAAGTCGAACAACGAAAGGCTTTTTTTCCAAAGAACTTGTTGAGGAGACAACTTTACATGGGTTAGGAAATAATCTTTTAATTCAATATTGGTATAGACGGCAAACCTTGACCGCAATCTCGACCGCAATAGTTGTTGTCTCCAAGCGTGCAAGCAAAACGCAACTGCTTTCATCTCTTTATCAAGACTTGAGAGACTCTTCTCGCAATCGAATTCGAGCTCTCGGATTTTGTATGCAATTGGGATTCCTCTTTCTAAAAGAATTCCTTCAACATAGTTGGCATTTGCGAAGGTATGGACTTCGAATGCCTCCACGTCCTCGGACTCATCAAGGACTTCATCGTCGTCTATCTTGGTTGAACCTGCATAATCCTCATCGTCGGATTTTGGCAAATCAAGTGCATTAATTTGCTCTAGACAAGGTAAACCAAGAATAATTTCAAATTCACCAAGAAAATAGTAAGGTATTACCGTGATGTTTGTGGTGTCTCAAAAATTGTTGATTTGAAGGTACATATCCTTCGCGATTCCCACAACTGGCACATCACCGAAGTTGACTCTTTCAACTTGTTCATTTACCTTCTCAATTTGAAGGTTTAACGTCTCCGCTACTCGCTCGGACACGATCAACGAATGTGCACTCGGATCTACTAGTGCACTTAGTGTTGCATTGGGAAACACCACGTCTACGAACGTAGGCTCCACCTCCTCGAAGTCTTTCTCGGCTTCGCTTGAATCACAAGATGAATCATCATCTTCGTCGCTGGAATACTCCACGCAATAGGTGGACTCGTTGCACATTTGCAACCTTTCCTTAACCAAAGTTGCGCTATCGAACTTTGACGCCCCAACAACCACCGAACTTGGTGATTCACCGAACAAGGAAGCAAGCTCTTCGGCCTCGGTCTCATCGGGCAAGACATGCTCCTTGGTCGCCTCTACCATACTAAATGGTAGCACATTGCACCTTTCGTCAAGCTTCAAAGCCTCGATCTCGTCGGACTCGTCCCGTAACTCGGACTGCTTGAACTCGTGCGGGCATTGGAAAGACAAGTGTGAATTTTCACACATCCAGCATCTCGAGGGTTTGCTCTTTGGGCAATCCTCAACATTATGATTTATCCTACAAAGGGAACAAAACTATGTGTTAGTAAAAACACTATTCAAATGTGATTTACTTACCTCGCTTTCAAACGAGAACTTGGGTGACTCCACGTCCATCTTTGTCGCAACGTCCCTTCTTCTTCCTCGCGCCATCTCGTCTCGAACGGAGCGTAACTAGCTCTGATACCACTTGTCACGGGGCTAGACTTTGGCTCGCTAACCCGTGCGGCCTTAGTCGACGATCTTAGGTCGGGGACTAAGTAAGCCTTTGAAATGCTAAGCGATTGTGCTTAGACGGTGCGGTGCGGAAGCTTTGGAAAAGTATTTGGGTGATGGCTAAGCAAGGCAAAGATAAAGAGGCAAGGGATTTATAAAAGCAACGAGCCTCGTTAAAAACTCCCCCTAAGCCTAGACGGGGAGAAAAGAGTACTCGAGCCCTCTTGTATTAAAGAAAGTAAAGAATGAACAAAGATGTGAAAAGTGAAGTGATTACAATGGTTGGGCAAGGCTCTTATTTATAGCCTTGGCCCCCTAGATCTAATGGCTAGGATCGACTCAATCCAATGGCTATGGATGAGTCTTACAAAGAGAATCTTTAAGAAAGGAAAGATAATCAATCAAGATACAAAGATGCCTAATATACATGGCTATGACATCACTTGTGGGTTGTCTTTGAAGACTTTCCTTGATGGTGGCTTCAAAGATGGTAGCTTTCCTCGAATAGGCTCCATGGAAGATATCTTTCCATGAGCGTTGGTGTGAAGATGACACCTTGGCTTAGGTCTTGGGTGCTTGGGCGGATTGGGCTTGGTGTGGCCCGGATCTTGACTCCAAAACCTTCTCTTTAGCACATTGGGTGCTAAAACGGGCCCTAGGGGTGTGGGCAACTTGGATGGAAAGCCCCTAGGTCTCTTGGCATGCACATCGGGTGCGGACTCGGCCTCATAGGCGTGCACGTCGGGTGCGGGCGCTAGCTTCATGGCTCGGGCGCCATGATGGTTGGATGGCAAGGCCCCCTCGTGTGCGGACTTGGTCTTCATGGTGCGCACATCGGGTGCGGGCTCGGGCTCTATGCCTTGGCCGACATAGAGGGTGCGTAGCAAAGGCCCCTCGGGTGCGTGTGTTGGGCCCCCTTGGGTGCAAGGCTTGCGGGCAGCACATGGGGTGCTAGAAAGGGCCCCATGGTGCGGAGAAGTAGGCCCAGGACGGATCTCTTGGGCGCGGACACCACCAAGGGCGTTGTGCATGGCCCCTTGGTGCGTGAAGATAGTAGCACTTTGTGACCCTCGGTCGGGTTGTGCGGGTGGTGCGCGAACTTTAGCACCTATGGGTGCGGGAGACTCGATCTTGAAAATTGAGTCGGTAACAATATGCTAAGGTTAGTGTGCTTCCTGATGAGTTGGAATGTCCAAACCTCACCTTTTTCTCTATGTATGGCACCCTCGAAGTTCCCAATAACTTTTTTAAGGGAATGCATAGACTCAAAGTCTTGGTATTTTCCGAAATGCAGTTTACATCCTTGCCTTCCTCCATTGGTTCCTTGAAAACCCTTTCCACATTGTGTTTGATAGATTGTGATTTAGAAGATATAGTCATCTTAGGAGAGATGGAAAATCTCGAAATCCTTGACCTCCGTGGATCTAGCATCGCAGTGCTACCGAAGGAAATAGGACAACTGACCAGGCTAAAATTGCTAGACTTGAGTCATTGCTACAATCTCAAAGTAATATCACCAAATGTCTTGGCAAATTTATCCAGATTAGAAGAACTATACCTATATGATAAGCTTTGACAAATGGGAGGTTAAGGGAATTGAGAATCTGAGAAGTAATGCTAGTCTTGTTGAGTTGCATCATTTGTCTCATCTAACCACTTTAGAAGTACATATTCCTGATGTGCAAGCTATACCGAAAGATAACCTGTTTTCCGGAAAGATGGAAAGATACAAGATTTCCATCGGAGATCAGTGGTATCCGTATAATAGAGGGATGGAAACATCAAGACTGTTGAAGCTCGAGATGGATAGAAGCATTCATTTGGTAGATGGGATTAAACCCTTGTTGAGAAAAGTTGAAAGTCTATATCTTAAAGGAGTGAAAGATGTTACGGACATGCTTTACGATCCAATTACCGAAGGTTTACCCCATGTAAAGCATCTTGATGTATCTAATGTCTCAGATATTGAAGTTGCTGTTAACATTATTTTTATTCGCAGATATCGTGTCCTGCCTTGAAGGAGTTGGACTTAGATTCAGTCAGTGGCATTGGAAAAATATGGAATGACGATCGGCTTCCGGTAATGTCTTTTGGTGCGCAATGTTTAACAAGTCTGAGCGTGAATGGATGTCATAAGTTGAAGTACGTATTTGCTTCATCCATGGTGAAAAGCTTTGTGCAACTCAAAAGACTGGTTGTTTCTCATTGTGATCAAATGGAAGAGGTAATAGAGGGAATGTTAGCAGAAGAAAGGACTAGCAGCAACATAAGGGTGTTCCCTAAACTCGACTCTTTGACGCTCGACGTGCTTCCCCGACTCAAAAGATTTTGTTGTGTAATTAATCAGATTGAATTTCCCCTTCTACGGCATTTAATAATACAGAGTTGTCCCGATTTGAAGAAGTTCGTTTTCGATAATGGAAACAGCAGAACCAACATCTCACTTGATCACAATTATCTCTTCAATGAAAAGGTATGCTTTAATTTTAAGTTTTTTTTAACATTCATTCATATATATATATATATATATATATATATTTACACAAACATTACATGTGTGCATGTAGGTGATACTTCCTCTGCTAGAGAAGTTGGAATTTTATAAGATGGACAACTTGGAAAGACTATGGCCTGATCGACTTGCAGAACATTCCTTCGCCAAACTAACATCTGTTCGTTTGAGTTCTTGTCCCAAGTTATCGAATGTTTTGCCATCGAGTATGTTGACAATACTCCAAAGACTTGGCAGAATGAGTATAAGGAATTGTGAATCACTAGAAGAAATAGTATCTGAATCTCAATCTCCAGAAAATGGCAGCAGCAGTGCTATATCATCACTTCTTCCGCAACTCGCTCAATCGGATGTTAATACGTTTGAATTTCCGTACCTGACTTTCTTATGTCTCTCTGACTTGCCAAATCTAAAGAGTATCCATCATAAAATGCATACTGCAACTTGGCCTTCATTGAAAAAGATGGTGGTTAAGAGATGTGACAAAGTGGAGATATTGTTTGCTTGTCAAGAAACAAGTGGAAACACTAATCAGCAACCCCTCTTTTGGGTGAATCAGGTATCATCCTAATATCCAAACTATTTATCCGTATCTATTATATTTTAATATTCGAATCTTTTTTCAATATTTGGCAGTGCAAATACGCAATGCATCCTCAGTTTGTGATATTAACAAACAGATGGGAATTGTGCAGTTTACATTTCCAAACCTACATCAACTGACATTGGGATGGAATGCTGGAATCAAAGAGATATGGCGTTTTGAAGGCCAACAACAGCAACAACTACCTCACTATTTTGGCAATCTAAAAGCTGTCAAACTTGAAAATTATCCGGAGCAGTTAACCGTATTCCCATCTTACTTGTTCGAGTTGTTATCCTTATCCAGTCTCCAAACACTTGAAATAAACTGGTCTCGGTTTAAAGAGATATTATTCCAAGGTGTAGGAGGAGTAGGCCTAGGTGACAAGGAAAAGACTGCATGGCTGCTACTCTCTCAGATAACTAAACTAAAGTTGTATTTTCTTTTCGAATTGTTGCATCTTTGGGAAGAAGGGGAAGGATTTCCAAATCTAAGGATTTTGCATGTGCAAAGTTGCTCTAGACTAAAACATAATTTAGTTCCATCCTCTCTATCTTTTCGAAATCTGGTGACTTTGAAAGTACTGTTCTGTCATGGAATCATGAAATTAATCACACATTCCACCGCCGAAAGTTTAGTGCAGCTCAAAGAAATGAGTATACGGAACTGCCGAAGGATAGAAGAAATACTAGAAGGCAGAGACGACGATGATCATCACATTGAAATCACTTTCCCTCAACTCAACCGATTGGAACTTGAAGATCTACCGAAGCTAGAAAGTTTTTGCTCGTCACAGAATTATACCTTTGGATTCCCATCCTTGGAAATTCTACTCCTAGATAATTGCCCAAAGATGAAGATGTTCTCTCAAAGAGACTCCAAAACTCCAATGTTGCACAATGTACGGCTAGATGAGTGGGGAACCGAAGAGCATTGGGAAGGCAGTCTTAACAGCACCATACAAAAACTATTCAGACAAAGGTATGCTTTCTCGAATTTCCTTACTATTAAGTATTTTACAATTTTTTTGTAATTGGCTTTACAGTTCAATCACTACACAAAACAATTGAACATCTTTTATCATCAATGTAACAGTGTACGGTAGCAGAAATCTAGTTGATGTGAATGCTGCCCCTCCTATCTCTTTGCCTTGATTAAAATCTGATGGCTTGCGCAGAGTGAATCAATGTTTGAAGGTAAAAACATGATTCATAAAACTTGATGAGACATGTGGAGTAATCCTAGACATTGTTCATCTCTCGTCTGTTTTGTTTTCAGGTCCTCTCGATTCAATGGATACAACCGGTGTTGAACTTCAAGCGATACAGCCAGCGATGGAGGTTTTCTTACAAACGGAATGAAAGAAGAAAAAATGGTTGATAATCGAATCTGATTAGGATATTTACAGTGGACGGTATATACACATGTTCAATAACAGAAATGTAACTGCTTGACTAACAATCCAACTAACTGTAAAGATCGTCGACCTGTCAAATTGCTGACTTAGACTTTTGACTTGTATTATTCTCTAATATCTTCATGGTTCCTTTGCCTTTCTGTTATTCATGATCAAATATCTTCAATGTTTCCCCTTCTTTGGCTTCATTACAATACATGACATCACCCCAAGTTGATAATCCATTGTAGCAAACTTTACCAGTGAAGTCTCTCAGAAATGTAAATCAATACCAACATGAGGATTAGCAGTCAGCAATTTCTTAATCTACATCAGCTAAGGAACAGAATTTTCTGCAAATTTGGCTTCAGATGTCGATCAAGAGACAGATTGCTTCTTTGAGCATCAAACAACTAGAATTCTTTCAATAGATATATAGTAGGCAAGTAAGGGACAGTCTATGGAAGATGCCCAATCAGCAACATCAGAGTAGATCACCAAACTAAAAATCAGAAATGAAGAATAAAATATTATCTCATTGGTTCACCACAATCAATGTTAAACTAGAAGAACAAGCTGCAGACAACCTTTGAAAATGGATGATATCAAAGAAAATTGACCATGATCAAGTGTTTTTAAACCAAGAAGAACAAAGAGTTGAGACCAATGGCAAACGAAATGATTTTGTGTTCAAACAATTAAACTAGAATTGGGTGGGATGCAACAGACCCAAGCAATAGTGCAACACTGTAGAATCCCAGTAGCAAGCTACTGTGATCGACTCTCCCCCTCAAAAAATAAATTTAATATCGTATTGTGTTGAATCTACAATACTTGCCATGGGGACAAGACATCTGGGCCTGATAGGTTCACTTCCAAATTTTCCCAAGCAACTTGGTTGTTCAATATTTTTTCACTACTGGTATTGTGTTGAATGGATTCAATTCGACCGTTTTGGCCTCGGTTCCTAAGGTATGTAGCCACTGATTTTCAGCATATTTCTTGCTGCTCGATTGTCTATAAGTGTATTACTAAGAATAAGATAATCACTAAAAGACTGTTTATAGAGGGAAGGATATTGGTCGACAATGTATGATTTACTCGGGAAATTGTTTATGGCTATGAAAGAAAGCAGTAATCTTCCAGATGTGCATTGAAAATCAACCTTAAGAAAGCATCTGGTTCCCTTAATTGGGATTTCCTTTTTGCAAGTGTTAAGAGTTTTAAATTTTCCTGAGGTTTTCTTTAGTTGGATTAAAAGCTGTATACTCCTAGATTTTCAGTGGCTGTTAATGGGGGCTTGAAGGATATTTTTCTGGTTCAAGGGGTGTTAGGCAAGGAGATTCTGGACTTGTTTCAAGCTTGCTGCAAAAGTGAATTTTGACCCAGCTTGATGCGGAGGTGATCGGTGGAACAAGAAAGCTGAAACTATTTATCGGTATCGATTATGTTTTAGTATTCGAATCTTTTTCGATATGTGGCAGTGCAAATACGCAATGCATCCTCAGTTTGTGATATTAACGAACAGATTGGAATTGTGCAGTTTACATTTCCAAATCTACATCAACTAAGTTTGGGATGGAATGCTGGAATCAAAGAGATAAGGCGTTTTGAAGGCCAACAACGGCAACAACTATCTCACTACGTTGGCAATCTAAAAGCTGTCAAACTTGAGAATTATCTGGAGCAGTTATTCGTATTGCCATCGTACTTGTTCTAATTGTTATCCTTATCCAATCTTCGAACACTTGAAATAAGCTGGTCACGGTTTAAAGAGATATTATTCCAAAGTGGAGGAGGAGTAGGCCTAGGTGGTACGGAAAAGCCTGCATGGCTGCTATTGTTCTGTCAAGAAATCATAAAATTAATCACACATTCCACAGACAAAAGTTTAGTGCATCTCAAAGAAATGAGTATACAGAATTGCCGAAGTATAGAAGAAAATTAAGAAATACTAGAAGGCAGTGACGGTGATCATCACAGTGAAATCAGTTTCCCCCAACTCAACCATTTGGAACTTGAAGATCTACCGAAGCTCGAAAGCTTCTGCTCGTCACAGAATGATACCTTTGGATTCCCATCCTTGGAAATTCTACTCCTAGATAATTGCCCAAAGATGAAGATGTTCTCTGAAGGAGACTTGAAAACTCCAAAGTTGCACAAAGTACGACTAGATGAGTGGGGAACCGAAGAGCATTGGGAAGACAGTCTTAACAGCACCATACAACAACTATTCAGACAAAGGTATGCTTTCTCAAATTTCCTTACTATTAAGTATTTCACAATTGTATTGTAATTGGCTTTACAGTTCATTTGCTACAAAAAAGATTGAAACGGTTCAATCTGTCAGTATAAACGTTATATACAGATGATTTTCCGCTATGATCTCCGATTGAAACGTCTCTTTCATCAATGTAACAGTGTACGGTAGCCGAAAACTAGTTGATGATGCGAATGCTGCCCCCCACCCCCTATTCCTCTCTGCTTTCATTAAAATTTGATGGCTTGCGAGCAGTGAATCGGTGTTTGAAGGTAGAGGCACCGATTGGTACAACTTGATCCTGCATTGGATTAAAGCTATTGATGGAGTTGTTTTATATGAGCCATTGTACAGTAATCCTAGACGTTGTTCTTCATATTTTAAGGTTAAACAATCACCTAGTTTTTGGTGGTCACCTACTTTCAAGGTTCTATATATAAAATTCAATTTGGATATATCTGTTTTGTTTTCATGTCCTCTCGGGTGTAATGGATACAACTGATGGTTAACTTCAGCATGACTAACAAGCCAACAATTGTTAACGGTTATGACTAGTCAAATTGACTTAGACTCTAGACTTGTATTATTCTCGAATATCATACTGGATCCTCTGCATTTCTCTTCTTCATGTTCATATATCTTTCTTGTTTCCCCTTCTTTGACTTCATTATCTGCAATATTTTCTTTCGTTGGATCGTAATTAACAAATAGCTGCTCTGCTAGTATTCTTTCGCAAACGAAATGTAAATCAATTTCAACATGCTTGATGGAACATAATGCATAGAATTAGCAGCCATACAAACAGTTGTAGTATTGTCACACCAGACAACTAGGGAACCTTCACTTTCGGTGAGTGCTCAATCTATTTCTGCTCAGAAATAGAATTGCGAAACTTCTGTATTCGGATTCCGATGTCAACCAAGACAGATTGCTTCTTTGAGCTCCAAGCATATTCGAAAGTTGTAGTGGACCGTCTCTTTAATAGAGGCTGCACTGATGCGGCCTCAGTGTAGCACACTAAACTAAACATCAGATAGAAAAATAAACCATGATCAAGTGTCCCTCAAAGTTAACTCAATTGATAAGTCAAAAATTGAAATCCTAAATAAGCATAAAATAAGGATATGGGTTAAACTAAGGACAAACAGATTAAAAATAAAAAATTGAGCTAGAATTGGGTGGGGTGCACCAAGCCCGAGCAATAGTGCAACAATTGGGAGACACTCAAGAATCCCAGGAGCAAGCTAATGTGATGGACTCTACCCTAAAAAAATAAATTTAATATCGTGTGAGCCATTGTATCAAATATTAAACTGATAAGAACAAATACTACACTTGATCTTAGCCAAAAGGCCGAGAAAGGAATTCTTTTGAAAGGCTAAGCCCGCTTCTTTTATAGCAAGATTATTGCCTCCTCCCATCATATCAGAGCCGTATGGGAAGATTTAATACAAGTTGTTCAATATTTTTTTTCACTACTGGTACTATGTTAAATGGATTCAATTCGACCTTTTTGGCCTCGGTTCCTAGGGTATGTAGCCACTGATTTCGGCCTATTTATTGTTGCTCGTTTATTTATAAGTGTATTACTAAGAATAAGATAATCATTAAAAGACTGTTTATAGAGGGAAGGATATTGGTCCACAATGTATGATTTGCTCAGGAAATTGTTTATTGTTATGGAAGAAAGTAGTAATCTTCCGTATCTACATTTAAAATCAACCTTAAGAAAGCACTTGATTCCCTTGATTGGGATTTCATTTTGCCAGTGTTAAGAGTTTTAGATTTTTCTGAGATTTTCTGTAGTTGGATTTCGTTTGAGTTTTGTTGATGATTTCGTTTTAACGCTTTCCTTCATCTTTTTATTTGTGCGCAAAACAACAACTAAGCTTCTACCTCCTTCCCGATGCGATAACTTACTCAAGATGATGATTCGCAAAGTTTGGTTGTCGCCTAAAAATATATAATTAAGTTGCTCTAACTTCGGCTTTGGTTCCTGCAAAATTGAGGGAAAATGTTTAGATCGAGTTGGAATTAATCGAAACTCAGAAAGGGAAAAAAGAGTTGAAATGATTTCGCCTATATTTTCATCGTCGAGATCCGCGAATTCCCTATAAAAGTTCTAACACATATAAGTTTCGATCAAATCATCAGCTAACGGATCTATAATATCAACGAAATTTAAACTTGCGACCGAATCAGGATACTTCATAGCTTTATACATATCAAATTTAACTACTTCCCCATCAAATTTCATAGTTAAGATGTCGTCGCGGACATCAATCTTTGTATGCGCGGTTGATAGGAAAGGTCGGTCAAGCAAGATTTCAGATTCGTTATTGCTGCGATCATTTTCCATGTCAATAATATAAAAATCAGCAGGGAAAATAAGATCTTTTACCTGTACCAACACGTTTTCTAGTACTCCCTCGGGGTAGATGACTGATCGATCGGCTAATTGAACCGTCACTCGCGTTTCTTTCAATGGTTCAGTCGAAATTTTGTTGTAAACGCTTAACGGCATGATGTTGATAGATGCGCCTAAATCGCACATCGCTCTTTTAATCCCAACTTTCCCAATTTTACAGGGAACCGCAAACATACCTTAGTCCTTGTACTTTGGTGGCAACAGCGCCAATTTTGACAAGTCGTCGTTTAACCGGTCAAAAATAAATAAATAAATTAACATCTTTCAACAAATAATAAAATAAGGAAATTAAGTAGTTATAGGGAAAGAGGGTCGATCCACAAGAAGATTAGTCGGAATTATTGACTTGAATTTTGTCGAATTTGAATTCTCAAAAATATCTGTAAAAACAAGGAAATAAAAAAGGTGGGTGATCTGATATTGAGTGTAGTAATAAAATAAAATGCAAGAATTAAAGAAAATAATAGGAAAAACCAAATATGCAAATTAGCCTCGAGCTAGCCTTGTCAATTCCTTCGATCATTGAAATAGATTTTTACTCCGGGGATCATGTCGGTTACAGTCTGCGAGGCCCAACCCGTCGCAACTTGCTTCTCTCTCGAGTAACCAATCCTCCCAAGACTATCTTCGAAGGTTGATTCTTAAACAAATTAACTACGTTTATCGCCGTTAAAATATTTAGTTTTGAAAGCAGGAAAAGCCCGACTCATAAATTGTCTTAAAAAGAATCGCTTCTGATTTTATCTTTCCTTAGCAGACCGCCGCTAAGAGTGTTCACAGGAAGTCGAAAATGCCACAGGCTGGTCTTTCTTCCCAACTATGTCTTTAAACGATTCCAGACCAACGAGCTCTTTTTGATTTGAAAAAGATTAAAAACTTTAGTAAGGCCGATTGCCAAACTATCTAAACAGAAAGATAAAAATGTATTCTCGAAGAAATTTAGGCAATGTTCAATTCTCACGATTAGAATTGATTTGGCTAGCTCTTGGCTCAAGAAATTTAGCTAAGCATGATATTAATTATCATACTTAACTTAATTTTAGAAAAGTAATTAAATAGCATAAAATAAATGAAACAAGAAAATAAAGGAAAAGAACTGAAAATGTTTACAAAGATAAAAATACTCAAAGCTAGAAGATGATCACTAAAATGGTTGATGATCTAAGCCTTTACCAAGGGGTGGTATTTATAGACTTAGATTTACAAAGATAAGATGATGAGATAATTTAAAATAATAAACAAAAGATAAAACAATTCAAATGTTTTGAAATTTAAATGCAGGAAATCTAAACGGATAAGCTGATAAGATCTCTCAGAACGTTCCAGAAGCTTCTAGAAGTCGCCACGTCACTGCCACATCAGACGCGTCGTGCCCAGTGTCGTGCCCACGATGCCAGTTATGACCAGAATAATAAAAAGACTGCAGAAATGCCCTCTTTTACTGTTGTTTTCCAGAATTAGGTCCCTTGCATAAAATATAGCAGAATGAAATGGATTAGGTAGCAAGAAATCCTAAAAACTTGAAAAATAGCAATTAAAAAGTGTCAGATTTGAGAGCTTATCAATTCAATGGTAGCCGTTAAGGAGATTCCACCGTACTTTTATTCTATTTTAAAGATCTTTTATTCTTCTTTGAGCTCCAAGATCACATATTGCTTCTTTTTAGCTCCAAGCAACATGATTTCGTCCATGGCTGTCAGAATCAGTGCAGCACAACAAACTAAACATCAAATTTGAATCAAGTGTTCCACAAATTTGACAATAGATCAGAGTTGTATTTCGATAGATAAGTCAAAGGAAGTCCTAAATCAATTCCCATTCAAAAGGATCTTCCACAATATGAAGTCACTGGTACTATGTTGAATGGATTCAATTCGACCATTTTGGCATTGGTTCCTAAGGTGCAGAACCCTATTTGTAGCCACTGATTTTTAGTATATTTCGTGCTGCTCGGTTATCTATAAGTGTATTACTAAGATAATCGCTAATAGACTGAAAGTATGTCTGCTTGAGGTTATACAGGGAAGGAGTTTGGTCGACAATGTATTACTTGCTCAGGAAATTGTTTATGGTTATTATGGAAGAAAGAACTTATCTTCCAAATTGTTTTAGATTTTCCAGAGGTTTTCTGTGGTCGGCTTAAAAGTTGTATTCCTAAATTTTTCAATGGTGGAGGATGCTGCAAATGTGGATTTCGACTGAGATGGTTCGGAGGAACAAGAAAGCTGCCCTCATCAATTTCAACATGTTTGATGCTAATGTATAGGATTTGTAGCCATAAACAGTGTGAGAATACCAACAAGGGAAAATCCAAGCAAACAAAATTTCGTCCAAGAAAATTAAAGATTCGAAAAATAAACAATGATCAAATCTTTTTAAACTAAGAACAAGTAACAATCAAAGTTAAGACTAAGAAAAGGACTGATTTTGGGGGAAAAAACAATTGAACTGCAATTGGGTGGGGTACGCCATGCAGGAGAAACAGTGCAACACTCAGGCGACGCTCGAGAATCCCAGTAGCAAACTACTACGATAAAAACTCCCCCTCAAAAAATAAATTTAATATCGTGTGAGCCTATAGCTCACATATCAGATATTAAACTGATAAGAACAGATACTACACTTGATCTTAGCCAAAAGGCCGAGAAAAGTAGGATTTGTTAAAGTAAAGCCCGCTTCTTTTATAACCAGGTTCTTGCCTCACTCCTTCATATTAGAGCAGTGTGGGATTTAAGCAGTACATTTAGCTTATTGTTTGTAAGCTGCTTCTAGGAAACTAATGACCAACACCTTCAGTTACACTTACAGAATATGCAATATAATTCAACTTGAAGGACTGGCATCAGACAAATATTAGCAAAGTTTGGGACAAGTTGAGGAGTATAACTGTAGAAAAGAGAAAGTCCCTTGTCATAAACTTGTGTAGGGGATTCATAATAGAGCAAGCAAGTAGATCATGTTTGTATTTTATGCAAGGAGGAAACTGAAACCAAGGACCATAGTTTTAGCTGCTGCTTTTTACAGGGCAGCTCTGGTGCTGTATTCTACAGGCGTGTGGCTTAAACTTTACTCGGTCTTCTTGATTGGATGATTGTAAACGTTTAAAGTTAATCCCCAGGCTCAACAATAAGCAGAATAGCATGGAATGCATTAGTTTTCCTCCTTTGGCAAGAAAGGAATATGAGTATCCATAGAGAAGCTGCAAGACAAGTTCAGAGCTTGTTTAATTAGATTAAACTTATAGTGATATATAGGGTTATTTCATTTTTGAGTACTTAATTTCATATTTAGATTGAATTAGTTACACATATGTGCTTTGAAAAAATTTTAACAGAGTTTGGATTTCAATAACCAAATCGAATTAACCAACAAAATCGAATAAGTTACTCAAATAGATATTAGAAGAATACGATTTATTCCATTTAACCGACTATTTACTCAACCCTAACTACTTGTGCAAGAAGTGATCTTGGTCTTTAAATTCTCTAAATTTCTTGATAGTTTAACATCATGGTACCAAAAGTTGGTAAAAAATCTACTTTGACCCCTCAAATAGAAATTGATTTCTATTCTAATGCTATAATTTTTTTTAATTTCACCCTTACATCAAAAGATTAAGTGGATAAGTATAACCCCACCAAGAGAAGTGAGACCCGGCAGAGGTGGAACAGAAGAGCGTTGGGAAGGCGATCTTAACAGCACCATACAACAACTATTCAGACAAAGGTATGCTTTCTCGAATTTACATACTATTAAGTATTTAATAAAAATTAGTAATTTGCTTTACAGTTCATTGTCTACCAAAAAAATGATTGAAATGATTCAATTATATACTGATGACTTTTCCACTATGATCTCCTATTGAAATGTATTTTATCATCAATGTAATAAAGAGCAGTAGCAGAAAACTAATTGATGTGAATGCTGCCCCTCCTATTTAGTGTTTGAAGGTAAAAAGCATGGATTGGTAAAACTTGATCCCCTATTTGAATAAAGCTATTGATGAAGGGATTGTTTTATGAGCCATTGTGTGGTAATCTTAGATTGTTCATCTCTCATCAAATTTCGGGTTAAACAATCACCTTTTTTTGGTGATCACCTACTTTCAAGGTTCTATATATGAAATTCGATGCAGATTTGTCTGTTATGTTTTCAGGTCCTCTCGGTTTAATTGATACAAACAGTGTTGAACTTCGAGCAGTAAAGCCGGCGATGGAAGTTTTCTTACAAACAAAATGAAGGAAGAAAAAACAGTTGATAATCGAATCTGATTCGGATATTTACAGTGGATGGTATACACTTGTTCAACAAAGCAATGTAACGGCCTGACTAACAACCCAACTAACTGTTAACAGCTTCGACTTGTCAAATTGTTGACCTGTATTATTCTCTAATATCTTCCTGGTTCCTTTGCCTTTCTCTTCATGTTCCAATTTTCCCCTTCTTTGAGACATCACCCCAAATTGATAATCCAAGCAACATGATTTCATCCAAGAAAAATATAGTTTCAATAGATCCTGCCCAAACAACAGATATGAAAATAAACCATGACCAAGTAATATTTCCATAGATAAGTCAAAGATCGACATAAACCAGATCCATCACAAAGACGATCTTCTACAGTATCCAACCACATTGGTTCACAACAATCAGTACAAAACAAGAAAAACAAGTGTAATATCCCAAAATAAGCCCTAGAAGTCTGATGTTTAAATAGGAAATTTCAATGCTCTAACTAAGTTGAATTTCATTTGAGATTCAAAGACTTAAAAGATTCTGTGTAAAAACAGTTGAACTACAATTAGGCGGGGTGTGCCAGGCCCGAGCAATAGTGCAACGCTTGAGCGACTCTCGAGAATCCTAGTAGCAAGCTACTAAAATGGAAACTCCCCCTCAAAAAATAAATTTAATATCGTGTGAGCCAATGGCTCACATATCAGATATTAAACTGATAAGAACAGATACTACACTTGATCTTAGCCAAAAGGCCGAGAAAGGTATGCTTTTACCGGTGAAAGCCCGCTTCCTTTATGGCCAGATTCTTGTCTCCTCCCTTCATATCTGAGCTATGTGGGATTCAAGCAATATATTTAGAATATTGTTTGTAAACTGCTTCTAGGAAACTGATGACCAATACCTTCGGTTACACTTGCAGAATATGTAATATAACTCAACTTGGAGGACTGGCATCAGAAAAATTAGTAATTGGCTTTACATTGTAGATAAGTTGCAGACAACCTTTGCATATATATGAGATAAATGACAACAATAATGGCAAAAAAAAAACAGTTGAAATACAATTGAGCGGGGTGTGCCAGGCCCGAGCAATAGTGCAACGCTTGAGCGACTCTCGAGAATCCTAGTAGCAAGCTACTAAAATGGAAACTCCCCCTCAAAAAATAAATTTAATATCGTGTGAGCCAATGGCTCACATATCAGATATTAAACTGATAAGAACAGATACTACACTTGATCTTAGCCAAAAGGCCGAGAAAGGTATGCTTTTACCGGTGAAAGCCCGCTTCCTTTATGGCCAGATTCTTGTCTCCTCCCTTCATATCTGAGCTATGTGGGATTCAAGCAATATATTTAGAATATTGTTTGTAAACTGCTTCTAGGAAACTGATGACCAATACCTTCGGTTACACTTGCAGAATATGTAATATAACTCAACTTGGAGGACTGGCATCAGAAAATTTTTATTGTAGGGGAATTTAGGATGTAGCAAGCCAGTAGATCCTGTTTGTAATTGTATTTTATGCAGGGAGGAAACTGAAACCAGGGACCATAGTTTTGGGTGCTGCTCTTTTACAAGGCAGCTATGGTGCTGTATTCTGCAGGCGTGTGGCTTAAATTTGACTCATTCTTCTTGATTGGATGATTGTAAATGGTAAAGGCAAATCCCCAGGCTCAACATAAGCAAAATAGCATGGAATGCATTAGTTTACATTGACAATAATTGATTTATTCAGTTTGGATTTCAAAAACCGAACCCAATAAAACCGAATAATCTAATATAATAGATAAAAAAAATTGGTTAAATTAATTCAATTTATTCCGCTTAACCGACTATTTACTCACCCCCCTAACTACATGTGCAAGAAGTGATCTTGGTCTCCAAATGCTCTAAATGTCTTGATATTTTGACAATATTGTACCAAATGTTGGTAAAAAAAATCTAACTTTTTTTTGACCTTTCAGTTTTCATGTTTCGCCCTAATTAACTTGGATCGACCCGCTCGCACACCTAGCTTCAGTAGGTGAGTCTTACCGTAAATTTTCTACATACACAACACCCGACTGAACCCCTAGTTAAAAATCTACTTTAATCCCTCAAATAGTTAGAAACCGATTTCTATTCTAATTATACAATTTTTTTTTAATTTCACCCCCTTCCATCAAAAATATTAGTATATATATGGTACCTTTTAGGTTGTAAAGACCTGCAAGTTGGATGGACAACATAGAAGCTGACAATTCAACGTGCGGTTCTTCACTTTCCATCTAATCTGCTCCTCAATCATCATGTTTTCTCAATCACCAAACATTACAGACAACAAGGGTAATGCCAAAGCCCTCAACTTAATTATTTCAACCCATTTGGTTCCATGTGTTTGGTAGCTCCTACTAGTCAAAGAACGAACAGCTAATGCATTATATTTTTTATTCGAATGTGAGTATCGGATAAAAGTATGTATTTAATCTGAGTTGATGAGATTTTGACAGGAGTATAAGTCTTGGGTCATTGAACATTTATGTCCGACTCTCACATTACATAAATTTTATGTGCCTTGTCTTCAATTTTTATTTAGTTTAAATCTCACCATATGTGGGTCTTTTCGAATGTATTTTACTCATGCTCCATGTATATTCTAGTTATTAGTCTAATTATGTTTTGTAACGTTTGATGCTAATTCTAGTCTGTTTTGATACGTACTATTTGTAAATTTCAATATATATGTATCCAATTTAAATATAGGAATAGTGTTTTTTTTTCCACTAAGTCGTTTAGATTTTATTATTATAAATAAATGTCCATCGCAAGGATAGGGATCCTCAAAATTTGAAGGAACCAAAATCAATAATCGCCTAATACAACACAACGCAAAACTCAATCACACTTAAAATGTCGGTACAAATCAAACGTAAACGCAACCTCTACTCAACCCTAATCAATAATAGAACTGGACTCCAAAGCACACAACAACAAAATGAACCCTGAAAACCAACCTAGCAAAAGCAATCTTTAATTTCAACACAACCCTCGATAAGCCGTACAAACACTTCATCAACAAGGCCTTCAACATCACCATTACTCAAACAGTATATAAAATCAAGCATGATTTTCGAATTATTAATAAAGACCAATTGATATTATAGTTGATACAATATACAACAATATATGAAATCAAGCACGATTAAATGTTTAATATCGAGAAAAATAAATCTCAGTGATCAAAATATGATGTAATTAGATGATGAACTAAATTACCTAATTCAAACTCTTCATTTACATAGCAATTCTTTACATCTCCAACTTAAAAGTAAACAGTATAGATTTAAGACCTTTTTCAAAATTGAAAGAAGGCAAAAATGAAAGATCTAAAGTTTAAGAAAAGAAAGAAAGAAATGAAGATCAAACTGATCCAATAAAAAGCTAGTTCTGGGTAGGATTCGAAGCACTTGTTGGTGCTTCCCTCAGACTTGGCTCCACAGCTTTCTTGGGCTCTTCTTCAATGGCGCCATTGATGGACTTGCTTTGAGCTTTTCCAGTTGTAAACGAAGACGAAGAAGAAGAAAGTACAGCCATCTTTCTGGAAATCTGCCATCTTTCTCCATGGCCGAGACTCAATGAAGAGCACATAAGGAGGATGTAAAGTAGAATTAAAGCATAGAAAGTTGTTGGTTTAATGGAGGTTATCTTCATTAGAGTTGAAGTTTCAGTGAAGAAAAATTATTGCATTGAACGGAATCTGAAACCTTCGAGCAGGTTTATAAGGGCCAACAACATGCATGCGTGTTCCTTTTGCACGTGGTTTTCCTTTGGCATAAGCCCTCCACTAGCATAATATATATTATCTAAGGAATAGAAATCCTCACCACTTTTTTGTGCCCATATTTATGCCCCACACTAAAAATTAAGTTTAAAGTTTAAGAAATTTAGTATATAGTGTATTTTTTAGGTTTAGAATTTAGAGTTAGGACTTAAAATTTATTTTTTTTAGTATTTTTTAGTATTGGAACATAGAAAGTAACACCGAAAAAAGACTTGTTATCCATTATCTAAAATCTCTCCGTCTTTGATAATCATATAAGCTTCAACTATAACTGGAGTCAAATAGGATAAATTCCTTAAACAATGTAAAATTCTTCCAAAGTTATTATTTCTATCTGCGAGACTTGAATTCAATGATTTACTTAGTACGTGTTTGAACACCATCGCAGCATAATTGTATGAAAATGCAGTTATTACCCTGATAATTACACTCACGTGTAGTTACAACGGCTAATTTTCAGCAATATTGCAGTGGGAAAAAAATTCACTTTGTGTTTTATTTTTTGATTTATTACATTTGCTACGATAAAAGTAGAAGTTGACTTGCTTTCGTGGCAACTTCAAACAAAATATTTAAAATTTGCAATGTCTACCATTCCCGCTGCAATATTGTTAAAATTAACTGAATTACAATGAATACATTCCCTAAAAATAGTTGACTAATAGAATGTAATTATATTATAAGTCTCTATATCATATTTAATAGTATAAATTGTAATTACACAATTATATTTTAAATATGTTCAACATCATAATTAAACTAACGTTTAATGGTTAAACTAATTAAAGGACTTGATCAATATAATACTCGGTTCAATTAAAATTTGACAAATTCTTAAAATGAAGCAACCTAGTCCGGTTCAGGTCCGATTCGTGATTATCACTTGGTTTTTTTAGGAGTCATTCAAGCTCCACTGACCCAGCCCACCTAATAAAGATCGGCAGAGTGGGCCTCGTATCAGCCCAACCAAGCTGCCCAGTGCCATATCTAGGAAAAGCCAGACATGTCGTCCGCCTCAATATTTTTTTAGTTCGATTGACATGTCGATAATATAATATATAAGATGACATAGACTCAAAAATATTTTCAGGATTAACTTTTCGTTTATCACTCAACCGTTGTTATCATATAAAATATTGTTGTAAATGTCTCATGAAATAAAATACAAAGCTATAATTTTATTATTGGAATTTCTACCTTTACCTATTAAAAATATGCTTCAAGTTTTCAAATACTCATATTTTTTCCAACAGTAATATTATCATGATTAAATATTTTTTTATTAAATAGAGATTACATTTTCATATCGAGATTCAAACCCATGCAAGAAGGAGCAATATAAGCATCCTTAGCCACTAGGCCAATCAATGAATCTCATCATGATTAAAGATATTCTTGATCATTAAAATCCGTTTTTATAATCTAAGTAAGTCTAATTTAGTTGATATTGTTATTAACCCAGTCTAATTTAGTTGATATTGTTATTAACCCCTTAAAGTAATAAAAACTTATATTTCTATCCCTTCAAAAATAAATAATTTGATTTAAAATACTTCATCTCGAAAAAGTTTGAATTTTAGCTCAATTTTTTCTCGATTCTTAAGACAAAATTCCTTACTCCACCCCGAACAAAATTCAATAGCATAAAGTATAGATTCTTTCCAAGAAAGTGCCGAGTGAAGTAGTAGTCATGAGCTTCATCTTGTCCGCAAAATAATAAAGTTATGAAACTAGAAAAATGTGGCAAACTAAAATGACCCACAAGCTGCATTTATTCTATTATTTTCCTTTATTTTCAAGTAAAGCATATTGTCACGGGGTTAGATTTTGACTAGCTGATCCGTGCGGTCTTAGTCGTCGAACTAAGTCAATGGACTAAGTCAGCCTTCAAATTCGCTAAGCAAAAGTGCTTAGAAATAAGATAAGCGGAAGCTTAATTGGAAAAATGGGAAGGCAAGGCAAAATGATGAAGAGAAAGCTTAAAAAACTCTTACTCAAGAAAGAATTACAAAGAGTGAAAGATGAATGAAATGGTGAGGGAAGGACTCTATTTATAGTCTTGGCCCTATCGATCTAACGACTATGGGTGATCCGATCCAAGGGCTATGGATGAATTTTATCCTCTTAAACATGGCAACACTCATATATAAACAAAGTTGCCTAGAATACAAGATTATGACATCAACTATTTGTTGGCATAGAAAACTTTCCTCGAATAGGCTCCATGAATGATATCTTTCCATATGTGTTGGTCAAAGGATGACAACTCATGATGGGTCTTGGTCTCTTGGGCGGATTGGGCTTGGCATGGCCCGATTCTTGTGTCTAAAACCTTCTCTTTAGCATGATGGGTGCTAAATCGGGCCCTAGGGGTGTGGGCAACTCGGATAGTCTTCCCCTAAGCCCCTCGATGTGCACGTCGGGTGCAAACTCGGCCTCCTTGGTGTGCACATCGGGTGCAGGCTCGGGCTCCATGGCTTGGGCGGCATGGAGGGTGCTTGGCAAGGCCCCCTCGGGTGCGTGTAATGGGCTACCTCGGGTCCAACTCTCGTGGGCAGCACATAGAAGTGTCAATCGGGTCATTCGGTTCGGGTTCGGTTCAGATCATTTCGGTTCGGGTCATTTCGGGTCTATCTAGAATCGGTTTAGATTTGGTTCGGGTCAGTTTGGTTCGGGTTCGGGTCTAATTCGGGTCTGTGTTGAGTCGGATTCGGTTCGGGTATTGGATCGGGTCAAAATCGGATCGGTTGTTTTCGGGTCGGGTCAATATCGGATCGGTCGCTTTCGGTTCGGGTCGTTCGGGTCGCTTTCGGATCGGGTTAAAATCGGGTCGGGTCAACATTTAAATTTTCGGGTCAATTCGATTTGAGTTGGGTTAAAGGTTTGAGGTTTAGTATTTATAGTTTAGTTTAGAGTTATTGATGTATGAGATTAATTTTGATTCAACTTCTTAATCTATGCATTTGAATTTGATTAAATATTTAAATCAAAGCTTCATGTATCCCTATCAATTTTTTTTGTATAATTATATTAAATCAAAGTTTATTATATGTAATAATAATAATAATAATAATTTCTGAAATGAATTAATTTATTAAACTTAGGATCTAATTGAGCTAACTAAAATCTAAAAAGCATAAATCACGGACATAATTAAAATAATTCTAAAACTAAATGTGAAATTTTAATTAAATTAATCTAAATTATAACTCAATTAAATTTAAAAAAAGAAAGAAAAAAGAGAAAGACAATTGGTAAAAATAAAGAGGGAAAAGACAAAAATTTGGAGGGAAATAAGCCACCAATTTTTTAAGCTAGATTGAAAAAAAAAGAAAAAGACAATTATAAAAAATAGAGAGAGAAAAGACAAAATTTTGGAGAGAAATAAGCCACCAATTTTTTAAGCTAGAGATTAATTACTTTTTAGGTCACATTGCATTTAAAATGTTACATTTTAGTCAACTTTAAGTTTTAGTTTAATTTAATTTAGTCACAAGTATCCCCACGATTTAGACTTCAGATATAGAAATCCCCTCCCCGTGGTGATATTTAGTCTCTAAAAATTTACTTTTAGTCGAAATTAACTAATCTTTGTAATTTAGTCTATTAATTTAATATAATGATATTTTTGTTCATTTTAATTTCTAAGATTTAATTTTTAGCCAAAATTGACCCCTATTTATTTATATGGTATAATTATAAAATTGGTCATTGGACTCTCAAATTTCTCCACTTCCAAATTGTCAATTTAGTCCACAATTTTGATTTTATGCTATAGTTTATGGTGAAATTATAAAATTGGTCACCAAGATCTCAAATTTCTATACTTTCAAATTGTCAAGTTGGTCTCTAATTCCGGTTTTAGCTATATTTTATGGTAATATTGTAAAAATTATCTCTAATTTTAGTTTATGGTTTAGGCCTTAGTGTTAATGGTTTAGGGTTATTGATTTTATATTAATTTCTACGGCTTAAGCTTAAGGATGAATTTTAGGGTTTATGAGTTTAGTGTTTAATTAATCCCCTACAAATCTTTTTTAGGGGTCATACATGTTATTTTTGTCCAATCTATTTCATAAAATAACATAAAATGTTATTATACCACAACTTTGACAAGAGGAACAGTCTCTTCCATGATATAATATAAAAAGATAATAAAACATACTTCTTTTTATTATTTATTATATTGTTAAAAATAGATATTCGGGTTAAAATCGGGTCGATATTCGGTTCAGGTTTCGGTTCAGCTTTCGATTCGGGTAGCATTCAGTTCGGGTCAAATCGGTTCGGGTCCATTTCGGTTCAACAAAAAATTTCGGTTCGGTTCGATTTATTTCGGGTTTCGGGTCAACTTCGGATCATCATGTTCGGGTCAAAATCGGGTTTCGGTTTGGGTAATTCGGTTCGGATTTCGGGTCTCGGGTCAAGTTTGCCAGGTCTAGCAGCACATGGGGTGCTTGACTTGGCCCCATGGTGCGTTGGAAGTGCCCCAGCTCGGCTCTCTTGGATGCGGACACCACAAAGAGCGTTGTGCATGGCCCCTTGGTGTGTGATGTTGGCAACAACTCGGGTCCCTTGGTCGGGTGAAGGACGTGGTGCGCTAAGATAGGCACCTATGGGTGCGGCTTGCTCGGTCGTGGTGTAGCGACTATTTTTTGAAAAACACTGTTATATAGTTGTATGTATAAGTATGGTGGGAAATTTTAGAAATTTTGAAAAAGGGGTTAAAAGGGTGATTTTTGGAAATTGAGGGGTAAAAATAGATTTTAGAAAGTTAATGGGAAAAATAATGGGAGTTTTAGAAAAAATTTAAAATAGGGGGATTTGGAAAAGATTTTTTTAAAAAAATAGAAGGAGTCGCCACCGGCCACTTTAAGTGGTAGACCGGACACCGGAAATAGAAACCAGAGATTCGAAAATGGTTCGGGAGTCGGTTACACACGAGGAAGGGTTAGCACCCTCGACGTGCCCAAAGTTGGTACCAAAACTTTACCGCTTAATTAAAATCGAATTTTACGAATTAAAGTGACAATTTTAACCGAGATTTGATTATGTACGCAAATAAATTTCGAAAATCCTAATATTTGAGAACGAACGTCCGAACCACCACCACTACGACTGGTACTGGCCTCGTTCGTTTCTGAATAAAAGGACATCGCATTTTTAAAAATGATTTTAGACCCTTTTTTTTTAAAAAGGAAAACTAAACAAGATTAGGTCTAATCTAAAGTCATACGACGCCAAAGAAGTCGATATCCGAACTTTCGAAATATCGTTCCCACGCAGACACCGGGACCGTGAGAACTAAAAAGATAGAGAATTTAAATACGGCATTTTAATACATGAACAAGTACAAATATGAACATCAATGACATAAAATAAATAACGTAAAGAGTCACACGCTCCGAAATATCTCATGTATATATAAAAGAAGGGTATAAAAAACGAAAACACATATATACATTATATAGAACTGTATCATATAAACGAAAAGGTACCATATAATATACATATGTAACAGCGCATATATATAAAAACATATATATAATATACTAGTATACCATATAAACCATATTACATAGATATAATATTATACCATATATATATGTATATATACGTACACTAAAATATATGCATACAAAAAAAACATTATAGGATATATACATATCAAAACCACATCTCAACGGTTACTTAATATATACATCCACCATATATTATAACTAAACATTATAGATTATAATGGGTAATTAGAAGGAAAATACAATATATAAGGAAAACAAACTAATAGTCTTAACACACTATACAGTATCTATTAAAATAGGTAACTATAAAAAGGGAAACTATAAAATTATGAACTAGCAGCCTTAACATATATATTATATATATAAGGAAAATAAAAGATAAAATAAAAAGGGATGCATTAATGGAGGAAATAATAGTTTTACGCAAAGAATGAATCGGTATTAGTTAGGTAATTAATCAAAATAAAATAATATAAAAAAAGTAAAAAAGAAAAAAGAAAAAAAAGATTTGTGCGCAAAAAGGATTTAGAAATCAGTTTTCATTTAGGAATTTTATTACTTTTACCCCTTGTTTTTTTTTCTCTTTTAAGCCCGCGCCGTCAAACCTTCAGGCCGCCGCCGGCGTCGCTCCGACGCGATTTTTGGCCATGCAAGGCCACCACGAGAGTGGTATTGCCATTCTCTTTCTCTCTATCGGAGTAGATTCGCCGAAAGGTCTCCGATCGTTGAGAAAGAAGGGGCCGAAACGCTTCGGCTTTCCCTCACCGGATCCTGGTCGTCCACCGTCAGATATTCGCGATTTTCGGATATGACGTTCGTCTCACAGGGATGAAGCCCTTCACCGTTGGGATCGTTGGAAACACGCTCCAGCCGCCGACGAGGTTGAAAACAGAAGGTAATTGTTTTTATTTAGGGTAAACTATATCATTGGCCACCGAACAAATTGGGGATTCCTATTTTGACCACCGAACTAACGAACTCGTCAATCAAACCACCGAACTTATAAAATCAACCTATTTTGACCACCGCCGGTGGATGACGGAACTGCCACGTGGCAGCTAACGGGAAAATTTTAAAATTACACATTTGGTCCCTGTTATTTACACATTCTTTCAATTTTAGTCCTAATTTTAAATTAATAAAATAATAAATTATTTAATTAGGTAGTTACACGTGTCAACACCTTATTGGATGACTTTAATTATTTAGATTTAATTTTATTAATTTATTTTCCTCCTCCAATCACGTGTCACCACCAAATTAGAGGAGGAAAACGAAATAAAGCATAAATGCCACCCAGGGGAATCGAACCTGGGTGATGTAGGTGGAAAGGCAATGGTTAAGCCACTGCACCAAGCCCAACATTTTGCTTTAAAACACCCTACTTAATATATAACTCTTATTAATTTCTACATTTATAACCCAAAAGCTCAAACCCTAAACACTAATTTCACATATATAACCCTAAACCTTAAACCCTAAATATTTCAAATTAATTTTACACTCAACATTTCAAATTAATTTTACATATATAAATCCTAAACCCTAAACTCTAAAGCCCAATTTAAAATATTTGGTGTGAAATTAATTTCACATATATAACCCTAAACCTTAAACTCTAAATATTTCAAATTAATTTTACACTAAAAATTTTAAATTAAATTCACATATATAAACCCTAAACACTAAACCTTAAACCCTAAATATTTCAACTTAATTTTACACTAAACATTTCAAATTAATTTCACATATATAAACCCTAAACCCAAACCCTAAATATTTCAAATTAATTTCACACTTAATTTCAATTAATTTCACAAATATAAACCTTAAACCCTAACCCCTAAATATTTCAAATTAATTTCACACAAAATATTTTAATTGGGCTTTAGAGTTTAGGGTTTAGGATTTATATATGTAAAATTAATTTGAAATGTTGAGTGTAAAATTAATTTGAAATATTTAGGGTTTAAGGTTTAGGGTTATATATATGTGAAATTAGTGTTTAGGGTTTGAACTTTTGGGTTATAAATGTAGAAACCAATAAGAGTTATATATTAAGTAAGGTGTTTTAAAGCACAATGTTGGGCTTGGTGTAGTGGCTTAACCATTGCTTTTCCACCTACACCACACCCAGGTTCGATTCCCCTGGGTGGCATTCACTCTTAATTTCGTTTTCCTCCTCTAAATAGGTGGTGACACGTGTCACCACCTGATTGGAGGGGGAAAATAAATTAATAAAATTAAATCTAAATAATTAAAGTCTTCCAATAAGGGGTTGACACGTGTCACTACCTAATTAAATAATTTATTATTTTATTAATTTAAAATTATGACTAAATTGAAAGAATGTGTAAATAACAGGGACCAAATGTGTAATTTTAAAATTTTCCTGTTAGCTGCCACGTGGCAGTTCCGTCACTCCACCGTTAGATTTTTAACGGCGGTGGTCAAAATAGGTTGATTTTATAAGTTCGGTGGTTTGATTGACGAGTTCGTTAGTTCGGTGGTCAAAATAGGAATCCCCAATTTGTTCGGTGGCCAATGATATAGTTTACCCTTTTATTTATTATTCGGGATAAAAGAAAGTCGAAAGTGAGATCTCTGAAATTTTCTCTTTTATTGATTTTTTGAAATGGTTACCGAATGTCAAAAGGGAACCCCTTTTACTAGGGGTGTTCATATCCGGGTACCCGAATTTTCGGGTACCCTAAATTTCGGGTACCCAGAATTTTCGGGTACCTAAAAGTCGGCCCGTGACCCGGCCCATAAGAACCGGGTACCCGCAAATCGGGTACCCGTAAAATCGGGTACCGGGTACCCGGTTTATTTTTTTATATTTTTTAAATCTAATTTTTTTTAAAAAATACATAAGAAACACATAAAATTTCATGATATATATTTCAAACACTAAAATTATTGATTTGTGGTTAGTTTTAAGAGAAAAACATTTGGATATATATGTATATATATTAAAATTTATCGACAAAAGAAGGTATTAAAAATATTAATCTCGACCATGATTTTTTTCGACTCTAATATTGACAAATTAATATAAATATTTTTGAAAAGTTATAAACTTAAAAGTATATAATACAAGTATAAAAAGAAGTTAGGGGTTTAAAATTAATTTTTAAGGAAAAATAATAAGAAACATAAAATGAAAATAGAATTTAAAATATAAAATATATAAATATTAAAATTAGCGGGTCGGGTACCCGGTTATAAAAAAATTTTGGCCCTGACCCGGCCCAACTACCCGGAAAAAATTGCGGGTCGGGTACCCGGCCCGAAAAAATCGGGTACTTTAATATAAATACCCGGTAAAATTAAATCGGGTAGGCGGGTCAGCGGGTCGGGTAGTTCGGGCCGGGTATTTTTGAACACCCTACCTTTTACAGTCTTTTCTTTCGGTTTTTATAACTGGAGTTACACATAATGGAAAAAATAAAAAAAATGTTTCCTTTCTGATCTCTGCCTTGTTGCCCTTTTGCTTGGTTGACTTTGTTTTGTTTTTGCTTTTTGTGTGTGCTATTTTTGGTCTCTGACATCTGGTTGTCTTCGCTGTGCATGTCGGTTTTGGCTCGAACGGGGGAGTGCCGGGGCGTGCTTGTGGCAGACGCGTGAAGGTTGCAGACGGCACGCGCGCGTGGGAGCGCTCGAAATGCCGCGCGTGGTGGAGCGTGGAGAGGAAGTCTGTCTCTGGAATCTTTCATGGCTCAATCTGAGCCGTTCGATGACATCCTCGATCCAACGGTCTGAGATGCGCGGCGCCAAGTCTTGGAAGGGGCTTGCTAGGGTTTTACCCGAGATGTGATCTGGACCATCGGATGATTCTCCCAGATCTGACGGCTCAAAGGTGGCTGCGCAAAAAACAAAACCTGTTAGGGTTTCTGGTGTAATGGGCTTTTTGGGTTCAAAGTATTTGGGCTGTATTATTTATTTATTTATTTATGATATATATAATAATAATAACAATAATAATAAATAATACTAATATTATTAAATAATTAATAATAAAATAATATTAATAATAGTGATAAAAGATAAGTATAATAGAAATAATTGATAATAATAAGTAATAACAAAAACAACAATGAATAATAATAAGAGTAATAATAACATTAACTATAATAAGTAATGATAATAGTAACTAAATAATAATAATAAATAATAAGAATAATAATAAAAGGTAATAATAATGACTTAATAACAATATATATATATATATATATATATTTATTATTATTTTAACCTAATACAAGCCCGAAAAACACAAAAGAAATAAAACTAAAAAACGGGACAAAATTAGTGATTACACGTGGGAAGTTGGTCTGTGACATTCTCCCCCACTAAATCTATCGATGCCCTCGTCGATAGGCAGTGTTGAGTCTCGGTCATATTGTCCTCGAACGGCCTCGGCTCCTCGTCATGTTCCCATTTGGATAAGGGAACTCTCGTGCAAAGTTCAAGGCTTTCATGCCTTGGCTCTCGATCCGTCTCAATGGGTGGTGCCTCCTCGTCAAAGGAAACGTTTGCCTTGCTTTGTGCTTGGCTCGGACTGCTCCACTCTTGGCCATCGACATCCTCGTCCACCGGCTTAGGGATGATGGCAAGGCATGTTTGCTCTCTCGATGGCAACTCCATCTCGTAGGCCTTCTCGCCTACTTGCTCCACGGCTCGACTTGGCTCCTTGCTTGATTTCCCAATCAACATGTTAATGAAAACAGAGCAAGTTAGACTCGAATTTTCATAAGAGTTTAGCTTGCTTACCATGGACACAATGTCCTCGTCGGGTGGCTTCACTACGCCTTGTCGATACTCAAGGCAAGTGGTGATGGTGGGGTCGTGGAATGGCCCCACTTCGGTGCTCTCTAGCACTTGTCAATAATAAAAATATTTAAATGAGACTACAATCCTTCTAAATACACCTTTTAAACAAAGTTGTTGGAAGCAAAATAGTTATGAATTCTAAATTAAATTGAAAGTAAAGATGTCAATAATATATTCAATAAATAAATAAATTATCCATCAGGTATTCTAATTGATTAAATATATGAATTTAATAAATATAATTTAAATAAATAAATGATTACAAAAGGTGAATAAGGAATTCAAATATTTGAATACAAATTCATTTTTCACAAAAGTAAAATGGATTCATGGACATTGAAATTTGGATTCATTACTCGTAAAAATGAAATAAATTTTAACTCAACGAGGTCACCTTAGTGAAAAGGGGATGATATTAATCTTAGGAAATATGTCTTTGAGCGTATGTGTATGTGAGATATATACGTTGTTAAATAATTAAGAAAAATACGAACGTACACGATTCAACTCCAATTTATATAATAATTAAAATAATCAATCAAAATTAATTATTAATTAGTCTACCGGAATAAGATGTCAAATAAGATCAAAATTTTAAATATTAATATTATAAATGATTTAAACTAGATTAAGAGGACTGCATGTTGTATAACTATAGCCGTGTATCCTTCATCTCTTCAATTGGATTTTTTTTCGTTACATGCATTTTCGTCTTACGGTCTATATTCGAGGTGTGAGGTTACCCCTTCTAATAATATTGTCTCCGAGGTTCGAATTCACGTTCTCTTCTTGAGAGTGCAATGTGTCTTACCAATGCACCCAACACTTGTTGGTTTCTTCAATTGGAATTTTAATTAATCATCATTATGTATTCGTTTGTACTTAGTTAATGGCACAATTTCATTTTAGTCCTTTCAAAAATTTAATAATTAGAATTGATCCTTATTAACTCTTAATTAATGAAGAAATTACATCTTCAGCCCTGACAAGATTTAGTGTTCCAATTTAAGACACTCTAACCCGAAAATATTTAGTTTTAGCTCTATTTTTAAATTTTATCTCGATCTTAGGATAAATTCTTAACATCGTCCTTCCACAAAATCCGACCGCATAAAATACCGGTTGGTTCCGAGAAATTGCCGGTGAAGGGGTGGCCATCAGCTTCAGCTCCAACTTGTCTGCAAAACAATAAAGTTAAGCATGTGGGAAATGTGGCACAGCAAAATGACCCACAGGCTGCAAGATGAAAATTGAAAGGTACGAATATATGTCTTATTGTTTTTTACATTTATTTTTTTAATTTCACATATAAAATTATCCAATTATTTTTGAATTTAATTAAAAAATATCTGAAATATGTAACTGGAAATGTATTTTAAAATGATCCTGGGCATAAGCTTTGATAATTTCGTTGGTAAAGGTACGACAATAAAACACGAGGAGAAGCTTCACCAGGGTCACTCCAAGCATAATCCCAACAACCCACCTCTCTTGGTCTTTCGTCAACCTGAATTCATCCTCCTGAGTGAAACAAAGAAAGACACCATTGTCATTTGAACATACAAAGCAGTCATCCTCAAAAATAGTAAAAGATCTACTGAATGGCGAAGAAAACTTTAATGCATAATCATAGTTAACTCACATTTGAAACCATGGTTCGTATGGACTCCAAGATTATTTGCAGTCCAAGAGTTGCCATCACAGAGGCAAAAACAAGGATACCCTGCAGAAAATTTACCAGTTTTAAGTTTTGTGTATTGTTAAATTTCAACAGTTCATAACCGCAACTCATCTTTATACTACTTCAAACTATATTCCATGGAAATAGAGACCACCAATACTCATATACTTCAGTTACATATTTCAGATATTTTTTGATTAAATTAAAAAATAATTGGATAATTTTATATGTGAAATTAAAAAATAAATGTAAAAAATAATAAGACATATATTAAAGTTGGTGTTTCATAACACAATATTGTTCTTAGTGTAGTGGCTAACTCACTATCTTTGCTTCTACAATGCTCCGGTTTAAATCCCCTTAGCAGCATGTATGTTGAAATTTGTTTTTCTCCTCCAATAAGGTGTTGACACGTGTCACCACTTAATTAATTTATTTTATTAGTTTAAAATTAGAACTAAATTGAAAGAATGTGTAAATAGTAAAGACTAAACGTGTAATTATACATTTAATTTTTTAACTGCCACGACACCTTTCGTTAGCCTATTAACGGCTGATGGTCACATTAATCCATTTTCAATAGTTTGGGTGGTCAATTGAGTCGATTTTTAATGTGATCATTTTAATACATTTACTATAATATGATAGTCATTGGGTTAGTTTACCCTTAAAATTAAAAGGTTAAAGAGTGGATCCCACCAAACGGGAAAATCTCCTGCACGTGGCGCGTGAACCCCATAATTCCATGGGTGATTCTTTTATTTTTTTATTAAATATAGAGATATTTCTTTTGTTTTTGTCTACTTTATTTATTTTATTTTATTGACAAATTAATTATTTTTGACTGTATGAGCTTTTTATATGCATGAAAGTGTAAACGAAGAGAAAAATTGTTTTAAAGCTTTTAATCAGTTTTGAAAATTTTCAATTCGAAGGTTTATTAAGTTGAATTTTAGACCGCAACTAGGTGATTTGAACTTTTTCATTTTGTACGTTTAAAATTTTCATCAGAACCTTGTAACACTAACAACGAAAACTTGAATTAACACTAACAACGAGAACTTAATTTTTCAACAACTTTATTTTGTGGTGATGAGAATATTATCACTTATTTGTTAAAGATTACTTGTTATTATTCTTGTTAGAATTTTTGGTTAAATATCGTAGTCTCTTAGCTTAACATTTTATCATAGTGGAGCTTTTGAATGGACTTTAAAGTCTTGTGTTTTTTAAAGGGGTGTTCACATAAAATTCATTAGTCTTGAGTTATATACTTTTGTGGTTGCATTGGTTGATTAGAGAATACTGTGATACTGAACTTAGGATATGTTTTACAATTATCGTTGGCTGTCTTCTATTTTCTCAGTCGTGAATCAGTCGTCGTGACGTTTGTTCAATCGTGTGTATGTGCATGCATGTATGTGTTGTGTGTGTGATTTATGTTGTAATTAATGTGAGTTTTATAAAATAAATGTAATTAATTTGAACATTAATATGTGATAAAAGAAATCTCGCGTCATTGAGAAAGTAAAAATGGCTAGGTGGCCAGAGCTTATTATAAGCTCATTCTCCCTTAGGTCATGGATTCTAGACCCAATAAAAATATTTCTTTTTTAAAATCTTTCTTCTCTCCCCTTATAGGTAGGAATAAGATACGTCAAAAAAGAGAGAGAGAAGAAATTCAGTGTTAGTTTAACCAGTGCCCTCTCTCTGATGATGTGCTGCTGCCTGACCCCTAGTTACTGCAGCCTGAAATGCCCCGGCTATCGCCTGAACAAAAGGAGCTAAGTCTATTCCGGCCGGTCCTTGGCCTCCCGGAGGCCCCTCTCCTTTGGCCCCGGCCTCGCCTCCTACTCTTGGTGGAGGAGGTGGTGGAGGTGGAGGTGGTGGAGGAGCTCCAACTCCAACCACATGCTCTCCCACTTGAGCCTCAACTCTAACTACTAGCTCAACTCCTGGAGCCGCTGCCCGTGGTTCCGGTCGAATCATCCTAGGCCTCCCACGTGGTCTCATGGTACAACTAGCAAGATAATAACTACAACAACAAACAGATAAGGATTATGTTAGCCAAAGCAAGGGTCCAATAGTGCTCAAGTACTCCCTTTACTATAGTTTTTTTTAAATTAAGTAATAGTAGCAATAGGCACACACTCTACACCAAACGCAACAACTCGTGCTTCAAAACATCATGCGAATAGTCAAACAATAAAATTTCATGGCAAAACACACACCAAGCAATACAATCACTTAACACTTCGAGCTTACCTTACTTACCTGCCCGAGGTCTCGGTAACCTCAGGCTCTGATACCAACAAATGTAACCCCCTTGTCCCGGTCTGGTCGAATGACCGGTCCGAGTAGGCCACACGGGGAAAACCGAAGCGAAACCCGTTAAGGTTCCCCCTCGGTTAGCAACCCTAATTTTTTTCTTTTAACTTATATTCTCTAATGGCACATTTAAGTCCTACGTGATCAAGACATCGAAATAAAAATGAAGAAGACAATCATCCGAACCCAAAACATCAATTATACAGTCCAATTTTAATCCATTAAGCAGGCCGTTTCGAAACACCCTTGAGGCGTATCGAAACGCCTTGACCAGGTCAACTGCCCCAAACCCATACGAGGAGGCCGTATCGGAACGGAGGTCAATCGTTCCGAAACACCCTCAACGGTCAACTTCTCGTGGTCAACGAGATTTTGACCGTTTCGAAACCCTTAGACCCGTTTCGAAACGCTTTTATCTCGTCAATTTCTTAGATTTCCAGTAGCCAAAACGTTCCGAAACCCGTATCAGAACAGGGGCTCTCAGTGGCCAAACCGTATCGAAACGCGTTTCGATACGGGGTCCCTGAAGCCTTACCCGTTCCGAAACGGCCCAGCTCGTTTCGAAACGCGGGCTGTCTGCAACCCTAAAAAACTAGACTTAGGCATTTCTCAACAAATCTAAAGGCCCTAAAAGGCACTTAACACAAACATACATGAACTAGAGGCATGAGTCCTATGTCAAGCATGCTCAAACACACAAGGCTTAGATTGAAACATTCATTCATGGCATTTACACATTAGCAACATTTCATTATAAGGCATGCTTGAAGACATTAAAAGCCAAAAGGCACAATTCATCTCAAATAGGTATACATGCCATTCAAAAGCAATTTAAACATCCATAAGGCATACCATCACACAAGCATTTGGCAAGGCATCACGTGTTTACAATCAAAGTCAATCCTTAAACATCAAACACATATAGGAGTCATACATAGCTCATACAAAACACACTCTTGCCACATTGCTAAACTACTATATAATTGTTTAACCGTACTTGAGCAACAAAAACTTGGAAAGCCCCTTCGCCTTGCTCTGAGCTAACACCACGCTAATGATCTGCATTGTTGAAAATGAGAGCGTAAGCTAGAAGCTTAGTGAGGATGCTCTAAAATCGAAAACGTCAACAATGCAGGGTTCAAGCATGTATTCCCTTAATCTCATATACAACACACATAGGCAAAACAACAAGTAGACCTAGCTAGTCTTTCAAGAGTCATAATATGGCATCTCACATCATACTAAGCTCAAACATCATATATCAACATCACACATCACAATTATAAGAACAAGTTCAATTGGCCACTATTAGTTTACCCGGATGTGCGAATTTAATCTCAACAATCACATTACCTCGATGGGATTGCACTCATCACCGAACCTTGCATTGCGGGATTCCACTCATCACCACTAATCCTAATGATCGATCATTTACACCCGATAAGTTAATTAGTGCCAATTTCATTTACCACCTCACATATCTACCCTTCATGTCCCATACTCATTATATATACATATCAAGGCATACATATACAAACCAATCCACATTTCGCAATAACAAGTAGGCTAGGGCATAAATAGCATTTAATGGGAATCAAGGAGCTAAGTTACCAATTTAACTCCACATAGAAATGGCCTACCAAGCACATTCCAATCATACACTACACACACTTGAACCAACTTTAAAACACATTTAAAGTTACTCACCACCCTTCCTTAGCAACCAAAGCAAGCCTCCTACAAGCCCAGATTTGATCCCGTTTCCTCTCCAACGTCTCCTCTTGTTTCTAGCCAATCAAAAACACATCCATTACTCTCAATCAATGCTAAAACTCAGTCATCAACTCAACTCTTAAGCTCAAGCCAAACCTCAACCAATTCCATCCCAAATAATAGTGGCGGAAGACAATGGGGACATGTGGGTGCCATGGCCCCCCAAAATTTGTAAAATTATAATTTAAACCCTTAGAATTTAAAAAAAATTAATTTAGCCCCACAAAATTTTTAAAAATTCAGATTAAACTTCAAAGTTTTTGAACTTTTTTAATTAAATCCATCTCATAATTTTTAAAAGTTCTCATTAAGCCTCTCAAATTTTTAAAATTTTTAGTTAAACCCCAAAATTTTTGAAAAAAATGTAAATTGATCTCTTCAAAATTTTTGAAAATTTTAATTTAAACTTGTATTTTTTAAAATTTTAAGTTGCCCCCCTCAAACTCTACCACCAAGTTCCACCACTGTCGAATAATCACCCAAAAATGTCCATTTTCGTGCTCCTTCAAAACCTAGCTGAAAACTATATTTTAAAACACCCAAATGACACCCAAATGGTCCCAAAACACCTTCCTAACATCCCTAAACCATCAGCCCTTCAAATTTACCCTAAAACTCACCAAAAACCAAGTTTTAGACACTTTAAAATTTGCCACAAGAACTTATTTCGGGTTTTCACCCAAACTTACCCATTTTAACATATTATATGTATTTTAAGGTGGCTAAATCAAAACCCAACCTAACATTTCAAAACATGTTGAAAAACTCAAACTTTCTTTAAACCTTAGATTTCCAAAAGTTGATAGTTTCAAAATCTATAACCATGTAAAGGTAGAGAATGAAGAGGAGAGTCCAAAAATGTATTTACATTTGAAAATGGCCTTGAATTGAAGAAGTAATCTAATGGAATAGTAGATTTTGTGTTGGGAGAGTTTGAATGGGTTTTTGGGGGTTTCCAACGGGTGAGAGGGAGGGGTGGGGATGATTACTTTTTATTGTTTTGTTTTCAAAAAGGTGATCCACTTTTTCCTTGTTTTGGGAAATTTACTAAAAAGGCCCCTCCTCTTTAGTTAAAACTCAATTAGATCCAAATTAGGGTTAAATTGATTGAAATAAATTTTACTAACTCGGACCTACGAACCCGACTAACTCCTAACCCCAAAACACAAGTGTTACAACTCTCTCCCACTTAAGGAATTTCGTCCCCGAAATTACCTAACTGAAAGAGATACGGAAAATGCTTTTCCATATCTTCCTTCCTTTCCAAGTGGCCTCGTCCACACCTCGACGTTGCCACCGCACCTTCACTAACTCAATCGATCTACCCCGCAACACATTACTATCAGAAGCTAGGATCTCCGTTGGTTCTTCTTCATAAGTCAAATCCGGATTCAATTCAAACTCCTCTACATGTATAACATGTGATTGATCGGACCTATACTTACGGAGCATCAAAACATGGAATACATCGTGTATCTTCTCTAGCTCGGATGGCAAACACAACTAATAAGCAACCGAACCAACCCTCTTCACAATCTCATACGGTCATATGTACCTCGGACTCAACTTCCCCTTTCGGCCAAATCTCATTACTTTCTTCCACGAAGACACTTTCAAGAACACCTTCTCACCCACTGAGAACTCAACTTCCTTCCTTTTCAAGTCGGCATAGGACTTCTGCCTATCCGAAGCAGCCTTCAATCGATCACAAATCAACTTTACCTTGTCCGTTGTCCCCTTGAGAAAATCTGGCATAGGTAACAACTTCTGTCCCACTTCGGCCCAACAAACTGGAGTTCTACACTTCCGGCCATACAAGGCCTCATACGGAGCCATCTGAATGCTCGACTGGAAGCTATTATTGTAAGCAAACTCAACTAGAGGCAAGTGCTTCTCCCACGTACCCTGAAAGTCAATGATGCAACAACGCAACATATCCTCTAAGATCTGTATAACTCTCTCTGACTGACCATCTAACTGAGGATGATAAGATGTGCTGAAGTTCAAACGGGTACCCAAAGCTGTATACAGACACTCCCAAAATCGAGATGTAAACCTCGGATCTCTATCGGACACAATAGACTTCGACACACCATGCAGTCTAACAATCTCACCAATGTACAAGTTGGCCAATCTATCTAAAGTGTACGTAGTATTGATTGCCAAGAAGTGAGCACACTTCGTAAAACGATCTACTATCACCCAAACTGAGTTCTTCTTTATAGAAGTCAAAGGCAAACCCGAAACAAAATCCATGGTGATGTTCTCCCATTTCCATTCCGGAATCCTCAACGGTTGCAACAAACCTGAGCGAACCTGATGTTCCGCCTTCACCCTCTGACACACTAAACACTTACTCACAAAGTCGGCTACATCTCTCTTCAAGACAACCCAAAAGTACTAATTCTTCAAATCACGGTACATCTTCGTACTTCCAGGATGCATAGCAAACGGACTAATTTGTGCTTCAGTCAAGATCGTATGTCTCAAGTCACTGTCCTCGGGCACAACTATCCTATTTTTGAAACACAAAACCCCATCAGTACTGAAACTGTAGTCTAAAGATCTACTTTCGGCTATATCTTGCACGTGAGGTGCCAAAGATCTATCTAAGAGCTGATTTTCTCTAATCAACTGACCTAGAGTAGGTCTAAACTGAAGTTCAGCTACCAAGCCACCATCTCCAGACAAGCTCAATCTAGCAAAAATGGCCCTCAAGTCCACGACTATCTTTCTACTCAATGCATCGACCACTACATAGGCCTTACCCGGATGGTACTCAATGGTAAGATCATAGTCTTTTAGCAACTCTAACCACCTACGCTGTCTAAGGTTCAAGTCTCGCTGAGTCATAATATACTTCAAACTCTTGTGATCTGTGTACACTGTGCATTTCTCACCGTACAAATAGTGCCTCCAAATCTTCAGAGCAAATACCACTGCGGCTAACTCTATGTCATGGGTCGGATAGTTGCGCTCGTGAGTCTTCAACTGTCTTGAGGCATAAGCCACCACTCTCTTGTCTTGCATGAGAACACAACCTAGGCCTACATAAGAAGCATCACTGTAAACTACATAGTCCTTCCCGGACTCTGGCTGATGTTGAGTGTGTAAAAGTTCTATTATTTACACCCTATTTAACCCATATTTCTACTGCATTCAAGCATTATTCATTGCATTTATGTTAGTTTACAGCAAAACATCACAAATATATTAAAAGGCACAGTTTCTACTAAGAATGACTGTTTTTGCAGGTTGCTGCCGTAGCAGACGGAAAGGGCAGGCGCTAGGCAGTGAAGCAGAAGAGCTGAACTGGACAAGCAATTAAAGAGGACGATGCTGCAATGGTTGCCGCCGTGACAGCAAAGGACGACAACAGTTTTGAGAAGAAGAAGCAAAGTGGACCTCGACAGATAGAGAAAATTCAGCCCATTTGTCGTGTGAAAACCCTATATTTTTCCAAGCCCCAGATCAAAAGAAATGTCAAGCCCAAAGTTCAAGGAGAGAAAATCTCAAGCAAGGAAGATGACGGCTAGAAAGTAGATTCCTTGAAGATTTAGTCTTTATTAGAATCATACTTTCAATTAAAGTTGTATTCTTGTTATTTTAGATAACTTGAGCCCAAAGCTTATATAAGGGCATATATTTTAACCTAGGAGGCATAACCGATTACCCTAGCTTCCTTCCCAAACTCTAGTCGTTTTCCTTCCCACAACATGTTCTAAATTCCCCCTAGGGCCACAGGTTGATTTGTAAAGTAGTTGCAAGGGTTGTTTTGTTTTAGGAATTTTCAGTTCAATAAAATACACTTCAAGTTATCTTATTTTGGTTATTAATATCTTGCAAGAGCATCGGGAGAGCATTGTGAGGTTATCTATTTACTTAGCATCGAGAGAGCATTGTGAGGTTATCTATTTACTTAGCATCGGGAGAGTTAATTATACGAAAGAAATAAGAGCAAGTTCTCTAGCTTATAGTTGAACTATCTCGGACCTAGGGATAGGACGAGGTTAAGTGGCTAAAGAAGAATTCATCAACATCGGTGTTCATCCTTCGATTCACGCCGGGAGGTATCATCAAAGACGTGTTCATCGACAGACTTGGACCTAAGGATAGGCCAAGGCACATCTGGGATTCTTGCCAAACTTGAAGTACTGAGTTGATTGTTCGCTACCGCAACAAGCAACAGACCGTTGCCGCGACAGGTTCTGCCGCGACAGGAACGATGACAGAACTGGAGTTCCGAGACTTAGCAATACCTGCACTACTGAGCAATTCAATACCAACCCATTTTCTCTATCTTGATATTTCTACTCTTTTATTTACGTTTACTTTATTATTCTCGTGACAACTTTCTCAAATATTTTCTTTACTTTCGTGTAGTGAATTAAGGTGAAGCTATTAGCCCAATCCCTGTGGAGACGATATCCGATACTTCGTATCACTTTACTACTTGCGTCGTGTATACTTGCACTACCATTGCGATAGACTATTTTACACGCAACAAGTTTTTGGCGTCGTTATCGGGGATTGGCAACATAACTCTACCTTTTCTTTTACTGCACTTTTGTTTTTGTTTTTGTTTTTATTTTTATGTTTTTGTTTTTCTTTGGTGCATTCAACTCTTGTTTTCCACAAGGTTTCTTGTTTATGCGCAGTTCTAAACGAGGTGAAGATCCTGAATATCCATTAGATCCGGAAATCGAACGATCATTCAATCTCAAGAAACAACTTCGTCACTTACTAGCCAGGAACGAGTACCTTGAGGAACAATTAGAGACGATGGCACACCGAGTAGATGACCCTCCTGTTGGAGATGGAGAGGGTAGACAGCCTGTCGTCAACCCTGCTGCCGCTGCTGGACGACGATCCTGTCGTGACTACATGTTGAACGATCATGTAGAACTGGAAACCACGCTGCCGGACATAGATGTTGACAACTTTGAACTGAAACCTGTTATGTTAGCATGATCAACAATGCTGGTCAATTCAGTGGTGCTGTTACAGAGGATGCTAGGGAGCATCTCAAAACGTTCCAGGAAATCTGTGGTTTGTTTAGACTGCCAGTAGTTAACCCAGAGATACTGAGGCTTCGGTTATTTCCCCATTCGTTGAGGGACAGAGCAAAGACTTGGTGGAATAAACTTACGTCGGGTTTAATTAGAACTTGGGCAGATTTGTCTCGTGAATTTTTATCTCGTTTTAATCCTTCACATTTATATGAGCGATTACGTAATGAAATTGCTACTTTTCAACAGGAAGATGACGAGCCGATGCACGATGCCTGGGACAGATTTACTACTCTTCTACGAAACTGCCCAATGCATGGATTCCCCGTCTGGAATAAGGTAACTAAGTTTTATAATACTGTCAACTTACAAACTCGTATTCGAATTGATTCAGCAACAAATGGACTATTATTGGATAAAGATCCGGACGAGGCAATGCAAGTATTGAAAAATCTGGCTAAGAATGAAGAGCAGTTTCCGACAGCAAGAAGAGGGGGTAAACGAGTACTAGCTGTCAAGGATTATGAGGCCGACAGCATGATGAAATCACAGGTAGCATTCCTTACTAAAGCAATGAAAAAGCTATTGAATGATGATGCACATCATGGATTTGCTGTTGATGAGGTATGTGAAATCTATGAGGGAAATCATAGTTCAGATGAGTGTCCTATACAGTTAGAAGAAGGAAAGTATGCTGGGAACTACAAGCCGAATTACAATTCCAACTATTATAATCCCAACTGGAGAAAGTATCCCAAGTTTTCTTGGAGCAATCCAAATAATGCCCTGAATCCTCAAGCACACAATCAGAATTAGGGAGGACCTAGATTGTTAACTCGACAGCAACTGCTGCTGCAACAGCAGCAACCAGTTGTCACAAACAGTATACTGGAACAAACTTTGGCCACTTTTATGTCTCAGACAGGTACTTATATTGATAACATGAATCAGTTTGTCAAGAAAATAGAGACATTCATGGATAAAACAGAGATGCGGATGAAAAATCATGAAGCTACTCTGAAATCTTTGGAGACACAAATGGGTCAGGTTTCCCAGCATATCAAGCCAAGGCAAACTGGAGGATTCCCTAGTAATACTGAAAATGCTAGGCATCTCACACATGAGCAGTGTAAGGCCATTACTACTAGGAGTGGGAAGGAATTACCAGGGCCGGAAAAGGAAGCTGAAACAGTAAGGAAACTAGCCTTGGACAAACCTGCCGAGGAAGCTGCCCCGACAGGTAACAAACAGACTGCTGCCGATAAACCTGTCACGATAGCAGAAGCGACAGAGGAGAAAAATGATGAACCCAAACCTCCTCAGATTCGTATGCAGTGGGAAGGACGTATTGCTGATTATCGCCCCCACCTCCTTTTCCTCAACGGTTACAGCAAGCTAAGCAATAATCTCAGCTCAAAAAGATTTATGATATTTTTAAGTAGGTTCATATTAATATTCCGCTGTTAGATGTCGTTAAGGAGATGCCCGGTTATGCCAAATTTCTCAAGGATGTCATGTCAAAGAAATCTAAACTTGGGGAATTTGAAACGGTGAAGATGACAGAAGGCTGCATGAGCATTCTCCATAGGCAGCCACCCCATAAAAAGAAGGATCCGGGGAGCTTCATCATACCTTGTGTAATCGGAGATAAATATGTGGGTAAGGCACTTTGTGATCTTGGTGCTAGTATTAATTTAATGCCAAAATCTGTTTTACAGAAATTATGTATTGGTAAAGCGCGGCCCACGACAGTAATTCTGCAGCTGGCAGACCGCTCTTACGTTCATCCGGAAGGAAAAATCGAAGATATTCTGGTAATAGTGGATAAATTTATTTTTCCTACTGACTTTCTTGTTTTAGATTTTGAAGCAGACGAAAACGCACCAATCATCCTTGGGCAACCCTTCTTAGCCACGGGAAGATCACTGATTGATGTGGAAAAAGGAGAACTCACCATGAGAGCGAACGACCAAGAGATTAAGTTGAATGTTCTCCAAGCTATGAAGCATGCTGATGCAGACGAGGAATGTAAGGTTATCACTGAAGTTACCCTTGATCAACCCTGCATCAGGTCGGGCTGTCACGGCATCAAAATTGGTCACTGCCTCGGCAGCCACCTACAGGACTGTCACGACAACAACTCCTCTGAATCCGATACATCTGATACTGAAGATCAGGAGGAGGTAAACTGGATAGGCGATCGTCCAGGTAAGTTATTCGAACCTTTGAATTATACTTCGGATAACCATGCAATTCAAAAGCCATCTACTGTTGAGCCCCCTGTTTTAGAACTGAAGCCCCTGCCAGGGCAGCTAAAATATGCTTTTCTTGGTTCAAATGATACGTTGCCCGTAATTATCTCTTCTAAGTTGATGTAGGAACAAGAACAACATCTAATAGGGGTGCTGCGGCAGCACAAAAAGACAATTGGATGGACGATAGCTGATATTCAAGGCATTAGTCCGGCGTTATGCATGCATAAAATCCTTTTAAAGGAAGATCAAAAGCCGACTATAGATGCTCAAAGGCGGCTAAACCATGCGATGAAAGAGGTGGTGCGTAAAGAGATAATCAAATGGTTAGATGCTGGTATTATTTACACCATCTCTGATAGCAAATGGGTGAGCCCGGTGCAATGTGTTCCCAAGAAAGGAGGAATGACCGTGGTGACCAATGAAAACAATGAGTTAATCCCAGCTAGGACTGTGACCGGTTGGAGGGTTTGTATGGACTATCAGAAGCTTAACAAAGCTACCCGAAATGACCACTTTCCTTTACCCTTTATTGATCAAATGCTTGATAGATTAGCGGGTAAACCTTACTATTGTTTTCTTGATGGTTATTCAGGTTATAATCAAATAGCTATCGCACCAGAAGATCAAGAAAAGAAGACCTTCACATGCTCCTACGGAACGTATGCTTTCAGGAGAATGCCGTTTGGATTATGCAATGCACCCGCCACCTTCCGAAGGTGCATGATGGCCATATTCTCCGATATGGTGGAGGACTTCCTTAAAATATTTATGGATGATTTTTTAGTCTTTTGGGGACGATTTTGAGAGCTGCCTAGGCAATCTACAAAAGGTACTTGAAAGATGTGAAAAAGCAAACCTGGTCTTAAATTGGGAAAAATGCCACTTTATGGTGGATGAATGGATAGTCTTTGGCCATAAGATTAGCTGTCGTGGGATAGAAGTCGACAGGGCCAAGATAGAAGTGATCGAAAAGCTGCCGCCGCCGACCACAGTCAAGGGTATTAGAAGTTTCTTAGGACATGCTGGTTTTTATCAGAGATTCATTGCAAATTTCTCAAAAATCACCAAGCCCCTATGCCATCTTTTGGAGCAGAACCGACTCTTTGACTTTAATGATGAATGTACTGAAGCATTCAAGGTTCTGAAGGAAAAACTGGTAACAGCCCCAATAGTACAACCACCAGACTAGACACAACCATTTGAGATTATGTGTGATTCTAGTGACTATGTTGTCGGGGCAGCACTTGGGCAGCGGAGAGACAAGTTATTTCATGTCATATATTATGCCAGTAAGACACTGAATGACGCCCAAGTGAACTACACCACCACAGAAAAGGAGTTATTAGTTGTGGTGTTCTCCATTGACAAGTTTCGTTCTTACATACTTGGGATGAAAGTTATAGTGCATACAGACCATTCTGCCCTGAAGTATCTGTTTGCGAAAAAGGATGCAAAGCCTCGATTGATACGATGGATCCTACTATTGCAAGAATTCGACCTTGAAATCAATGACAAAAAAGGGACAGAAAATCAGGTGATAGATCACTTGTCAAGGTTGGAGAAGGGACAAGGTCTACCAACAGATGAGACAAACATACTGGAGACCTTCCCAGACGAGCAGCTCTTTGCTGCTGCAATCACTGCCGCGACAGCCATGGCGGCAGGTAAGTCTTCTGAACACTCCTGGTATGCTGATTTCGTTAATTTCATAGTTAGCGGAATAATTCCTTCTAATATTAATTATCAAGCCAAGAAGAGGTTCCAAAATGATGTTAAGCATTATTAGTGGGACGAACCTCTTCTTTTCAAAATATGTGCAGATCAGGTTATAAGGAGGTGTGTACCACAAGAAGAGCAAGAAGACATACTTCATTACTACCATGCTTCACCGTATGGAGGTCACTTAGGAGGCAACAAAACTGCTGCCAAGGTGCCGCAGTCAGGGTTTTATTGGCCGTCACTGTATAAAGATGCACAAATCTTCTACAAGAGCTGTGACAGGTGCCAAAGGACTTGAAACATCTCAAGGAGAAACGAGATGCCGCTGCAGAACATTCTAGAAGTTGAAATTTTTGACGTTTGGGGGATTGATTTTATGGGACCTTTCCCATCTTCATGTGGGAATCTATACATCCTCCTGGCAGTAGATTATGTCTCTAAGTGGGTCGAAGCTATCGCAACGCAAAAGAATGATGCCAAGACAGTCCAAAGGTTTTTACATAAAAACATCTTTTCTAGGTTTGGCATCCCTAAGGCGATTATCAGTGATGAAGGGAGACATTTCGACAACAGGGTTATTGCTGCTGCATTGGAGAAATATGGTGTCAAGCATCGGATCGCGACAACATATCACCCACAGACCAATGGACAAGCTGAAATATCTAATAGGGAAGTTAAGAACATTCTTGAGAAGATGGTTAAGCCAACTAGTAAAGACTGGTCTTTACTCTTTAATGATGCGTTATTGGCATATAGGACAACTTTTAAAACTCCATTGGGCATGTCTCCGTACCGATTGATTTATGGGAAAACATGTCACCTACCTATCGAGATAGAGCACAGAGCATATTGGGCAATCAAGGCAGTGAATATGGACTTGGACAGGGCAGGGCAGGGCAGAAAAGGCTGTTAGATTTGAACGAGATTGAAGAAATACGGACAATGGCTTACGACAATGCAAGAATCTACAAGGAGAAAACTAAGAAGTGGCATGACAGCAAGTTGCTGCCACGACAGTTCTACCCAGGGCAGCTTGTAATGTTGTTCAATTCTAGACTGAAACTTTTCCCAGGGAAACTGAAATCTAGATGGTCTGGCCCATTCCAAGTCTTACAAGTTTTTCCCCATGGTGCCATCACAATTCGATCATTAAAAGATGGGCACCAATTCAAAGTCAACGGACAACGCCTCAAGCATTATCAGGGGACTGAAGCCCCAGAAATGCAGGAAGTGGTTACCTTAGGAGATGCCCCACCTGGCATCCCTCATCTAACCTAAATTTTATTTATTTATTTTACTATTATTATTTATTATTTATTAGGAAATAAGGTTTATTTGATTTTGAATAATGTTTTTATGTTTATTGTTTTTAGGAAATAAAGGAGTCAAGAAGAACAAGAGAAGTGAAATCAGCCCACCATTCAACCATCAGCCCAACAAAGCCCAAATATTGAAGCCTGTCGTTACAGCTGCCGCGACAGACGCAGAAAATACAGGCTGTCATCACGTTGTCACGATAGACGCGAAAACACGTCACAGACGCATAACAGACGCAGAAACGTGTGTCAGACGCGTCAGACACGCTAAAGCTCAACAGCCGGCCCCGTTATTCGCGCCTGCCGTTACAGCTTCAACGGGCAACAAATCCTTTTCTATATAACCCCGTTTCATTTTCATTTTCACTCACTTTTGCCTTTCTTACTTGCTCTCCCTTTTTAGTTTTCATTTGTTTTCATTTACTTTTCACAACCCTTGCACTAATATATCTTCTAGAAAAACCCGACGCAATGTTGCCTCTACTTCCTCACCAGTAGCAACTTCCCCATAGTCCTTTGCCACCAGAGATATGTGGGAAGAACGAGGGTTTATCTATACACCAAAGGCAAAGAATATGGGCCTCAAGCCATTTATAGCCCAGAATATTAGAGCTTTATTGTGGCACACATTTGCGGAACAGCCGGAGGAAATGAACGTGACGCTGGTGAGAGAATTTTATGCTGCCATCAGCAGCAGAACGACGACAACAGTGAGTGTTCAAGGGAAAGAAGTGTTGTTTAAAGCAGAGCACATCAACTCCTTATATGGCCTCTACATAGGCCACAATGAGGATGCACACCAGCAGTTCCTCAACACCTTGGACAATGCTGCCTATGACGCTGTCATGGCAGAACTGACCGACGAAGGAACCGAATGGAATACCAGCTGGAAAAATCTACACACGGTGAAGCGGAGCCAGCTGCTGCTGGAGGCAAAGCTATGGAATGCCTTTATAAAAAAGGATCATGCCGTCATCCCACCATACCATCGTCGACCAGCAAAGGTTAGCATTGATACACTCCATTTTAAATGAACGGCCCATTAATGTGGGCAGTTATATTCGAGAGAGTATTTTGGAATGTGCACATCGACCGACGGGCCTCCTTTTCCTCTCATACCTCATCACTTCGCTCTGCCGTGGCCATAATGTGCCGAAAGTACACACTGATTTAGTAGTCAAAGGACAAGGTTGGACGGAAAAGAATATCCTCAGCCTTATGAAGCTGACCGTGGCCACTCCTCTATCATCATTCAACCCCGCTGCCGCCACAGCTGAAACGACAGAGCAACAAAATATTGAACCTGCCGCCGCAGTAGCTGCTCCGACAGACTCCTCCACCCAGATACTAGCTGCCATTCAGAAGCTGGAGGAAAGACAGCTGGGCTTAATGACCTTCATCAGGGACTTTGCCGCCTCTACGGTAAATTTTATTCAAAATACTTTAAATTTCCCTGATGATGCTTTCCCTACTTTCCCTGCCCATTACTTCACTGTCACTACCCCTGTCCACACTCCTACACCTGCTGCTACCCCACAAACACCATCTGCCGCCTCCATACCATCGCCTGCCCCGACAGCAGCAGGCAGCACCCATGCCGAACCATCTGCCCGAGGAACAAAGCGTCCAATGACATTTGATGACCTTGCTGCCTTTGTTGATGGGTTCTCATCCTCCTCTGTTTGGGCAGACAGTGATGATGAACCCTCTATTAAGAGGAATCTGACCAAGGAGTTTTCACCGGTAAAGAGACAGAAACGAATGGCAGATAAGAACACATTGCCAAAGGCCAGCAGCAGCAGTGAGAGCAGCAGCAGCAGCTCTGATGTCCAGGTTGTGCAGCAACCAACCCAGCCCGCCCCGAGAGCCAGAGCCCGTCATCAGATCAGACTCAGCAGCAACATCGAAGACAACGATTAAAATTTAAGTTTCTTATCTTATTATGGCTGCCTGCTATATATATTTTGTGATGTACTGCCTTTATCTGTTTTCATTTTTATTTTGTCATTTGCATTGAGGGCAATGCAACCCTCGAGTTTGGGGGTGGCAACCCTCCATATTAATGGAGTACATCTTAGTTAAAATCCGTGTCCTTACTTAGTTTAGTTTTATTCTAAAAAAGAAGAAGATGAAAATATTGAAAATGTTGGCTGAAAATTGTGAACTGAACTTACCTGTCGTGACAGCCCTGTCATGGCAGTGACTTTAGGATAGTTTTTAGGAGAAGTTTAGAGCCTTTCTATAGTTCTGAAAACCTAAACACCATTGTGACTGTTATACTGCTTAGACTTCTTTTAGCCAAACTAGAATAGGAAGCTTAGCACTTGAATAGCCCCTAGAGGTGCCTAACACTGGCTCTAGGAAAGAAGTTTAGCAAAAGAGATTCAAAAGCCCTAGAGGTGCCCAAACTGGCTCTAGAAAGTTAACTAGAGGTGCCCAAAACTAGCTCTAGTGAAACTTTAGCAAAAAATAGAGAAATCGATTCAAAACAAAAAAATCAAAGGAGCATGAAAAAGTGCCTTCAAAAGATAAACTTTGGCATAAAAATTCGAGTTAAGAGTTGAATATTCTAGTGAAACTAAGAGAGTCTTGGCATATAACTGTTCACAAGCATGCACACACTACACGAGGACTATAGTGAGATTCCAGACATATCCTAAATTATCCGACAGGTTGCTGCTGTCACAGGGAACGAACGACGGGTAAGCCAAAACAAAAATATTTCATTTTCTTTTAGGTCTTAGTTCCTTGAGGGCAAGCAAAAACTTGAGTTTGGGGGTGTGTTGAGTGTGTAAAAGTTCTATTATTTACACCCTATTTAACCCATATTTCTGCTGCATTCAAGCATTATTCATTGCATTTAGGTTAGTTTACAGCAAAACATCACAAATATATTAAAAGGCACAGCTTCTACTAAGAATGGTTGTTTTTGCAAGTTGCTGCCGTAGCAGACGGAAAGGGCAGGCGCTGGGCAGTGAAGCAGAAGAGCTGAACTGGACAAGCAGTCAAAGAGGATGATAATGCCATGGTTGCCGCTGTGACAACAGGGGACGACAATAGTTTTGAGGAGAAGAAGCAAAGTGGACATCGACAGATAGAGAAAATTCAGCTCGTCTGTCGTGTGAAAACCCTATATTTTTCCAAGCCCCAGATCAAAAGGAATGTCAAGCCCAAAGTTCAAGGAGAGAATATCTCAAGCAAGGAAGATGACGGCTGGAAAGTAGATTCCTTGAAGATTTAGTCTTTATTAGAATCATACTTTCAATTAAAGTTGTATTCTTGCTATTTTAGATAACTTGAGCCCAAAGCTTATGTAAGGGCATATATTTTAACCTAGGAGGCATAACCGATTACCCTAGCTTCCTTCCAAAACTATAGTCGTTTTCCTTCCCACAACATGTTCTAAATTCCCCCTAGGGCCACGGGTTGATTTGTAAAGTAGTTGCAAGGGTTGTTTTGTTTTAGGAATTTTCAGTTCAATAAAATACACTTCAAGTTCTCTTATTTTGGTTATTAATATCTTGCAAGAGCATCGTGAGAGCATTGTGAGGTTATCTGTTTACTTAGCATCGGGAGAGTTAAGTATACGGAAGAAATAAGAGCAAGTTCTCTAGCTTATAGTTGAACTATCTCGGACCTAGGGATAGGACGAGGTTAAGTGGCTAAAGAAGAATTCATCAACATCGGTGTTCATCCTTCGATTCACGCCGGGAGGTATCATCAAAGACGTGTTCATCGACAGACTTGGACCTAGGGATAGGCCAAGACACATATGGGATTCTTGCCAAACTTGAAGTACTGAGTTGATTGTTCGCTGCCGCGACAAGTAACGGATCGCTGCCGCGACAGGTGCTGCCGCGACAGGAACGACGACATAACTGGAGTTCCGAGACTTAGCAATACCTGCACTACTGAGCAATTCAATACCAGCCCATTTTCTCTATCTTGATATTTTTGCTCTTTTATTTACGTTTACTTTATTATTCTCGTGACAACTTTCTCAAATATTTTCTTTACTTTCGTGTAGTGAATTAAGGTGAAGCTATTAGCCCAATCCCTGTGGAGACGATATCCGATACTTCGTATCACTTTACTACTTGCGTCGTGTATACTTGCACTACCATTGCGATAGACTATTTTACACGCAATAACAACTTAATCAAGATCGGAGCTTGGGTCAAGGCTTCTTTCAGTTTCTCAAAGGCTCTCTGTCTTGCATCTGTCCACTCAAACTGAACACTCTTCTGAAGTAACTATGTCAATGGAGCGGCTAACTTAGAGAAACCTTCTACGAATCTTCTATAGTATCCAGCTAAGCCTAGAAAGCTACGTACCTCTGTTACAGACTTCGTTTGCTTCCATTCAACAATGGCCTCTATCTTCTTCAGATCAACTCTAATCCCATCAGCTGACACTACATGTCCTAAGAAGACTACCTCTCGGATCCAGAATTCACACTTGCTGAGCTTCGCATACAACTGATGATTTAGCAAAGTCTTCAAAACTAGTCTCAAGTGTCGGTCATGGTCTTCTTCAGTTCGCGAATACACCAAGATGTCATCTATAAACACAACTACAAACTGATCTAGGTAGAGATGAAAAATCCTATTCATCATGTCCATGAAAGCAGCAGGTGCATTAGTCAACCCAAAAGGCATGACTAAAAACTCATAGTGACCATACCTAGTCCTAAAGGTCGTCTTCGGTACATCAACATCTCTTACCTTTAGTTGGTAGTAACTCGATCTCAAGTCAATCTTCGAAAAGACTGATGCTCCTCTAACCTGATCCAACAAATCATCAATTCTAGGCAAAAGATACTTATTCTTCACTGTTAACTGATTCAACTGTCTGTAATCTATACACATTCTCATGCTTCCATCTTTCTTCTTCACAAACAAAACTGGTGCACCCCAAAGTGAAAAACTAGGTCGAATGAAGCCTCTATCTGTCAAATCTTGCAACTGAGTCTTCAATTCTTTCAGTTTTTTCGGTGCCATGCGATACGGAGCAATCGAAACAGGAGCTGAATCAGAATAAGTCTCAATAGTGAACTCTACCTCTGTGTCCGGTGGTAACCCTGGCAACTCTTCCGGAAACACACTAGGGGAGTCACACACTGTCCGGATGTCTTGAGGTCTAACCTCACTCATGTTAGGGTTCATCACATAGGCCAAGTATGCTTCACACCCCAACTCAACTAACCTCTTAGCTTCTAGAACGGAAACTACATTGGACAAGAACTTCATGTTCTCACCCACCACTACAATCTCATAATCATTTGTGAGCCTCAAAGAAATCCTCTTAGTTTCAAAGTCTATCCTAGCTCTATGCTCTGTGAGCCAGTCCATACCCAGAATTACATCAAAACCATAGAAAGGAAGCTCCATCATATCCACTGGGAACACATATCCCTGAATAATCAACGAACACCTTCTGTACATTTTTCTAACCAGTACCGTGTCCCCAAAAGAACTAGTAACACTAACTCCTACCTCTAACATTTCACAAGGCAAGTTCAACGACTGTGCATGTTCACTCAATATGTAGGAATGTGTAGACCCATAGTCAATCAAAGAAAGCAAACCCAAAGACTGTATCGAGAAGTTACCTGCGATCACATCGGTGTCATGCTGATCCCCACGCTGAGCGTAAACTCTGGCATGTCCTCCACTCTCCGGTTGGACTGCAACTACATGTGTAACCCCCTAGACCCGCCTATGCTTTACAACGGATCCTAGGAAGCCACATTAGGGTCACAAGAGCGACCCACAGTGAAATACACATGAAAACATTTTTTTTCTCAAAACACTTATTAAACTGTAAAATCAACTTCTGTTTAAAATACTATTTCAGAAAATCATTTAAACGCATAACAAGAAAATTTCAGAAACTACTTTACAGACACTATCACAAAATCATACGTGACATACATGCCCACTAACTATACAATACCGTACTCCAGAGGCAACGCCAAGAGAACTCCGAACACTGATGTCAAACATTAGGTCATGATATTTTCTTTTAACCTGCGATGGTAAAAACAACGTGAGCTTGGGAAAGCTCAGTAATACAGAACTACCAAAAGATGCTATAAGCTCATGCAGACATATGGTAGGCATAACATTTTCATGATGTTTCAAGTAGTGATAGTCATCTATTTCTGTTCTACTATTTCGAGGTTACATCATACTCAAGAATAGTGGTATTTGTTCTTTAATCAGACCTTGAGAATTAGACGAAAATTATATAGGCTGGTAACATACGAGGTAGGAATTAGAGAGTTTGACGTCTAGTGTGTTCCAATAAGTACAGATCAACATACATAAGTACAGATAAACATGCATAAGTACATATCAACATATATAAGTACCTAACATTATATCATATGAGCACATAACAGATTAAATGCAAATGTCCAATGTTCATACTGAAGTTTACAAGAAATACCCTCCAACCTTACACCAATATGCAGTCCCCCAGAACTGCATCCATAAGGACTTACCCTAGGCCCGATGGGCGTAGGTGCCACTCAAGGGGAGACCTTAGGTCCATAAGGACTTACCCTAGGCCCAATGGGCGTAGGTGCCACCTAAGGGGGTGCCTTGAGTCCATAAGGACTTACCCTAGGCCCAATGGGCGTAGGTGCCACCTAAGGGGGGTGCCTTAGGTCCATAAGGACTTACCCTAGGCCCGATGGGCGTAGGTGCCACTCAAGGGGAGACCTTGAGTCCATAAGGATTTACCAGCTTGATCAGGGCTGTACCGACATAAACTTCATATCATAACCCAACAGTATACCCCAGACAGAATCAGTGTTCAGATTTCCCAGACATGGTTAACAGAATATATGTGACAGATATTTTACTCATAACATCAGAAACGGAAGAATTCATGCTTTTGACTGATAAATGGGCATACTATTGCAGAGCAGACATTTCAGTATTCATCATGCAAACAGATTGTGCCATCATAGGTCAAGCAACCACATAACAAGTAAACAACTGAGCAAACATATACAATATCATTAAACAGAATATAGCACACATGGAACACACTAGATGGGACAGATCATTTCTTAGAGATGCTTGGCATTTACGGAATGAGACATATTGAACTTGTGACGATTTGAACGGATTTCTGAAACGTGGCCCCTATTAGAAGGGGTTCATACTAATGGTTTAACCCAGATATTCAGGAGATGATATATCAAGATCTTTGAGAGCTTTGGCATATCCCGAGTGATTCAGTCATTTAGGCTTACAAGGGCATTAGTCATTTTATCATACACGAACATTTTGGTAATTTATACTAACAAAGCATAAATAGTGGCTCGGGAATTCTGTTTGCTCATCAAATTTCCAACCAGGCATTCAGAGATTTCTATGTCAAGATTCTTCACGGTATCGGATACATTCAGGGCTATTTTGATTACTTGGGCCAACGAGGGCATCTTGGTCATTTAACTATCAGGGATGATTTTCGTAATTTAGCCCATTAATGATGTTATGACGATTCATAATATTTAATGTTTCCAGAAGTTTATCGAGCCTCCAAAATCATTCGAACTATCATACCTCAACCTTGCATTTCTAACCAACCCTTCTAATGTATCTGGCTGTATAGTATATCTGAACGGTTGCTTTCGTATTTCACCACCAGACTTGCCGCAGAGTAGTCGAACTCATATTTTGTGCAGAAAACTTCCAACCTTATTTTAATATCAGGAGTGATTATCGTATATGAGTGTGATTCCTAACACTTAGGGGCGCTTTAGCCCTTAAAGTCTTATTAAAATCTCAGAATTTCATCAAATGCATATCTGCATATTTAGCTCAAGAGAGCTTTTCCGTCAATTTGGAAATTGGAATAAATCCACCATTTCTTTCTGAATTATCATTTGGTACCTCCATCATTCACGTATTCAAACGAAATTAAGTCGTCATAACTCTCCGCCTCTTTATAGACGATTCATTCGTTACAGAACTTGAGGGTATAACGTTATTCTTATATAATTCACGCATTACTATCATAGGGATCGACTTAGTATTTCAACAATATTTCCAGAGAATTCTCATTCATGTGTTATACAAAGTTTGAGGGATTATCCAAGTTTGTATCACACGAATTGCATATTAATGCCGAAGTCTTTTCATTAAAACATACATCTTGGGTAGTGTAAAATTACATAATCAGGTCGAAAGCAGATTTTAGGTCATTTCCTTTATCAGAGGGGTAGTTTAGTCATACTTATGCTCCAAGGGCATTTTCGTAATTTCATATCCAACATCTCATACTTATTTTTCGTATCGAATTCAGCTTAAGCAGATTTCACAAAACACTTATCATAAGCATGCATGCTTTAACCAGATATCAACATGTACATAAAGCATACAAGGGGTAGTAATGTATTACCTTAACTCCGAGCTATATCTATCGATTCATGAAACCCCATTCAATTGCAATCGAACTCGAATTTGATGTCCAACAACCATTCGTATTCAAGAAGCTGAGAGTACCTTCAATCACACAATAATTCATTTTAGTCCTTATTCAGAGAGCTCTTAACCAAAATTAAATACGTATAAGAAATCTCGGATTCAGGGTCAGATTCGGAGGCTTTCGGGTCAGAATTTTTGCAAAACGGGCTTCAAAATCGGACTCGGGACGTCGAAAAACATAAAATAGGGCTTTTCGGAAAATTTGACTTTTTGGTCAAAGTCAACGGTCAACGCTGACGTCAGCAAGTCAACGGTCAACGGGTCAGAGTCAATGCTGACGTCAACATGACATCACCAGTCAACTGGGTTGACTCAGGCTGACTCGGACGAGTTGACTCAGTTGACTCGGACGAGTTGACTCGGTTGACTCGGACGAGTTGACTCGGGTTGACGGGTCGGGTCGGACGGGTCGGGTCAGACGGGTCGGGTTGGACGTGTCGGGTCGGACAGTTGACCGGTTCAATCAGTCCAACCGGTTCAGACCAGATTAGACCGGTTTGGACCGGGTTCAGACCGGGTTCACTCACCCGAAATACTCCGGTCGCTGGACGGTGGTCGGAAAACTCACCGGAGAGCTCAATGGACGAGATTCTACCGGAAAAACGTAGATCATTAGGCCACAAATCCAACCCATGCATTTTTAATCCGAAATAGGCCGGAAAAATAAGCCGGATCTTACCTTTAAAGATCAAAACGGTCGGAATGTTCGAAGCTCCGACGAAACCCTTCCCGGTGTCGGAATGCCAATCGGCCGAGTGGGTTTTGATCAGCTCGCCGAGGGGAGCCGAGAGCCGGTGGCCGTTCCTCGAACGGACGTTGAGGACGGTCGGAAACGAAGGAAAACAGAGGCGATGGTGTTGGGTCTTCGACCAAACTTTCGAACCCACCTTGCGACGGACGGCGGCTCAAAAACGCGCGTGGATGCCATGGGTATGATCGGGGCTCGACGGGGAACGTCTCGGCACCGACGGTGAGCAGCGCGGCACGGTGGTGGAGGCGGATCGAACGGTGGTCGAAAGGGGGTAGGTAGGAGAAGACGGATAGTTTTTATTTATTTATTTGAGATTTGGGTCTGAAACATTTTATTTGGGTAGATGGGGAGTCTCATTTTTATTTATTATTGGATTACACAGATAAACCATATCCTAAATAAAAACTAGAGTAAACTAAAGCCATAAAGTGCCTTAGCTCAGACGGTTAAAGCATGGGCTTACCAAGCATAGGTTACAGGTTCGAGTTCCCTTGGTTGCAAATCTCTTCTTTTTTTTTAAACCAATACTTAGGGTGTTACAATTCTCCCTCCCTTAAAAGAAATTTCGTCCTCAAAATTTACCATGGTCAGAGAAATGCAGAACTAATCATTCATTCGTTCTTGTATTGAAAATCCATCTATCAGGGTATCCTTTTTTCCCAAAACGCTCACACAGTTACAGATCAATTTGGTATCGTTCCAGTCACTCAGGCTAACATCTAACCCAAAATCCTCCCATGATGCATGTCCACCGAATTGATTAAATGCAATACATAAATCGATACAGAACTTTATACTGAGTGGCACAAACTCTTGTCTTATAGCTGCTATTATTATAGCATACTCAGTCAAGAATACAAAACATTCTCGCCACCACAGAAGTCGATCATACAATCTGAAAGTACGCCTATCATAATCTGAATTTCTCTATAAGGTTGACATTCAATTTACGGATGAATTGTGCGTGAAGTTTATGCAAGTACTCAAAACGTCAACCAGGGCCCTCCAGAATCAGGATGTAACACCAAATTTCAATCAGGGATGATATTTATCGATATACCAAGCCACACTATGGAGGAGATGCCTTTCCTCATACTGTTCGAACACAACTAAGGTCATTAGCGGATATAACTTACCTTCAACGTAATATTCAGACAACTATTTCTTCGTGTTTAATAGAGGTACCACATATTATATACTTTCGGCACAACCACAAAAACTTCTCTCTGAAGTTCATAGTTTTTTTTTTCACAATTCCGATAGGGTATTTTCAGACACAATCGTTATCACCGAATAGTCTTTCATGAAATCTTACATCGGACATCCCGCATTATCTAACATTTATTCTTAATCTGTTTTTGATTCTTCAATTTCACCAGTATGAATCATCTCAGATTCAAATCCACTAGGTTAATCCAATTCACAAACGAATGTTACAGACAATTTCTTGTCATTACGATTCGAGATATAGCAGACAGAAAGTTTAGATTCAATTATTTCAGAAAAATGATTCGACATCAGAGTTTCGGCTCGGAAGAGTACGGTATGATCTAGGGGCATGTACAGACCAGACACCCTACGAAAGACGATCGGCCGATCTACCCAGAATGACGCAACTCTAAGCTCTGATACCACTAAATGTAACCCCCTAGACCCGCCTATGCGTTACAACGGATCCTAGGAAGCCACATTAGGGTCACAAGAGCGATCCACAGTGAAATACACATGAAAACATTTTTTTTCTCAAAACACTTATTAAACTGTAAAATCAACTTCTGTTTAAAATACTATTTCAGAAAATCATTTAAACGCATAACAAGAAAATTTCAGAAACTACTTTACAGACACTATCACAAAATCATACGTGACATACATGCCCACTAACTATACAATACCGTACTCTAGAGGCAACGCCAAGAGAACTCCGAACACTGATGTCAAACATTAGGTCATGATATTTTCTTTTAACCTGCGATGGTAAAAACAACGTGAGCTTGGGAAAGCTCAGTAATACAGAACTACCAAAAGATGCTATAAGCTCATGCAGACATATGGTAGGCATAACATTTTCATGATGTTTCAAGTAGTGATAGTCATCTATTTCTGTTCTACTATTTCGAGGTTACATCATACTCAAGAATAGTGGTATTTGTTCTTTAATCAGACCTTGAGAATTAGACAAAAATTATATAGGCTGGTAACATACGAGGTAGGAATCAGAGAGTTTGACGTCTAGTGTGTTCCAATAAGTACAAATCAACATACATAAGTACAGATAAACATGCATAAGTACATATCAACATACATAAGTACCTAACATTATATCATATGAGCACATAACAGATTAAATGCAAATGTCCAATGTTCATACTGAAGTTTACAAGAAATACCCTCCAACCTTACACCAATATGCAGTCCCCCAGAACTGCATCCATAAGGACTTACCCTAGGCCCGATGGGCGTAGGTGCCACTCAAGGGGAGACCTTAGGTCCATAAGGACTTACCCTAGGCCCAATGGGCGTAGGTGCCACCTAAGGGGGTGCCTTAGGTCCATAAGGACTTACCCTAGGCCCGATGGGCGTAGGTGCCACTCAAGGGGAGACTTTGAGTCCATAAGGATTTACCAGCTTGATCAGGGCTGTACCGACAGAGACTTCATATCATAACCCAACAGTATACCCCAGACAGAATCAGTGTTCAGATTTCCCAGACATGGTTAACAGAATATATGTGACAGATATTTTACTCATAACATCAGAAACAGAAGAATTCATGCTTTTGACTGATAAATGGGCATACTATTGCAGAGCAGACATTTCAGTATTCATCATGCAAACAGATTGTGCCATCATAGGTCAAGCAACCACATAACAAGTAAACAACTGAGCAAACATATACAATATCATTAAACAGAATATAGCACACATGAAACACACTAGATGGGACAGATCATTTCTCAGAGATGCTTGGCATTTACGGAATGAGACATATTGAACTTGTGACGATTTGAACGGATTTCTGAAACGTGGCCCCTATTAGAAGGGGTTCATACTAACGATTTAACCCAGATATTCAGGAGATGATATATCAAGATCTTTGAGAGCTTTGGCATATCCCGAGTGATTCAGTCATTTAGGCTTACAAGGCATTAGTCATTTTATCATACACGGACATTTTGGTAATTTATACTAACAAGGCATAAACAGTGGCTCGGGAATTCTGTTTGCTCATCAAATTTCCAACCAGGCATTCAGAGATTTCTATGTCAAGATTCTTCACGGTATCGGATACATTCAGGGCTATTTTGATTACTTGGGCCAACGAGGGCATCTTGGTCATTTAACTATCAGGGATGATTTTCGTAATTTAGCCCATTAATGATGTTATGACGATTCATAATATTTAATGTCTCCAGAAGTTTATCGAGCCTCCAAAATCATTCGAACTATCATACCTCAACCTTGCATTTCTAACCAACCCTTCTAATGTATCTGGCTGTATAGTATATCTGAACGGTTGCTTTCGTATTTCACCACCAGACTTGCCGCAGAGTAGTCGAACTCATATTTTGTGCAGAAAACTTCCAACCTTATTTTAATATCAGGAGTGATTATCGTACATGAGTGTGATTCCTAACACTTAGGGGCGCTTTAGCCCTTAAAGTCGTATTAAAATCTCAGAATTTCATCAAATGCATATCTGCATATTTAGCTCAAGAGGGCTTTTCCGTCAATTTGGAAATTGGAATAAATCCACCATTTCTTTCTGAATTATCATTTGGTACCTCCATCATTCACGTATTCAAACGAAATTAAGTCGTCATAACTCTCCGCCTCTTTATAGACGATTCATTCGTTACAGAACTTGAGGGTATAACGTTATTCTTATATAATTCACGCATTACTATCATAGGGATCGACTTAGTATTTCAACAATATTTCCAGAGAATTCTCATTCATGTGTTATACAAAGTTTGAGGGATTATCCAAGTTTGTATCACACGAATTGCATATTAATGCCGAAGTCTTTTCATTAAAACATACATCTTGGGTAGTGTAAAATTACATAATCAGGTCGAAAGCAAATTTTAGGTCATTTCCTTTATCAGAGGGGTAGTTTAGTCATACTTATGCTCCAAGGGCATTTTCGTAATTTCATATCCAACATCTCATACTTATTTTTCGTATCGAATTCAGCTTAAGCAGATTTCACAAAACACTTATCATAAGCATGCATGCATTAACCAAATATTAACATGTACATAAAGCATACAAGGGGTAGTAATGTATTACCTTAACTCCGAGCTATATCTGTCGATTCATGAAACCCCATTCAATTGCAATCGAACTCGAATTTGATGTCCAACAACCATTCGTATTCAAGAAGCTGAGAGTACCTTCAATCACACAATAATTCATTTTAGTCCTTATTCAGAGAGCTCTTAACCAAAATTAAATACGTATAAGAAATCTCGGATTCAGGGTCAGATTCGGAGGCTTTCGGGTCAGAATTTTGCAAAACAGGCTTCAAAATCGGACTCAGGACGTCGAAAAACATAAAATAGGGCTTTTCGGAAAATTTGACTTTTTGGTCAAAGTCAAAGTCAACGGTCAACGCTGACGTCAACAAGTCAACGGTCAACGGGTCAGAGTCAATGCTGACGTCAACATGACATCACCAGTCAACTGGGTTGACTCAGGCTGACTCGGACGAGTTGACTCAGTTGACTCGGACGAGTTGACTCGGGTTGACGGGTCGGGTCGGACGGGTCGAGTCAGACGGGTCGGGTCGGACGGGTCGGGTTGAACGGGTCGGGTCGAACAGATGACCGGTTCAATCAGTCCAACCGGTTTGGACCGGGTTCAGACCGGGTTCACTCACCCGAAATACTCCGGTCGCCGGACGGTGGTCGGAAAACTCACTGGAGAGCTCAATGGACGCGATTCTGCCGGAAAAACGTAGATCATTAGGCCACAAATCCAACCCATGCATTTTTAATCCGAAATAGGCCGGAAAAATAAGCCGGATCTTACCTTTAAAGATCAAAACGGTCGGAATGTTCGAAGCTCCGACGAAACCCTTCCCGGTGTCGGAATGCCAATCGGCCGAGTGGGTTTTGATCAGCTCGCCGAGGGGAGCCGAGAGCCGGTGGCCGTTCCTCGAACGGACGTCGAGGACGGTCAGAAACGAAGGAAAACAGAGGCGATGGTGTTGGGTCTTCGACCAAACTTTCGAACCTAGCTTGCGACGGACGGCGGCTCAAAAACGCGCGTGGATGCCATGGGTATGATCGGGGCTCGACGGGGAACGTCTCGGCACCGACGGTGAGCAGCGCGGCACGGTGGTGGAGGCGGATCGAACGGTGGTCGAAAGGGGGTAGGTAGGAGAAGACGGATAGTTTTTTATTTATTTATTTGAGATTTGGGTCCGAAACATTTTATTTGGGTAGATGGGGAGTCTCATTTTTATTTATTATTGGATTACACAGATAAACCATATCCTAAATCAAAACTAGAGTAAACTAAAGCCATAAAGTGCCTTAGCTCAAACGGTTAAAGCATGGGCTTACCAAGCATAGGTTACAGGTTCGAGTTCCCTTGGTTGCAAATCTCTTCTTTTTTTTTAAACCAATACTTAGGGTGTTACAACATGGGCTATGTTCCTCTGACCATCATTTCTCGGCTGGAAGTTACCTCTACCGCGCCCGCGGCCCCTATGAAAGTCATTGGCTCTAGCAGGAGCCTGAGCTGGTGCCTGTCCCACCTGATGTGGACAGTCACGTCTAATGTGACCCCTAGCTCAACAACTCCAACACGAGTGGAAATTTCCCCAACACTCACCGGTGTGGTTCCTCCCGCAAGTGGCACACGTGGGCAACTTCCCACCAGCCCTCTAGGCCTGTTGGCCCCTACCGTGGTTACCGCCACAACGTCTATGATCATAATGATGCATGTTGTCCCGATGCCTCTTGGCATCACCTCTATCATAATCACTAGACCTCTTACCCGAAATAGAACCACCAGATCGTTTGGTCAAGCCCAAACTGTGCTCTAAGTCCTTGGCCCTCGCGACCAAGACATCAAAATCAGTGTATTCTGAAGCTAGAGTATACCTCTTGATTTCTTCATTCAGCCCTTAACGGAATCGGTTACATCGTTCCACCTCAGTAGGAACAAGCTCATATGCATACTGACTCAGCCTGACAAATCGAATCTCATAGTCGGTCACAGTCATACTCCCCTGAAGCAAAGCCATAAACTCCCTCTTCCTCTCATCGAGGTATCACGAACCCAGATATTTCTTACGAAATGCTGACTCAAAGAACTCCCAAGTAATCTCGGCCTCATCCATACCCGAAGTAATGGTGACCCACCAAGTGTAGGCATCACCCTCAAGCAGAGACTCAACACACCCTAACTTGCGCTCACCAGTACATCCCATCTCTGCGAGGATACGAACATTCTTCTCAAACCACAACTCGAATCTCTCTGGAATAGACCCTCTGAACTCTTCATCCTCTAGACCACAGAGTCTCTCTAACGGCAAACTAGTGCCCTCTTTCTGATGATGTGCTGCTGCATGACCCCCAGCTACTGTAGCATGAAATGCCCCGACTATCGCCTGAACCAAAGGAGCTAAGTCTATTCTGGACGGTCCTTGGCCACCTTGGCCTCCCTGAGGTCCCTCTCCTTCGGCCCCGACCTCGCCTCCTACTCCTGGTGGATGAGGTGGTGGAGGTGGTGGAGGAGCTCCAACTCCAACCACATGCTCTCCCACTTGAGCCTCAACTCTAACTACTGGCTCAACTCATGGAGCCGCTGCCCGTGGTTCCGGTCGAACCATCCTAAGCCTCCCACGTGGTCTCATGGTACAACTAGTAAGATAATAACTACAACAACAAACAGATAAGGATTACGTTAGCCAAAGAAAGGGTCCAATAGTGCTCAAGTACTCCCTTTACTATAAAATCTTTTTAAATTAAGTAATAGTAGCAATGGGCACACACTCTACACCAAACGCAACAACTCATGCTTCAAAACATCATGCGAACAGTCAAACAATAAAATTTCATGGCAAAACACACACCAAGCAATACAATCACTTAACACATTGAGCTTACCTCACTTACCTGCCCGAGGTCTCGGTAACCTCAGGCTCTGATACCAATAAATGTAACCCCCTCGTCTCGGTCTGGCTGGATGACCGGTCCGAGTAGGCCACACGAGGAAAACCGAAGTGAAACCCGTTAAGGTTCCCCCTCGGTTAGCAACCCTAATTTTTTTTCTTTTAACTTATCTTCTCTAATGGCATATTTAAGTCCTACGTGATCAAGATAGCGGAATAAAAATGAAGAAGACAATCATCCGAACCCAAAACTTCAATTAAACAGTCCAATTTTAATCCATTAAGCATGCCGTTTCGAAACACCCTTGAGGCGTATCGAAACGCCTTGACCAAGTCAACTACCCCAAGCCTATACGAGGAGGTCGTATCGGAACGGAGGTCAACCGTTCCGAAACACCCTCAACGGTCAACTTCTCGTGGTCAACGAGATTTTGACCGTTTCGAAACCCTTAGACTCGTTTCGAAATGCTTTTATCTCGTCAATTTCTCAGATTTCCAGTAGCCAAAACGTTCTGAAACCCGTATCGAAACAGGGGCTCTCAGTGGCCAAACCGTATCGAAACGCATTCCGATACGGGGTCCCTAAAGCCTTACCCGTTCCGAAACGGCCCAGCTCGTTTCGAAACGCGGGCTGTCTGCAACCCTAAAAAACTAGACTTAGGCATTTCTCAACAAATCTAAAGGCCCTAAACGACCCTAAAAGGCACTTAACACAAACATACATGAACCAGAGGCATGGTTCCTATGTCAAGCATGCTCAAACACACAAGGCTTAGATTGAAACATTCATTCATGGCATTTACACATTAGCAACATTTCATTATAAGGCATGCTTGAAGACATTAAAAGCCAAAAGGCACAATTCATCTCAAATATGTATACATGCCATTCAAAAGCAATTTAAACATCCATAAGGCATACCATCACACACGCATTTGGCAAGGCATCACGTGTTTACAATCAAAGTCAATCCTTAAACATCAAACACATATAGGAGTCATACATAGCTCATACAAAACACACTCTTGCCACATTGCTAAACTACTACATATTGTTTAACCGTATTTGAGCAACAAAAACTTGGAAAGCCCCTTCGCCTTGCTCCGAGCTAACACCACGCAAATGATCTACATTGTTGAAAATGAGAGCGTAAGCTAGAAGCTTAGTGAGGATGCTCTAAAATCGAAAACGTCAACAATGCAGGGTTCAAGCATGTATTCCATTAATCTCATGTACAACATACATAGGCAAAACAACAAGTAGACCTAGCTAGTCTTTCAAGAGTCATAATATGACATATCACATCATACTAAGCTCAAACATCATATATCAACATCACACATCACAATTATAAGAACAAGTTCAATTGGCCACTATTAGTTTACCCGGATGTGCAAATTTAATCTCAACAATCACATTACCTCGGTGGGATTACACTCATCATCGGACCTTGCATGGGCGGGATTGCACTCATCACCACATGCCCTATGGTTGGGATTCCACTCATCATCCCGTAGAATATATATAAATTTACGGTAGAATGTTACATCACCGTACTCCTCCTTGATGACTCAACGCCATCAAGGCGACGTACGTTTTGACTCAATTTGTGTGCACACTAATCCTAATGATCGATCATTTACACCCGGTAAGTTAATTAGTGCCAATTTTATTTACCACCTCACATATCCACCCTTCATGTCCCATACTCATTATATATACATATCAAGGCATACATATACAAACCAATCCACATTTTGCAATAACAAATAGGCTAGGGCATAAATAGCATTTAATGAGAATCATGGAGCTAAGTTACCAATTTAACTCCACATAGAAATGGCCTACCAAGCACATTCCAACTCATACACTACACACACTTTAACCAACTTTAAAACACATTTAAAGTTACTCACCACCCTTCCCTAGCAACCAAAGCAAGCCTCATACAAGCCCAGATTCGACCCCGTTGCCTCTCCAACGTCTCCTCTTGTTTCTAGCCAATCAAAAACACATCCATTACTCTCAATCAATGCTAAAACTCAGTCATCAACTCAACTCTTAAGCTCAAGCCAAACCTCAACCAATTCCAACCCAAATAATCACCCAAAAATGTCCATTTTCGTGCTCCTTCAAAACATAGCTGAAAACTATATTTTCAAACACCCAAATGACACCCAAATGGTCCCAAAACACCTTCCTAACATCCCTAAACCATCAGCCCTTCACATTTACCCTAAAACTCACCAAAAACCAAGTTTTAGACACTTTAAAATTTGCCACAAGAACCCATTTCGGGTTTTTACCCAAACTTACCCATTTTAACATATTATATGTATTTTAAGGTGACTAAATCAAAACCCAACCTAACATTTCAAAACAAGTTGAAAAACTCAATGAAAACTCAAACTTTCTTTAAACCCTAGATTTCCAAAAGTTGATAGTTTCAAAATCTATAACCATGTAAAGGTAGAGAATGAAGAGGAGAGTCCAAAAATGTATTTACCTTTGAAAATGGCCTTGAATTGAAGAAGTAATCTAATGGAATAGTAGATTTTGTGTTGGGAGAGTTTGAATGGGTTTTTGGGGGTTTCCAACGGGTGAGAGGGAAGGGTGGGGATGTTCACTTTTTTTTCAAAAAGGTGATCCACTTATTCCTTGTTTTGGGAAATTTACTAAAAAGGTCCCTCCTCTTTAGTTAAGACTCAATTAGATCCAAATTAGAGTTAAATTGATTGAAATAAATTTTACTGACTCGGACCTACGAACCCGACTAACTCCTAACCCCAAAACACGGGTGTTACACAAACTTAATTGTTACGTGTAAAATAGTCTATCGCAATTGAGTGCAAGTGTACACGTCGCAAGTAATAAAGTGATACTAGAGTATCGGATATCGTCTCCACAGGGACTGGGCTAACCCTTTCCTTTGCTATCTGCACAAGGGGGAAAGAATAGATTAAGATATTGTCACGAAAATAATAAATAATACTGGAAAATAAAAGTAGAGAAATCAAGATAGAGAGAATGGGCTGGTATTGATTTGCTCAGTAGTGCAGGTATTGCAGATTTTAGGAAATCCAATTCTGTCGTCGCGCCCATCGCGGACAGCACCTGTCACGGTAGCAGTCCGTGATTGTCGCGGCAGCAAACACTCAACTCAGTACTTTCAAGTTTGGCAAGAATCCCAGATCTGCCTTTGCCTATCCCTAGGTCCAAGTCTGTCGATGATCACGTCTTGATGATACCTCCCGGCGTGAATCGAAGGATGAACACCGATGTGTATGAATTCTTCTTTAGCCACTTAACCTCGCCCTATCCCTAGGCACGAGATAGTTCAACTATAAACTAGAGAACTTGCTCTTATTTCTTTCGTATACTTAACTCTCCCGATGCTAAGTAAATAGATAACCTCACAATGCTCTCCCGATGCTCTTGCAAGATATTAATAACCAAAATAAGAGAACTTGAAGTTTATTTTATTGAACTGAAAATTCCTAAAACAAAACAACCCTTGCAACTACTTTATAAATCAACCCGTGGCCCTAGGGGGTTTTAGAACATGTCGACGGCGGGTAAACGGCGGAGGGTTTTTGGTTGTCGGTTTAAAGGGAAATCGGCTATGGCTTATGAGATATGCCCTAGGTTAAAATATATGCCCTTATATAAGCTTTGGGCTCAAGTATTCTAAGTTAACAAGGATTACAACTTTAATTAAAAGTATGATTCTAATAAAGACTTAATCTTCAAGGATCTTACTTTTCAGCCGTCCTCCTTGTTTCTTGGGATATTCTCTCTTTGAGCTTTGGGCTTGACATATCTTTAGATCCGGGGCTTGGAAAAATATTTGGTTTTCACACAACAGACGAGCATAATTTTCTCTATCTATCGAGGTCCATTTTGCTTTTTCTCCACTAATTTGCTGTCGTCCTCTGCTGTCACGGCAACACCATGGCAGCATCGTCCTCTTTATCTGCTTGTCCAGTTCAACTCTCCTGCTTCTCTGCCCTGCGCCTGCCTTCACCGTCTACGACGGCGGCAACCTGCCAAAATCAGCCATTTTTAGTAGAATCTGTGCCTTTTATATATTTGTGATGTTTTGCTGTAAACTGACCTAAATACAATGAAATGATGCTTGAATGCGGCAGAAATATGGGTTAAAAGGGGTGTAAATAATAGTACTTTTACACACTCAACACACCCCAAACTCAAGTTTTTGCTTGCCCTCAAGCAATTAAGACCTAAGAAAAATGAAAGATTTTTGTTTTGGCTTTCAAATAGTGAACTTTCCCTTACCCGTCGTTCGTTCCCTGTGGCGGCAACAACTTGTCGGATAATTTAGGATATGTCCGGACTCTCACTATAGTTCTCGTGCAGTGTGTGCATGCTTGTGAACAATTATATGCTAAGACTCTCTTAGTTTCACTAGAATATTCAACTCTTAACTTGAATTTTTATGCCAAAGTTTATCTTTTTGAAGGCACATTTTCATGCTTCTTTTGTTTTGACTCGATTTCTCTATTTTTCAAGCTAAAGTTTTACTAGAGCCAGTTTTAGGCACCTCTAGTTAACTTCCTAGAGTCAGTTTCGGGCACCTCTAGTTGACTTCCTAGAGCCAGTTTTGGGCACCTCTAGGATTTTTTTAGTCTCTTTTTCTAAACTTCTCTCCTAAAGCCAGTGTTAGACACCTCTAGGGGCTATTCAAGTGCTAAGCTTCCTATTCTAGTTTGGCTAAAAGAAGTCTAAGCAGTATAACATTCACAATGGTGTTTAAGTTTTCAGAACTATAGAAAGGCTCTAAACTTCTCCTTAAACTATCCTAAAGATGCTGCCACGACAGAGCTGTCACGACATGCAAGTTCAATTCACAGTTTTAAGCCAAAATTTTCAAGATTTTTTTTATAAAGTACTAAGTAAAAGACACAAAATTTAACTAAGATGTACTCCATGAATATGGAGGGTTGCCACCCCTAAACTCGAAGGTTGCATTGCCCTCAATGCAAATGAAAAAATAAAAATGGAAACATATGAAGGCAGTACATCACAAAATATATATGGCAGGCAACAATAAAAAGATAAGAAACTTAAATTTTAATCACTCTCTTCACTGCTGCTGCTGAGGCGGATCTGGCGGCGGGTTCTGGTTCGCGGGGCGGGCTGGGCTAGTTGCTCTACAACCTGGATGTCAGAGCTGCTGCTGTCACTGCTGCTGCTGCTGGCCTTGGGCAGAGTTTTCTTATCTGCCATTCTTTTCTGCCTCTTTACCGGTATGAATTCCTTCGACATGTTCCTCTGAATAGAGGTTTCATCGTCATTGTCTGCCCAGACGGAGGAGGAAGAGAACCCAGCGACAAAGGCAGCAAGGTCATCCTAGGGCACTGGTCGCTTTGTTCCTCGAGCAGATGTTTCGGCATGGGTGTTGCCGGCTGCCGTCGGGGCAGGTGATGGAATGGAGGCAGTAGATGGTGTATGTAGTGTGGCAGCATGTGTAGGTGTGTGGGTAGGGGTGGGGACAATGATGTAGTGGGCAGGGAAGGTGTTAAAGACAACATCAGGGAAATTTAAAGTGTTGTGAATAAAATTTACCGTGGATGCGGAAAAGTCCTTGATGAATGTCATGAGGCCCAGCTGTCTGTCCTCCATCCTATGAATAGCAGCTAGGATCTGATTGGAGGGGTCTGTCGGAGCAGCTGCTGCGGTGGCAGGTTAAGGATTTGGCTGCTCTGATGATTCAGCTGGGGCGGCAGCGGGGTTGAAAGATGAGAGAGGGGTTGCCACTGTTAGCTCTATGAGGCATTCCATTCGGTCCCCTCTTCCGTCAGTTCTGCCATGACAGCGTCATAGGCAGCATCATCCACGGTGTCGAGGAACTGTTGATGTGCATCATCATTGGGGCCTATGCAGAGGCCATATAAAGAGTTGATGTGCTCGGCTGTGAATGGTACTTTTGTCCCTCTAACAATTATTGTTGTTGCTGTTTTACTGCTAATGGCAGCATAAAATTCTCTCACCAGCGTCTCGTTCATTTCCTCTGGTTGCTCCGCAAATGATTGCCATAATAGAGCTCTAATCTTCCTAGCGATTAAAGGCTTGAGGCCCAAATTCTTTGCCTTTGGAGTATAAATGAAGCTTCGTTCTTCCCACAGATCTCTGGTTGCAAAGGACTGTGGGGGAGTTGCTGCCGGTGAGGAAGTAGAGGCAATATTGCGGCGGGTTTTTCTGGAAGACATGTTAGTGCAAGGGTTGTGAAAAGTAATTGAAAGCAAATGAAAACTAAAAAAGGAGAGCAAGTAAGAAAAACAGAAGTGAGTGAAAATGAAAATGAAACGGGGTTTTATGGAAGAGGAATTTCTGCCCGTTGAAGTTGTAACGGCAGGCGCGAATAACGGGGCGGCTGTCGAGCTTTAGCGTGTTTGATGCGTCTGACACACGTTTCTGCGTCTGTTACGCGTCTGTCGTGACAACATGGTGACAGCCTGTCTTTTCCGCGTCTGTCATGGCAGGCTGGCGACAGCTTGTCTTTTCCGTGTCTGCCGCGGCAGCTGGAACGACAAGCCTCTATATTGGGCTTTGTTGGGCTGATGGATGGGTGGTGGGCTGAGTTCACTTCTCATGTTCTTCTTGGCTCTTTTATTTCCTAAAAACAGTAAACATAAAAAAACATTATTTGAATAAAATAAACCTTATTTCCTAATAATAAATAAGTAATAAAAATACTCCTTGTTCTATTGATTCTTGAGGGGTCGTTTCCGGTACTTCTTGAAGTCCATCTGTACCCTCCATCTGGTGATTTTTCTCATGGTGGGGGCTCCTTTCTTTCTCTTCCCTTTGTAGTCCATGAAGTCCTCCCTTCTTGGTAATGTTTCTGAGGGCATGAACATATGATTAGAAAGAATCAAATTGACATTCGACCATAAACTTACCTTGTTTTCGTTGAATGTTGTTGTGGTTGAATGTATCCCTTGCTGCCGTGCCCGCTGCTGCGGCAGGCAGTTATTTTGACAATTCTTTATCAGGTTACTTTGCAGGTCAATGGGACATTGGTAAGTGCCATCACTCTCTATATCAAATTCTGTTGACCACTCGTAGATCTCCATCGGTAGAGACTTTGATAATTCTGAGTCCACCGGTGTTGGTTCCTCTAATATCTGCAATGGAATCGGTGAGTTTTCAAAGAATTCAAAAGGTTTGTTTATTACCTGCTCGTATTCCATTTGCGAAGAGCTGTCATTGGGTAGCTCTTCTAGGTGGTTGTGCGAGTGCCATGACATAGATGGATGTGTGCAATCTTGGTCAGGTATAATCGAGGTAGTGGGTTGAGAATTTGCCTCTGATGTGGTTGCTGCTTCAGCATCAGTTGCTGCCGAGGCGACAGTTTCTGCCGAGGCGGCAGTTTCCGCTTTGACTGGGGTTTCTGCCTCAGAAGTTGTTGCTGTCGTGACATTCTCTTGAATTTCACTCAGCTTTGTCTCGGTGTTGCTCCATTCCGGCTCCTCAATCATTGCCATGGCAAGTTGTTGCTCAGACTCATCATATATTGGGTATTCCTTCACATGGGCGTCCTCGTCATCTTGCCTCGGGATTTCAGGTTCATCTGTGGCATGAATGAGGACCGGTCTGCTCAAGAGTGCATCCATCTTGGCGATACTTGCGTCCATAGAAACCGACACTTCTTGAGTGAGTGCCATGAAGGCTTGCAGTGTGTCTTCTAAGGATTTTGACTGCTCTTGAGGATGATGACATTGCCAGGGCAGGTTGGGTTCTGTAGCAAAACTGTTATGGTATAAAAAATTTTGTGGGTTTTGATCGTACCATAAAAAAATTTGCTGTTGCGGCATCAGCATTTTCTGCCCATGTTGCTGTCGTGGCAGCATATCTTTACGGTAATTGCAAAAACTTTCCCACATCAACTCTCAAATGGTTTTTCCTGGCATGTTGATGCCCTTGAACCTGTATTTTCACCTGAGTTTTTTTTGTTAAAAAATAATAAAAAAATAAAAATAATAAAAAAATAAAAATAAAAGAAAAGTGCAGAAGCTAGGGTAAGAGTGTGTTGCCAGTCCTCGACAACGACGCCAAAAACTTGTTGCGTGTAAAATAGTCTATCGCAATTGAGTGCAAGTGTACACGTCGCAAGTAATAAAGTGATACTAGAGTATCGGATATCGTCTCCACAGGGACTGGGCTAACCCTTTCCTTTGCTATCTGCACAAGGGGAAAAGAATAGATTAAGATATTGTCACGAAAATAATAAAGAATACTAGAAAATAAAAGTAGAGAAATCAAGATAGAGAGAATGGGCTGGTATTGATTTGCTCAGTAGTGCAGGTATTGCAGATTTTAGGAAATCCAATTCTGTCGTCGCGCCCGCCGCGGACAACACCTGTCGCGGCAGCAGTCCGCTGATTGTCTCGGCAGCAAACACTCAACTCAGTACTTTCAAGTTTGGCAAGAATCCCAGATCTGCCTTGGCCTATCCCTAGGTCCAAGTCCGTCGATGATCACGTCTTGATGATACCTCCCGGCGTGAATCAAAGGATGAACACCGATGTGTATGAATTCTTCTTTAGCCACTTAACCTCGCCCTATCCCTAGGCACGAGATAGTTCAACTATAAACTAGAGAACTTGCTCTTATTTCTTTCGTATACTTAACTCTCCCGATGCTAAGTAAATAGATAACCTCACAATGCTCTCCCGATGCTCTTGCAAGATATTAATAACCAAAATAAGAGAACTTGAAGTTTATTTTATTGAACTGAAAATTCCTAAAACAAAACAACCCTTGCAACTACTTTACAAATCAACCCGTGGCCCTAGAGGGGTTTTAGAACATGTCGACGGCGGGTAAACGATGGAGGGTTTTTGGTTGTCGGTTTAAAGGGAAACCGGCTATGGCTTATTGGATATGCCCTAGGTTAAAATATATGCCCTTATATAAGCTTTGGGCTCAAGTATTCTAAGTTAACAAGGATTACAACTTTAATTAAAAGTATGATTCTAATAAAGACTTAATCTTCAAGGATCCTACTTTTCAGCCGTTCTCCTTGCTTCTTGGAATTTTCTCTCTTTGAGCTTTGGGCTTGACATATCTTTACATCCGGGGCTTGGAAAAATATTTGGTTTTCACACGACAGACGAGCATGATTTTCTCTATCTATCGAGGTCCACTTTGTTTTTTCTCCACTAATTTGATGTCGTCCTCTGCTGTCACGGCAGCACCATGGCAGCATCGTCCTCTTTATCTGCTTGTCCAGTTCAGCTCTCCTGCTTCTCTGCCCTGCGCCTGCCTTCACCGTCTACGACGGCGGCAACCTGCCAAAATCAGCCATTTTTAGTAGAATCTGTGCCTTTATATATTTGTGATGTTTTGCTGTAAACTGACCTAAATGCAATGAAATGATGCTTGAATGCAGCAGAAATATGGGTTAAAAAGGGTGTAAATAATAGTACTTTTACACACTCAACATTAATACAAACACATTTCTAAAAGCACGAAAACTAACATCTCTAAATCATAAATAGGACCATACAAAAAAGGTAAAAATTCTAACTCAAAGGCTCGAAAAAAATAGATACAAAAATTACCAAAGCTCGATGATAGAAAGGTAAAAACCAACAACAAACAATATTAAAAAAATGCATTTTAAAATTATAAGATACGTTGACTATACAATCAATACCACAACTCAATCGCGAACAAGAGAAGTGACTATGAGCTTGTATCCAAATTTAGTTCGACGATTCAAAACAAGAAGATCGACAACATAATCAAAAGAGTTCCAGCATAATCAATCGTGACGACGATAAATCTAGCCTTGATTGAAAAAAAAATTTATTAAATTTAAAACTAAAGGCGGTCAACAATTAGCACCAAGGCTGGTGCAACCGCCGAGCACGAAACGATGGAAAATATAACATTTAGTTGGTTTATTATCAATTAGTTAGTTATCGAGTCTGTTAATAATTAGTTACAGCTAACTTTTAATTCCTTTAATGTATTATATATATGCAACCTATGTATCTTGAGAAAGTCAAGATTTATAATCCTTTTACATCAATAATAAAAGAAAGCATTCTTTATCCTTTTTGTTATATGGTATCAAAAGTTCTTTAATTTTTTTTTCTCTCATTTTTTTTTGTTTTCTCTTTCCTATCATGGGCGACGTTAGCAATCTCAATGACTAGTGCGAGAATGACAGCAATCCCTATTATCTTCATCAATCCGTTAATCTTAGAATGGTTCTGTTACTCAACTTCTTACAAATGACAATTATAATAAGTGAAAGTGTTCTGTGATAATGACTTTATTTGCCAAAAACAAACTAGGGTTTGTTAATGGTTCCATCATTGTTCCTAATCTCATTCTCATTGATCGCTTCAATGCTTGGACACTGGCGAATAATATTGTCATCTCCTGGATATTCAACTTTGTATCAAAGGATATTGCTGCCAGTTTGCTTTACTATTCCACTGCCACTGATATCTGGACAGATCTTCAAGATCCTTTTTAATAAAATGATGGTCTTCGTATTTTTTAGATGAAAAAGAAGCTGAGTGATTTGTATCAAGAGTCTATGACCATTAACACGTATTGTACGTAACTGAAAATTATTTGAGATGAGTTAATTTTTTTAAGACTGTGTGTTCTTGTGGTCGATGCAATTGTGGTGGTGTTCGCAAGATGATAGATGATCAACACAAGAAGCTTACCATACAATTCCTAATGGGGCTCAATGAGGCGTTTGCTCATGTCCGTGGCCATATACTTCTCATGGATCCTATGCCTTTTATCACCGAGGTCTTCTCCTTGGTTGTTCAAGAAAAGAATCAATGTTCTGATGTGTTGCCTAACCCAATCGCAGAATCAATTTTTGTTGTCAAAACCTCAAATATTTTTCATAAACTTTTAATAAATCTTTCACTGATCATCAATGTCAATGGTTGATTGCCATGTTCACTACTCAACTCAAGACAACAACTTCTTCAGACCCTAGTACATCAAAGCAAGATTCTGATTCAATCAACTCGTCTATGCAAGGAAATATTCTCTCTTATGTAAATAATCTTGATTCTTTTGATACTCATCAATATTGGATCATTGATTATGGTGCATCAATGCATGTTTTCTATTCAAAAGAATTGTTTGAATCGTTAAATTCCATTAAAGGTAGCAGTATTTTACTCCCAAATAAATCTATAGTTCCTGTTGGTTTTCTGGAAATATTAGGTTATATTCTTGATTACTTCTCAGGAATATTTTCTTTGTTCCAGAATTCTAGTTCAATCTCATGGTTGTTAGTTGATTGATTAATGACTCTAATCACAACATTTTATTTTTTAAAAATCAATGTTTGATTCAGGACCATAGTTCCGGAGAGCTGTTGCGGGATCCCTATTTGCTATAGGTTCCTAAGGCACATAGCAGGATGAACAATTCAACTGATCAGGTTGTTCTCAAAGCTTCTACAGACAATGTTACTTTGTTTTCTTGGCATGATAGACTTGGCCATCCCAGCCATCATGTTTTTCATTTGTTAAAAGATGTTTTACCATCTTATTCTTGTAATAAAATTGCTTCTTTTTTAATTTGTTCGCTTGCAAAACGGCATCGACTCCTGTTTCCTAATTATGTGTCTCATATTAATCAACATTTTGAATTTGTTCATTGTGATATTTGGGGCCTGTTCAAAGATGTCACTTATAATAATCAATGTTTCTTTTTACATTGGTCGATGATTACACAAGATCTACAAGCACTTATCTACTACAAAATAAATCTGATGTAACATCAATTATTCCTAACTTCATCAGCATGGTCAAACGACAATTTAATTTTGACTTGAAACTCTTCTGATCTGACAATGATCCAAAATTGAAGTTTGCAGAATTGTTTACTCGGTTGGGTATTCTTCATCAATTCTTTTGTGTTAAAACTCCTCACCAAAACTCTGTTGTAGAGTGTAAGCATCAACACTTATTAGTTGTTGCTCAAGTCTTACTATTTCAATCAAGGGTGCCTATTCGTTTCTGGGGTGATTGCGTGCTTACAACAACAGACAACTTACATAATTAATAGGTTGCCTACGCTTTTTTTCATGACAAGTCCCCTTATGAGGTTTTGCATACCCAGGCTCCATCATACTCAAAAATCAAGACTTTTGGGTGTCTATGTTTTGTTTCCACTCTCTAGTCTTATAGGAGAAAATTTTCTGAACGAGCTATCCCTGATATTTTTCTTGGTTATGTTACAGGTATGAAGGTTACAAGGTCTACGTTTTGAAGACTCTATTGATTGTAGTTTCTCGCAATGTGGTATTTCATGAACATATCTTTCTATTTCATACAATAACTGATTTTGATTCTACAATTGATTTGTTTCCTAATATTTCTTTGTCCAATGTGTTGCCCGATGAGAACCATGTGTTTGGCCATCCCATTGAACCTATGTAGTTTTTTTATGAGTCTCAAGTTCAGCCTCCTATGCAGCATGTACCTCACAATGCTTCAAGTCATGCACTTGATGCGTTAGTTGATTTAAATGTGAATGGTACACACAATTTAGAGGACCACGATGTAGAGGTTGCCTTACCACATGAGCATGTTGTTCCTTTGCAATTCTGTTGTTTCAAAGCATGCTTATCCTATTGAAGATCATGTCTCTTCACATCTTTTGTCACATTCCTACACAATTTTTGTGGCAAATATTTCCTCTTCTTTTGAGCCTTTATTCATTCATCAGGGAGTTAAGTTATCTAAATGGAGAGTTGTCATGGATGAAGAATTACAAGCAATGTAATCCTTCAAACTTGGTCTATGGTTCCCCTTTCTGAAGGTAAAAAAGTCATTGCTTGCAAATGAGTTTATCGAGTTAAGCACAAATTTGATGGCAGTGTCGACCGTTATAAGGCTCGTTTGGTGGCAAAAGATTTCACTCAAGTTGAGAGGGTCGACTACATTGATAGTTTTCTCCTGTAGCAAAAATGACCCCTTTTAAAGTCTTACTTGTTCTTGTTGCAACACAAGGATGGCATCTTCTTTTGTTTGATGTCAACAATGCATTTCTTAATGGAATGATTGATGATGAGGTTTACATGCAACTCCCTCTTGGTTACAATTCTGATATTCAAGGTTCAAATTTGGTTTGTAAATTTCACACGTCTATCTATGGGCTTAAACAAGCTTCGAGGCAATAATATCATGATTTTCCATAAGTGGTTTTCAAGTATGATTTCATTTAGCCCCCCAATGAACATTCACTGTTTGTAAAAGGCTCGGTGTTGATTTAATGACTCTTCTTGTCTATGTGGATGATTGTAACACCCCGAAAATTGGTCTAGTCAGAATTGGATTCCGATGATCGGGGTATTGATATTAAAATATTGAAATATCGTATCCTTGCTATAGATTGTATTGTTAAAGGAACTTAATTAAACCAAGTCCTTAATTAAGATTGCTTTGAGAATGCTCAAATTAATATTTTTGAGCTAGGCGTTTTGATATACGCAAACCCGTATCGAAACGACCTAGGTGAGGCGTTTGAAAATGAGTATAGGGCGTTCCGATACAGTCATAACCGTATTAATTAACTTTTAGACTTTTGTATGACCGTTTCGATATGGTTTCACTCATTTCGAAATGGGTCCCTGTTTCGAATATGTTTGAAAGTTAAAATTAAAAGGAAATGGTAAGATAATGTTTCACCTATTTCTTTGCCACACTCCACGTGATTTTGGTCAAAAAAATATGACTAGAGGTCAACTATATGTTTAGTTTTAAAAAGGGATAAAGAAAAGATAGAAAATATTATTAAATAGCTTACCATAGGTTGGGGGAAACCTTTCTATTGGCTAAAGATGAGGTGGGAAATGATTAAGGTTTTAGTTCTCTTAAAATGAACAAAAAGAAAGCTCTCATACTTGTTTTACTCCACCGTGACTCATTTCCACCTTTTATCTTTGAGTTGTTAAGCACACACCTCCATTTTATTCAACCTTGAGCTCCTAAGCATACACCTCTCCATTTGAGAATCTTGAGCTTAAGCTTTCCTTGATTTAAGAACATCAATTCATAGCTATCGATCGGGTAAGTGAAAGCCCTAAGTTAATCATTGATTCTCTTGATTATTAGATGATCAATTTCAAGCTTTAAGATAAGCTTTGTCTAATAGCTAATGGCTATTCAAGCATCAATATTGTCATATTGATTCTAATAGTCTCTTATTGCTCTTCCTAGTTCAAGAAGTGGAAAAGATTAATCCATCGCCTCTATCGAAAGCTAGGGATAAGGGTATCGCCATCCGAGAGCCTTAGAAGCTTCGAATTATCGAGGTGAGTGTAGTCGGAGTCCCGAGAGTTGGCTAGGTGTCATCTCAAATCATTGTTTATTGATTTACTAACCATTGAATTGAAGGGATTTGTATAAAGCATTATTGAAAATCATATTGGTAAGTTTTAGTGATTATATCGTCGAATTATCATCTGTAACATTGTTATTGTAGTCATTGAAATCATTAAAGCATGTTCACATAGAATCATTGATTATTGAGTATTAAAGGAAGCATTGAAATACTGATTTATGAATTATTGTCATTGGATATCACGTTGAATCATTGTTATTGTTATTGACATTGTACTATTGAGCTATTGATTATTAGACCTTGGATTCGAAGTATTAGATACTATTGGCATGCTATAGAATTCATGAGCTAAGTGTACAGGTGGATTACGGTCCTAGGGTTCGGTCTATATTGATTTGGCGAGGTGGGGGTGTATTGTGTATTTGTCTTATTGACGATGTCGGCGGGTTGACCAATTATTGATTTGGCGAGGAGGTGGAATTCTTGTATCCATATACCATGAATCGATCCAAGGGGACTATTGGTTATTGATATTGTTTTGCTATGAAATCATGATATTGCCATTGATGACATGATACTATGTTTTTTTATGAATAAGAAGCATGCCATGTTTATTGCATAATTAATAGTATGATTATCATTGAAGCATGTTATATAGAATACCATGTTCATCCATTGTAATTGTGACTACCTCACTAGGAAAAGTATGCATAATGCATTCCATTGCACCCATTTCAGGTTAGCCGAGTTTTAGATCGAGATCAGAGGAGTTGAAGTGTTGCACAAGTCACAATCAAGCTATAAGTAATGTATATCGGCCCTTTTGAACTCCTAGTTGGTGGCAAGGTCTATGTACAAGTCTATTAAGTCTCTTTTGATATGCTTGTGGTTAAGTGGTATAAGAGCGATACGTATAAGTCTTTCATATAGTGAGAAATTGCCTTAAATGCATGTTTTGGCACTAAAAGGTAAAAATCGGGTAAACAGATTCATATGGCTCTAAATTTTGATGTACAAGTAGAATTTATAGTCATAATGTTGTGTGCAAAGTTTCGCTACATTTAGACATTATTTGATAAGTTAAAGTGAATAAAAACCAGCAAGAATCTGTCATTACAGGTCAGGTCGTATCGAAACATGTGATGACGTTTCGATACGGGTAAGCATAATTTAACCTGAGAAAATAGGGTGTACCGAAACGGATTAGGACCATACCGAAACATTTTGTTGTGGAATCCCTCGTTTCGATACGGGTTCATAGCGTGTCGAAACAGGTCAAAGTCAAAGAAAGTCAACACGTACCGATACAGGGCTTGCCCGTATCAATACGGTCAAAGAGGCAAAGTTAACATGGGTTGACCATCATCCACATGTATTGAAACATGCTTGAGTGTTTCGATACAAGGTTAGTTAGATTGGTTAAAAGGGCATAATCTGAAGGTTTACATTGTTTATAGTCTGGTCATTGTATTGTGAAAGATTAAATTGAATGAGTTAATGAACTTCAAATAGTATGAAATTTTACAGGCTAGCTAATATTGCACTGCATTTCATTGTGGTATTATTTATTGCATCAAAGGACCTATAATTTTGTAATATTTACAAAATGGTCCTTAGAACTTGTAAAAGTTATAAATTGGTCCTAATTGATTAATTATTGTTTTCGAATGAGTGAATGGGACTAAGATGTACATTCGGTGAAGTTTTTTTGTGTAGTATTGTCTAAGTGTTGAAATTGGAATGAAATTTTATTGTATCGATCACCGCATCGCTCACCGGTAACACACTCCGACCTAGTTCTCTCAAACTAACGAAGCTCGTGATAATGAGCTTTCTACTAGCTCCTCGACTCATGGCGAGGAGATAAGAGAAGGAAATCCTCCGAACCCACAAAACTCTCCTGCTCAGGGTGTGGAGCCTGAAGCACCTACGGCTCAAGCAGAGTGTTATCGGAACATGGCTGGCATGTTCCAGCAATTCATGAATGTGATGAGAGCTAACCAGGTTGTGCAACCTACGCCCCCCATTGTTCGACCTCCTCGAGCTTCTATTGATAAGTTATCTCAATATCGAGCCTACACCTTCGCTGGTCAAGATGATGACAATCTTGAAAATTTTGAGTATTGGTTAGACAATACCTTAAGAATTTTGAATAAGCAATTACAGTGTTCAAATGAACATAATCTTGAATGCGCCCTTGCATTGCTTGCTGATGAAGCTCTACAATGGTGGGAGACTACCATTCTTATTGTCTCTAAGGATGTCGTGAATTGGGAGTTCTTTCTTAAAGAATTTCGTAAGAAATACATAAGTGAATTTTATCTTGCCGAGAGGCGAAGCATCTTCCTTCATCTTAAACAAGGTGGACGGCCGATCGAATAGTACATCTACAATGGTGGGAGACTACCATTCTTATTGTCTATGAGGATGCCGTGAATTGGGAGTTCTTTCTTAAAGAATTTCGTAAGAAATACATAAGTGAATTTTATCTTGCCGAGAGGCGAAGCATCTTCCTTCATCTTAAACAAGGTAGACGGCCGATCGAACAGTACATCTACAATTTTTGCAAGTATTGTAGATATGGCGCTAGATTTTTCAAGAAAGAGGAAGAAAAGTGTCTGATGTTCATTGTTGGACTCAACGATGAGTTACGTCCTATGTTCACAGCATTGTGCATTACTGATTTCCAAGATCTTGTGAACATAGTTAAAGCTACGGAAGAAGCACAAAGAACTCAGAGAACTAGTGGATCCAACAAGTCTAAAGAGAGAAATCGATATGAGTCTCATTTCTCTAGATCTTTTAAAAAAGGGAAACATTATGGCTCAAAGCAGAATGTGTATTCACAACCTTCCCAGTTCGAGTATTTTGCTAAACCTCAAGTTGTAGCTCGTTCCCCTTCAGGTGTCAATCTCATTAAGAGCGTTATTGGCTCTAGACAAGAGACGAGAATTTCCAAGTGTAATTTTTGTCAACAACGACATGAAGGGCAATGTCGTAAGAAATCTAGTGCTTGCTTCTTTTGCGGAGAGTTGGGTCACCTCATTCGAGAATGCCCGGAAAACCCTAACAAGCTTGTTTCTGTATCGACTGATTCATCCCCTACTCAATCTTTTCGAGGCAAGGGAACAAGGCAAGGATGCTTCGAAAAATCTAGAGGTTCATCTAAAGCATCGTATCGACCTGAATTTAAAGCTTCCACACAGATGTATCATGTAAGAGGCAATGAATAAGTGGATGATCATGACATAATTCCAGGTAAAAATTCGAGGACGAATTTTTCTTAAGGGGGAGTTGTTACACCCCAAAAACCGGTCTAGTCGGAATTGGATTCCGATGATCGGAGTATTGATATTAAAATATTGAAATGTCGTATCCTTGCTAGAGATTGTATTGTTAAAGGATCTTAATTAAACCAAGTCCTTAATTAAGATTGCTTTGAAAATGCTCAAATTAATGTTTTTGAGCTAGGCGTTTCGATACACTCAGACTCGTTGTTGAGTGTGTAAAAGTTCTATTATTTACACCCTTTTTAACCCATATTTCTGCTGCATTCAAGCATCATTGCATTGCATTTTGGTTAGTTTTCAGCAAAACATCACAAATATGTAAAAGGCACAAATTCTACTAAAAATGGCTTATTTTGCAGGTTGCTGCCATCGTAGACGGAGAAGGCAGGCGCAGGGCAGAGAAGCAAAAGAGCTGAACTGGACAAGCAGACGACGAGGACGAAGCTGCCATGGAGCTGTCGTGACAGCATGATGACAGCAACCTTATGAAGAGGAAAAGTAAAGTGGACCTCGATAGATAGAGAAAAATCTGCTCGTCTGTCGTGTGAAAGCCAAATATTTTTCCAAGCCCCGGATCAAAAGATATGACAAGCCAAAGCTCAAGGAGAGGAAATCCCTAGAAAAAGGGATGGCAGCTGCAAAGTAGGAACTTTAGAGATTAAGTCTTTATTAGAATCTTACTTGTAATTAAAGTTGTAATCCTTGTTAACTTAGAATACTTGAGCCCAAAGCTTATATAAGGGCATAGATTTTAACCTAGGAGAGATCATAGATTACCGACCCCATAACCGATAACCAAAACCCCTTTGCCGTCTGTCCGTCGCCGACATGTTCTAAATTCCCCCTAGGGCTACGGGTTGTTTTGTAAAGTAGTTGCAAGGGTTGTTTTGTTTTAGGATTTTCCAAGTTCAATAAAATAAACTTCAAGTTCTCTTATTTTGGTTTTAATATCTTGCAAGAGCATCAGGAGAGCATTGTGAGGTTATCCATTTACTTAGCATCGGGAGAGTTAAGTATACGAAAGAAATAAGAGCAAGTTCTCTAGTTTATAGTTGAACTATCTTGTGCCTAGGGATAGGGCAAGGTTAAGTGGCTAAGGAAGAATTCATACACATCGGTGTTCATCCTTCGATTCACGCCGGGAGGTATCATCAAAGACGTGATCATCGACAGACTTGGACCTAGGGATAGGCCAAGGCAGATCTGGGATTCTTGCCAAACTTGGAGTACGGAGTTGGTGTGTTCACTGCCGCGACAGCCAACGGACATCCGCCGCGACAGGTGCTGCCGTGACGGGCACGACGACAAAACTGGAGTTCCTAAGCAATCCAATACCTGCACTACTGAGCAATTCAATACCAGCCCATTCTCTCTATCTTGATACTCCAACTCTTTTCTTTATGTTTTACTTTATTATTCTTGTGACAATCTTCTCAATATTTCCTTTACTTTCGTGCAGTGAATTAAGGTGAAGTCATTAGCCCAATCCCTGTGGAGACGATATCCGATACTTCGTATCACTTTACTACTTGCGTCGTGTACACTTGCACTACAATTGCGATAGACTCTTTTACACGCAACAAGTTTTTGGCGCCGTTGCCGGGGATTGGCAACATAACTACACCTTGCTTTTATTGCACTTTTCGTTTTTTTTGTTTTTATTTTTCTTTTAAATTTTCTTTTTCTATTTTTTGTATTACTTTCAACTCTTGCTTTTCACAAGGTTTTCTTGTTTATGCGCAGATCTAAAAGAGTTGAAGATCCTGAGTTTAAATTAGATCCAGAGATCGAACGTTCCTTCAATCTCAAGAAACAACTTCACCACCTTTTAGACAGGAACGAATACCTTGAGGAACAGCTAGAGAAGATGGCTCGTAATCCGCCCGCTGGTGGAGGTATACCGCCTGTCGGCGACCCGCCTACGGCAGATGGACGACGGTCCTGTCGTGACTACATGCTGAATGATCATGTAGAACTGGAGACCACGCTGCCGGATATTGAAGTTGACAACTTTGAGCTTAAACCTGTCATGTTCAGTATGATCAACAATGCCGGACAGTTTAGTGGTGCTGTGACAGAAGATGCTAGGGAGCATCTCAAAACGTTCCAGGAGATCTGTGGTTCGTTTAGACTGCCAGGAGTTAGTCCGGAGATACTGAGGCTTCGGTTATTTCCCCATTCATTGAGGGACAGAGCTAAAACTTGGTGGAATAAACTTACGCCGGGTTCAATCGTAACTTGGGCAGATTTATCTCGTGAATTCTTGTCTCGTTTTAATCCTTCGCATTTATCTGAGAGATTACGTAATGAAATTGCTACTTTTCAACAAGAAGATGACGAGCCGATGCACGAGGCCTGGGACAAATTTACTACTCTTCTTCGAAACTGCCCAATGCATGGATTCCCTGTCTGGAATCAGGTAACTAAGTTCTATAATGCTGCTAACTTACAAACTCGCATTCGAATTGATTCTGTAGCAAATGGACTATTATTGGATAAAGATTCGGACGAGGCTTTGCAAGTTTTGAAAAATCTGGCCAAGAATGAGGAGCAGTTTCCGACAGCTAGAAGAGGGGGTAAACGGGTACTTGCTGTCAAGGACTATGAGGCCGACAGCACTATGAAATCAAAGGTAGCATTCCTTACTAAAGCAATGAAAAGGTTATTGAATGAAGATGAATTACAAGGATTTGCTGTCGAGGAAGTTTGTACCATCTGTGAGGGAAATCATAGTTGGGATGAGTGCCCAATACAAATAGAAGAGGGAAAATATGTTGGAAATTACAAGCCGAATTATAATTCCAACAATTACAATCCTAATTGGAGGAAGGATCCCAAATTTTCCTGGAGTAATCCTAACAACGCCCTGAATCCGCAAGCACACAATCAGAATCAGGGAGGACCGAGATTGCTGACGCGACAGCAACTGCTGCCGCACCTGCCGCCGCAGCAGCAACATCAGCCACCACCTGCCACGAGCAGTATATTGGAGCAGACGCTGGCCACTTTTATGTCTCAGACCAGTACATATATGGAAAATATGAATCAGTTTGTCAAGAAGACAGAAACCTTTATGGATAAAACCGAGATGAGGATGTCAAATCATGAAGCTACATTGAAATCTCTAGAGACACAAATGGGTCAGGTGTCGCAACATATTAAGCCGAGGCAGAATGGAGGATTCCCTAGTAATACTGAAAATGCTAGACCGCCCCCACATGAGCAATGTAAGGCAATTACTACTAGGAGTGGGAAGAAACTACCAGGGCCAGAAAAAGAAGCTGAAAAGGAACCTGCCTTGGATAAACCTGCCGAGGAAGCTGCCCCGACAGATGATAAAAAGACTGTTGCCGATGAGCCTGTCACGACAGCAGAAGCGATAGAGGAGAAAAAAGATGATTACCGTCCTCAGATTCGCATGCAGTGGGAAGGACGTATTGCTGATTATCGTCCTCCACCACCTTTCCCTCAACGAATACAGCAAGCTAAGCATGAATCTCAACTTAAAAAGATTTATGATATTTTTAAGCAGGTTCATATTAATATTCCATTGTTAGATGAGTTAGGGAGATGCCCGGTTATGCTAAATTTCTCAAGGATGTTATGTCGAAAAAATCTAAACTTGGGGAATTTGAAACGGTAAAGATGACAAAAGGTTGCATGAGCATTCTTCATCGCCAGCAACCCCAGAAAAAGAAGGATCCGGGGAGCTTCATCATACCTTGCGTAATCGGCAACAAATTTGTGGGTAAGGCACTTTGTGATCTTGGTGCTAGTGTTAATTTAATGCCAAAGTCTGTTTTTCAGAAATTAGGTATTGGGAAAGCGCGGCCCACGACAGTAACTCTGCAGCTGGCAGACCGCTCTTACGTTCATCCTGAGGGAAAGATTGAAGATATTCTAGTAAGAGTGGATAAGTTTATTTTTCCTGCTGACTTTCTTCTTTTAGATTGTGAGGCAGATGAAAACGCACCAATCATCCTTGGGCGACCCTTCTTAGCCACAGGAAGATCACTGATTGATGTGGAGAAAGGAGAACTCACCATGCGAGTGAACGATCAAGAAATTAAGTTGAATGTTCTCCAAGGGATGAAACATGCTGATGTGGATGAGGAATGCAAGGCTATCACTGACGTTACCCTTGATCAACCCTGCATCAGGTCGGGCTATCACGATATTAAATTTGGGCACTACCGCGGCAGCCACCTACAGGCCTGTCACGACAGCAACGACGATAGCACCGACGACAACAACTCCTCTGACTTCGATACATCTGATACTGAAGATCAGGAGGAGGTAAACTGGATAGGCAATCGTCCAGGTAAGTTATTCGAACCTTTGAATTATACTTCGGATAACCATTTAATCCAAAAGCCATCTACTATTGAACCACCTGCCTTAGAACTAATGCCCCTGCCAGGGAAGCTTAAATATGCTTTTCTTGGTTCAAATGATACGTTGCCCGTAATCATCTCTTCTAAGCTGCCGCAGGAACAGGAACGACATCTAATCGACATGCTAAGGCAGCACAAAAAGGCGATTGGATGGACGATTGCTGATATACAAGGCATTAGTCCGGCGTTATGCATGCACAAAATCCTCCTCGAGGAAGATCATAAGCCGACTATAGATGCCCAAAGGCGGTTAAACCATGCGATGAAGGAGGTAGTGCGTAAGGAGATAATTAAGTGGTTAGATGCTAGTATTATTTACGCCATCTCCGACAGCAAATGGGTGAGCCCGGTGCAATGCGTTCCAAAGAAAGGAGGAATGACCGTGGTAACCAACGAGAACAATGAGTTAATCCCAACCAGGACTGTGACCAGTTGGAGGGTTTGTATGGACTATCGGAAGCTTAACAAAGCTACCCGAAATGACCACTTTCCTTTACCCTTTATTGACCAAATGCTTGATAGATTAGCGGGTAAACCTTACTATTGTTTTCTTGATGGTTATTCAGGTTACAATCAAATCGCTATCGCACCAGAGGATCAAGAAAAGACGACTTTTACATGCCCCTACGGAACATACGCGTTTAGGAGGATGCCGTTTGGACTCTGTAATGCACCTGCCACCTTCCAAAGGTGCATGATGGCCATATTCTCCGACATGGTAGAGGACTTCCTGGAGATTTTCATGGATGATTTTTCTGTCTTTGGAGACGATTTTGAGAGCTGCCTCGGCAATCTACAAAAGGTACTTGAAAGATGTGAAAAAGCTAATATTGTTTTGAATTGGGAAAAATGCCACTTTATGGTAGATGAAGGGATAGTCCTAGGCCATAAGATTAGCTGCTGTGGGATAGAAGTCGACAGGGCCAAAATAGAAGTAATTGAGAAGCTGCCGCCGCCAACCACAGTCAAGGGCATTAGGAGTTTTTTAGGGCATGCTGGTTTTTATCGAAGATTCATTGCAAATTTTTCAAAAATCACCAAGCCGCTATGCCATCTTTTGGAGCAGAACCGACCCTTTGACTTTAATGATGAATGTACTGAAGCATTCAAGGTTCTAAAGGAAAAACTAGTAACATCCCCCATAGTACAGCCACCAGACTGGACACAGCCATTTGAGATTATGTGTGATGCTAGTGACTATGCTGTCGGGGCAGCACTTGGGCAGCGCTGAGATAAGCTGTTTCATGTCATATACTATGCCAGCAAGACATTGAATGACGCCCAAGTGAACTACACCACCACAGAAAAGGAGCTGTTAGCTGTGGTGTTCTCCATCGACAAGTTTCGTTCTTACATACTTGGGACGAAAGTAATAGTGCACACAGACCATTCTGCCCTTAAGTACTTGTTCGCGAAAAAGGACGCAAAGCCTAGACTGATACGGTGGATCCTACTATTGCAAGAGTTCGACCTCGAGATCAAGGACAAAAAGGGGACAGAAAATCAGGTGGCAGACCACTTGTCAAGGTTGGAGAAGGGACAGAGTCTACCAATCGATGAGACAAACATACTGGAGACCTTCCCTGATGAGCAGCTTTTTGCTGCCGCAACCGCTGCCGCGATAGCCATGGCGGCAGATAAGTCTTCTGAACTCCCCTGGTATGCTGATTTCGTTAATTTTATAGTTAGCGGAATACTTCCTTCTGATCTTAATTATCAAGCCAGAAAGAGGTTTCAAAATGATGTTAAACATTATTATTGGGACGAACCTCTTCTTTTCAAAATGTGCGCAGATCAGGTTATAAGGAGGTGTGTACCACAAGAAGAGCAAGAAGACATTCTACATCACTGCCATGCTTCACAATATGGAGGTCACTTAAGAGGCAATAAAACTGCTGCCAAGGTGTTGTAGTCGGGGTTCTATTGGCCGACACTATATAAAGATGCACAGGACTTTTACAAGAACTGTGACAGGTGCCAGCGGACAGGTAACATCTCGAGGAGAAACGAGATGCCACTGCAGAACATTCTAGAAGTCGAGATCTTTGATGTTTGGGGGATTGATTTTATGGGACCTTTTCCATCTTCATGTGGAAATCTATACATCCTCCTAGCAGTGGATTATGTCTCTAAGTGGGTAGAAGCTATCGCCGCTCAAAAGAATGATGCCAAGACAGTCCAAAAAATTTTGCACAAAAATATTTTTTCTAGATTTGGCATCCCCAAGGCGATTATCAGTGATGAAGGGAGACATTTTGATAATAGGGTAATTGCTGCCGCCTTGAAGAAATATGGTGTCAAGCACAGGATTGCGACAGCATACCACCCACAGACCAATGGACAAGCTGAGATATCTAATAGGGAAGTTAAAAACATTCTTGAGAAGATGGTTAAGCCAACTAGGAAAGATTGGTCTTTACTCCTTAATGATGCATTATGGGCATATAGGACAGCTTTTAAGACTCCATTGGGCATGTCTCCATACCGACTGATTTATGGAAAAACCTGTCACTTGCCTGTCGAGATCGAGCACAAAGCATATTGGGCAATCAAGGCAGTAAACATGGACTTGGACAAGGCAGGCCAGAAAAGGCTGTTAGATTTGAACGAGATTGAGGAAATACGGACAATGGCCTACGACAATGCGAGGATCTACAAGGAGAAAACAAAGAAGTGGCATGACAAGAAGTTGTTGCCACGACAATTCTGCCCAGGGCAGCTTGTGTTGTTGTTCAACTCTAGACTGAAACTCTTCCCAGGGAAGCTAAAGTCTAGATGGTCTGGCCCATTCCAGGTAGTACAAGTTTTTCCCCATGGTGCCATCACAATCCGATCATTAAAAGACGAGCACCAATTCAAAGTCAATGGACAGCGCCTCAACCATTATCAGGGGACTGAAGCCCCAGGAATACAGGAAGTGGTTACCTTAGGAGATGCCCCACAAGGCACCCCTAATTTAACCTAAGTTTTATTTTTATTTATTTTTATTATTTATTATTTATTAGGTATTAAGGTTATTTTATTCGAATAATGTTTTTTATATTTTCTGTTTTTAGGAAATAAAAGAGTCAAGAAGAAAAGAAGAAGTGCACCAAGCCCACCACCCATCCATCAGCCCAACAGAGCCCATTTATTGAAGCCTGTCGTTTCAGCTGCCGCCGCAGACGGATAAGACAGGCTATCAACAAACTCACACGGCAAATGCAGAAGCGTGTGACAGACGCGTAACAGACGCATTAATGCGTGGCAGACGCGTCAGACACGCCAACTCTCAACAGTCGCCCCGTTATTCACGCCTGCCGTTACAGCATTAAACGGGCAGCAACTCGACCGCTATAAAACCCCGTTTTCATTTTCATTTTTCTCACTTCTGCTTATTCTTCCTTGCTTTCTCCTCTAGTTTTTATTTGCTTTCTTTATTTTCACAACCCTTGCAACTAATATGTCGTCTAGACAGACCCGCCGCAGTGCTGCCTCAGCCTCTTCATCAGCAGCACAGTCGCCCTTCGAAACTAAGGAATTATGGGAGAAAAGGGGCTTCATCTACATCCGCAAGGCACCAAACATGGGGCTCCGACCATTCATCGCAAAGGCGATAAGGAATTTGCTATGGGAGCAGTTCGCCGAACAACAGGTAGAACTAAACGACACGTTGGTGAGGGAGTTTTATGCTGCCATCGACAGCAAAACGGCAACCTCAGTCACCGTCCGAGGGGTAGAGGTGCCATTTACAGCTGACAGCATCAATCACATGTATGGCCTATATTTTGTCCCCGACGATGACGCCCACCAGCAATTTTTAGAGACCCTCGATGTTGCCGCCTACGGTGCTGTCATGGCGGAGGTGACAGAGGAAGGAACAACATGGACCACAAGCAAAAAGAACCCCAACTCTGTAAAAAGGGGGAAGCTGCTCCCCGAAGCAAAGCTATGGAAGACTTTCATCAAGAAGCGTATCCTGTCGTCCTCCCATCATACGACGGTGAACCAGCAGCGGTTAGCTCTCATTCACTCGATCATGCATGACCGACCTATCAACGTGGGTCGCTATATGAAGGAAAGCATCTTGGACTGCACATTCTGCTCCTCTTCCCGTCTTTGTCTACCGTTCACGATCACTCTCCTCTGCCGTTGTGCTGCTGTCCCAGAGGCCACCACCGACAAACTAATCAAGGGCAGAGGCTGGACAGAAAACAACATTACCAGACTCATGGAGCTGATAGTCGCAACACCTATCAACTCCTTCAACCCAGCTGCCTCCCCAACAGATTCAGACGAGGAACCTGCCGCAGCAGCCGCCCAGACCGACCAATCCGCCCAAATCCTTGCCGCCATACAACGGGTGGAAGACAAACAGATGGGGCTGATGACATTCATCCGGGATTTCGCAACTTCCACGGTAAATTTCATTACCAATACTTTAAATTATCCCGATGTTAATTTCCCCACTTTCCCCGATCACTATTTCCACATCCCCACCCCTGTCCACACACCTACACCACCTGCCTCCCCACATACCCATTCCACAGCTTCCACCCCATCACCTGAACCGACGGCAGCCGCGAGTCCTCCGGCCGACAGCCCCGCACGTGGAACGAATCGGCCAGCCACAACCGACAGCGAGGAGGAACCTCTGATTCGGAGGAATTTGGAGAGGGAGTTTACGCCTGTCAAGAGGCAGAAACACGTGGCAGACAGAAAGCTAATGCCCAAGGCTAGAACCACCACCAGCAGCACTTGGGATAGCGGCAGCAGCTCCGACATCCAACTCGTGGAGCAACCTGTCCAGCCTCGACCACAGCCCAGACGCCGCCGCCAGATCCGTGTCAGCAGCAGCAGTGAAGACAGCGATTGAAAATTTAAGTCTTTTATTTTCCTTTTATTGCTGCCTGCCTTATATATTTTGTGATGTACCTGCCTTCATGTTTTTGTTTTTTCTGTCATTTTGCATTGAGGGCAATGCAACCCTCGAGTTTGGGGGTGGCAACCCTCCATCATTAATGGAGTCGTAGTACATCTTTTTATTATTATTGTGTCTTTTATTTAATTAAGTTCTCCCAAAAAAATCAAAAAAGATTAAATTGTTGGCTTAAAACTGTGAAGTTAACTTACCTGTCATGACAGCTCTGTCGTGGCAGCATCTTTAGGACAGTTTAAGGAGAAGTTTAGAGCCTTTTTATAGTTCTGAAAAACTTAAACACCATTGTGACTGTTATATTGCTTAGATCTCTTTTAGCCAAACTAGAATATGATGCTTAGTACTTGAATAGCCCCTAGAGGTGCCTAACACTGGCTCTAGGAAAGAAGTTTAGCAAAAGAAACTCAAAAACCTAGAGGTGCCCGAAACCGGCTCTAGGAAGCTAACTAGAGGTGCCCAAAACTGGCTCTAGAAAAATTTAGGTTGAAAATAGAAGAAAAAGAAGCATGAAAATGTGTCTTCAAGAAAATAAACTTTGGCATAAAAATTCGAGTTAAAAAGTTGAATATTCTAGTGAAACTAAGAGAGTCTTAGCATATAACTGTTCACAAGCATGCACACACTGCACGAGAGCTATAGGGAGATTTCGGACAGATCCTAACCTTTCCGACAGGTTGCTGCCGCCACAGAGAATGAGCGACGGGTAAGGGACAGTTCACTGTTTGACAGCCAACACAAAAATAATCATTTTTCTTTTAGGTCTTAATTGCTTGAGGGCAAGCAAAAACTTGAGTTTGGGGGTGTGTTGAGTGTGTAAAAGTTCTATTATTTACACCCTTTTAAACCCATATTTCTGCTGCATTCAAGCATCATTACATTGTATTTAGGTTAGTTTTCAGCAAAACATCACAAATATGTAAAATGCACGGATTCTACTAAAAATGGCTTATTTTGCAGGTTGCTGCCATTGTAGACGGAGAAGGCAGACGCAGGGCAGAAAAGCAGAAGAGCTGAACTGGACAAGCAGACGACGAGGACGAAGCTGCCATGGAGCTGTCGTGACAGCAAGGTGACAGCAGCCTTATGAAGAGGAAAAGTAAAGTGGACCTCGATAGATAGAGAAAAATATGCTCGTCTGTCGTGTGAAAACCAAACAATTTTCCAAGCCCCGGATCAAAAGATATGTCAAGCCAAAGCTCAAGGAGAGGAAATCCCATGAAACAAGGAGGCGGCTGAAAAGTAGGATACTTAGAGATTAAGTCTTTATATAAGGGCATAGATTTTAACCTAGGATATCATACCTCATAACCGATAACCTAAACCCCTCCGTCGTCTGTCCGTCGCCGACATGTTCTAAATTCCCCCTAGGGCCACGGGTTGTTTTGTAAAGTAGTTGCAAGGGTTGTTTTGTTTTAGGATTTTCCAAGTTCAATAAAATAAACTTCAAGTTCTCTTATTTTGGTTATTAATATCTTGCAAGAGCATCGGGAGAGCATTGTGAGGTTATCTATTTACTTAGCATTGGGAGAGTTAAGTATACGAAAGAAATAAGAGCGAGTTCTCTAGTTTATAGTTGAACTATCTTGTGCCTAGGGATAGGGCAAGGTTAAGTGGCTAAGGAAGAATTCATACACATCGGTGTTCATCCTTCGATTCACGCTGGGAGGTATCATCAAAGACGTGTTCATCGACAGACTTGGACCTAGGGATAGGCCAAGGCAGATCTGGGATTCTTGCCAAACTTGAAGTACGGAGTTGGTGTGTTTGCTGCTGCGACAGCAAACGGACAGCCGTCGCGACAGGTGCTGCCGTGACGGGCACGACGACAGAACTGGAGTTCCTAAGCATTCCAATACCTGCACTACTGAGCAATTCAATACCAGCCCATTCTCTCTATCTTAATATTCAAACTCTTTTATTTACATTTTTCCTTATTATTTTCGTGACAATTCTCTTAAATATTTTCTTTATTTCGTGCAGTGAAATAAGGTGAAGCTATTAGCCCAATCCCTGTGGAGACGATATCCGATACTTCGTATCACTTTACTACTTGCGTCGTGTACACTTGCACTACAATTGCGATAGACTCTTTTACACGCAACAAGTTTTTGGCGCTGTTGCCGGGGATTGGCAACATAACTACACCTTTCTTTTATTGCATTTTTCGTTTTTTGTTTTTATTTTAATTTTCTTTTTCTATTTTTCGTTAGTACTTTCAACTCTTGCTTTTCACAAGGTTTTCTTGTTTATGCGCAGATCTAAAAGAGGTGAAGATCCTGAGTTTAAATTAGATCCGTAAATTGAACGTTCCTTCAATCTCAAGAAACAACTTCGCCACCTTTTAGACAGGAACGAATACCTTGAGGAACAGCTAGAGAAGATGGCCCGTAATCCGCCCGTTGGTGGAGGTATACCGCCTGTCGGCGACCCGCCTGCGGCAGATGGACGACGGTCATGTCGAGACTACATGCTGAACGATCATGTAGAACTGGAGACCACACTGCCGGATATTGAAGTTGATAACTTCGAGCTTAAACCTGTCATGTTTAGTATGATCAACAATGCCGAGCAGTTTAGTGGTGCTGTGACAGAAGATGCTAGAGAGCATCTCAAAACGTTCCAGGAGATCTGTGGTTCGTTTAGACTACCAGGAGTTAATACGGAGATACTGAGGCTTCGGTTATTTCCCCATTCATTGAGGGACAGAGCTAAAACTTGGTGGAATAAACTTACGCCGGGTTCAATCGTAACTTGGGCAGATTTATCTCGTGAATTCTTATCTCGTTTTAATCCTTCGCATTTATCTGAGCGATTACGTAAAGAAATTGCTACTTTTCAACGGGAAGATGACGAGCCGATGCACGAGGCCTGGGACAGATTTACTACTCTTCTACGGAACTGCCCAATGCATGGATTTCCCGTCTGGAATCAGGTAACTAAGTTTTATAATGCTGCCAACTTACAAACTCGCATTCGAATTGATTCTGCAGCAAACGGATTATTATTGGATAAAGATCCGGACGAGGCATTACAAGTTTTGAAAAATCTGGCCAAGAATGAGGAGCAGTTTCCGACAGCAAGAAGAGGGGGTAAACGGGTACTTGATGTCAAGGACTATGAGGCCGACAGCACTATGAAATCACAGGTAGCATTCCTTACTAAAGCAATGAAAAGGTTATTGAATGAGGATGAATTACAAGGATTTGCTGTTGAGGAAGTTTGTAATATCTGTGAGGGAAATCATAGTCGGGATGAGTGCCCAATACAAATAGAAGAGGGAAAATATGTTGGAAATTACAAGCCGAATTATAATTCCAACAATTACAATCCTAATTGGAGAAAGGATCCCAAATTTTCCTGGAGTAATCCTAACAACGCCCTGAATCCGCAAGCACACAATCAGAATCAGGGAGGACCGAGATTGCTGACGCGACAGCACCTGCCGCCGCAGCAGCAACAACAGCTACAACCTGCCACGAGCAGCATATTGGAACAGACACTGGCCACTTTTATGTCTCAGACCGGTACGTATATGGAGAATATGAATCAGTTTATCAAGAAGACAGAAACCTTTAAGGATAAAACAGAGATGAGGATGAAAAATCATGAAGCTACCTTGAAATCTCTAGAGACACAAATGGGTCAGGTTTCTCAACATATTAAGCCGAGGCAGAATGGAGGATTTCCTAGCAATACTGAAAATGCTAGACCGCCCACACATGAGCAATGTAAGGCGGTTACTACTAGGAGTGGGAAGAAACTACCAGGGCCGGAAAAAGAAGCTGAAACAGTAAAGGAACCTGCCTTGGATAAACCTGTCGAGGAAGCTGCCCCGACAGGTGATAAACAGACTGCTGTCGATGAGCCTGACACGATAGCAGAAGCGACAGAGGAGAAAAAAGATGATTACCGTCCTTAGATTCGCATGCAGTGGAAAGGACGTATTGCTGATTATCGTCCCCCACCGCCTTTCCCTCAACGGATACAGCAAGCTAAGCATGAATCTCAACTTAAAAAAATTTATGATATTTTTAAGCAAGTTCATATTAATATTCCGCTGTTAGATGCCGTTAAGGAAATGCCCGGTTATGCTAAATTTCTCAAGGATGTTATGTCGAAAAAATCTAAACTTGGGGAATTTGAAACGGTAAAGATGACAGAAAGTTGCATGAGTATTCTTCATCGGCAGCCACCCCAGAAAAAGAAGGATCCGGGGAGCTTCATAATACCTTGCGTAATCGGAAACAAATTTGTGGGTAAGGCACTTTGTGATCTTGGTGCTAGTGTTAATTTAATGCCAAAGTCTGTTTTTCAGAAATTAGGTATTGGAAAGGCGCGGCCCACGACAGTAACTCTGCAGCTGGCAGACCGCTCTTACGTTCACAGGGAGGGAAAGATTGAAGATATTCTGGTAATAGTGGATAAGTTTATTTTTCCTGCTGACTTTCTTGTTTTAGATTGTGAGGCAGATGAAAACGTACCAGTCATCCTTGGGCGACCCTTCTTAGCCACGGGAAGATCACTGATTGATGTGGAGAAAGAAGAACTCACCATGCGAGTGAACGATCAAGAAATTAAGTTGAATGTTCTCCAAGCGATGAAACATGCTGATGTGGATGAAGAATGCAAGGCTATCACTGACGTTACCCTTGATCAACCCTGCATCAGGTCGGGCTGTCATGATATTAAATTTGGGCACTAGCGCGGTAGCCACCTACAGGCCTGTCATGACAGCGACGACGACAGCACTGACGATAGCGACTCCTCTGACTTCGATACATCGGATACTGAAGATCAGGAGGAGGTAAACTGGATAGGCAATCGTCCAGGTAAGTTATTTGAACCTTTGAATTATAATTCGGATAACCATTTAATCAAAAAGCCATCTACTGTTGAACCACCTGCCTTAGAACTGAAGCCCCTGCCCGGGCAGCTTAAATATGCTTTTCTTGGTTCAAATGATACGTTGCGCGTAATCATCTCTTCTAAGCTGCCGTAGGAATAGGAACGATAGCTAATCGACATGCTAAGACAGCACACAAAGGCAATTGGATGGACAATTGCAGACATTCAAGGCATTTGGCCGGCGTTATGCATGCACAAAATCCTCCTCGAGGAAGATCATAAGCCGACTATAGATGCCCAAAGGCGGCTAAACCATGCGATGAAGGAGGTAGTGCGTAAGGAGATAATTAAGTGGTTAGATGCTGGTATTATTTACGCCATCTCCGACAGCAAATGGGTGAGACCGGTGCAATGCGTTCCAAAGAAAGGAGGAATGACCGTGATAACCAACGAGAACAATGAGTTAATCCCAACTAGGACTGTGACCGGTTGGAGGGTTTGTATGGACTATCGGAAGCTCAACAAAGCTACCCGAAAGGACCACTTTCCTTTACCCTTTATTGATCAAATGCTTGATAGATTAGCGGGTAAACTTTACTATTGTTTTCTTGATGGTTATTCAGGTTACAATCAAATCGCTATCGCACCAGAGGATCAAGAAAAGACGACTTTTACATGCCTCTACGGAACATACGCGTTTAGGAGGATGCCGTTTGGACTCTGTAATGCACCTGCCACCTTCCAAAGGTGCATGATGGCCATATTTTCCGACATGGTAGAGGACTTCCTGGAGATTTTCATGGATGATTTTTCCGTCTTTGGAGACAATTTTGAGAGCTGCCTCGGCAATCTACAAAAGGTACTTGAAAGATGTGAAAAAGCTAATCTTGTTTTGAATTGGGAAAAATGTCACTTTATGGTAGATGAAGGGATAGTCCTAGGCCATAAGATTAGCTGCCGTGGGATAGAAGTCGACAGGGCCAAAATAGAAGTGATTGAAAAGCTGCCGCCGCCAACAACAGTCAAGGGCATTAGGAGTTTTTTAGGGCATGTTGGTTTTTATCGAAGATTCATTGCAAATTTTTCAAAAATCACCAAGCCGCTATGCCATCTTTTGGAGCAGAACCGACCCTTTGACTTTAATGATGAATGTACTGAAGCATTCAAGGTTCTGAAGGAAAAACTAGTAACAGCCCCCATAGTACAGCCACCAGACTGGACACAGCCATTTGAGATTATGTGTGATGCTAGTGACTATGCTGTCGGGCCAGCACTTGGGCAGCGCAGAGATAAGCTATTTCATGTCATATACTATGCCAGCAAGACATTGAATGACGCACAAGTGAACTACACCACCACAGAAAAGGAGCTATTAGTTGTGGTGTTCTCCATCGACAAGTTTCGTTCTTACATGCTTGGGATGAAAGTAATAGTGCACACAGACCATTCTGCCCTTAAGTACTTGTTCGCGAAAAAGGACGCAAAGCCTAGACTGATACGGTGGATCTTGCTATTACAAGAATTCGACCTTGAGATCAAGGACAAAAAGGGGACAGAAAATCAGGTGGCAGACCACTTGTCAAGGTTGGAGAAGGGACAGAATCTACCAATCAACGAGACAAATATACTGGAGACCTTCCCTGATGAGCAGCTCTTTGCTGCCGCAATCGCTGCCGCGACAGCCATGGCGGCAGGTAAGTCTTCTGAACTCCCCTGGTATGCTGATTTCGTTAATTTTATAGTTAGCGGAATACTTCCTTCTGATCTTAATTATCAAGCCAGGAAGAGGTTTCAAAATGATGTTAAACATTATTATTGGGACGAACCTCTTCTTTTCAAAATGTGCGCAGATCAGGTTATAAGGAGGTGTGTACCACAAGAAGAGCAAGAAGACATTCTACATCACTGCCATGCTTCACAATATGGAGGTCACTTATGAGGCAATAAAACTGCTGCCAAGGTGCTGCAGTTGGGGTTCTACTAGCCGACACTGTATAAAGATGCACAGGACTTTTACAAGAACTGTGACAGGTGCCAGCGGACAGGTAACATCTCGAGAAGAAACGAGATGCCACTGCAGAACATTCTAGAAGTCGAGATCTTCGATGTTTGGGGGATTGATTTTATGGGACCTTTTCCATCTTCATGTGGAAATCTATACATCCTCCTAGCAGTGGATTATGTCTCCAAGTGGGTAGAAGCAATCGCAACTCAAAAGAATGATGCCAAAACGGTCCAAAAGTTTTTGCACAAAACATCTTTTCTAGATTTGGCATCCCTAAGGCGATTATCAGTGATGAAGGGAGACATTTTGATAATAGAGTTATTGCTGCCGCCTTGAAGAAATATGGTGTCAAGCACAGGATCGCGACAGCATACCACCCACAGACCAATGGACAAGCTGAGATATCCAATAGGGAAGTTAAGAACATTCTTGAGAAGATGGTTAAACCAACTAGGAAAGATTGGTCTTTACTCCTTAACGGTGCATTATGGGCATATAGGACAGCTTTTAAGACTCCATTGGGCATGTCTCCATACCGACTGATTTATGGAAAAACCTGTCACTTGCCTGTCGAGATCGAGCACAAAGCATATTGGGCAATCAAGGCAGTGAACATGGACTTGGACAAGGCAGGTCAGAAAAGGCTGTTAGATTTAAACGAGATCGAAGAAATACGAACAATGGCCTACGACAATGCAAGAATTTACAAGGAGAAAACTAAGAAGTGGCATGATAGGAAGTTGCTGAGACGACAGTTTTGCCCAGGGCATCTTGTGTTGTTGTTTAATTCTAGACTGAAACTCTTCCCAGGAAAGCTAAAGTCTAGATGGTCTGGCCCCTTCCAAGTGGTACAAGTTTTTCCTCATGGTGCCATTACAATTCAATCATTAAAAGACGGGCACCAATTCAAAGTCAATGGACAGCGCCTCAAGCATTATCAGGGGACTGAAGCCCCCAGGAATACAGGAAGTGGTTACTTTAGGAGATGCCCCACAAGGCATCCCTAATTTAACCTAAATTTTATTTTTATTATTTATTTTTATTATCTATTATTTATTAGGAAATTAGGTTTATCTTATTCAAATAAAGTTTTTATGTTTTTTCTGTTTTTAGGAAATAAAGGAGTCAAGAAGAAAAGAAGAAGTGCACCAAGCCTACCACCCATCCATCAGCCCAACAGAGCCCATTTATTGAAGCTTGTTGTTTCAGCTGCCGCGCAGACACGGATAAGACAGGCTGTCAACAGACTATCACGACAGACGCATAACAGACGCGTAAATGCGTGTCAGACGCGTCAGACACGCCAAATCGCAACAGCCGCCCCGTTATTCACGCCTGCCGTTACAGCATTAAATGGGCAGTAACTCGACCGCTATAAAACCCCGTTTTCATTTTCATTTTTCATCACTTCTGCTTATTCTTACTTGCTTTCTCCTCTCGTTTTTCTTTGCTTTCTTTATTTTCAAAACCCTTGCAACTAATATGTCGTCTAGACAGACCCGCCGCAGTGCTGCCTCAGCCTCTTCATCAGCCAGACAGTCGCCCTTCGCAACCAAGGAATTATGGGAGGAAAGGGGTTTCATCTACATCCGAAAGGCACCAAACATGGGGCTCCGACCATTCATCGTGAAAGCAATACGAGCTCAGCTATGGGAGAAATTCGCCAAGCAACCGGCAGTCCTCCGGTTGACACCTCTGCCAGAGGAACGAAGAGACCTGCCTCAGATGACAGCCCTCCTATTAGGAGGAATTTGGAGAGAGAATTTACGCCTGTCAAGAGGCAGAAGCACGTGGCAGACAGAAAATTAATGCCCAAGGCGAGCACCACCACCACCAGCACTTGGGATAGCGACAGCAGCTCTAACATCCAGCTCGTGGAGCAACCTGTCCAGCCTCCACCACAGCCCAGACGCCGCCGCCAGATCCGTGTCAGCAGCAGCAGCGAAGACAGCGACTAAAATTTAAGTCTTTTATTTTTCTTTTCTTGCTGTCTGCCTATATATATTTTGTGATGTACCTGCCTTCATTTTATCTGTCATTTTGCATTGAGGGCAATGCAACCCTCGAGTTTGGGGGTGGCACCCTCCATAGTAATGGAGTCTTAGTACATCTTTTTATTATTATTGTGTCTTTTATTTAATTAAGTTCTCTTTAAAAAAAAGATTAAACTGATGGCTTAAAACTGTGAAGTTAACTTACCTGTCATGACAGCTCTGTCGTGGCAGCATCTTTAGGACAGTTTAAGGAGAAGTTTAGAGCCTTTCTATAGTTCTGAAAAACTTAAAACACCATTGTGACTGTTATATTGCTTAGATTTCTTTTAGCCAAACTAGAATAGGATGCTTAGTACTTGAATATCCCCTAGAGGTGCCTAACACTGGCTCTAGGAAAGAAGTTTAGCAAAAGAAACTCAAAAACCTAGAGGTGCCCGAAACCGGCTCTAGGAAGCTAACTAGAGGTGCCCAAAACTGGCTCTAGTAAAACTTAGCTTGAAAATAGAAAAGAAGCATGAAAATGTGCCTTCCAAAAAAAATAACTTTGGCATAAAAATTCGAGTTAAAGAGTTGAATATTCTAGTGAAACTAAGAGAGTCTTGGCATATAACTGTTCACAAGCATGCACACACTGCACGAGAACTATAGGGAGATTCCGGACAGATCCTAACCTTTCTGACAGGTTGCTGCTGCCATAGAGAGTGAGCGACGGGTAAAGAACAGTTCACTGTTTGAAGGCCAACACAAAAATATTCATTTTTTCTTTTAGGTTTAATTGCTTGAGGGCAAGCAAAAACTTGAGTTTGGGGGTGTGTTGAGTGTGTAAAAGTTCTATTATTTACACCCCTTTTAACCCATATTTCTGCTGCATTCAAGCATCATTGCATTGCATTTAGGATAGTTTTCAGCAAAACATCACAAATGTATAAAAAGCACGGATTCTACTAAAAGATGGCTTATTTTGCAGGTTGCTGCCATCGTAGACGGAGAAGGCAGGCGCAGGGCAGAAAAGCAGAAGAGCTGAACTGGACAAGCAGACGACGAGGACGAAGTTGCCATGGAGCTGTCGTGACAGCAAGGTGACAGCAGCCTTATGAAGAGGAAAAGTAAAGTGGACCTCGATAGATAGAGAAAAATCTGCTCGTCTGTCGTGTGAAAACCAAACAACTTTCCAAGCCCCAGAGCAAAAGATATGTCAAGCCAAAGCTCAAGGAGAGGAAATCCCATGAAACAAGGAGGCGGCTGAAAAGTAGGATACTTAGAGATTAAGTCTTTATATAAGGGCATAGATTTTAACCTAGGATATCATACCTCATAACCGATAACCTAAACCCCTCCGTCGTCTGTCCGTCGCCGACATGTTCTAAATTCCCCCTAGGGCCACGGGTTGTTTTGTAAAGTAGTTGCAAGGGTTGTTTTGTTTTAGGATTTTCCAAGTTCAATAAAATAAACTTCAAGTTCTCTTATTTTGGTTATTAATATCTTGCAAGAGCACCGGGAGAGCATTGTGAGGTTATCTATTTACTTAGCATCGGGAGAGTTAAGTATACGAAAGAAATAAGAGCGAGTTCTCTAGTTTATAGTTGAACTATCTTGTGCCTAGGGATAGGGCAAGGTTAAGTGGCTAAGGAAGAATTCATACACATCGGTGTTCATCCTTCGATTCACGCCAGGAGGTATCATCAAAGACGTGTTCATCGACAGACTTGGACCTAGGGATAGGCCAAGGCAGATCTGGGATTCTTGCCAAACTTGAAGTACAGAGTTGGTGTGTTTGCTGCTACGACATCAAACGGACAGCCGCCGCGACAGGTGCTTCCGTGACGGGCACGACAACAGAACTGGAGTTCCTAAGCAATCCAATACCTGCACTACTGAGCAATTCAATACCAGCCCATTCTCTCTATCTTAATATTCAAACTTTTTTATTTACATTTTTCCTTATTATTTTTGTGACAATTCTCTTAAATATTTTCTTTATTTCGTGCAGTGAAATAAGGTGAAGCTATTAGCCCAATCCCTGTGGAGACGATATCCGATACTTCGTATCACTTTACTACTTGCGTCGTGTACACTTGCACTACAATTGCGATAGACTCTTTTACACGCAACATTAAGTATACGAAAGAAATAAGAGCAAGTTCTCTAGTTTATAGTTGAACTATCTCGTGCCTAGGGATAGGGCGAGGTTAAGTGGCTAAAGAAGAATTCATACACATCGGTGTTCATCCTTCGATTCACGCCGGGAGGTATCATCAAGACGTGATCATCAACAGACTTGGACCTAGGGATAGGCCAAGGCAGATCGGGATTCTTGCCAAACTTGAAAGTACTGAGTTGAGCGTCTGTTGCCGTGACGATCAACAGACTGATGCCGCGACAGGTGCTGCCGCGACGGGCGCGACGACAGAACTGGATTTCCTAAACTCCGCAATACCTGCACTACTGAGCAATTCAATACCAGCCCATTCTCTCTATCTTGATATCTTTACTCTTTTATTTACGTTTTCTTTATTATTTTCGTGACAACTCTCAATTATTTCCTTTACTTTCATGTAGTGAATTAAGGTGAAGCTATTAGCCCAATCCCTGTGGAGACGACATCCGATACTTCGTATCACTTTACTACTTGCCTCGTGTATACTTGCACTACCATTGCGATAGACTATTTTACACGCAACATCCTACAAGCCCAGATTCGATTCCAATGCTTCTCCAACGTCTCTTCTTGCTTCTAGTCAATCAAAAACACATCCATTAATCCCAATCAATGCTAAAATTCAGTCTACACTCAACTCTTGAGCCCAATCTAACTTCAACCAAATTTCCAATCAAATTAATCCCCCCAAATATACCCATTTTCGTGCTCCTTCAAACCCTAGCTGAAAATTCCATTTTCAATCATCCAAATGACCCCCAAATGGTCCCAAAACATCCTCCTAACATACATAGACCATCAGCCCTCTAATTTCAACCTAAAACCCACCAAAAACCAAGTTTTAGACTTCTCAAAAATTGCTTCAAGAACCCATTTCGGGTTTTCACCAAAACCCAACCGTTTTATCATATTATATTCATTATAAGGTAAATAAACTAAAACCCAACATTACATTTCAAAACAACTTGAAAATCTCCATAAAAACTCAAACTTTTACTAAACCCTAACTTTTCAAAAGTGGGTAGTTTTAAAATCTATGACCATGGATAGATAGGAAATGAAGAGAAGAGTTAGAAAATGTTTTTACCTCTCAAAATGGCCTTGGAATGGAGTTGAAAATCAATGGAATAGTAACTTGGTGGTTTTAGAGAGGTTTGGGGTTTTCTAACGTTGGGGAAGAAAGAAAGTGGGGAAAGATGAGAGCTTTTTCTTTTCTTTTGATTTGAAAAAGTTGTCTTTCATTTTAAATTGGCTAAATCACCAACAAGGTCCATCCTTTATTATTTAAAATCCAATTTGATCTTGATTAAGGTTGAATTGATTTAATTTAATTTTACCGACTCGGACTACTAACCCGACTAACTCATAACCCCAAAACACGGGTGTTACAGTCCTAGTTCAAGCAGTGGAAAAGATTAATCCACCGCCTCTATCGAAAGCTAGGGATAAGGGTATCGCCATCCAAGAGCCTTAGAAGTTTCAAATTGTCGAGGTGAGTGTAGTCGGAGTCCCGAGAGTTGGCTAGGTGTCATCTCGAATCATTTTTTATTGATTTACTGACCATTGAATTGAAAAGATTTGCATAAAGCATTATTAAAAGCCATATTGGTAAGTTGGTAAATATTGCATCAAGTCAACATCCGTAGCATTGATATTATTGTCATCGAAATCATTGAAGTAGATAGAATCACTAACCATTGGATTCTTACCATTGTTTATGGACATAAAAATATGATTGTTGATCAATTGATATGATATTATTGCCATTGAATTATTGTTATTAAACCTTGGGATCGAAGTATTGGATACAATTAGCATGCTATAAAATTCATGAGCTTAAGGGACAGGTGGACTACGGTCTTAGGGCTACCGCTTATATTGGTTTAGTGAGGCGAATGGATGTATTGTGTATTGGTTTTATTGGCGATGTCAGTGGGTTGATCATTCATTGATTTGGTGAGGAGGTGGAATTTGTGTATCCAATTATTGTGAATCAATCCAAAGAAAATTATTGGTTATTGATATTACTTTGTTATGATTTGGTCATTAATGATATGATGATTGATATTATGATTCTAATATGAATGAAGAGCATGTGATGCTTAACTTTTATAATTGACATTATGATTGTCACCAAAGCATGATATTTTATTGAACATTGTACATCAGTAGCACCTTCCGACCTGGTTTTCGACCAGGTCGGGAAGGGGGTGTTACAATGACATAGTCTTGGCTAGTAGTAATCTAGCTTTATTATCTGATGTTCAATCTTTTTTTCAACGACATTTTAAACTCAAAGATTTGGACACTCTAAATTATATTTTTGGGTTTGAAATTGTCCGTAATGTGACTAGAATTTTTCTTTCTCAACGTCATTATGTTTTGTAGATTTTGAAAGATATAGGTTCCCTTGGGAAGAAATCAGGTATTTTACCAATCCCTTCTCCTCATAAGCTAAGCATGATTGAAGGTGAATTGTTGAAAGATCCCCAGTTGTATCGCAGGCTAGTTTATCGTTTGTTATATCTCACCCATACCATGTCTGACATTACATTAATTGTGAATTTATTGAGCCAATTTGTTACTTCTCCGCGCAAACCTCATCTGCAAGTTGCGTATCATTTGTTGCCTTACATCAAGCAGGCTTCTGGACTCGGATTATTTTTTTCCTTCAAATTCAAGCATGCAGCTCTTTGGTTTTGATGATTCAGATTATGTCTCGTGTCCAGACAATCGATGATCAACCACTAGATTTTGCACCTACTTTGGGAGCAGTTTGATATCTTGGAAGTCTAAAAAACAACATATTGTTAGTCGTTTTTTTGTGAGGCTGAATATCGATCTCTTGCTTCAGCTACATGTGAGATGGTCTAATTAGCTGCATTACTGTCTTCTTTTCAAATTCCTATTCAGCAAGCTTTCTTTTATTGTGATAATTAGACTGCGATTCACCTAGCAACAAATCAAGTTTTTCACGAACGCACCAAAAATATTGAAGTTGATTGTCATTTTTTTCATGACAAAATCTGTGATGGTTTTCTCAAACTTTTCCATGTCCGTTCTAATGATCAACTAACTGACATATTTACGAAAGCTCTACATTTTCTTGCTTTTTCCTCGTTTTTGGTCTAGATGGGTCTTCTCAACATCTCATCGGCCTCCATTTTGAGGGTGGCTACCACAACTAGTTGGTTATTATCAATTAGTTGGTTATGAAATATGTTAATAATTGGTTACAGTTAACTTTAGTTCCTTCAATGCATTATATATACACACAGCCTATGTATCTTGAGAAAGTCAAGCTTAGTAATCATTTTACAACAATATTAAAGAAAGCATTCTTTATTCCTTATGTTATAAAAAATGTAGATGCTAGAGAGAAAAAATAGACTGTGGCTAGAGTAAAATCCACTGCTAATATTAAATTAAAATATGTATCGTTTAATTAACCACATTTAGTTGACATATTAATCTTATTATTATTAAACCAATGTACTAACGATCTTGATTGATAACTAAAACCTAAACCACTAATATCATAGCATTAAAATCGTAAAATACTATACTAACCATTCAAAGCTACCTAATTGATAGCATTGATTAAAAAATTAATTCAATTCTCAACAAAATTATTATTATAGTGATTAACGATTTGCATGGCTTTCAAATCCTAGTTGATTTTGGATCAAAACATTTGTCCAAAACCATCCCCCCTTACCTGTGATTATTGAAAATAAAAAACATTTGTTGAATCGATTGAATCAAAAATTAGTGATTTATATAAAAATTTTGTTATATTATTGTTTAAAAATTATATCTAGGGGTGTAAATGAACCGAGCTTGAATGAAAAAGGCTTTGTTGATTTATTTATTTTTAAGTGTTTCATGTTCAATTCGTGTTCGTTTAAATTTTTAATATCGTGTTCGTTTATATGTTCGCAAACATGTTCGTTTATATATATGTTCTTTAAAATAGTAAAATTACACCACGAGTCCTTAGGGTTCACAATTTGAACTTCAAAGATTACATTGTGTTTAATATAGTCTCTACCTTCACCAATATTTTTAAGTTAAGGTGATTGCAAGTAAAATCATTTCTAAATATACTCTCAACAATTTGACAATGCATGCTCAATTACCTTGCTACAGTTGCTAGTGCTCGAACCTATGACCTTTAAGAATAACAATTGTTCATTTAACCTCTGAGGCAAATTAGTTCGTGCTCTAAATATTATAAACTATGTATCTCAATGGGTATAATTCAAACTATTGGTACTAATTGACGCGAAATTATGTGAAGGTGACAGACTCTGATCCCCTAGATTTCTTGGTCCCTATCAATTTTGAAAATTAGTTAAAGTAAATGTAGTCATCAATTTTTTTTTATTTAATTATATTTTAGGCCACTATCAGTTTTGGAATTAAATGAATTAAATTTTAGTCCCCATTATTTGTTTAGATAATTCTTAAGTTCTGAATTTTTAAAGTTAGCAATTTAATCTTTTGATTTTATCCTAGTTCCATCCTAAGAGGCTAAGATGATATGATTGTTATAGATTGAAGAAAAAAATAAAAAATTAGACGTTATTAGTATCATTATTATTTTAATTAAAGAATCAATATGCATTGATTTATACGTTTGGTATCAACACAATAACTTCCAAAAAAATTCTGTTAAAAGAATACCTTCCGAAAAAATTATAGGAATCTTTATTAATAATTATTTATCACGAGTACAGTAAATTGTAAATACTTTTATCTGCTAGTTTTGTATTTTTCTTGAGACTTGTTAACGTTTTTTTTTTTTTTTGAGATTTTTTAAGGAGGTACAATTCATATATAATCATAAGTATTGCACCAATAAGTAATAATTATGATTTGAATATATAAACAGTAAGCACACAATCAAATTAAAAATTAAAATATATCAAATAAATTAGAATAAATTTAAAAAGACCAACATATAATGAAGCGAAAATTCATGCATAACGAGACAAAATGAAACTTAAAATTAAAATTTCAAAACTCAAAATCGCAATCTTATCAATTCTATCAAAACCGTATCGACTAATAATTACTTATATATAGTGTTACTTACAAAATATTTTTTATATAGGTAAGATTGTCGGTCAAAGTTGATTGAGTTTAGTTCAATTAACGTGTTGTAAATAAAATACACAAAAAATATGAAATTAAATATATTTAAGTATTTAATATCTTTCAATTTATAAATAAAAAAATTTGAATAATATAATTATTATATTAAATTATATGTTAAAATGTATTAAAAAAATTCTCAATCAAACTAGAAACGATGTCTGCGTTGAGCATGTGATTTCCATGGTGCCAACAGTAGATGGACGGAAAAAAATAGTAGACAATTTCCAAACTTGATCACGACTAATTCCAACTTTGCATTTAATTTATTTGACAAAAGGCACACAAAAAATGTGTAATGATATTTTATTAAATTATTTTTTTGTTGTTGTCTGATAGTGCGGCATTGCTACATTTGATCAAACAATTGTTATTTAATTTTAAAAAAATTTTACAACGTGCGACGAACACTGTTAAACACTACTATCGTTGAACATTATTAAAATAATTAGTAAAAATTAAAAATTTCAAAAACTCAACATATAATTAATAATTATTTAAAAAATTAATTAAATTATATTTTCATATAAATTAAATTTTTCAAATTTTTTTAATAAGGTCAAACCTCCGATTCATCCAAAGTTCATATTCTACTTTTCATCATCCCAAAGACTTTTAAATCTAAATAACAAGAACAATACATTGCTCAAAAAGAGAATAAAAGAAAAGGAACCAAAATAAAAAAATAATTAAAAAATACTAAAACAAAGATGAAATTCCTCATTGTTCTAATTATTTGATGCCATCAGTACCACTATGTTGAAACCCTGAATTTGATTTCTTTGACAAATGTTATGACTTTTTTAAATTTTCCTTCTACATATTTCTTATGAATTTCTACCTGATTGCATCAAATCATTAGAACAATGGGGAATTTTATCTTTGTTTTAGTATTTTTTTGTTAATATTATTTTTTTTCGGTTTTTTTTCATTATCTTTTGAGCAATGTGTTGTTCATGTTACTTAGATTTGAAAGTCTTCGAAGATATGAAAAACAGAATATGATTTCAACTCTGGGTGAATTGAAAGTTTGGCCTTTAGACCTCGATGTATTTTAAGCTGTGCCATATGGAAGATTTGAAGTTTTTAATTATTTTATTTTCAACCTTCTCTTTTAACAGTTTCGAAAGTACCATGTGCGTCTTGCTAATCAACAGGCTCAACAGGATTGTTACCGAAAGGTAGAACGATTTTTTTACATCATGAGATTATTTTTATTTTTATTTCGAAGAAATTCAGCACCGAAATCGGTTATGACAGAACGGTGGATATCTTATTTTGCGCTTCTTGCTCTTGTAAGTTTTAATTAATTTTCAGTTTTTTATACTTTGTTTTTTTTTTGTTATTAAAGTCAATATTATTTTTAGAAGAATTAAAAAATAATAATCGATGAAAATTTGTAAAAAAATTAATGACAATAAAGATGTTCGATACTAGTTATAATACTTTGAATGGCATCAAATCATTAGAACAATGGGGAATTTCATCTTTGTTTTATTATTTTTGTAATTATCATTTATTTTGGTTCCTTCTCCTTTCATTCTCTTTTGAGCAATGTGTTGTTCTTGTTACTTAGATTTAAAATTTTTCGGGGATGATGAAAAGCAGAATATGATTTTAATTCTGGGTGGATCGGAGGTTCGACCTTATTCAAAAATTTAATATATATGAAAAATAATTTAATTAAAATTTTTAAAATAATTATTAATTGTATATTAAGTCCTTAAAATTTTTAATCTTTATTAATTAATTTAATGGTGCTCGGCGTTAGTAATGTTCAACAATGTTCGTCGTACGTGGTAGACTCGTCCCTAATTTTATCACAGCTTTTGTTGTAATTATTTTTTATTTTATTTTCTCTCTTTTTAATCTTTTTAAGTTTTTGTGTTTTTAGAGTTAATAAGTATTTTTAACAGAAATGGTGAATTTTTTTTAACATTTTCTCATTTTAGAGTTTGATTTGACATCGACTCTTTACTCAACGTTTATTTAGTTATTTTGTTGATTTATTTTTTTATTTAAACAATCAGACTGGTTCTCACATATTGAATAGGTGATTGTAATAATTCAAAATAGATTGTGTTTGAATAGTAATAAAGTTAATTGTACATGTGTCGACAACATTGTATTCATTTTTATGTTAATGTTGATTGTGCTTATCTTTCACCATCGACAATAGTGTTTGTTCGTATCTTCTATTTTTCTAAGTTGTTTGGTTAAGTTCTCGACACTTTCCATGTAAGATACTATTTTCATTATTTAGTTGATAATTTATGTTCTTTGATGATTTTAAGAATTTTTTTTATTAAAATGATAATTCTACAATATTTTTTGTAGATTTTTTTAGATTACATTTTCTCTTTGTTTATTCTAAAAAATAATTACTTTTATTAATTAAAAAGTATTTTAAGATTTTAATTTAAAATAAAAATACTTGAATCTACAATTTCAAGAAAATGTTAACAAAAATTAAAATGGAGTCTACATTGAGGTTAATTTACCCAAACATTCCCTCTCTATCTCTCTATTAAACGAAATAACTCCTCAAAAATTATTTAATGAAATACCCCGCATTTCATACACGTAGGACAAAAGTACATTCACAAAAATCGCATTCAGTCAACAGCGTTTTCTAACTGGAGTCGACATAGAAAAAAGATGTTGATTGGATACAACTTGCATCAATATTATATTTTTATTTTATACATATCAAATTAAAATATACATGAAAATTGGGGTTATTTTAGGGATAATCCATTTTGGATTATTAATTAGGGTTCTAGGAGAGTTTGGGAAAATTTTGGCATCTAGGCCAAAATCCACAGTACCACGCCACCCCTTTATGGCGTGGTCACTTTTTAGCACAACCTCGCCACCTTTTTATAGCGAGGTGCTTCATGGCTCATGTGTGGCTGGCTGGTCGGCTCAACTAGTGGATGGTGGCTGGTGGGAAGGGTGACCTCGCCATAAGAAGGTGGCAAGGTCACATGGTCCATGCAATATATGTAACCTGCATGCTGGTGGGAAGGGTGACCTCGCCATAAGGAGGTGGCAAGGTCACACGGTCCATGCCATATACGTGAAGTGCATATTGTCCATGCATGGTTAAAGTAATTTAGGGGTTAGGTAAATGTTCTAGGGTTTTGGTATTGGTTTAAAGTTTAGGGTATGTGTAGAGTTTAGGGTTTAGGGCTCATTTGCGGTTTAGAGGTGAGGTCAAATGGGCCATGCTAATTACGTAACCTGCATGTTGTTCATGCATGGTTAAAATGGTTTAGGGGTTAGGTAAATGTTTAGGGTTTTGGTATTGGTTTAGGGTTTAGGGTATGTGTAAGGTTTAGGGTTCGGGGCTCATTTGCAGTTTAGAAGTTTCTAGGCAGATCTATTTTTACGTTAATTCAAATCTAATATAAATTAAATATAATTTGATTGTAAAAAATTCAATCATGAATTTTCATTTAACTTTTTTTCAATTTAAAATTTTTTTTGCGAAAATAAAAATGAAGAATCTTTTAACAATACATACATAAATATTTTACAGACAAAATTTAAACTCGTATATTAATAATACATATATATTTTATAGACAAATATGAAGATTAATATTTGTCGGGGTTTAGGATTTTAAATTTGAATATTTTTAGGTTTTGATTTTTTTTCATTTCATGTGTTTCAAAATTTTAAAAAAAAATCTTTTAAAAATTATTTAGATAGGAATTCAATTGAATTAATTGTTTAAATCGATTTAATTTAAATACCAATCAATAGTTCGAATATTTTTTCATTAGTTCGAATATGAACTGTAAAAAAGTAAAGGTTAATTAATTATTTTAGTTCAATTAATAACTGTAAAAAAGGAAGGCTTAGTTCGAATATTCAAATATTTATTTTTCTGTAAAATAAATTACGTAAAAACAAATTACAAAATTGAAGGAGATAAAAAAGTACTTGCATTAACACAAATTGCACATTACATTAGTTTGATGGTCCGCCATGATAGTTTGAAAGATTGTGTTTGTTCAGACATTTGGTTCTATTATGGCCCGGTGCCCTACAAAGAGTACAATGCTTAACTAGAACTCTCCCTCTCTATTATGCTCTGCATCATCCATATTCGTATGAATTCGAGTGGACTTCGGTCGACCCTTCAAATTTCTACGAAGCTCTGGATTTGGTAACCATTCTTCATATATTGGCTCTACCGGCCAATAGTCTTTGTTCGGGATCGTGTTAAACTGATTTCTGTAAATATTTGCAATATTCTCCAGCTTATAACATTGATCCGCAAATTCATAAGGGTCGAGACGGAAATGCAAGCATGTGGCGTGTGCGTGAGAGCAGGGGTATCTAAATGCTTGGAATGCACCACAATCACAACATCTCTGAGCAAGGTTTATAGTGTACATTTTGTGCTCACCTCGGACCTTAGCTTCGACCGTAAATTGATAACCATTTGGCGAATGTTCTAACTCTCATAGAGGTGGCTTTGGCTTAAAGTTCGAGCATTTTATTTTGTAGGGTTTCAGACCAACTGAACCTGTTGTTTATCCGGGCATTCACTTCCTGGCCTTTGTCGGCCCACACTTTACCCAATCTGAAATAAGTCACCCACACAATGCTTGCAATTGGGAGATGACGTGTTCCTTTAAGCACTGCGTTTATAGCCTCTGCAAGGTTCGTTGTCATATAGCCATAACGTCGACCTTCATCATATGCTTGTGCCCATCTTTCTATGGGTATGTCGTTTCAAAATCAAAAACATTCGGACCATACTGCTTCAACCTATTTATCATCGAGACAAATTTTGGTTGAACTAGTTCGTACCCTATTAAAAAGAAATTAAATAAGTCAACATGATCAGTTTTAAAGATTTACATTAACTATTTTTTATAAACAACAAATAAGAACTTACCCGCGTTATAAATCTCTCTTCGGATTTGATTGTTTCTGAAACGCATCTTCGCATTTGACGCAATATGCCGGATACAATAGGCTGGATATGCATGTGGAGGCTTCCATAAACTATTATCTCTGTCAATTACTGATAACAACACAGTCCCCCTATCAGAAATCATGCAAATCCCATCTTCCTTCACTACATGGTTGCGTAGATGCTTCAAAAAGAATTCTCGTCCTTATGTGTCTTCTTTTTCAACAATGGCAAAGGCAATTGGGAATATATTACTGTCTCCATCTTGTGCAACGGCCATGAGTAATATATGACCGTACTTCCCATATAGCCTGTAGAACCAATGTTTTGATATAATAATTGAAAAATGTTTTGGACTAATTTGAAAAGACTTTAAAACTTGTTTTTAAGTCCAAACAACTTGAAATTATGTTTAAGGTATTTTAAAAGGTTTTTGACAAAGTTTTTTCATGTTTTTAATAGCCAAACTTGAGATTTCTGTGTACCCGTATCGATACGGTAAACCCCCGTACCGATACCTTTTTTGCCCCAGTTTGGCCACTGTCAAAACCCGTATCGATACAGGCCCCTGCCGTATCGATACACATCGGGATCGTTTCGATACGCCAGGTAAGCGTACCGATCCCATTTCAACTACCCCAACAGCTATTTCCCAACGGCTATAATGTGAACTCGTTCCGATACGCCCTCAAGTGTATCGATACGCCTATGCTGGCAAGAGCCCAACGGCTATTTCCTCAAGAAGGCTGTATCGATACCGTTCCACGCGTATCGATATTGACTGCTGCAGAACAGCATTTAAGAAGGGAAATAAAGTCCTCAACGGCTCCAATTCATCCCCAACGGCTAGTAACGGCTACAAACTCATTTGGTAGTATAAAAGGGACTTCCAAGCATCAAGAGAAGACTAATGCTCATATTGTCAAACATCAAATGATCAAAGAATGTCTTAGCACCTAAATTGTCAATTCTTGTATAGACAAACACTAGTGAGCCAAAATTGTCAAATTTGCTCAAGTGTTTTAGGTTTAGGTGAGTGCTTAATTGTGCAAACAAACACCTATTAGAGGGTTTAAGTTTGCTTTATTGTTTCTCTTTGTAAAGAGGGTTTTGATCAAGGCTTTGGGTAGAAGCTTGATCGGTTGTAAGGGTTTCCTCCTAATCCTAGAAAAGGGGACAAATCAATAGTGGATTGATTGTGAAATCCTTAGTGGGGAGCTAAGGTAGTGGATGTAGACCTTGGTTAGAAGGTTGAACCACTATAAATCATTGTGTCACATTTCTTTTTAGCTTCCTAAACCCTTCCACCCAAAAATCTATCTCTCCACCACTTGGTGAGCATCATTGGTTGATCGAATCGAGCTCCACACAACTCAACAATTGGTATCAGAGCTTGGCTCAATCGAAGAGGATTAACATCCTATTGAGAAGATCCGGCAAGCTCGATCACTATTTCATCAACCGGCTCAAATGGCACAATCAATCGACAAACCGCCTTTCTTTGACGGAACTCACTATGCCCATTGGAAGAAAAAGATGAAGTTGTTCATCAAGTCAAAAGATTACAAGATATGGGATGTAGTTGAAGATGGTCCGTTCGTGCCTCAAAGAAGTAAAGCGGAGTGGAGTGCCGACGATCGCAAGAAGATGGAGCTAAATTGCAAAGCCTTGCATATTTTATTTTGTGCTTTTGGTCCATCCATCTATGTGAAGATGTCTTCTTGTGAGAGTGCCAAGGAGGTATGGGACAAGCTTGAAGTCACATACGAGGGGACATATGAAGTCAAGGAGACCAAGATTGGGCTCCTAACCTTAGAGTATGAGAACTTCAAAATAGATCCGGAAGAGAACATCGAGAAGATGTTTGATAGGTTCTCCACCATCACCAATGGTCTCAAAGGCTATGGAGAAGCCATCCTGGAGGAGAAGCTTGTTCGAAAGCTCATCTACTCACTTCCCGAGTCTTGGGACTCAAAGAGGACCGCCATCATCGAAGCCAAAAATTTGAAGACTTTGAAGCTTGATGAACTCATGGGGTCTCTCCTTACTCATCAAATTATGAAGAAGAACAAAGATGATGAGAAGAAGAGGGAAGAAATTAGAGCTTTGGGAAAGAAGAAAATCAAAGGGCTTGGCATCAATGCAAGTGCCATGGCTCTCAAATCCTCCATTTTCCATCATGTCTACACAAGTGAGGAGGAGAATGAAGATGAAGAGATAGTTCATCTCTTCAAGAAGTGTGCCCCGTTCATGAAGAAAGCCTTGAGAGAGCTTGAACGATAACCTAAAAGAAAGGAGAGGGCAAGCACTTCTAGCCATAAGAAGAAGGCATATGTGGCTACTTGGAGTGATGAAGACTCCATCAACGATGAACAAGCCAACCTTTGCCTTATGACCATCGAAGAAGATTGAAGGGTAACTTCTAATTCATCTACTTCATGTTCCTATTCCTTTGATGAATTACAAGATGCCTATTATTATTTGGTTTTAGATTTTAAAAGCCACATTTTGAAAAACAATAAATTAATTTCAAAATTAAAAATTCAAAATGATTTGCTTTCTAAAACCAACCTTGAACTTGAAGCAAAACTTGAAGAGTTTGAATTAAAATATTTTGATTTACAAAAATTGCTTCAAAAAGTTCAAGAAGAAAAGAATTTGATTTCCAAAGAGCTAGAAAAGTAAAACGATTTTGGAAAATCAAATTTTTATATTAGACAATCTAGTGCCCCTAGATTTATAAAAGGTAAATATTTTAGAAATGTTTGGGTCCCAAAAGGACTAACCACTTCAATTAAAAAGGATGACATTGAAAAATGGATTCCTAAGGGGACTAAAATTTGTGCTACTAATGTTCATGGATCCAAAGCAATTTAGATACCAAAAATTAATTGATTGTCTATTGCTAGATGTGATGGAGATGTTCAACAAGTCAAACATTGAGGGGGAGCTCCATGCACACAAGGAAGAACACTTGGAGAAGGAAGGCTTCACATCCTCCCTTGAATTCAAGTGTTGGTAAAAATTCTAGTTGTTTTTGCTTTCATTTGTTTATTTTAGTTTAAATTCAACTAGATGATCATATATGTTGGACTAACATTTTTGATGATGCTTTGAGTAAGGGGGAGCCATTTTAAAACCAAATTATTATTTTTGTCAAAGTTTTTACCTCTATTGTTATTTTGAACTTAATGTTTTAAATTCTTTTTGATATAACAAAAAGGGGGAGAAATGGTTTGAAAAATTGAATTTTCAAATGAATAAGGGGGAGCTTTATTTGATTTCATATCTTTAATCTCTTATTCATATTTTTAAAGTTAAAGGTGGAGAATCCCAAACAATTTTTCAAGTTAGTTTTATTATATCAAAAAGGGGGAGATTGTAGAACCAATGTTTTGATATAATAATTGAAAAATGTTTTGGACTAATTTGAAAAGAATTTAAAACTTGTTTTTAAGTCCAAACAACTTGAAATTATGTTTGAGATATTTTAAAAGGTTTTTGACAAAGTTTTTTCATGTTTTTAATAGCCAAACTTGAGATTTCTGTGTACCCGTATCGATACGATAAACCCCCGTACCGATACCTTTTTTGCCCCAGTTTGGCCATTGTCAAAACCTGTATTGATACAGGCCCCTACTGTATCGATACGCATCGGGATCGTTTCGATACGCCAGGTAAGCGTATCGATCCCATTTCAACTACCCCAACGGCTATTTCCCAACGGCTATTCAAATGTGAACCCGTTTCGATACGCCCTCAAGCGTATCAATACGCCTATGCTGGCAAGAGCACAACGGCTATTTCCTCAAGAAGGCCGTATCGATATCGTTCCACGCGTATCGATACTGACTGCTGCAGAACAGCATTTAAGAAGGGAAATAAAGTCCTCAACGACTCCAATTCATCCCCAACGGCTAGTAACGGCTACAAACTCATTTGGGAGTATAAAAGGGACTTCCAAGCATCAAGAGAAGACTAATGCTCATATTGTCAAACATCAAATGATCAAAGAATTTCTTAGCACCTAAATTGTCAATTCTTGTATAGACAAACACTAGTGAGCCAAATTTGTCAAATTTGCTCAAGTGTTTTAGGTTTGGGTGAGTGCTTAATTGTGCAAACAAACACCTATTAGAGGGTTTAAGTTTGCTTTATTGTGCAAACAAACACCTATTAGAGGGTTTAAGTTTGCTTTATTGTTTATATTTGTAAAGAGGGTTTTGATCAAGGCTTTGGGTAGAAGCTTGATCGGTTGTAAGGGTTTCTTAATCCTAAAAAAGGGGACGAATCAATAGTGGATTGATTGTGAAATCCTTAGTGGGGAGCTAAGGTAGTGGATGTAGACCTTTGTTAGAAGGTTGAACCACTATAAATCATTGTGTCACATTTCTTTTTAGCTTCCTAAACCCTTCCACCCAAAAATCCATCTCTCCACCACTTGGTGAGCATCATTGGTTAATCGAATTGAGCTCCACACAACTCAACATAGCCAAGTATCATCCACTTGAATCATGTGTTTACAGAATAGGAACCCTTCGGTGCACGCATTGAACGCCCAAAACAACTTACTGAATATTCTTTTACCACGGAGTATTTCGCCTTGTGCGTTGATCGCGACCTTTGTTTCGTATTCCACCTGGGATGAATATTTGCATTGCTCGTAAAAGAGATGGTAGCTCATTATATGAGGTATCCCAATCACCATACACTTGTGCCATCGCCTTCTGCTTTGCCATCCACGCCTTGTAGTAAGATGGACTATATCCAAGATGACCCCAGATTGATGTCACTAAGACTGCAATCGAAATTCTTGGGTTCTGCTCCACCAATCCCTTAGTGTAAGCACAAATTAGATCAGAGTTTAAATTAATGTGATCTTGGGATAAAACTCTATTCAAACAGGTGTGCTCATCAATGAACCGTGTCACCATCCAGTTGTCGGTCCTCTTCTTGTATGAAGCTCTTACCCACCAAGGACAGTTGCTCTTCCAATTTATACACTTTACACAATATGTACTTTGATTGGACTCATTAACAATACGTGATGTATGGCGTTTGACGCAGTACTCTTGAATTGCCAACTAGGCAGCTTTTTGTGTTAAATTCGGCTCTTAATACCAATTCTCCAAACTCAGAATGCGATGAAGAACCAAACACATGAGCTTGATGTTCAGCATCGTGCATTGCATAATAGTCGACCTCATACATACGAGCTGCTGGAGCTTTATATGCTTGATAAACTGGTTGCGCTTGTTCGGGATCCGGTTGAACATAACCCCAAGTTGGCTGGTTATTTTCCAACCCAAGCTTAGCAACAGTCGCGGCCCAAACATCATCTTCAACATCAATATTGTTGCCCATTGACACATCTGCCATAATAGCCTCAACAACATCTATGTCGAGTAATCGTACGTCGTCATCTTCCATAGGAACAATATTTTCTTCATCATCACTGAAGTCTGCAAGTGATTCGCCAAAACGACCGACTAAGGGTTCGGTGTTCCAATTTGTTGATGAACTCATTCTCTGAAAAATTTGAAGTAATCGAACAAAACAATATGCTCTAACAACTGTGATTAACTCTCTCAAATTTTCAATATCAAAAATTTTATCTCTCTCTTCTCCCTTCTCAAGTAGCAAAATTAAATATATAGATGAAAAAAATTCAACGCCACCTCGCCATAAGGACATAGCGAGATCACTTTTTTAACCTGACCATCAGCCTGCATGCATGTCATGCATGAGACATCATTTATGTTTTAGAGTAGGTTAGTCTAGGGGTTTAAATTATTACTGATGAATTTTAATTTTTTTTATATTTTAGTCGCAATTAAATTTATTTTAATAAATTCGTGATTATTCGAACCACGAATTTCAAATTTAAATATAGAATTCATTTTTTTATTTTTTAATCGAACAAATTTATATATTTTATTTGAATCAAATATTCATGATTTTAGGTGAATTATTTCAAATTTATTCAGGTGGTTATTCGAATCAAGAATTTCAAATTAAAATACATAATTCATTTTTTAATCGAACAAATTTATTTTAAATATTCAAATCAAATGCCCCTATCCACTGCCCCTATCCACTGCCCACTGTCCCTACCTTAGCCTGCCACCCCTACCCTGCATGAGCCATGCATGCCAACCCAACCCCACCCACGTGAAGAAAGACGACCACACCATGTGCTTATGGCGTGGTCACAGTCCTTGCATCTAAGCCTGCCCTTCCTGCCACCCCTACCCTGCATGAGACATGCATGTCAACCCAACCCCACCCACGTGAAGAAAGACGACCACGCCATGTGCTTATGGCGTGGTCACAGTCCCTTTCGCAAGGCTGCCACCCCTCAACCCTGCCACCCCGTGAACCCACAGTGACCTCGCCATAAGGATATGGTGTGGTCACGTGTGGCATGCATGCACGTGATAATAAACAATTGGGTTGCCTTGAATCTTTTTTTTCTACCCCTATAAATATTCGATAGATGGTGTCTATTTTTTCCACTTGAGAAGGGAGAAGAGAAATTTTTTGTTGTTGAAATTACAGAGTTTTAGCACAAATCATAATTTCTGATTTTTATATTTGAATGGATTCTGAAAGAGTTTTGTTGTATCGTGACCACGAGCACATTTCCTCTCATATTCACGAAGAGGGGGTAAGTTGGGATCGTGTAATTTTTTTACTTACTACTATAATTTATGATTTAAAATTTCTTTATTTACGGTTTTTTATATTTATAGGGTGTGAACCATACTATCTGGCGTCGAGGACCGAAGATTAAGGAAGCTGATGAATGCATAGTTTATTTTCTGTAGCGTTCAGGTTTTTATAATGCTTCATTTCTCCGTGGATTTAAAATTATCCCTGGATTGATTACGGCGTTGATTGAACGGTGGAGACAGAGACACACACATTTCATTTTCCATTTGGTGAATGCACAACAACTTTGGAGGATGTAGCACTACAACTTGGTGTCTCAACAAATGGGAAGCCTGTGGTTAGACAGAATAGTCGTCTAGCATATGAACTTTGTTTGCAGTATCTGGACAAAATTCCTCCTTCAGATTGTGTGGACGGTCTTCGTATCAAGATTTCTTGGTTGCAACGAGAATTTTTTTAACAGATGAATCTGATGTCCGAGAACTTGAGTGTGCAACTTGAGCGTATATACTCCAACTTTTGGCGGGGTATTGATGCCAGATACATCTGGTAATATGGTTCACACTCAGTATCTACCGTTCTTGGAAAATTTTGACACAACTTCTACATACAGTTGGGGATCTACAATATTGGCATTCTTGTACCATGAAATGTGCTGAGTTTTAATAATGTATGGTTCGAGAAAGTTAACAGATATGGGTGGATGCCAAATCTTATTGCAATCCTGGGCATGATATAGATTGTCTTATCTAACGCCAATTGTAGAAGTACCGATGGAGTTTTTGCTTGCTGGAAGGTACTAATATTGTGATTACAGTTGTATATTAATTTTATTGATTAAATTTTTTCCTGCAAAGACTTAGAAATATAAGTTTTAAATCTTGGCAGATGGAGACATAGGATGACAAATGCGGGTGTGGTGCACAACACTGTCAGAGAAACAAGACTAAAAATCCAAACAATAGGGAAAGATCAGGTATCATAATTTTATTTTTTGGCTTTTATTTTGGCTTTGTAATTTATTAAAGTAACATGTTTATTTGTTTGTTTGTTTGTTTGTGTATGCATATTAAGAATTGTGTTTTGTAGTTATTTTGGCATTCATACGTGACTACCACGATCTGGGACATTATACCGCTAAATTTTTGACAAATGTCACCAATGTGGGGTGTGGTTGTGCCTTTGATACATTTTTCTATTGTGGAGTTTCATTGCGCTGACAGAGTGTTCCGGCAGTTTAACTACCATCAACCCATTCCTAGAGCTCTACCGCAACAAATTCATATTGTTCATAGGGGTTGATTCAACGAGAATTGGATTGTGAAGCAAGCAGAGTTCATCCAATTGTGGCGGGAAAGATAGAGGCATTGGGATGCCAACTTGAGTCCAATTCATGTAACCCCCTCGTCCCGGTCTGGCCGGATGACCGGTCCGAGTAGGCCACACGGGAAAACCGAAGTGAAACCCGTTAAGGTTCCCCCTCGGTTAGCAACCCTAGTTTTTTTTTCTTTTAATTTAATCCTTTCTAAAGGCTCATTCGAATCCTATGTGATCATAACAGCGGAATAAAATGCGGAAGACAAACATTCAAACCCAAAACAGCATTTAAACAGCCCAATTTTATTCCATTATACAGTTTGTTTCGAAACACCAGTGAGGCGTATCGAAATGCCCTTGACCAGGTCAACTGCCCCAAGCCATACGATGAGGTCGTATCGAAACGGAGGTCAACCGTTCCGAAACACCCTCAACGGTCAACTTCTCGTGGTCAACGAGATTTTGACCGTTTCGAAACCCTTAGACCCGTTTCGAAACGCTTTCATCTCATCATTTTTTCAGATTTCCAGTAGCCAAATGTTCTGAAACCCGTATCGGAATAGGGGCTCTCAGTGGCCAAACCGTATTGAAACACGTTCTGATACGGGGTCCCTGAAGCCTTACCCGTTCCGAAACGGCCCAGCTTGTTTCGAAACACAGGCTGTCTGCAACCTTTGAAAGCCAGACTTAGGCGTTTTTCAACAAATCTAAAGGTCCCAAACGACCCTAAAAGGCACTCAGCACAAGCATACATGAAACTAGAGGCATGGGTCTTATATCAAGCATGCTCAAACACACAAGGCTTAGATTGAAACATTCATTCATGGCATTTACACATTAGCAGCATTTCATTATAAGGCATGCTTGAAGACATTAAAAGCCAAAAGGCACCATACATCTCAAATAGGTTTACATGCCATCAAAAGCAACTTAAACATCCATAAGGCATACATCACACAAGCATTTGGCAAGACATATCATGTTTACAATCCAAGTCAATTTATAAACATCAAACACATATATGAGTCATACATAGCTCATACAAAACACACACTCTTGCCACATTGCTAAGGTACTACATAATTGTTTAACCGTACTTGAGCAACAAAAACTTGGAAAGCCCCTTACGCCTTGCTCCGAGCTAACACCACGCTAATGATCTGCATTGTTGAAAATGAGAGCGTAAGCTATAAGCATAGTGAGGATGCTCTAAAATCGAAAACATCAACAATGCAGGGTTCAAGCATGCAATCCTTAAATCTCACATACAACATACATAGGTAAATCAACAAGTAGACCTAGCTAGTCTTTCAAGAGTCATAATATGGCATCTCACATCATACTCAGCTCAAACATCATATATTAACATCATACATCACAATTATAAGAACAAGTTCAATTGGCCACTATTAGTTTACCCGGATGTGCGAATTTAATCTCAACAATCACATTACCTCGGTGGGATTACACTCATCACCGGACCTTGCATGGGTGGGATTCCACTCATCACCACATGCTCTACGAATGGAATTCCACTCATCATCCCGTAGAATATAATTAAATTTCCGGTGGAATGTTACATCGTCGTACTCCTCCTTGATGACTCAACGCCATCAAGGCCACGTACGTTTTGACTCAATTTGTGTGCACACTAATCCTAATGATCGATCATTTACACCCGGTAAGTTAATTAGTGCCAATTTCATTTACCACATCACACATCCACCATTTACATCACATGCTCATCATATACATATGTCAAGATATACATATACATATCAAACCACATTTCACAATGGCAAATAGGCAAAGCATAAATAGCATTTAATGGAATCAAAGAGCTAAGTTACCAATTTAACTCCACATAGAAATTGCCTACCAAGCACATTCCAACTCATACACTACACACACTTAAACCAACTTTAAAACACATTTAAAGTCACTCACCACCCTTCCTTAGCAACCAAAGCAAGCCTCCTACAAGCCCAGATTCGATCTCGTTGCCTCTCCAACATCTCCTCTTGCTTCTAGCCAATCAAAAACACATCCATTACTCTCAATCAATGCTAAAACTCAGTCATCAACTCAACTCTTAAGCCCAAGCCAAACTTCAACAATTTCCAGTCAAATTAATCCCCCAAAATGCCCATTTTCGTGCTCCTTCAAAACCTAGCTAAAAATCCTATTTTCAAACTCCCAAATGACACCCAATTGGCCCCAAAACACCTTCCTATCATACTTAAACCATCAGCCCTTCAAATTAATCCTAAAACTCACCAAAAACCAAGTTTTAGACACTTTTAAATTGGCCACAAGAATCCATTTCGGGTTTTCACCCAAACTTACCCATTTTAACATATTATATGTATTTTAAGGTGGCTAAATCAAAATCCAACCTAACATTTCAAAACAAGTTGAAAAACTCCATAAAAACCCAAACTTTTATTAAACCCTAAAACTCCAAAAATGATAGTTTTAAAATCTATAATCATGTAAAGATAGAGAATGAAGAGGAGAGTGAGAAAATTCAATTACCTTTGAAAAATGACCTTGGATTGAAGATGAAATCAATGGAATAGTGTTTAGGATAAGGGGAGGGGTTTAAAAGCTTTTTCACGTTGGGTGTAAAAGGGAGGAGAGAAGACCATTTTTTTCTTTCTTTCTTTTTAACTTTCAAAAGTTGTCTTCCTTTTTTAAAATATTTGGGTTAAATCACCAAAGTGGTCCCTCCTATTTATTTTAAATTTCAATTAGCTCAAACCTAGGCCATATTGATTTAAAATTAATTTTGCCGACTCGGACCTACGAACCTGACTAACTCCTAACCCTAAAACACGGGTGTTACAACTCTCTCTCACTTATTTTGACTTTAATTCAGAGTACTATTCGTGGTTTTCATCAAATGGAAAATCGTTCATAGTACCTCTTGAAGAGGCAACTCAATGACTTCAAGATCCACGGTGCTCAAGACGCGTACAACTATCGTACGCATTTGGTCAGAGCTCTCATCAACCAAACTTGGAGGGTTCAACAAGTTTGTATTCTTCGGACCAATCTCAACCACAGTTTGGAGAAAGCTCATCTTATCAGTCTGCTTACAACAATGATGAAGGATACATTCCACAATTTCAGTATCCTCAAACACCCTTCCATGGGAAAGGTATGATTGTTGGTACTATGACATCCTTGTTGTCGACTACCACGATCAGTAGCTCGCCATTAGATTTGCAAGGCATGTATAGTGCTCCACCTTCTATGCAAATGATGGGTGACCAATGTGACAACGATGAGCAGACTCCGAATGAGCAGACTGCGATTCAACAACGAAGACAAGTTCGACCCCCGGAGTGGTACGATCAAACATCATCCTTCCACCGGCAGGTGTTACCGAGGACTCGTATGAAATAGATTATATTTATTTAATTGTAAATTATTTCTATTACGTTTTAAAATTTGAGTGTTTTTTAAATATTCTTTATATTTTTATGTTTTAGAATTAAAGTGTTTTTTATGTGAAAGAGCACAATCTCCAACATTTATTTGTGTACGGGATACAAATCCTTACCCCCTTACTACGAGATACCAATATTTATACCAATTCTTTTCTTAATTTTCAATTTAGTCACTAAACTTTCAATTATGACAAAATAATCATTAAACTATATTTTTTTAGGGACATTATTGTTTTAGAAAATACATGAATTTACTGAAAACTCTTTCAAATTTGTATACTATATTTTGATGTTCCTTTCCCAGAGGCATCTAATGAGTTGGACAAAGCAATTAGATTCATCGTATTGGAACCATAAACCTTTAATTTAAAAAACTTAAATTCATTAGATATCATCTTTTTAAACCCCACATATTTAATTTTAATTTTTTTAACTTTTATGAATCGGTCCTTCATAATTTTTTAATCTTTATGAATTGTGTTCACCTTGAGGTTTTGAAATTTGATATGTACTCACTCTAAAAAAATATATTTGAATCCATCTTGTGTGTGCTGGTATGGTTGCTTATAAATACTTATATAATCTATGGTTTTGATCGGAATTGAATTTGAAATAAATTTCAAACTTTATAGATAAACGAAATTTTTGCAAACTCTAAATGGAAAATTATAATACTAAATTTTTTTAATATAAATGAGAAAGAGTTTTAGAGCTTAGGGATGTAGGGTTATTATTTAAAATTTCGAATTTAAAATTTAGAGTTTAAGGTTTACTATTTTAGTGTTTATGTTTAGTAATTTAAATTTACATTATAAATATGCAAGCTCCTGTAAAACTTAATTTACACAACCTATGCACCACAAAATTGTAACATATTCAAAAAAAAGTATACCATATACAAATTTTAATAAATTTACCATAACCCATAAACCACAAACCCTAAACCATACTTGACATGCATGAACACTACGTAAAATGACCACGCCATGTGACCTCGCCATGAATCAATCCTACGTCAAATTTTAATAAATTTAATTAAAACATAAGCTATAACCCTAAACCAATTCTAAACACTCACCCTTAACCAATTCCAAACCCTAAACATAAGCTATGAACCCTACGTAAAATGCATGGGCCATGTGGCCTCGCCATTCATCAACCCTATGTTAAATTTTAATAATCTTATTTAAAACATAATATATAACCCTAAACCAATTTGAAACCCTCACCCTAAACCAATTCCAAACCCTAAACATAAGCTACAAACTCTAATTAACACAAACCCGAAACACTAAACAATCATAACCATTTACCTAACCCCTAAACCATATTAACCATACTTGGTACGTAAAGTGCATGGCCCGAACCCTAATCTACAAAAAAACTAGTCACCCTAAACAACCCTAACAAATTATCTAACCCCTAAACCAAATTAGCATGTAGGGTACGTAAATTGCATGGTCCATGTGACCTCGCCACCTCCTTATGGCGAGGTCACCCTTCCCACCAGCCACCAGTTGAGCCGAGCAGCCAGCTACACGTGAGCCATCAAGCACCTCGCCATAAGGAAGTGGCGAGGTTGGGCTAAAAAGTGACCACGCCATAAATGGGTGGCGTGGTCCTGTAGATATTGACCTAGATCCTAAAATCTCTCCCAAACCCCCTAGAAACCTAATTAATAATCTATTTTGAATTATTCCCAAAATAACCCTAAAAATTGTGTCCAGTCAGCAGCGCTTTCCAAAATTAACTTAAGATGAGAAGCGTTTTTCTCTTACATGTCTATAATTGAGGTATTTTATTAAATAATTTTTAGAGAAGTTATTTCGTTAAAGAAAATTCAAAAGGAGAAATATTTTGGTAAATTTGCCCTACATTGAGAATCTGCATTTAATCGTGCCAATAGTTATATTAGATGGACGGAGAATTATTATTTTTGACCAATTTCAAAGTTGGTCACAATCACAACTTCCAACTTTGTAATCAATTATCTTTGAAAATCTAAACTACATACATTTGATAACCGAAAACTACACTGACCACCAAATAAATTAAGGGTACTTATTTGGACCACTGAATCTATTGTCAATCAGACCATCGAACTTATAAAATTAATCTATTTTAACCACTGTTGTTAAAAATTTAACGGTGGAGTGACGGAACTGCCATGTGGCAATTGACGGAAAAATTTAAAAATTACACATTTGGTCCTTATTATTTACACATTCTTTCAATTTAGTTCTAATTTTAAATTAATAATAATAAACTATTTAATTAAGTGGTGACACGTGTCAACACCTTATTGAGGGACTTTAATTAAGTGGTGAAACCAATAGCTTTACCACTGAACCAAGCACAACTTTGAGCTATAATTCTCCAGATATAATATATACCTCTTATTAGATTCTACATTTATAAGCCAAAAGCTCAAACGCTAAACACTAATTTCACATATATAAATCTTAAATCCTAAACTCTAACCTTAAATATTTCAAATTAAACCTCAAACTCTAAATATTTCAAATTAATTCCATGCTAAATATTTTAAATTAAATCCTAACCCCCAAACCCTACAAATTTCAAATTAATTACACGCTATATATTTCAAATTAAACTCTAAACCCTAAATATTTCAAATTGATTTCAAACTAAATATTTCAAATTAAACTCCAAACCCAAACCTTAAACCCTAAAAATTTTAAATTAATTTCACACTAAATATTTTAAATTAAACCCTAAATATTTCAAATTAATTTCACGCTAAATACTTCAAATTAAACCCTAAACACTAAATTTTATTTGAAATATACTTATATTGAATTAGGGTTTAGAGTTTGAGGTTTAGAGTTTAATTTAAAATATTTAGCATGGAATTAATTTGAAATTTTAGGGTTTATGGTTTAATTTGAAATATTTAGCGTCAAATTAATTTGAAATATTTAGGGTTTATGGTTTAATTTGAATATTTAGCATGAAATTAATTTGAAATTTTTAGGGTTTAGGGTTTAGTTTAAAATATTTAGCATTGAATTAATTTGAAGTTTTTAGGGTTCGGGGTTTAATTTGAAATATTTAGCGTGAAATTAATTTGAAATATTTAGGGTTAGAGTTTAGGGTTTAAGATTTATATATGTGAAATTAGTGTTTAGGGTTTGAGCTTTTGGCTTATAAATGTAGAAACTAATAAGATGTATGTATTATATCTGGAGAATTATAACACAAAGTTGTGCTTGGTGCAGTGGCATAGCCATTGACTTTACACTTGAAAGACCCAAGTTTGAATCCTTCTTAGCACAGGTGAAGAGAAATTTATTTTCTCCCTCAAATATAAGTAATTAAAGTCCTCCAATAAGGTGTTGACACGTGTTACCACTTAATTAAATAATTTATTATTTTATTAGTTTAAAATTAGGATTAAATTGAAAGAATGTGTAAATAATAGGGACCAAATGTGTAATTTTTAAATTTTTCTGTCAATTGCCACATCGCATTTTCGTCACTCCACCGTTAGGTTTTTAATGGCGGTGGTCAAAATAAGTTGATTTTATAAGTTTGGTGGTTTGATTGACGATTTCTATAGTTCGATGGTTCAAATAGGTATCCCCAATTTATTTGGTGGTCAGCAGTGTAGTTTTCCCTTTGATAAAAGAAAGCAAAATATTTTATTAATTCAAGAAAATGGCTTATTTATTAATTTAATTTGATCATCAATATTTAAAAATTCTGTCAATTTAATCTAAAAACATATATCAATTTTTCGATAACATCTTATCCCATCTTATATATTTTTAGGATTATAAATTAAAACGTCATATTTTAATAAATTGTACAAAGTCCCGTAAACCTTTTAACTCCCTAACTGGAATTTAACTTGCATGGGTAGTTACTCAACCACACTATTAAATTTTAATTTGGGTTTCACTTTTATTAGTGTTGGTTATTCCTATGACAATTCGTACATTCATATGCATTGGCATTATAATTTATTTGTCCTAAATTGTTGGGAATTTTTTTGTGTTGGTGGAATGTATTGATGATCAAATTGAATTAAGATATTGAATCATATTAAAATTATGGCCAATTTAAAAATAAGTATACATAATGAGAATAAAATGTGTAATTATATAAAATTAAAAAAATAATAGTATGTAACAGTGTGCGTCGCACATTCTAGAATTTTTGTTATATTTAATATTTTTCTTAAGGGTAAATCGTTGATTGTGGGCATTTTACGTTTTACATAGAGTGCTTATGTTTATAGCGTTTTGCAGAAGAGAAACGTTAGACACTTCAGGGGAGGAATTAAAACAGTTTCTGATTTGCTTCATTTTTTGAAATATATTGTTCGTTTTTGATTGAATAGAAAATGTATAGATAGAAATGATACTGTAAATATGAGATTGTGTACAGATTGGGGTTGATGTAGCTCTTTATATGCGTATATGTTCTTTGGAGTAGCAATTTTATCTGCTTTTGGATAATAAAAATGCTCAACTTATTTTAAAAAATATATATATTTTATTAATAATTCTTTTATTAAATAGTGAGGCATTACATTTTCATATCGGAATTTAAACTTATACAAAATGGGACAAAATAAATATCTTTAGCCACTAACTAATTAATAAATTTATGTGTATTATTTTTTTTGTTCATAATGTGTATTATTTTTAAGTGGGGTAATATTTTTTATTTAAATTGGAATCTATGTATAATTATTACGTTACGTGTGAGTTCTCTCACTATAGGTGGATTTTCTACATTTTTTTGGCCATAGGTGGACTTTCTACATATCTATTATAATCTAAATCGTTGTATATTACAATTAGCAATCCGATTATATTTTCACACCGATTTAATCCTAATTTTAATTGTTCATACATTTATTATTTATAATTGTATAAGGGTAAAATTTTGATATACATGTCATGTAAAACTAACTTTATACAAATATGCATATTTACGTTATAAAATCTAAATCCTAAATTTGTAACCCTAATCTTAAAAAATTAAACCTTAAACTTTAAATTGTTACTCTAAATTCTACGACTTAACCCCTTAAATTTTAAACTCTAACCCCTAAATTAAAAGACACATATAAACTTTAATTTACACGACATGTGTATCAAATTTTTTTCTATTGTATAATATAATTATAGACCTAATTTTCTTTTTTAAAAAATAAAATAAAAGATCATAATCTATTATAAAAACATTTTATTGATTATTTTATATTTTAAAATGTATAAAAACAGAAGGCAGCATCGAAAATTGAGACTCTTAATTATGTATTTATGTAGTAGGATAGTTTTTCTACGCTAGATGAGCTTTAACGAGCACCACTATTGACGAGCACCGATAAATTAATTTATAAATTTTTTAAATCTAAATTACTTAATGTGTAATTATAATTTAAAAAAATTAAAAGTGAAATTTAATTAACATACATTTTTTTCATTTTTTATTTTATTTTAAACATTATTAATTAAAATAATTTATCCCCAAATTAAAGAACTCTATATTTTTTTTTGAAATTAACTCAATTGTCGTCGCTGCCACCGTCGCCGACCACCGACGACCACTGCCACCCTAGGAAGGAGAACGAAGACGTTCAGTGGCGGCGGTCAGAGGCGAGCGGCGGCGATTGTCGACGGCGATAATTAGGTTAATTTCAAAGAAAAATACCTAGAGTTCTTTTATTTGGGAATAAATTATTTTAATTAATAATATTTAAAATAAAATTAAAATGAAAAATATATATTTTAATTAAATTATACTTTTGATTTTTTAAAAAACCATAATTACGCATTAAGTGCTTTAGATTTAAAAATTTTATAAATTAATTTATCGGTGCTCGTCAATAGTGGTGTTCGTCAAAGCTCGTCAAGCGATATAGAATTTTCCTTATGTAGTATATCAAATTAAAATACTACTAACAATCAGTTAGTTTAGTGAGATGAGGTATTGAATCTCTTAAATAAGATAAATAATTCGAATTTTGATATTTTGAATGAAAAAATTAGATTAAAAGAATTGCACCCATATTGAGTTTTTGTAAAATTTAATCTAAATTAATTGATTTAAGAGTTAAATACCAATTATAATAAAAACATTGATTATCACCAAAAATTGTTGGATATTATGATAAGAGTTAAGACACGTCACACCCTAGAAGAGACAACCTTATTAAAAAAAGAAGAACCACAATTCCTGAATTTGGACGGTACAGAGTAAAAAATGATTTTTTTAATTAAAAAACTAATCAAACGGCGAATAAAGAGGGGACGTTTTCAAAGAGGCATGAGGGGTATTTCAGTCAAAATAACAGAATTCGAATCCCACCATTAAAAAAATAATTTAAAAATTAATACACAATTTTTTGTGTTACATATCTTTAATAAAAATCAGTTGCACTTTTTCGGTGCTCCTATTTATATCCTCACACAAAAAATAAGTTTAAAGTTTAGGGTTTAAGGTTTAAGGTTGGGTTTGTAGCTAAGGTTTAGAAAATTTAAGATAAAGTGTATTTTTTAAAGTGTATGGTTTAAGATTTAAATTTTAAGATTAAGACTTGAATTTTAATTTTTTAACATTTTTTAATATTAGAACATAAAAAGTGACACCTAAAAGGGGCAAAAGATTTTTATCCGGTATTTTTGGGAAGCAAAGCAGGGGCGGATGCATATGGTTCCATAGGGAACATATGCATCCCCATTTTTAGGGGAAAAATTTAAAAATATAATTTAATTTGTAAAAAAAATTATTTTGTATACCCATTTATAAAAAAAAAAAAAGTGTATTAAAATTTTTAGACCTCATTTTTTAAATCCTAGATCCACCACCGAAACAAAGGCCCTAATCTAAGAAATATCCACCGTTTATGTCTCTCAATTAACAGCAAATTATATGACCAATCATGTAGCTCCACGTGGATGAAAGAGAAAATATGAACAAGTGGTGGAGCGGAATTACGGAAATAGGTCCACCCATCCAAGGAGGGAAAAAAGCTTAAATACCAAGCCTTGAGTTCCGGCAAAGGGGGCACATACACGGCCACCAGAAACTAAGAGGCCGTATTTCGAAAGAAAAAGAAAGCCCTTAAAATAGAGAAAAGAGGGGCCTAAGTACAAGAATATTCAAAGATAGATTTGATTTTCTATCTGCATTCTCAGGTACTTCAATTCCTTTTAATTTCCTGTTTTTTGCTGTTGTTTTTGATTTTTTGTGTGCTTATTTTACGTTGTTTTTATTGTTAGTTTTAGTAGAAAATTTACTGAATTTTTTTTAGATCTCTGGCGTTTTGAAGCTCAGATTTGAAGGTTTGTTTTTGTTAGAATCTAGTTTTCTTTGATTTTTTTCCGACGTTTTCATCTCTCTGTGTTTGGATCTGAAGTTGAAATGTTGAACAATGAAATCCTCAATGATCGGATCTTAACCTGTTTTGTAGCCGATTTCAGCTACCGATACTTTTATGCTGTAGATCATTTCATTCATGCATACTTGAATTTGATTAGAGATTGTAAAGTATTTTGTTATTGTGATGAAGAAGAATCATGTCGGCTTTATTGTTATTTTATTCTTTAATGGAAGAAGGAATCAAATGCTAGGTAATGGAATCACTCTCAACTTGTTGGGACACACTGAGCCAAAGTTTAACGCGCCGGTTTTAGATTTTCGGCGGCGGTTATGGAATCCTGCTTTGTTGTTTACTCCTCTGCATTTTAATATTAAATATGATAAGAGTCTCAAATTTTCATTTGAACGTGGGTTGCACCTGAATTTCTTTTCAAATACAAAACAACACAAATTATAAGTTAAATTAGGGAGCAAATTGCAAAGTAACGGTAATTTGTCTTTCTTTTCTGGCTGATGTTTTTATTGTTAATTGGGTTTTGATTAATTAAAAATAAATATACTCCCTATTTAGTTTAATTTGTCGCTCAATACCAATTTTCTAATTTATTCGATTCATTTGATTTTTTAAAATTTTAGAATCTAAAATGACAGATACGCTGTTATTGGTAGGAAATGGAAATGATAGATAAGCTGTTACCGGTAAGCAATGAAAGCGATTTGTGACGCTTTTTGATATATATAAAGCCTTGGTTGATTGTTTATCATCACGTGATGACCACCTGCTTTTGAAAGGGGTTCTTTTCATTAAGATTTGTGTAATTGTCATAATTGTTCTTATGTTCAGTCAGTGACAAGCATGTTACGTTATCATAATACGGCTATAGTTAATAAGTAGCATGTGATGGAGGGGCATGAACATTGAATCCGTTTAGGTATGAACTTTTTATTGGTATAAAATTGGTCACATGCAGTTTTGAATAAAAGAAAGAAACCCCAAATCTTCAATGTTAAGGTATAATTTAAAATACAATGTTTCTGAGCGAATATTTGCAGTTATATTTGGTTGATTTATAAGCATCGAATTGTATTTTGTGTTTAACCAGTTTTGGCATCTCTGATCTGTCTCCAGGTTGTGGAACAATGGGTGCTGGTGGCAGAATGTCGGTTCCTCCTTCGCAAAGGAAGTCGGAATCTGGCTCATTGAAGAGAGTCCCGATATCCAAACCACCCTTCACTCTCGGCGAGATCAAAAAAGCCATCCCCCCACACTGTTTCCAGCGCTCACTTTTCCGGTCATTTTCCTATCTCATTTACGACTTCATCTTAATCTCACTCTTCTACTATGTAGCCACCACTTACATCCACTACTTGCCACAACCCCTTTCTTTCGTTGCCTGGGCTGTTTATTGGGCTGTCCAAGGCTGTGTCATGACTGGCGTTTGGGTCATCGCCCATGAATGCGGCCATCATGCTTTCAGCGACTACCAATGGGTTGACGACACCGTCGGTCTTATCCTCCACTCCTCCCTCCTCGTCCCGTACTTCTCTTGGAAGTACAGCCATCGTCGTCACCATTCCAACACCGGTTCCCTCGAACGTGACGAAGTATTCGTCCCGAGGAAACGTAGCTCCATCAAATGGTGGGCGAAATACCTCAACAACCCACCTGGTCGATTCATGACCGTCACAGTTCAACTCACCCTCGGCTGGCCTCTTTACTTGATGTTCAATGTAGCAGGCAGGCCTTACGACGGTTTCGCCTGCCACTACAATCCTTATGGCCCCATCTACAACGATCGTGAACGGCTGCAAATCTATGTATCAGACGTCGGCATCCTAGCCGTCACCTATGGGCTGTACCGTCTCGTCTTGGCCAAAGGGTTGGCTTGGGTCGTTTGTGTTTATGGTGTTCCATTGCTCATCGTTAACGCCTTCCTCGTCATGATCACCTACTTGCAACACACTCATCCAGCATTGCCGCACTATGACTCGTCGGAGTGGGACTGGTTGCGAGGAGCGCTTGCGACTATTGACCGTGATTACGGGATATTGAACAAGGTATTCCATAATATAACAGACACTCACATAGCTCACCATTTGTTTTCAACGATGCCGCATTACCACGCGATGGAGGCAACCAAGGCAATCAAGCCGATATTGGGAGAGTATTATTCTTTCGACGGCACACCCTTTTACAAGGCAGTATTCAGAGAAGCGAAGGAGTGTATTTTCGTGGAACCGGACGAAGGGGAGCAGAGCAGCAAAGGTGTATTTTGGTTTAGGAACAAGCTTTAAATTAGTGTTGCGGTTGCCCATGGCGGTTGCGTGTAGGAGAACTATGTTAACCTGTTATGTTATCGTTAAAGATTTGGGGTTTTGGCGTTTGCCATCACTTCATTTTAAATTATAAAAAATTGAGTTTAGTCTAAGTTAAAGTCATAAGAATTTGAGTTTTGGACTTGATTGAATTTCATGTTTAAAACTCAAACTCAATTGATAAAATTGAACTGTTTGAACGTGTTCAGTTCGATCTCGTTTGCTTCTTGATGTTTGAATTCTTGCAAACTGTTCAATTTAAGTATCAAGATTGAAAACCCTATTGTGAAATGGTTTACATTTTCTGATTACTAATTTTTAAAATTGAATCATTGGACCTGCCAAGCATGGTTCTATATTTGGGCTTCGTTTGTACTAAAGTGTGTAACTAACTACGTTGTTAAGATTTTTGACAAATATTGATGGTAATATCATTCAACAATTAGGCAGTGGGAGTATTTTGAAATACCCAAACCCAACATATAAATGTTACACATTTGGATATAAATATCAAAACTTGAACCCAACATGATTGAACACAATCAGAAAGAGGGATTAATAAACTATAACCAAATAGTAAAAAAAAAACATATACTAAGCCCAAAAAAATAGATAACCTTAAAAGGCATACCTCTTAGGTTGTTTATGCAAATCCTTCAGAGCAAAAAGGCCTTCATTCATGGGGTGAGTGCAGCATTTCCAGTGTCAAAGAATTTTTTTCCTCCTAGTGGATAAATAATGTTGGAAAATAGAGCAATGATTCGAAAAATGAAGGTGCATAGATGGATTTTTCGTATGTGAAGAGAATCCGATATTATTTCTTTTGCCGGAGTAAGCAGCAAAGGTTTGCTTCCCACCATTCCCCAAATGTTGGTATCTGATGAAGGCAGGATTGAATTTGGGGGGATCCTTTACAGTTTATTGAAACTTTAGCAGGCATATTCCATCGATTCCTCATGATCTTTCACTCTCCAATGATGCTTGTAAACTTTGATAGCATTCGATAAGTTTGTAGATAACTACCATACCGCAAGGGAAACCAAGCACAAACATAACATTTTCCCTACATTTTATACGGAGCCCTCTTTTGTTTCTTTGCCGCTATTAGATCGATATCTCCAAATTCCCAGGGTCTTATAATCCCACACAATCTCAGATATCTCATCTTGAGGCAAACTTAGGCCTTCACGTTTAATGGCTCTATGCAAGTCACAGAAGAATTTGGGGTCTTGTAGTCTAATATACTCGTGCAAAAGGTGCTCATGGTCTGGTATCCAATTCCTAGGAAACGGGGTGTAATCACAAGATGGAATCAAAGACATGTGTGAGAACTGAACACCTTCGATCGCATCAACAAGACCCATCCTCAAAAGGTCAGAGTATTCAGGTGCGGAATTGTTGCTACTCTCCCTCAGCGGACGACTAAGATCACGTGAAGCTATCTTATACACCTTGGCACGAGATTTTAGCCTGTACCTAGCAGCATACAGCTTGGCTAAAGAGCTACGGATCACATAGGCACAAAAGCCAACAACTTTCTTTCGGTTATCAGCATATCTATACCAATCAGCCATAGTCTCAAGAAACTTATTCATCTGTGAATTTGTATGTGCCTGACTCGAGTAGAGCATTGGGTTACAAGGCAGAGGTTCGGGATCCTTATCACCCTTGACAAACTGAAGCCGCCTGAACCGTCGAATGCATTGCTGTAAGCTAGCAGTAACCGAAAGCAAAGTCCCTATACCCTTTTGACTTACAATATTCCCTCCACTAGACGTATAACGAAGGGTTGGGTGTATCACTCTCCTACAGATTATATGGTCCAAGAATTGAATTCCTCTACTAATGTGTTCAATCTCCAGTTTAGAATTATCCAACCTTAACCCGAATTTGCTCTCACAAAACTCGATTATTTCCTTTCTAATTTGCACTGCTTCCTCTCTTGGTCCTCGAATGCCAATCAAGAAATGACCTCCGTATCTTATGTAATCCATTTTCCTAGTTTTCTCTCTACCGCTAGAAGGAACAAACTCAGGCCAAGAAGGGTTGTGGCATCCATCATCGATGCTATCCTTCCATATCGAATCGAGCTTAGACGGCCTAAAAAACGCAACTATTTTCTCTTCCATTACTTGATCCAGTTCATTAAGACAGACATTAGCAAGTAAAGGACTAACAATTCCACAATAACCATAAGAAGGTACCTTAGCAGCTTCCTCGGGAGCAAAATCGAAGAAAGTCCTCAACCAATAAGGGTCCGGTTTAGGTTCGTTCTCGTTCAAAATTCTCTTCTTGGTAGCTTTTCTCTTTTTCCTTCTCTTGCTCTTCAAATCTCCACCACCACCACCACTATCATAACTCTTTAATCTCCTCTTAACACGCACATTAAGCCCGGATTTAATCAAATTCAATACTTTCCTATCTTTTACAACCTTTTGAAGATAACCCATCATTGCATCCACATCCACATTATCAAATAACTCAGTCAAATCACCCTTTAAAAACCAAAGATACCCAGCAAAGTTGCTTCGAATAGTGCGGATAACTGTATGGGCATTCCTTCCAGGCCTAAAGGCGTGAGATTTACCTGAAAACCGGGCTTCGAAAATCGGTTCCAAAACCATCAAAAGAACCTCCTGGACAACCCGGTCTTGGAAACAAGTCTCAGGGGATTCGAGCATGGCTTGAAGTTTCCTCTTTGAGATCATAGTCGTATACGGCTTGTCGTTCGGGCTACGTATGAGCTGGTTGGTCTTGTTGTTCCACTTGAAACGGCTGCCGTGCACGACGGCGTTACGGAGAGAGAGAAGGGAATTGAGGGTCTGGGTGTGAATGGCGTTGCGGGGAGGGAACGTGCCGGTGAAGTGAGCGCAAGAGCGTTGGTAGGCTAAGACCCAAAGGTCTAACTTCGAAAGGAAGCCGGTGAGGTTCGGGAAACTGGCGTTTGGTGGTGAAGAGAATGATTTGACCCATATCGAGAGACAGATATCAAATGGGTCCTGCTTCAAAAGAGTGTATGGATCCGATTCGGATGCCGAGTCGTGAGTTGAGAGAATCGAAAGGGAAGAAGAAAAGCGAGGGGAACTGGAAAGGAAAGGGAAGGATTTTGGATTTGGAATGTAGGGAAAGTGTTTGATGATTTGCCTCAGTGACATTTTTACTTCTGAAGGCGATGGCTTCCTTCTTCCCGGGTTTTTTCTTTTCCCCTTTATTATCTATTTGATGGCGCCATTTCAAAGGGTTTGTTCTGTTGCGTACACTCGACATTTGTGTATATGCATTTGTTATTTTTTAAAAAATTATTATTATTATTTTATTTAATGTAAATATAAACCCAATTTTTAAGATTTTTTTTAATTTTTATCTAAACCTAATCCTACTTAGAGAAAATACGAAAAGAACTCTAAAATAATAGAATGGCTTTGTTTGCTAAAGAGCAGTTTGAACAAAAATTAGAGGTTCGAGACATAATTAGAGGTTTCATCAGTTAAATCCGCTAATATTATTGTTTGGTGAACAGCGAATTGAAAGAGCGAATTGGAGTGAAATCGCTAATTTTGAAAAAAAACTCCTGATATGAGCTTTTTGAGATTAGAGATTTGATATTAGAGTTGTAAAGACTCTTTTACCCTTACCAATTACCAAAAATCTAGAAATAACCTAAATTAAATATTTTCTCACTTTATTTATAAGCTAATCCTATTTACTTTTTTCTTCTTTTTATTATCACATATTTATATGTGTATTTAATTTATTAATTAATTAAATTATATTAAAATAATTTTTATAAATCTAATTAATATTAATTAGATACAAAATATCAATAATTAATAAATTATTCAAATAAGTATTGACATGTCCTTATGTGTCATTTTGTTTGTTTAAATAATCTAACAGTTATCAGTTATTAGTTAATTTTACCAAATATTTTTATGCAATTAGCTAATACAATATGCTAGTCAAATCAGCTAATGCAATTAGCTAATACAATCTGCTAGTCAAATCAGCTAATGCAATTAGCTATCAACTATCCGCTAACTGTCAAACATTGCCAATATTTTTAGTGGGTCTAAAACTTCCGACTTAAGAGAGATGAAACATTAAAGATGATCAACTTGACCAACCGAACAAATTTACATGCTCTTAAGATTAAAAGTTTAAATCATAATTTGAGTAATTACTAATATCACTGACCACCACACAAATTAGGGATATCTATTTGGACCATCGAACTATAGAAATCGTCAATCAAACCACTGAACTTATAAAATTAACCTATTTTGACCACCGTCGTTAAAAACCTAACGGTGGAGTGAGGGAACTGCCATGTGGCAATTGACAGAAAAAATTAAAAATTAAAACTTTGGTCAATGTTATTTACACATTCTTTCAACTTAATCCCAATTTTAAATTAATAAAATAATAAATTATTTAATTGAGTATTGACACGTGTTAACACCTTATTGGAGAACTTTAATTATTTATATTTGATTTTATTAATTTATTTTTCCCCTCCAATTAGGTGGTGACACCACCAATTTAGAGGAGAAAAATAAATTTCTCTTCACCTGCGCTAAGTAAGATTTGAACATAGGTCTTTCAAGTGTAAAACAAATGGCTTTGTCACTGCACCAAGCACAACTTTATGGTATAATTCTCTAGATATAATATATACCTCTTATTAAATTATATTAAAATAATTATATAAATAATAAATTAATATATAAATCATTCGAATATGTTTAGAAAATTTATATTAAAAGTAATTTTTATAAATCTAATTAATTTTAATTAGATACAAAATATCGATAACTAATAAACTATTCAAACAAGTATTGGATATAAATTAATCATGTCCTTATATGTCATTTTGTTTGTTTAAATAATCTAGCAGGTATCAGTTATTAGTTAATTTTACCAAACACTTTTATACAATCAACTAATACAATCCGCTAGTCAAATTAGCTAATGTAATTCGCTATCAGCTAATGTAAATTCGCTATCAGCTATCCGCTAACTGCTAAATAGGGCCAATATTTTTAGTAGATCTAAAACTCATGATTTAAGAGAGATGAAATATTAAAGATGATTAACTTGACGAATTGAACAAATGTACGTGCTCTTAAGATTAAAAGTTTAAATCATGATTTGAGTAATTACTAATATCAATAATTGGCTAACCCTTTTTCATGCTGAACTTTGAGTATATATATGTATTGGACTACAAATAGTTTAATTTTTCAAATTCATGTTTTGTGAGATCATTATCAGGTTGTGTAGGTCTTCAATGATCCCAACATAAATTCCAACCTTCTCTTATTATTCCGTTTGATTGTATTATTTTTGTCGTCGTAGCTGGTACATCAAGCTTCTTTGGATTTTTGGTAAAGGTAATATAGTTGTGGATGCGATGAGCAAACTCAACATGAAAATAGATTAATTATTTCCTGCACACCTTTACTCATACTCTTATATTAATTTTGCATTTAGTCCATCCAGACATTTCAGATCTTTCTTTATGTCAAACTCTTTAATACTTAGCTAAGACTTTACCTCATTTACAATTAAAAAATATTTGATAAACTCGTATAAATTGAGTATATTTTATGGCCAATCATTAAGAGGTAGCATACACGAGGAGATTATTTTTTAAAAATATTAAAATTTAATTTCATTGGATTGTTTTAAATTAGGACAAAATAAATATAATGTATAAATTTTACGATTATAATATTATTATATAATGCCACATTAAAAATTTGTTTCAATTTTAAGTACATAATGACATATTTATAATAATATTTTAATTAAAATATTTGTTTATAAATTGGGTTAACTACTGGAATAGTTGTTATGTTTTACCCCAGTACAGAGTTGGTCACGAATTTTGAAAAACGACAAGTAAGGTCATTTACGTTTTCGGGGCGAAAATTTTTTGTCACTGAACCATTTGTTGTCGTTAAACATTGACGACTTGCTGATCTGGCAACGAAAAAATAAGGGTAAACTACTGCAATGGCTACTAAAGTTTATCCCATATACATTTCTGCTCCTCAATTTTAAAAATAAACATTATGGTCACTAGTAAAAAGCTTTTTTTATAATTTCACCCTTAAATTTTTAAAATTTTATTTTTCAACCCTAAAACTTTACAACCAATCAGTACAATAATATTATAAAGGCTTAAATGAAAATAGGTACCCAAAGTATACCCTTTTTGAATTTTAGGTTCCCAAATTACTCATATTTAATAACTAAACTTTCAAATTGCTCCTATTTTTTTCACTCTGGATCATTTTTTATTATTATTATAACATGACATGTCATTTATTAATATTATTAAATTAAAAAATTAAAAATAAAATAAAACAATTATTATTATTATTATTAAATTTAAAATATTTAAAAAAATATATTACTTTTTATACACAAACCTTAAAATACAACTTCACCCTCCTTTACCCTCACCCTACCTTTCTCGTTCATCTATGTCCTCGTCAGAAATAGAGACGCTATTACCGTCGGACCTTCTCCTTTCATTTTCTTAACTCTTCATTTGTTCAACTCTTCGTTTGTTCAATTCTTCGTTAAAGCCAAATCGTCTATTGTTCTTTTACATTTTTGGATGCTATTTCGTACAGCTCAATTTTAAACGTTCCTCGTTTTAATTAACTTGTAAAAATTTAAATTTTAATATAACTCAAATCTTTTCAATCTCTAACCATTTCGGTCACTTAAAATTCTTAGAAAAAATAAATTAATTGTCAATTTTTTCAAATTGTCAATTTCTTCAATGCCTTACTTTTTAAATGTTCAAATTACCTTTTCTCCAATGCCATTTAAATTCTTGTTGACGATGTAAAAAAATAAATTATGTCAAAATAAAACTTCTTCAAGATTTCAGATTTATGAAATCATATACAAATAAGTTATTCTCCAGTAATATTATATTGTTTACTTGTAGTTTAGAGAAAAAGTTGAATCCTTCAATTCAATTTATCAAGAAAATTTTAGAAAATAACAACGAAGACTTGTTCAAAGTTGTAATTTAAGTTTTAGAAAATAATAAAAATAGTTTTATTTTATTTTTAATTTTTTTAATTTAATAATAATAATAAATGACATGTCATGTTATAATAATAATAATATAATCTAGAGTAAAAAATAAGAGCAATTTGAAAGTTTAGTTATTAAATAGGAACAATTTGGGCACCTAAAATTCAAAAAAGGTATAATTTAGGCACCTATTTTTCATTTAAGTCTTTATAATATTACTGTACTAATTGATTGTAAAGTTTTAGGGTTGAAATATAAATTTTTAAAAATTTAAGGGTGAAATTATGATGAAACATTTTTAGCGGTGACCATAATGTTTATTTTTTAAATTTGGAGAGCAGAAATGTACATGAGGTAAACTTTAGTGGCCATTACAGAAGTTTACTTTTATTTTTATAAGTTGTCAATGTTTAACAGCAACAAACAGTTAAGTGACAAAAAGTTTATGCCCCGAAAACGTGAGTAACTTTATTGGTCGTTTTTCAAAATCGGTGACAAACTCTGTATTAGAGAAAACATAAGTAACTATTACAATAGTTAACTCTTATAAATTTTTGAAGAAAATTCCTATTTATGATCTTAAGTGATATTATATTAAGTTTATCACAGCTAATAAAATCTACACTTGTCCCCTCCTATGATTTTGCCACGTCGTCATCCAATTCTCCACTCTAATTCATCATCACCGTTGATAAATACCCAACCCATGGATTATACAATGAGTACAAATACAGAGAATCTTCCCTCCATCTTTCTCTCTCTCTTCCCCTTAGGTTTTGCTTTGAATTCTCTAAAAATTTCCCCAAAATTTTCTTCTTAATTTCTAATATTTCTTTTTTTACCTCTCTTCCCTGTGTTCTCTCCAAACAAGATGAAAGATCGCTGACCCAATCCATGGCTGAGTCAAGCCGAACTCAGAAACAGCTCCTCCCGCCATTCAACTCAGTTACTCAGAGCACTTGAAAAGCTCCGAGTTTGCTGGTCAAGATCGTCGGCTGTTAAGGCCAGGTCTTTCTTTTTTCTTCAATAAGTTTTATTTTTACCATAAATTTTCAATGCTTATCTGTTCTTGTATTTAAAGTCTTCAGCTTGATGACATAAAGCTAGGGGTTTTTTCTCCAACATGGGAAGCTGTTAATTTGGGTCTTAGATCTGGGTTTCATGATATTTTTGAAGAAATTAAGGTTTTACTTTCTAGTTTTGATGAAATTGTAATAAAGGAAATGGGTTTTTTTTTTGGATTTGGGTCTTATCAGTTGTTAGGGTAAAAGAAAATTTAGGGGTTTCGGTGAATTTTGTTTATTTTTATGATCCTGTGATATGGGTTTCTTCAATCTTAGGGTAAATTTAAGGTTTTCATATCTGGGCACCTTAAATTTGTGAAGATAATTAGGAGGGTTTATCTGTGGTTATAAAAATAAGGGTTTCTTGGAGCATCTGTGATGGGTGAGGAAACATCTGACACTATGAACCTTGATTTAAATCTGGGTCCGGCCCCTGAGACTGGGTCTGGATCGCTGTTGAATGAAGGTGTAAATGTGGATGATTTAGTTGATAACCCATTCGATAGAATCCGGGAAGCGGTTAGGCGGAGGCGATGGAGATGGCATCAGGTTCCCATTTCTGCTGCAACTCAGAGCCTCTCGGTGGAATTTGATCAATTTAGGGGGAATTCTGGTAGTGTGAATACCACGATGCAGGCAGGTGAGGGCAGTGTTGCGGCCGAGGAAAGAACGAGTGATGTGTCGAAAGCATGTGAAGCCACCAATGGGTTTTTTGAGGATGGGGTTTCAGAAGATAGAAAGGATGTTATCGAGAAGGGTGTTAGCAATGATGGGAGTTTTTTCGATTGTAATATATGCTTGGATTTGGCTCGAGAGCCTGTTGTAACTTGTTGCGGTCACTTGTTTTGTTGGTCGTGCCTCTACCGATGGTTGCATATGCATTCAGATGCCAATGAATGCCCTGTCTGTAAAGGAGAGGTGACAGTTAAAACTCTGACCCCAATATTTGGTCGTGGGAATGTTATCCACGAGCCAGAAGAGGAATCGGGTTTTAAGATCCCTCCTCGGCCCACTGGACGGCGAGTGGATAGTTGGAGGCAAACTATTCAACGGACTCCTTTAAATATCCCTGTGGAGGAGATGATTCGCCGGATTGGAAGCAGATTTGATTTGGTTCGTGACCTGACTCCACCACGGGAGGCCAATGGTTCCCGGGGAACTGTAGAAAGGACTGATTCCATGCTTAACAGGATTTTGACATCTCGTGAGTTCCGAGGAGAGCAAAATGCAGTTGTGCCCCTCGATGATGTTGACTTGACACCTAGCAATACAACCGGTACCGATGCCATGTCCTCCCGGGTTCATTCTTTATACCTTCAACGGCAATCATACTTGCGAAGAGCTGCAAGATTTACTTCTCTGTCATCTGCATTGAGTTCAGCAGAAAGGATGGCTGAGGCATATTTCAGAGGCAACTCGGTGGGAAGAAATCAGGAGCAGCCACCAGCAGTCGTTGATGATAGAGACTCGTTCTCAAGCATTGCCGCTGTAATAAACTCAGAGAGTCAAATGGACACTGCCGTCGAGATAGATTCCGTAGTGTCGCTCTTGGCTTCATCTTCTAGGAGAAGAAACGATGTTTTGAGGGTCTCCGATATCGACAGTGGCGACTCCCGTGCGCATAGAAGGAGAAGACTGAATTAGGACCTAGAAAGATTTCAGATCACATCTCAATGCCATGGAACTGCTCCATAATAGTTTTTTCTTCTTTTAATTGCTTTCTATTTTATATTGCTTTTCCTCTTTACAAAGAATTCTCAGCTTTCAAAAATATTGTTCTCGATTGAAATGTTATCATCCTTTTCTATGTTACCTTCATTTGGAAGCTGTATTAGAACTTGAAAAATGATCTCGAGATTTAAATTTCACTTATTAGTTATTATTTTTTAAATCAATTATCAGTTTGTAAATAATGTCGATTGAGTTGGAAGAGTTATTTTATAATAATGAGTTTTTACTTTATTTAATTTAAGGGTAAAGTACACGGATGGTCACTAAACTATACCTGAAAAAATAAAATGGTAACCAAACTTTCAAAAATCACAAAATAACAATTAGACTTTATGTTTTATAATAAAACGGTAACTAGACGTTAAATTGCGTTAAGTTTCCGTTAAACTTTTAGTATAATAACACATTTAGTCCTTTAATTTTATATAGTCAATCAATTTAGTCTTAATTTAAAACAATTCACTAAATTTAGCCCTCGTTAATTACACATTCTTTCAAATATTTTTTTTTAAAAATAGAGCATTTGATGTTTTATATTTAAATCACATCGAATATTTAATATCTACTTTAAATATTTGATTTAATTTAAAATAAAAAAAATTGATTTGAAGTTTTCATTGGTATTCACCTCGAACAACAGTTCGGGTTTGGTACATCACCTTCCGGTTCAAATTTATCATGTTCTCCCTTTAAAACTGTGTGATGTTAGATTTTCGGATGTTACAATGATCTGATATACAAATTTAAAACATGGCAGTGCGGATTGAAATTCTCTATGTCGTGTCTGGATTCGGTGGAAGTGCACTCTCCTCTTTATTTATCCGAAACAACATCTCTGTTGGTGCATCCGGTGCTCTTTTCAGATATTCAAATATTTGAAATTAATTTTTTTTAAATCGAATATTTTTAAATTAAATCGAATATTTAAAGTAGTTATTAAATATTTGATGTGATTTAAATATGAAACATTAAATGTTCTATTTAAAAAAATATTCGATTTAAAAGAAAAATTGATTTAAAATATTCGAATATTTTGAGTTATTCGAGTTGACACGTCATATCTTAAGATAGAGGTGAGCGTTCGATCGAGTCGAGTAAAAAAATTTTGAGTTATTCGAGTTGACACGTCATATTTTACAACTCAAACTATATTTGAAATTTGTTCGATTCGAACCAAGTCGATGCGAGTTTTCGAGTTCCTATAAAAATTTAATTGTAATTATTTATCATGTTACCATACTTTGAAATTTTGCTTTAATGACCAAATTGAAAGAATGTGTAATTAACGAGGGCTAATTTTAGTGAATTGTTTCAAATTAAGACTAAATTGGTATAAAATTGAAGGACTAAATGTGTTATTATACCAAAGTTTTAACGAAAACTTAACGCAATTTAACGTCTAGTTACTGTTTTGTTATAAAACATAAAGTTTAATTGTTATTTTGTGATTTTTGAAAGTTTGGTTACCATTTTGTTTTTTCGGGTATAGTTTAGTGACCATCCGTGTACTTTACCCTTAATTTAAAGTAACCGAACCAAGTGAATTAGATATTGGTGTTTTATATAAAAAGATTGCATTCTAAATTCGATAAGATTTACCTGACTTGAAAAAGATAAATTTTTGACTTGATTCGAATTATAATTTTATAAATTTAGTTCTATTCAGAAAAAAAAATTAATTAAAATTTGAGTTATAAATGATACTTCTAATATTTCGAATTTTTTGTAATTAGTGAATCATTTTTTAAATTCGAGATCAATCCTTCAATTATGTTTCATATATGTATATCACATTTGAAGAAATATATAATATATCTTATATGATTATAAAAAATTATTTAAATTAAAATATATAAAAAAATCATTTAATTAAAACCAATTAATGCGGTACATTATAAATATTTATGATTAAATATAAACAAAAATTTAAACGACTCAAAAAGTTTAAACAGAACTTAAATTATAAAATAAAATTAATTCAAAAATTTTTAATAGACTCGATCTCACCAACTTTTCAAAATCAAATCATAAACAGTGCATACATTGCATAAAATTTACGTTAAATTTCATACACAGGAGCTATTTTATATTCTCCCACCAAAGAAGATGAAGCTATTCCTATTTTATCTTTTAACTTCGAAAGCTTTCACCGCCCCATCCATGGCGGAGCTCCTCCTAAATCTCTCCTCCACCGCCGCCTTCTTCCTCACGGTTCTCTCATTAACTTCATCCTTTGCCACCATAGAATCAAAGACTTTCTCTCGCGATCTCTCCCCATCGTCAATGGGACTAAACAAACCAGAGAAACTAAGCCACCTCCATTTCTACTTCCACGACATCGTCGCCGGAAAAAACGCCACCGCTATCCGGGTAGCCAAAGCACCAACGACTACAGTCTCGTTGCCGTTCGGTGCAGTGGTGGTGATAGACGACGCTTTGACGGTCAGCCCGGATATCGACTCCAAACTTGTGGGAAGAGCGCAGGGGATTTATGTTACATCGTCGCAGAGTGAAGCTAGCTTGTTAATGGCGTATAACTTTGCCTTCATGGAAGGGATGTATAGTGGAAGCAGCCTCACCGTCATGGGGCGGAACCCGGTGTTTTCCGACGTCAGAGAGATGCCGGTGATCGGTGGCAGTGGAGTTTTCCGGTTTGCTCGTGGATATGCGGAAGCAAGAACTAGTACATATGATTACAATACAGGGAACGCTGTTGTTGAATACAACGTCTATGTTCTTCATCCGGACTCGCCTGTTCAGATTTCCAACGCCCTATCTCCGAATTATCGAAAGAAAATGAGTCAATTTCTTTGCATTTTTATTTTATATTTCCTCATTTTAAAGGTTTAATTCTGATTCTAGCCTTTTTATCATGTTAAAATTTGAGATTTAATTTTGAACTTACATTATATTATAAGATTAGTAGCTCTAAATTGGTAATGCTAATTGTTAGTTCTAAATTGGTAAAGCTAATTGTTCTTTTTTTTTAATTTAATCATCGGTATTCAACTCATTGGTTGACTAATTCAGATTGAGTACTGCAAAAGTTTATTATGAGGTGACTCTCTTAACCCAATTATTTTAATCATAACGTCAGGATTCGAACTCATGACTTTGCTTAAGGTATCTAGTGTCTCAACTCAATAGTGTTATCAAAAAATTAAATTATATCAAACTAGCTTTTTCACACGAAATTGATAAATAAAAATATTCTATATGAATTAATTGATCTCGTGTTTGATTATCATGTAATGGTTTTTAGTAAATTTTTATTTAAATGTTATATAAAAGTATAAAAGACAATAGCTTCACAATAGGGACATAGGCATAACCACAAAGGGATTGTGAGGATATGTGCTATCAAATTTTTTGATATAACGTCATTTTAAAAAAATATTTTTTTAAATATTAACTAAATAAGATTTTTGAGATTTTGATTATCCTAACTTTTTGATTTAAATATTTAACCGATCATTGTTATTTTAATATAAAATAATTTATCTCATCTCAATATTTAATCCTAATTCTGCCTTTATTTGTAAAAGTATTAAAATAAAAACATATTAGTAATAATTTTTCAATCAAATTAATACTTATCAAATTTGATTCATAACTCCAACTTGATTTATTTTATAAATAAATATAGATTCAAGTAATTTAACTTTTTACTAAATGACTTACAAGAGAACAGATTTATAAACTTTGGTGGTTGTGAGAATTAGCTATTAAGAAATCTTTTGACCTCCCCTATCATACCAACTTTGAATTTAAGATTTAATTTCTTTACTTTAATTTAATAAATTTTAATTATTTATTTTCAAGAAATTATAACTAAATATGAGAAGCATTCAGCATAAAGAGTTGTTGCATCTATAACGGGATTAATTCAAGTGGTAAGCAACTTGACATCATTTAAATAAGTTCCGAGTTCGAGATCTTGTGTATGTAGAAAATACCTGCTAAAAAACTCATCTACAAAGGTTAAGTATGTGACCCAAATCGGTTTAAATTAATCAGAACAAATAAGAGAGCAAAAAAAAAAAAGTTGCATCCATAAGCATAATCAGACAACCTAAGCTATGTTTATGGAAAGGACAGACAACCTAATAGGTTGAAACGTTACTGTCGATGCTATTTGAAGCAAAACAGGAGACTCCTTGAAAGGTAATAGAAAAGTTATATATTAGTTGCCTTTCCAACATGAAAAAAGTATTTAATCCTTGAAATTTATATTCATTTTTTATTTAGTCACTGGAATTTTATCCACATTACTCTATAAATTTGGTAATTTTTTAATTTCTAATCCTTTTGATAACATGACATTACCATATCATGATAGAGAATCAATCACATTATCAAAAGGACAAATATTTAACTCAAAAGACTATTGTAGACAAAAACAAATGGGACCATGTTGAGAAAAAATTTCCAAATTTAAGGACTAAATATAGCTCTGTCCCAAAAAAGTTATATTAATTTTCTTATATAAGGATGAATATTGAATCGAATCGAATAAAAACAATTCAAGTGGCAATGATTGGAGATTGCATATGATTGAACATGAAGAGAGAAAACAAGAGAAAAGTATGGCACAATTTGCTTCTTTCAGTAGAATAAATCATGTTATAACACAGTGGAGGCCTGTAAATGCCATCTCTTCTTTCATCACCCTATACTTATAATTGGGTTGCAAATATGCTTACATACTACTTTTGCATCCTAGGCTCTTCCCTATATTTCTCACCCAAACCGAGCACGCAAACGCGCAGATGCACCCAAGCCTAACCGGGTTAGTTTTGTATGTCACCCTCCGAACTACAATTCGTTATCCATGACCAGCAGACAGGCTAAATGGTTGGTTACCATTCGAGGCCATATCAATGCATATGCCATCAATCAATCCTACAGCCCTCTTCTCTACAGAACTCATGAGAATATGCCCTACGGTAGAACCCTAGATGCGTATGGAAAAAGCAAAAATGATCTTGGAGACCTGATGGAATATTATATATATACATACTTGAGAAACACGTAAAAAAGAACAATCCGGTATGGAGTGAGGACCTAATCCCATGCACTTGTGACACCGGGAGCATATCCTCCACCATAATCGGCAGGAACTCCGAATGTAGTGCCACTATTTCCTCCACCGTAGTAATCCAGGTTTTTACCGAATGATTCCTCCCGCCTGAAATCACAACCACCGAAACGCCCTCCAGATCGTCGATTCTTGTTACCACCATACGGAGCCCGGGAGGCATAATGGGTGAGCCATTGAGGTACCTCTTGATTTGCTTCTTGCATCAACTCAGCCAATGGCCTTGCCAGTGACATATTGCTATCGTTAAAGAAAGCAGTGGCCAACCCTGTTTTACCAGCACGTCCGGTCCTACCAATCCGGTGGACATAATCATCGATGTCATTGGGAAGATCAAAGTTGACAACGTGAGCTACGTGGGGTATATCAAGACCCCGAGCAGCCACATCAGTTGCTACTAAAATTGGGGTCTTTCCGCTCTTGAAAGATCTCAACGCTAGTTCCCTTTCCTGCATACAAACAACCCCGTAAAGACGTGTACTAGGCAAATGAAGGTAAATAGCATATCACCGCAATAACGTTTTTCATAAGCCAAACTATATTGAACAAAGGAAAGATAACAGCCCCTTTTGGATACTAGTATTTTAAGTCAGCAGCAAGAATAAGCAAAATACTCAACTCTCACAGCTCAGGCTGCTCAACTACCCAGCTATTGGCTGAATGTTTGTATGTACCAGCTTAGGGTCAGTTTTTTAAAGACTCTAAGAAAACTTATCTGAGAAGTTTTTCGAATAGTGAATGGACCTCTAAAGATGAATTGAATACAAGAGAGAATGAACACATACATCACCACCCACCAAAGACATGGACAAGTATATCTAATAGATACCATAATGCAAAATCTAGATCTTCTGGCTAATTCAGGCTCCAGCAAAATTCTTAATCTTCGAGTCTGCATCTGGAAGCTATGTTATTCCAACTCTTTATTCTTCCTGAAGTAACCATATCCAAACCCGGTCTGACGTGAATCCAAACAAGGGTATGAGGATACGATTCTCCAAAGATCCTCCAAATACATGGAAAAACTTTAAAGGAAATTGAACATTCCCATGGTGGACATATACTCGTATCCGGCACTCAGACTCGAGTCTGAGCAACATAGTCTAGAGCCACTGGAAAGGGTGTAACGCTCAATGGAGAGTAAATAAGACTTGCATATAACATGGGCGACAAAAAGTTAATCATATCAACCAGTACAACAATTAAAAGAACAAGTATATCATTCCACACAACTAAGCCTCATTCTTTCAAAAAGGTTTCTTTCAAAAAAAAGAAAAGCCTCATTCTTTCACTTCTCTTCAGCAAATTTATTTCTCAACAAATTACCTGTTGACTCCTATCACCATGGATGGTCGTTGATGGGAATCCATTAATGCACAGCCAATGCTCCAATGAGTCAGCTCCTTTTTTAGTCTCCACAAAAACCAAAGTCAAAGCTTGCTGTTAAGTCAAAGACACACAGCTATTAATTGTCACCCCGTACAGAAATTATTCATCAAACAAATATACTGAGTAATACAGTATCTATCTTCAATTGAAAGATATAAGGATAAAGGAACATAAGAAAGCCCATAAAAAGTGGTCTTGCGTTACCTTTCCATGCTCCCCATTTTCCCTCTGTGCATGCAGAAGATCCATAAGATGGCTTCTCTTGTCAGACTCGGGAACAAATTCAACTCTTTGAACAATTAGATCTGTACTTGAGCCAACCCTCCCAACAGCCAAGAATATGTAATTTGAAAGAAAATCGGAAGCAAGTCTCTGCACAGTAACCATTTGCAAAAGAATTATGTGATTTAGTTTGGAAAGTCTTTCTTTTTATTACCGAAAACTCTACTGTCATCAAAATTGCATTTGAAAATTATTCTAAAGCAAGAAAATACAACGTTTTCACTTTGTTTTGGATTGGTATGTTTTGAAAGAGGGATAGCACAACCCCACCCAACCAAAATCACATATCAGAAGAACTTGAAACATTTTACAATTATAAGTGCAAAACAGATATATGAAAAATGCCAAAAAATACAACTTCAACCATAACAAAGAAACCATATTTAACAATTATTACCAACCTGTATCTCTCTTGGAAAGGTGGCACTAAACAGCATTGTTTGTCTCACGCCCCGATTAGGCATATCCATTTGTTCCACTATCTTCCTGATTTGTGGCTCAAAACCCATATCAAGCATGCGATCCGCCTCGTCAAGGGCCAAGTACCTAATCGCCTGCAAAGACACTCTGGCCCTCTCTAGCAAATCAACCAGTCGTCCTGGAGTTGCCACAAGAATATCAACTCCTCTCTCCAGCTCCCGCAACTAAGTATGGAACAAAACAATAGCAAACAAAACCAAAAAAAGAAGAGAGGAAGCAATCAGAAATCAGATATTGAGAGGCAGGGGTTTGCAAGGAGACCAACAAGGGAAAGACACCGGAGACATTTGGAAAAAGAGAAAAAATCCATTAGAACATAAAGTGAAAAGCCAGAAAACATGAGTAGATATAAAGACATAAATTAAGTTTCCTCGATATAGGACCTATGTTACTCGGTTCATTTTTAGAGACATTTTTCTTTAAGTACCCAAGTCTGACATTCATGTCAAGCGTATATCCAAACATTGGTAATGCAGATGCCTCAAACATATATAACACCCAAGTTCAAGTAACATATATCAAAACAAGCTAATATCGCTATCACCACAATTCAGCAAAATCACATCTTCCACAGAGAATGCATCTAATAGTTTATGAAACATAACAGACTCCTTCCTTCCACACTCTTAATGAAGATATTATGATTAGACGAAAATGGCAGCAAACTACAATACATTTGAAAAAAAAAGGAACTAGTTGAATCAAAATCAGCAATGTATCCTCACCATTGTTCCTCTTATCAATAAGTAGACCTCTCCTCCTCTCTCGGTTCCATTAGTAAATAAAAAGTGAAAATAAATAAATGAAAACCATAATTTTTGCAAAGAAATCCTAAAATCTATTTCAATATTTTGACAAATGTCAAAATATAACAGGCCAAATTTGTATCACAAATAGATATATAACATAGAAAACTGAATCAGTTTAGCATGAAACATGGTTAATAGAACAACTAAACACATCAAATAATATAAATTAATAATGATTTGCAAAAACCTAAATTGATGCAATAACAACCTGTTGGTTAATCGGTGCTCCACCATAGGCAACAACCACCTTGACACCAGTTTGATACGAGAACTTTTTGGCCTCGTCATGTATCTGAAAGTGTATTCTTATCAGAAAAACACATCAAACCATTGAAAGAAATTACTTGTTCTAACTTCTAAGACTCTCACCTGACAAGAAAGCTCTCTTGTGGGAGATAGAATGAGACCGAGAGGGTATACAGTTCGTCCTCCGCGCGATCTCTGTACATACTGATCTCGCATAATCCCAGTAATAATGGGAAAGCAAAATGCAGCTGTCTTACCAGACCCAGTTTGAGCACAAGCCATCAAATCTCTTCCTGCTAATGCGATAGGGATAGCATATCGTTGAACCGGAGTAGGTTTCACATACTTACACCTCCTAATGTTTTGATTCATTATTTCTCCTAAATCTATCTCAGCAAACGTATTTACAGGCAGTGGTACATTTTCACCACTAATTTCCACCGGAATATCTTCATATGCATCGAAATTGATCACCGTGAGCTCATGTTCACTAAAACCTTGTTTCACATCATCTACTTTATCATCATTAACAAATGGGTTTACTTCCCTCTCTCTCCTATCCCAGCCTCCACCACTTCTATTATTCCGGCCACTGCTGCCACCATCTCGTCCAGGTGCAGCATAACCATTCCCCTGCCCCTGACGCCCGGATTCAGGCCTAATCCCGCCACCGCTGCCCCAACGAGACCCACCAGTGTTCCCGCTAAAACTTGGCCTATCAGTGGGCGGACCTGACGGGGTAGGTGTGTCGGCAGCTGAACTGCTGCGAAGGTGGGGAGGGACATAAGTGGAACGAGTAGGACGAGGAACGGAATTGTTGTTTGAAACGGCAGTTTCAGATGGAGAGTTTGCCACAGAATCTGCCCATGAAGTTCTCATAATTTCCCAAACCCAAGAAAACCCCAGAAAAATAGAAAAATCCTAACAAAAACCTAATCAAACCCCAATAAAAAAACAAAAACCCAGAATTCAAATGCCTTCTTATCCACTCCCTTTCCGTAATCAAACGAAAATGCAATTAATATAATAAAACCCAACAAAATGAAGAAAAAAAAAAGAGAAAGAAGATACGAACTTACAAAAGAAAATAAAAAAATCAAAAACCCAGAAACAAGAACAATGCGAATTGATGAGAGAAACAGCAGAACAAAAAGGAAATTGGGGTTTGAGAGGGGGGCAGTGGGTACCTTTATGGTATTGGAAAAACTGAAAACAAAGCTTAAATTGATTTCTTGGTGTTTTCTTCTCTTTTCTTTGGATTTTCTTAGGCATTCGATGTTGCGTGCAGATTGCAGCTCAGGAAATGAGAGAGAGTGAGAGAAAATCTACGAAACATAGTTTGGTGACCGTACAATTTGGGGGGCTTGCCTTCTAATTAACGGCCCGTCTCCCTTCGCCGTCTTAAATAAATATATATTATAAATAATTCTTAACCATTATCATTTACAAACGCTCATTTTTTAATATAAAATGCGATGCTTTTATTAGACGTACTTAAATTATAATTCAAATTTTAATTTGATTACAAACTTCAAAATATTTACATCTTAACATAAATTTTACGTAAAATATATTTAAAAAATATGAATCAAAATTTATGCATTGTAACTTACTGTACAAGTTTTTGAATATGATGTGTTGCAAAAAAAATGATCCTGTTAAATTTTAATGAAATGGTTTCTTTTTAGTATTTAATATTCAAATTATTCATACAATATATATACACGTACATATAGATTTCTTTTTTTCAAAACATAACATTCATTAATTTAAAAAGGAAAATAAACAACAACAGAACACTAAAGATCTCGCATACGTACGAGACAAACAAACAACCGTGAAAATAAACAAAGGTCATGCAAGACCTGAAAGCCATACTAGACCTAAAAACAGACAGAGCACACTCAAAGCTCCTAACAGACAACACCTGCAGCAAAGGTAAACAATGGTCGCCAAAGGACCGCGCTGAAACCCACAAGGCCAAATCGAAGATAAAGCTGGGACACCCAGATAGACACTTCCATCGGTAGGACCGTGGATCGTGTTTTTTAAAACAGTGAAACCTGGACGATACTGGAGCAAGCTATTACGTAAACACCATAATTTCTTCTCGGGATAAAAGACAGTAGGCGTGCCTGAGAGCTCTATCCAGAGGCAGGCTTCCAACGCATAAACGTTGGTCCTTGTCAAGGCATCGCCCACTTTACCCCAGATATGAGGAGAGCATGAAGTCACTGGGCCTCCTCCCAATCTTGGACCACCGTGAACTCTATTACCGAATAAACCTAAAAGAAGCAAACGATAAAGCCCAGTTCCTCCCGGATCCCAACGAAAATTCAGATCAGAAGATTTTCAAAAGCCCACAAAAGTAAAAAAAACCAGCATTTCTCCATATCCCGTAAATCAAGGATTTGCTCGTCTTAATATGAGAAAGACATGACCATATCCCGCAAAATTCAGTCAACCTAAGCTGAAAGAGAAAATGTCCAGCACTGGTGACAAAGTGCCCATGTGTGAAGGGACTTGTCAAAAAGGGGAAGGGCAAAAATGCCCTTGCGATTGTCTCATTCTCCAGGGAAGTACCTCGCAGATTCACCAAAGCATTATTAGACCAATTGTCGGCAAACCGGCGAACGCTGTAAATAGATGTAGACTGAACTGAACGCCCTTTCATTTTTCGCTTTTCCAACCACAGCACCACCTGGTTTTGATAGCTTCGATTGCCACCGGCGCCCAAGACCAGCGGGTTTGGAGCACTACTACGATTTCCGGCAGAAAATGACCGGAGAAAGCAAAGACCCGAAGAAGAAAACCGCAGGCCTGCTGGCCACCCATTCCTCAGGCCACCAGGATCAAAACACACACATGTTGGCTCAACACTTCGCCGGAACAAATATAAACGAAAGGCTAAAAGGTAACGCAGGGAAACTAGGGCATCCACCGGCAACCACCGTTCGTGCCTTGGAGCTCCTAAGATCTAGCACTAGAAAGAGTAAATGTAGGGCAAGGAGACAGGGGATCTTAGGCGAGGACGACGTTTCCGGTGCTCAGCGGCCACAAAGCCGGCCAAAGGGCTTGCTTCATTGAGTTTTGCGGCAACAACCGCCGATGGGGTCCTGCCACGGGTGCCAAAACCGCTCGCAAACTGCCTGCTTCCCGCCCTCGATTCTCCACCGCCGCAACTCCTACGAGCAAACCATCAGTCAACCTCGTCCCCTAAGATGTCGGGCGATCTGATGGCCAACTGACGGCAACGAAGCCCTCCGTGCAGAGACCAAACAAAAGGCCATCAGTCAACCTCGTCCCCTAAGATGTCGGGCGATCTGATGGCCAACTGACGGCAACGAAGCCCTCCGTGCAGAGACCAAACAAAAGGCAGGATCCGATAGATCAAAACAGTCGTCTGAGGCCCGGGGAGCTTTGGGTGGGAGAGAGCCTTGGGCGCGTTGTGTTGGGTTTTCATATCATTTTACTATTACACGTACATATAGATTGAGAAGGATGTTAACTGACAGTAAAAATGTATATTTTCATATAGTTTAAATATTTTCTTTATATTTTTAATTGATGATATAATTTTACTCACCCTAAAATTTTGTAATTTCGTAACTCTTAAATTTCAAACATAAATTCTAAAAGTTTACATCTCTTGTCATAAAATCGTGTATGAATCCTGTCCTGTGTGTGCACAAGTATTTAAAAATTAATCCGTGTATTTTAAATATGTTTCACGTACATCCGAATATTTAATGTTTAAGTCAAATGCTAGACTGACGGAAGGACTTGGCTGAAACGATATTGATAATTTAATTTTATATTTTATTTTATTTTATGTTGTACGTTGGGGTTAATTTAACAGCTCTAGAGTTATTTGAAATAAAAAATAACTGCTCAAGGAAACGAAAATGTTATAGGATTTCCAGATAATTTTACACTAAGTGATTTTAGATATAAACAGAGATTCCTCATCAATAAAAAAGAAAAATACCACAAGTTGGGAGCATGTTAAGCTTTTAACTACAACTCTGAATCTATTTCAGACTCTTACTATTAATGGAAAATCTAAGTTCGGTTTACTGAATCGGCCTCTCATGAAAGAAGCAGTTCACACTTCGAGCTCAAACTCGGTGTACTACCGACTACTGTCCATCTAAGGTCGCAAGCGACTCCTTGAGCAGTCTTTGTGCTTCTTCTCGCCTCCTGGACAAGCAAGTAAATTCTGTCATTGTCCAACGGTAGCGGTATATCACGGGATGGCATTTTAACACAACAACCAGTTCTTGTCTCGTAAGATCAGATGAAAAGAAATTTCAACCATATAACTAAACCGGTAAGGTTAAAATTTGATGAGGGCATTTACTAAGGCATTGACATTGATAACATCTTATGACCCTAGAACTCTGAGGGGAATGTCTTCGTCTCCGGTGAAAGGTAATGACAATACGAGGTTAATTCTTCTACATTCTCGGAGTAAAAAATTGGCCCTGGTGAATGAGTGAAAAGGAGAAAAAGAGACATGGGCAGATTCAATTTCATCTATAATACGTGAATGACCTAAGTGGCCCTAACGTATGAGTGAAAAAAAAGAACAAGAATATTCAATTTCTTCCTAGGCCATTAACCATTATCTTAAGTATACATAACGAGGCATTATTGTAATATTCATGACTATAGAGAAAGTTTCAGATAGGCATCAGTGATCACTCAAAGAACAAATTGTTCTCTTTCGGCAGAAAAATGAGCTCAGAGCAGTTTCTCCAATATTTTAGGAACATACCTTTTAATATCCTCCAGAGCCTCTTTACGGCGCTGTATCTGAAGTTCTAGAATGTGAATTAGTGTTGCTCTTGCCTGCAGAAACAAAACACAACCATAGATAGAACCAAGTGAATTCAAAAGCATTTACCAAGCTGAAAAATAAATGTCCAGATAACATGACCATGGTTTTTTACCTGATGAGGACGCAATGAGTTCAGCAAGTGATGCAAGTTCTTGAATAAAAGAGATATCTCCTCCACTCGTCTAGCATATTGTGATGGTCTCTCAACGAGAACATCCGCAAGCTCCAAAATGTGCAGCTGCAATTCTCTGTTAAGTGACCGCAGTTCCTTCTTGAAATCTAGAAGTGGTCAGAATGCTCATTAATAAGTATATCAGCAAAATGAACAAAAATGATCAGAGACTCGGAATATCCAAGGGTCCTATAGCCACATAAACCCGCAGAAAATAATGTATTAAGTACAAATTGAACTAGAAAGTCACTCAAAAAATGCCTCCTGGTTTCCACCTCAAGAAATTTGATTACACTCAAAACATATTCTTATCATCATCACTAATTAATAGAATGTTTGTATACCCATAAGACTCCTTTAAAAAACCAAAAATGAAAAATATTAGCTTAGCCGAATTAAGCATAAAAAATCACCTAAAACCAAATAGCAAAAAGCATGCTAAAATGAACTCGATTTAACGATCTCACAAAATCAAAAGGCAAGATATAAAACTTACCGATATTAGGTCCTTTAGGGTAGAGTTGGCGAACCCCTTGATCTTCCAAACTCGGAAGCACATCATCAGTCTACATCCAAAAGAAACAACATAAATATAATTCACCAATTGTAGCAAGTAATTTGCAAATAAAATGAGAAAACTCACGGTGTAGTTGCCACCAAGGCAAACGTAGGTGCCTTCAATAGGCGGCGGAGGCTCCGGTGCCGATTTAGGGTTCTGTAAGTAATCTTTGTAGAGCCGATAATACGGCGGTGGTGGTGGGTATGTAGCCGTCGCCATCTCTAGCACCCTAATACTTAAAAACACCAATATTTTAAAGATTTAATAAAAAATCCAAACAAAAATCAAGCTTGGTAGCCAAGAGAACACTTGAAAAATTGAAGGTGAAAAGCAACAACGTATAATAAATAGAACAAATTTCCCAAAAGGGGTGATTATATTGCCAAAACCTGATGAAAAAGCCAATAAGCCCAGAATTTACCCCAAGTAATTCTACAAACCAAAGAGTTCAGCTATCAACTTAATTACATTTCCCCTTTACTTGGAACATAGACATTCCCCACGGGATTTTAAGGTCACGAAATCTTATCAATGTCACTGCCTTACTAAATTCCCTTCCCAATTATCAACCTAACTAGCATAGGTATATTTGCGGAGCTCCTTTCATAAATTTCTCAAAATTCACATGAATAAAGAGATCGTTTTTCTTCGTTTTCCTAGACAAATCGGAAACCTAAACACACACAAACACGAAAGGCAAAAAAACGCCGCCACCGACGGCTGAGGCACAAATTTTAACCGAAGAAATAAGAGTTACCTGGGTGTTGAAGGTACGACAGAGTTTCGCCAACGAGGCTATTGATCTGAGCTTTAAATCGGAAATTGCAAGGGGCTTGGGTCTTCAACTACCAGTAACTATATTAATAGGGGTTGAGCAAAAAAAACACCATATTAGTAGGGAAAATAGGTTGGACCGGTCTGAAAATTGTAAATCTTATTGGGCTGATTTAGTCATTTTCATTTTCTTTAGTTCGATTTGAATTTTGAAAATGAAGTCCAAACATTTTGGAAAAAATAGGCATAATAACAAATTGAACCCCCTTTGTTTATTCCTTTTGTTAATTTGGTCATTATTTATTTTTAAACCTTATTCGACTTTCAACGGAAACGTCAATTAAAATACCTAACTTTTATAATATTGACGTGGCAATACACGTCTCTTCGAACTAATTTAAAATCATTTTTCTTAATTTTAAGGGTAAACTACATAAATGACCACCATACTATTGGAAAAGTTGTGATTTGACCACTTTACTTTTTTCGAAGCAATTAAACCATCATACTATTAAATTGAGTGCAATTTAACCACTAGCCGTTAGAGATTAACGGTAGGGTGACGTGACAATTAAAAAATAGATGTCTAATTATACATTTGATCCTTATTATTTACACATTCTTTTAATTTAATAAAATAAATTAATTAAATCCCTCCAATAAGATAGTGACACGTGTCACCACCTAATTAAAGGAAGAAAAATGGAGAAAACACCACATGCGGTTAAGGGGAGTCAAACTTATGACTCTTAGCAAGAAAGAATTTTGGCTTACCACCACGCCAAGTGCTATGTCATAATCCAATACCTGCAATATATTATATGTAGTTATGTTTTGTTAATGGCAAGAAAAAAATCTAGATTAAAAAGACTCAAACATGACACATTGAGACATATAAAAACATCTAAATAAACCAAATAAATCTAATAATTTCATATAATATATTGCAGATTATATTACTCTGGGAGGCCAAAACCAGCTATGATGTAATCCATTCCTTGTTTCAGAAGATGCTTTATACATGTATGTTTATTTTGTTTTCATTTCTGTAGGGCATTGATGTGAAAGAATACTATGGGAACTTTTGCAAACGCATTTCAACAGATGTTGACCTACCAGGGGTTTGTGTGCTTTTTAATTATGTTTGTTGATGCTTTGTCCTCAGTTAAGATTGACCTTGTTTGACAAACTGATTTAGGACCATTCTTTAATTTTTGGTTGAGATGAACAAGGGTAATTTTTTTAATTTTTGGTTCGGATGAACATGCATAATTTTAATTAAGTCATTAATGAGTAGCTTATTTTTTTACTTTAATTGGTTTACAATTGGTGTTTATTCTTTTTCTTGATCTTATACTAAATTATTTTTCCTACAACTAGTCTTATTTCTAGTTTTCTCCCTTTCACTTTGGTGGCTTGCTCTTTTTTAAAATATAATTCTTAATCAATATTCTAGTCTGACGTTGATTGGTTTCTTCTTCTTGGTTCATTGTTTTCTCTGATTCTTAGCCTGTTTTTTTCTGCTCAATTTATGCTGCTTGTTTTTATGCAGATAGACTCCGACAAAACTATATTGGTAATTTTAAAATATGATGATAAACTGCAGGATGGCTCAGAGTGTGCTTTCCAGGTACCTTCTACTTTCGTTGCTGGGTATCAGTAGTTTGTATCATAATGTCTTTAGTAGCGCTATCTTTTATTATTGGATGATGATTTTCTTATGCTCTAATTCTACCATTCTTTTGTTACCTAGTGTGCTCTTCTTTATACCACTGTGTACGATCAAAGAAGAATTCGGATTTCAACTTTGTCTCTGACGTGCCCAAGAAACTTAACTAACTTGTTCCGAGCAACCGACTTAGAAACACAATTTGTTCGTTCTTTGAAGCAAGATAAATTGCACAATCTTCCACTCTTTGAGTTGGTTTATTCAGTACTGCTTTATTTTTTTCACCAAAACCTGTTTATTCCATGGCATCTGATATTAAGTTTCCACAGGAAGAAAAGTAACTTTATATGTTTAATTCTTATCTTGCTTTGCCTTTAGTTGCGAATGAAATACCTTTTACTTCACTCTTGCACATACGGGAACAAGTGACAAATATTTGCATCAATAAATTACTTGCATATCGTAAATCCTGCACCACAGCAACCAAATCTGAGTAGTTTATTCTCCCTGGAGCACTAATGTTGTTGCCTGATTGCCTCTATACACTCTTGGTAAATTCCAATCTACATATTAATTTATTCTGATCCACACTGTTCAGTATCTGTCCTTTTGTCTAAAGTTGAATCTCTTTCAACTTTTAGATACTTTACCATTCAAAGCCCTTGTATGCTAGTGGTGGATTTTTGAACTTGTATGCCATGTCATGTTCGAGTCTTTTTAATCCAGATTTTTTTTTTCTGCTATTAACAAAACATAACTACATATAATATATTGCAGGTATTGGATCATGACATAGCACTTGGCGTGGTGGTAAGCCGAAACTCTTTCTTGCTAGGATGAAAATAATTTATTTAATAAAATATAAATAATTAAATCCCTCCAATAAGGTAGTGACACGTGTCACCACCTAATTAATTTATTTTATTAAATTAAAATTAGGATTAAATTGAAAGAATGTGTAAATAACAAGGACCAAATGTGTAATTATACATCTATTTTTTTAACTGCCACGTCACCCTACCGTTAACCTCTAACGGCTAGTGGTCAAATTACACTCAATTTAATAGTATGATGGTTTAATTGCTTCGAAAAAAAGTAAGGTGGTCAAATTACGACTTTTCTAATAGTATGGTGGTCATTTATGTAGTTTACCCTAATTTTAAATGACAAAATATTTTTAAAAAATAAAACTAAATTAAATGTTTAAAAAATAGAATGAAGTAAATTGGAGTGACATTAGAAAATTGATATTTTAGTCAAATTTCAGTTAAAATGATTTTGGAACGAGACCTAAGGTAAAAAAGGGTGAGAAAGGTGATTTTGGGAAAAAGTTAGAAAATTTCAATGTTTTCAAGAGCTTAGTCTAGAGACCAAATCAAATGCAAAAGCTGGTTGAAAAAAAAATGTGATTCTTGGGTCGCAGCTTTCCTGTTGGTAGCTAAAAGCTGATTTAATACTCGTTCTTGAACGGAGTCTAAAAATTAAATGTAACACAAAGAAGTACAAGAATCAAATATGTAAATATTAAAGGTTAAATTTATTATTATATGAAAAAACTTTTAGAAATTATCATCATGATAAGTGAGTACAAGAAGATGATCGGGTAGCGAAAAACATATATGATCTACGGAAAAATCGACCCCGTATCTTCACCACAAGCACAAGCACTACACTGCCCTTTTATAGTCTTTGTAGTAAACGAGAGGGTGTTCATGTTAGAAACATATTACAATACTGGGAGTTAGTTCAATTACACAACAAATCCTATCGTCGAGTTCGAATTGCCAACAACGCTTCGATCTTGGTAGCTTGTGCACTTTCGACAAATGTCGAATGAATCCAAGAGAGCTAACATGCTTATGCTTGAAATGCTTTATCGTCGTTGCGTCTCCGGCATCGTTCAAATAATATGAGTGATGGACTTTGCAGATATATATATATTACCTTATCAAAGCTTGCTCCAAATCTAGCTACGAGCTCGATTCATCATCCAAAGATAGGACTATATTATTATTAAACAGCAATTGAAGTTGAATCGGTCCGATTTCTTAAAATCTTTGTCCGAAACTCTTAAACTCATACAAGATCTAAGCTAATAAGCCTAACTTTGCTTCCCTTGCCTAATGCAAAGCTAGACACTAATCAATGGCTTCATCTTTTAATAATAATAATAAGAAGAAGAACTAAAGTTTAATAGCCGACCACATATTTGGTTTGGGATTCCCAGAATTCCTTGGACTGTTTCACCGTCTCTGCACGTTCTGCAACCAGCCTCTCTTTCCAATAATCTTTGTTCCTGTAAACAAGTTTCGGTTAGAGTGAGTTTCAGTTTCAGACATATAGATATATGTATGTATCTAATACGAGTATACTAATGTATAGCAAAGAGATCAATAGAATTTTCAGTTCTGGTGAGTGGTGACCACCTCCTTTTAATCAGTAGATCTAGCTCTAGCATGTGTACTGCATTGGCATAAACTCCAGCCTGCATATGAGAGGAGAAACAAAATATTAGAAGATAATCGAGTCTCGGGCATGTATGTTATTTGGATTCTTCATTTTGTTAATGTACTTGTGTCCTATGCATATTAAGGTAGGGTATACGGATATGATTTCCGAATACACGAAAAAACTTTTTAAAGATCGAGCATACTGCATCAGACAAGTACTCCTACCAACATTCTTGAGTTTGGGAAATAGAACACGAAGTATGCACATAATTTAACAGATTTATTAAGAAAAAAGCATTCAATGCCTAAAGCAATTAGAATTGAACTTGCATCAATAAGAACAACTTTCTGGTTATTTCATCCAATCAAGAAATGGATGCCATATCTATACCCAAATATGTGTCGGATATGGACGTAGAACACGAATACTGTAAGAAAAAAAATTTGAACCTCTCTACAGATGGGACACTTTGAATCTGGACTTGAAGCTTTAAGTCCTTGAAAGATCATCACGGAAGCAGCTGAGCAAGCACAAGATTTGCAGAAAAGGTGGCCACAACTCAAAGCATATGGATTGAAAACAATTTCCTGATAGATAAAAGACGAAAACCAAAATGAGATTATCGCAACGCATAAGAAAAGAAAATTGGAAATGTACTTTGAAGTTACGAGCTTACCAAGCAAACAGCACACTTTAAGTTGTATTCCAGCTTTATTGAATGTGGAAGCAACAATGTCATCACCGGTTCCTCCGCATCGAGGTCGCACGAAAACGAACCGGAAAACTGAATGAATGCTGATTCACCGTCTGACCCTTCAAAATTCAATGACAAAGCTCCCAATTCTATCAGCCATGGCGATTGCAGAAGCTCTAGATGTTCAGCCCTCATTTTGGACTTGAAGTTCTTCCCATTAGCAGAGCTATGTATCTAAAACAGGTGAAACCAATTGAACCATCTTTAAATCTTTATTTCTTTAGTCTAATGCAAAGTGATTGAAGAAAAGAACAACGGCAGCATACTTTATCATACTTCTTGAGGATTTTACGGATAGCAATCGCGTTCATCGTGATATACTCGATTAACATCTTCCCTTCTTCCACCAACACTTGCTGGTCGTTCTTGAAACATTGGCGCAACCGCAACATGCACCGCTGCATCCCGGTGGGGAAGTGAAGATGGAGGAGATGTCGGACCCTGGAACTAAAGCATCCAGCTATATCTGTTGCTTCCCTCATCAACTCGGAAAAAAACATCTGATCACACACTAAAGGATGCTGAAACAATTTAGACCCTCCAAAAACAATGTGTCATGAACTTTATATCAGCAATAAAGCCTCTATTTGCCATTATTTTGCATCAAAACAATAGAAAGCTTATAAATACGCCTTTAAAAGCTCATAAGGTATGTTATCAGACAAAGGAATAACCAAAGTACTCAATTAGAACCTTCTCTTAGCTCGATTGGTTTATATAGTTTTCCTTAAGATATAACATTTAGCAGACTTAGGTTCAAAGCCAGTGAGCTATATTTTCACACAAGGAAAGAACCAAATTTCTCAAAACCAGAACCCGGGTTTAACTCGGTTAGTTCAAAGCCTATTAGCTACATTTTCAAAGGAATTACCAACGTTCTCAAAGAATTGCAATCTTGTACTTAACTCAATCTGAGTTGAAAGCCTGTTCAGACAAAGTAAGAATCAATGTTCTCAAAAAATGCAAACCAGAACTTAACTCCGTTCATGTAGGCATATTCGAGTTTAGAACCTTTCCCTATCTTAAAATTGTGGTATCTTTTGTATCAAAAAAGTTCTAAAAAGTGGAAATTACCATTACCAATAACAAACAGGAAAAAACAACAGAGTATTGCTTCAATTCAACTCCATTTTATGCTTTCAAAAGCCATGAAAGTGAAAGAATAAGCATAGGAAACCAATATTCTATTCCTCCATTGTTTAACCACCATCACACAGCTAAAAATACATGATTAAGACAAAAGGGATAGCTAATCAAATAAGTGAATAATTAAAGCTTTAGTGAAGCACAAATATCATATACATAAACTAGATCTTATGCCCTGGGAATTTTGGAATCTACATATGAATAAACAAACATCATCTTAATACATTAATGCATCAAATTTCTGACATTTCCTAATAATAAGATTGATTAAAAATGAAATCACCTGGACAAGATTGGCATTGACAGAACTGAGACAATGCTGGATTCTGTCCACCATCTGTTTGATCTATGTTGCTGCTACCCTCATGCAAAGCTCTACAGCGCCTGCAACTTTTCAACACTTTCTTAAGCCTTTTATATTCAACATGAGAAAACTTATCTAGAAACCATTCTTGATCACCATGCAAATACTCCTTAAAAGTCTCCCCAAACTTCATTTTTCTCTCTCAATATTACCAATCAAAACCAAATCACAAAAAAAAACCCGGAGATGAAATATCCAAAGTTTTGTAAAAAAGAAAAACAATCTTTTGAACAGAAAAGAACACAATTTGACAATTGAGACTTGTTGTTGGGCAGCAAACAAAAACAGGGTCTTAAAAAAGGAGGGGATAAGACAGAATCAGAGAATAGAAGTTTCAATTGGGTTTTGATTTCCAATTTTGTTTTTTTGATTGGCTTTAATGAAAAGGTGGTGGGTTGTTGAGAAGGAAAAGGAAATGAATACGTTGAGAAAGGTGAGTGGCGTTTGTTGTCGTGGAGAAAGTTGAAAGTTTTTCGAACAACAACGAGCGGTTGCCTCGTCTCTTCGGTATTAACAACGTTTGGCAATGGCGGACACTTGTTACCATGGCCCATGCACTTTGCTGCTTTATATATAAAAAGTTTTTTGTTGTCGGCGAGTGTGCCACTAGTTGCCCTAGATTTCTTTTTGATATTTATGGTTTTGAAATATCTAGGGTTAACAGATTTCAGAATATAAATGGTAAGAGTTAAGACAAACATAAAAATGTTTATTAATATTGTTTTTATGAATTAAATATTATGAATTTCATTATTTATTAAAAAATAATTTATATTTTATAAATTTAAGCATTACTCTTTTAATATTATCATTGGTAGATGATTTGTTGGATGATTAATCTCGAACAAGTACCGTAAATGTTTATAATAATTTTTTAAAATTAATTTATTTCGTTCACAACATTAATACTTGAACCTTTGATATTATTTAAGAGATCTAGTATCTTATTCTAGTAAACATTTGATAATTTGTATAAATTTAAATATTATGAGTAATATCTAAGTTTTTTTATACTAAAATGACTATATTAAACAAAAAAAACATACAACAGATCGATCCATTCATACGAGAAAAAAAGGGTCAATATGAACCCGGGAACAAACAAGGGACCAAAGTCCTAAGACAAAGAAGAACACATAGTGGCCAAAACACAATGGCGGATTTAGACTTCATAATAAATGGGTTCAAGAAAGTCAAAATTAAATGAACTAAGTAGGGTCAGGTGAGTTCAAATATATTTAATTCCCCCACTACCCCTAATTTTTTTTTACAAAGAGTCTATAGAACTAAGTGGGGTCAATTGACCCCACTAAAATCCATTTAAATCCGCCACTGCCAAAACAAGGTCGCAAGAAGAAACATAAAGAGAAGAATGTCAGCCATCAAGCAACATAACCATCTAGGACTAGAGAGCGATGTCGTTCATTATAACCAATATTTGGTTCACTAAATAGAAAGTTCTTAGTGGCCGAGAGTACTAACAGATATTTCAAGAGACCAGATTGACGATGACAATAAAAAAGGCATAAAGTCAAAAGTAGTCTCGACGTTTGACCTTTTGATCACTTTAGCCCTCATTCTTTCTTTTGTCCAGACCAATTCTTAACGTTTCATTTTCATTCAAAATTCACCCTCGATGGATGGAAACTGTTAGTCAACTAACGATCAACACCCTTCGATGGTATGACATGACTGCATGACAGAACTTACTGACGTGGCGATGCCACCTTGCACGACAGGACTTACTGACGTGGCGATGCCACCTTGCATGACAGGACTTACTGACATGGCGATGCCACATGTATGGAGGTGTTGATGTGGCATCAACAAAAAATTTAAAGATAATTAATTATTTTTTATAGTTATTTTATATTAATTTTTAACCAATTAAATGATGACACGTGACATCATTTGATTAGTTCAAAGACATGGTAAAAAAAATAAAACATGAAATTGGATAGATGGGATTCAAACCCAAGCCTTGCCGATAAAAAGTTTAACGCTTAACCACCGGATTAACCCACCTTTTTGATAGGCTAAATTGGGAGGATATTGCGCCCAAAAAAATATTTTAAAATCTATAACATTCTTTGAATTATTTTTGAATCTAGTGTCTTTTCTACAATGTAATTTTAAGGTCGGATTGTAAGCATTCTGACCTCAACAAAATAAAAAAAATTTAAGGACTACAGGAAAGCAATCCGACCTCACCATTTAAAAAAAATTGAAGGACTGCATGAAAGCAATCCGACCTCATGCCCAAACAAAATTAAAAAAAAAAACAAGTGAGGGCTGCAGTATTTCAATCCGACCTCACCATTAAAAAATAAAAAAGTGAGGTTCAGTTACTTTGAATCCGACCTTATGGTCTGCCAAGCCAGCCATCACGGGTCTCTAGAGGGTGTCGCGGTGTTAAGGCTGAAAAAAAAATCATTCAGACATGACATTGATAAGTCTTTTCAATCTGAAAAAATAAATTCGATTCAGAATGATTGAATAGATGGTAGGAGTATTGAATTTGAATTTTGAATGGTTATTAAATAGATGTAGGGGTAAATAACGGGAACAATTGTGTATTGTGTTTTTGTATTAAGTAAATAACGGGAAAATTGAGTGAATGAGAAGAAGAAACTGGAGGAATAAATTTTGAAGAAATTTTTGGTAAGTTAATTATTACATTTTGTTTTGAATATGTAGATTGTTTGTTTATTTTTATTTTTTTGTTTAGAAAAAAAAATCTGTAATAATAAACTAATATCTTGCCACGATAATAAATTTGATTTGTTGTAATTTTATTGAAAAATATATATGGTTTTGAACGTGCATAGACAATGAGCAACGTGTTTGTGGCCGTTATCCATTACGGTGGAGAAATTGTGAAAACTGATACTGGTCTCGTATTTGACTCAGAAAACACTACAAAGATAAAGTTTTCAAAGAACATTTCCCTTCGAGAGCTGAAGCAAGACATAAAAAGAAAAGTAGGAGCTGAGATTGTTCGTTTGTTGTACCAGTGGAAGACCTCTGGTGATTCAATCAGATATTCTGCAATAGCTCTAAAAGATGATGAAGATGTTGGACTCATGAGCAACGTGTTTGTGGCCGTTATCCATTACGGTGGAGAAATTGTGAAAACTGATACTGGTGTCGTATTTGACTCAGAAAAAACTACAAAGATGAAGTTTTCAAAGAACATTTCCCTTCGAGAGCTGAAGCAAGACATAAAAAGAAAAATAGGAGCTGAGATTGTTCGTTTGTTGTACCAGTGGAAGACCTCTGGTGATTCAATCAGATATTTTGCAATAGCTCTTAAAGATGATGAAGATGTTGGACTCATGATTGCAGAACATGATTCAATATGTATTCGAAGTGTTGAGTTACATGCTAAGTTGTATGGGAGAAATGACGACTCGGGCCCATCTAGAAATGTATATGGAAGTTCTTCTCAAATGGGTTTCGATAGTGCGATTGAGGACCAACCATATAGGTTTGAAGACAGTTTTGTTGCTCTGTTGGAAAGTTGAACATCGGATGCATTTCATCCATATGTTGGACCTTCGACGTTCCCAACGATTGAGCTGATAATTGATCCAAGTGTTGGCATTGACGTTGAAAATCTCCAAGGCCGATGGGGAGAAACGCTTGCTGATTCTACTGAAGATGAAGATGAAGAAACTGGAGATCCCGATTTGAGTGGTGATGACCTTGGTGATGAGCCTGTTTTGGTGGTGGTGAGTTTGTGTCGGGTGGAGATGACATTACATGGTATGAACCTCCTGCTCACATGAAATTAATAGATTATGATATGATGAGGGCACCTGAATACCCAATCATACCTCAAATATCTACGGGTCCCTCTGATGAATTCTCAGTTCGGATGCAATTTAAAGACAAAGAAGAAGCAATATTGGCAATTAAAGAGTATTCCATCAGAACGCATGTAGACTGTAGAGTGTCCACGAGTTCTATATTTTGAACATATTCATGCCCTTATTATTGCTACTCTTAAGCTCTTTTAGGCATATTTAGGTACATTGCGAGTATAATAACAATATTTTCTCTTTTACCGTGCTTTCATTGAATATGTTATGTTTGGTTAAGAAAATATACTGTTTTAGTTTAGTTTTTATTTTCAGATGATGTAGTTGTGTAAAGGAGCAGAGGACATGAGAGGATAGGAAAGCTGGGAACAAAAGGAGTTGTACTGAAGCAGTTCCAGGTTCCGCCAAGGACGCCGCCATAGCAGTAATGTCGCCAAGTGCCGCCCAGGCAGGAGTTACACCGACTTAATCAATATGACTTACGATTGAAACAGGGCAATTCCCTGAGCCCAATGAGCCTAGTCTTGCAATTTTCTGAAGCCTGTAACGGCCGATAGAGCTGATCCAAGATTGATAAGTAAGAGTACTTATCCTTACTTGCAAGAGAAGGAAACGTCCAAAGAGTCCACATTCAAGTAAAAAAGGAGTTAGCATTTAATGTAAAGTTACTTTAAGGACTTCTACTCCAAGGAGGACTCAAACTTAGGCCAATGAGCCCTATATATACCCATGTGTGTGAGGGTATAAGGGCATGAAGAGATGCACAGATGCATAGATACGTAGCGTAGAGGTAGACAGATAGATTGAAGGTGTTGGAGGTCGCGACCCAACTCTCTAAGGGTTTAGGTTTTTGTACGTAAAGTAGTTGTGAGAAACAGTTGTAATAGTTTAAGCGTGTTTTTAATAAAATATTCCAAGTTTGCTTAATTCATGTTTTTCACTTTTTCAATTAGTTCCAAAAGTCCAGTTGAAGAAATCCATTTGTCGGGCACGAAATTGTAAGGCTCACGAAAGGATTCAGCACGGTCTCATCATGTCAAGGTGTTGACTAATTCGGCTTAAACATAAGTTCGAGTTTAAGTGGCTAAAAGGAGAAACCAAACGTCGATTGTCTGTGTTAGGTTCACGCTGAGATTGCTAGGTATTGCCTACGTCACGTGGTGACAGAATCTTTGCCTAGACATATGAAGGATCACTTAAGAATTGTTCTGGCAAACTTGGAGTATCTGCCAGACTTGCCGCCGTGACTTATTTCCATTCCACCTGCCGAGACAACGAAAGTTGCAGGGGTAGAGACCCGTTGCGGCCGCGTGACAGGGTCGTAGCTGCCGACCGCCAATACCCGCCGAGGCAGCAGATCATGGCAGCACAACACACTTAGGCTTTACAATGCAGTTTGCACACTATTTAACTACAATTACCTTACCCAATCTATCGACCTTATCTCTCCTTATCATCCCTTTCATCCCTATCTTTATTTTATTTATGTTTTTATATTTCCATAGTTAGAGATTTAATTGTGTATTTACTAAATCCTTGTCCAAGAAACCATTCATAGAAGCTGCTCCAATTCATGTGGGAGACGATATCTTTTATACTATAATTTTACAAGAGTGTGCACTTGCGCTCATAAATAGAGAACACCCAAACGATCTACATAGACTATATTGTTAAAGAATCCAATATGAGAACTATGTTTGCCAAATGTGTTAAATATGGACAAGTTTGTAATTGGAAGATTCGAGTGTCTAAACTTCAGAGGAGAACTACTTGGGAGATTAAAAAGTATAGTGGTGGACACACTTGCTTACGAAATTCAATCAACCAAGATCACCGTAAGTTGGACTCTGATGTAATATCTCGTTATGTGAAGATGTTGGTTGAAGCAAATCCTAAGGTTACTGTTTCAACGATTGTGGCAATTGTGAAACAACAATTTGAATGCAAAATATAATATGGCAAGGGTTGATATGCAAGGGATAAGACGCTGCAAAAGAAGTATGGTAATTACGAGAAGTCGTACAATGAGCTACCACCCTTATTGCACACAATGGCGTTTTTCATTCCGGGGAACCGAGAAGGTGAACTTCTTCAAGGGAAGAAAATATTCGACAAACTATTTTGGGCGTTCAAGCCATGCATTGATGGCTTTCCGTATTGCAAGCGTATGGTCCAAGTCGATGGTACGTGGTTGTACAAAAGGTATAAACATTAACTGTTGATTGCCACTACACAAGATGGTAGCGGAACGATCTTTTCGATTGCCTTCGCAATTGTTGATAAGAAGTCAGTGAACTCTTGGAAATTCTTTTTGAGTAATTTACGTAAGTATGTCATCAAAGAAGATGGGGTTTGCTTGATTTCTGATATAGCAACGACCATTTTAGCAACAATTGATCGACAAGGCAACAGATGGACACCTTCACACGCATATCCTGCGTACTTTGTACGTCATATTGGATAGAACGCCATTGAAAGATGAAAAAAAAAACCCCACCTTTGCAGCACAATTCTAAACATGGGTATGTGATTTTCCTTTTCTCGAACTTAATTAATTATGTGTTATGATTTTTGTCGATGCTAACAACATATATTATGAAATAGGCTATGAACTATCACAACCAAATTTTGAGCGGAAGTTGGCAAATTTACGCATGGAGTACAACAAAGATGTTTGGGCGTGGGAAAACAATATAGAAAGGAAAAGATGGACCCAATCGTATGATGAAATTCGACGATACGGACAGATGACAACCAACCTTGTGGAGTGCATAAATGGTGTATTAAAAGGAACATGCAATCTCCCAATAGCTAGCTTGGTGAAAGAGACGTACTATAGGTTGGCTAAGATTTGGTCCGATAAAAGGTCAGAAATTCAAGCTATGATAAATAGAAGGAAGTTCGGGCTGAAGATCTTGTGACAAAGATGGAAAAGAACGTGAATTTGGCAAGATCGATGGTTGTTCACAAGTTCGACCTGAATGAACATATTTTTGATGTTGTTGATTCTATGAGCAACAACGAAGGAGAGCACCACCAAAAATTTCGAGTCAATTTTAGACAAAGATGGTGTGACTGTGGTGAGTTCTAGGCATGACGATATCCTTGTAAGAATGCAACTGCGGTATGCATGTCTAAAGGGGTTGACCCGTACAGCTTTGTGGATGAATACTTTAACTTGCACACGATAATAAATATTTACAAATATGAGTTCCCACTGATCATGAATTCACAATATTGGCCACCACTGGAGCATGACGAATGATTACCGAATCCGGCACTTCGTAGAGAACCAATAGGCCGACCTCAATCTACTCGCATCCATACCAGTATGGATCTTCATTACAGGGAGCCGGGAGAACCAAAAAGATGTACAAAATGTAGGGGTATATGACATTCCAAAAACAAATGTCCAAACCGATTGAATTACATGGCAATGCCTTGGTGATTTCATTCACTATTTGTGGTTGAACTAGTTTCATTTATTATATTTGTATTAGAATGAACATTTTTTATTTGATTATGAGTACGTTATTTGATGCATATGTTTATTTGTTAGTTAATGCATGTTCGGTTCGGTGTTTATTTTGGTAATGAATTATATGCTCGATTAAAGTATAAAAGCGCTCAAATTTTTATGTCAAAAAAATACAAGTGCTCAAATTTAAATTTTATTTATCACGCCATTTTTAAAGATTTTAAAATAATTAAATTATTGCAAAAAGATTTCAAACAAAATTCACAAATAATAATAAATATCCACAAATTATTTGTATTACATAGAAGAAGAGTTACATGAGCTACAGGCTTCTATGCAATTTTTGTCCATGGAGGGATGTAGTATCTGCGTAACGTTATGGTGCTCGTCATTCTCGTTGCGGTCTTTGGCGTGCATCATCGTCATCGCCATCATCGTCGTCATCATCATCATCATCATCAATCACACGACGCATATGAGACGATGTTGTATACACATAGTCAATATTACGTGGTGTCAACGTGGGACTGCTAATCGACGTAACCGCCATGAAATCTATGATCCCCTAATAGTCTATATTTCCACCAAAGCTCGGGTACGTGACTAATTGATGTTGAGAATCTGGTATGTATGCTTCAGAATCATTCGCACTCGAGCTCCCGCCCATTGATGAATGATAAGTGGCTGGCTGTTGATAGTCCATGTTTCCACCAAAGCTCGGATACATGGGTGGTTGATGCTAAAAATTCGGTACGTAAACTTCAGAATCATTCGCACCGAGCTCCCGCCCATTAATGGTTGATAAGTGGGTGGCTGTTGATAGTCCATGTTTCCACCAAAACTTGGGTACATGGGTGGTTGATGCTGAAAATTCGGTCCATATGCTTCTAAATCATTCGTACATGAGCTCCCGCCCACTGATGGATGATAAGTGGGTGGCTGTTGATGATAAAATCTGGCATCCACTGGATTGGAATCTGAGCTCCCGCCTACTGAATTAGAAAACGAACTCCCTGCTATTGCTGGATTAGAAGTACCATCATACATATCTGATGTACCAGATTCACCGTGAGATTCATTCGTTGCAATATTAGATGATCGACCACGACCACCAATTTATTCTAGAAATATTCGACATTGTTCTCGTTCATTCGCAGTAGTCAAGTATGGCTTCCCATTATTGTGATAGAATAACATGTACTCTGAATTATTAGGGTCCAAATCACTGGCTTGAATTCGAGAGCGAGGTGGCAACAATTCACATATGTTGTTCAACATTTCAACGTACTTCTGATGCTTTATTTCTTATGTATGATGCCCTTTGGCGCGAAAGTCCACAAGGCGTAAGGTGTCATGATTGGTTTCATGCAACAATAGATCTCTCGGAATGGGCTGATGAAAGCCAAACTGCCTAGGACCCTATCTCCAAACTGGTACTCCACAAAAGTAAAGTGGATCAACGGTGTAATCGTACACCAGAAATAGGAATCAATCATCAATTCTTCTAGTACATTTACACGTTCACCGACATATAGCCTCCAAATAAACTGAAAAAATATATAAATATAAATAAGTGAATAAATTAATTACATAAATAATAACATGTAAAAGTAACTTAATTTCTATACCTCATCTTTTCAAGATAAATCAATAGAGGCTGTAAACACTCTCAAATTGTTGTTTGCTAACCGTGTGTGAGCTTTTTTCACATTCCATCTGCATACACATCCAAATAACAGTCCTTTCATTATTTTTTTGATAAAATATTAAAAAAAAACAAAGTAAACTCAAACTTCCAAATTAAAGTAAAAAAATTACCTACTGACAAGAGGAAATTTATCATGCTTCGAGTAACCGGTGTAAAAATGGAAGTCGTTCCCATGTCCAAGCTTGCAATAGCAACATACATCCACCAACACTCTTTGCCTTCAAACCATGACTATCTAATTGAGCAGTCTTGCACAACTCACAATATAAGAATGTTAATATTGTTGATCCCCAACTATACTTAGCAGCTTTTGAAGCCGATGACAGATATGGTAGATACCGTGTGTGAACAAGATTGCCGGATTTATCCGGCATCAATATCCCCCAATGAGTTATAAAATATAGGCTCGACTCGCACAACTAATATCTTGCGGTGTGTTATTGCCCCCGAGCTAAAATTCTCTCTTCAACCAGTTCAATTAAATACGAGATCCTCTCACATCGGTTCTAGTCGGAACCTTGTTGAGGTAATTATTGCAAAGTTGTGCACATGATTCCTTCGGCTCCTTAACCAATAGACTCCCGTTTACCGGCATCTCAATTAGCATCACCACGTCTTCGAGCATAATGGTACATTTTTCACACGACATGTGAAACGTATGAGTCTCCAATCTCCAGCACTCAATTAGCGCGATAATTAAACTGGGAATCAGCTTGTAGCCACAAATAAATGTGGCATGATAGAATCCTGCCTCTTGCAACCATTCAATTATATCGGAGTGTGGGTGATTACTCTTCATGCTTAGGTGATGTCTAAAGGTTTCTTCGGTTGCCTGCATTAAATTAAAAATTTATTAATAATAACAAATAAGAGAATAAAATATTATTAATCTCAAATTAACTTCTTTAAAATAATTTACCATATCATCAACCACAACACTAGCGATATGTTGATTTTGTAATCTCAACATATAATTTGAACCGGCCATTCGTTTAACAAAACTACATAGAAGACAAGTAAGAAAATATTAGTAAGAAAACAATTACCACTAAATCTAAATCTAATCCTAACTACTACTTTAGAAACTACTAAATATACAATTTTTATGATAAAAAAGAAGTAACTTACTAGTTTACAAATTGGCACAAAAATATTCGTACTAATTTTTTTTCAAATCTTTTCTTCTTCTCCTTCAAATTTCTTTAAAATAACAACAAATGTTCGTATTAAATTTAAAAACAAAATATATAAACTTAAAAACTTACAACACTTCCCTTAAATCTTCTTTTTTCTTCTACTTCTTCACCTAGTTTTTCACAAACTTTCTTCTAAAATTTCTTACCTTAAACCCCTATTTAACAACAAAAAATTTCAACCTCAATCATTCAACTTGGGTGCAGACCAATCATTCAACCCGTGAAATTTTTTCCCTCAATACCTGTAACTTGACTGCCCCAAGATGCCCCACTTTTCATGCATGCATTTTTTAGATGTGTCGGTGTGCGTGCAGGCTTGGCAGAGACTCGTTGGCAGCATGAGGTCGGATTGCTTTCATGCAGTCTTTCAATTTTTTTTATTTTTTAAACGGTGAGGTCGGATTGCTTTCCTGCAATCCTTAATTATTTTTTATTTTGTTGAGGACGGAATGCTTACAATCCGACCTTAAAATTGCACTGTAGAAAAGACACTAAATTCGAAAATAATTCAAAGAGTGTTATAGATTTCAAAATATTTTTTTGGGTGCAATATCCTCCTAATTTATCCTTTTTGATATCCTTTTACTAACTGTTATATTTATCACATTCACTATTATCACCGTCAATTCCACACCAACCCAATCGTTGTCCCCAATTCTCGGTTCATCTTCTCTTTTGCTTTTCGATCTCGACTCAACTCTCAATTTTTAGCTTTGAATCTTTGTTTTTGCTTTAATTCACAGTAAAACCTACCGTTACTTTGATTTTCCATTCCGTTCCTCATGTTTGATCTCACTTCGTGTCTATTTCTTTTTCTATTATGTAATTTTTTATTTTTTTAAATTGAGTAATTTGAGGGTTTGCTATGCACTTTCAACACTTGTGAGGAGAAAAAGGAAGCTTTGGGTGAAGTCTTGAATGACGACCGCCTAATGAGTAGGAGTGTGTAAATTCGAATATTAGATTCGATCGAGAAATTCGGATATTCGAAATTTTGGATACTAAAGTAGTGATTCGTATCCGATCTGAAAAAATCGGATTTCCAAAGTTTTGAGTATCCAAATTTTCGGATCAGGTATCCGAATATTCGAGTCAAACAGATTACTTATTTTGCCCAGAATTAATCCCATTTTTTAAAAAATATTTAAAAATTATTCTGATATAAAATTAAAAACATTCAAGAATTTTAAATTAAACTAATGTAACAGTCCTAGCAGTGGGATAATATTAATGTATCTTACTCATGATCAATAAAATGAGGCACTCTAAAAAAACTAAAAATGGAGAGAGAGAGGGAGAGGGAGAGAGAGAACGGAAGTGGAAGGGTCAATCATCATCGGAGAAGGGGAGTGTCCGTCTTCATCAACTATGTCAGCCGCAAAATTCATCAACAAGCACTTGGGGAAGCGTTTAGGATCTACGAGAATGTTGTGGACGTGTTTATCGCGTATAACAATTTGAAGAGAGTTGGTAAACCTACAACCTTTGCCTTCGTGCGATTCAAAAATGTGGAAGGTGCCAACAAAGCAGTGAAGGAAGCAAACAGAAGAAGAATGGATGGCTATCGGATTAAGGTGGATTTTGCGAAACAGTTTCAGGCTAAACCGAAAACGACTGGCAACACTATGCGAAAAAACCATAGAAACGTGTGGAAACAAAGAGACTTTAGGTCTTTCAAAGAAGTGTTATTGGGTGTGGAACACAGGGAGCATTCTTCAGCGGAACCATCGAAAGGTACTAGTTCAGAGAAGCAAAGAAAGAAATCAAATGATATATTTGTCCAATGATTGATCTGGTGTAGTTCGTTGGGGTCACAGAAATCGACAAGAGGCCAAAGACGATTTACTTTCCCAACAAAGCGATGGAATGGAGAAGATGGTGCTTAGTAGGTCGAGTTAAACTAATGTACAACACAGAAGTGGTTCAAGAGGCTCTTCGTTCGGATGGTATCAATGCAACGGTATGCCAGTGGTTTGGGAGGACAACCATTATCAGATGTCCTAGTAGAGAGGAAAGGGATCGTATATGGCAAATTATAGAGGAAATGCTGAGACTGTGGGTCGACGAACTTGAATTTCTTGAGGGGTTTGAGGGTAAAAGAAAGGAAAAGGTTTGGATTAACCTCTTCGATGTGCCACTGGAAGTTTGGAACATTCAGTTCTTTAGGGAACTTGCAAATAGGTGGGGTGAGGTGTTGAAAGCCGATGAAGACGCAACGAATTTGTCAAGGTTCGACGTAGCTCGGGTGCTAATTCAAACCCAGAAAGCATCCATAATTCCAAATAAGATTGCAATAGTAGCATTTGGCAAGATTCATCAGGTAAGGGTCGTCACAAAAATGTTCGAAAAAGTCAATCAGTTTATCGATGGTAGTTTCCGGCGGATGATTCAGACGAGATTGGGAGCGTGAGGACCGATTATGGGGAGGAGTGTGAGTGGAACAGTAATGATGAGGGATCATCTCCCCGAGAGGCGTCCATGCAGAATGTAGGCGCCGTCAAACCTGTTCAGATTCTCCAGGTTAGTTATGACGCGCAGAAAGAATGTCACGTGGAGAGACAAGTCAGTGAATGTCGAGTAGAGGAGAGAAGAAACGATTTATTTGAAGTCACGATGGTCTCTGGAGACTCAAGTTTATGGGGAGCTAACAATAGGCCACTTGAGAGTTGTGGGCCTAAGATATCGGGCCCTTTGACTCAAACTGAGTCCATTTCAAACAATTCAAGGCTGCAGGAAGTTAATATTTTATATTTGGAGGAAATATCTTCGAACGGGAAAGAGTCTAGAAGGGCTCAAGACAAAGGGGCTAAATCAGGGGAAAGAAGAATTGGAGATTACAGTGTCTGCAGAGGCGGAATGCTGGGTCTGAAGGTTGGGTTCGACAATTTTAATCGAGGTCTAGTCGGCTCAAGGAAGAGAGCGAAGGCATCCAAATCGAAGGAGATGTATCGGCAGGTGAGAGGTGCGTTGGTTTGAGAGAAAAAGTTTGAAGAAAATTCTTTACCCATGCAATCACCGGCCGTGGAAGACCAAAACCTAATTTGTCAAACAACGCATACCTTCGAAATGGGTAGAAGGCTTGGTGTCCAATTTGAAGTACCAGATAACATGGTGATAGCAAGGTTAGTGGAGTTAGAAGAGGAAAATAGGGTAGACTGACCTGCCTTTTTTTGTCAGGAGTTTTCGAGATTGAAGACTGTATTTTTATGGAAGTATTAGCTTTGAGTTGGAATGTAAGGGGTTTGGGGAGTGCAACAAAAGTTCGTGCAATGTCAAAAGCCTTAGCCAAAATCAAGGCGAGGGTGGCGTTGGTACACGAATCAAAGTTAGATAATGTTAATCTGAGGGTGGCTAAAAGATTAATGGGGAGGAATTATGAGAATATAGAGATTGCTGGGTCGATTGGATCTTCTGGAGGGCTGATAACACTGTGGGATCCGACTTTTTTGTGGCAGAAAAAAATTTGATTTCGGATAGATTAATTGCTTTATTTGGAAGCTTGGTTCACAACAATCTTCGATGTGGAATCATCAACGTATACGCTCCTAATAACCCGAAGGAGCGGAAGCTGTTGTTTGAGTATCTTACTGAGTTAATTCAGTCCAGCAGTATCCCTTTCATAATGGGCGGTGATTTCAATGTTGTGCTGAAATTGGAAGATAAGACATGGGCGTCGACAAGCAGAGGAGAGATTCATCACTTTGTAGAGTTTATTCAGGTAAATGACATGATCGATTTACCATTACATGGGAGTGATTTCACATGGTTTAAGGGAGAAAATGGGGGAGCTGCAAGCAGAATTGATCGCTTCCTTATATCCCCAAAAATCCTGAATGTGTTGCCAAATGTAAGGTAGAAAGTAATGCAGACAGCAGTATCATATCACAAACCGATAATTTTAGAGAATTCTAAAACGCACAATGGACCAAAACCATTCAAATGGTTCAAAAACTGGTCAGAGGAGCCAGAGGTACAGAAGTTAATCGAATCTATCTTTGAGAAAATGAGAAAGAAAGAGATGGGGCAGACATTACGAGAGATTAAATGAGCTGTGAAAATATGGGCAAACAAGAAATGGGATGCTAATGCCAAAACGATGGAAACACTGGAAAAAAAATTGCTGATATAGAAAATGACTTGTGTGTTAAAGGTTACAACCAGGAGGCAATAGAGCTTATGAAGGTTAAGAAGTCAGAATTTTGGGCAATCCTAAGGAACGAAGAAAGGGAATGGTTGCAAAAGTCGAGACTTAAATGGTTTAAGGAGGGGGACCTTAATACTAAATTCTTCCACTTAACGGCATCTTTAGGAAGAAGTCGTAACAGAATCGATTCGCTTCATTTGGGGAACAAAATTGTGAAGAAACCTGAGGAAATAAGTAAGGCTTTCCAAAATCATTTTAGGAAGTGTTACAATGCCAACCGCACCATTCCTATAAAACACTTAGGCGTGAAGCTACCATGTCTGGACAGTTTGGATGTGAAGACGATTGAGTCTAATTTTACAGAAGAAGAAGTTTGGCATGCCATTAAAACCGCAGATGGAAATAAAGCGCCGAGACCCGACGGTTTCAAGATGGAGCTCTATCAAAGTTTTTGGCCAATTGTAAAAGGAAAAGTTATGTGTTTCTTTGAAGTTGTGTATCAGGGGAAATTGAAAGACAAAGATCTCAACCACTCGTTTATCACGCTAATTCCGAAAGTATCTAATCCGAAATGTATTAAAGATTACAAGCCTATTTCACTTATCAGTAGTTTGTACAAGATTTTAGCCAGGGTACTATCAAAGAGACTTGCAAATGTGATCAACAAGGTGGTGGGGGAGATGCAGTTCACATTTACGGCTGGGAAACAAATAGCAGATTATGCATTAATCGCCAATGAGGTGATCGATGATTTGAAGCAGAAAAGAGTCGAAGCTTTTGTGTTTAAAGCAGATTTTAAAAAGGCTTACGATACTATCGACTGGTATTTTCTCGACCACTGCTTGAAAGTTATGGGTTTCGACGATATATGGAGGGGTTGGATCAGATTTTGTATTGAAACTGCATCCATTTCAGTTTTGATAAATGGAGTACCGAGCAACATATTCACTATCAGCAGAGAGCTTAGACAAGGATGCCCGTTGTCGCCATTGTTGTTTAACATCGTGGGTGAGGCGCTTAGTGCTCTTATAAAGGAAGCTTCTGATCAAGGTGTTATCAAGGGTGTGAATATTGGTAACACAGGTCTGAAGATTACGCATATCCAGTTCGCCGACGATCTGATCTTATTTGGAGTGGCAGCACTTGAGAACGTGGTGAACATGAAACATATGCTGTCTTTGTTTGGAATTTGCTCAGGGTTAAGGCTTAACCTGAAGAAAACCAGACTCTACAGAATCAATGTGAGTCCTCAACTTGTGGAAGAATGGGCCGGAAAAATCAAGTGTAAACCAGATAACTTACCGACTGAATACCTGGGGATGCCACTCGGATATGCAAAAAATTCCCCAGCTTTATGAGAATCGATAGTCGAAAAAGTGAGATCAAAACTTACGTGATGGAAAGGTAAATTTTTATCCCTTGCCGGTCGTATCATGCTAGTGAAAACTGTTTTTAGTAATTTGCCCATATACTATTTGTCGTTGTTCCGTATGCCCTGCACGGTGGCGAATCTTTTGAACATAACATTCTCCAAATTTGTGTGGGGATCGAATTCCCAACGACCGATCCATTGGATAAGTTGGGAAAATATGTGCAAACCCGCAGACAATGGAGGTCTAGCTTTTGTCGATCTGAAAATTAAAAACACTGCTCTTTTGAATAAAAGGTTTTGGAGGTTTGGTAATGAACCAGATAAATTGTGGAGAAGGGTCGTTTGTGCTAAGTATAGGTTGGACGAGAATAGATTACTCCTGTGGGGTTTGAATCAAAAGAAGGTCTCTTGGATTTGGAGGAACATTTCTAAACCTTTGGAATGTTCGTCAAATAGTTTTTTACAATATATCAGAACTGATTTGGGCGATGGAAAAGCTATTAATTTTTAGGATGATTGGTGGACCGAAGTTCAGAGTCTTAGGAAGGAATTCCCACGGATTTTTGCTCTAGCAGTCAAAAAAGATGGCAAGGTTGCTGATTTTTAGGTTAACATTGAGGGACAACGTGTATGGAGAGTGTTGCTTAGAAGACCATTGTTTGATTGGGAAATAGGGGTTTGGAACTCGTTCAAAGTTACTATAGACCGAGCGACTCATGTTCTAGGTGTTAAGGACAAACTGAAATGGTTTGTGGATTCCAGTGGCACTTACAATGCAAAATCCTTATGTTCAGTGTCATCCAATATTGGTACTGCGGATAAAGCGTTTTGGAGTCTTGTATGGAGAAAGGTTGCCCCACCAAAGTGTAAAACCTATGTTTGATTTTGATATAATTAAATCCTTAAGGATTATTTTGTAAAATTTAAAATTAGTTTTTAAGTCCCTTAATAAGTTTTTAAAACACCAACACTTTGAAACTGATTTATAAAACTCAAACTCAAAATATTTTCTAAGTGTTCCAAGGCAAAACCATTCAAAATCGTCCAGGCGTATCGATACAGCACCCAGCGTATCGATACCATTTTACAAAACTTGGTCACTGTCGGAACCTGTATCGATACCCCAAACCCTCGTATCGATACAGCCCTGTGTTAAAATTCAAAGAGTTTGAATACGGTACCGATACGGATAACCCTCGTATCGATACGGGCTTTGTATTCTTTTAATATAAGTCGGTTTAAAAAATATGACCGTTGGTGTCAGTTGGTTGGTAACCAAACTTTAAAAGTTCGTTGACCCGTATCGATACGCAAAACCCTCTTACCGGTACGGTTGCGGACAGAGAGCTAAGTTCAGAAAATAGTATCGATACGACCCTTGCCGTTTCGATACCCAGTACCGATACGCTTACGCGCGTATCGATACCCCTGTATTAAATGCACACAACGACTCTTTCTTTTCTGAGACAGGTACCGATACTCCTTCCCGCGTACCGATACTGGTAGCTGCAGAAGTGCATTTATGGTGGTAAGAGAGGGTTCCAACGGCTCTAATTAAGTCCCCAACCACCCAAACGGCTAGAAATCAATGAAGAGGTATAAAAGACACATCAAAAAGCTACAGCAACAACTATTGAACTTCAAGCAAACACTTATTCATCAAATCCAAGCAATTGTCCCAAATTTCATATTTGTCTAGAAATCCCAATTTGTGTTCTTCATTCATACTTTGTAAAATTGGGTTGAGTGCTTGTATTGAGGCTATCATTTGTATTGAGAGATACCTAATTAGCCTACAAATTTCTTTGTTCTCTTGTGTGAGGGTTGGGTTGACTTTTGGGTAGAAAAATCAACCGAAATTGTAAAGGGTTGCCTCCTTGTCCTAGAAAAGGGGAAGATCAATTTAGTGAAATTGTTGCAAATCCTTAGTGAGACTAAGGTAGTGGATGTAGAGTTCATTTGGAATTTGAACCACTCTAAATCTCTTGTTCATCAATTTTTAATTTGCCAATTTCCACCAAAAACTTTTAAATTTCCAATTCACCCCCCTCTTGGTAAATATCGATCTTTCGATCCACTCAACAATTGGTATCAGAGCTTAACTCTTTGAGGATTAACAACCACAAGAGGAGATCCTTGGAAGAGTGCGATCATCAAAATATCAAGAGATGGCTTCAACCTCCGGTTCCGGCATGTACGAGTCACAATCGACCACAAAGCCTCCGTTCTTCAATGGTGACAACTATTCTTTTTGGAAGAATAAAATGAGGCTATTCATCAAGTCTAGTGACTATCTTGTATGGGATGTCATTGAAGATGGGCCATACATTCCATGGAAGCAAGATGGTGAAGGCAAGATGGTGTTGAAGAAGAAAGCCGAAATGAGTGAAGAGGAGAGGAAAAAGATTCAAGTCAATGATAAAGCTCTCCACATGTTATTTTGTGCTTTCGGTCCGGACATCTACTCAAAGGTCTCATCCATTGAGAGTGCCAAAGAAGTGTGGGACACTCTTGAAACCACTTATGAAGGCACCAATGATGTCAAAGAAACTAAGATTGGACTTCTCAATCTTAGTTATGAAAACTTCAAGATGGAGTCCGATGAGACGGTGTCAAAGATGTTTGATCGATTCTCCACAATTGTCAACGGTCTAAAGGGATATGGAGAGATCATACCGGAAGACAAGCTTGTCCGGAAGCTACTCTATTCACTTCCCGAATCTTGGGATGGGAAGAGAACCGCTATCATCGAAGCAAAGAACTTGAAGACATTAAAGCTTGATGAGCTTGTGGGTTCTCTCCTTACTCATGAGATCATGAAGCAAGGAAGGGAAGATGAGAAAAAGAAAGAAAAGAAAAGAGTAGAGAAGCTTGAGGTTGAGAAGAAGAAGAAGATGGGTATAGCTCTCAAGGCTAAAGCTTCACAACTTGATGAGAGCTCATCTTGTGAGGAGGATGAACTTGAAGAATTGGCTATGATAGCCAAACGATTCTCACGCTTCATAAGGTCCAACCGGGGAAGAAAAATCCAAAGAAAGATGGACTTCAAAGGAAAGAACAAAGAAGAAGGAAAGGATCCCATCATTTGCTATGAGTGCAAACAATCCGGCCACATCCGTTCGGAGTGCCCTCAACTCAAGAAGAAGGGCTTTGAGAAGAAGAAAAGAAACAAAGCCAAGCTTGCTACTTGGAGTGATGAGGAGTCATCGGAGGATGACGAACAAGAAGTGGCTAATCTTTGTCTCATGGCACTTGAGGAAGATTCCTCCTTGGTAACCTCTAACTCATCTACTTTAGATTTTTCATATGAAGAGTTAAATGATGCATATGATGAGTTACAAGAGGTATATGATGAATTAGTTGAGAAGTTTAAAGAGTCGGTCATTAAAAACAAGAAAATCATTTTAGAACTAAATGAGAAAAATGACTTACTCACTCAAGCTAATTCTAAATTTGAGAAAAAGATTTTAGGATTAAAAGATGAACTTAAATTCTTTCAAGATGAAAATGTTGATCTTAATAATCTTTTATCTCAATGTAATAGTGAACACCAAAAGGTGTTGGGTGAGCTAAATGAGCTCAAAAAGTCTTTAAAAAATGTTGGTAGTGTCAAGCATGAAGTAGGAGAATCCTCTAGAACATACCAACCTAAGAAAAAGACTAATTACTACAAACAAGGTAGCTACCCTAGACATAGTAGAGCTAAAAGAATTAGAAGTGTATGGGTTCCTAAGGAACTTGTAAAATCTAATAATATTATTGCTATGTCATCTTGGATTCCTAAGGGAACCAAGGTTTTGGGAGCTAACACTCATGGACCCAAAATGATTTGGGTACCAAAAACCAAAGTTTAATATCTTTGTTTGTAGGGGGAGCATTGCTACAAGGCCAAGGCACAAAGTCAAAACTCATGGTACCTTGATAGTGGATGCTCGAGGCACATGACCGGAGACAAGAGTCGATTCATGGATTTAAAGCCAAAAAGTGGAGGAGTAGTAACATTTGGTGACAACTCCAAAGGCCACATTAAAGGTATTGGCTCCATAGGTAATCACTCTACCATTCTTATTGAAAATGTCTTATATGTCGATGGTCTTAAACATAATTTATTGAGCATAAGTCAATTGTGTGATAAAGGATTTAATGTTTTATTTGATAAAAATGGATGCAAAATTGTTGACATTAAATCTAATAATATTATGCTCATAGGTCATCGCATAGGAAACATATACATGGTGCATTTAGATGACATACATACATCTCATGCATGTTTAGTTGCTCAAAATGAAAATGATGCATGGTTGTGGCATAGGAAGCTAGGACATGCTAGCATTAGTGTTTTGGAAAAACTAGTTTCTCTAAATCTAGTTAGAGGTTTGCCCAAAATAAAATTTTCGAATGATAAAATTTGTGATGCATGCTCAAAGGGTAAACAACATAGGTCTTCCTTTAAATCCATTAATGATGTTTCTACTAGTAGATGCTTACAATTAATTCATATGGATTTGTTTGGGCCAATTAGGACTATGAGCTTGGGTGGTAAATCTTATGCATTTGTGTTAGTTGATGATTTTTCTAGATTTACTTGGGTTCTCTTTTTAAGTACTAAAGATGAGGCTTTGGAAAAATTCATCACATTTTCAAAATTAACCCAAAATGATCTTGAACTTAGAATTTCACACATTAGAAGTGATCATGGAACCGAGTTTCAAAATTTAGGGTTTGAAGAATTTTTGAATGAAAATGGTATTAGCCATAATTTTTCGGCTCCTCGAACTCCTCAACAAAATGGGGTAGTTGAGAGGAAAAATAGAACTTTACAAGAAATGGCTAGAACTATGCTTTGTGAAAATAATTTACCTAAATATTTTTGGGCATAAGCCACAAACACCGCTTGTTATATTGTAAATCGAGTAATGATTAGGCCAATTTTAAAGAAAACACCTTATGAGATTTTAAAATCTAAAAAGCCTAACATTAGCTATTTTCACCCTTTTGGGTGTAAGTGTTTTGTTTTAAATAATGGAAAAGATAACTTAGGTAAATTTGATGCAAAAAGTGATGAAGTCATTTTTATAGGTTACTCTTTAACCTCTAAAGCCTATCGAGTATTTAACAAAAGAACTTTAGTAGTAGAAGAATCTATTCATGTTGTATTCGATGATAACCTCCTTCCTAGGAAGGATTCTTGTGATGATGATGATGTAGGAATCATAAATGCCTTTGATGGAGGTCAAACTTCAAAGGAGGATGAGATTCCAATAAAAGAAGAAGACACACAAGAACCACCTCTTGAAGCCTTGAAGGACTTGGCTATTGAGGAAAAGGAAGTGAGCTACCCAAGGGAGTTGAACTATGTCAAAGATGGTGAAATCTTGGGTGATCCATCCAAGGGGGTAACCACTCGTTCTTCTCTTAAATTAATGAACCATGTTGCATTTATCTCATGCATAGAGCCTAAAAATATAAAAGAAGCATTGAAAGATGACTTTTGGATTATGGCTATGCAAGAAGAGCTAAATCAATTTGAGAGAAGTAATGTATGGACATTAGTTGATAGGCCTAGTAATCAATCTATAATAGGAACTAAATGGGTCTTTAGGAACAAACTAGATGAGAGTGGTAACATTGTGAGAAATAAAGCTAGACTTGTTGCACAAGGTTACACTCAAGAAGAGGGAATAGATTTTGATGAAACCTATGCACCCGTAGCTAGAATGGAAGCCATTAGGATGTTGCTTGCATATGCATGTTATCATAATTTCAAGCTTTTTCAAATGGATGTTAAAAGCGCATTTTTAAATGGTTTTATAAATGAAGAAGTGTATGTGGAACAACCACCGGGTTTTGAAGATTCAAAATTTCCAAATCATGTTTTCAAACTTACCAAAGCTCTTTATGGTTTAAAACAAGCTCCTAGAGCTTGGTATGAAAGGTTTTCAAATTTTTTGATTGAAAAAGGATTTGAAAAAGGTAAGGTGGACACTACACTTTTCATAAAAATGTATAAAAATGACATCTTAGTAGTTCAAATTTATGTTGATGATATTATTTTTGGTTCTACTAATGAATGTCATTGTCAAGAGTTTGCTAAGCTAATGCAAGGTGAATTTGAGATGAGCATGATGGGGGAGCTCTCATTCTTTTTGGGACTCCAAATCAAGCAAAAGAAGGATGCCACCTTCATCAACCAAGCAAAATACATAAAGGATATGCTCAAGAAGTTTGGCTTGGAGAATGCAAAGCCTCAAGCCACTCCTATGAGCTCATCTACAAAGCTTGACAAAGATGAAGGAGGTAAGCGTGTTGACTCTAAGCTTTATCGTTCTATGATTGGATCTTTGCTTTACCTTACCGCAAGTAGACCGGATATCTTGTTTAGTGTTTGCTTGCGTGCTAGGTTTCAAGCTAGTCCTAGAGAGTCTCACCTTATAGCCGTTAAGAGAATCTTTAGATACCTTAGAGACACTCCTTGTTTAGGCCTTTGGTATCCTAGAGACTCTACCTTCAACCTACATGCTTACTCGGATGCGGATTATGGGGGTTGTAAAATTGATAGGAAAAGTACTTCGGGAACTTGCCAATTCTTAGGTAGTATGCTCATATCTTGGTTCTCTAAGAAACAAAATAGTGTAGCCTTATCTACCACCGAAGCCGAGTACATATCCTTAGGGAGTTGTTGTGCTCAAGTCCTTTGGATGAAGCAACAACTCTTAGATTATGGAATTAAAGTTGGAACCATACCCCTAAAATGTGACAACACTAGTGCTATTTGTTTAACAAAAAATCCCATCCAACACTCTAGAACCAAACACATAGAAATAAGGCATCATTTCATTAGAGATCATGTCCTTAAGGAAGATGTGGTTATAGAGTATGTAGACACCTTGAATCAATTAGCGGACATTTTTACAAAACCCTTAGACAAAGAGCGTTTTTGGTCCCTTAGGAGAGAGTTAGGTCTAGCTAGCCTATCTTGACCTTTTAGGACCTCTTTTGTGTTTAAATAGGCTTGATTTTGTGAAATGCCATGTTTGTATGCTTAGACTCCCAATTTCTTCCATGCCTATAGTTAGGGGGAGTATGTATCTGTCAAAATATGCTTAGAACTGCTCATACATCATTTGCATACTCATAGGAGAGTTTAGGTTCGAGCCTTTGGTTGTTCTTTGAACCAAATATGCATTTCTGGGCATGCAGTATCGATACTATTGCACGCGTATCGATACCTGTTCTTCATTTCGTTTCCCAGAATTCTTTACGCTTCACGCGTATCGATACGATTCATCCCGTATCGATACGGGTCGTTTCGATACGGACCCCTCCGTTTCGATACGACTGTTCAAACGGTTATACTTGCAAAATGACATCTTTATCCCCGTATCGATACCCTAAAGGGCGTATCGATACTCGACTGCGCTGATGGCTTTAATTAGCTTTTAATGAGTTCAACTTTTACCCAAATTCAAACTTTTCAAAACCTAATTAACCCTAGCCGTTTTTGCCTATAAAAAGGCACTTCCTCCTTCATATTTTTCACATCTCAACTCAAACCTAAAAGAGTTTTCAAATCAAGCAAGGCTTTGTGCTCTCTTTCTCATCTTTGTGCAAGTTCTCTTCAACTTTTCAAGTTTCTATCAAGGTAATCCCCTTCTTCCTTTTTTAATTTACTCTGTTTTAATTTTTTTTAAACTTTGCTTTTGTTCAAAATTCTTTTTCTTGAGATTTTCTTCTAAATTTTTTCTTTTCAAAAATTTTCTTGAAAATTTTCTTTTATTTTTTTTACCTTGATTTTTACTCAAATTGAAGAAATCTCCCTTGCTTAATTTCTCTCTTAGATCATGGCACCTAAAGAGCCATCGAGGAAGCGACAAAGGGCTAATCAAGCCGGTGAATCCTCCAACCTTGGAGCGATTGCTCGTCCTAACTACTCGACTATCTATGAGCAATCCTTTGAAGGCAATTCGGGTCTCAATCACTTTCGTCAATATGAGAATTACAAGATCCGTGCCGAAAGGGTAATATCCATCCCTTTTCTCAATTCGGAGCGTTTCAAGTTTGAATACCTCCCCTTGCTTCATCGTTGGAATTTCATGCATTTTCTCTCTATTCCCGGATTTTACTATCGTCTCTTGGTTTTGATTTTCTATGCTAATGCAAGATGTGTTAGTCGAAATGGGGAAGTTGTTGCAATTAACTCCTATCTTATGGGAAAGAAAGTAACCCTTGATGTCGAGTCTATTTGTGAGGTTTTTAAGTTGGATGATGAAGGCCTCGACGATGAGCACCGTGGGGGGCATGTTCTTAGTGGATCCGTCACCACCCTTAATGCTCACGACCGGATTCTACATTTGATGGTATCGTGGTGGTTTCGTCCTTCCGGAGGAAAATATTCCACAATCCGTCAAGTGGACGATTTTTGGATTCGGTGCTTCCGTGAAGCCAAGCGACCAAATCTAGCTCGACTTATGTTTGCGGAGATAGTCTACCTCGTTCAACATCGTCACACTCCTCATGTCACCTCCTTCACATACGGTACGGCTTTGAGCTATTTCTTTGTTAAAAAGGAAATTGATTGCTCATATGACATTGCAACTCCTCTCACCGATCCTATTGATGAGCACTCCCTTGCTCGGGCAAAATTCTCTTATATTAATGGTGAATGGGTACGTCTTGCCGAGTTACCACCGGAAGTCGCCGCAATGCATGAAGCGGCTCAGGCTCCTCAAGCTCCTCAAGTCCAACAACTCAATATGGATGCTCTCATGACCTATCTCAATGAGCAATTCACCGGGTTGCGTACGGACATGAATACTCGTCTCACATCCATGGAAACTACCTTTGATACTAGGATGACGGGTTTCGAGAATCGCCTCACATCTCTTGAAAGTGGGCATAATTCCTTGAATATTTCCATTGCCGCTTTCCATGATGAGTGGCGTAATAGTATGCTCACTAATGAGCCTTTGGGAGATGATGATGAAGAGGATGAAGACGACGAAGACGATGCTTAGACGTTTTCTCTTGTTTGTCATGCATATCATTTAGGATTTTATATTATTATGCACCTTTGCTTTATGTTTTTAGGATTAAGTTTGTTTAGGATTAAAACCTATGCTTTGATTTCTATTTTGCCTTTGTTTGGATTTTAAGTATGTTGCTTTAATGAATAATAATTATGTTGCTTATTATACCCTTGATTTCTTTATGCACTTAATTATCTCAAAGAATTTTTGATCTAACAAAAAGGGGAGAAGAAACTAGCTCACATTTTAAAATATTTTGATTTAAATTCAAAGGTTACCAAGCTTATATTAAGGGGGAGTTCTTTATAAAGTTTTTTTCAAAAAATTTAAGTTTTAGTTTTGTTATATCAAAAAGGGGAGATTGTAAAACCTATGTTTGATTTTGATATAATTAAATCCTTAAGGATTATTTTGTAAAACTTAAAATTAGTTTTTAAGTCCCTTAATAAGTTTTTAAAACACCAACACTTTGAAACTGATTTATAAAACTCAAACTCAAAATATTTTCTAAGTGTTCCAAGGCAAAACCATTCAAAATCGTCCAGGCGTATCGATACAGCACCCAACGTATCGATACCATTTTACAAAACTTGGTCACTGTCGGAACCTGTATCGATACCCTAAACCCTCGTATCGATACAGCCCTGTGTTAAAATTCAAAGAGTTTGAATACGGTACCGATACGGATAACCCCCGTATCGATACGGGCTTTGTATTCTTTTAATATAAGTCGGTTTAAAAAATATGACCGTTGGTGTCAGTTGGTTGGTAACCAAACTTTAAAAGTTCGTTGACCCGTATCGATACGCAAAACCCTCGTACCGGTACGGTTGCGGATAGAGAGCTAAGTTCAGAAAATAGTATCGATACGGCCCTTGCCGTTTCGATACCCAGTACCAATACGCTTACGCGCGTATCGATACCCCTGTATTAAATGCACACAACGGCTCTTTCTTTTCTGAGACAGGTACCGATACTCCTTCCCGCGTACCGATACTGGTAGCTGCAGAAGTGCATTTATGGTGGTAAGAGAGGGTTCCAACGGCTCTAATTAAGTCCCCAACCACCCAAACGGCTAGAAATCAATGAAGAGGTATAAAAGACACATCAAAAAGCTACAACAACAACTATTGAACTTCAAGCAAACACTTATTCATCAAATCCAAGCAATTGTGCCAAATTTCATATTTGTCTAGAAATCCCAATTTGTGTTCTTCATTCATACTTTGTAAAATTGGGTTGAGTGCTTGTATTGGGGCTATCATTTGTATTGAGAGATACCTAATTAGCCTACAAATTTCTTTGTTCTCTTGTGTGAGGGTTGGGTTGACTTTTGGGTAGAAAAATCAACCGAAATTGTAAAGGGTTGCCTCCTTGTCCTAGAAAAGGGGAAGATCAATTTAGTGAAATTGTTGCAAATCCTTAGTGAGACTAAGGTAGTGGATGTAGAGTTCATTTGGAACTTGAACCACTCTAAATCTCTTGTTCATCAATTTTTAATTTGCCAATTTCTACCAAAAACCTTTAAATTTCCAATTCACCCCCTCTTGGTAAATATCGATCTTTCGATCCACTCAACACAAAGGTAGAGGCGTTTTTATGGAGAGCCGTGCAAAACAGGATTCCTACACTTTCGGAACTAGAGAAGCGTGGAATTAATGTCCCAGTGCAGGTAAATGTTTCTTATGCTCCTTAAACCTTGAAATGGTGGATCACCTTATTTGTCATTGTTCGATATCATTGAGCGTTTGGCAAAAATAGGGTAGGATGTGGAATTTTAATTTAGTGATGCCGACTAATCTCAAAGCCTTTCTATTAAGTTGGAATGTGAATGCGGAGAAGTCAAAATAAAGGAGGTGTGGTGGATGGATTTTTTCGGCTTTGCGTGGACAATATGGCTATGTAGAAACGAGCTAATTTTCAATGCTAAACTGTGTAACACTCAAAGTATCTTCGATATAGCTATGGCGAGAATAGGTTTTTGGTGCAAATGTAGATGTCCAGAAAAATATGATTCAGTATTGGATTTTGTTCGAGATCCTACGTTACCTAATCACAATAAACCCATGGTAAAGAACAGTAGACTGAGGATGGGATCTTGGGTTCGCCCTTGTGAAGGAATTGTAAAGTTCAATGTTTACGCTGCAGTGAGGGGTAGCTACAGAGAAGCTGGAATCGGAGGATTAGCATGCGACCACAATGGAAACACCCTATTGAAGTTCTCTGAAAAGATTGGGCTGTCTGATCCCACGGGGGCTGAGTTAAAAGCCATCCTTAAAGCATGTTTGCTTTGGAACGATAATAGCTGGAAGGATAAGCTCGACCTTACCATCGAAACCGATAGCCAACTGGGCGTTAATTGGGTAAGAAATAACACCCAATGTCCTGCTGCCTTTAGTGATTTGGTAAAGGAATGTCAATATTTCATAAACAAATTGGGTATCCAAATATCATTTGTGTTTAGAGAGGAGAATACTGAAGTGCACGATCTTGCAAAGAGGGGGGTCCACACTTGTCAAGTGCAGCCAATGGGTGGAGATCGAAAGACAGTGAGTACTATGCGCGCTTGATTGTTGTGTTACCTTTGCTGGTGGGATATTACGGGTCCCTCGTTTTCTTGATTGGAATGTTTATTATGTTGCATAAATTGGGAATGAACTGAGTGAGATTTCATGTTTATGTAAGCTAGGTCCAGGCTTTCTGATAGTTAGGGGGTAAGTAGAGTGTTGTTTGTATCGAGTGTTTTACCAAAATGGGACTTTACTACATCGCCGAGAATCCATTAATAAAAGTTAAGGGCACTCTTTTCCCCCTATATAGGGTTAGAGGGAGTTTTTAACGAGGCCTAGTTTCTTTCAAAAAAAATGAGGCACTCTTTTCCCCATTAGGTTTTAGGGGGGGTTTAATGAGGCCTCTTTGCCCTTTCAAAAAAAAAACAAAACAAAAATATAATAGTAGCATGTTGGTTTCTGGGTTGCTGCCAATTTTAAAACAAACACAAAATTGTCAAAATAGCAATTGAGCATTACCAAATGATGTTGCTATAGTAAAATAAAATATATGAGAACTAACATAACACAACCTCAACACACATAACTAAATGTATAAGACTATAAAAGTCTCAAGTTAACAACACAATGAAATATCTTAATTCTTAAGTCTAATGTTTAAAATAAGTATATCAGTTACTAAAAATCTACAACAGATTTGAAATAAACATTACAAGTCTAAAAGAGTCTCAACAACACAAAATAACAAATAGTATGATCACCAATTACTTTAAAGTTCTAAGGTCTAGACTTTAAAAATTATCTAAAGTATTAATTGTTTCATCAATTATAATGTCCAGTTGATCTAAAATTAGATTCTTCATGCCTACACCACAATGAATTAGAATAAAGTAAAGTTAGAACAAACATTCATGTTTAAATATTAAATATGCCCAACTATACTTATTTACACAGTTTCATACACAAAAGCAATCCTTTTTTCTGCTTCATTTAATCTAAGAACAGTCCAGAAATTTCATAGTTTAAACAACACTTTTTAATCTGACCTAAAACTGCATTTATCTAGCTAGACAAAACTGCATTTTATAACATTTAAAACTGCACAGTAAAATTGTATTTTTGCATTCATCAAGACTGCATTTTCAAAATTATTTTTCTGCATTCATCTAGACTGCATTTTCAAAATTGTTTTTATGTGTTCATCTAAACTGCATTTTCATGATTTTCATACAATACTAAGCAAATTTCAAGGTTTACCAAACTGTGATTCTGCAAACCAAAATTATTTTAAACTCAATTTTGCATTCATACAGCATATAATTCTGCATTAATTTGTGTTTAACCTATATGTATTTACAACATACAATCATCATGTACTTTTATATTCAAAACATTTTATCATGGTCAAATACTAATTGAAGCACTTGTAATAAAATGCATTATTTCTTGATTATTTAAATTGTTTCCAAAGTATCTAATATATTTTAAACCACCAGTAGCATCTATGATCTTAATCCAATTTACAAGTGATAACGTCATTAAATAACACTAGGAGTTACTTAAAACATTTCTATCAATCAACAATTATAATTTCATGTAGAAAATAGAACAGAGGATTTGAATATCCAGTTTGTATATCAATCATCTAAAACCAGGATCAAAATTAATTCAAGTGATCAAATTCAAGTTCTAATCATATCCATTCACACAACAATATAATTCATTTGAACCGTCCTATATTCTAACCTTTCATCTAGCATACATACATTTTCACCAGAAATTTCTATAATTACTTGTATAAAATAAAAGAACAAGATGCTTATATACCTCATTCCCAGGTTGTTAATCTATTAAAAAATTTAATTGAACTAATTAATCTAATATGAAAATCTCCCTTCATAAGGCTTTAACCTTTCGGTTATGGAGGATAAGGATAATTGAGAAAGATGATGAATAGTATTAACACCAAACACTAAAATTTTAGAAACGAAATTGATAGCAAAACAAAAATTACCAAATTGCTTAAATTACATAGATTACAGAGAAGGGTGAGAGGCAGGCAAAACTCAAAAGGTTGAAAAAATTAAAAAACTGTAATAAATATTAGAAGAAACTGATATAAATTACAGTGAATTTAAGTGGATTTTGCTGTGAATTTTGGTTCGCCATAGATCAAGACTTTTCACAGAAAAAGATCGAAAAATGAGAAGAGTGAGGCGTCGTAACTCGTAATCCTTGAAAAGAGTAGATCAGAGTGAGAGATAAGGGTTGAAACTATGGTAAATTTCTGTGAACTGACCAAAGGGGAGATATGTTTTGGGAGAAAATTCTCGTGAAAGCTATGGAATACAAAGACTAATGGTTGAATTTAAGAAAGTTTCCCGTCACAGATAGGACTACCGGGGCCTAGGGCTAATTGCCCATTTATTTTTTCAGATATTCGGATAATTCAAAATTAATATTTTTATGATATGTATTCGATTTGAATATTTAATTTTTTATCGGATATCTGATTCGAATTATCTAAAAAAATTTAGACCGGTTATCTAAAAATTCAGACCGAATAAATAGATCAAATCGAATATTTTTCCATACCCCTACTAATGAGTGCCCCTTACAAACTCGAGTTTTTGACCGAGAAAGAGGCTGAAATTGCCTACAAAAGGAAGCTCACTAAGAAAGAAGTCGCCAAGTTCCCAGCCGCCGTCTCAAAAACAATTCCAACACTGTAGATTAGGGATTAGCTTCTCCTTCTTGATTGCATTGACAGAGTGCTAGGGTTTTTTCCCTCTCCCGAAATGATGTAATTTTTTATTGATTAATATAATAATTGGTAAAGGATTAACAGGAATGTGTGTTAGCCTAGTGGTTAGGCGTTAATCTTTATATTTGCCATGCTTGGGTTTGAATCACACATGTATCCTACTTGTATTATTTCAAGTTTTATTTTATTTTACTATTTCTTTGAAACCAATCGGATGATGTCACGTGTCATCATTTGATTGGTTAAAAATTAATATAAAAAATAATTATTTTTTAAAAAAAATTGTTGATACCACGTCAACACCTCCATACACGTGGCATTGCCACTTCAGCAAGTTATGCCATGCAATCATGCCACGTCAACGAATTGTGTTGACCGTTAGTTGACTAACGGTTTTCATCCAATGAGGATGCATTTTAAACGAAAAAAAAAACGTTAAGGGTTGGTCTGGACCCAAAAAAAAATAGAGACTAAAATGACCAAAAGGTCAAACGTTGAGAGCTACTTTAACTTTATGCCTAAAAAAACTACAATGATCACATGGAGTCAAACTATTTTCATTGGAGAAGGCACCAAACATGTAGAATTATGAATTTATTTAAGGGGTGTCGTTTCTTAACATATTTAAAAAGAGTTAATTATTTGTAAAGAGGTGTTGTTTATCTACAACGACCGTTGGACACGACAATCGTAAAAAAAACCTAAGTTTTACCCATATTTTTTGTGTGTCAAAAAGATGTAGATATCAATTATTTTCTTATTATAAAAATAAGTAGAACTCAACAAGTGTTTCAATGGAAAAAACGAACGATGTTCATCCTAGGAGACACATGTTCAAATAGTTTGTCTACAAAGTGTATGTGCATCGTTAAAAAGTTAAAAATATTTATGAACAAATACTACTCTTTGTAATCACCTTTGGACTATTAAAAAAACAAATAAATAACATCATTTCGAATTTATTTTTTAGTCATTAGGTCATCAAAAGCATTAATGGTATTATGACGTGATTATTATCTTCTTTTCATAACTTATAATATGTGTTGATGTCTTGGCAAAAATAGTGCTATGTTTCCATCACGTTTGGATCAATTTGATAAAGAAGTAAAAGTTTAGGGTCCAAAAAGAACAAAATAAAAGTTCAAGGGCTAACACAACTAAACTGATAAGTTAAGGGGCCGCCTTTTATTTTCCTTGGTGTGACTGTGAACTTGGTGTTTGTTTCCCGCCAATAAACAGCTCTGCCGTTTTTGTTCTTCGATCTTATTTTAAAGAACATGATGCAGCAATAAAAACATCATTAGTTCTTGTGTTTTGTCCGAATTAAACAACTTGGGATTAACCAGAAAATGAACAACAGCATCAATGTCAGCAGCAAAGTGTTGAACACACTGAGACTAAAGAACCCAAAGCTTCTATTACTAGAATCCTGCAACAGTTTATCTCAATTGAAGATCATCCATGGCCATATGATAAGAACCCATATCATCTTCGACATTTTTACTCCGAATTGTTACGCGCCGACATTGTCCCCGATAATCTCAGCTTCCCGTTCTTGGTAAGGGCGTGTTCCCAGTTGGAAGCCATTGATATGGGGGTTCAAGCTCATGGGCAGGTTATAAAACATGGGTTTGAAAACGATGTTTATGTGCAGAATTCTTTAGTTCATATGTATTCAACTTGTGGGGATGTAAAGGCTGCAAATGAAGTGTTTCAACGAATGAATTGTTCGAATGTGGTTTCGTGGACTTCGATGATCGCTGGGTTTAATAAAATTGGTGATGTCGAGATGGCCCGTGAACTGTTCGATAAAATGCCCGAGAGGAACTTGGTTACTTGGAGTACAATGATTAGTGGGTATGCTAAGAACAATTGCTTCGATAAAGCTGTTGAATTGTTCCAGGTTCTGAAGGAAAAAGGGGTTAAAGCTAATGAAACGGTTATGGTTAGTGTGATTTCTTCTTATGCTCATTTGGGTGCTATCGAATTAGGTGAAAAAGCTCATGATTACATCGTTAAGAACAGTTTGAGTTTGAATGCGATTCTTGGGACTGCTTTGGTGGATATGTATGCAAGATGTGGGTGTATTGAGAAAGCTATTAAAGTTTTCAATGAAATGCCTGAAAAAGATGTTCTTAGTTGGACAACTGTTATTGCTGGTTTGGCAATGCATGGTTATGCAGAGAGGGCACTTTGGTTCTTCTCCGAAATGGTGAAATCCGGGTTAAAACCCAGAGATATTACATTTACATATTTGTTATCTGCTTGCAGCCATGGTGGATTAGTCGAGAAAGGTCTAGAGTTGTTTGAGAGCATGAAAAGAGAGTACGGAATTGAGCCGAGGTTGGAACATTACGGTTGTGTCGTGGATTTGCTAGGGCGAGGAGGGAAGTTAGCCGAAGCGGAGAAGTTTGTGCTTCAAATGCCGGTAAAACCGAATGCCCCGATTTGGGGTGCGCTTCTTGGAGCTTGCAGGATTCATAAGAATGCAGAAATTGCAGAAAGAGTAGGGAACATATTGATCCCTTTGTTGCCAGAACATAGTGGGTATTATGTGTTGCTTTCGAACATTTATGCACGTACAAACAGGTGGGAAAATGTTGAAACTATGAGACAGATGATGAAGGAAAAGGGTGTTAAAAAACCGCCGGGTTATAGTTTGGTCGAGCTCAATGGGAAAGTTCATAAATTTACAATGGGAGAAAAGTCGCACCCAGAAATCGAAATGATTGAAAGAACTTGGGATGAGATTCTCCAGAAGATAAGATTGGCGGGTTATGCAGGGAATACATCTGATGCATTCTTTGACATTGACGAGGAAGAAAAGGAAAGTGTTCTTCATAGACATAGTGAGAAGCTTGCTATTGCTTATGGGATTATGAGAACCAAGGCTCCAACGGTGATCCGAATAGTGAAGAACTTGCGAGTGTGTGAGGATTGTCACCATGCGACCAAGCTAATTTCAAAGGTTTTCGGGCGTGAGTTGATCGTGAGAGACCGGAACCGGTTCCATCATTTTAGAGAAGGTTCATGTTCTTGTATGGATTACTGGTGATAACTGAGAACTTACAATTAAGGATGGCAAGATAACTAGTGTCTGGTTCAGCTCGACCCTATTGGAGTGACTTTTTATAAAAAAAATCAAGGTAAAGGCATCGAATCACGACATTTACTAAGATTGGCAAATTTCTTTACATAGTTGCATTCTGATAGGACAAACATTTTTTCCGGTTGTCAATGGAAACATGAAGCTACCTCTGCAATTCATAACACGGTATGAATCGATCTCCAAATCTATTATCTTTTATGCTACTATATATAGATACATAGATAGATTTAGTTTTAGATTTTCATGTGATAAATTCTAGTGAATATCTATCATTGGTCTTCTTTTAGGCACACAGAATTATAAAATGGAAATTAGTTACACTAGCTTTCAGCATTAATGGTGTTTAGTTATTATCTAAAAATAACAAAAAAAAAGAACCAAATTTGAGTTGATTTTTTAGAGAATTTATTTCAAGGATAAGTCAAAATTAAGCATACAAGGCAAGGTGCTGTGTATTATTAGATAATAATTATCATTTAATCCTTTTTGTTTCACAATCTTCACATATAAAACCATCCATCCATCAACTCATTCTCTTCATCGTTCTCTCTATCTCTTCATTATGTTCAACCAAATGCCTCTTCTGTTTCCCCATCATTTCTTGATTGATCCATTTGTTTAGTAACACATTTTTTTAAAAAAAAAACAAGGGAGAAAAAAATGGAAACTGGGTCTTTAAGGCTAGGCCTCATGGCAGTCTTTGCAGTTTCTGGAAGTATAGTCTTCATTGCAAATGAAGTCCATAAACGTCTCCTCTCAAATTTCATGAAAAAGATCGAGTTCGAATTGGCTGGTAATACATACATACATTCATACACACATGCACACGTTCGCACATAGAAACTTAGTTCTTTTAGCAAGAGCAGGGTAAGGGTCTCATGTGAGTAATCTGAAACTTAGAAATGCTAGATGGTGATCGTTGGGGTTCGGCCTATGATTTTAATACAAGACATCCGGTCAGTATCCGGGAGTGGGAATCAATTTGTGTGATTGGGCTAGTGTGCATCTGAGTTGTCTTCCAGCAAGAATGAGAGATGAATTCCCTTCCGATGTAGTTGAACCGAGAAGGAAATCTTGAGCTCTAACTCCAGATTGTTTGGTAGTGGGATGTTTCGAGTCGTCAGGACCGATGTTATAGAACAAGTTCAAACATGATTGTCTGCGAGTGATCAGAACTGTATTTTGAGGTTTCGAGATGCTCTAAGAACGGTTTTAAAAAGCTAGCTTATGTTTGGAGGACCAGTCTGAAGACAAGAGAATCGAAGACTATCAATTGTGTACATGTGAAGTTGCAATTTCTACGGATACATCCTTTGTGTGAGCATGTAAGAAATTAGATATCCCTGTTGAGATCTCAGACGTAGGGACGCACGTGACTAGTCCTTTGTGGTGAGATAGTGGTGGTCAGAAAAATGTATAGAAGATGTTTGTTGATGGTTCAGGGTTACGTGATTCTAGTAGATGTGAAGTAATTGTATTTTACGATTTCGATGTACCTTTTGACATGGTTTGACTTGTAGAACACATAGCTAGGGTATACTTTGAGATAAAGAGAGAGTTTCCTTGAAGTTACAGATTTCTGTGAGACCGTAGTGGTAGGTGTGGATGTGAGCTCCTTATCGAATGTTGATCCAGCTTTAGAGGTCAAAGATTGACTGAGTTTAGTTGACAGGCTTGCCTAGCAAATGTAATTGATTTGATTTTTGAATGAAGATTGGACCGCAGAATGTTAGAATAGTTTGTGTTTTTCCTAGCAGTGTTTGCAAGAATTACCCGGTTTGTCTCTTGATAGGGAAGAAGAGTTTGTTATTGAGACTGTCTCCGAGCTTGCTTCTGCTTTGATTGCTTTGTATCTTATGATTCCCGACAGAATTGAGAGTGTTGAAGAATCAACTTCGAGATTTGTTAGACCTTAGATTCATTAGGCCTAGTACGTCAACTTAGAGTGTGACAATACAATTTGTGAATAAGAGAGAAGACAATACAAGAATGTGATTAGATTTCAGACAGTTGAAACAAGTGGCAGTGATTTGTTGATCAGTTAGTGTGTGCACCAGTCATTTCGAAGATTAATTTGAGATCCGATTACTACCAGTTGAAAGTGAGAGAAGTTGAAGTATCGAAGACAGCCTTCGGACAAGATGTGATCACTTTGAGTTTTGAGTTAAACCGTTTTGTTTGACTAGTGTGTTAGCTACTTTTACAGAGATGTTGAGCAGAATATTTCCTCAGTTCCTTGATCAGTTTGTAGTAATTCTCATAGATGATACATGGGTATATTCACATACCGAAGAAGGTCATGACAAGCTTTGAAGTTAGTGTTGTAGAACCTATTAGAGAATCAGTTGTATGCTGAGTTGAGAAAACGTGAACTCCGAGTTAAGAAGGATGTTTTCCTAGGAAATGTAGATTAGCCGAATGTATTAGAGTAAATCCCAAGTAGGCAGAATAAGAGGTGAGTTGGAAGAAATCGAAGACAGTGACAGATATCTATAGTTCCTAGGTCTAGCATTGTTACTTTCAGAGAATTGTAAATAGTCTTTCGAAGATAGCTGCTCCTTTGACAGATTGCTACAGAAGAATGTTCAGTTTGTGTGGTTAGATGCGAGACAATGAGCCCTTGAGAAACCGAAAGAAACTTTGAAGAGAACTTCGACCTTGATCCAGCCATTGTCAGAGAGAGAAATTGTGAACTGTTGTGATACGTCACATGTAGGGTTAGGTTGTGTGCTTATGCAAGACATAAGATTGTGACTTATTCATCGAGATAGTTGAAAGACCGAGAGAAGAGTTACCCGTCACGAGACATAGAGTTAATTACAGTTGTATTTGCTTCGAAGACTTAGAGACAAAGCATGTATAGTAAGAAATGCATAGTATAGGTACAGTTATCATCAGAACTTGAAAAAAAATTAGACGACTTAGGAAGGGTTGAAACTTGAACAACATGAGTTGCTAGAACTGCTTGAAGACCGTAATCCCAAGATTGAGTACCATCCGAAGAGAGTCAATGTAGTAACCGATGTTCCGAGTTATAATTGTTGTTAGATTAGTAGTTGAGTTACGAGCTGTAATTTCCGGATTCAGTTTATCAAATGATAGTGTTTCTGTGACCGAGTTTCGGGTTGAGCCTACTTTGAGCCAGAATACTTAAAGAGAAACAGTTGCAAGACAGATTCTTGGCACCTTATGTGTAAGACATAGTGGAAGGAAGACCTTCAGAATACAGTTTCAGAGATGATAGAGTTTGTATTTTTAGAGACGTAATAGTTGTGCCGATTGACATAGTGTTTTGAGACGTATTGCTTCGGCCGAAGCACTTGGCAGTTCGTTGGTATTGCATCTGAGTAGTATGAAGACGTATTGTGGGTTGAAGATGAGTACTTTTGGATTGAGTTGATAAATAATGTGGTTCAGTATGAGAGTAAGGGTGTAATCTTCTAGCGAGTCAAGACTGAGCATCAATTTTCTTCTAGTTTGCTACATCCGTGGAAGATTCGTAATGGAAATGAGTAATAGAGATTCAGGATTTCAACTAAATTTTTGAAGACGTCTGCACAGTGTTTGGTTACATGTTGAAGTCAAATGATCAGTCAGGAGAAGTTATGGGTAAAGTATTCAAACAATGTTGTATGAGTTGTGAATCGGGCTGGTTTTGTTGTTTATTTGTGCGGTTACAACTAGAGTTAAAAAGAGGTTTGTGATGTGTCCTGTGTATCTGTGATTCGGAAGTGCGAGTCAGATCTGTCCCGTGCTATGTTGTTGAAGAGATTGAGTTCAGTTTTAAATTGACATGCCTTGAAGGAACCAGTTGAGATCTTAGCATTAGATAGCTAATGTTGGGTGGTAAGTCTACCGAGTTGGTTAGTATGTTGTGGTGAGAAGGTAAGTGTGGAGGACCAGTTCAGTGACTCTTCCTGTTCGATAAATTTCGGGGATGAAATTTCCTTAAGTGGGGGAGAGTTGTAACACCCGAGTTTAGGGGTTGAATGAAAATAATATTTTTAATAATATTTCGGGTTCGATTTTATAATTTAAATAATAAAATATTTTCACGGGCCTCGGGATTTCAAAATGGTTAAGGCTATGGTGGGCCTATCTCTTGGGTCCAAAATCCATGGACTTTAAGAGAGGTGGGTTTTGACCATTCATTAATGGCATAGTTGTAAATATTATTTTTGGGTGATTTAAAAATAAAACAAAAGATGAGCATGTGCTCATCTTTCTTCCTCACTTCTAATTTTTCAAAACCAACGACAAAAAGGGGAGAGCTTCCCCATGCTACTATTTCATTTGTTTCCTCCTTCGTTTCAACTCGGTTTTGAAAGGTAAATATGTTTTTGACTTGGCCTTGGTTTCCTTTACATTTTGGTACCATTAGATTTCATAAAAACTATGTATTTTGCATTTGGGTTTTTCAAAGTCTTAGGTCAAAGGTTGAAGCTTTATGATTATTTATCAAAGCTTTTGATTTATTATGGTTAGATATGTTGTTTGCTGCCCATAAGGTCCAACATAGATGATTTTTACATGATTTTATACATATTCCCGAATTTGGGTTTTGGTGGGTTTTTAGGAGGGTTTTTAGATGAATTTTAGGTATGGTTTGTGTTGGAATTTGAGGGTTGATGTTAGGGTAATAGTTGGGGGCTGTTTTGGAAGCATTTGAATGTGCTAAATGTGTTGAAATCACAAGTTGTGGGATGGGTATAAGGGCTGCTCGGGTTTGATGATTTTGGGGTTGTTCATGGCTTGAATTCATGTGTTTATTGTTTGAATGGTGATTCAGGTTTGCCACATTAATTGGTGAATTGATTTGTGGTTGTTTTGATTGTGTTGAGGTGATTAAAAGCGAGATTATGTGTTGGTGAAGCCTTCGAAACAAATCCGGAAACTTGAAGACTTTGGTTGCTTGGTACTTGAGCTTGGAGGTGGAGGTGAGTGATTAAATATTTTTAAAATGGTTTTGAGTATTTGCTTCAAGCATGTGAACCTAGGATGGGCTTGGTAAACCCACCTAGAGTTGGGATTAGAGACTTTGGTTGCACTCTTTAATGGTTATTTATGCCTCGTGTTAAATTGTGATGATGTTGGTTATGTATATGTTGTATACATGTATGTTGAGGCATGTTTGATGCATTGTTATATGCATGTTGATGATAAACATGATGGAGATATACATTTGCATGAAATATGATGTGATATTGTGTTAATGATATACATGTGGTGTTGACATGTGAAATGATATTATGAGGTGATTGTATGATCCAAGGATCATGGTGAGTACATGCAAGGCATGGAAATGTGGTTTGTGCATGACAGTGAGTCATGGTGAGTACGTGCTAAGCATGAAAGTGTTATGAAATGATATTGTGAAAGATTAATGAAATGTGTAGTATTGGCACTAGTATGCTTGGGTACAAATGATCGATCATTAGGATGTTTAGTGTGCACACGTGAGTCAAAATGCGCGTGTGGTCTTGATGGTGGTAGTCATCAAGATGGAGTACGGGTTCGCCCGGAAATCTTCTTATATATATTAGTCGGTGATGAGTGGAATCCCATCGACAGGCGTGAGGATGAGTGGAATCCCCTCCGCGTGAAATGAGGTGTGAGGATGAGTGGAATAACCTCCGCGTGAACGGTGATGAGTGTAATCCCACCGTCAGGTAATGGTTGTGTTGTTGGATGTGAGTTCCAACGGTTATCCGTGTATTCGAGTCATAGCTAGGTGCCAATACGGATTGTGGATTATGTTGCTCATATGTGGTTATATGTGTTTCTATATGTTGTGGATATGGACTTGTTGAGCATCGCATGGTTTGGATAATATGTTCATGCATCATCCTTTATTTTGGCTCTTGACGATTGGAGGTAAGACCATGCATTCTATCTTGATTCTTGCTCGTGCTTGGACCCTGCATTGTCGAAGGTTTGTTTTATGAGCTTACCCTCACTAAGCTTTTATGCTTACGCTCCTTTTTGTTCGACAATGCAGATCAATAGCTTGTGGGTGGCAAGGGCAAGGAAAGGTCTCCAAGGGTTGCTTTTGGTTAGCTTAAGTATGATCTTTAAATTGTAGATTGTAATAGTCAAGCAATGGGATAGGTGTCGTTGATTTGAATGCTTTGTTTTATGTTGATGTGGGTGTGGCTTGTTGATGCCATGTTTGATTTGCAAATCATGCTTTATTTCTTACCTTGAATGCTTATGTGTATGTTGGTCTTGCGCATTTTTGTGGATGCTCCTATGTATGTTTTGTTGGCTAAGGCATGTAATCTTAAAAGCTATGTATGCTCCCTTGTGGTGAATGTATGACCTTGTGTTGGATGCCTATCTTTAATGCTCAAGTGTTGGCCTTGTGAAGCATGAACCTTCAATGCTATGTATGATTCACATGTTGTTGATGTTGGTTCATTTAATGTTTGGTTCTTATATGCTTGAAGTGTGTTAAACATGTTTGTAGAAGTGTGGTCTTGCCTTAGGTTTGTGCTTGTGTGTTGTGAGAGGCTTTAGTGGGTTTTTGGGGCATCCTTGTGCCTTAAAACCAGCTAAAACCAATCTGCAGACAGAGGGTGTTTCGAAACGGTCAACCCCGTTCCGATGCGACCCCTTTGTTTTTAGCCAGGCGTTTCGATACACCTAAGGAACGTTTCGATACGATTTGCCACTGGAAATCTGAGATTTTGACGATAAATTGATGTATCGAAACGGGCCTTAGCGTTTCGGAACGACCTTCATCTCGTTGACCACGAGAAGTTGACTGTTGTGATCGTTTCGATACGGGTCACCCCTGTTTCGAAACGGACTCATCATGTTGACTTTGGCCAGTTGACCAAGTCAAGGCGTATCGAAACACCCTGAGGGCGTTCCGATACGGCCTGCTTAAAAAAGATTAAAATGGACTGTTTTGATGAACTGTTTGGTTGTCTTGTCTCGTATGTTCTTCCGTTGTTGCCTTCCCCACATATGATTCAATAATGCCTTTAGAAGGGATAATAATAATGAAAAGTTTTTCTAGGGTTGCTAACCGAGGTGGGACCTTAACGGGTTTCACATCGGTTTTACCCGTGTAGCCTACTCGGACGGATCATCTGGCCAGACCGGGACGAGGGGGTTACATATATTTTCTTTCTATATTTTTAAGTCAAAAGATATTGATCGTTTAAACATGTTCCATCTCATGTCTTTGTTTATATTCTACCTATATAATGTCAGTTGAGTTAAATTCAATTGACATTTTGAAATGACTCTTATAAAAGACTTAACAGTCAAATAAGTACACAAGTTATATCTTTTTTTTCTAGATAGATGCTTGAACTATATTTTAGGCCAGATAGGTGCTTAACGTTTTCTTCCGTGACCCATTTAAGGTTTTTCCGTGACAGACGTGTTATTTTTTCCGTTATCCAATGAAATATAAATACATGGCATAGTTTTTCATTTTTTGAGATTAAAGTTCAAAATGAGAAAAAATAAAAAAAATATTAATTAACCCAACAATCTTTAATTTCTCTAAAAGAACTATAAACCCTAAATTCTTAAATTTCTCCACTCTGACCACCGATTCAACCACCACCGACCATCATTGTCTTCATCGGACTCCCACGGGTAAAAACCACATCATCTCGTCGTCAAAAGCTGACAAATGAATCATTAATTCTATCGTCAGCGAACACCCAACAATGAAGAAAAAAGAGGCTGATTGGGTTCTCATCGATGGGCAGAGGATGGTGAATGTCGAACGGTGAGGTACACGACGCTTTGGGCGATGAACGGTGAACCATCGACTTGTGGGGATGTCGGACGGTGAGGGAGATGTGATTTGAGGGTTTGATTGATAGAAATTAAATCTTTGATATTTTTAAAGAAATTCAAATTTCTAAAAAAAATTAGAAATTAGAAATATAAAAAAAACAGGTCATGCGTTATGTTCTGATTGGATGATGAATTTTTTTTTAACAATCATTGACGAAAAAACCTTAAAAGAGTCACAGAAAAAAACATTAGTAACTTATTTAACTTAAAAAATAATTTATACACTTACTGTAAGGTTGTCCCCAACCATTTTGTGGGATCTCAGTTTCCTTCTTTGTTCATACATACATGGTTTCGAAGATGTCAGAATTTTGGATAAACTAGAAAGTATTTGAAAGTTCATAAATTTGTATTAGACACATTCATTAAATACAACTATACCAGAACTTAAAGAAAATTACGAGTGACAATTGTAGGGTGATTGAATGCTATGAGAATTGAGGAAAAACAAGAGTCCAAATAACAATATTCTTCGCATCAAGCACCGGGCCTGCTTGGCAAAGGAACAGACTGATCATCAGCAAGCTGCGTCGACAACTGTGTCGGGACCGGAGACGTCCGGCAAACCGGACACGTTGCGTGCAACCGCAACCAGTGGTCGACACACTTGAGATGGAACAAATGGCCGCAACCAGGCAGCAGCCTAAGGCTATCATTACCCTTGTAGTCAGCCAAGCATATGGAGCAGCACATATCCGTACAATCTTTCTTCAAGCGCTTGGCCTCGGAGTACATCAGCTTCGGGTAGCTTTTTATCGTTTCCTCGTCAAGGCCGACGACATCGACGACGAAGCTCTCGGAATCAACCGCGGCGGCTTCTTGGCTGTTCGACGGTGGTAGGGGTCGTTGCTGTCGAAGGGCCCTGGTCCAAACGTAAGACGCCAATGCAACGGCGATGATGCACAAGAGGATTCCAACGGAAACTCCGATCCCATATCCGAATCCTCTGACATTTTCAGGGCCACCGTAGAATTCCTGGTCGGAGTTTGGCGTTGTGCTCATTTCATGGAAGAGTGAAAGGATGAAGAAGAGAGGAGAGGGATTAATGGGGTATCAAATGAGTTGGGTCGCCATGGCAGTGTGGTGTCAAGTTGTAAGAATGTCAAAGAAAACATGACATAGGACAGGCCGAAATGGACAATGTACGAGAAATTATTTATGTTTCATTGGGTATTAATTTGTCTCAAGTCAGAGGTTGTGATGCTGATTTTAATATATAAATATATATTAAGACCATTTATATTTAATATATTTGATCTATTAATAGCATATAATCATATTAACATAATTATAGTTGAAGTGTAGAAAATATTATAGCATATGCTAATGAGATTTAAGTATTTTCTGTCAAAATTGTGTCATTAGTCCTTATACTAATGTTATGGATTCAATTCATGTACTCTACTTTGATTAATTTTAATCATGTACCACAATTCGAGCAATACAAAGACAGTATATTATGACTAGTTTATAAGGAGTTAAATATCAAATCGAAGAATTTGAAATAAATTTACAACCTACACATAATACATTGACTAGTTACATAAATTGACAATGTATTTTGCAGTTACAATTTAGGTCAGAAAATAATTTATATTTTAAAATTCGAAAAATATACAAACAAAGATAGATGTATATAAAAAGTGGGAGGGACAATTTCCAACTTCGATGATATAATTTTTCTTAGGACATTTATAATTTTGAAATCATTGTAATTAAGTATTGTTCCTCTCAAAATTTTTCTTTTTTGTTTTATTTTAAGACATGTTAGTTAAAATTAATGAAAATAAACCTTGATCCTTTATTTTTTTGTTTGATTACTTTTTAAGACTCTTTCATTTTAAAAATTAGTGAGTTAAATTTTAACTCCCTTAATTTTTAAAGTTTAATTACTTTATAAAACTATTCGTCTCAGAATTAATTAATTTGTCCTCTCGCAAATTGATCTTAACTTTGCCCCGCATATAAAACAAAAAAAATACATTTAGATTACTGAGACTAATTCCGCAACTTTAATATACAAGGATTAATAAAAGATTTGTACTTTTTGTGAAAATTGACTTTTTTATATAAAAAAAATCAAGTGGATTAAAATTTGCGTATGGAAATGCAAATTTAATCGAAAAGGTTGATATCAATTGGTTGTCAACTAACGTTCATATTATATAAATTTATTTAATTATTAAAATTTAATCATTGACGCTAATGAATTATTAAAGTAACCTAATTATTAAAAGATGAGCTGAGATTACCCCTCACCAGATTTATCACCTTGATCAATGATCATACAATTTTACGAGGATGAAATTCTAGGGGTTCATTCCATTCGATTAATAGCACAATTCAATAATTTTTCTAGATCATTAATTGTGTGAAAATTATATAAAAGGGTTAGTTTTTTAATCATCTATATTCGATTTATTGATTAATTAATTTGGATCAAATTTTATATTAGTTTAATATACGACGAAAAGCAGTGGCGGATCCAGAAATATTTTTCAGGGTGGGCACAAACTAAAACCTTTTCGAGGGTGGATACAATAATAAAAGTTTCAAATTTTCAGGGTGGGCACAAGTCATAAAATTAATAAAAATTAAGGACTAATTCATAAAATCTTAAAAAATTAAAGGCAACTATGTAAACTTTAAAAATTTCAGGGTGGGCACGGGCCCACCCAAAGCAAGCTTTACATCCGCCACTGACGAAAAGGGTTTGTCTTTTAACTATGCTCATAAAATGTTAACGAAGTATCGTCTCACGGATAAAAATTATCTGTCCCTTTTTGGTGTTCCTTTTTATGCATCAACACTAAAAAATTAAATTTTAAACCATAACCTTAAATTTTAAATTTTAAACCCTACACCCTAAAAAATACACTCTACCCCAAATTCTTCAAACCCTGCCCATAAACCTTAAATCATAAACATAATTTTTAGTGTGGGGCAAATCAATAGGGACAAAGGTAGATGATTTCTATTCTTGTCTGACAAGTTATAAATTAGGTCATATTACTGAGATGATCACTTTTATTTTATCAATCTCCACTTTTGATTATTAATTTTAAAAAGTTATATTTTTATTATTTATGTTATTTATTTATTATATTTTGTTCACTTACATTATTGATTATAATATTTTAGTCGTTGAGTCGTTAACTTACGTTAGCTGGAGGACATAATACGTTAATAAAAAAATAATCTTTAACTTGATCTCTGAACTGTAATTATAATATTATTTTAACTTTTAAAATTTAAATAAAATAATAATTTAACCCATAAATTCATCTAAAATATCTGTGACGGCCACAACCACTCATATGAAACCGAAGAATTTACAACCACTGTAATTTAACTCATGTTTTAGAACATTAATTGACTTGCATTTTTCATGCACCAGTTACCTGCCACACGTGTCATATATGTGCCACAAGAGAACTCCTCAAAGATAACATCTTTAGATGTTGCCAAATACATCTTGCCAAATGTAGGTTATGCCGTATATCTCTTACATGTTGACATTTGATGGCAAATGATATCAATAAATGGTGTGCTTTTAAGTACTCATGGACGGTAATTCATAGAGACAATTGTCATATCTGCTTTTGTTGTATGATATGAAATTTTGACATAATAAAAGCAATATATACACACACAAATGAGTATATTACAAACTATCTTCGATAATAATTTTAGTGTCGACAATTGATTTCTTCTTATTTTTCTTTATTTGTTTTTAGTTTCGAATACTTTTATTTGTTTATTTTGAGTTCTTTTTTGTACATCTTGTTGTGTTTTTTTTTTGTGTATAAATCATCACAACACACTCTAATTAGGAAAGGTCGATGATCTAATATGATTAAATCTCATATGTGATGGTTTGCTAATACAATCATAACCATTAGAAGTGCAGCTTGTAAAATTGATTTGCTTGAACACGTCTGCTACTTTAATACTTTTGTGTCTAGATCGATAGTGTTAGAATGTAATTAGATGAAAGGCGGTTGTAATTAGTTAGTACTCTGCTAAGAATTTGTTAATGGTTTATGTTATAGTTTGGGCTATATAAGCCATACTCAAGTATTGAGTTGGGTTAAACACTCTGGTATTGTGATAGCTGGTCTACTTTAATAAAATACCATATCATCATTCATTATTTCCTTATTTTCTTTGTTTAGTAATACTAAATATATCATATATTATTGGGTTAAACACTATGTTATTGTGATAATTTTGAGATTTCATTTAGTTTTGACAACTCTTTAATGACCCTTCTTATAATGGATTGTAAAGATTTTATTTGGTGTAAAAAGAAAGTATTTGATTTGACTGATGCAATGTTTATCTTTTTTGTTTAAATTTACTATTTTTTATTTTTATTGTTTTTTTGTTGTTCTAAAAACCTCTAAGTTATGTTCTAGTTTTGTTTTTATTTATTATTAAAGATGTGTGGTTGATGTGTCAAAAAAATATCCTCCGTTCACTCAATTTTTACAACACACCGTTCACCGTTGTTTATTTTTATTCTAATCATCTTGTTAAAATTCTTACAGAGAGAGACAACGAAATGATGACGATTGATAGATTTTTATAGAATAAAGATATTTAAAATAATATTTTTTAGACTTGAAATGTGTTTAAAATTATAAATTTTTTACTATTAATGAAATCATAGTCCTTCTAAAAAAAGTATATTGCATTATGAGTAAATTTAAATATATTAACCCAAAACTTGGTGGTTTGACATAATTTGTCACTATATATTTGTTGTATTAACATTTTAGAAATTATATATTATGGGGAAATGACATAAGAACACCTCAGTAAATAAAAGTTATATGGTTTTAAATAATATAATAATATATGATTATGCGATAGGATCCACTTACATAGAATGTAAAACTATATATTTTACTCGTTTTTGGATCGTTGGAATGGTAAAATGGATGAGTGGGATTAATTACTTATTTTTTTTTTCAAGTGATAATCTTCTCATACCTCAATGTTAATCTCAGTCATCCATTTCACTCATCCAACGATAAAAAATGTAAAAAAGTTAAAAACTCTTACACTGTGTAACTGGATCTCATTCCCGATTATTATTGTACATTGTCACATCAATTATAGACATTTGACTCACTAATGGGGAAAACAAAATTTATTTAACAGCTAATCCACTTGGGTTTCTTAGTGACAATCCCTATTACTTCCACCCTAAGTTGCTTTTCAATAAGCCATTAGTTTAATATCTTAAAAAAGTGCAAGAAATCCTTTACAATTTCCTACGTTTAATAATCGAAAGGTCTTTAATTATCCAATTACGATTAATTAATACCAACCACTATAATTTGACTTTTAGATATTTATGATAAAAGTTTATAATTGATTCGTCGACTATATATATAAAAATTAGATGATTGTATATTATCAAAAAAAAATTCAAACTTTATTTATATTAAAAATCAACAACATAACATTTGAAACTTTGAAGGATTGCTGCTCTCAAGTCAATAGGTTTATTCAGTATACCAAAATCTAAATCCTTGTGAAGAATCAATGTTATTCAATCGATTATCTCATTAATAACAATCGAAATATTATAAGGAATAACTTCTCAAATAGAGTGATATGCTTGAGATAAGGTTACCCTAGCAATTAGTTGCCTTATTGATATGCTTGAAAGAATTGAACATTCATGAGTGACAACAAAACTAAACTTGAAAGAAAAACAAAACAATGCAAAACCAAAACTTGTAGAGATAAGAAAGTGACATGTTTGCTTGTCACAAAATTCTAATTGAGTGACTTGTTTATTCCTAAACCTATAATTAAGTGGCTGAATTAATTACTTTTAGAAGAAAAGTATGTTTATTCTTGTAGTGAACTTAATTATTACTCCTAGAAGAAGAAAAATATCCATTCAAAAATAGAAGAAAGATATATTTGTTATTAAATATATAACTAAATAGCATTTAGTGTATTTTATCCAATAAAAAATAAAAATAATAAAAATGAAAATAAAAAAGTGTAGGGAGGAAGAGGGATAAATAGAAGAAGGTTGACGATGACCAAAAATATGAGAAAAAAGAATTAAATAAAAATAAATTAAAAATACTTTTATGTATTTTTTTCTTACCGTAATTTTATTTTAAATTTCGTAATTTAAAATTTCCCTATTTCTGCTAACATCAGCCCGCTTTTAGAAGGTGCATCTTTTTAGCTATTTTTCCCTTTTTATTTAGTTGAGAAAGAAATAATAAAAAATACAAAAGGAAAAGGCTATTACATCCAAACGACGCCAATGCTGAGGGGAAAATCTACAGAATGGATGACGTGGAATGCAATATTTAACAGTGCACGAAGAAAATACATACTTCTCTACGTGAAATTTTAAAAGATTTCCAATTTGGATGGATCCGTGAGTGCCAACTAGTACCGTAAATGATATTATACAGATAACAAGTTATTTAAGTTCATTCGATTAAAGTTTAATTTTTAGATTCGACTTAAACTTGAATTCGGCTTTAGTTCTTAAAGAGCCGAACTACTTGAAAATATAATATACAATCTTTTAATTTTTTTAAAATAAAGTGAACTAAAATATATGTTGTTGTTGAATAAATCCACTCTATTATTATTATTATTATTATTATTATTATTATTATTATTATTATTATTATTAGGCCTGTAAATAAGACGAGACAAATCACGAGCTATTCGAGTCCGACATGGATCAATTCGAGCTCAACACTACTCGAACTCGACTTGACTCATTTATACTTTAGTGCCAATAAGGCATAACTTGCTCCCAATAACGTATACATGGCGATCATCATAACCCATAAGAGCGAGAAATTATATCGTAGACCCCTCTCGTCACGTCATCCATGGTCCCGACTAATAAAAAACACTCACTTTATTAATTTTTTTCATATCATTTTTTATCAAATGAATCTTTACTCATATTCACTCATATCATTCAAGTGAATCTAAAAGATAACATGAAAAATTAATAAAGTGGTTAGTTATTTTTAAAGGAAAATTCTACAACGGGCGATGAACACCACTAACGATGAACATCGATGAACACCATTAAATTAATTAATAAAGATTTAAAATTTCAAGGACTCATCATACAATTAATAATTATTTTAAAAAATTCAATTAAATTATTTTTATATATATTAAAATTTTATTTTTTTAATAAGACTAAAATATATATTTAGTACCTCACCTATTTCGTATTTCTATTGAACCCTCATTATTTAAATATTATTTTAATTTAACCCTATTCTTTATAAAAAATAACTTAACCCTTAACCCCAACCTAAAACCCTAAACTATTAAACCTTAAACTCTTAAACATATACCCTAAACCATATACTATTAAAAATAATTTCACCATCATCGATTCAATTAAATTCAATGAATTGTTGAATTCTCCTAAAAAATTCAATTAAATCATTTTTTATATATATCAAAATTAATTAAACTCGAATCTCTTATAATTAACACTATCATTTTATTTGAGATAAAGTGATCATCACAATTAATCATAATTATAAATTAACACATTAATTGTGATGATACAGAAAGAAGACATGAATTTATATTCAACTATCAGAGTATCCACCGAAAAGCATTCCCTTGTAGTAAATCAGGGCATTTACTGCTCCACTGTATTTGTGAGTTGCCTCTACGATTTGCGTATGAACGCAAGAAATACGCTGTTCTTGTCATTGAAACAACAAGTTAGAGAGTTAGACATTATGTTATTCGATATAGTCTCATTTCACTGCATATTATGCCTTAAGATTTCCTCAAGAACACTAACCGATTTATTAGGCAGGTAGAAGTCAGCTACTCTATGTAGTTCATCTGCCATCCAGATTACATTTGAAAATTTCCGGAGTGACTCCCGTACACCCTCCGAGAGATGAATCAGTTTTTTCATCCCTGCATATTGATAAAAAGTTTTGCAGTGAATATCAGATCTATGAATAGCTCGATGACAGAACTTCAGGGGTACTAAAAATGGGTCTGCAGTGGTGTGAATTTATAGCTTTAAGAGTTTAAGGGTTTAAGGTTTAATAGTTTGGGGTTTTAAGTTGTGGGTTAAGGGTTAAGTTATTTTTTATAAATAATAGGGTCAAATTAAAATAATATTTAAATAATGAGGGTACAATAGAAATACGAAAATATGTGAGGTACTAAATATATAGTTTACCCTTATTAAAAAATAAAATTTTAATATATATAAAAATAATTTAATTGAATTTTTTAAAATAATTATTAATTGTATGATGAGTCCTTGAAATTTTAAATCTTTATTAATTAATTTAATGATGTTCATCGTTAGTGGTGTTCATCAATGTTCGTCGCACATGGTAAACTCATCCATTTTTAAATCATAAATAAATCTTCACTCATATTTGAGAGCATTTTAGTTTATAAAAACACGGTAATTTTTGTAAGTTTTGAATTTGTTACTTATATTTTAATATAAACATTCTTTAGTAATTATACGAATAAAATTATTATTAAATTCAAATGTTTATATTCCATAATTAGAAAATTTTCGAATAAATATTTACTAATATAAATATTTATAAATATTTGATTCACGGAATCTGACCATTTCGTAATTATTACTTTTAATAGTTCCACAGTTACCAACTAATAAAAAATGTTTTTTTTTTTATAAAAAACAATTTCTTGCTTCTTATAAGACAAGTAAGTGGAAAGGGTCAATTTGGTTCAACAAAACATAGTTGAAAAAAATTATAAATTTGAAGAAAAGAAAACTAAATCATGTGTTGTTTTAGGGTCTTTTTCAGTTTTTCCACTCATAAACTTTGCCTCATAAAAAATTCAATATTTAATTCGATTTTTCTGTAATTATTTTTTAAATAATATTCAATAGATCTAAATTTCAAAATTCATTGAATACAATATTTTTTTATTTTTAGACTGCATTAAAAACAGTTTTTATGTGCTTTGGTTAATTATTCCAAAGTTCATTAGCAGGTCATTTTCAATGTTACCATGTCTTGTTATTATTATCAAAATTGTACAAGAAACAGATCAACAAAAATGAAAGAAATTTTTACTCTTAAATAAAAGTCAATGAGATCACCAACTTCTAAAAAAATAACCAATTTTCTAGATACAAAGGGGATTTTTCAATATAAAAAAAACCATAAATTTAAATTTAAGTATATAACATAGTATATATTTTTTTTCATTTTTTATAAAAAAGAAAAATTATTATCATGTGCCTTATTAAAAAATTCACTAAACTTAATCGGAAAAAAATAATACACATAATAGTAAATAAAGAGTCAAAATACAAGAAAATCTAAAAAACCGAAAACAACTAATAATAAAACCAAAGTTAACAACAAATCACTAAACTAGCCCCTCCACATTATTCTGAGCAAGCAGTGTGACGTCCTCATGTAACTGATGGAGCACCTCATGGGGTGGACGCGAAAAATATCGTACCGACAAATTTGCACCGAGCACCAGTTTGCTATAATATCCACAGCCCGATTACCCTCATTCTTCCTATGTTGCAAAAGCACAACCCAATCACATTTATATGCACCACATATCCCTTTCATTTTAATCATGTTGTATAATTGATTTTTTTCTTAAATAATTATTCTTTATAAGATGAAGAAGATAGATTAGCTGAGGTCGAATTAGGGATGGGCACGGGTCGGGTAAGGTCGGGGTTTTAGTCCATCCAGACCCGACCCGACCCGAACATATATATTTATTATAAAAATTTAACCCGACCCGAAAATAAATATACTAAATTCGATCTTGACCCGATTCGACCTATATAAAATAAATTAATTTTAGGGACCTAATTGTAAAAACTTATAATTTAAAAGAGTAAATTATAAATAAAAATTCAATTTTAAAGACTTAATAATAAAAAAATATAAAAATGAGTATTATTATAAATATCCCTAAAAAATTTAGAGAAAAATTACATTATTAGTCCGGGTCGGGTCAGATATTTTTTACCATAAACTCGAACCCAACCCGAATTTACCCTTAATAAAACCCCGACCCAACCTAAACTCAATTTTTCATTAAAAAATCTAACCCGATCGGGCTAGGTCGAAACCCGTCGAGTCCAGGTAAAATGCCTATCCCTAGTTCGAGTATGAAACTTAATGTCAATTAAGACAAAACGATGCCCTTTTTTAATAGTTTGTATATTTATTTTTATTGCTTATAATAATCAAAATACATGCAATTCCTCCTGCCTATATAAGTTGTAAGATATTGCACGCTTATATGCACTTGAATCATCATCCTTCTACATCTTACAACAACAACAACGAAATTAACTGAGCTAAGACTCTATTGTTAAAAATATTTATTTATTTATTTAAATAATTTATTAATGACTATTGTAATAATTATTTATACTTATTTCTTTTATCTTTAATTCCCTATATTAATACAACTATTTTGCATTTAAATATAACTATCAAAATTTTATTTCGATCCCAACACTAATTTTTTGGTTCCATCCTACTAGAATTTCATCGTATGTAATTTTTTTCTTCTAAATTTATTTTAATTTAGTTCCACCATATTCTTATTGTCAATCAAAATCATATTCTAAAATAATTAGTTTTCCGAGAAATGATTGTAATAATTAATTTTAATTATAATTATTCAAAATATTTTAATTGTAATCATAATTATATGTATAAATCCTTTAGAATGTGTATGCCTACCCTTAATTTTATACTGGTGGTTCAATAAGACAACATACATTTGTCTCAATCGTTAGATCATGGGTCTAATCCAAGGCTTTACCTGCCAAAATGTCACAATTGTAAAAGTAAAGCTATATAATTAAATGAAAAGCATTTCACACGATGTGGGACCCAATCATGACATTTGATGGCATTTTTTAGGAGTCCCTCCCATATTTTTGTCAATATGTACAATACTACTCATATAAACATAGCGACAGTCCATTAGTCTAATAAGATTCAATGTTAAATTTTTTAAATAAAGTTTTTTTTTTTGATAAATTTTAATTCTAATTCTAATCCTACTTAGATGGGAGGGAATGAGAACTTTAGGGGAAGGAAGAGAAGTGCTCCTAGCTGGTCTAGAACCCATGACCTATGGAAATATTAGAGAACAAAGATGAACAGCTTGACCAACCCACAAACTAGGTTAGAAAGATAAAGAATTTCAAATAAAGTTAAAATTTTGAATTCTGAAATTGTAAATGAAGTAAATTAGGTTAGAAAGATTATCCCATAATAAATTTTTATACTACTCGATTTAAATTAGCGACTAATGAATCAGACAAACTATAAAATATCAGAAAAATAAAGAATTTTTATAAATTAAAAATATGTTATAAATATTTATTTATGATGGATATCCATGTATTAAATGTGACTTTAATGTACTTTATTATTAAGGTTGAATGCCCATTGGGTTTTTCCATTGTGCCTATAAATATAGATATTAGAGAAAGCATTGTATATAATACTACATTGAGAATAATACAAGTCTCACTCTTTATCTTATCTCTTTATTCTTATTCTTGTTCTTCTTTATTTTATTCACAACACATTATAAACTTACAACCAGAAGTTTTTGAGGTTGATTAGAAAATATTCAGATTATGCAATTAGATTATTCGTCTTGCAAATGCTAGTTGGTTTATATTTTAGGCTATATCAGTTGAAATAATTGTCACAAAGCCTATTGATTATGAAAAATATGGTTTAGTAAATTTTAATTGGAAGCCTCCTATTTAATAGCTGTAACCCCCTCGTCCCGGCCTAGCCAACAAATCAGAACGAACGGGTTACACAGGGAAAACCGAAGCGAAACCCGCTAAGGCCTAACTCTGGTTAGCAACCCTATTTTTTATTATCTTGACTAGATATCACAATTAACCCTAGGTGAGTAGACAACAGCGGATAAGCGAATATAGATACGAACGAGTAGAAGGAACACATTAATTTAAACTCACCATGTAGTTGCTAGTCAAATTGCATGCATACGGAGAAAAACCATCGTAAGGGATACATATAGACTCAACAAGGAAAGCATACAAGCTCTAGGGACTAAAATAAAACATTCGAAAACCTTCAAAGGTACCATTTAAGTGTTTTAACTGTCTGCGTTTCGTAACAGGCTTGCACGTTCCGAAACACAGGCTCCATTTTAGAAGGGAGACCAAGCCGTTCCGAAACGGTCCCACCTTGTTCCGGAACGGAGGCTTCCAGTGACAAAACGTATCAGAATGGGTTCCGAAACGGGGGCTCACAGTGGCAAATCATATCAAAACGACACCACCCCGTTTCGGTACGAGTACCCCTGAAGCTGTCAATCGTTCTGAAACCGTATCGATCGTTTCGAAACGCCTGCACACATATAGGCCCAAAATCATACTTTGACACCTCTAAACGTCCTCAAACTTGTCCCAAATCATCAAAAACCATATAGTAACATATCATACATACTTTCTAGATGCAAAATACCCTAATCACCTTCTTAGACATGCATTCAAGCACCAAAAAGGATTTCAAGCCCTAAGATCATATGAACACTTAGGTTCTAAAACACTAACAAGGCAACATGCATATCAATTCATACAAGGCCACATCAAGTCTCAATTTAACATAGTGTCACCACTTAAAACATGCTTGAAACATAAACAAAGCAAGTATAGGAGTTTGAACACCAACTCCTTAACATACAAATCTAGCAATCCCATTGTCTAAGTGCTATTATAAAACATAAACCATACTTTGAGCTACCCGAGAACTCCGCCCTTGCCCACTTGCCTCCCAAACCACTAACGACCTGCATTGTTGGAAAAGAAGCTCAGAGATTGATGGATTTGGGTTGTCAAGCATATTTGGCCCATGTGATGAATCCGAACATGAGTGAAGTTAGACCGCAAGACATCAGAACAGTCGATGATTTTCTGAGTGTCTTTCCAGAAGAGTTGTCAGGTTTCCCTCTAGATAGGGATGTTGAGTTTGCTATTGAGACAAATTCATATTTTGCTCCCGTATCTATTGCCCCGTATAGAATGACACCTAAAGAGTTGAAAGAGTTGAAGATACAGCTTCAGGAACTGTCAGATAGAGGTTTTATTAGGCCTAATATTTCTCCGTGGGGTGCTCTGGTCTTGTTTGTGAAGAAAAAAGATGGAAATATGAGGACGTACATATATTATAGGCAGTTGAACAAGGTAACAATGAAGAACAAGTATCTTTTGTCGCGGATCGACGATTTGCTTGATCATTTGAGAGGTGCTATGGTATTTTCGAATATTGATTTGAGATTCGGCTATTATCAGTTAAAGGTAAAGGATGTGAACATACCCAACACAACTTTCCGTACACGATATGGGCACTACGAGTTCTTGGTAATGCCTTTCGGTTTGACTAATGCCCTAGCTGCATTTATGGACATGATGAACAGAGTGTTTCACGAGTTTTTGGATAGATTTGTAGTAGTGTTCATAGATGACATCCTAGTGTACTCCAAGACTGAGAAAGAACATGATGGGCATTTGCGATCAGTACTTCAGACCTTGCTTGAGAATCAGTTGTATGCCAATTTGAGCAAATGTGAGTTTTGGATTAGGTAAGTAGTCTTTCTAGGTCATGTGATCTCAGTCGATGGGATTAGTGTGGATCCCAAGAAGATAAAAGCAATAGTGAGTTGGAAACAATCGAAGTCAGTGACCGAAATCCGTAGATTTCTAGGTTTGGCCGAGTATTATTGAAGGTTTGTTGAAGGGTTCTCGAAGATTGCTGCACCTTTGACTAAATTGTTACAGAAAAATGTTCTGTATGAGTGGACAGATGCAAGGCAGCAAGCGTTTGAAAAGTTGAAGAAAGCATTGACAGAAGCTCCTATTTTGATTCAACCTGAACCAGAGAAAGAGTTCGTAATCTTCGGTGATACGACGTATCTAGGTTTAGGGTGTGTGCTTATGAAAGAAGGAAGGGTTGTAGCTTATGCTTCAAGATAGTTGAAGGTGCACGAGAATAAGTACCCCACCCATGACATATAATTAGCGGTTGTGGTCTTTGCCTTGAAGATTTGGAGACACTACCTTTATGGTGAGAAATGCATAGTCTACACCGACCACAACAGTTTGAAATATTTGATGACTCAGAAAGAGTTGAATCTTACACAACGTAGGTGGTTAAAGCTTCTTAAAGACTATAACCTTATAATAGAGTACCATCCGAGTAAAGCAAATGTAGTGGCTGATGCTTTGAGTAGGAAGATGGCAGTTGAGTTGCGGGCTATGTTGTCGAGATTGAGTGTGTCACGTGATGTCGGTTTGATAGCTGAGCTACAGGTTAAACCTTCGTTAGTTTAGTTGATTCGAGAGAAACAGTTGCAAGACAGATCTTTGGCACCTCACGTGCAGGATAGCCAAGGGTAAACCCACAGATTTCTGCTTTAGTGAGGATGGGATCTTATGTTTCAAGAATATAGTAGTTGTTCCAGAAGATGTCGAGTTGCGACATACTATCTTGAATGAATCTTATAACAGACCTTTTGATATGCATCCGAGTAGTACGAAGATGTACCATGGGTTGAAAGATGAGTACTTCTGGATTGGTTTGAAGAAAGACGTGGCCGAGTATGTGAGCAAATGTATGGTTTGTCAGCGTATTAAGGCAGAACATCAGTTTCCTTTAGGTTTGTTACAGTCGTTGAAGATTCCGGAATGGAAATGAGAAAGGATTACGATTGATTTTATGATAGGCTTACCGTTGACGCCGTCAAAGAAGAATTCGATGGGGGTAATAGTTGATATATTCACTAAGTGTGCTTATTTTATAGATGTTCATACTACTTATTCTCTAGACAAGTTGGTTGATCTGTACATCAATGAGATAGTGAGATTGCATGGTGTGCCGAAATCGATTGTGTCAAATAGAGATCTGAGGTTTACGGCTAGGCTTTGGAAAATTTTGCATCGAGCTTTGGGAACTTGGTTCAATTTCAGTACTTTGTATCACCCACAGTTAGATGGTTAGTCAAAGAGAGTTATTTAGGTGTTAGAGGACATGTTGAGGTGTTGCATCATCGACTTTCAGGGTTCGTGGGAAAAACATCTACCGCTAGTAGAGTTTGTGTACAATAATAGTTATCATGCTAGTATTCAGATGGCACCGTATGAAGCTCTGTATGGTAGAAAATGTAGAACACCTGTTTGTTGGCCCAAAGCTAGACAAAAGCTTGTACCCATGCCAGACTTGCTTAAGGGCACTACCGAGAAGGTAAAACTGATTTGTGATCGCTTGAAGGCAACTTCAGACATACAGAAATCGTATGCAAATTTAAAGAGGAAAGAGATTGAGTATGCTATCGGTGATAAAGTGTTCTTGAAGGTTTCCCCGTGGAAGAAGGTAATGAGGTTTGGTAGAAAAGGAAGTTGAGTCCATGATTCATTGGTCCTTATGAGATAGTTGAGAGGATTGGTCCTGTTGCATGTAGGTTGAGATTGCCATCCGAACTTCAGAAGATTCATGATGTTCCATGTTTCGATGCTCCGAAAGTATAGATCAAATCCGTCTCATGTGATGCCAGTGGAAGAGATCGAATTGAATCTGAATCTGTCGTATAATGAAGAACCAGTTGAGATTCTAGCTACCAATAGCAAGGTACTGCGGGGTAGGACCATTGAGTTAGTCAAGATTTTGTGGAGACATCGAGGTGTGGGAGAAGATACTTGGGAGAGGAAGGATGACATGAAGAGACAGTCTTTGTATCTCTTTCTATAAGGTAAATTTCGAGGACGAAATTTCTTAAGTGAGGGAGAGTTGTAACGCCTAAAGTTTAGGCCGGAAGTTACTGGATCGGGTTGAGGGTCGAACCGAATTCGTTGACCGGGTTAGACTAGTTTCAGGTCTATTTATTTTAACAAAAAAGGGTTATGTCTTGAGATGAAAATATTTTAAAAGGGGTAAAGAGGTAAATTCTTTTTAAAAAGGGATTTTTAATTATAAAAAAGGGTTTTTATTTTATAAGTTGTCATCTTTTGAGGAAAAATCACGTTATTTTCTCCCAAAACTAGTTTTCTCACTTTCTCTTCAACCAAACATCATCTCCATTGAAGATTCTTGAAGGTAATCTCTCATTTGCTTTGTTTTTCCTTCATTAAACTCCTTTTGGTGGATTCTTTTCAAAACCCAAATGATTTTTCCATTATTCTCAAAGTTCATTGTTTGAAAATAATGGGTTTTGGGGGGATTTTCGTGTGAATTGATGTTGCTGTGTTTTGGGTTGGTTAAAAGCAATATTTTGGGTGTTAAATGATGTGGAGATGCTAGTTCAATCATAAAATTTCGAAACTAGGTAAGTGGGTAATTTTAAAGGTTGAAAAACTAGAGTTTTTGCCTTGGTTTTGGGTTGAAACGACCCCTGATGATTTTGTAGCTTTGGAATGATGTTTTTGGAGTAAATATATGTGTTTTGGATGATTATATTGATGGGTTTTGGTTAGAGCTGATGTGATGATATTTTCGGATAACTTTGGCTACGAATCGATGAGCAAATGTTGTTGAATATTGTGAATTTCAGTGGGCTTGTATGTTGAAAGGGGGTATTAATACTCTGTTTTGGATTGTTAGAAGCAGCAAAAATGGATTTGGGTACTTCATACGCGATACCCGGTGTTACGGAGGCTTGAAATCGGTGTTTCGGCTATCGTTCGGGTTGTGCTGGTGAGTGGTAATGTTTTAAAGCTTTGAAATGTCTCAAAGGGGTTTTCTTGGGGTTTGGGTTGAGTTTGAGGGGCCGACCTAAACCCAAACGTAAGTTTAGCTAATCTCGCTTTGTTTTGCTATGTGTTGGTGCATGTGATTACATATGTTGTTGGGTGAGGTACTATTTGTTTTTACATCTTTTTGAATGTTATCATGTTGTTGTTGTTGTTGTTGTTGTCGAAGCCTCACGTGATAGTTATTGGGAAGTGTGTTATTGAACACAGTGATGTGTAATCCCACCGGAAGTTGACTAGTAAATGTGTATGGTGATGTGTAGTCTCACCGAAAATATGCTAGTTGTTTATGAACGGTGATGTGTAGTCCTATCAAGAATGGTTGTGCATGTGCACACCATAACTCGTTCTTATATTGTGTTGGAATTGTGCCTTGTGATAAATTATGATTTTTGTTGGATTGAGACTTTAAGCGTGTATACATGTTTATGCTCATACTTATGTTTCTGGTTTAGTATATTCCATTCCAAATGATTTTGTCTTTAAAATAGATATATGTTTTGAAACGGTTTTGTTGTTGTTGTGATTTTAAGCTTTGCTCACTAAGCTCTCAAGCTCACGCTCTCTTTTCCAACAATGCAGGTCGTTAGTGGCTTTAGGAGGCAAGCGGGGCAAATGAAGAACCCTAGAGTTCATTTGCTAGCTCAAGTATGATTTTATGGTTGTAATAATACTTAGGCAATGAGAATGCTAGACTTTTGTGTTGGGGAGTTGGTGTCTAAACTCCCGTGTGGTTGTTTTTGTTGCTAACGTGTTTTAAATGTTGAGACCGTGTTATGTGGAAGGTTGTTATGTTTTATGTATGCATGCCTTGTGTTTTAGCTAGCTTATGTCTTATGTTGAAATGTTTCCTTTAGCCTTTTGGTCATGTACCCAATTTGTGTAAGTATGTATGTTTGATGTTTGTATTAGGGTGATTTGCCTTTAGATTCATTGTAACGCATGATTGTTATGTTTTGATGATGTTTGATCTTTAATCATGTTGTGGTTATGTTTGAAGTTTGTTAGAGTTTTGAGGTAGTCTCGGTTATGTGTAGGAAAGTTCTAAAGTGTCTCGAATGTGAATTTTCTGCAAATCTGTAGGTAAGTTTCGAAACTAGTTGGATAGGTTTTGAAACCTTTTAAAGTTGATTCCGAAACCAGCCTTAAGATTTCAAAACTTGTTGAATTTTCTGGAAATCTGCAGGAAAGTTTCGAAACCTTTGTTTGGTAAAGTTGAAAATTAGTTTGAAAAGTTATGTTTTGGTCCTTGATTATTTAACATGCATTTGAGTGAGTTTGAATGATCTTTTAGAGCTGAAATTTAACACGAGAGCATGAAACCTGACTAATTACATATCGGTAACTTTAATTTCTTAAAATTCCATGTTTTTATCTATTTTTATGTTTTAGTCCTTAATCACTAAAAGGGCCAATTAGACTTCGAATCGATGTCTGATTGAGGTGAAGTTTTAACTGCTTCTTGCATGAACATATAGGATAATAATGAAGCCTTTAGAAAAGAAAAAAAGAAAAAAAATATACCTTGAGTTGTTAATCAGTGGAAAATCCTCGGGTTTCTCTCCGGTTATTCTCGTGTAACTCTCTCGATTCGGTCTTGCGACTAGACCGAGTTGAGGGGGTTACATGAAAGAATCTTAAAGAAGATTCAATATGGATAAAGCATATCTATTGGGTATCCTTATTATTGCAAGATTATTGGGTGTGAATATATTTATCTTTGAAAGAAAGATAAATAAATAATTGGTATGAAAGCACCATATATTAGTTGGTCAAGAAATATCATTTAAATGCTACAAAGATAATTACATTTAAATCTTTCAAAACTCGATGCTTCTTCAAATCATGTTATGCACAAGATATGAGAATTATTTTCAAGTCGAAAAATGTGTTTGACTAAACATATCTAGAAGATATGCGAATTATTTTCACAAGATAAGATGCAAGATATCTTGTGCAGAGATAATGCAAAATTTACATATCTATCGAAAATGGATACGTCAAATATGACAAAATAAAACATATTATTCTAAAGTTTCATCCATCACGATCTTTAGTAATATAGTATTCAAGATTGAATTATGAAGATTCAAAGATCTTATGTGATGCTTTCATGATGGGGAGTAAATACGCATTGCACTCTTTTTCCTTTAAATGAGGTTTTGTCCCAATGAGTTTTTCTGGTGAGGTTTTTAATGAGATAACATGTTACGCGTATCAAAGATGTATGTACTATTTTTTCTTCACTAAGAAAATTTTCTCCACTGGGTTTTTATCTTAGTAAGGTTTTAACGAGACATACTATCTTCGTGGATATCCAAAGGAGAGTGTTATGAATATTTATTTATCACTCTTTTTTCTTCACTAAGAAATTTTCCCCACTGAGTTTTTATCTTAGTAATGTTTTAACGAGACACACTATCTTCATGGGTATCCAAGGGGGAGTGTTATGAATATTTATTTATAGTGATATCCATGTAATAAATGTGACTTTAATGTACTTTATTATTAGGGTTTAATGCCCATTGATATTAGAGTTTTCCCATTGTGCATATAAATATAGATATTAGAGAAAGCATTGTATATAACACTACATTGAGAATAATAGAAGTCTCACTCTTTCTTTGATCTCTTTATTCTTATTTTTCTTTATTTTATTCACAACAAAACTCTTTATAGTAATAGTAGTATATTTAAGAACTACGGAAATAAAACAATTAAGCTGACGAATTCGGGGAGTTTTCAAGTTTAAATCTTTTGTATATGATTTGGATTCAGATTTATTCTAAAGAGTTATTCAAATATATAATTAATCATGATATATTTTATAGGTTATATTCTGATACACAAGTTGTGTAAAAAAATTACACAACCCTTCATATTTAAGCTATAAAATCTAACACCTAAATTTCTAGCCCTAACACCCTAAAACCTAAACCCTAAACTTTAAACTCTAAATTTTAATCATAAACCTTAAATTTTACATACTACAACCTTAAACCCTAAACCACAACTTAAATCTCTAAACCTTAAAAATGAAAGGATTGTGTAACACTACCTTGTACATCAAAGTATTTTCCATATTTTATTCCAACTTTTTTAAGTCCATAATTCTCTCAAACTCTTAAATTAAAGACAAGTACATTTAAATTTTTTTAGAGGTATCAACCCATATAGAATTCATTGGATTCTATTATAGTTGTTTTTTTTAACAAGATTCTATTATAGTTGTTAATTGACTTGAAACAGTTACAGTTGTTGATATAAATGTGTCAATTAAAAAACATTGACAAAAAATTGGTCATTTTTACCTAATTGGAGAAATAAGACAAAGAAAAAAATGTCCTAATCCCAAACTTGATTTATTAAAGTATAATTTTATCGTCGGTATCGGTAGGTTCGCTGAGATAAAGTATTAGATTTAGTAAGTTTAGAGACGTAAAATTTGACACCATGAACGAAGAAAGTTAGATTGAAATAGTCACTCTTATAACGAGCATGTAGTTCGGATTAATTGACTAATAAATAAAAATAATTATAAAAATATGTTATATTTTGATACACAAGTTGTATAAAAAATACACAACTCTTCACTATAAAATCTAAAACCTAAATTCCTAGCCCTAACACCTAAATCTTAAACCCTAAACTATAAATTCTACCCCTATACCTTTCAAAAAAATTCTACCCCTACAACCTAAACTCCTAAACCACAACTTAAATCTCTAAACCCTAAAATTAAAAGATTTGTGTAACTTTACACAAGCAGTGGCGGATCTAGAAATTCAAGAATGTGATCCAAAATATTTTTTTTCTCAAATGAGTATGCAAAAATAATATTTTCCTCTAAATACTAAACAAAATTATTTTTTTCAGAAAATAACACCAAATTAAACATATTTTAAAAAAGGATTAATATCCTATACACTGGCAGTGGAAAGTTTTTATTTCCACAAGCGCCTTAATTATAGGATTTAGGGTTAGTGTTTAGGGTTTAGAGTTTAGGGGTTTTAGTGTAAAGGTTTAGAATTTAGGGTTCATGCTTAAAATTTAGGAATTAGGGTTAGAATTTAGGGTTTAGGGTTAGGGTTTAGTTTTAGGATAATATGGGTGGGGATTTAGGTTTTAACCTATAAACCCTAAATTTTAACCCTAAAGCAAAAATTCTATCAACAATCCCTAAATTCAAAACTACTACACTTATAACCCTAAATTTTAAACCCTAAACCAAGTCACTAACCCCTAAAACTAAGGCGCTTGTGTAAAAAAAATTTCCAGAAGCGCTTGTGTATAGAACAATTACCCTTTAAAAAATATATATTTAAAAATAGGAATGCGAATATATTTTACCAGGACTGGATGCATCCGCTACTGTACACAAGCTTGTATATTAAACTGTAAAAAAAACTAAAGTAAAAGAATAAAAATGGGAAAATAAATGAACAATGGAATTCTGACAATGTCATTTGTTTCGTTTTGATTATATGTATATTTTTTTTGTTTTCATTTATTATTGTATCACTCATAGTAGAAAGAACTTTGCATGAAAAGTGAAGCTGATTGGTGAGTGGCGTGTATTTCCATTTATTAGTTACACTTGTGAAATGTAAGCTTTCAACAATGGCCGTCAATTCCCTTTCTCTCTCTAATTCTTTTTTGCATAAATTTATAACGACATGACTCCTAACAATTGGGGTTTCTCTGCCTTTTTTCGCTAAATCTCTGCATCTTCTTCTCTTTGTTTTACTCTTTATGTTAGTTCTTCTCCTTTTTTTGCTTAGTCTATGATGATCTTTAGCTGTTTGATTTATTGTCTCTTTTACCTTTTTTGTTCCTCAGGATTCTTGGGTTTCTTTCCTTTTAACTCAATTCGTGTTTGTTTTCTTCTTCTTCTGAATTTTTCATATTTTGAAGGGTGATTAAAGATGATGTAGTTTAGTGAATGCTAAGATTCGAGTTTTTAGATCCGTTTTGATTCTGAGTTTCAATTTTGCAGGAAAACAGTTCGATATAATTGGAACATAATGCAAACTCTGTATCTTAAAGAGCATGATGAGATTGGAAATAATCCAATGGCTTCAGTTCCATCATCACTGCCATTGGGGACTCATCAATCCTTTCAATTGAAGCCTTTGTTGATGGAGCATCCCTCCAATGGAGACCATCTTATTTCTACTAAACAGCAACGACTCAATATTTTCCCTGGTAAATCTCATACCAATTTCCAGTTTCATCACTTACAAACCTTGTTTTTTTTTTCTATAGATTTGCTATTGAGATTAGTTTGATTCGTTTTATCTATACTGGTGTGATTGGTTTTATCTATAAATTTTTGTCTTGACCCCTAAGTTTTATAATTTTATATTGGCCCCTAAACAAAATTCCTAATTTTGATATAGTGCACTATGATTGTGTTAAACAATAGTTGTCAATGCATCAAATATAAATCTTAAAATTAATTACAACATTTTTTAGCACAGTTTGGCTAGAGATAGGATCGTAGAAGGCAAGTAAAATATTCCCATATAATTTAATATTTTCATGCATTTGGAGTATACTTGAAGGTCATATTCTCATATTTACAAAATAATTAAGTAGTTATATCGGTTCCTTTATATATCGGTGTTTAATATTTATGTTTAACATATACTTAGATTTGAGTAAGCGTTGATGGCCAGTTGGTCAGAGTTGCTCACCTGCTGATGAAATTGATAAGGTGAGATGAAATCGATAGGATGAAATTGGGAATTTAGGGTTCGTGTTCTCTGGATTCGATTTAGAAGTGAATGACGAAATGAAAGGGAAGAGTAAAAGAACACGTGCAAAATAAACTTCTATTTTATTTATTCTAATTAATTTTACAAGGGTAAAAGAAGTTTATATTTATACCAGTATAAGACTTAAAGAAAGAATAAAAGAAATACAACTAACTAATTAAACAACCTTAGCTGTCAACCAGTCAACTTAACAAACTCAATACCCCCTCAAGTTGAGGCATAAATGTTCTGAATGCCCAACTTGAGAACCATGGTCTTGAAAGAAGGAGCATGTAATGCTTTAGTAAAGCAATCTGCAAGTTGGTGTTGAGGGGAGATAGGCAGCAATGTAATTACTCCTTTTTGAACATTTTCTCGTATCAAATGGCAATCTATGTCAATGTGCTTTGTCCTCTCATGACTAACATGGTTTTCTGCAATTTTAATGGCAGAGAGATTATCACAAAACAAGTTTGCAGATGAAGCAAGAATGTTTAAATCATTTAAAAGATAAATAACCACTGAATTTCACAGGTGGCAGAAGCCATGGCCCTGTATTCTGCTTCACTGGAAGATCTTGAAACAGTGACATGTTTCTTTGATTTCCATGAAACTAAAGATTTACCAAGGAAGATACAATACCCTGTAACAGACCTCCTAGAGTCAGGACACGTAGCCCAATCAGAATCAGAAAACCCATTAAGTTTTAAATCATTATTAACTGGAAAAAATAAGCCTTGACCAATAAACCCTTTTAGATATTTTAAAACTCTATGTGCAGCAGCAAGATGTATGTCAGTAGGAGAAGATAAAAACTGGGATAGCTGTTGCACAACAAAAGTGATATCAGGTCTGGTATTGGTTAAGTATAAAAGCTTACCAATAAGCCTTCTATATGCAGTTATATCAGCTAGAGGAGTTCCTTCTTCCTTAGACAAATTATGTTTAGCTAAAAGAGGTGTAGACACAGGTTTAGATTCAAGAAAACTTGTTTCTTTGAGAAGTTCTAATGTGTACTTTCTTTGACACAAATTGATTCCATCTTTAGATCTGGCTACTTCTAATCCTAGGAAATACTTTAAGTCTCCTAGATCTTTGATCTTAAAAGTATTATGCAAAAAATCCTTCACAGCATGTATTTGATCTTTATTAGGACTGACAATTATGACATCATCCACATAAACAGCAAGAACAATAAAATCAGATGCAGTACCTTTAATAAAAATAGAATTATCAGAAACTAACTACTTATAACTTTGAGATAATAAAGACTCAGTTAACCTAGCATTCTATTGCCTACTAGCCTGTTTGAGACCATAAAGACTCTTCTTAAGCTTGCAAACAAGTTTAGAAGACTGAGGTAAAAAACCAGGTGGAGGTTTCATATAAACCTCTTCATCTAAAAAACCATGTAGGAAAGCATTGTTGACATCTAGTTGCTGCAAAAACCAACCCTTTGCAGCAGCAACAGCAACAACAACAACAAGGATAGTTCTAATACTAGTCAACTTAGCTACAGGACTAAAAGTATGCAAATAGTCTAAACCAGGTTGCTAAGTATAACCCTTAGTAACTAGCCTAGCTTTATATCTATCAAGGGAACCATCTGACTTTAATTTAGTTCTATAGACCCATTTACAACCAATTGCAACCTTATCAGGTGGTAAAGAGACTAACTCCCATGTACTATTATTCTGTAAAGCTTGTATTTTTTCATTCATTGATGTTTTCCAGCAATCATGAAGAATAGCATCTTTATAAGATTTTGGCTCACTTAATATAGTATTGTTCAAAACATAAGAATAATAATCAGAAGATAGAGAATCATAAGATAGTACCTGAGAGACATTATGTGGAGATGTGTGTGCACCAGGTAAGGTAACCTGATAATCCTTGAACTTCTGTGGAAGATTAACAGCTCTTGAAGGTCTCTAGAACCTTTTGCAAATTTTGCATTGAAGAGGATCATGTGTCATTATCACCAGGAACAAAGTCAGAACTGTTATTAGAATCTGGATTAGTATTAGAAGAAGAATTAGAACTCACAACCTGAAGAACCAGGAAAGAAGGGGCAGTGTCTGAAACTGTCAAAGGGTCATCAAACAAAAAATTTTCATGTAAAGGAAGAACTAGACCAGATTCAGTCATTTTTCCTTTTTGAAAAGGAAAGAAATTTTCAAGAAAAGAAACATCTCTAGAAACAAAGACTTCTTTTGTTTCTAAGTTATACAAACGAAACCCTTTTACATTTTTCGGATACCCAAGAAAAATGGCTTTAACAGATTTAGAATGCAGTTTGGTTTGAGGCTTAGGCAAAATTTTAGCAAAAGTAAGACATCCAAATGTTTTTAAATGAGAAAGTTGAGGTTTCTTGTTAAACAAAGTTTCATAAGGAGTAGAATTATGCAAAACAGGGGTTGGAGTCAAATTAATTAAGTAACTGCATGCAGAACACAATCTAACCAGGAAAAAAAAGAAAGGTTAGATTGAATTCTTAAGGAACGAGCAACAGAGAGTAAATGTTGATATTTTCGCTCAACTATAGCATTCTGCTGAGGAGTATAATTACATGAAGTTTGATGTAACACTCCTTTTTGTTTAAAAAAACTGTCATATTTAATTCCTTAGCATTATCACTTCTAAAATTTTTAATCTTCTTAGAAAACTGAGTTTCAACCATACTGTAGAATTCCTGAATAGCACTGCTAACATCAGATTTGAGTTTTAAAGGGTATATTCAAGTGTATCTATTGTAGTCATCCACAACAGTTAAAAAATACTTAAAATCATATATGCTAGTCACAGGAAAAGGTCCCCATATGTCTAAATGGACAAGATCAAAGCATGAGTTAGTTTTAGAAGTACTAACAGGAAAGGAAAGCTTTTTTTTGCTTAGCAAGATGACAAATGTGACAATAAAGATCAGAAGTTTCAGATGAACTAGCAGGAACATTTTTATTCAATTCAGCAAAGGATTTCATTCTAACAGAGTTACAATGAGATTCAACAGAAGTAAAAGGCTTAACAGAAGTAGATTTAAAGGAAAAAGATTCAGAAGTGTCTAACTGGTATAAGCCACCCTGCTGCTTAGCTATACCAATCATCCTCCATGCTAGAACATCCTGTAAAATACAAACATCTGCATTAAAAACTAATGAAATATTGGTTGTTGCCAATTTAGATACTGATACTAAGTTAAAAGTAAAATTTGGAATGTAGAAAACATTATATAAAACCAGCATAGAATTAAATTGCACAGTTCCAATAAAAGGAACTTGAATTAACTGCCCATTAAGTAGTTTGACAAACTTATCAGAAACAACACACTTATCAGTAAAATAATCAAGATTATTTATTATATGGTCTGTTGCACCAGAATCTAAAATCTAAGATGAAGAATCAAGATGAACAGATGAATTGAAATTATTGAAGACCATACATGTTTCTTGAGAAAGAATGTCAAAATCAGCAGTCAAGGCATTAACCTTTGACTCTGGAACAGAGGACTGGTTTCTTTTTTGTAAAAGAGACAAGAGGGCCTCATACTGATCCTTAGTAAAACCAGTAGATGCCAAGGCACTACACTGATTGTCAGGGTTAACAGAAGAATCCCCAGAACAATGAACATTATTTATTTTTGAAACAACATTCCTATTTCTATACCCAGGAGAAAATCCATGTTTCTTATAACATCTATCAACAATATGCCCATATAAACCACAGAAGACACAAAGGGGACGTTTGCTATTAGCAAGATTTGCAGGAAACCTCTTATTATACCTAGACTCAGATCGACCAGAAGACTCAGAATTTTTGGAATTAGATTCGAATTTACTGGCAAGCAAAATGCTAGAATCAACAGAAGAGGTTAAAGATCGTTCATGTTGTAAGACAATGGCAAAAGCCTCATTAACAGTAGGGATAGGTTTCATCATTAACAACTGAGATTTAGGAATTAAAAATTCTCCCCTAACCCTCGAAGAAACCGAAGCAAGAAATCTTACTTTCGGTATTTAATAGCAGAACACTCACAAGACAAAAGAGGACGAAGATTTGAAATCTCATCCCAAATCATTTTTAACTGAGTGTAATATAAGGTAACGGAAAGATTACCTTGACTCAAAGAGTAAAACTCATGGAGCAGATCTGAAACCCTAACAAGATCGCCCTGATTGAACCGATCGAACAAATCTTTCCACAGTTCGGACGCCGTGTCAATCCAAAGGACGCTTTGGGCGATATCCGGGCTCAAAGCTCTCTGCAACCACGAAAGCACTAGGTTATTACACTTAACCCAGGAAGTAAATCGAGAATCAGATTTGACGGGTTCTTTGATTGAACCGTCAACAAAGCCAAACTTGTTCTTTGATATCAAAGACATGCGCATCGATCTAGCCCACGCGTGGTAATTACTGCCGTTGAGAAGAGAGGAAGACAAAATCAGCGCGGGGTTTTCATTGGGGTGAATATAAAATTCACTAGCAGGATCATCGGCCTTGAAAGGACGGTCGGAATCAGCGGAATCGGAAGGAAAATCAATTGATACCATGATGAAATTGATAAGGTGAGATGAAATCGATAGGATGAAATTGAGAATTTAGGGTTCGTGTTCTCTGGATTCGATTTAGGAGTGAAAGACGAAATGAAAGGGAAGAGTAAAAGAACACATGCAAAATAAACTTCTATTTTATTTATTCTAATTAATTTTACAAGGGTAAAAGGAGTTTATATTTATGTCAGTATAAGACTTAAAAAAGAATAAAAGAAATACAACTAACTAATTAAACAACCTTAGCTGTCAACCAGCTAACTTAACAAACTCAATACCTGCTCCTTTTCTCTTCCCTTAGGTCTCGGGTTTAAGACCTAGTAGGAGTATTCTTTCCCCTAGAGTCTCCCTTCCCCTTTGGCAAATCAAAGTTTAAAAAAAGTATGAAAAGATACTACCCCTTGTAATCACCTTAAGACTATTCAAAAAAATATATATTCGTATCTGATGCTTGCTTAGAATCCGATAACACGAATCATTAATGTAATGAAAATTAATAACCAACCAACTGGTGTTTCTATGAAGGTGATTGCAAAATTTCAGGGGATGAACATAAATCTCAGGCAGTCATCTCTCTGCAATCAGATCCTTCAGAAAAGCGTGCTCGCTTTGAACTAGGATTTGGTCAGCCCATGGTACATTTTCTCAGAAACTTTCTTCTATAAATGCCTAGAAATTTTGGTTTTTGTATTAAAAGGATTTTAGGAGCTTCATATATTCATGTCATGTTCATGTTAATTTTTATAGGACAAAATACACAGATAGTCACTCAACTATAAAAAAAATTCATTTTAATCACTCATGCTTAATTCCGCTAGTCTGACACCTTTTGATTGGTTGGAAAAAAAAATAAAATAATTATTTGGAGGTTTTGAGCTGAGATTCAAACCCAGGTTTGTCCAAAACATTAACTAGTACTTAACGTTTGGTTACTTGTTTGCAAAAAAAAAAAAATAGTGACCAAAGTAAAAAAGAAATCATAGTTGAGTGACTTTCTGTGTACTCTACCATTTTTATATCATGTTGGGAATTAGTCTTGTTATGTTAATAATATTCTTTTCCCCTTGTGAACAACTGCAGGACTGTGCAAAATATCCTTGCATGGATCAATTCTATGGAGTTTTCCCAACTTATGGAGCTCAAATCTCGGTTTGTCTTTCATAATCTCTAGCTAATAAATTCTCTGGATTATACTGTATATCCTCAAGTTCTTCATTTGTCCTGAAATATTCATGTGCGATATATGTATCTAAAATATATTTAAAAAGTACAAGAGTATGATCTTTCAATTTAAATATACTCGCTTCCCATGCTGCCTACCATTCCTCTCTTGCCAAATGTAGTAATTAAAAGCGCACCAAGTTAATCGAATGATAGTAGCCCGCAATGACTTCCCCTTGCCAAACTTCTGCATCCAGTAACTATGAGAAACAGAGAACCTACAAGCCTGCAAAATTAACTGCCAAACTTGACTAGAAAACCATGTTTTTCATGTGTTATTCAATTTATATCTTTTTATTATAATTGTATTTAAAACATTTTGTTATATTATACTCATGTTTAATAGATTGTAAACAGGGTCGTATAATGCTGCCATTCAACTTGGCATCCGAAGAGGGACCAATATACGTGAATGCCAAGCAATACAATGGAATCATGAGGCGCCGGCAGTCTCGTGCAAAGGCTGTGCTTGAGAATAAATTGGCTAAAGTCCGGAAGGTACGTGTGTTATTCAGACTCGAGTGTAAGTTTCGAATATAAATGTATACTCGGTATAAGTATATTTAGTTTTTTTTTTTATGTGTGGTCAGTTTATTGAGATTAAATAAGCTTTTGTGGATAATTTCAATAAGAGAACCATCATGGTCCATTAGTATAAGATTATTGTTCTTCATTTGGAAAATTTTTAATGTCAAATTGTTTAGGATCTGCATTTTTGTTTCACAGCCATATATGCACCACTCTCGCCATCTGCATGCAATGCGCCGGCCAAGGGGATCCGGCGGCCGGTTCCTGAATACCCGAAGTCCGAGCTCGGAAAAAGATGGCATTGGGATGAAGAAAGCCGCTCATGGACTGATTTCTAACCCTACTGGTTCATCTGATAGTGGAACCCTGAACTCATCCAAGATACAAAATGGAGGTGATTCTGCATTTTCAGGGTCATCAGAGGTCACCAGCATGTACTCCAGGGGAGACCTCGACCACCACTTCTTTATCGATCATCTCGGACTATCGGTCCAGTCTCTCCCATCGATGATCAACGATCGTCGAGACACTTTCATGGTTGCAACATCGGATGGCTGTTGCAACCTGAAAGTTTGACATCAATCCGGGGGATAATTGTGGGATTTGGTGCTGAATCTTGCACCATAAACCACATTCCCCCTGCAGCAACCGAGGGATGAACTTGGGTTTGCATTAGATCTTATAGGGTTTTTTGCAGCACAGGGCTTTGGTTGCTAGGCAAATCATTCTTGGCTCAAGTAAGCTCTTCTTTACCACAGGTTGAAGATGCTGAAACCTTTTTATATACATATGAAATATGAATCAGACTATATAGTGGGGTGTTTCCATTTGATCCAGTAAAAACTATGAAACTTTGGTTATGGTGTTTGTAACATTAAATATTCAGAATTTGTGGTGTGCATGAGTTGGTTACCGTGTTATGTTTGTGCACATAATGTATTGAAGGATAATATGTTTGTATTTTAATTTGTGTATTTATTTGCTGTATTTTTCAATAGGCAAACAGTTTAATCGGTTACGTTTATGGTGATAACCAAACCTACTTAACATCATATTGGTTCGTATTTCAATTGAATCTACTTATTTTAGGGTAAATTATATATTTCATTTTTTTTTGAAAAACTCTGGTCCCAATTTTTTTTTTGGTTTCGAGCATTTTCTTTTAAATCTGAATAGTGGGAGGTGGAAAAGACCAACTAATATATCTTGATTCTACACTAATCGAACAATGAAATAAATGATTTAAGATTTCGCGAGTTTTTGTTGAAAATTTTAACTAAAAGAGTGAAAGGAGACGATGAAACAAGTTCATTAGTGTTTTAAATGGTTAGAGCAAACGTTGACAAACGACAATTTTAACATTAGCATGACGCATGGATAAAATAAAATTTAATATTTGAGAAGAAAGATAAAAAAAATAATGAACAACATGTGACCGCGACATCAACAAAATCAATCCACACCAACACACATAATTATCACATCACCTCATGTATATAATTTAACCCATGAATGATAAAAAAAGAACAATTTAAAAGTCCAATTATCAAGCTAAAATATTTTAAAATTAAATGACTAGAATATGAGAAAAAAAAGTTGAGTAATAATTTTTACAATTCATTCTATTTTAAGTAAGAAGATATTTAAAATAATAAACTATTTATATGAAATAATAACAAAATAAAATAAAAAATACTTCTTTTTCATTTCACGTTTTCTCTTATTGTTGTCCGATTTTTTTTAAAAAAAAGGTTAACTATTGGGATGGTCACTTATGTTTTTCCCCAATAGAGAGTTGGTCACCGATTCTAAAAAATGACTAGTAAGGTCACTTACGTTTTTTTGGGTGTAAACTTTTGATCACCTAACCGTTTGTTGTCGTTAACATTTAGCGGAAGGTTGATCTGAAACAAGAAAAAATGATAAATTACCTAGACAGTCCCTAAACTATTATTTCACTCTTATTTAATCACCAAAATAAAAATAATTTGTATAATTACACATTTAGTCTTCCATATTAACATTTTTTTATTTCTTCTTCATCTAACTCAATCTCTAATTTTCTACTATATTAATCCTCAATTCACACCATATATTATAATTCATCACCATATATATTCATGTTTCAAATAATGTTTGTAATCCTCAACTCAGAATTTTTAATCTTTTAAAAAATTTTGAAATTTTAGAAATTTTACAAAGCAATCCTCAAATCTCTAAAATTACCCAAAGCCAAACCCTCAAATCGTCACCACTTCTGCTTTCGATCACCATCTCTGACTACACTCTTTTGGTCGCCAAAGCATGATGGTCATTTCCCCTAACACGGTGTCACTAGAAACGGCAAACAACGTGCAACCGAATGTCGAACGCGATATCGACGTACGGCTGACACACCGTTCACTATTTTCGGTGATGTCGTGTTGGGGGAAATGGTCGTCATGCTCCGGCAATCAAAGGGGTGTGGTCAGGGGCGACGATCAGTGGCGGAATCGGCGGTAATTTGGGGTTTTGAGGACTGTTTTGTAAAATTTTTAAAATTTTTGGATTAAAGATTAAAAATTCTAAGTTTTTTCCATTAGATTAATTTTAAAAAATAAAAATAGTGCCACATGTCGAGCATTGATTGGTTGATAATTTTCTAACACCTTTTTAATGGTTTGATACTTAAAATTATAATAGGCACCTATTTTTACAAAAAAATTAATTTAGGCAGCTAAAATTTAAAAAATATATACTTTAAGCACCTATTTTCATTTAAGCCTTTCGAATATGCTATGTAAATATTGTTGCACGTAAATTGAACATTATTTTGTACTGAACCATATTAAGAACTATAAATATTATTTAAAACATAAATATATACGGTGATGGATTATAAGTGTAAATTGAGGATTAATATAATAATAAATTAAAAATTGAATTAGCTTAAGAAGAATATAGAAAATGAATGAGGAAAAAATATATAAATGTATAATTATAAAAATTATTTTTATTTCAATGGTCAAAATAAAAGTAAATAATAGTTTAAGGATTGTCTAGGTAATTTATCAGTTTTTATTATTTTAGATCTGCCTCCCATTAACATTTAACAACAATAAACGACTAAGTGTCCAAACGTTCACGTTCTGAAAACGTAAGTGACCTTACTAGTCATTTTTTAGAATCGGTGACCCACTCTGTACGAGGGGAAACATAGGTGACAATCCCAGTAATTAATACTTTTAAAAAATGTTTCATCTACCTTCTTCACTCGGTTTTATCAATTCCTATTATACCAAGAATTGTACATTGTAGGCACCATAAATGTGAAATTACAAAAAATACTACAAACCAAAGATCTGATCAATAATGGTGCATCAATAAAACTGATAAACAATAACTATCCTTTCAAGTGGATTCGAGCACGGTAAGGTTATACGGATATCCTTGGCAGGATCCGGATGACTTGTTCGCTTCTCCTTGGCTTACCACGTTGTCAACGGGTGTAAGATTCCAATTCAAAACATAGTTCGACAAGTCATATATCCCCGGAGCGAAAACACAAATCTGAAGAGGAATTTCGGCAGTCGACCTAGGTTGAAGTCTGAGTTTAGTAGAGCTCGAGCCTGACCAAATGAACTGGGGGACACTTTCGAGAGACAATGACTTGGAAGATCGTGTTGCAAGGGCATCGTTTGTGATGATCTTTGTATCGCTGACAATGGGAATATCCGACCACCCAGCTTGGTTTTCCAGAGGCTGAGAGGCAGTAGCATCATCTATGGGTTGGTTGTTACTACTGGGGGAATCGAAGGTGTTGATATGGACAGATGCAACCGAACCGGATGTGTTGGTTATAGTCATTGTCAAATTTACTTCACATAGAGGAGCTGAGAAGTTATGTTGAATGGTCCGAGGTCCATCTACTACCCATGATATTGGACTCATGCTAGAATGACTACATGAGAAAAGAAAAAGGGGAATTCGAAACAAACATCAGAAACAAGTTTTATCTACCGATTCTTCGTTAAAAGTAAATTCGGTTACCCAAGTCTTACCTGCAATCACAAGCATGATGGGAAAAGACGAGTGGCGTATTAGGAGCACCGGAATCAATATTACCCTTCGGCAGTTGAGTGATGAAAACAAAATCAGCTTTATATTCATGCCCCTGGTCCATGAAAAATATAAGCAGAAAAAATCAGCTGGCTAGTGTAAAAGATCCAAAGAATTAACAAATAACCAATCCGATCTATTATACGAAAAAATGCAATAAGGTTACAAACCTGAGATGACATTCCCTGGCTTGATCTTTCACAATCATGGAAATCAGCCAAAGGTGAACTCGATACATCAAAGGGGGCTTCACTACTATCATGAGGGCCCAATCTTACATCACTTTGAATAAGGGAAAGAGGAGTACTATCTTCAGAAGTTGATGACATCCTACGATCCTGAAGGGAAAATTAGAGTAATTTCGAATCAACTGGTGAAAAAGCTGAAACAAACAAACAAGTATTACTGGGCAATCAAAGAATTCGGGATGACGAACAAACCTTTAAGAAGCTAATATGAAGCATATAGCATACTTAGACAAAAAGGTGATAAGGTCGGTAGGCGAATATAAGGTGGAACTACAACTTATGCAAAATCTACAAAAGTCGATGACATTGTTACTCTAGTCTGGACCGCGACCAAGCCCCAGATTTAACCCCTTGCCTATTCATTTTACAGGTTGTCAAGTTTGTATCAATGAGCGTTGAAGTTGGCTTATGTTCAAATGAATAACATCATGATCTAAAGTTATTATCATGTCCAATGGGAGGGCATTTGATTAAACACCCTCTGGCCCGACAAAAGAAAAAGAAAAAATTCGCCTAATGCCTAGCTTTGCACATGTAACATCCTAGTCGTTATAAAGTTTAATGAACAAATTAGAAGGAAAACTAGTGCATAAATATTTTATACCGGATGGATAATCCAAGGTGCTAGTTCTTGCATAGTTGTACCAACCTTAAGCATGAAGAAACATGAAAGTGATTGACCAGCAAATAAAGATTGAGAAGGTAAGATGCTATCAACGGATTGAAGCAACGAGATCTCCCACTGCCGCCCAACAGATGACAACTGATGAACCTGAAAGCATTCAGAACTGGTCTTGTTGACAACATCCATACGCAAGAGGAACTCTTGCGATCTTGATGGGCGAGCACTAAGTTCAAATGATACATCCAATGATGGTAAAACCTAGCAGAGATGAAGAGAAAAAGTTAAGAATGGACAGGCAGCTGACACGTATAGAGGCCGAAAGACACATAGAACCAACTAAGAAACAACCCAGTTGAACTATACTTAGATAAATAATATGGAAGGATTGCTTCTACATAATTGGCAAGTATAAATAGTATTATTAAGGAAGTTTTGCCCGATTACCACCAGATGACATACATTAGCATTTTACTATTCTAAAATTAATTTCTAATTTAAGTACTTAGAATTTAATTTATTAAGAAGTGGGTGGTTATGGGCTCACAATGATTTAAATATCTCACGAGGAAATTCAAATGAATGAAGTTAGCACTCAACTTCCATATAATTTCTATTGAACTACATTCTAACAGATATTTTCTAGCAATTAGCCGCAGCACATTGCAGCCACAACCATTTTCTTTTTCTACAAATAGATTAAAATAATGTTGAGTGTACCTTTTACCTTGTTACTTTACAAATCGATTTCAGAAGAAAAAAACTAAATAAAGACTAATCAAGAAACAATCCATATTTTGAGCTACAATTGGTTATAATATAGCAAAATAAAGGTAAAAGAAACAGCCTTCTCCTATTCAAGAACTTACCAGCAAATTATAATGCATGCGTAGAGTGCGATATTTCATGATGCTTGATACACCTTCCGTTTCATAATATATTGTAATGAACAAATGAATATTCCCGGGAACAGCAGCATGAAACCAAAGAGGCCATGATAATGATGTTTCCTCCTGCACTGATATATCCTGAAGGATAGATAAATGTAAAATGTATGAATAACAAGGTACTACAAGCTTGGTATAAATGGTAAGCAAAGCATTCCGGGTGGAACATTACCTCAGGAAAGTGAAAGACATTCTGTGGCATTTTATTACCATTAGTATGGCCACCGCTTTTCTCAACATTCATCATTTTTAAGCAAGCAGGAAAGTCTACATTCAACTCCCTTTGATTCCCAGCATACAGGAATCTGGGATTGCTGATCTTCATCTTTAGGTTCTGTCAGAACATCATTATAACCCACATTATAAAATAGATAACCATTAAACTATCCACGTTATAAAAAGACATACGAAACCAACCCTGAATAAGCATATATGACGGAAACTGCAGTAATTAATCCCTGCCAAGCTCAGGCATAATGCTTGAGGCTAGACCAAGCAAACTAAATGGAACATGGGAGGGGCCCTAGTTCCCAAAAATGTTTTGGTCAACAGCAATATAGAAAAATTATAACACAAATGAGTAAAGAAAACTGTACCTTGACAGGAAACTTTGATGGGTTACTTAGTTCCAACACAAGAGGTCGCAAGTCTCCTGTGTAGGTTTTTTTTGGTAAAGAATGAATAAAACCCTCAAGTCTGGGTGTACTCTAGACATTCATAAAAAAAATCAGTGCAAGTCAGATGCAGTTCTACAAGGGGGAGAGAGCAAGGGAGACAACAAAGGCAAGTTCAGAGGAAACATGTGCACCTTAATCACTAGAAACTTCAAGTCATTGCTAGGAGAATGCTTAGCCTTCCTTCTTCCCTTGACAACTCTTCTATTCACAGGGTTAGATTCAAAATTACATAAACCTACCACTGAACTTGACAATTTCCATTTCACACCAACTATTTTCAGAATGCCTTCTATTCTTGGAGTAACGGTTAATTGCACCTGAAATAAGATCATAACTAATATTCAGAAAATTATAGTAACTTATGAAAAAAATATTTTAATTATGGTACAAGGATAAAAACATCAATTAGGTGATATACTGTTCCTCATAATTTCAATTTCCTACACAAGTCTATAACAGTCAATAAAATCAATTTTTAGAGATCTTCACAATATAATTAATATAGATGGAAATTCATACTAACACTCCCATCTATAAATTATTTGAGTATTCCTGTAAAATACGCACCAAGGTTGTTTCACCTCCTTCTAATGAAAAGTCAACCTCAGATAAAATCGAAGACAAATTAGTATCCCTGCAGTCAGCACGCAAACACCTATATCAGCAGTTGTATATAGCAATGAAATATTGAAACCTCCCAACAGGAAGAATATTGTAAGCAAATCAATATATATACAGTCATATATAGGAATACGGCAACACATACCCAATGGAGGTTGATGTTTTGCTTTCATTATTTTGGATCTCATTGTTTGAACTAGTAGCATCTGCATCGTAATTGATGCGACAAAAACAATTTTAATCAATATAGAGTTGAAAGGAACGATGAAAGGAACAATGCTCAATGCATAAAAAGAAAAGGTTAACAAACTTTGAAAACTTGCCTTCTTCAGAATTTGCAGAGAGCTCACACATCAAAGAAACACTTGAGACCGAAATAGGGATTTGCAGAGGGTTTTTAAATACAATATCCACTTTTATTGCTTCTGCAAAAAGATGAAGAATATATCCCCAAAAAAATCCATCAATGAAACAATAAATTACACCTATTAAATATTCTCTTTGTTAAGAATGAAATGACCATCATACACTACTAATACTATGGGTAAAAGTTTGAGATTTCAAATTAATGGTTCAATCTGAAATTCCATCCAAGGAATGCAAAATCCTCGACACTATGTTAGGAAAGGATCAGTACAGGAAATATAATTGAACTATAAATCCCTGAAAATTCTCATTCGCTGCCAATACAAAGAATATAAGCTAACGTAGCCTATCTCATTAGTTAGGAAACAATAAACTATGAAGCTGACTTAATTGTCTAATATTTGTAGTATGCTTTGTTGCTAAAAAACAGCAAATTTGAACCAGCTGCCAGCCAAAAACTTCTAATTATTTGTTTTGACAAAATTCTAAGTTCAGAAAACAATTATTAAAGGTATATATTGTATAACACCTTCATACCTCCTGCCACACAAATATTTGATTCTTTATACTTTCGTGGTATAAGCTTTGATTGTAAGTCCAGCCAGTTGGACCTGGTAGTAGACAATGATGGGATTATGTCCTCCTCCAGTGAACGCCATACACTTTCTTTGACACTAGCCTGAGAAAGAATGAAACACCTATGAATCTATGACATCATCCACAAATAATCTGACTTTTGAAACAAATTAGTTAAGCATATCAATGAAGTATGGGGGGGGGGGGGGGGAAATGTTGTTCATGTTTACAAATCGATTTAAGTAATTCCATGCAAAAAAAATACAAGTAAATCAAACTAGCAAGCCTTAAGCCAATATGTTTAGGGTTGGCTACAAGTATCAAGAGTATAGAACCATCTACATCAGAAACTTGAACCACCATCCTCTTTTCATGTTCTAATACTTCCATATCATTATTTGTGTTCTTTTCATGCATGCACAATCCATCAATAAACAGTGACATTAACAAGTAAAAAGGTTGTGGTGTGTGTGTTGGGGGGGGGGGGGGGGGGGGGGGGGGGGGGGGGGGGGGAGGTTCTTTCATTGATATTGAACAAAAAAAAACACAATTCCAGATAAGAAAAAATAATAATTCCACTTACAGCTTCAGCAGAGGCATTAGTTCTATGATCTTCAAAAATGACCTTAAGGGAGGAAATGTCGATAACAGGCAACTGTAGTTTCACCACCTCAAATGTCCTCCCAGTTTTCTGTATCGTCCATGAAAAAAAAAAGCAATTAGACAACCCTATTAAACTTGCACATTACAAATCCCACTTTTCAAACATAGGGTAGGTTTTCTATGATCTAAGAAGCCCCTATATCTTTTCAGATTCCTCAGTCAACAAAGCACAACGGAAATCAAATTAACTTCTGAGAAACCTGAACAATCTGAAGAAAATCTCTCAGAAATAGCTCCTGCGTTGTCTTTGACTGATGAGTGCTGGCCAAGACCTTCAGCATATGAGAGACAGCAACATCATACATGCCAAGTAAAGAATACCACCTATATCAAGTGAGTGTTATTAGAAAAATTCCACAATAAAACTCTGCAACAACTACTTTCATATAGGATCCAGCTGCACCATATATGAAGCTTACTGTCCAATGTGGAAATGAACATGATCTTTGATAAGACTCCAAGTGGTTTCCTCATAAACAGGAATAGCACTTCTATATGTGCGAATCGCATGTTTAATCTGAAGAAGACATTGTAAAATATTAGAAGAGGGAGGATTGGATATATTCCAACAATACTTGAGGGTTTTGGATACCTGATCACATTTTTTGTAATGATCGCCAGAGAGAACAAGATGAAACCCATATTTATGCAACATTGGTGGTTTTGATAACAAGTAGCAAAAAGATGCTTGCTCAAGCAACACAGCCGAATGTAAAGTATCCTAAGGGCAGAAAACGAAGAAGGTTGTGAGTGGCAGATAATATGCACATGCCCAAAGCAATTCCTAGGAAATAGAACATTACCTCACCACAAATGCGGAAATAAACAGTGGCAGCTTCTTTAATCTGGTCTCTTGCCTTCAGCATCTCTACCCACCAAAGACCACATCTGGTAGCATTTTGTCGACCAGCAGATCCAAGTTTCTGCATTAATTGAATAAATAAAGGAAAAGGAAAAATCAATGGAAGGAATTAACACTTAGTTGGAGTTTGCTACATATAAAAATTTAACTTGATATCCGCCACTCCTAACTGTCACCACATCTGATCCTAACTTATGCAAACCGATATAAGACATAGCTCAATCTAGCAAAACAAAAATTCCTAAATCATCCCCAAGACCATAAGTACTTTACATGTTAAATACTGGACCAGCATATAGGGAACAACAATGAAGGTCATTTTTCATATACCAAGGGGATTTCTTTACTATTGAAGAACACATTAAGTTTATCCCTGGCTTATGAAGAAAACAACATCCACCTAGCTATTGCAAGCCACAATCCCCATCCACCACAAATCACATGCAGAAAACTTCACCAAATTTGTGCAATGTCATTCGCATGACAACTTCTTCAATCCCAGCATACACATAGATCTTATTCATGGTTCAAACCTAACTGTTAATCTAAAGTATCCACACCTACTATAGCAAAATGGATGTTGAAGATGCTGATAATTTGAGGAAGAAATGGCTTTATCAAACAGGTCATTCTAATACAAGGCAAAATAGTGATGATATCTAGAATTAGTTCTTAAATTTAGTGGTTTCGATTTTTTTCATATATTCATCGATTAATCAATTTTCTTCTTCAGCTTAAAAATCAAGGGTTCCATGCTATGGATCGCTTTTAAGAAACTAAAGGTACTAGAAGGAAAGCTATAAGGAAAATTCATATAAATTATATCTGACAAAATATGTTCAGTTCTGAAGCCTAAAATAGTTACAAGAAAAAAAAGAAAGGAGCCAAGAACTATACATACTAAATAAGTATTAAATGCATTTTCCATGCAATACTCTGCATCTTTTCATGTAAATTATATAAATTATTTATGACAACATATATTCAGTTCTAAAGCCTAAAATAGTTACAAGAAAAATAAAGAAAGGAATCAAGAACTATACATACTAAATAAGTATTAAATGCATTTTCCATGCAATACTCTGCTTCTTTTCTTGATTGATCAAGCATGAAGTAGGTAAGTCCCATCATCTCCTGAAGAAATGAACAAAACACGATAAGGTTGCAAAATAGGTAAAATAAATCCATAAGCAAGCCCAAATATACAGTAAAAAGTTTTCATGATATCTATTTCAAAGAGAATAAACAGAAGTACATGCTCTCCTTATATTTTGAAGTTTCAAACCATTCGCATAAAAACGCAAGCCAAGCAAGTGAAAAGAAAAAATCAATGTTGAGAACAGGGCAAATGGTATTGAGAGAGAGAGAGAGAGAGCATTTCAAATAACCTGCACACCAGCATAGCGCTTCCAGGCTTTATCAATCTTGTAATCAGTGGAAATTAGGCGATAATTCGATAGTGCAAGTTCATAGTCTCCTAACATGAATGCATAGTCACCTAAAATTCTAATCTGAGATTCAATTGAGTTAAAGGTATACCTATGAACAGAGGAAATAAAACAAAATTAGGATAAACTCAAGAAGAAACGAGAAACAGATTCGAACCTCAATGAATGAACAGCATCACTTACACAGGACCATTAGGGGTATCTACTGTATCTTCTTTCCCCTTCCTCCACCACAAATTCTTAATTTGGTTCCTAAAACCTTTCCTGGTAGCAGAAACCTAAGTTTAATAAGAACGAAAACAAGAGGAATAAGAAAATTATTTGAAAATTTAAGGGAGAAAGGGCAATATATTGAAATTGTGATATGAACATGAGGAACAAAGCCGGGGAGCTAAAATACCTGTTGGTTCAACACACGTATCTTTTGTTCCATGCAAGGAATGATATGTTTAGATGATAATTCTTGCAGAAAATCCTTTATCTGTTACCAAATAATGCAACTATAAGTAGAACAACAAACAAAAATATCCAAGAACATCAAATCAAGGAGTTGGAAAGTTACCTCATTCAAGTCATCAAGATTGAGGAAACCACCAAGATTCTCAGTAAGTAAAACATCAGGTTTCTGTCACAAAAGTACATGAACTAAAGCATTAGACTGACTTTATCATATACTTTAGCTGGCACCTTGAACCAACATAAGATTCAGCTAACATTTTCCTATGAACAAGTAAATAAACAGAAAGATAATTATCCCTCAAAGTCAAAGTAATTTACAAATAGCGCCCAAGGGTTATCTTGATGCTGGATTTGCCCATCTTGAGAAGAATTAATGCAAATTATTTGACAGTTATTTTGGCCAAATGCATTTCTCATCTCAGCAAAAAGCTTGGTAGCCCTGCAACCAAAAAGGCAGTTAAAATAACATTCAGCTGGCTGCACTACAGATCTTATCATAAATTCATTTCGCTCATATGATATCCACTTAATTAACTTCAATATATAGAAAATTAGAAATATTATTGTTTAATCTATATCAGGTCTTTAGCTTCCTTTTTGTTGATTATGTTATCAAAACTATCCAACAATCAAGCAGAACTTATGAGAAAATCCTGAAGAGCATAATGTGAATGTAACTTGGTCTGAAGTTGGCTTCCCCAGCCTAAATAAAAGCCAAGTCTTTTCCAATTTTCACATTATGGCGATCCATTTCCTACGTTCATGGACTCATTGCCAAGTCTTTGAGGATGTTCTCTACCCAAATCATTTCATTTGTCTTATTCCGTGTAATGTAGTTTTCTTCATACATGATGGGAATCTCAGTGATTTTTTGCTATTCAAACCTATGTTCTTGTTCATTCTTCACATGGACTCATTTCTTAACACTTAGAGCTGATTGTTAAATCCAGCGCATCCAATTAGGATGAACAGTAATGTTTTTCCAAGTCATACACGCAGTTCCTTTACATGTCTGAATAAGAAAAGTGAGAAAAAAATAATATATATCTGCATTGCTCTACCAACTTAAAACAGAAAAATAAAAGGTTTAGCCTATACATGCATGCATATTCTTCTGGAATGATAGATCAGTCTTTAACATCCTCATTGCCATGCTTGTACTTAATAATTTCAATCATAGCAAGATAATAAACTGTAGCATACTTATCTAAAGGACCGTCTTGATTATCATGCACAAGTAAGTAATGCTTCAAAATCTTTGGGTCCATTGCACCATCATTGAGAAGAGGGGGCAATTTGTTGGTGTTAAAGAGGTCCACAAATCTGTTTATAGGTTCATCATCCTTCGAGGACACAACCAAAAGACCTACAAATCATTTTGGACAAGAAATAATCAACAACTGAATGCAATACGGTGCAGAGAATAAACATTTTAACGAAACCCGTAAGTGAAAGAAACAAGATTAGTAGATTTAATCATGCAACAGGAAAAAAAAAAGGGAAGAAATTTCTCTGATAAAATTCCAAAGCTTACATGCCACAGGATGGTCAAAAGCTTCATGGTCTGAAAAAGACAAGGTACGTACAAGCTCTTTGTTAAAAAACTGAAACCATGATGGTAAAATTTCAGATTCAGGCCCTGCAAAAAAAACATATATAAATCAAAGCAGCAAAGTGAACTTTTAATAAAACCACAAAATAAAGGGCAAGCAATGAAATTGGACAATCTCAATAGTATATTAAAAATGAAAAAAAAAAAACCTTAGTCACCAAGGAAACAAATTGCTAATATACTAAAAATACCAAAATCAAATGTAAACTTACTAGAGAGAAAATTGTTAACTTGAGATGGTTCTGAAGATTCAAGAAAATTTTTCTCTCCCGCATGGGTAATAACCTGCTTTAGCCTCTCTTTTGCTACCTAGGAAATCAAAATTTAGTTTCAGAACAAAAAAAAAATCAAAAACTGAATATGAATATTATAACATGATTGAAATTGAACTCAAATCCACCAACGTGGTTCCAAAACCCCATCAACTTCCATCGTCAGTTTATTTTGCAATTAAAACCAACCCTCAAATCAAATCAACTAAAATACAGATTCCATTATTCCAAAGCTAAAATACTTGACCAAATCTCAAGAATCAATGCCGTCAAAAATTGTTCCAGGTAGCTTCCAACTCAACTAGTACCGATTCCAATTCATACCAATTGAATTCAACTAATTAAAACATAAACCACTACATTATTAAGCTACAAAACAGGTGATCTAAATAGAAAATTAGAAATTACCTCCAGATTCGGTTGCCGAACATCCGAGGAGTAGAACAGGCGCAATTTGAACTTCTGCAGCCTGTAAGGTTGATCACTCGACGTCCGTACAGGCACTGCAACAAAAACTCAGATAAGTAACAAGCAACAAACGAAGAAATCACCTCAAATAATGTGAGATGCACGGATACAAAAACACGTATAAATGCACATAATAAAATCCGTATATAAAAGAATTTGAAAATTTCTCACCGTCAATGTTTGTGAAGTCGCAGAAAGGGGAGAGCATCTGGACAAGGGAGAGTCCATTCTTGAGGCAAGATTGTTCCACAAGTGGAGTGCAGAGCACCATAACCACGGGAGTGATCTCCTCCAATAGCATTTTTCCAAGTGGCGTGTCGGCCGGATCCGCCATCACTCTCCCCTTCTCCCTCTCCTCCGATTGTCGTTTCCGCTGGAAGCTAATGAGTCGGGTGTGAATTCCGGGCGAGTTGACTCGGGGAGTTTGAAGAATCAAATAGATCAGTGCCGGAGAATATAGCCTTCTTCTTTCAGCGGATTCTTCGATCCGATCTTCTTTTTGTTTTGCTTTGTTTTGGTGTCAAATTAAGGTTTCGAATTTGTGACAGAGAGCGAGCGAGAGAGAGGTTGAAGAAATGAGTATAAACGAAGATGGGTGACAATGGGAAGCCTAGCCGAAGCAAACACGATCCATTATTTTCAAATTGGGCCAACGGACCAGGCTCTTGTACATTTGAGCTTAGACTTTATTTTTATTTTGGGTAAACTACACTGGTAGTCACTGAATTTTTAGGGCGCTTTTAATAAGGTCACCGAACTTTTAAAACTTTCATTACAGTCACTCAACTTTTAATTCACTTTCAATAAGGTCACTGCCGTCAACTACCGTTAAAAAAGCTGACGTGGCATGTTAAATGTAAGGGTAAAATACATTGTTAGTCACTGAACTTTTAAGAGGCTTTCAATATGGTCACCGAACTTTTAAAAATGTCATTACCATCACTCAACTTTTAATTCGCTTTCATTACCGTTAAAAAAAGCTGATGTGACACGTTAAGTTTAAAAATAAACTTTTTCTCACCCTATTTTATCTCCATGTCTTATTTTTTTCCATTCAAACATGTCTGTCTTTTAGATACATTAATATTTTCCTTTGAACTCCTCATTATCCAGTGCATGACTCAGTAAATGTCAGGCCTGAAGCATAAAGAGGATTTTTATGAGCAAAATTTTAGTTATTTCTTTATCATTCCATCATCGGATGTCTCCCAATATTTTTCTTGTTCTCACACATGTCGCATGCATCTCTAGATACATTAATATTTTCCTTGATATGTTACTAGAGAAGTAACGACCTTCACCAAAAAAATTACACTTTGATTCATATGGAAGAAAGAGACATATTTAGATGGAAGAAAATAAGAGGGGAGAGAAAATATGGTGGGAAAACGTTTATTTTTAAACTTAACACTTCACATCAACTTTTTTTAACGGTAATGAAAGCGAATTAAAAGTTAAGTGATAGTAATGAAATTTTTAAAAGTTCGGTGACCATATTGAAAGCCTCTTAAAAGTTCAGTGACTAATAGTGTATTTTTCCCTTACATTTAACATGCCATGTCAGATTTTTTAACGGTGGTTGACGACAGTGACCTTATTGAAAGCGAATTAAAAGTTGGGTGACTGTAATGAAAATTTTAAACGTTCGGTGACCTTATTGAAAGCGTCCTAAAAGTTCAGTGACTACCAGTGTAGTTTACCCTTTTATTTTATTTTTTGAAAGAAAAAAGGGTAAGCAGACCTCGTTAAAAACTCTCTCTACATCCTAAGGAGAAAAGGCGTACTCACTTCCCTGTGATCCATTAATAGCATCAAGAATTACAATTTATTTGATACATTACGGACATTCATCATAAAAATAAATACATTAATTTTCACTAAAAGCCCAATGTGCTAAGAAATGCGCCGCTTCATTTGCCAAACGAGGGATGTATGCCAAAGTAATGTGCGGATTTGAGCCCAAAATTATCCTTGCCTCCGTCAAGCTTTGTGCCAAAGGGATCGTCCATTGTCACGAGCAATCAGATGGTTTACCACATTAGCCGCATCTCCTTCCACTTGTACACTCGTCCATCATTGGTCCAATGCAAATAGGATAGCCGCGTAAAAAGCATGAGCTTCTACCATCTTCGTTGAGTCAGCTCTCGGCAACGTACGTTCGCACCCTACCAAAACCAATCCATTGTGATCACGGGCAAGGAAGCCCATCGCACCGGTACCTGTAGGACTGTGGAACATTCCATCAACCGTTAGTGAGATCATACATGTAGGTGGTTTGGTCCAAATTGTCGAAGTGTGACTCTGAGGAACACCATAGGTCAAAGGCGTAATAGATGCTCCATTAAACTCTTTATGTAGATGTTGTGCATTTTCAACAATAAGGAAAGCCAGCTGTAAATTTTTATCATGCACAAAAGTATTACGCATATTTCATATATTCTAAAGAAGCACCACAAATCCAACAAACATATCAGATGATAGGATAGCCTCACAATCCTCCAACCACTATAAACAAGTAGCTGGACTATTTAAAATAGCATGGACAGGGAGCTTGAACAGATTAAGTATCTCTCGAGTCAATGGACAATCTCGCAAAGTATGAAGAACCGTCTCAATCTCTGAATGACATAAAGGACAAAGACATTCGGTGAGCTAAGCATTCCAATCTGACCATATACTGGTAAAGCTTCGTGTGCCACCCTCCAAATGAATATCTGAATCTTTGGTAACACTTTTAATTTAGAAATAATGAATCAAAGTTTAGAATGGGTGGAATTATCATGGAATTCTTTCATCAACCAATTATAACCCGATTTGGTGGAATAAGTACCGCTTGAATGATTGCCCCAAACAAGAACATTTAATGCCCTATTTGCAATAGTACACTATAAAATTTATAAGGCATCATTTGAATTGAAAACCTGACGGACCTTGGATTCATCCCATCCATTAGAAGATGGAATCATAAATTCGCCACAATTGATCGGAGCAAGCGTACTATCAATGTAGTTCCCTGACAATTGCACTCTATGAGCCCCACCCTAATTGGCCTTGAATATTAGAGTTTGACTGTCAGTACCAACCTTCTAGAACAATCCATCACTAAGCTTTTGCATGGCGGTGAAAATAGATCTTCACGCATAAAAAGGTTTATCACCGAGTCTAGCATCAAGAACCAATCTCCCTGCATGATATAACACGAGAAACAAGACACTCGGGATCGGTCAGCAATCTCCAAACATGTTTACCTAACAAGGCAATATTAAATTGATGAAGATCTCTGAATGCAAGTCCACCAACCCTCCTAGGTGTATATAACTTTTTCCATGCAATCATCGGCCATCCTCTACCCGTCATTCTACCTGACCACCAATAATTTCGCATCACATTCACAATCTGAGTAATGAGGCAATCAGGCAAGATATAGCACGTCATGACGTAGGTAGGCAAGGCTTGAGCAACTGCTTTAATAAACACCTCTCGGCCTCCATAGGATAATAAATTCTTCATCCACCCACAAACTTTTTTAACAACACGGTCCAAGAGAAATCCTAGCTTGGCAGACTTATTTTTGCCAATTATTAACGGCATACCAAGATAGTGACCAGGGTCATTCACCTCATTGATCGGGAAAGCCACCTGAAATCGATCCCTACTTACCTAAAAGGTAGAAGGGCTAAAATAGATAAGTGACTTATCATAATTAATCTTTTGTCCCGACGAAGCAGAATATATGTCCAAGATCTCCTGCACCCGAGTAATCTCATCAACAAAAATTCTTGACAAATAAAAGGTTGTCATCTGCATATAGTAGATGTGTAATACTAGGACCATGCATACTAGTTCGAATACCTCGGATAGATCCATGTTGCTTAGCATGATGCAAGAGAGCCGACAAAACCTGTGTGTAGAACAAGAATAGAAAAGGTAATAAAGGGTCACCTTGTCGAATACCCCGAGTAGACATAATAGTCTCTGAAAGAACACCATTCAATTTGACCTAGTATGTCACCGTAGTGATACATCTCATAATAAGGTTCACCCACTGAGGGGCAAAACTCAGCCGAAGCATCACCACCTCTAAGAATGACCATTCCACCCGATCATACGCCTTTTCAATATCTAGATTCAAAGTTGCACCCTTATTAGGACCATTTTTAGATGATTGCATATAGTGAAAAATATCGTGAGCTATAAGGATGTTGTCCGAGATATGCCTCCCCGAAACAAAAGTTGCCTACTCCTCATCAATGTATACCGGCATCAACGGTCTAAGACGGTTGACAAGCACTTTAGAAACAGCTTTGTACATAACGGTACATAAGCTAATGGGTCAAAATTGCCGCATAAACACCAAATCATCTATCTTTAGAATCAAAACAATCATTGTCCTGTTAACACTGTCATACTCACACGATCATGAAGAATATCAAGACACAAATTAAGAATATCATCCTCAACAATGTCCCAATATTTCATGTAAAAGGAGGATGACAAACCATCAATTCTGGGTGCCTTAGATAGATGGATTTGCATGATAGCCTGATGAATTTCATCTTTTGTAAATGGTGCTAGAAGACACCCATTCATCTCTGACGTGATGGTCGATGAGATGCAACCAAGGATCTCTGAGGACGGAGTACAATTATCTGTTCTATAAAGATTAGCAAAGTAATCTTGGGCAATGCCAAGCATGTCATCAAGTCGGTCATACCATACATCATCATCACCGGTAAGACCATAGACATGATTTTTCTTTTTTCGTCTAGTAGCACGGGCATAGAAGAACCTTGTGTTGCGATCACCCTCTTGAAGCCACTGAACACGGGACCTTTGAGCCCAATAAGCCTCTTCTTTATCCAACAAGGCTTTCAATTCAGCCTTTGCTTTAGATAGATCCTGAAAAGTATTATCATTCATTGGGTTGGACAGAATGGAAGAAATCTGTTTTCGCAAGGCCTTAACGCGACCGTAAGATTGAGAACGCCTCTCCTATTGCCAATTATCGAGTACACAACCAACCTTCTCAATTTTAGAAAGGGCAGAACCACTAGTGTCTACCCATCCACGGATAACTTGCTCACGGTAAGCTTCCTCAGATACCCAGCATGCATCAAATTTGAAATAATCACCATGACGATGAGAAGAAGCCGAATGTGCAGTAGCTTCTGTTTCAAGCAGAAGGAAACAATGATCAGATGCATCTAAAAAATATGTGATAACCCGATGGTTAGGATAATTTTCAAGCCACGGTGATGAAGCAACAAATATGTCAATTCTTTCACACATTGCCGGTGAACATTTATGACAAGTAAACCAACCTCTAGAAGGTTGAATGTCAAAGAGATTTGTGCTATCAAGTGTATCTCTGAATTGTTGAATATCAATCTGAGGACGTCTACGACCCCCTTGCTTCTCACTATCCATTAAAATCTCATTAAAGTCCCTACCAATTATCCAAGGAAGTTCGGAAGATGCATGCAACTGTTTTACCAAGTCTCAAGTACGAGACTTATGATCACAATAACCATGTATACTGGTGAAATAGAAAGGTGCTTCATTGGATTGAACCGTAACATCAACATGAATCTTGAATAAGATGAAAGCACACATTGGAATGTAGTGTTCTATAGCATTGCCAACCCGGTACAAGAATGTCCACTCTCAACACAAAAGCAACCATCAAATCCTAAGACCCGCTTCACATGATCAACACGGGCCTTCTTCATACATGTTTCACAAAGGAAAATCACATCGGGAACTTGAATTGCCACATAGCGCTCAAAGTTTGAATTGTCGAAGAGTTTTCAAGCCCTTGACAATTCCAAGCTAGGAGCCTCATAATAACCGGCGGGGCTGTACAACAGCCTCCGCCAAAACAGTAGAATTTGTGCTCGGACCAATGGAGAAAGTCACTAAGCAAGCCCCCGAGCGAGACTCCACATCAATAGGAACATATGAGCAACATCACTCTGCTCATTGTAGAAAGGATGCAACATCCCAGCATTCACTATGTCATTGATCGCCAAGTGACCAAAGCCATCCAAGAGATAACGATCGATAGTGTCATGTATCCAACAATAGGTGAGCCCTCCGATAATTCGACTGTAAACATCCAACGCCCATCCATCCACTAGGACATAGATAGCCAAGCATGAACATATTCCGTGATCAATTCCATGCAAAGCCAAGAATTCATTTTTTCCACAAACATCAAATTTCCATGATCTTCTAGAGATAAAGATCAAAACTCCACAAACACAACATTCCATGAATTTCCCACGATAAAAGATCAAGCTGAAATCCGGCAAGAACAACTTTCCATAACGTAAGAACATGAAAATCTGGAAATTATTAAACTCAATCTCATAAGTGAATATAAACTTGTCCCCCATTGAGAATAATAAATTTCCCCAAAATTCATTATGACGTGTTTTTTGCCACACGAAGCATGAAATCATCATCCAAATTAACCGCGAAATAGATAATTGTTGAACTTTTCCCGGAAAAAGAAGATGAAGTGCAAGAAACCGCCCTTGTTGATGATGAACTAAGTAGATAACCGTTTTCTCATGGCGGTTACCAACATAAATCCGGAAAAATGGATGAACAATGAAGAAGGTAACCGTTTTCTCAAGGCGGTTACCAACAAAAATCCGAAAAGTTATATGAACATTCAAGAACATAACCACCTTTCCATGGCGGTTTCCAACAAAACCAGCATATATGAAAGAAATTTTGCATCCAAAGTGTTCGGAAAACAATTCCAACGCACATTCCACTTGAATTCCATGAAATCCATGTTGATTAGTGAAGAAATAATCAATATGAACGATGAACAAACCCGAAAAAGTAAAAACCCGAACCTGGACAAATTCTTCAACCATCAAAATAACCATTGGAACACCAAAACGGTGATCACATCCATTGTACAAATCATAGAAACGATTAGCATAACTTCCTGTGAGAAATAAATCTAATCTAATCTCAAAACAGTCCAAGGAAATGGAAAAGTTTTGAGAAAATGGAAAAGAAAATTTCAGAGAAAATTCAGACGTTTTTTTCTCAGTAGACTCCCAGTAGACATTGTCGAGCTTAGACTTTAGAGTTCTAGGATTAAGGAAGCCGAGAGATATTACGGATATCCATCATTCAAACTTGTTTTAATTATTAAATTGTGTTTTTTTATGAAATACATACGTTTGCCAGATTTATATTCAAAATTTAAAAGTAATTGAATTCGTTGTGTTAATGAAAAAAAAGGAATATTATGATTCTGAGTAGGTTCAGAATTTATATGTAAGGTACGTATTATTAAAGGATAAGAAAAATGAAAAGATAGTATTATAATATCATATTATTTGTTTAAAAAATTAAAAGAACTTTTATATTTAAGTTTTGAATATGTTTAAAAAGTGCAGACATATGCTCATCTCCTTGTGTCCTGGTGGCAAAGGTGATGTTTATCATCTTTTGGGATCCGGATTCGAGCACCAGTTATGCCATGCTGTGTGTGTCGTCTTTGAAAAGACTAAGAAAGTTGAACAGATGCCTACCCTTGCATCGCAAAAGTGCAGACATATAATAAAATATAATCTTTAGTAGGGATTCATGGTCCAATAAGATATATAATACTGCTACTACTATTATTATAAAAAAATAATATTATAGTCTAATCCGACCATGAATCCCTCTTTCATCTAACTCGACGACACCACTATTCGTTTAATTACGCAATTATTGATTTTAACAGGTAAATTAGAATCCAAATCTAATTGCCCCCATCTTATTACAGCTTGTGCTGATATGTATAAACGCAATGTACTTACAACAAGAGCATCGTTCGGTTTCACAATCTATAAAAAAATAAAATAATAATTTGGCATCTAATTTTTAATCTACCAACGTAATGGTGGAAAGACTGCCTAGATGGCTAGATCCCAGTCCTCAAAAACTAATATATTGTTTTTTTTTTCCTTTGATAGAATGAATGTAAGCAGAAGAGGAAGGGTTAGGGTCGACGGAATCCGAACTTCAGACTTGCTGGATGCTACTTCTTAAAGATAACTGCATAAACCAACAGGACTAAGTCTGGGACGAGCATATTAACTGAAGCAGAAAAAACCTCTAGACTCGCAACCATTGTTAGCAGGCTCCTACAATCGATATGGTTTTACATCTACTTACCAGCCATAGATGGGATTTTCCACTTGTGGAGCTAAGAGATGAAGGTCTTTACAATGTTGCTTTCCATAATCCCGAGTACCCGGTATTGCTCCGGTGCAAAGTCGAAGGAATTCATTCCCCGTGAGACAATAGTGGGCGAATGCTATCCCTCCATCGACCATATCCGAAAGGCTTGGCATTGAAACCGATCTTGCAATTATTTTTCCATTTGATTTTCTCAACGTTGCACCATTATGTTCATTGTTCAAAAGTCTGTCGAGCTCTGAATATTCTATAAATCTTTTGGTGGCAGCCTCCCATGAGAGGTTGTATCTTTGTTCCGGCGTAAGGGGTTGAGGCTCATTTGCCAGAGCTTCTTTCACTTTAATAACAAAGTCTTCCGGTGTCTTGTAAGTCAGACAGTTGGGAAATGACATGAAGAACTCATTTGATGGATGGTCTGCGCATACTACGAATTTTCCCATTGCAAGTGCCTCTGCAGTAGCTGTGCAGAGCACATCACTGACACTAGGGTTTATGAAGATTTTGTACCTTCAGGAAAAGAAAGTAATGTTAGAGAGTCAGACAGAATAACCATACCGAAACAATGATAACGTACAGAAGGTTATGAAGAACCCCTCCTAATAAATTTTCAAAATACAATCATTATAGCCGGGTAGAAATAATGTAACTATTAAAAGGCAGTGCTTAGAGGGTCCTTACCCATGAAGAGAATCATCTGCATGGTCCCTTCCTTTCAGAAAATTAAGATTCAAATCCAACCTCTTAGCAGTACTCTGAACTTCGTGTGCATCCTCACCATTCCCGTAGACATCCAGCTTGAAACCGTCAAGATCATGCTTGTGCTTTGCCAGCAAATCTATCATCTCTTTGTATCCCTTTGCCCAAACCATCTTGCCTAAGAAGTATGCTCCTTTAGAGAAGGCTTGCTGCCCAAGTTCCCTTTCTTCAGCAACTTTTTCCCCGATTTTCAAAAACTTCAGGTTTACACCATGAACATTGCAAATCACAGACTTCGGCATATCTTGAGTTGCAGCAGAAAGACGAAGAACCTGAAGGTGAACACAAACAACTTAGTTTACACAATACAAAGAATTGATTCAAAGTTTACCAATACGACTTTTTAAGTGGCCGACAGAATGAGCAGGCACCAAACCTATGATAAATTTAGAATTGAAAAATAAGAAAACGATGGTCAGAGATGCCGCATAAGCATAAAACAAAATTGATATACACCTTGTGGCAATGTGCTCTGGTGACCAAATTGTTGATGTGTTTCACAAAGAAGGCTTGTAGAGCACCATTTTTCTCCCTCTTAATATATTCCAAGTAATTTGTGTGGACGATACCAACAACATGGTTGAATTTGTCAGTCCAGCGTTTACCATGATGGTACCAATTCAGGTGTTCTGGTTCTTCCAAAATAGCAATGTCAGCATCTTTTGATGGGATAAACTGAGAAGTATCTCCAGCAGGTATTATGCTTCGCCTTCCTCTCGAAAACTAAAACAATTTGCAAAAAGATTGTCATTGATAAAATGTGTGTAATGAGTGATACAGTGGAACATAATGCAGTACACCAAAGGTTACCTTTCCCGGATAAAAGGAGATTCTAAAATCAGCCTTAAAACCAACCCTTTCTTCAAGCCAGTTACGTATATAATTCTCCTGCTCTTCTGGTGAACCGAAAGTGAGATTGTTGGGATAAACAAGTTCTTGATCAGATCTGCAAAGCCAGGGAACCAAGAGCGTGACTTTTTGTTTTTCCGATTTTGCCAAGTATGCTGCCCGAAAAAGTGGGTTTACTGCAGTTCCTGTCATCCATGGAAGGCTGGCAGTTGTAACAATGGCAACATGCCTTTTCCCATCTGTAACATCAGGCTTCATTAAGTCTGTCCAGGAGCCAACACCCTCAGTGCAATGCCCTGTACTTTGAATAACACTGGCTATCCTTAAATCCAGTTCATCATTAATCTTATCAGGGTTGGCAGCAGGGAGTTCTCCTGCAGTGAGGGAGCGCAAAACAAGTTGGTTTTTCCGTTTGCTACACAAGCTTTCGACTATCTTGTCACATATATCTGAAATCACATTTAAGAAAACAGTTAAAAGTTAAACACTTGCTCCTATAATGAACTATCATAGAACAAAAGACTGTTAATTATTCAGCTTAACTACTCCCAGAAGAGAAAGCAATGTTTTGGACTATTTCAAGCAATGCAATGTCATGACTGTTCCACAGAAATGGCATTAAAGATGCTACCCCAATTTAATCCAGAAGAAAAGCACCTGGTTAAATTGTCAGATGAAGCTTTCTTAAAAATTACTTGTAGACAGAACATGTGCTGAAATACAAACTACAATGGCCTAAAAAGGAAATCATAACAGAAAGCACTAACAAGAGAACATAACCCTTCAAGTATATATAGTCGCATTCACAAGAATAGATCAAACCGAACAGTAATTTAAATTTTAAACTCGATGAACGAAAAACTACTCATCCTTGCACATATCAAACAGAAGAATAATAGAGATGCAGCTACTTACTTCTTCTGATGCCAAATTGATCCAAAAAAGGTCCAGACTGCCTGAGCAAAACTGCTAACAGCTCTGGAACATCCAGTGGTGGTACTTCCTATATCAGACAGAAAATACAAAAGCATTCAGCATAATGCAACAGCTAGTTTACCGAACATCTTAAAATCAGATTATGTTTTCATATGCATATAATATCCATTAACAGCTAGGTCCATGCTAAAATTAACATTCCCGAAAGAGTTGGTTCCATCCTCTAATAAAGATGTTTGTAATTGTAATGAGGTGGTCAGGAAGAAAGTGTTACTAATGCCGGGTGCTAGAAACTAGAAATAACTGATGATAGATCATGCGTTACTAATGCCATTTTTATGGAATTGGCATATCTGTAAGCCTTTAATTACAGTATACACATTGAAATGACCATAAATGGAAAATTTTCGCTGAAACATATAAATGGCACGAATGCTTAATTGTTTTTGCAAATTATCACAAAAAGGAAATGACAGTCCATTGGTAAGAAGGGAACCTTTGACTCCTGAGGCTCCTTGCAAATGGCTTTCTGCAAAATAAACATATTTATAAACAATTGCATTTAATTTGCAATAATCAAGATAAAAAATCATAACATAAACATCTAGAATATACAAAGAGAAGCTTTACAAGCTAAAATGTTCAAACCGAACATCATCAAACAACGATCCGTTTCCATTGGATTCAGCCTTTAAAAGCCATAAATACGTGCTTATTTTTTAATGAAGTCCAAACATTACCATAATTTTCATCTTATCCTTTAAAATCATAAACATACAAACTACATTCAAACCTCTGACACACCCATTTCGAATCAAAGTACATCCAAGAAACCAAAAAAAAATGAAATAATAGAATTTCCAACTTAACAGCCACTGTCTGAGATGCAAGCAAACCCTTCATTAGTAAGACAATGAATCTTCCAAGACCCTTTAAATTAACTTTTTTATCATAAAAAATCAAGCATGCTAAAACCTCAAACACTTTAAGTCTCTGATTACACCAGACAGTCAATATTGATCTCCAATAATGTTCCAGTTAGAGAATTGTACAACCAAAAATACATGTATAAAGCATAAACCGAAAACAAATAAGTGAACCTTATGTGTGACTAACTACAACCATCAATTTTTTGCCCTTCTAAAACTTAAGATTAACCTCTAATTATTTCACAAATAATTATATGTATTAAAAAAATTCAGGCCAAAAACAATAAAGAGCTTACCAAACTAGACTTAACTTTCTCCACAAACTCATTATTCTTAAACCCAGCAAAAATTTCAACCTTAGAATTTTTCTTCTCAAACTCCCTTAACCTTGTCTTTAACGCCCGAATTGGTTCCCAATCACCAAATTGCCCATCCTCGTCGCGCCTCTCACTCCTCCCTTCCCGGACCTTATTAAATTCAATATCTCCTTCCACATCCTCCTCCTCGATCCCATCCACCTCCGCCGCGATCGTGTTCCTTATCCTTGACAAGTCTATCCCCAAGTTCGCCCTCGGTCCCCATTTCTCCATCACTTTCCGCCTAATCTCCGGCGCCGAATAAACTCTACGAAACTCCGATACCTTAGGATGAAACTTCTTCATGAATTCGATCTCCGAGGATTGCCGGATCGGCGGTACCGAAAAAGGCGGGGTCGCAGAGTTAATTAAGTTCTCGATTTCCCTGTCGAAACTCGCCGTAATGTTCTTGAACGAGTTGGCTCGATCTCTCATCAGTTGCAAATCCGCGTCTGCTGAGTCGCGCACCTCCCTCCACCCTTTCGAAATGAACGAGAAAGCACTCGAACTCGACGACGGCACCCCCGCCACCGCCGGAGCTTGCGTGTCGTTGGTCATGGCGCAAAAATTCAGCTTAGGGTTCCGTTATCAAACGACAAAATCTTCTTTCGGGGAACTTGCAGAAAAGGAGCTGAGAATTTTAAACGGTTAAAGCTGGTATGTGTGTGTTTCTATATAATTCTGGAACTGGGGGAGTGGCACGTAGGACGCCACGTAAGTAGATCTCTTCGATGATGTGGCGTGTCTCGCGTGTGAATATGACGTGTCGGGTTTTGATTTGGTGATGGTGGAGTAATAGGGTTGAGCAAGGTGTAGGTTAGGATATCGTGGGGGAGAGTGTGAGTGGGATTTCGTGCACGTGATTAATACTGGTCGGATGGCGTTGGGCGTTGGCCCAAGTTTTTTTAGCTTTTTTTTCTTCCTATGCCTAACTTTTACTTTTGGATCTCATTATATCACGTGAAAATGAATGGTCTTTGTTTTTATTTATCAATCGTGCAAGTATACCTATTGTCAAAAAAAAAAAAATCGTGCAAGTATACCATATGATCAATGTTGTAATTATTAGACAGTGGTTAAATTCCGTCCATCCTCGATATTTTAAATATTTTTAATTCAAAAAAATATTTTTATTTAAAAGTAAATTATTGGTAATCACTAAATTATGAAGTTAATTGTGTTTTAACCATCGAACTATTAATTTTGTCAATCAGACCATTCAACTATTTAAATAGTGTCAATCAAACTACTTATCATTAAAACCCAACGAAGAATTTGACGTAGCAATTAACAGAAATTTATAGGTCATATTTGGTAAATAGCAGTTTGAGCTAAAATTAGAAGTTTGACCGGTCAAATCCGTTAATTTGAATATTTGATGAATAGCAGATTGAGGTGAAATATCTGATTTTAAAAAAGCTGCTAAATTCCAACACCCTTCACACGCTAGATGGGTAAGATTCACCAATTTTTCAATCTTCTTGACAATTTTTGAAGCCTCCGACGGCTGTCAAGTTTCAGCACTTGTAAATTTTGTATCCTGCAAATACTGTTTGGGAGGATCTTGAGTTTAAGATTCCAAGAGAGATCAAGGTACCTCAAATGTTTCAACTTATGAATAAAGCGTGGAACTATATCAAGATTTAATTCATTCAATTCTAACACACGTATGCATTTACAATTTAAAATCATTAAATTTCAAGTTGTCCCACTCCTATTTTGATTCTTCTGGTTAGGAAAATGTAACAAAGATCGCAACTTTTTTTTCTTTATACAAAGGAATTAATGAAAAATCAACTGATACATGACGACATATTTCATCAACCTCGTTTGCACTTGAATTCGAATATAAAATATTGCTCTCTCTTCCCGCTATTGATTCAGCAAGAATGCAAGATCACGCATTTTACATGTTGTTCCCCGGTCTTCATCTTCTTCTGTCTCTTGAAAGAAACTTCTTTCAACTAAATCTTCAAAATACTCAAACCCAATCTCTTCGAGAGATTAGTTAAAATTAGATTGTTTTACAAAATCTTGTGCAATCCAAAGTTGAACAAGTGTTTGTACATTAATTTCATGATCTTTTGGATACAATCTACAATAAGCAAAACAATGCTTCAAATAGGGTGGAAGATGATTGTAACTCAGCTTAAGTGTGTGGGCAAAATTTCACTATCTTTTTGGGGTAGTACAGTAGCAATTACATTATTTTTGAAAGAACGCCACTCATTTTCAGTTTGTTTAATAGATAACGTACTAGCTATTAGGAGTGGGAATTGTCGGGTATCCGGGATTTGGGTACCCGAAAAACCGGGTTCCCGGTTCATCCGGGTACCTCATTAAGTGGCCCGTGTCCCGACCCATTATATCCGAGTACTCGGGATTCGATTACCCATAAAATTTGGGTACTCGGGTAATCAGGTACCGGGTACCCGTTTTTTTTTTAATTCTAAAATTAAAAAAATCACATGTTAAACACAAAAATATTTTAAAAAAATTAAACTTAAAACTTAAAAGAATATAATACAAACATAGAAAAAATGTAGGGATTTAAACTTAATTTTAGAGTGAAAATATTAAGAAACATAAAATAAAAATATAATTTTAAATATAAAAGATATATATTAATTTTTATCGGGTCGGGTCGGGCACCCGGTAAGGGGAAACTTCCGGCCCGTGTCCCGGTAAATTTGTCGGGTCGGATAATTTTTTTCCGAGAATTACCCGACATTTTAAGTTCGGATCGTCGGGTTTTCGAGTCGGATCAATCGGGTCGGGTATTTTTGCCCACCCCTACTAGCTATAGTCCTTATGACCAAGGGAACCCCACAAGCCACAACACCTTTCCAATATCTGTTTTCCTATTTCCAAAAAGGCTGGATTTGTTGAGTCTGCAAATCTTTGATCAAATGTTATTTGTTTAAACAAAGACCAAGAGTCACCATCAGATAAATCCTTAAGAACGTAAGGCTCACATCTACTCGTAATCTTTGCTACTTTATGAGAGCGAGTAGTACTATTATCATGCTTCCTCTAGCCTCACCCTTCAGTAACTTTTTTAAGCTAAACCATTGTTCTCTCTTCTCTTCCCAAACATCATCCAAAACAAGTAAATATTTCTTTCCATCATTTTATCTCGGAGTTGTTTTTGCAATTGATCCATTTCGAGATTTTGATTGGGTGCATCGCTTGTCACAGATTTGATAATGTTTGCTACTATTATTTTCAATTCAAAAACATCAGAAATGCAGACCCACATCCTCAAATTTAAGTGATTTTTAACCCTTTCATGATTATAAACAAACTGTGCAAAGGCAGTCTTGCCTAAGCCCAGGATCCCCACAATTGGAACGATAATAACATTCTCTTTACTTTGAAACTCTCTGTCTAGCAAGAGTTCTAGAAGAGTTGTTTTGTCATCGTCCCTCCCTATGATTTCACCTTTACGCACAAAAGAGTGCGTCTGATCCTCCTTTTGGCCATGAATGGGGTTTTCACAGGATGATCAAGCTGTACCAAGTTTAACCCATTGGTCTGACTTTGAATGGAAGCAAATCTGGCCTTCATGGCCTTGATTTGGTTACCCATTTTGAGACCGTAAGCAAACTGGTTTGAGCTGGAGAAGAAAACTCGTACCTCTTTACTCAGCTTGTTCCCACTCATCAGGTCCTTTCGCAAAGCTTCGGTGTAGAAATCATCGAGCAAGTCATCGGCATCATACAGAACATCTTTCAGCTTTTCGAGCCAATCTTTGACGAGATTGCTGGTCACCAATTGCTCTTCTGCGTCAAGAAGCACGGCTTTGATCACGAAGACGGTGCGTTTGAGGTCGTGGAGGTTATCTTTGAAATTCCACCACAAGCCGAGTTGTTGGATGTTATGACCCGAGGTAGAATTTAGGTTAAGAAAGAAGAAGAAAGGATTTCAGAAGATTAAAGAAGAAAGAGAATATAAAATTTCATTAAACATTTCGATAAGGTTTTCAAAACCAGAAACCTTTACATATAAAGATTGCACTAGCTAATATCTAGCTACAGCGGTAAAATTCATTCTCATCTTCATTCTTTTACGGGTTTATCTTTAGGCTCGTCATAATTATTTGCAATAGTGGGCCCTGAGTCCACCTTGGTCCAATAATGCTTTTACCAGCCATAATGTGTTTAAACCAGCCTCTATTATTTATCTTAACGTTGCGTTTTGCTCCTCTCCTCTTATTTGTCGTTATCTGAACCATTCTTCTCAATGGAATAATTTTCAATTGCATTCTTGAGCACTAATCCTTTTTCTTCTTTTGAAATCCCTAAATCTTCAGCCATGATCATGACAATACCCTCAGCTGCAGAGGATCCTTGACCCCAAGGATCAAAATCGAAAAACTGAGCAGTCAGTACTGTGAAATCTTCTACAGTTGCACTCTCCACTTTCAGGTTAGACCAAAGTCTCAATAGTTGAGTTAGAGCTTGATTTTTCCTTTTGAGCATATGTTTGTCCAACATTTCTGCACGATATCTTTTAAGTTGATCTACAACAGCCATCTCTGGTGGTTTTTGTGTATATGTAACTCTATCGCCAAATTTATAAGCAACTGAATTAAACTTGTCGATGATCTTGTAGGGAAAAAAATACAAGGCTGTGAGTTTCAGATTCATGTGAAATGCTACAAATGATTGTTGATAGGGCTGATCGTCACCTTCTAACTCAAGAAGATCTTGAGAGGTACTCATCTTCTTTTCCCTTTCTTTTCTCCCTTCCCTCTCCAATTCCTTTGATAAAGTAATGATAATATCTGATAAAATAATGATAATACCCTCCGCAAAAGTAGATCTTTGTCCCCAAGGATAAAATTCAGAGAGTAGAGTCGATAATACCATGAGTGTTTCCTTAAGTGCACCTTCAGCTCTAAGATCGGACCACTGGAGCCACAAGTAAATTACGATCGTTTTATTACTCTTGACCAGACTTTTATCAAATATTCTTGCAGGAGAGACACGCATCTGGTCATCAGTATCCAACCCATGTGAATATAAGGCTCTCGTGAATTTGTCACCTGAATTTTTCCTTTAAAGGCTCCCGTGATATTTAGGGTGAATTTTTGAGTTAGGCTGCAACTCTCATCCTGAAACCACTATCCAAATTTTGTTGGTAATGTTGTAGATGCCATGGAAACAAGTTGTAAGCTTCAAGTGGTTCTCGAAGGCAATTGATTTGTGATGGCATTGTTGTAGCTTTAGGTAATTATCGTTTCTCACTTGAATTTTTCTTGCGGATTGTTTCTTATTTGTGTATTTCTTCAATCTCTGCTGGATTTGTAAAAAAAATTCTTGTAGTATATTTTTTGCCTCTACTGCATCATTGTTTGCATTTTCATAATGTATGCGCACCATGCTTCCTTCTCTTTGTTACTAATGATAAAAAAAGCTAATTGCTGATTGAAGTCATCAGACACATAATTATGGTCCTCAATATGCAACCCTTTGAGAATAAACAACCCTGTAGCTATAGCAAGAAATTCAGATTCAGCTTCATAACCACCAAAAGGAACATTAGCTTTGACATTAGTCTCATCTGGTCTGTGTTTATTGACATAACCTCCTTCTAAAAATTGATTGAATCTTCTAAAAAAACCCTTGCTAATTCATTAAGTAGAGTGGTCACCACTGTAACAGGAGATTTGTTATTCACTGAAGTTTTAACTTCCATGGATTTTGCATTTAGAAAATACAACCCCCTTAACATTTTCATATCCACGCTAGCTAATATCTGCATCTTGTCTTTTGAATGTAACCTTAAACAATGATTCTCTTGTCCTCCATGCAAAATTATCTCATGGTCTCCCTGCTCTTTCACTCGTGCCCCATCTCTATTGTCTCCATTGTTGGCTTCCATCCATGTTATGATATTCCTCCCTTCTTCAACTGATCCTTGTCCCCAAGGATCAAATAAAGAAGACATTAAAGGTACACTTAGAAAATGTATATTAAAAATTTGACAACCATCAACATACTCAGCAGGCAAGTTCAGTTTCTCTACAAGTTTTAAAAATGTCGAGTCAACTGGAATAATAATGTGATCAATAGCACCAAAAATCCAGTTAAGATTGAAATCTGACATGACTAAAAGCCTAAACATATAAGGGTCATAAATCTCAATTATACTATTTTTAAAGACAACAAGATCTTTGACTAAAAGAGGTATTGGGCAAGCACTAAAATTCCCAACTCTTACATTCTTCAAAACCAAGCTCTCCCAAGAGCAAATTTCCCATAATGTTATATCTCTAACATTGAAACCAAGTAGAACTAGAGTCTGTTGAACATGATGCAATTGTGTATTCATTGAAATTGAACTATGATTCGAAATTCTTACAACACTCTTCGGTAGATCATCAAGTGCATTGAAACGTTGATTGGAACCATCGTCTGCTGCTTTCTCTTCATTGATACTATTTTCATCTACTATATTACTCATTACTGTAATATCATCAACTACATCATTGTCTTTAACTTCATTATATGTTTTTTTGAGCAATTTATCGAACATCTGTGCATCACCAGAATTCACCTCTTTATCCTCCATGTAACTGATTTCCACTCAATGATAAATCTTGGGTTGATGGTGGTTCAGGAAAACTCTTCTTTTGCTCCACTATCTTCTCAACTTTTGAAACCTCGATGAAGCTTTGATTCTTACTTTGTTGCTTTCGATTAAGTTTATCTTCCTCCCATTTTGTAAGCAGCAACTTCAACTTATGTTTCTGCTCATTTGTAAGTTTTAAAATCCTTTGTATGTAGCCTGGATCTTCATTGCACTTCACTTCAAGGCGATTTAACTTCTCTTGTAAACTATTGTTGTAAGTCATTTGATGGACGATGGATCTTAAAAAACTGAGCTCTGAATACCAATTGTTATGACCCGAGGTAGAATTTAGGTTAAGAAAGAAGAAGAAAGGATTTCAGAAGATTGAAGAAGAAAGATAATATATAATTTTCATTAAACATTTTGATAGGGTTTTCAATACCAGAAATCTTTACATATAAAGATTGCACTAGTTAATATCTAGCTGGCAGCTGTAAAATTCATTCTCATCTTCATTCTTTTACGGGTTCATCTTTGGGCTCGTCATAATTATCTGCAATAGTGAGCCCTGGGTCCACCTTGGTCCAATAATGTTTTTACCAGCCATAATGTGTTTAAATAAGCATCTATTATTCATCTTAACGATGCGTTTTGCTCCTCTCCCTTCTTTGTCGTTATCTGAACCATTCTTCTCAATAGAATAATTCCTAATTGCATTCTTGAGCCCTAATCCCTTTTCTTCCTTTGAAATTCCTAAATCTTCAGCCATGGTCATGACATTAGAGAAGAAGAGGGGAGGTCAATCTAGCAATGTCGTTAAAAGTTGTTGCTTCGGCCATTGGTAGTTGAAAGAGAAACCAAGGCAAAAAGTAGTTGATTATTTGCAAGAAGAGGAAGTGTGAAACGATCGGAATGAAACGCATGTACAAAAATACCAAGTTGTGAAAAGTCTTCCCTTTTGAAAGCATACAAAAATACCACTAGGATTGAGTATGTATTAAAAAAACTATTCCACGAAATAGGTGAATTAAGGGTTTAGAGATTTAGTTTAGAGTTAGGAGGTTTGAGGTTTATAAGGTTTAGGGTTTAGAGTTTATTGTTAGAATTTAGGATTTATAGTTTAAGATTTATATTCTAGGCTTTAGGGTTTTAGAACTAGGGATTTGAATTTTAAATTTTAAACTTAAAATAGTCCATATTTGTATTAGGTCCTTTAATGAAGGTTAGGGGGTTTAAATCTTGACGTTATGAATGGAGAAAACCGAGTTGGGAGATATTAAGCCTCTGCAAAACTCGATATGAATTAGTCGACAAATGAGTCGGATACCGATGATTAAACAAAAAAAATCCGTAAAATACCCTGGTGCCTAGACTAAACTATCCTCCCATCTAATTTACACATTATTAAATAAAAATTTATAAATATGTTATGAGTAATTTTATTTATACACTATCACTGTTTAAGTTATAAAATTTAAAGTTCTAAAGTTTTAAAACTCTACCTTTTAACTCTAAACTTTAAAGCCTAAACTAAATCTATACAGTCTAAAATAATTATAATTATGTAAGCTAAAACTTGCATACATTTATATTCAGGTACAAAATTAGGATTTGAGGTAGGTCAAAACATAAATATTAAAAGAGGAGAGGTAAATTCATAATTAACTTAACTTTTTTCGAAAAAAATAAAAAATAAACAAAGATAAAAATTCTCTGCGTGCAGGGACGGACGCATGATTTTATGTTAAGGGAGGCGAACCTATAAAATTTTAAGGAGGGGTGAACTTATAAAATTTTAGGGAGATGAAAATATATTTTCAATAGAAAATACATAAAAAATTTCTAAATCATATATGAATTTTAAATTTTTAGGGGGGCGACTGCCTCCTCTAGGGTCGTCCCTGGGCAATAGGGGCGCCCGCCCATGACCCATTTTTTTCAAATATTTATAGTTAGAGTTTAATATTTTTTATTTAAAATTTATTTTTTTAATAATTGTTATTAGAGTTCTATTCTTAAAATTTATTTTTTATATTTGTTATTAGGGGTATAATTTTTTTAATACTTGTTATTATAGGCTCATTTTTTAGAATACTTGTAATTAGGGGCTCATTTTTTATTATTTATTGTTATTTCAATACTTGTTATTAGGGTACAAATTTTTCAATACTTGTTATTATGAGGTGAATTTTTCAATACTTGTTACTAGGGGCCTATCTTTTCTAATATTTGTTATTAGGGTCCTACTCTTAAATTTTTTTTTCCGATACTTGTTATTACGAGTCTAATTTTTTTCAATACTTGTTATTTATGGTCTATTTTTCCTAATATTTGTTATTACATGCATACTCTTAAATTTTAATTTTTCAATACTTGTTATTAGGGTTCTATTTTCCCTATATTTGTTATTACAAGAATACTCTTAAAATTCTTTTTTTTCTTTCAAAATTTGTTAATAGGGACCTATTTTTTTATATATCACTTGTTACTAAGAGTCTAATTTCTAATTTTATTTTTTTTCCAATACTCGTTATTAGGGGAAAGGGTGAGTAAAACTCCACTCGAAAAAACTGATTTTTTCGACTTGACTCGAAAAAAATTTCAAATAAAGTTTGAGTTGTAAAATAAAAATTCTAATAACTCAAAATTTTAGTATTTAGTAGATAAATTTTTATGTTCGAGTTGAAAGGACTCGTAAACTCGCATAACTTATTTTTTTACTCAACTTAACTCGATCGGACGCTCACCCTTAATTAGGAGCCTATTTTTTAAGATTACCCATGGGCTACCAAAATTTCAGAAACGGGCATGACCTCCTCCAGCTCCCTCTAAGTCCATTCCTGCCTGCGTGGGTCAATAAACCCTGCCAACATGGATGTAGTTTCTTCCTTGTGTATATCAAATAAATTTTACATATTATTATATAAAATATTTTCTCTCGCGAGACCAAATATAGTTTTTAATCATTTTCCTTTTCATTATTAGCTTTAATTTTGTTTCCCCACAATTTAATTAATTTAGCTTTCTATTGTAACCTAAAATGAAATTCTGCATGCAAAATTAAAAGGGTAAATTTCACTGGAAGTTTTTTTTTTGGGTCATGTTATATTTTGAAATAAGGTTATTTTTGTCACTTATATTTTCAATCTGTTTTATTTTGGTCATTGTGCGTTTAATACCCGTTAGTTTGATGACGTGACACATTAGTCAAAAAGGTTAATTTCTAATTTGACCCCTAAACTTTAAACAAAATATTAATTTAACCCTTAAATTCTCTCAACCTCACTTTTATCCCACAATTTCTAATTTAACCCCTACTTTCTATTTAACAATCATTTCACTGTATACGAAGCTTTGAATTCGTGCAATGATTCCTTAACCAATGATTCGTGCAATATTAAATTTCTTATATAACATATGGACCGAAGATACAACCATTACTATGAACAAATACAGGCGGTGGTCAACTAATTCCTGGGTCTGTTAGTGACAGTAAAGCTATGCATATATATATATATAATGTTATCAGAAGAAAAAAGGCTGAGATGGAAATTAATGGTCTTTAGCCAGCTTTTTGGTAACATCTAGGGACAATATGCGTTATTGTTTTTTTTCTCTATACAATAATAAAAACTGTGACAAAGGAGGGAAAAAAACTTGGATTTTGTGAATTAATAAAGATTCATTTATGTATACTTATTTATGATAGATTGTATTTTAAGATTCCAACTTTTTAGCTTTTTCAAAAATTAAAAAGATGCAGATTGTTAGTGTTAGACTAGTATGAGATCGATAATAATATAGGTAAAAGCAAAGGCAAACACGTATGAGTGAAGAAAATGCTCGAAAAGCCAAGCTCTCAAAATGTTGACAGAATGTTGAAGCAAGTCCCTTTCTGGTCTCCAAGCTTTTTGTTTCATCATCCCCATTTGCTGGAACGCTCTTTGATGTCTCAAGCTTTGCTCCAACATCTTTAATCTCGGTGTTCCTCCTTTTGTTATGTCTCATCTAATATCTCACAACTTTGGTGCAACTGTGCCTAAAATTGCATCTTTCAAACACTTGAAATGCCTAGACATTGCTTTTTTAGCAAGCGCAATATAAGGCACTGCTGCACCGAAACCTATCAGACCAAATGAGTTCACCACCGTATGCATTTGTTCACAGTAATAGTTGTACCTCCGGTCCACCTGTTATATAAGAAATTTAACCAACCTTATTAATCATTTTGACGCGACTAGGTTAAGGAATCATTGCACGAATTCAGAGTTTCATATACAATGAAATGATTGTTAAATGGAAAATGGGGATTAGAAATTACGGGATAAAAGTGAGGTTGAGAGAATTTAGGAGTTAAATTAATATTGTGTTTAAAGTTTAGGGGTCAAATTAGAAACTAACCCTTTTGACTAACGCGCCACATCATCAAACTAACCGGTGTTAACGACACAGTGACCAAAATAAAACAGATCGAAAACGTAAGTGGTATGAATAACTTTTTTTCAAAATAGGTGACCAAAATAGAACACGGTCCAAACAAAAGGACTTCCGGTGAAGTTCACCCTAATTAAAATGATGCATGATAAATCGTTAATTTTTTTTCACTTTTATTGCTACATGAATTTTGTGGATTTCAGAAATAAACAACAGTTGCCGACCACATGTTGGTGTTATGATACCATCATTAATTTTTGGTAAACTATACTAATGAGTAATGACCACCGAATTATGGGATTCGTGTCGATTTGACCACTATATTTTCAATTGTGTTAAATATATTACATAACTATTTAATTGGTTCCAATGTAGCCACATGCCGTTAAAAAAACAGAAAAGTTGACGGGCTGTTAAAATAATTGGTATAATTACAAATTTGGTCCCCTTTATCTATACAATCTATCAATTTAATCCTAATTTTATTCTAATAAAAATTTATTTATTTTAATCAGGTAGTGACACGTGTCACCACCTGATTGGAATTGGAGTAGGAAAAATGAAAATTAAGGAAATGCCCTCGGTAAGAATCAAACCTGAGACCTTGGGGAGTAGCACGCAAATTTACCACTAGGTCAAAGGTATACTTGTAATATGCAATACTAATAATAATATATGTGTTATAAGATTAGAGAAAGAAAAACCTAACAATAGTGCACCTATTTTTTTTGGCATCCACAACCCTGGAAAAACCCAGAAAATTAAGATCAAATCTGATATTTTGCAACCATAACTGTGTTTTTACAGTATTAAAACCAAACCCGAATCACTAAGTTTTACTCATAGGCGGATTAGTGGCGACAAGCTGTAAAGTGTAGAGTTCGGATGAGTTCTGGAATGTAAAATTTACACAGTTAGGTTTGGAACTTAGCGTCTCTTTGCTGTCAAAAAAAAAATTGGATTAATTCGGTCAAACACAACCTTCTGCCTTAAAAACTAGTTCGATTAAGCTTCTCAAAGAGAGACTGCTGCCAAGAGTGCTTTTGCGTCAATGGGGTCTATGAAGACAACAACATCACCTACTTCTGCTGGTGCAAACTTAAAAGATGTGCAAGCACGAAACGCTATTGTTGTTGGCTCAGTGCATTGTTAGTTTTTTCTTTCTCCAATCGTATGACATATATATTATTATTAGTATTTCATTCCACAATTATATCTTTGGCTCAGTGGTAAACTCGCGCTACTCCCCCAATTTCCCAATTTTGATTCCTACCAAGGGCATTTCCTTGATTTTCATTTTTCCTACTCCAATCAGGTGGTGACACGTGTCACCCTGATTGGAGGGGGAAAATTAATTAATTTAGTTAAATAAAAATAATTAAAATCCCCCACCACCTAATTAAAATAAATATTTTTTTATTAGATTAAAATTAGGATCAAATTGATAGATTGTATAGATAAAGGGGACCAAATTTGTAATTATACCAATTATTTAACAGCCCCGTCAACTTTTCCATTTTTTAACGGCAAGTGGCTACATTGGAACCAATTAAATAATTATGTGGTATATTTAACACAATTGAAAATATAGTGGTCAAATCGACACTAACCCCATAGTTCGGTGGTCATTAGTATAGTTTATCCTTAATTTTTAGGTAAAGTACACAAGTGGTCACTAAGCTATCTCAAAAAATATAAAATAGTCATCAAACTTTCAAAAGTTATATAATATGCTTTAAATTTTAGTTTTTGTTACAAAATGGTCACTATACCGTTGAATTTTTTAACTGGGTGACAGTTACGAAAACTTGTATAACATCACATTTAATCTTCAATATATACACATTCAATCAATTTAGACATCAATAATGGGCGTTAAATTAGGACTAAATTGATTGAATGTGTAAATATGAAGAATTAAATGTGTTATTATTCAAATTTTCGTAATTGTCACGCCATTCAATGACAGTTAACAGCTAAGTGACCATTTTATAACAAAAACTAAAATTTAATACCTATTATGTAGCTTTTGAAAGATTGATGACCATTTTATATTTTTGGGATAGTTTAGTGACCATTTGTGTACTTTACTCTAATTTTTAATTGTTATTTTTATAATTTCTATTGGTGTTTGACTTTTGTGAATAAAAAAAATCTTGTTCCATATGTATGGGTTCGAATATCGATATGAGAATATAATATCTCTATTTAATATAAAAAATTAGTTGTCTGCCACATGTTGATGTTATGACGAATGATTAATTGTTATTTTTTCAATTCAAAAAATTGTTATTTTTATTAATTTGTATTGTTATTTGACTCTTGCAAATCTATTACATGAAATTACTTATCTGTATTATAATTACGGTTGGATTTGAAATATTATAGTAATTATCCGAGTGAGTTAGGATATAATTTAATATCTTGGAATGTTTTAAAAATTTTATTTAATGATTTTAGCAAGTGGTCTCAGTAAGAAAAAATTAACGTTCATTCTATAAAACTCAAGTTTAAATAACTTTGTCTATAATGTGTACGTCTTATAAATTTGTATAACATCACATTTAATCTTCAATATATATACATTCAATCAATTTAGACATTAATAATGGGGTTAAATTAGGACTAAATTAATGACACATCATTTAATTAAAGACAATTAACAGCTCAGTGACTATTTAATACTTATTATGTAATTTTTGAAAGATTGATGACCATTTTGTATTTTTGGTATAGTTTAATGACCATTTATGTACTTTATCTTAATTTTTCAATTGTTATTTTTATAATTTATATTGGTGTTTTGCTTTTGTGAAAAAAAATAAAGAAAATAAAAATAGTTGTCTGCCGCATGTTGATGTTATGACGAATGATTAATTGTTATTTTTTCAATTCAAAAAATTGTTATTTTTATTAATTTCTATTGTTATTTGACTCTTGCAAATCTATTACATGAAATTACTTATCTGTATTATAATTACGGTTGGATTTGAAATATTATAATAATTATCCGAGTGAGTTAGGATAAAATTTAATATCTTAGAATGTTTTAAAAATTTTATTTAATGATTTTAGCAAGTGGTCTCAGTAAGAAAAAAGTAACGTTCATTCTATAAAACTCAAGTTTAAATAACTTTGTCTATAATGTGTACGTCTTATAAATTTGTATAACGTCACATTTAATCTTCAATATATATACATTCAATCAATTTAGACATTAATAATGGGTTAAATTAGGACTAAATTAATGACACATCATTTAATTAAAGACAGTTAACAGCTCAGTGACTATTTAATATTTATTATGTAACTTTTGAAAGATTGATGACCATTTTGTATTTTTGGTATAGTTTAGTGACCATTTATGTACTTTATCTTAATTTTTCAATTGTTATTTTTATAATTTATATTGGTGTTTTGCTTTTGTGAATAAAAATAGAGAAAATAAAAATAGTTGTCTGCCGCATGTTGATGTTATGACGAATGATTAATTGTTATTTTTTCAATTCAAAAAATTGTTATTTTTATTAATTTCTATTGTTATTTGACTCTTGCAAATCTATTATATGAAATAATTACGGTTGGATTTGAAATATTACAATAATTATCCGAGTGAGTTAGAATATAATTTAATATCTTGGAATGTTTTAAAAATTTTATTTAATGATTCTAACGAGTGGTTTCAGTAAGAAAAAGTTAACGTCCATCCTATGAGACTCGAGTTCGAACAATTTTATCTGCAATGTGTACGTCTTATAAAAGAGTTAAAAAATATATAAATATATACCAACTTAGTCGCCTTTCTTGAATAGTTTGTAAAAAGAAAACAACAGAAGAAAGTGAACTATGGAGGTGTGATCGAAAGATGCTAATCTAACAAAATAACATGTCAAAGATCATGCCCCACAACGTTAACGAATGATAGTTTAATTGGCAATTCTTCAAGCCAAATATAGTCGCATCTTGTAATTTGTAAATACTCTTGGGGGGAAAATAGTAAGGGAAGTCTAGGTTGTGGCGCCTTAATTTAAGATTGAAAAACGGTACAATCGAAATGTTAAAAATTACGAAACCTAAAATATTACTACACAACTGAAATGTTATCGAAAAATATAACATACTCATTAGTTGCACAGTTCGGCGTCACACCTACATCTGCGGGGCCTTGCTCAGAGATAATTTCAGTACTAAGATCAGATTACGAAGGATGATTAGAGTCCCATGAGATCGATTACACTGTGAGATATGTCTGCCTTTTACTTTGGTAACTTATTCTGTCTGAAGAGATTAAACAAGTTAGAGATATATTCACAGCTTGAAAATAGAAAACACAACATATTGTTGTAAAAATGAGTAAATCAATGAATGATTGAAAGGGTAGGACTAGTAGGAAGCACCAACCTCATTCACCCTAATGTGCGGAATGTGAGCGATCTTATGCCAATCGGCACCAATGTCCTTCCCACATCTTACCACCAACTGGGGAATTCCTTTGATTTGTAAGCTCTCCAAAGCGGTCAGGCAGCGCATCTTGTCCGGAAGCGATGTTAAATTGGATATATCAATGGGCTCAAGCCTTTGCAGATTTATCAGATGCTGAAACCACTCCGGAAGATGCCCGACACTTTGGAATATTTTGCAGATACAGAACACGTAGGCATGTATGATCTCGGAATTCTTCGATGCCATCTGCAGATAACTCCAGCTCCTTGCAGTTGATTATTTAAATCTGCAGATAACCCCAGATAACTGGCTAAATGTCTGAAGGGAAGTCAGCTTCCCTATTCCTCGTGGCATGTGAGTTAATTTCCAGCAACTAGTACACGGAAGATGGACAAGATTCACCAATTTTTCAATCTTCCTTGGCAATTATTTAAGCCCCCAACAAAAGTAAGTTTCAACACCTGCAAATACTCTTTGGAAGGATCTTGAGATTTCCATTCCAATTGAGATCAAGGTACCTCAAATGTTTTAACTTATGAATGGAGAGTGGAACTGTGTTAAGATTTAAATGATTTAATTCTAACACACGCAAGTATCTACCATTTGAAATGATTAAAACCCAAATTGCATCGTTCTATTCTTATCTCTCTTGTTTGGAAAATGTAACAAAGTTCGCAACTTCTTTCCCTTCAACTAAGGAATCGATGAAGGCTTAATCGATATGTGACGACAATTTTCATCGATCTCGCTTGCACCTGAGCTTGAATCTAAAATACTGCTCTCTTTCCCCGCTACTGATTCAACAAGATCATGCATTTTACATTTTATTCTCCCGTATTCATCTTCTTCTACCTCTTGAAAGAAACTTCTTTCAACTAAATCTTTTAAATACCCAAACCCAACTTCTTCAAGAGATTGACTCAAATTTGATTGCTTTACAAAACCTTGTGCAATCCAAAACTGAACAAATTTCTGCACATCAATTTTGTAGTTTTTTGGGTACAATCTACAATAAGCAAAGCAATGCTTCAAATAGGATCGGAGATGATCATAACTCAACTTAACTGTAGGCAAAATTTTATTTTCTGTTTTAGATATTCTAGCAAGTTCATTATCTTTGAAAGAACACCACTCATTTTCAGTTCCTTTGATACATAAAGTACCAGCTATGGTCCTTATGACCAAAGGAACTCCACCGCACCTTTCCAATACCTGCTTTCCTATTTTCACAAAGGTTGGGTTTGTTGAGTCTGCATATCTTTGCTCAAATGCTATTTCTTTGAACAAAAAAACATGCATCATCTCCAGACAAGCCTTTTAGGACATAGGGCTGACATTTACTAGTAATCTTCGCTACTTTCAGAGAGCTGAGTAGCAGGGCCGTCTCGAATATTTTCAAGGCCCTGAGCGAAAACTCAAAATTAGGCTCCTATATAGCGAAAATACATTTTATATATTTGAACTCTTAGCTTAAATTTTTATTAATTAATCAAAGAAACATGACTATACTCTTTTAACACATTATTTTAATTATAGATAATTAAAAAATGTTGGTAAAAACTAAAAATGCGATAAAAAACTAAAAAATTAATTACAAAGGCAAGAGTAGAAGCAACACGACATCATTTTAAGTTTCAGATATTAAAAGAGACTAACATGGTCCTTCAGAGAATGGATAAAGTGAGGTGTTGATTCACAAATGTACCATGCAAAAACAACTTAAAAAGAATTTTCCTTTTTTTCTTTAATAATTCTAATGTGAATATGTTATTTTTAAGACAACTACTCATAATATTTTTTTGAATGTTTAATTAATAAAACAATTTAATTATATTACTGTTTATTTATTTTTAAAGCAATTTAAATTAATTATTTCCTATTTTCAATATAATACGGTTTGGTTAAAGTAATTGCTTCACGTTATAATTTTTTAAGTTAAAAAAATAGAAGCAAATTGTTTTAGCCATTTATTTTATGTTTTTATAATTAATTTGTCTAGAATAAATGTTTATTCTTCGTTTGTTTGTTTTAAGTGAGGTCCATTTTGTGTAAAAATTGGATGTAAAAGCAATGGTAGAAGCTCAAATGGCTTATGGATTTCTACTCATTTTATGAGCCTCATAAGAGTGGGGGCCCTGAGCAGGCGCTCAGGGTGCTCCTGCTCTTAGCCGGGCCTGCTGAGTAGTTACTATTATCCTACTTCCTCTAGCCCCAACCACCAATAACTTCTTTAAGCTAAACCAATTTTCCATCCCCTCGTTCCAAATGTCATCTAAAACAAGCAAATATTTTATCCCGAAGTTGTTTTTGCAACTGATCCATCTCGAGATTTTGATCGGGTGCTTGATTAGTTACAGATTTGATCACATTTGCTACTATTGTTTTCACATCAAAAACATTAGAAACACACACCCACATCCTCAACTCAAAGTTCTCTTCAATCCCCACAATTGGAAGGATAATAACATTCTCTTCACTTTGAAACTCTATGTCTAGCAAGAGTTGCAGAAGAGCTGCTTTATCATCGTCCCTCCCTATTATTTCATCTTTACGCACGAAAGAGTGCATCTGTTGCCTCATTTTGACCATCAAAGGTGTTTCCACAGGATGATCATGCTCTACCAAGTTTAACATCTTGGTCTGACTTTGAATGGAACTTAATCTGGCCTTAACGGCCTTGATTTTACGTCCCATCTTGAGACCATAAGCAACCTGGTTTGAGCTTGAAAAGAAAAGGTGTACCTCGTTCGCCACCTTTGCGCAAAGCATCGATGTGGATATCACCAAGCAAGTCATCTGCATCATAAAGAACATCTTTCAGCTTTTCAAGACAGTCTTTGACAAGACTGCTGCTCACAAATCGCTCTTTTGCGTCAACAAGCACAACTTTGATTGCGGAGACAATGCTTCTGAGGTCATGTAGGTCGTCTTTGATATTCTACCACAAACCAAGTTGCTGGAGAAGCAAAGGGGGGCTCAATCTATCAATGACGCTAAAAGCAATTGCTTCTACCATTGCTCGGGGTTGTAGCTAAATGATTAGTTGGGAAATGGTTTGAAGAAGATGAGATGTTATTGCTGTTGTTTATAGATATTTCACCTGACCTGAGTCCAACACCCATCGCCTACGGAACCTGTGGTGTTCCTCAAAACTCAAAGTTGCGGGCCTTTTGGTTTCGGCGAAATTTCCATTGTTAATTGACAAGCGTTCTTATACCCGTCAAAATAAGTAAATAAATTAACCTCCACAGAGAAATTAGTCGGAATTCTTGACTGAATGATACTTTGATTAATTGTTTCCTGGAATATCTGTGAATGAAAATGAAATAGTAGAATTAAATGCAAAAGTAAAGAAAATAATAAGAAAGTCAAGATATGCAAAATAGCCTCGAGCTAGCCTTGTCAATTCTTTCGATTATTGAAATGGATTTTTACCCCGGGATCATGTCGGTTACAGTCTGCGAGGCCCAACCTGTCGCAACTTGCTTCTCTCTCGAGTAACCAATCCTCCCAAGTCTATCTTCGAAGGTTGGTTCTTAAACAAATTAACCACGTCTATCGCCGTTATAATATTTAGTTTTGAAAACAGGAAAAGCCCGACTCAGAAATTGTCTTAAAAAGAATCACTTCTGAATTTATCTTTCCTTAGCGAACCGCCACTAAAAGTGTTCACAGGAAGTCGAAATTGCCACAGGCCGATCCTTCCTCCCAACTATGCTTTAAAACGATCCCAGACTAACGAGCTCTTTTTTATTTGAAAAACGGTTAAAAACTTTAGTAAGGCCGATTGCCAAACTATCTAAACTGAAAGATAAAAATGTATTCCCGAAGGAAATTAGACAATGTTCAATTCTCACGATTTGAATTGACTTGGCTAGTTTTTGGCTCAAGAGATTTAGCTAAGCATGATATTAGTTATCATACTTAACTTGATTTTATAAAAATAATTAAAGAACATAAAAGAACAAAAGTAAAGAAAAGAGAACTTTGATTAAAGACTAGAAATAACAAGTGTTTCAAGCTAAAAGATGAAGACTCAATTTGATGGCTAGGCCTTTACCAAGGAATGGTATTTATAGGCTTGGATTTACAAATATAAATGATAAGAAAATTCAAAATAAAAGAAAGATAAACAATTCAAATGTTTTTGAAATTTAAATATAGAAAATCTAAACGGATAAGCTGATAAGGTCTTTCATAACGTTCTAGAATCTTTCAGAAGTCGCCACGCATCTACCACGTCAAACGCGTCGTGCCCATGATGCTAGTCATGACTAGAATAATAAAAAGACTGCAGAAATGCCCTCTTTTGCTGTTGTTTTCCAGAATTAGGTCCCTTGCGCAAAATATAGCAAAATGAAATAGATTAGGTAGCAAGAAATCCTAAAAAGTAGAAAAATAGCAATTAAAAAGTGTCACATTTGAGAGCTTATCAAATTTCCCCTCACTTGTCTCATACTTGTCCTCAAATATGTTCGAAAAAGATATTAACCCAAGAATGCATTTATAAAGCCATCACAAGTATCAAACATAATTATAAGAGTTCTAGTGCAAAAGGAGTATCATGAAAGAGACACAAATCAAACCAAGTGGATATAAGCAAAGAACAACCTTTCATTCTTTCAATTGCCTATCAAGCAGTAATCAAATCCTAACTTAGTCTTAATCCTCACCAAGGTACACTCAAGAGCACTCAAAGTGTTTAAAGGTAGATGTGAAGCAAAAGCACTCTAAGTCATACATGAACAAAGATTTCCATAGGCTTGTAACAAGTTCGATTCTCCACTACTTTATTAGAATCGAGGTGCAAAAATCATTAGGTCTTTTGTTCAAGGTGTAATGTGGGTTTAGAAAAAGGGTAGAAAGATGGAAAGAAAAAGCAAAAGAAGATGATCAATGCAAGATATTTCAAACAATAAACAGTGAAGACAAAAGAGGAGCTTAAAATGGGCAAGCAAACACCTATTTTTATTTTTTTCTTTTCATTTTTTCGAAACTGTTTTTCTTCTTTTCTTTTCTTTTTTTTCCGAAGCAACTGCTTCCTTTTATTCTGTTTTTCTTTTTTCTCATTTTTTTCTGGAAAATTCTGCCCTTATTCGAATTGCAGCCCCTTATTTGTCTAGTAATATAGTTTCTAGCATTTGATCAGTTCAAAAAGAAAGTTTGGTCAAGGAAGAACAAGGTTTGAAGGTTAAGCCAAGAAAAATGGGATATAAGGCTTCAAGAGGGTTCACTAAGCGATGAGAAAAAGTAAAAGAGAGAAATGGCTTAATCCTAATGCCTAAATCATCTTAAAGCACCTCATTCTAGTGTAGTCTCAAATCGCATACAAGCCACAAGTTCTAGATTTCTAAATTCAAGATGACACTCTCAAGCAAGGAAAAACGAGCATAAAGAATAAGATGCATGCTCAAGGCTCAAATTCTTACAAAATTAGGCTAAGTTGATTAAGTTAGGTGAGAAATCCAATTATCACAATCAAGGCAAATTGAAAAGAGATGTCAAACTATCATTTTACTCATGCCATTTGATTATCAAAAATGTCAACATTCAAATATTCCTATGCACTATAACCATTATAACATGCTGGACATCAAGCAATGGCAAGAAAAATGTCATCTCAAAGGCAAACCAAAATCAAACATAAGGCAAACAAGCAGGACAAGCGGTTTGCTACCCTCCCCCTCACTTAAGTGAATTGCCCCAATTCAAATGAAAAACATAAAAGTACAAGGCAGAGAGGGGTAAACAGTACTCCCCATGGTCAATGATGCCTGTGGCCACGACCGCGATTCGGACGAAGGTAGGAAAGAATTTCTGCAATGTTGTCTTCGAGGGTGTGGAGTCTTTCAGCAAGATTAGGTGCTTCTTGCGCATTCTGGTTCCGTTGTGGTGAGGAAGTTGGGGCTTGTCTCGTGTTCCAGCGATTGAAAATTCATTGTGAACATGATGTCATTGTCCCGAGCAGATTGAGATAGGGGGCGTTAGGAGTTCCGTCAAGTAAACCCATTGAATCCAAGCATATTTCATCTAGAGCATCCATAGAAAAAGCATACGTAAAATTGGAAATATCAAAATCTGCAATTCTAGATGCTAAATGAGTGATGTATGGTCCGAGGATTAAATGACGATTTGACCGGATGACAATTTCAAATTGTCGAGCTAACCAAAAACCGAGATTTACCTTATGAGCAGTGAACATGCACCAAAGAAAAAATAATTCAGTCTTACTCAATACTCCAGAAGATTCATTTCATCCTGAGAAATTGTAAGCCAAAAAGCGATGGATGTATCACAATGCTGGGTCGTGGAGGTGGATAGCTTTAGTCGATTTAGGGTCGAATGGAACATCAGCGAGCCCAGTGAGAGCAGAAAAAGCCTCATCAGCGCCGAATGCTGCAGGAAACTTATGCAGAGATGTTAAATAGTCTGGATCTGTGAAATCCGTCACGAATCCCATGGCAATATTAAAATCAGAGACATACAAGCTAAACTAAGTTCTGCACAATCGAAAGCAGATAACAACAGAAGAGTTAACAGTAATGCAGCGAGACTCAGTAAATGAAAAGGTTGAGTAAAATTCAAAAACCAATTCATAGAAGGTTCCAGTTTTGATTTCAAAAAATGATCGCCAACCAATAACATTGAAATAATTAAAGACAGAGTCAGATATATGAAGGTTTTCCAGTGTAGTTGAAGGAATGAACTTACAAACCCTAAATAGACGACGTCAAATGTCATGAAAACGGACCAATTGGTCATTTTCAAAGTGGAGATAACCGCGAAGTTCTTCCTCGGCAGGCACTGCATAGTGTCGTTCTCGTCGGTTGCGTTCAGGGTTTGCCGATGCTACCGTCGGACTTCCTGGTGGCGATGCAAAACGATGGGAATCCGATTCTTGGAATTGAATGAATAATGCTCGGAATGTGACTGTGAAGAAGTTGGTTGCTGTCCCAAAGGGTTCTCGGCTGAAAAATCCTCTTTAAAACCAAAGGAAGAATGGTACATTAGTAAGGGGCGAATGGGAATCGGAGTAGAGTTTACCTTGGGGTGTTGTTCCGATTCGGCAGAGTGCATGGAGAATGAGGGAACGTTGGAATGCCTCTACTGGGTATGGGATTGGTGTTGCCAAGAGGGTGTTGATGAGTCCACCATGGGCATTGACTGGAATGACAGTGATGGTGACCGTGGGGGAGGTGGACGGTGACTGGAGCTTGGTCCGGTGGTGCTGTTAGAGAGCCGCGAATGACGACTGATGGTTGGGGAAGGAGGCGGAGGAGCGGTGGAAGCCGTAGGGATGGGATTCTCGTTCGGGGGGCTGGGGGCTTGCCATTGACGACCACCACAACAAGGATGAGGTGTGGGGGTTTGTTCGGAATCGCTACTGATCGCCATAAATTGTGGCAGTGCAAGACGGCATCGTCCGCCGAAGACTAACGGCGGTTCTTGGGGAAGCCGGCGAGCTTGCTATCGCGTGCGGGGCATGGTGAATTGCGGCTGAGTGAGTTTGCAGCTGGGTGTATCGTGTTTCTAGGGTTTGGTGGTTTGCGGGAAAGAAAGAAAGGAAGTGGAGGAAGAGGGAAAAAATTGACGGGTGTAAGGGCATAGGCTAAAGTGTACTAGCTCCATTGAGTGTGCTAAAATGCACCGGTTTTATTGAAACGGTGCACTTCAGCTTAGGCTTGAATTGTGCTTGCTGTGTGAAAAAATCCTGCAGAAAAATTATTAAGGTAATTAGAAAAAGGGAAGGAAAATAAATCATAAATTAAATTATTAAAAGAAAGGAAATACAAATTAACGAAAAATAAACCAATGGGTTGCCTCCCATTTAGCGCTTTGTTTAATGTCGTTAAGCTCGACAAATTTATTATTCAGATTTTTGGTTCCTCCAAGGTGATTTCTTCAATTTGTCCGATCGGTGTGTTCTCAAAGAAAGGTTTTAGTCGCTGTCCATTTATTTTAAATTGGGCACCCAAGCCATCTTCAATTTCTACAGCTCCGTAAGGGAAAGTGTTGACTACGGTAAATGGTCCGCTCCACTTAGACTTAAGTTTTCCTGCAAAAAGTTTCAACTTTGAGTTAAATATGAGAACTTTTTGTCCAATTGAAAAAGATTTAAATGCAATGTGCTTGTCATGAAACGCTTTAGTTTGCTCTTTATAACGTTGCGCGCTATCGTAAGCGTTTCGGCGAATTTTTTCGAGCTCTTGAATGTGAAGTTTTCGTGTTTCGCCAATGGCATTCATCTCCATATTACACTCTTTTACTGCCCAAAATGCTCTACGCTCAAGTTCGACTGGAAGATGGCAAGGTTTACCGAAGACAAGTCGGTAAGGTGACATGTCGATAGGTCCTTTGTAAGCCGTCCTGTATGCCCACAACACATCAACTAATTTCAAACTCCAATCCTTTCGATTAGGTTTAAAAATTTTCTCTAAGATTGACTTGATTTCCCCATTTGAAACCTCCGCTTGTCCGTTTGTTTGCGGGTGATAGGCTGTCGATATACGTTGCGTCACACCATATTTCTTCATCAAAGCCTCGACAATCCGATTAACGAAGTGTGTTCCTCTGTCACAAATGATCGCCCTCGGAGTTCCAAACCTGGAAAAAATAAAGTCACGTAAAAAATTAGTCGTGGTTTTCGCATCATTTTCTCGGGTGGCTTTTGCCTCTACCCATTTCGAAACGTAATCAATTGCCAAAATAATATAGAGATTTCCATGAGATGAAATAAAAGGTCCCATGTAATCAAGACCCCACACATCAAAAACTTCACATATATGTATTGGGTTTAATGGCATTTCGCTTCGACGACTTAAATTCCCAACCCGCTGGCACTTGTCACAAGATTTACCGAAATTGTAAGTATCCTTAAACAAAGTAGGCCAAAAGAAACCGCACTCAAGGATTTTGTGTGCAGTTCTTTTAGGGCCAAAATGTCTGCCACAAGCGTAAAAATGACAGAATTCAAGTATAGATGTTACCTCGCTATCACTTACGTAACGACGAATTATTTGATCATAACACAATTTCCATAAATACGGATCATCCCAGATGTAATATCTAGAATCTCTTTTAATACGCTTAATCTCAGATCGTGACAAGTTATCAGGAATCTTACCAGTGGCTAGGAAATTTTCCATATCGGCGAACCAAGGAAATGTCGACTTTACCTCCATTAATGACTCGTCCAGAAATTCCTCTCGTAAAGGTGGTTCGATCGGGGATGTAGCCAAACGACTTAGGTGGTCCGAAACCAAGTTTTAGCTGCCCTTTTGTCCTTTATTTGAAGATCGAACTCTTGCAACAATAGTATCCATCTAATCAGCTGTGGTTTCACGTCTTTTTTGTTGATCAAGTATTTCAGCGCTGCATGATCAGAAAAAATAAGGATTTTAGTACCTAACAAATAAGAGCGAAATTTGTCTAATGCGAAAACAATAGAAAAAACTTCTTTTTCCGTTGTCGAATAGTTCTGTTGCGCCGAGTCGAGGGTTCTAAAGGCATAGGTGATCACATGTGGTCCATCCTTAGTTCTTTGCCCAAGAACTGCGCCAACGCTTAGATCGGATGCATCACACATAATTTTGAAAGGTAATGATCAATCCGGAGGTTGTACGATTGGAGCAGAAACAAGTCTCATCTTAAGCTTATCGAATGATTTTCTACAAGCCTGATCCATGTCAAATTGTACGTCTTTTTGTAATAGGCGGCAAAACGGTTGCGCTAATTTAGAGAAATCCTTTATGAAACTCCGATAGAATCATGCATAACCAAGAAAACTACGAATTTTCCTCACCGAAGTGGGGTATTGAAGTGAGTGAATAACGTTAACCTTTGCCTTATCAACGTCTATACCTTGTGCAGAAACCACATGACCAAGTACTAAACCTTTACTTACCATAAAAGGCATTTTTCATATTTTAAAACTAAGTGATACTCAATGCAATGATTAAGTACATAAGAAAGATTTGAAAGGAAATTAGAGAATGAACTACCATAAACAGTAAAATCATCCATAAATACCTCTATTCCTCGCTCGATGTGGTCAGAGAAGATGCTCAGCATGCAACGTTGGAAAGTAGCCGGAGCGTTACAAAGTCCAAAAGGCATTCTTCTATAAGTAAGGGTGCCGAAGGGATAAGTGAATGTAGTTTTTTCCTGGTCTTCCGCTACTACTGGAACCTAAAAAAATCCAGAAAATCCGTCAAGACAACAATAATGTGATTTTCCAGCAAGTCGTTCAATCATCTGATCGATAAACGGTAAAGGAAAATGGTCCTTTCGGGTTTGAGAGTTAAGTTTCTTGTAGTCGATACACATTCTCCATCCATTTTGTACCCTTTTTCAGAATCATTTCTCCATTGGCATTTTCGACAACTGTGACTCCACTCTTTTTTGGTATGACATGGACCGGACTCACCCATTTACTGTCTGAAATGGCGTAGATTATATCAGCATCTAGTAACTTTGTACTTCCTCCTTTACAATGTCCATCATGGGTGGGTTTAAGCGTCGTTGTGCTTCTCTTGTTGGTTTCACGCCTTCCTCCATCTTAATTTTATGCATGCAAGTGGATGGACTCAAGCCTTTGATATCGGCTAATGTCCATCCGATTGCCTTTTTGTAAGTGCCCAGAATGGAAATTAATTCCCCTTCATCTTGTTGCAATAACTCACTCGAAATAATGGCTGGCAATGTTTGGTTGTTGCCTAAAAATGCGTATTTGAGATGTGACGGGAGTTTTTTAGCTCCAATCGTGGTGCCTGCAAAATTGGGGGAAGAGGTTTAGACCGTGATGAAATTAATTGCAAATTAGAAATTTAAGAAAAAGTAGAGATAATTTCGCCTATGTCTTCATCGTCGAGATCCTCCAATTCCCTACAAAAGTCATAAAATAAATCAGTTTCGATAAAATCATTAGCCAAAGGATCTATAACATCAACAAAATTAAGACTTGCGACAGAATCAGGATATTTCATAGCCTTATACACATCAAATTTTACCACCTCTCCGTCGAATTCCATAGTCAAAATGCCGTTACGGACATCGATTTTCGTATGTGCGGTTGATCAAAAGGGACGTGCAAGCAAAATTTCTGATCCGTTGTTACTACGATCATTTTCCATATCAATAATGTAAAAATCAGCGAGAAAGATGAGATTGTTTACCTTAACCAGGATGTTTTCCAATACCCCTTCGGGATAAATAATTGATCTATCAGCGAGTTGTATTGTTACCTTAGTTTCCTTCAATGGGTCCATTGAGATCTTTCTATAAACACTTAAAGGCATAACATTGATGGAGGCGCCCAAATCGCACATTGCTCTTTTAATGCCGACATTTCCAATTTTGCAAGGGATTGCAAACATTCCTTGGTCCTTGTACTTTGGCGGTAGCGGCTTTTGAAAGATGGCTGAAATATTCTCGCTAAGGTTGACTCCCTCGTTTCCTGATAACCTTCTTCGATTTGTGCATAGAACTTTCAAAAATTTTGCGTATTTAGGAACCTTCCTAATAACATCCAAAAGTGGAATGTTGATTTCCACTTTTTTGAATATCTCCATTATCTCCTTCTCTTCCTCCTTTTTGTCTCGTTTTGCCAATCTTCTTGGAAAAGGAGGAACATGTTCGTAAGTAGAAATAGGAATTTTAGATTTGATATTACTTGTAGTGGAAAGAGGTTTTTCGTTCTGGTGTACTGAAGAGCTATTAGATTTTTGCTCATCCCGCTTGGGCGGTTCAGGTGTTATCACAGTTCCACTACGCAGAGTGATCGCGCTCACATTTTCCCTTGGATTGGTTTCAGTTTGTGATGACAATTTCCCTTAGGATTCTAGACGTCCTATTGTTTGAGCTAATTGGCTAACTTGTTTATCTAGTTCCTGAAGGTGAGATTGTGTTTGGTTCTGGAACTTTTCCTGCAAACTGCTAACCTCTCAACAATAGACTCAAGCGAAGATTTTTAGGGAGCTTGAATTTGGTAGGGAGGTTGTTGTCTAGCTTGGAAATTCTTATTCCTATTACCATAGCTCAAGTTTGGATGATCCCTCAAACCGGGGTTAAATGTATTACTCTAAGGGTTATAGGGTCTTTGGGGAGGTCCGGGAAAGTTGTGTATGACGTTAACTTGGGCACCAGATGTATCCCACAACAATGGGCATAAGTCGGTTGCGTGATCTGGCATATTGCATATTCCGCATACCTTAGCAGCTCTTATCTCCCCTCAAACAAGAGAATTCACAATATTAGTCAAATTGTCTATCTTATTCTCTAATGAAATTGTGCTTACTGTTTGAACCCGTCGAGTGGGTTCACTCACAGAACCAAATTGCTGCGAATTAGCCGCCATCGTAGATATTAAGGTTCGAGCATTTTCAGGAGTTAGGTTAACGAGCGCGCCTCCACTTGCCGCGTCTACCATCTTTTTGTCCATTGGTAACATTTCTTCGTATAAGTATTGAAGGAGTGTTTGCTCAGATAAGCCATGTTGCGGACAACTTGCACACAGCTTTTTGAATCTCTCCCAATATTTGTATAGGGACTCATCGTGCATTTGTTGAATTCCCAGAATGTTTCGCCTAAGTTCTGTTGCTTTCGTCGCAGGGAAATATCTGTCAAGAAAAACACGAGAGAGATCAGACCACGTATTAATCGAATTTGGAGGTAAATAGAATAACCACTCCGGAAAAAAGGAAAAACCCTTAGTTTTATTTGGTCCTCCGAGACCCCTTGCGATTTCATGTTGTTGCACACCATATGGAATTCGGCAAGGTGCTTGTGTGGGCTTTCAGTAGGGAGGCCATTAAAAGTAGGGAGTAGGTGGATTAATCCCATTTTAAGCTGGAAGGGTGTATCGCCTTGAGGAAAAACGATGCAGAGTGGTTGTTGCACAGTAGGGGCTGCGTTTAGTTCTCGAATCGTTTGGTCTGCCATCGGTTCTGGTTCTAGTGTAGGTTCCTCGACTGTTGTAGTTTCAGAAGTGGATTTCTGATTGGATTGTTGTGTGATTTGTTCTTGTTGTTGTTTCTTTCGCCGAAGCGTTTCACCGTGAGTTCTACGAGCGCTTGCTTCGATTTCCGAGTTGTATGGAGCTAAAGAACCCGTGTTTTTCCTGATCATATAAAAATGAAATCAGTCAAAAGTGCCGAAATTAAACCTCCCTGGCAACAGAGCCAATTTTGACAAGCGTCATTATACCCGTCAAAATAAGTAAATAAATTAACCTCTTTCAACAAATAATAAAATAAAGAAATTAAGTAGTTATAGGGAAAGAGGGTCGATCCACAGGGAGATTAGTCAGAATTCTTGACTGAATGATACTTTGATTAATTGTTTCCAAGAATATCTGTGAAAACAAGAAAAGTAAAAAGGGGGGTGATCTGATATTGAGTGAAAATGAAATAGTAGAATTAAATGCAAAAGTAAAGAAAATAATAGGAAAGTCCATATATGCAAAATAGCCTCGAGCTAGCCTTGTCAATTCTTTCGATCATTGAAATTGATTTTTACCCCGGGGATCATGTCGGTTACAGTCTGCGAGGCCCAACCCGTCGCAACTTGCTTCTCTCTCGAGTAACCAATCCTCCCAAGTCTATCTTCGAAGGTTGGTTCTTAAACAAATTAACCACGTCTATCGCCGTTAAAATATTTAGTTTTGAAAACAGGAAAAGCTCGACTCAGAAATTGTTTTAAAAAGAATCGCTTCTGATTTTATCTTTCCTTAGTAGACCGTCGCTAAGAGTGTTCACAAGAAGTCGAAATTGCCACAGACCGATCCTTTTTCCCAACTATGTTTTTAAACGATTCCAGACCAACGAGCTCTTTTTGATTCGAAAAACGATTAAAAACTTTAGTAAGGCCGATTGCCAAACTATCTAAACCGAAAGATAAAAATGTATTCTCGAAAGAAATTAGGCAATGTTCAATTCTCACGATTTGAATTGACTTGGCTAGTTCTTGGCTCAAGAGATTTAGCTAAAGCATGATATTAGTTATCATACTTAACTTGATTTCATAAAAATAATTAAAGAACATAAAAGAACAAAAGTAAAGAAAATAGAACTTTGATTAAAGACTAAAAATAACAAGTGTTTCAAGCTAAAAGATGAAGACTCAATTTGATGCCTAAGCCTTTACCAAGGAATGGTATTTATAGGCTTGGATTTACAAAGATAAATGATAAGAAAATTCAAAATAAAGGAAAGATAAATAATTCAAATGTTTTTGAAATTTAAATATAGAAAATCTAAACGGATAAGCTGATAAGGTCTTTCAGAACATTCTAGAATCTTTCAGAAGTCGCCACGCATCTGCCACGTCAGACGCATCGTGCCCACGATGCCAGTCATGACCAGAATAATAAAAAGACTACAGAAATGCCCTCTTTTGCTGTTGTTTTCCAGAATTAGGTACCTTGCGCAAAATATAGCAAAATGAAATAGATTAGGTAACAAGAAATCCTAAAAACTAGAAAAATAGAAATTAAAAAGTGTCACATTTGAGAGCTTATCATTAATGTTGCTAGGTGAAACAGAGGAGACCAAGGGGACAAGACTTCTCAAAATATATTATGACTAACTTTATTATCTTCGAATAAAAATATAGTAATATTCCAAAGAAATATAAAACCCGAAAAAGAAGAAAAAGGATTTCCTGCAGACGGTGATGATACTAGTGCAATATAGTAATATCCCTTTTATGACTCCGTTTATATGATGTAATACATAAATATTGCTTTAACAGAGTTTTTTGGGCGATTGGACTTTTGAGGGGATTTTAACGTTGGTAGAGATAGAAGTGAAAAAAGTGGCTATGTAGGTTTATATGATTCTGTTGATTTCTACAAGTTTATTGATTGCTGTAAATTGATGGATTTGCCTCTATTGGATAAAAAACAACTTGGTTTGGTGTTTACAATCAGAAGAGTAGGATTTATCGTTTCTTATTACATGAACAATTGTTATTGACCGAAGAGATGGACTGAGGTCGTCGCTCGTTTAAACTTTTCGATGCTTGCTTATGTAATCCTGAATGTGATGAGCTTAATAATGAAGTTTGGAACAATTTGGAAAGAGACAATGGTAAGTGTAATTTTCCTTTTAAGTAGGAATTTACAAGATGTGGAGGAGTCTTGAGAAGTCAGTCGGGTGAAGTTTGTGCTATGTTTTCTAGGCTAGTAGTTGCTTCTTGCCCGAAGCTGAGTTATTGGTGATAGAAACTATAGTCGAACGATTTAAACAAAGATCAAGAAAAAATTGAAGAAGACTCAGAATTGCAAAAGGGAATTAGGGAAAAAAGAAGGGAAACACGAAACAAAGAAAAGAATACTCTTTGAGAAAAGAGGAATTTTACTAAACTTCACTTAGTTAACAAAATGATTTACAATGAACATATATAGCCCAACTAGTGAGCCCAGCTAACTGGCCCAACCGAAGACTAACAAACTTAACAAATTTGTTACAGTTTAACAAATCTGTTACAACATTAACATACTATAGACTATACTCTATTATTCTTCCGGTTCTTCTTCACTCTTTGATTACTTTAGGTGCAACAACACCAAGACGAGTTCACATGTAATCAAAGGAAACATGAGGGATTGGCTTTGTCAAAACATCAACAACCTGTGTAGCTGAGGGAATGAAATTAACAATCATCTTGCCATCGAGAACTTTTTCACGAACAAAATGCAGATCAATCTCAACATGTTTGACCTTTGTATGATGTGTTGGATTTGCAGCCATAGATACTGTTGATGTGTTATCACACCATACAACAGGCTTGCCAACCAAATTTACACCAATTTCATTTAGAAGGCTCTCAAGTCAAACCAGCTCAGAAACAGAATAAGCTAGACTTCTATATTCTGCCTTTGATGTAGATCTGGAAACAACACTCTGTTTCTTGGAGCTCCAAGCTATTTGATTGCTTCCAAGAAAGATACAATATCCTGTCCTTGATCTCCTATCTTCAGCAAATGAGGCCCAATCTGCATCAGCATAACACACAAGCTCAAGAGAACTGTACCTTCTATAATACAGTCCATAGCCCACTATACCACAGAGGTACCTAAGAATCCTCTTTACCGCACGCCAGTGACACTCAGAGGGGTTATTCATATACTGTGAAACTCTATTAACAGCAAAGGCAATGTCAGGCCGGGTCAAGGTAAGGTATTGAAGACCACCAACAATACTTCGATAAAGATGTATGTCTACAACCTGATGGTGATCACCCTCCTGCAGCTTTGAAGCAATGATCATAGGAGTGGGAGAAGGTCGAGCAGCAAGCATATCAACCTTAAGTAACAAGTCAATAATATACTTTTTCTGACTGAGAAATAATCCTTGTGCACCTTGCTGAACTTCCATACCCAGGAAAAACTCAATGGAACCCAGATCCTTTAGAGAAAATTCAGCATTAATAAACTGAACAACATCATTTACCTCACCCTCATTGCTACCAGTGATGACAATGTCATCAACATACACCATTAGTAACAGTTTATCCACATTGGTATTTCGTATGAATAAGGAAGAATCTGATTTGGAATTGGTGAAATGAAGACATGAAACCAGAAAAGTCTTCAATGTCTCATACCATGCTCGAGGGGCCTGTTTCAGACCATACAAGACCTTTTTGAGATGACAAACCAACACCTCTCCATCAGGCCCAAACTGCTCAAACCCAGGTGGTTGACACATGTAGATCTCTTCAGACAAATCACCATTCAAGAAGGCATTATTAATATCTATTTTCCTTATGAACCAGTTCTGTGTTACAGTAGTAGCCAAAACTGTTCTAATGGTTAATGATCGCACAACAGGACTATAAGTCTCACGATAGTCACATCTAACAGTTTGAGAGTATCCTTTAGCCACAAGTTTGGCCTTAAGTCTTTCTACAGAGCCATCAGGTTTCTTCTTAACCTTAAATAGCCATCTGCATCCAACTGCTTTTCTGGATGGTGGCAAAGGTTGCAGCTCCCAAGTACCATTCTTCATGAGAGTTGTATACTCAGCCAGCACAGCCTCTTTCCAGCAGGGATCTTGTAAGGCTTTAGTGATATCAGCAGGCTCATGAGGCTCACCACAAGCAAGAAAAACCTTAGGTTTGACAATGCCAACCTTGCCACAAGTAACCATGGAGTGTGTATTGTGAGTGGAGGTAGATAATGGAGGTGGATCAGATAGAATAGTAGATGATGGAGGTGGATCAGATGGAAGAGTAGATGATGGAGGTGGATCAGATGAAGTGGACGTAGAAGTAGGGGATGAAGAAGGTGAATGAGGATGAGAAATAGACAAACCAGTTTGCAAAGGAAGATATGGAGAAGAAAGTTGAGGTGATGTAAGAATAGGGATATGTGGAGAAGAAGATAGGGATTGTCTAGAAGAAGAATGAGAGGAGTTGTCATGAGTAGGAGATGAAGAGGAGGCTGAAGGTGAAGCATGTGAATCAACTATATGAGACACAGGAGAAGGTGTTATATGTGGCAGAGGTGAACTAGATACATGAAAAACATGAGGCCTGAAGTGAATATCAGATAAAGAAGACTGTTGCTCGATACAAGGAGAGGAGGAAGGACTGAAGTGTTGAAAAGTTTAAAAAATTGGTGGACAAACAAGAGGCCTACTGGAACTGATAGCATTAGACTTTGAAACAGTAGATACATGCCCAGCTTTGGAATTGAAAGCAAAAGGAAAAACATTCTCATCGAATCTTACATGCCTAGACACATACATACGACCAGAACCAGAAAAATCTAAACATTTATACCCTTTTACAGAGGAGAATATCCTAGAAAAACACATGAAACAGACCTGAACTGAAGTTTATGAGCATTATAAGGACACACAAAAGGGTAACAAAGACATCCAAAGACCTTTAGAAAACTACAATCAGTGCTTTTAAGAAATAACTTCTCATAGAGAGATATACCAGACAAGACATCAATGGGAAGGCGATTAATAAGAAACACAACACTAGAGAAAGTATCATACCAAAACTTTAAGGGTAGTGAAGCTTGTGCAAGTAAGGTGAGTCCCATTTCTACAACGTGTCTGTGTTTTCTCTCTACGAGACCATTTTATTCTGATGTGTGAGGGCAGGAACGTCTATGAACTATTCCTTGATCTTGAAGATAGGACTTGAGAGCTACAAACTCTCTACCACAATCTAACTGGAGCATCTTGAGTTGTTCACCAAGCTGTTTTTCTGCCTCTTTGTGAAATAACACAAATGCCTCTTTAATATGTGACTTAAATTTCAAGAAGTAAACCCAGGTATACCTGGTACAGGCATCAGTAAAGGCTATATAATACTTAAAGCCATTAGAACTTATAGGACCAGGGCCCCACAAATCTGCCACAATTAATTATAAAGGCTTGAAATATTCAGTTTGAGAAGCTTTAAAGGGTAGCTTATGACTTTTACCATGTTGACATGTTTTACATAAAGAATCGGACTCATGATTAATTTTATTCTTAGAAGCAACAAGATTACAACTAGACAGAGCTTTACTAAGGACATCAGAAGAAGGATGACCTAGTCTTTGATGCCATAAAGTAAAGGAAGCATTATTACAGGTAGCCAAACTACATCTAACATTATTAGCATGAAGAGGTCTAACAGAACTACTAAGCAAAGAACCCAGACTATATAGACCATGAGTCTCCTGACCAGTCAACACCACCTGCTTGGTTTGCAGATCACGAACTTGGCAAAAATTAGGATAGAACTCAAGGGAAACACCATTATCCTGAGTAAACTTTGATACATAAAGTAAGTTTTTGGTAATGCCAGGAACAAACAATAAATTCTTTAAATGAAACTGCTTATTATGACTCAAAAAGGAAGATTGACCAAAATACTTAATTGGGATGCAATTACCATTCCCAACTTGAACATTACATGTACCATTAAAGGGAGAGCCTGTCTGCAGGTTGGTAAACTCATTAGTGAGATGATGAGTTGCTCCAAAGTCTGGGTACCAAACATTGTCAGTAACAATTTCAGGAGTGGCAAGCAAAGCTTGAGGATGAGAAACAGAAGTCATGGCTGCAGGGGAAGAAGACAGCAGGCACAACATTAACATGGGAAACAAACTGAGGTAGAACAGATGTTGTTGGAAAAGATGCATGAGAGGCAAGGTGAGAATTGCCACTGGAAACAAACTGAGGAGGACAAGATGAGACATGGAAATGTTGAAGACCTGGTGATGCAACATGAGAAGAAGAAACACTAGGTGAATAAACAAGCACATGAGGCTGAGGAGATGGCAAATAAACAGTTTCAAAAGGTGAAGCAGAATAAGCACTGATGTGAGCTTGAGGACCAGGTCTGATATTCTGAGTGGATCTAGCAGATTCATTCTTGAAATGCATATCATATCTATAATAACATCTGTCCACCAAATGACCAAACCTCCTACATAATTGACACTGAGGCCTACCAAAATTATTTCTACCCCCGCCCTTGCCTCTATTACTGTTGTTATAGAAGTATGAACCAATTTGAGAGTCCTGAGCAGTAGGAATATCAGTGTATTCAACAGCAACATCATTAGGCTGAACTAAAGAAGAGGATGTAGACAAAACAGGTGAACCATGTGGCTGATGAGAAACTTGTTGTGTTTCTAAGCCCTGTGGCTGATTAGAGACAGGGTGAGTAACAAAACTTTGTGACTGACTAGTAACATGTTTAGCAAGAAAGCCATGTGGCTGAGGAGGACTATGATGTGTGGTAATATGTGCAGCAGCACTCAAAGATTCAGAAGTCTGAGTTTGCCTAGCATCAGCATCTAAAAGAATAGAACTCACAAAGGAATAGTCAGAAGAAGAGGGACTAGCTGTTATAATTGTAATAACAGATTCATAATCAGCAGGCAAACCATTAAGAACTGCAGTGACATGCTCTTATGACTTCACCACAGTTAGCTAGATTATCACAGACTGACTTAATCTTCATAAGGTAATCTCTCATAGATAAATTCTCTTTCTTCTGTGAATGCAATGACCTCCTATAAGACATAAGCCTAGATGTTGTTTTACCACTATATAATCTATGCAAGGTGTTCCAAATGTCAGAGGTTGTATTTAAACCTATCAAATGAGGCATAACACTCTGACTCGCAGTGGAAAGAAGCCAAGTGGCTAGAGCACCATCTTGCTCTTCAAATACTTCAAACTCAGGATTAATAGAGACAATACCATTACTAGTAACATACTGAGCAGGAACAGTCAACTTACTATCAATGAATCGTAGAAGCCTATTAGTTTTGATAATGAGATAAACTTGTTGATTTCAAAGCAAGTAATTAAAGTCATCTAAGGCCACATTTATCTTCTTTGAGGCTAATAATTTGGAAATATTTGAAGACTGAGTCCCAGAAGTATTGGAAACAAAAGTCTGAGAATTATCAGTAGCAATATTATACTGATTATTAGCATTATTGACTGCATCAACCGGAGGATCAGAAACTGTAGTATCACCAACCATAGTAAAGAGCCAAACAAACAATAAGAATACGAACCAAAACTAGCAGCAAACAAAAGCCACAGATCGCACAAAAAATCCAGATGATAAACGAAGACAACAGAAACACAAGCCACAAAGATCGCAAGGCAACCATATTGCAAAGATAATCAAACACTAGGCAAACAGATAACAATGCAGAAAAGGAACGATCTCACCAAACGGAGAAGAGAAAGAGAGCAAGTCCACACGCAGAACACAGGCCACAGAGTTAGCATAAAGGAAAAGATCAGCACCATCTCACCAGGATAAAGCACGACGCTGACAATAATAGTGCAAAGGCAACTGAAAAATGTAACAATTACAACAACCACAGTAGATCTCGATCAAAAACACCGAAAAACCCTAAAATGTCACCAATTGGCACAGCCACGAACAAATTGAGCCAAAGAAAAGCTCTAACACCATGATAGAAACTATAGTCGAACGGTTTAAACAAAGATTAAGAAAGAATTGGAGAAGAATACCCAGAATTGGAGAAGGGAAGTAGGGAAAAGAGGAGGGAAAGACGAAACAAAGAAAAGAATACTCTCTGAGAAAAGAGAAATTTTATTAAACTTCACTTAGTTAACAAAATGATTTACAATGAACATATATAGCCCAACTAGTGAGCCCAGCTAACTGGACCAATCGAAGACTAACAAACTTAACAAATCTGTTACAATTTAACAAATCTGTTACAATATTAACAGACTATAGATTATACTCTATTAATTGGCTACGGAGGAATTCAATTTTGTCTCAGAAGGGGAAGTAACATGAGCACCCACTCAGGGTCTATTTTCTAAATTCTAAATTTCAAGTAGTTGATTAAATATTAACTTAGAGTTATTCAAAGAAATGACATATACATTTTTATATAAGGATCCATTTTTTAGTTTGGCCTCTAAAATTTCCAAGACAACTGTAGGTTGCATTAGTTATTGTGGTCGGCTATGTTTATGTTATAGAGATGAGTATTGTAAGGACATTAGAAGTGTGTTTTGGATATACTAAATTTTTGAATATATATAGGGTCGGAACAAAACAAAATTTAAGTCACAAACTTATAACAAAGTTAACTGATAAAAAGCGAGAAGCTTCAAGAATTTATGTGCATGGAATATGGACTTACAAGATTGGTTGATTCCTTATTACTTGGTAGCAGCATCGGGTGTAACCTGGGATTAGAAGTAGAACGAGGCAATGTAAAGCAATTAGTTGGCAGTCGGAGTGAGGGATCGATCAAGTAGAATCTAAAAATTTTGGGTTAGTCAAGTTTTAGTCTTATTTTACGAATCAAAATTTCTTTAATTTTTTTTTCAATTTGAGTTGAGTAGAGTCGAGTTTTCAAGTTTAATTATAATTATTTATAAGGTTATAATATGTATTTTTTTTTCTCGGCAAATATGATTTATTAAAGAATGATTCATACAAGCCGAAACTTGATGGTGTGCCTCGTTAAAAACCTCCCTAATCCTACAAGAAGAAAAAAGAGTATTAATAATGATGAAAATGATCTATTTTATATGCCCTTTTTTACTGGTCTTTTACATGTTTTCTAGCTCATATAGATTGCATTTAGGTTAGATTGTATATATAATTGCATGTAGATAGGGAGTTACACCGTATGCGCTTAAATGTCATAAATATTGGTACTTTTTATGAGAAATGTGATGTTTTGTGGTGCATGTGCATGATGTTGGTAGATGCTGGAAGAGTGTTGGAGTGAAAGAGAAATAGATTGTATGGCTGGAGTTGACGATGTATAATTTTTATGTAAAATGCGGTGTTTTGTGGTGCATGTGCATGATGCTAGTAGATGCTGAAGGAGTTCTGGAGTGAAAGAAAAACATATTGCATGGCTGGAGAGTGCGATTATAGACAACAACCCTAGTCTAAAGCTTGGTTTCCCCGCCTATATAAGAGAGACTTTGACCCTACTTCAAGGGGAGAGTGCGATTATAGACAACAACCCTAGTCTAAAGCTTACGGATAACAAACAATGTGGAAGCTAGAGAGTTCTCCTCACGACAGAAGCCATCGGGAGAGGCTGACGGAATGAGAGACCTGCAACAACAGTTGGACAACACGGAAGAAGTTTGTCGAGGACGCTCGACTCTTTTCTTTTCCTTGCTTGATAAATTGTCGTACTTTAATATTTTTCTTATGGATATTTAGGATCAGACACAAGCTAAATACTTTAGTTGAGATTATTGTTTCCTGAGATTTTATGCTTTGATTACTTTATTATAATGCTATTGTTGTTTTCTCTTTATTTATTATGTTCATCGTCCTTCATGCGTAGTTATTGTAAGAGCTATCGAAAGAGGTCTTTTAACTATTGATATGTGGCTTAATATCAAGAGAGTTAGGGTATAAAAACGTAAACAGTAGGAATAAATTGTTAATTTAGTCTTAATCCGGCTTAATTATAAGTTATTTGCCGCAGTTGTTCGTCTTAATCGTAGCTTATTTTAGAAATTTTATTAATCAAATCAACAACCACCATTACTTGCAAACACATTGTTAAGTTCGATAATTTCGTAATTATTAATCCAATTATCGTGGATTCAACACTCTACTCATCACTTTATTACTTGATTCAACGAAATATACTTGCTCTAAAGTGCATCACTATTCGACAAGCATCAAGTACAACACAACTAAGAATTACAAAGAGAAAAAACATGCCTAAGATGAAACAAGGAATCTGTATCCTCCCTATGACAACGCCCCAAACAAAAGAAAATACTACAACAGCTCTAACAACCATCACCATACAAGTAAAATTCAAACAAGAACACTACGCTATTGATTCTAGTTTAAACCGCTTTCGATATTTATATGTGATACACATATGTATTTCTTCATATTTTCCACATGTTATATACATATATCAGGCAGAGTTGAGGAACTTGATTCGAACTTGAAAATTGATCCACTTATTACTAAAAAATTTGAGTTATTCGATCTTTCATTTTATAACTAAAACTTTATTTGAATTTTTTTCAAGTCAAGACAAGATTATGAAATTACGATTCGAGTTGAGTTTTTTTTTGTGTTGAATCAACTAAAAAAATATTTTTTTCGAGTCGAGTTTTGTTCACCCCTAATAAATGACAACGCCAGTCTGGTGCTGACTGATCCAAAAGTCAATACACCGACTGATTAATTTGTCAACCCTCCAATCTATAATTTGTTTATTTTAATTTTTGCACATGGGTTTTTTTAACTTGTTCATTTTAATATTGGGATTCAACGAGCAAGTTTGGGTGAATTCCATTTGTTTATGTTTACGAGTAATGTGGAGAAAATGGAGAAATTACAACAAGGGGGAAGTGGTTATATAAATATGTACTAAATGTAGCAATTGGCTTATATAAACACCCATGTCTCAGCTTGTTGGAAGCATTGTACATGAAAAATTTACTAGTGGGATGGGTCAATGGTGTGATCTATGTCTATAAAATACAGACTCCGAATGCATTATCATCACCTGCATTTCATTTCATATCCTCTTGCAAATCACCAAACACTTTTGCCTTCGTTTCTCTTTCACGTTTCAACCACCAATGGCCGATCAAGTTGCTTTCGACATCGCCAAAGAGCTCGTTTCTCAATTGAGCTCCCCTTTTCTGGAGCAACTTGACTTATGGTGGAATTTCAAAGACGACCTCGAGGAACTCAAAAGCACCGTCTCCGTGATCAAAGTCGTGCTTCTTGACGCAGAAGAGCGATCGGTGACCAGCAATTACGTCAAAGATTGGCTTGAAAAGGTGAAAGATGCATTGTATGATGCGGAAGACTTGCTGGATGATATCCGTACAGAAGGCTTGCGGAAGGACCTGATGAGTGGGAACAAGCTGAGGAAAGAGGTACGTGTTTTCTTCTCCAGCTCAAACCAGTTTGCTTATGGTCTCAAAATGGGTGGTGAAATCAAGGCCATTATGGCGAGATTTACTTCCATTCAAAGTAAGATGAATGGGTTAAACTTGGAAAAGCGTGACAATCCTGTGTAAACTGAAAGGAGGCTGCAGACGCACTCCTTTGTGCGTAAAGATGAGATAATAGGGAGGGAGGATGATAAAGCAGCTCTTCTTGAACTCTTGCTAGACACAGAGTTTCAAAGTGAAGAGAATGTTATTATCCTTCCAATTGTGGGGATTCCAGGCTTAGGCAAGACGGCCTTGGCGCAGTTTGTCTCTAATCATGAAAGGGTCAAATATCACTTCGATTTGATGATGTGGGTCTACATCTCTGATGTTTTTGATTTGAAAATAATAGTAGCAAACATTATCAAATCCGCGACTGAAAATTCTCCCTGAAAAAAAATCTGGAGATGGATCAATTGCAAAAACAACTCTGAGATAAAATCGATGGGAAAAAATATTTGCTTGTTTTGGATGATGTTTGGGAGGAGAAAAGAGAACAGTGGTTTAGCTTAAAGAAGTTACTGATGGGTGGGGCTAGAGGAAGCAGGATAATAGTAACTACTCGCTCTCATAAAGTAGCAAACATTACGAGTAGATGTGAGCCTTACGTTCTTAAGGATTTGTCTCATGATGATGCTTGGTCTTTGTTTAAACAAATAGCATTTGAACAAAGATTTGCAGACTCAACAAATCCAGCTTTTTGGACATAGGAAAGTAGATATTGGAAAGGTGTTGTGGGGTTCCCTTAGTTATAAGGACTATAGCTAGTACTTTATCTAGTAAAAAGACTGAAAATGAGTGGCGCTCTTTCAAAAATAATGTACTTGCTGCTAAAATATCCCAAAAAGATGGTGAGATTATACCTATACTTAAGTTGAGTTACGATCATCTCCAACCCTATTTGAAGTGTTGCTTTGCTTCTTGTAGATTGTACCCAAAAGACCATAAAATTAATGTACAAACACTTGTTCAACTATGGATTGCACAAGATTTTGTAGAGAAATCAAATTCAAGCCTATCTCGTGAAGAGATTGGGTTGGAGTATTTTACGGACTTAGTGGGGAAAATTTTCTTTCAAGAGGTAGAAGAAGATGAATACGGGAGAATGACGTGTAAAATGCATGATTTAATGCATGATCTTGCTAAAGCAGTAGCAGGGAGAGGGAGTGGTATTTTAGATTCGAATTCAAATGCAAATGAGGTTGATGGAAATTGTCGTCGCATATCAACTAAGCTTCCACTCTTTCCTTTGTTTAAGGGAAAGAAGTTAAGAAGTTTGTTACGATTTCCTAACCAGGATGATCGAAATATGAGTGAGGAAACATGAGATTTAATAATTTCAAACTGTAGAACCTTGCGTGTGTTAGAATTGAATGATTTAATTCTTGATGTAGTTCCATCCTCTATCCATAAGTTGAAACATTTGAGATACCTTGATCTCTCTCATAATTATGATCTTAAGATCCTCCCTAAGAGTATTTGCAAGATACAAAATTTGTAAGTGCTTAAACTTGAGGGGTGTATAAACCTTGAAGAGTTGCCAAAGAAGATTGAAAATTTGGTGAATCTTACTCATCTTCCATTTGGTGGTTGCCTGAGTTTAACTCATATGCCACATGGAATATGGAAGCTGACTTCCCTTGAGTCGTTAGGCCTGTTTGTGGTGGATAAACGTGGTTCCCATGGGGCTGCTGCTGCAGATCTAAGTGAATTGAGTGGGCTTAACAACTTAAGGGGAGGACTAACAATAACAAATCTGGGATTCATGAAAAATGCAAAAGAGGAGTTCAAAGCAGCTAATTTGAAAGCGAAGCAACATTTGCAATCATTGGCTTTACAATGGAGCGGCTTTCCTTTCCTTGACGATGAAGATGACGAGGATGATGAAGAGAAGTCACTTGAAGACCTCCAGCCCCATCCTAATCTCAAGGAGCTCGAGGTGAAAAGATGGAGGGGTGATGCCAAGTTTCCTAGTTGGATTTCTTTGCTCACAGATCTCACTGCTATTGAAATATGGGATAGCAGTAAATTGAAACATCTGCCTTCCTTTTCTCAATTGCCTCATCTTCAAAAGTTGTTCATTGTCAAATTAACAGAGCTGGAGTACATGGAGGATAGTGAGGCCAGTGGAGGACTAGGAGAATCAGAAACATTTTTCCCATCACTTACATCTCTCACACTCAGGCAATGCCCAAATCTAAAGAGTTGGTGGAGGAAACGGTCGGTTGATGATCATAGCAACAACGATGACAATGGCAGAACAGTTATGGGAACATCAACCATGACATTTTCTTGTCTTTCCAGTTTAGAAATTGTAGATTCCCCTTTGACTTCAATGCCGATGTATCCATCACTCGATGATGAGCTAACCTTGATCAACACCAGTTCAAGGCCTTTGAAGCAGACCATGTAGATGAATATAGCACAGTCAATCTCTTCTCTTCCTCTCTCCAAATTGAAATCTTTCCGAGTGGAGAATATTGAGGAGCTGGAGCCTGACATTCTAGATGAATGCACTCAAAGTCAAAAAAAAGTCTATATCTGGGTGCTTGCAACAGTTGACCAGTCTCAAAAGTTTAATAATCATTGATTGGAAGGAGCTTGATTTAAAGGGCATGCAATGGGAAACCCTTAAGAATCTCTCTCATTTGGAGATCAGTAATATTCCAGGGCTTGAGTACATGGACGATAGTGATCCCAGTGGAGGACAAAGAGTGTCAAAATCATTCTTTCCGTCGCTTACATATCTCAGGCTCACTGATTGTCCAAATATGAAGAGTTGGTGGAGGAAAAGGCCAATCAATGATCAGAACAACAATGATAATGGGACAGAAATACTAGCATCAACCATTGCATTTCCTTGTCTTTCCAGTTTATGTATTGAAGATTGCCCTCTGACTTCAATGTCGTTGTATCCATCACTCGAGGATGAGCTAACCTTGATCAATACCAGTTCAAGGCCTTTGAAGCAAACCATGCAAATGAATATAGTAGCGTCAACCTCTTCGTTTTCTCTCTCCAAGTTGAAATGCTTCCATATGGGGAACATTGAGGAACAGTACCCTAGCATTGTAGATGAGTGCACGAAGAATAAGTCTTCATCTGGGTGGTTGCAACAGTTGAGCAGTCTCGAAAGGTTAACCATAAGAGATTGCAAGGAGCTTGATTTAGAGGACAATCAATGGGGACCACTTAAGAATCTCAGTCGTTTGGAGATCAATAATATTCCACAACTGGTGTCTCTCTCCCTTGTGCTTCAACATCTAACAAATCTGAAATATTTTTATCTCAAAACTTTGCCCAATTTAACATCGCTTCTAGAGGAGCTGTGTTGCCTAACCAATTTGGAATACTTGCATATTGATGAAATTCCCAAGTTGGAGGAGTCTTAGGATTCACAAATAGAGAATGAAACAGATAGAAAGAGAGACAGCACTCTCTAGAGACTTTTATTAAAAACTCGTAATATCTCTAAACGAGACCGAGTGGATTTATACAAGGCTGTGGTGAGTCAGTCTAGAAACGGTATTCTAACAGACTCCTAACCACTCTTGCTGACTCACCACAACTAATTCATTTACAACAGATTAACTAACTATTTAGACTCATAACATTCACCCTGCTTTCCTTGTCCTGAAGAATCTTCTTAGCAAGAAACAAAAGAAGCCTGTAGACACAAACAACACACAACCAAAAGAAAAACATTAATAAGCAAACAAATATAAGGAGAATACCTCAGCGTTCCAAGGATACATCTGCTGAAATTGGAAAGACAGCAAGCTTAGACCGAAACCGAGAAAACATAGGCGAGGAGAGTGGTTTTGTCATCACATCAGCCACCTGTTCACAAGCAGAAATTTCATTAACTAATAAGTTTCCAGCAGCCACTTTTTCTCGAACAAAGTAAAGATCAAGCTCCACGTGTTTAAATTTCGAGTGAAGGACTGGATTAGCAGAAACAGCAACGGCACTAGAGTTATCACACCATAAGATCGGAACATCATTCAAAGGAATATGTAATTCGCGAAGAAGAGACTGAAGCCATAAGATTTCGGTAGTGGCACAGGCAACCGCACGGTACTCAGCCTCTACAGTGGAACGAGACACCACAGATTGCTTTTTTGATCCCCAAGACACAAGATTCCCAGCAAAAAATAAACAAAAACCTGTTGTGGATCAACGATCATCAGTATCAGAACCCCAATTAGCATCAGAAAATGATGTTATACTCATACGAGCACCAGGACTAAATCTTAACCCATAATCAATAGTCCCTCGTAAGTACCGTAAGATGCGTTTCACAGCATGAAAATGCGTATCAAGAGGTGCCTGCATAAACTGACAAACACGATTGACTACAAAAGCAATTTCAGGCCGAGTTATCACTATATACTGTAGTGCCCCTACTATGCTCCTATATTCGGAAACATTCTCAATATGAGTGCCATTAGAAGCAGAAAGATGTAGATTCGTTACCATAGGTGTGGACAGTTCCTTAGCATTTTCAAGTCTAGACTTTTGTAACAGCTCATAGACATATTTCTTTTGACTCAAAAACATACCTTCACTAGTATAGCGAACATCAATACCCAGAAAGTAGTTCAATAGACCCAAATCTTTCAAAGAAAAATTGTTATTCAACTCATCTATCACTAGTTGAATTTTAGCATCATCACAACCAATTATTATTATGTCGTCAACATACACAAGCAAATAAACAATAGTGTGATCAGACTTGCGTACAAACAGTGAAGAGTCAGACTTAGATGCACAGAAGCCAACAGTCAACAGATAAGCACATAACTTCTCAAACCAGGCTCTCGGAGCCTGTTTAAGACCATAAATAGCTTTGTGAAGTTTACAGACAAACCTGTGTTTATCTCCCTGTTCATACCCTGGAGGTTGAGTCATGTAGACCTCCTCAGCTAAGTCCCCGTTTAAAAACGCGTTGTTGATATCAACTTGACGCAGGTTCCAACGGTTTGTGACTGCAACGGAAAGAATCGTACGAACTATCGTCGGTTTGACAACGGGACTGAAGGTTTCGTGAAAATTCGAGCCTGCTTGTTGAAGATATCCCTTTGCGACCAAGCGCGCCTTGTACCGAGAAACAGAACCATCAGCGTTCTGTTTGACCTTAAAGATCCACTTACAACTCACTGCATGCCGATTCGGAGGGAGTTCAACGATGGACCAAGTGTTATTCTTTAGCAGAGCGTCAAACTCTGCTTGAGCCGCAGCCCGCCATTGAGGACTCTTCATAGCCTCACGAATGGTTTGAGGTTCAACAATATCAGAAACAGCCGCAGACGAAAGAGAAGAAGACACAACAGCACTAAATATCTTAGGTTTACGAATGCCCGCTTTCACCCTTGTAATCATCGGATGAGCATTATCCACAGGGGGAATGGAAATTTCAGCACCAAAAATAGGATTGGCAGTCGAAGCAGGAAGAGATGAAACCGGAAAAGTCAGATCCTCAGAAGGAGTGGAAGCCCTAACAATCTTTGTACCAATCGAAGGAGAATGATCAGTACAAACGGCCGCAGGACCCAGAGAAGCATCTCTAGCAAGAACACCACCGTGAGACACCAGATCCAGCCCGTCATTGACAGCCGCAGTACCCAGAGAAACATCGTCACCAACAACACCATCAGTCGGCGGCAGATCCAGACCTAGGTCTATCAAACCCTCATTCGAAGAGGAACCCAAATTACCTGAGGCCAGAGCTCTGTTACACCTAGAACCCGTCGTAGGAGATATGCTCAAAGACCCAACATCAATAGGATTGGATGTTGAGAAATTATCAGACCCATCTTGAACCGGCTCAAGAGGAAGCCCATCCAAATGGCCCATTCGTAGAGACGGCGATATATGACGCTCAGGTGAAGAGATCGCAGGAGTTATATGAGGAAAAGATGGCTGGGCTGTCGAAGGCCCAGGCATAGACATGGGAGCTTCAGTCGGAGTGAAGTTTGGTACAGCGGGCTGAGTTGATGACGAAAGAACCGGGCCTATCTTGGACGTAGGTCCAGCACCATTCGAAGACGGGCCAGCTGATGTAGAGGAGACAACAAAAAATGGGAAATTAGTACCACTAGAATCAGACACTGATACAGATGACCTGGACTCCATGGGCACTGAAGAATTCAACTTAGGAAATATTGTTTCATCAAAAATAACATGATAGGATAAAATAACCTTCCCATCATTGGTGAGACACTTGTAACCTTTATGACGAGAACTATAGCCAAGAAATATGCACTGAGTGGTCCGAAAATCAAGCTTGTGACGATTGAAAGGACGAGTTAAGGGAAAACACGCACACCCAAAGGCACGTAAGAACCCATAATCTGGTTTGACATTGTGCAAAACCTCAAAAGGTGACTTGCCATGCAATACTGAAGTAGGAAGACGATTAATTAAAAATACCGATGTAATGAATGCATGACTCCAAAAATCAAGACTCAACCCTGTCTGAGCTAATAAAACCAGCCCCATCTCAACAACATATCGGTGTTTCCGTTCTGCTTTACCATTTTGTTTAGAAGTGCTAGGACAAGTGAGACGGTGTTGAACCTCATGTTAACTTAACCAATCAGATAACGGCTTATATTCAGTACCACCATCTGTTTGCAAGGCCTGAATTTTACACCCAAATTGAACTTCAATCAAGTTATAAAAATTCATAAAACATTGCGCAACATCGGATTTACGTTTGATCAAGTACAACCACGTGAAACGACTATAAACATCAATAAAGGTCACATAATACGAAAAACCATCAGATTCAATATGGGCTGGGCCCTAAACATCAGAAACAACCAACTGAAAACTTGAAGTATACTGTGTAGTAGACAAATCAAATGGAAGCTTATGTGCCTTCCCTTTCAAACATGGTACACACACATTTGGCAGTTTGTTATCACTAGTAGAAATATTACAAGAGTTTAAAACAGACTTAAGAACAAACAAAGATGGGTGGCCAAGTCTTTGATGCCACACTTCCAGAGGCAACCGAAGCTTGGAAGAATTACACATCAATACCGATGATTTATTCGCAGAAGAGGAAACTAAAGCTGAATTCAAACCAGCACCAGCAGACTGAATTTCATAAAGTCCTTCAGGAGTGAGCCTCCCCTGCAGAAGAGTTGCCTTGGTCTGCACATCCTTCACCAAACACATGTAAGGATGAAACTCAAAGAAGACGTTATTGTCACGAGCAAATTGAGCAACGGATAACAAATTCTTTTTAATATCAGGGACAAGCAACAAATTATTCAAATATAAAGACCGATCAAAGCTGTGTAAAAGACCAGAACCCACACGAGAAATACCTACAGCACAACCATTGCCCATATGAAGTGAACCCATACCTGAGTAAGGAACATCAGCCTGAAGGTTGGAACGGTCATTCGTGATGTGATGAGTAGCCCCAGAGTCAGGGTACCACACCACGTCTCTAGGACCAGCAGCACTGGACGTATTCACTCTAGAAAACATCACATGACTAGGGGCAGACGCAACAACATGCTGAATAAGAGACTGAAAATTAGACCCCAAGGAACTCTGCTGAGGAAACATAGGACTGGTGCCGATGGTGGCAACATTAGCACTCACAGGCGCAGAAGGATAATAGGCCTACACAGGAGCAACAGTAGGAAGAGACTGATTATAAGCAATTGGATACCCAGCAGAAAAACCAGAAGACACCCCATGAGAATATGCTTGAGTTGAGGATTGATTATGCTCAGGTTTAAAACCAGAATTATAGAAACCACCTCTTCCAGCATTATAATCCGAAGAAGAACCTTGAAACGAGCCTTGAAAATTTCGATCGAACCTATAATAACATTTCTGAACTATATGACCATATCGTCCGCACAACTGACACTGGGGACGATTAGAGCCAAACCTTCCTCGTCCCCTTCCTCGAAAGAAATTATTCCCACGTTGACCCCTGAAGAATGAAGGACTCTAACCCTGAAACTGATCCTGAGATTGAAAATCCTCCGAGAAACTCTCTTTATCATCAGACATATCAACCACATTAGACTTAGGACTAACATGTGTAGCAACATTAGCTTGCAAAGAAAAGTTATCAGCTAAGAAATCCTTCTGACGAGCTTCGCAATCAAAAAGCATTTCAGACAGCGATTCAAGAGTAAGAACCTCTCTAGAGGCAACAGCTATCACCGATTCAAATTCAGCAGTCAACCCAGAAAGAATGACACTGACCTGTTCTTGTTCAGTGACAGTACTCCCAGACGCATTCAACGAGTCACAAATGAGTTTAACCTTCGCGAGATAGTCACTGACTGACATGCTTCGCTTCCGCTGAGAGTGAAGACTATGTCGAAGAGAAGAAATGTGAGATGTAGATTTGGCAGCATAGCGTCTGGAGAGAGTGTTCCAGATCGTCAAGGCAGTGGTAAGGCCTGTAAGGTGTGGGAGTACATCACCACTAACAGTCGAGAGCAGCCACGAAGCCAAGAGTTTGTCCTGTTTCAGATAAGCAAGATATATGGGATTGACAACAACTTGACCAGAGGAGTCAGTAACAACCTTCTCAGGAACCTTGTGATCCGCAAGAAAAGACATAAGTCCATAACCTTCAACAATCAAAAGCACTTGATGTTTCCACAAAACATAATTGTTTTCAGTCAATTTTACCGTGTCTAGTTTTGGTAGTTGCTGAATATTATACTCTGTTGAAGAGACTGTTAGTGAAGAAGGAATAGAATTAGATCTCATTGGATCAGACGCAGTTGAGGATTCAAGTACCATGGCACACTTATCCTTCGGAAAGGCCAACACAACTCACAGAGGCAATTAATCAAATGGTTGCCGTGCAAACAAGAATTAGCACTCAGTTGAACAGAATCAAGAGAGCAAAGAACACTACTGAACGCACCAGAGTTATACAAACCACAACTAACGAACAGGAGATTAACAGAAACGCAGAGAAGCACAGACGAAGAGAATCAATTCAAGAACACAACAAACAAGAGAGCACTGAAGACGCGAGATAGCTACGATGCTTAAAGGTAGAATAAAACCTAAAGAGCACAAAAACATGATTTAAAGATCTGTCAACAAATCACTCATATGTTCTCATTCAATCAACACGAAACAGATTTTCTTGCGATTCCAGAAACGACAATCTTTTCTTATCAAATCAGGAAACTGATGTCAAGATTAAGAGAAGTGAGTACATAAATCTCACCTAACTTGAGCATTTCGCGGAAGAAACGCATGTTAGAGATTGATTGTTGAGTCACCCACTCAATCCACACTCGTAGCTCTCAGCGTGCAAAACAACAAGCAGATGAAGAAGAAACGCAGCAGAAACAACCCAGGGAAAAAGGCTCTGATACCATCTTAGGATTCACAAATAGAGAATGAAACAGATAGAAAGAGAGACGGCACTCTCTAGAGACTTTTATTAAAAACTCATAATATCTCTAAACGAGACCGAGTGGATTTATACAAGGTTGTGGTGAGTCAGTCTAGAAACGGTATTCTAACAGACTCCTAACCACTCTTGCTAACTCACCACAACTAATTCATTTACAACAGATTAACTAACTATTTAGACTCATAACAAGGAGAGATGCCGGAAAGGCATTGGTGCTGATTGGCATAAGATTGCTCACATCCCACTCATTGAGCTGAATGGGGTAGGTGCTTCCTATCCTTTGAATCATTCATTTCTCCATTTTTTACAACAATATATTGTGTTTTCTATTTTCAACATGTGAATACTGCTTACTTGTTTTCTATCTTCAGACATTGGTGCAAGACCTACGGTGGGAGTAGGGCATTTGAGTATTAATTCAAGAATTTATATGCAGAAAGAGAGGTAGTACTAGTTATTATGTAATTGCTTTAGGTTTTTAAATCATAATAGAATTGCACTCATCTAATGTTCCTTTTTGTCAGCAATGAGTTCAATGGAAGAGCCAAAACAAGACTTTCATTCTTCAAGACCTGATCCATTCCACCACATTCTCTTGTTTATTTATTCATGGGTTGAAGGTTTATTCAGAATTTGTTTGGTCTAATTTTGTCATTGAAGCAGAGGCCCTCTGTTTTCTTTTGAAATTGCACTTCATACCAAATAAATTTATTCCGGAAGGTAATCAACATCGTCCAATTCTTTACTTACGATGTAGTTGAGGATCTGGGTTCGAGAGAGCTTAGTCGAATAAATTAGACAAGAGTTGGGCGGTTAAAGTTAGATCAGGAATCTCAAAAGAAAAGTGAAGTTCCCAACATCCTTTGATGCTTGCACCGGAAAAACATAGACAATGGCGACGTTGGGGCTGGCCACCGTTTGTGCACAGAATACAAAGTTGTGTTTGGTAACAGCAAGTGCTTCTTCATTCTGATGATGCTTGATTTAACTGGGATAAATTTTAACATATTGAGTACTTGTAATTAATACTTGCAGGTTCAATGTAGACGACGGCTTTGTGGTTGGCCACCGTTCGTGCACAGAATACAAAGTTTTGTTTAGTAACAGTAAGTGCGGCTTCTACATTCTGATGATGCTCGATTTGATGAGATAAACTTTAACATATTGAGTACTGGTATTTATAACCAATGTGTTTGTGTTCTTGTGCATTCTTCTTGTATCTGCATGTCTTTAGTACTTGTTACAACAACCAAAAAGGCAACTATCAACCAGACATGCACTTTCACTTCTGTTTAGTTATATATTGGCAAGATACAACCTTTGCAAATTGCAAGTGCTAAACTTGACAATTGTACTTGGCTTCAAGAATTTCCAATGAAGACTATCATTCGTTAACATTGTGGGGGCATGATCTTTGATTTGTTATTTTGTTCGATAATTGCATCTTTCGATCACACTTACCTCTATAGCTCGCTTTCTTTAGTTGTTTTCCTCTTATGAACTACTCAAGATAGGTGATTACAAGGTAGTATTTATCATACTTTTTATTAATCCTTTTGATAAGACACTTACCTTACAGGCAAAGCTGCTCGAACTCGAGTCTCTTAGAATGAACATCATCTTCTTTTCCACTGACATCACTCGTTAGATTCATTAAATAAAATTTTTAAAACATTCCAAGATATTAAATTATATTCTAGCTCACTCCAATAATTATTGTAATATTTCAAATTCGAACCGTGATGATAATGCCGAAGAGTAATTTAGATTTGCAAAAGTCAAATAACAATAGAAATTAATAAAAATAACAATTAATCATTCTTCATAACATCAACATGCAGTAGATAACTACAATATTTCTATTTTTATTCACAAAAGTCAAATACGAATAGAAATTAATAAAAATTAAAAGATTAATGATGGTATCATAACACCAACCTGTTATTTATTTCTGAAATCTACAAAATTCATGTAGCAATAAAAGTGAAAAAAATTAATGATCATATCATGCATCATTTTAAAGAGGTACGTGTTTTCATCTCCAGCTCAAACCAGTTTGCTTATGATCTCAAAATGGGACGTAAAATCAAGGCCATCAAGGAACTGGACCAAAGCACGCTAGATGACTGCCGTTTTGAGAATCTATGTTCCTTGAGTATTGCCAACATCCCACTGCTGGTGTCTCTTCCCCTTTCCCTTCAACATCTTGTTCAACTGAAAACATTAGAAATTGTGGATTGTAGTGGATTGAGGTCACTCTTTCCTGTGTTCCAACATCTCACTTCCCTTGAAACGCTTCGAATAAGGAACTGCAAGGAGCTGGAGTTATCTGCGGATGGCATCCAAACATTCAATGATTATACATGCCTTGGTGATCTATATCTGGAAAGTATTCCAAAGTGTCGAAATCTTCCTCGGTGGATTCAACATCTAACGAATCTTAGAAAGCTCCATCTCAATAATTTCCCCAATTTAACATGGCTTCCGGACGAGATGCGTCGCCTGACCACTTTGCAACAGTTGATGTTGGAACGAATTCCGATGTTGGAGGACGGGATGAGATGTCACAGAGTCTATGGCGAGGACTGGTATAAGATTGCTCACATCCCACATGTTTTCGCGCATGGGGTTGGTGCTTCCTATCCTTTGAATCATTCATCCATCCAGTTTTACAACAATCTATATTCTTTTCTATGTTCAACTCAACATGTGAATATTGCTTATTTGGTTACTTGTTTTCTATTTTCAGAAGTGGATGCAAGACCGATGGTAGGCCATTTGAGTACTCCAAGATTTCCTTAGCTCAAGGACTACAGCCTCTCGTCGCATCGAGATTTCCGAAGCAAGAGCCTTCAAGTCCTCCATGTTCGATGTACAAGTGAAGAAGAGCTGACAGAGAATATATGTGGTTCATGACTAGGAACATTATTATGTATGCAATTGCAATGCACAGATTGTAAATCAGGAGTATAGTGAGTGAAACACTTTCGGTTGGAAATGTGTTGAGGGAGATAGTGAGGCTGCAACAATTGTGAGATCGGCTGGACTTTAATCATTCTTTGTACTATGATTTTAATAGTGGAATTATCTCTGGGTAAGGCCCCGCAGATGTAGGTGTAACACTGAACTGCTCTTGTGCATTTCTTGTATCAATAACCAGATTTCTTTCATTTTTTTGGGTAGTTTTGACACTTGGTATACCAGAGATGCACTTTCAATTAAGATAGTGGGATGGTTTAAAACGGGTGATTTAAATCAAATAGAAATATTTTGTCTCTTTTCGTGTATCTATATATGCTTCAACTCTAAAAAAATTGAGTTTAAGATTAATGTTTAGGGTTTAAAATTAAGAGTGTGAGATTTAATATTTAGGATTTAGAATTTAATATTTAAAAATTACGGTTAGAATATTGGGACATATATATGGCACCAAAAGACAATTTTCATTCTTCGAAATCAAGTTATACAAACCTCGCAAACTTGACCCGAGAACCGAACTGATTTACTTGAAATGGCTCGAACACGATGACATGAATTTGATCTGAAACCCGATATAAAACGAACCGAACCGAATTTCAAGCGAATCAAAAATGGACCCGAACTAATTTTCAATGAATAGAATCGAACCGCAGTCAACCCAAAATAAAGAAAATATATTAAAATAAATAAATAAAGGTGAGACGTGAACAGTCGCAATCACCATAAACTCGAACTAAAATCAAACCAGACCTAAATCGACTTAAATCAAATATAATCATACCCGAAATAAACCAAACTGAAATCGAACCGAATTACACATTTGTCACCTATACAGTGGATATAAAATAATAAGACCCATCATATTCAATGAGTTCCATGTTTTTCCTTTTTCATTCAACCTAATTTTTCATATAACTAATTTGTAATTTATATTTAATGCTTGACTTTGACTATGCATGTATATATAATTAATAAATCGAATGATATTTTATTATTATTATTATTATTATTATTATTATTATTATTATTATTATTATTATTATGGGATAGGATCCAGTTACACACTGTAAAACTCGAAAAAAAGTAAGAAGTTAATCTCAGTCATCCATTTCCCCCATCTAACGATCCAAAACACGTCTAAAACTTAAAGAGTTTTACACGATGTAAGTTGATCTTAACCATATTATTATTATTATAATTATACTATATAAATAAATATATATAAATTTACTTTATTGGCGTAATCGTGTAGTATAATAAATTTATAGTACTCAAAACTTAGTTTAGATTATATTTTTCAAAATTCATCTTTCATATCTAATATTTCTAATAAATTTAAAATGTATATTTATAGTTGGGCACGATATTAAGCGGCGAAATCATATTATGTATTGAGATATCAGTTGACACGATAAAAATCGTCGTCACCTGAACCCGACTCAAATAACTTTAATAAATATAGAAAATGACAATTTCTCTAAATTACTTTTTGGTGTAGATCATTTTTAATTTTTTAAAAATAATGGCATTTTTTCCTAAATAACCCTAATAGTACCAATTACTATTTATTAAAGGGTTATTTACTATTTTTCCAACTAAGCATATATCTAATTAATATGAGACACAAACTCAAACGAGAGATTTCATATGATAGAGACAAAAACAATAAGACCATCAAATCAAAGAGCATGGGCAACTCGCTCAACCTAAATTGAGTTCGAACAAATAATATTTTGGAGTGCAATCTTGTGATCTACGAACATGTCTATAGTTTTTTTTTAATATTTTAGTCAATAAAATTTTAATTTAAATGTATAAAAAGCCATTGAACTTTTGAAAAAAAAACTCAGTTAAGTCCTAAATTTTTTACACACAGTTAAGTTTTTTGACCAGCATTGATAGTTGAATCTAACTAAATATTTTGGATCAATTGATGCAACATGTCATGTCAAAGTGTTGTCATTTGATATTTTTTAAAATTTTATTGTTTTATTTAAGAATTCTTTAAAAGTATAAAACCTTATAAATATTCTAAGAAATTATATTTTTATAAAAAAAAAATTAACTGTCATATGATAAAATTGTAATGTGTAATGTGACATTAATATCTAAAAAAAACTATCAAAATTTAATAGTCAAAATTGGTCAAATAGCTTAATTGATTAATTTATTTGTTCAAGAACTTAATTGGGTGAAAAAATAATTCAAAAGGCTTCTTAGTTACACCCTTAAGCCTAAAATTTTTATATTATTTTTGGGACAAATTGAATAAATTGAAAAGTTAGGAGTTCAGAAAGGTAAAAACAAAAGAATTTATTACGTTAGTTGCAATTATATACAAAATGCTTCCCTCCATATTTATCCGAAACGAAAGATTCCCTCCTTTTCCCTCGTTTTCTACTTTCTATCTCTAACGTCTAAACCCTCACTTTCTCTCTCTTCTCCTTTTTTCCCAATTTCAATTCTTCCCCGCCTCCATGTCCGGCGGCTCTCGAGTCCCCGATGGTACCTCTCTACCGTACCCTCCTCCTTCTACGGTTTCAGCCGCACCTTCATCGACTGCTCCGTCGGTTGTTCCGCCGATACGTCGCCATCTGGCCTTCACCTCGACGAAGCCGCCGTTTGTTCAACCCGATGATTATCACAGGTTTTCCTCCAGTGCAGCAAATGCTCGTGGAATTATCGCCGATCAAGAAGTTGAAGCAATTGTTGTGAGATCTCCGGTGAGTTTAATTTTTTTCTTTTTTTGAAAATGGCGGTTGCAGCGTAATTAGTCTCAATATTCCAATTTTGATGAGAATTATACTCTTACTTAACATCTAGTGTCATGTGCTTAATTTATTTGTGGATTTTCTTATCTGTTCATAGAGAGAACCTTTCATGGTGGCTTGTTTTCTCAGGGGATAAATTATCAGTAGCATTATTTGTTTGTGCAGTGAAATTGTTATGTCTGTTCTTTAATAAGTGAACTTTTCGTGGGCCATTTACGTGTTTAACGATTTAGTCGAGTTTGGATAGATTAAAGTGCTCGTTTGCGAAACTAAATTGAAATTTAATGAATGCTGGCAAAGATCTACTAATGAGTTTTGGGTTTTGATGTTTTGGATTTCAAACATAATTGCAATTGATAGCATGTTAGTTCTATGTAATAAACTTGCTATGATCGGAGAGTAAGTTATGCTTATGCTACTGCATTCTTGGTTTAAAGCTGAAAATTCAATGCCATGGCCTATATGAAGAAACCTTGATGTCTGTTAATTCTTTTGAAGTTGTGGCCTTGATGAATGTTTAGGAAATAATTCAGTTGATATTCTTAATGACTATGACTGTATAATCTCTACTTTCTGTATCAAATGTGTGCTAGTTTGTTGTGCAAACTTATGTTCATTTATGATATCCCCTTCTATTATTGTCCTCTACATGATAACAAATGAATTACTAGTTGTTTTACTTATCTTTTCCTCGAAATCTGTTTTAAGAGTTTTAGGCCTTTGTGAATACTTTTTTTAATCACGTAGCCAAGCAATTCTGCTGGTTCTTATAGTTAACAGTAAGCTTTCTTATGCATATTGATGTCCTAAATCTGCATTTGTTAGACTTACTTTATTTTCAGTGTCCCCCTCCCACTTAATTCTAGTGGTTGTTAATGTAAATATAATCATGTGCAAATGATGAGTAAACTTGTAAGTTAGCCTGCCATTGGTACTACTTTGAAATACTGCTGTTTTTTTCTCAGCAATTAAAAAGGAAGAACACTGTGGACAGAAATGAAGTTGAATATAGCCAATGGACAAGCAGTCCAGGAGTTACCAGCATCTCCAACAGTCCCTTCCAGACACCTGTATCTGCTAAAGGAAGGGTAAATAATAGATCAAAGACCTCAAAGGCCAATAAATCTACCCCTCAGACACCTGTGTCAAATGCTGGTGAGATACAATCTCTTACAAGCATAGTCCATGGAAGGAAACTTATGATCACACCAGACTATCATCAATACTCTAATGATTGAATTAAGAGAGAGATATTATGTGGAAGAGGAATTACTGACATCATGTATGGTAATTGGCAGGTTCTCCATGTCCTCTTACACCCGCAGGCAACTGCCGTTATGACAGTTCTTTAGGTAATCTTACAACTGTTCTTTTCTTTTAACATTGTATTTTGTCTCCTTAAAACCTTCTATGGATGGTGAGTGCCGCAATAATGTGGTCATGATGTTTAGGTCTGTTGACAAAAAAGTTCGTTAATCTGATAAAGCATGCTGAAGATGGTATCCTTGACCTAAATAAGGCTGCAGAAACATTGGAGGTATATACGACTATTGAGTTTTGTATAGTTGGGTGTTTAGTGAGTGTTTTCTCATGTTAATTAAAGGGATTTTTTTGTTTTTTTCCTCTAAATGTTGTAACAGGTGCAGAAGAGGAGGATATATGATATAACAAATGTCTTGGAAGGCATTGGTCTTATTGAAAAGAAGTTCAAAAACAGAATACACTGGAAGTAATTATTGATAATGTTAAACATTTTTCTAGAATTTGATGTCTTAATTTGGTCTGTCATTCTTGTTAACCTTCAAAGAACTTGGGACTTATATGAGGATTAATCAAATTTACTAGGGGTGTTGGTGTTTCAAGGCCAGGAGAAACAGATGGTGATGTCTCTGTGTTACAGGTATGTGAAAATAATATCAAATTTCTTTTTCTTTGACATTCAGGCAACAAATTTCCCTCTCGTGCATTAGAATTTTTCTTTAGTTCTTTATGTTGACTAATTACTTTCAAAAGATCTTCAGTAAGTGCTGCTTTACCGATTTCTGGTGCATTTCCCATACATATGGGGTTGATTTCTATTCTTATATTCAGGGAGAAATTGAGAACCTTTCCATGGAAGAACGCAGATTAGATGATCAAATAAGGTTTTACATGGCTTATTCTTGTGTTAGACTAGTAACCGTTACTGCCTCGAACCTGTTTAGGAATGCTGATGCTTCTAAATATTGCAGAGAAATGCAGGAAAGGTTAAGGGATTTGAGTGAGAATGAGAACAATCAGAGGTAAATTTTTCTTGCCTACGTAGAACTGGAATCCAATTAATTGAAGTTAACTGCTAATTATTTGCAAAAGGAATTTACAATTACCTATCTTCAAACTGTTTCAGGTGGCTATTTGTGACCGAAGAAGACATCAAGGGTATACCTTGTTTTCAGGTTTGTTGATTTCATGCCACTAAATTAACACTTTTGCAATCTTCTGCATCTGACACTAATCTCCTAGACATCTTGGTTTTACTGTAGTTAATTTTCCATGTTGCTTTTGGCAGAACGAAACCCTGATAGCAATTAAAGCTCCACATGGAACGACACTGGAAGTACCTGATCCTGATGAGGTAATATTGGTGGAAAACTTTAATGAGTTTGTACAATGTTCCACTTTCATGATTTAAAGGCATAATGGGGTTTCTCCTATATATTCCAGGATGTTGACTATCGACAAAGGAGATACAGGATAATCCTTAGAAGCACAATGGGTCCCATTGATGTTTACCTAGTCAGGTGTTACTCCCTTCTATATATTTAACCATTTATCCGGACATATTTATGAACCATCTTTCTTATGAAATGAATGGTGCTAACCCACCTCTGAGTGTTCTTTCTTTTCAAATTGTTGTATCCTCAGCCAATTTGAGGAGAAGTTTGAAGAGATGAATGGTGCTAACCCACCTCTGAGTGTCCCACTTCCTTCGAGTTCTGGCTCTAATGAAAACCAAGTTGGGTTGGTCAATACGGTGGGTATCCGAAAGGAGATTGAACCACAGGCACAGCAAAATCATCAAATCGGCTCTGATATTATTGCTTCACAAGAGTCTGTCGGGGGAATGATGAGAATTCTTCCATCAGATATCGACGTAAGTGCCTTTTTTCTTGACCAGTTATTACTCTTGCCAAGCTTCACAAACATCAAATATATGGAGTATGGACAGTTGGTTTGTCTCAGATTATTTATGATTTTTTAATATTGACCATAACTTTTCTTGTCTTGTTGTCAGAATGATGCAGATTATTGGCTTCTATCAGATGCTGATGTTAGCATTACGGATATGTGGAAGACAGATAGTATCCTTCTATTTTTATCTAATCAATCTGCTCAACCTGCCAAAGGCAGGAAAAAGCAAGCGCACAAACTTATTTATACATTCTTCAACAGTTGAGCTTGTAACCCTTAACTCCAATAATAGCAGGTGTTGAATGGGGCGGAGTCGATATGCTCCATCCAGACTTCGTAATGGCTGATGTCGGTACCCCAAGGCCAGAAACTCCACCTTCTAGAATGACTGAAGTGCCATCTTCCGATTTTAACTCAACTCAATAGGTAAAATCAATTTTCCTAACCAAGTTCTGCAAAAAGAATGCCAGCACCCCTATCTTTATGTTTACATGGATGGTAAGTATAGGGATTATTATGGTTGAGTTATTTATCTATCCTATGGTTTTAGTTATAGAAATAAAATGTGCTGGCATCGGAATTCTGGTCTGCCAAATCTGATTATATAAGCACATTAGCAACATCCCTTTGTTGATTTGAGTTTTTCTTAATTAGTCATTAGTTTGACATTATCAAAATTCGAAAGCAGCCATACCAAATGTAGATGTGTAGAATTGGTGCATGAGAGGAGAATCATCGGATCGATCTGTTGTTTCTATGATATCGATCATTGTATATGGAGATTGTGACCATGTCATACATAAACTACTATCATATGATTATAGAAATCCAGTTTTTCTACCGTATTTGCTACCTCAACTTTTCACTTTGTGGTTGAACTTGATCTATTGTGTTATAGCATTCATGGTTGAGATTTTTTTTGTTTTGTTATTGCTAATGTAAGTTATAGTAGGAGTTTTCAATATAATTGGGGTGGAAATATGGGCGTAAGTGAGTGATTTGTGGTTGCAAGTTTCACGGATACGGTTAAATCAGAATCTGTTTAAGCATCGTTTAGTCGAATTCTATCGAGCGAGTCGAATACAAGTATCTTAATATCTACAGTGGTTTGTAAGATGAACTGAAAACTAAACTTCAAATCTTATATAATAACAATAATAATCTTTCTATAGAAACATAGTTTAAATTACGAAGGGACAAAAGAAAATAAAGTAAAGAATGAATTGAATTTCACACTAGCTATTCAAGAAGCAAATTCTGGGTTTCTTTCTTCTGTTGTCTTTGCAAATCTGTTGGGGATTTTATACAAGTGTTCTTTTTTGTTACAAGTTGTTAACAGTGTGATTTTCCCTGGTGGAACTTGGAGTCACCGTCGGGTTCGACTTAACGAGTTTTGCCTCCGAAGATTTTACGACGGACTGGCCGTTTTTCTTCAAAGTCCAATTGTTTATCTAGAACCGGGTCAATCTGCACCGAGTCATTGAAGAATTGGAAAACTTAAAACAGCTAATCATTCCAAGTTATACATCATATATAATCACACCATTGATGAACAATTTTCAAAGTGTTCAATCTAGTTCAAGTTAGATGCCAATTGAGAGATTCGAGTTGATTTTTTAGTCGGGTCAATCTAGATTAACTCATGTCGGTAAGGGGGCACTTTCGGTTTTAAAATTTTTGACCGATTTTAGTCTTTAAAGAGAAGAGTAACGAAGATTACCAGCTTGCCTTGTTTCAACCTGGAAGATTGACCAGACATGAACTGCAACATCTCGACCCATTTGGTCTGTCCCAACTCAGTGCAGTTTTCCCAATAATACAGAGCAAAATCCCATGCTCTGGCTCTCCACTCTTGTATCGTTCGCTCGAATTCAGTTTCGTGTCTCATCATGTACGGCCGCAACAAGGTGTCGTACACATAACCAGTTCCCTTCATTACCAAAACAAGAAGAAGCTTGTTAGTGTCTGTTAACTTCCAAGTTTGGCATTGGAAACAAAAAAAGAAACACCAAATGCATTGCTTGTACGTTTTGGTTTTACCTTGGTTTTGGGATACCATAGGTAGATCAAGAGTGTAAGCTTCAGCTCGTCATAAACAGGCAACCTTAAGAATAAAAAAATGTAATATCAATATTCGACCTAATAATACAAGTATTCGTATTATATTCGTGTTGCGTTTAAATTATTTTCTTATGTTGGAATGAAACGTACCATGAAAACAATGTGTCCCCTATGCTCTCGAAAACTGTCAGAAAAGCTACCACGATCCTGCAAATTCAATTGTCACAAATCATTCTCAGCTATAGCCCATCATAGCAAGCTTTATTCCCTACATTATTTTTCGATTTTGATGTCCTTAATTTTTTCCCCATAAAAATACTATTAAATGTGGTGATAAAATGAGAAAAATGATAATTTGTGTACCATTTTTGAACAAAAAACTGATAAATATGGAAATTGGAAGAGTTTAGGGATCAATTTGCTAATAAAACCTATATATAATTCCTACTTAAAGCATAATTATGACATGGGAGTGGGACTAACTAAAACATAAAAATCATGTGACTAATTTCACCTCAAATATATATAATACAATACAAATTATCATAATATAAATATATAATAAAATTATCGATTATTATTATGTGCACTGTCAATAAAAAAAATTCACAAAATAGTGATAAGTGGTCTCCTTGGTGAAATATTACAGTGGAAAAAATTATTTTTCTAAGTATTGCACCCATAATTTTATTTTTCAATTTATAACATTTGTTGCAGTGAAAAGTGAAGTCGGTGAAAATACAGTCCGACTTCACTCTGCATTCTATTTTTTATTATAAATGTTAAAGACAGAATATTTGTATTCCGACTTCATTACGTGGCATGTTTCCATTGACTTCATTGTTATCAAATTTCAATTTTTTAATTAAAAATAACAAACTAACAGTGAAATTGGATTGTATTCCCACCACCTTAAACAGTGCAATAGATTGAAAAATAAAAACACTAATACAACCCTTGGGGGAATATTTTTTCCTGCAATATCTAAGTAATTTCTCCAGTGATAAGTATCCATTTTTTATAAAAAATAAATAAATAAATCTATCACAAAGATATTATTATTCTTTTTTAATTTAAAATAATGACAAACTGAATTAAAATCAATAAAAAATGATTCTTCTATTATACATGGTTGGCACATCAAATATAAATTCACCCAAAAGTGTATGAAAATGACATAGAGATAGAGATACCAATGGTCAAAGTTTGACAACTTCAAAAGCTTATGAACAATTCAAGTTTGGAAAAACTAGAAGCTCAGCAAACGTTGAATTTCTCAACCATGGAAGAAGGATCAAACAAGCAAATAATAATGATAAGATTTAATTCACCAAAGTCTATGCATGAATGAGAGAAAAGTCAATTCTAGCTAAGAACTCAATGAAAAATGCAAGAAAATTTGAAAGGCCAAGACTTTTGAATAAAAAAATATTACCAATATTGACACCAAAATCTCAGTTCCTCGATCGAAACCTTGTTCTTCTCCACTGTTTTAAAGCATTCAATCGCTGGAAATCCATATCCAAGAACCAATCTGCAAAACCCAGAAATTAAACCAAGCAATTCCTTATCAGTTCGATTCAAAACCATAGAAAAAAAAACAGAAAAAAACGGTGAAGTTTTGACTTACACAAGCACTCTGGTAATGAATTCACCCAACATTTCTTACTGAAAATTTTCCCGGAAAAAAAAGAGAGTAAAGAGGCAAACCCAGATTTCGAAACCTTTTGAAAAAGACGGTAACCCAAATGGATTAACAAAGTACCTTGATCTATGGTATTATCTACAACAATGGAAGCTGCTTAAAAGAACCAAAAACTCTGCAAAAGAACGGAAACAAAGTGATGAAAAGGCGAGTTTGTTGAGATTCTTTTGAACGAAATTTGGGGTTAAAAGAAAAGTTAAAGGTTTGGGGGAATAAAAATGATGGATTGTGGTCGATTTCGTGCAAGGAAAATGTGATGAGCGACCGACAGAGAATGAAAGAAAAATGATGGTTTTCTTATGGGATGAAACTTGAGATCGAAGGAAAAACTAAAGAGCAATGGTTTGGCATCATCTCTGCTTATTATATAAACTACGTGATTTGCTTATTTTAATTCAAGTCTAGAAGATTGATTAGAGAGGAAACACGTTTCATGGTTTGATTTCGTCTTTCTATTGGTCTAGTCATTGATTTTACTTAAGTTTTGATTCGAATATAATACTAAGTATATTTAAGATGGATTTACATTTAATATAGTAGTGAAGTAAATTAAAAGTTTTCACAAATATTTTAATTTTTTAGTTTTTAAAATTTAATTTAGGGTTTTAAATTTAAAGATGTTGATTATAATTTAGAGTTTAGAAATTATAGATTAGGTTTGAATCAACAATGTATGGGAGAAAGAATAGTGTCAATTGAAAACTTTAATCACTAAAGATTGTTGACAGCTTGCGAAAACTTATAATTTTTATCACCGGTGTATAGAATAATTATACACATGGGCGGAGCCACATGGGGGCTGGCGGGGGGCAGACGCTCGTGGTCCACTCTTACGGTCTATTCTTTTTTAATTTGACCCCGTAGAATTTTAAGTTATAATTTATTTCACTTGTTTTACTATTATAAAACGAGTGTTGTCTTATGGGTAAAATATGTACAGAAAATTAAGTTTGTTTTACTTGAAGTTAGTGAATCGAATTCAATTGATAACGTTTTTCATTCTATTGTTCTTTTTAGGCTTAAAGGTAAGAAGCCCTTGAACTTTTGAGAAAAAAAATCAATTAAGCCCTTAAACTTTTTAGCACTCAATTAAGCTCTTGAACCATGAAATTGAGTTAATTAAATCTTTTGACCAATTTTTACCATTAAATCTTGAAAATTATTTTATTTAGATATTACTGCACTTGATACACTACAATTCTATCATATTGCGTTTATGAATTTCTTAAAAAATGTTTTTTATATTTTATTCGTTTTTTAGAACTTTTAAACAATATTTTAAATAAAATAAAATATTGAAAATGTCAAGTCGAGACACTGTGACACAACACACTATATCGACAAATCCAAAAAAGACTATCGAGATTTAATGGTCAAAACTGGTTCGAGGTCTTAATTGATTCAATTTCTTGGTTCAAGGGCTTAATTGAGTGTAAAAAAAATTAGGGGCTTAATTGATTTTTTTTTCAAAAGTTCAAGGGCTTTTCATACCTTAATTTTTTTTATTTTCAACCCATTTAACTTTTAATTCTTGGCTTTGCCCCTGATTATACATATGAGATATGTGTATTAAATTATAGATATATTTAGATTTTGGGTAAACTATTCCAGTGACCACCCAACTATGGGTCGTGACCTGTTTTGACCACCCAACTAAAAAAATTCAAAATTCGACCACCCAACTATTTAAATAGACATGTTTTGGCCATCCTCCTTGGATCTAAACTCAGACACCCACCTTTTCACAGGTATTTTGACTTCTTTCAATAATCTCCCCATGCTCTTCTTTGACGCATTCATGACTGTCTTGTTTACCAATTTCACCAACTCAGGCATGTCCAACCAGTGAGTAAACAACTTGAAAGGTCTTGAACCCATCCCTCTTTTGCACATTTCAGTACCATCGGTTTATGATCAAATAGGCTTCTCGGCATTGTGCACTGCAATATATTAGGGAACCACAGTAGTATCTCAAGTGCTATGATAAATCTATCCAGCCGACTTGCCGCAACAATATTTCCCCTCGAAACAATGAGAACTTGTTGCCTATCAACGACAAGTCTAATAGATTATTTCTAGAGATGAAATTTTCAAAAATACACATCGATTCAGAATTAACTTCAGCCCATGTTCTTTCCTCAAGAGTCTTTACTGTATTAAAATCACCACCAAGGATGACCGACATCTGTAGGGTTGCAATGCAAACAGTTAACTACTCGAGAGATGTTCTTCTTTCAACCGGATCGTTTGGAGCATAAATATTGAAAACGCCACATCTCTTGAAACTGTCCCCAAATTTCCCCGTAATAATGACCATTCTATTTCTGACCATCTTCTGTTCTACATTGAAGAAGTTGTTATCTCACAATGAGATTAGACCACCTGATGCCCCATTTGATGGAGAGACTTCAAACCTTGTCAATCTTTCCCCTTGCAATCTTTTTAGGACCTCTGGTTTCACACCCATGAGTTTAGATTCATGTAATAGAGCTACCTTTGCTTTGCACGAGGCAATTAATTTAGCCACATATATGGTTTTTTCAGGTATTTTCAGTCCCCTAACGTTCCAAGTTAAAAATAGGCAATTCATAATATGCTACAGATCAAGAACTCATGTAATTGAGAAATGCACCTTATGGCAGCACGTCATCTCCACCCTCGATCTCTATCAATCAGGAGAAAATCACTGCTTCAGGGGCGTTAAACTCCACTCCCAATTTTAGGTCGGTTCGTATTGTTGCAATCGCTTCCTCATTCTGGCCAAGCAACCCATGCAACGAGGGAGATAGTAGACATTGAAACGAAGATGGGCTTACTACCTTTGATCCATTCTTTAGTCCATTCACAGATTTCTTCCTTTTTTATATTCCTTCAAGCCCGATGAACACACTAGTTGAAATTATTTGCTCATGCCTTTAAGCCCACCACTTTATTAACAATCTTTGTTCCCACTCCATGAGAGTCTACAAAATTATTTTCATCAAAGTACTTCTTCTTGTCTTCAACTATCAAGCCCACTTCTATATTCAGTAATCTTGACTCATCCGAGATGGGCAATCCACTTATAGTTCCCCCATTTGGCCCATCCACCTCACTTGGCCCAACGTTTTCAAGTACTTGTATAGAATCAGCATAAATAACTTGGACTTTGTATAAGTTAATCCCACTACTACATGAGTGAACCTTTCGGTTATCTTTCAATCCGCCATTGAGTACACCATTCATTAAGGCCCACCTGGGTATTATCACTTTCCTACTAGGGTTTCCAACATCATCATAGTGTGTCTGCATGTTAACCTCATAGTCTGGGAAGTATGATACACCGTCATTAATGCATGAGACATGATTCGAAGCATCACCTTCTGTATCGCCAAGTGGGGTGGCCGGATTGTCAAATAATTGGTTTGTCAGACTGTTACCGTCGATGAACACTCTTTCTTCCTCATACTCTTCCACTAGCACCTTAATTTGATGCATAGTCCCATTAAGCAAAATCGAGACTCTGTCTGGAATCTGAGAAACTTTTTATGTCTGCAACAAGATTTTGGCTTCATTGAACCTTCTCTGTAACACCCGGGTTTAGGGGTTGGAAGAAAATAATATTTAAATAATATTATTGGGTCTCGGTTTATGATTAAATAATATTATATATATTATTTGGACCTTGTGTCTTCCTTTATTTTCAAAATAAACATTTTTATGTTTGGACTAATTTAAAACGAAACTAAAATTTCTTGGATTTGAAAGTAAGGGGGAGTTGCCATCTCATTAATGGCAAAGTTGTAATATTGAGGATTTTTGAAATAGCCCAAAAGATTAAAACAAAAATAAAACCCCCTCTCACCATCTTCTTCCCCTTTTCCTTCTTTTAAAATGTGAAACCCTCTCCTTTTCCCCATTTTGATTTCCATCAAATCTTGCCTTCATTTTTGGAGCTCTTGCAAAGGTAACAACAAATTCTTTATGTCCTCAACTTTCCCTTTCTTCTCATGCCTTTAGTTTTCATTGAAATTCATGATTTAAAGTTTTGGGTTTTTAGGGTTTTGAAGAGAAAGATGTAAATTTTACCATACATTGCTTGAGCTTTTGATTCCTTGTTAATATATAAATTAATATTAACCCAAGAGGTCCGATATATGTAATTTTTAAAGTGTTTTCTAAGGATTTCCGAAATTGGGTTTTGGTGGGGTTTTAGGAAGGTTTTTAGTTGAGTTTTGGGTATGGTTTGTGTTGGAAATTGAGGGTGGATGTTAGGGTAATGGTTGGGGGTTGTTTTGGGAGCATTTAGATGTGTTAAAAAGGTTGAAATCGTGAGTTTTGGTTGGGGTTTGAAGGCTGCTCGGGTCTAGTGTTTTGGGGGTTGTACATGGCTTGAATTAATGTGCTTGTTGCTTGAATTGTATTCCAGGTTAGTCTTTTGATGTTGGGTTGATTTGAGGATTATTTGAATTGTGTTTGAGGTTGTTTAGAAGCGGGAATTTGTGTTGGAGAAGCTTCAGGAAGGAATCCGGAAATTTGAGGGAGGTTGCTTGCTTGGCTTGGAGCTTGGAAGCTTAGGTGAGTGGTTAATGTTTTTAAAATGGTTTTAAGTGGTTGGTTCAAGCATGTGGACTAGGTTGGGCTTGGTAAACCCACCTAGAGTTAGGATTAAGGTGGTAGCCTAATCCCAAACTTTAGTTAGAGACCTTGGATGTACTCTTTAATTATTGTTATACCTCATGATGATTATGTATAATGCGATACACATGTATGTGAAAATATGGCTTAATGTATTGATTTTAAATGCATGTTGATGACAAATATAATATGGGTATATGATGTGATAATTGTTTGGATGATATACATGTGGTGTTGGTTTGTGAAATGAGGTTATGAGGTGGATTGCATGATTTTGGAGAATCATGGTGAGTACGTGCTAAGCACGGAAATGATATTAAAATTGATATTGTGAAAGGTTGTGGAATTTGATTTATATTGGCACTAGTATGCTTGGGTACAATGATCGATCATTAGGATGAGTGTGCACACAAATTGAGTCAAAACGTACACGGCCTTGGTGGCGTTAAGGCACCAAGGAGGAGTACGATGATGTAGTATTCCACCGGAAATTTATATATATTCTACGTGATGATGAGTGGAATCCCATCCGTAGGGCATGTGGTGATGAGTGTAATCTCGTCCATGCAAGGACCGATGATGAGTGTAATCCCACCGAGGTAATGTTGTTGTTGGAAATGCGTTCCAACGGGTTATCCGCGTATTCGAGTTATAGCTAGGTGCCAATATGAGGTTGTAAGTGTATACCAATATGAGATTATGCATATATGCTTATATGATACGAAATGTGATGCCCTTTATGAATTGATATATGATGTGGTTAATGCTTTAAATTATGTATCGTGGTAAGTTGAGCTTACGAGATGTTGAGCATGACATAATGTTGATTATATGTTCATACATCATGTTCATTTTGGCTTTTGCGGATCGGAGGTAAGATCATGCATTTCATTTTGGAATTAGCTCGTGCTTGGACCCTGCATTGTCGAAGGTTTGTTTTATGAGCTTACCCTCACTAAGCTTTTATGCTTACGCTCTCTTTTGTTCGACAATGCAGATAAGTAGCTTGTGGGTGGCATGGGCAAGGAAGGGTCTCCAAGTGTTGCCTTGGTGAGCTCAATGTATGAATTTTAAGTGATAGAATGTAATAGTTAAGCAATGGGATAGGTATTGTTGTTTGAGTTTGGGTGTATGTTGATGTTTTGATTTGGCCTTGGTTTGTAAAACATGTTACGCTATGATGTATGCTTGTGTGTGGTGGCATGTCTTTAGATGTTTAGGTTGCCTTGTTATGGTGCAAACCTCTTATATGCTTATCTTGTGCCTTCATGGCTTTGAGTTCCTTGTATGACCTTAAATGTTGATATGACTTTTGTTGGAATGCCATGCTTGAAAGCTTATGTTGCTTGTATGGTTTGTGTATCATCTTGTGTTGGATTGTGCCTTTGATTTCAAGTTAAAGCATGCTTTTATGTTTGATTTGCCTTAGGATTGATGTTAGTGTGTTGGTTGGGGTTTTAGAGGGATTTAAGGGCCTCCTTGTGCCTTAAATCAGCTCAAACCTGCAAGTTCGTAGCAAGGGTATCGATACGGTTGGTACGGTATCGATACCACCTTCTTGTTTCAGGTCTCGTGTATCGATACACTTGAGGGGTGTATCGATACCATTTTGGTCACTGGAGCTACTGTCCATTTCGGTATCGATACCGGCCTCTGGTGTATCGATATCGTTATCTTAGCGTTGACCGTGGGAAGTCAACCGTTGGGGAGGGTATCGATACACTCCTTGGGTGTATCGATACGGTCTCTGCGGGTTGACTTTGACCAGTTGACCTAGTCAAGGGGGTATCGATACACCCCTTCAGGGTATCGATACCGCCTGCAGTTAAAGCTTAAACCTAGTCAAGGTGTATCGATACACCCCTTAAGGGTATCGATACCGCCTGTAGTTAAAGCTTAAAATTGGGCTGTAAGATGTCGAGCTGAGTTCGTTTGTTTGCCTCGTGAATGTTGTTCCGTTGTATGTTCACTTAGGGTTTAATATCCATCTAGACAAGATTTTAAAATGAAAAAAATAGGGTATTTAACTGAGGGGGAACCTTAACGGGTTTCGCTTCGGTTTTCCCCGTGTGGCCCACTCGGACCGGTCATCCGGTCAGACCGAGACGAGGGGGTTACATTCTCAATTCTTTTGTTTCCTCATCTACTTTAACTATTGTACCACATATGCTTCCAAGTCTTGGAAAAATTCCATGTTCCATACCTGCAGGGGACGTCGATCAGTTTAACCCATACCTTGACCTTTCTCTTCCCATCAAAGCCTTGTAGTAGTTCCCATCAAAGCATCGAGTGGTCTAATCTCATTGTGGGATAACAACTTCTTCAATGTAGAACAGATGATGGTCAGAAATAGAATGGTCATTATTACGGGGATAATTGGGGACAATGACAAGAGATGTGGCGTTTTCAATGTATATGCTCCAAACGATCCGACTAAAAAAAAGAGCATTTCTCGAGGAGTTAATTGTGTGCATTGCAACCCTACAGATGCCGGTCATCCTTGGTTGTGATTTTAGTACAGTAAAGACTCCCGAGAAAAGAACATGGGCTGAAGTTAATTTTGAATCGATGTGTATTTTTGAATATTTCACCTCAAGAAATAATCTATTAGACTTGTCATTGATAGGTGACAAGTTCACATGGTTTTGAGGGGAAATAGTGTTGCGACAAGTCGGCTGGATAGATTTATCATAGCATCTGAGATACTACTATGGTTCCCTAATATAATGCAGTACACAATGCCGAGAAGCCTATCCGATCATAAACCGGTGGTACTGAAATGTGCAAAAGAGGGAGGGGTCCAAGACCTTTCAATTTTTTTACTCACTGGATGGACATGCATGAGTTTGTGAAATTGGTAAACAAGACGGTCATGAATGCGTCAAAGAGGGGCATGAAAAAATTATTGAAAGAAGTCAAAACAGTTGTGAAAAGGTGGGTGTCTAAGTTTAGATCCAAGAAGGATGGCAACATTTCGGAACTGGAATAAAAAATTGCTTCTCTTGAAGAAGCGACGTGTTCTGATGGATACAACGCTATTATGGCTACAGAAATTCAGTCACTTAAGGCTTCACTATGGGCAAAATATCGCAGAGAGGAACAAGAATGGTTCCAAAAATCGAGGGTAAGATGGTTCAACGAAGAGGATAAAAACACTAAGTTCTATCATACTGTTGATGTAGTGCACATGTGTAAAAATAGAATTTCTTTGCTAGAGCATAAGAATGTGTTTATTACTAAGGAAAAAAGAATTGTTAAAATGTTTGAAGAAGCATTCTGTGAAATATATAATAAAGTTGACACAATTGCAGTTAAAAGGTTTGAATGTGATTTTAATCAACTAAGCATCAGTTTTGCTGATGCTTTGGAAAAACCATTCACGGAGGAGAAAATCTGGGAGGTAATCAAATATGCTGATGGGAATAGGGCGCCTGAGATAGATGGATTCAAAATGGATTTTTACAAGAAATTTTGGCCTTCACTGAATTGTACAATTATAGAATTCTTTGATAATTTTTACAACGGGAAAATCAAAGAAAAGTGCTTCAACCACTCATTTACCACTTTGATTCCAAAAAAAAATTCAACCCGAAAACCATTGATGATTATAGACCAATCTCCCTAGTAAGCAGCCTGTATAAAATACTTGCAAAGGTCCTAGCGAGAAGATTGGTGATGTGTATTAATGAAGTCGTTGGGGGCAATCAATTCGTGTTCATACCTAGAAAGCAAATTATGGACTATGCACTCGTCGCAAATGAGGTCTTTGACGATTTGAAAAGGTGAAAACGGGAGGTCATTGTTTTTAAAGTAGATTGCAGAAGAGTGTATGACACAGTAGACTAGATTTTTCTAGACTCTATATTTCAAAAGACGGGATTTGGAATAAGGTGGTGAAAATAGATTTCATTGTGTATCTCTACAGCTAAGATATCGGTCCTTGTGAATGGGGTGCCAACTAAGATGTTTTAGATTAGAAGAGGGTTGAGACAAGGCTTCCCGTTATCACCTCTACTTTTTAACATTGTCGAGCAGGCCCTGAGTTCGTTGATTTATAAAGCAATGAATATTGGGATTTTTTAGAGGGTTGAGGTGGGTGAAAATGGTATGTCAATATTACATCTGCAATTCGCAGATGATTTAATTATACTAGGCAAAGCTAGTATAGAGAATGTGATGAATGCAAAGCGTATTCTTAGGATCTTCGAGGTGACTTTGGGGCTTAGACTAAACTTGAAAAAAAAAACTAATCTATTCAGGTTGAATGTGGAACAAAAATGGCTTTGGGAGGTAGCTACGTGTATTGGATGCAATGTTGGGTCTTTTCCTTCGACATGCCTTGGTCTTCCCTTAGGTGTACCCCGTAATTCACTAGCGATTTAAAAGCTTATCATTAACAAAATGGCAAATAAATTCGAGGGCTGGAAAGGAAAATTCCTATCAATGGTCGGGAGAATTTGTTTAGTTAAATCAATCATGTGTAACCTCCATATACATTTCTTGGGAATTTTTCAAATGCCATAGAGGATTGCATAAATAATTAACAAATTCATCGCTAAATTCATATGGGGGCCTGATGCTAAAAGTCTTATCCATTGGATCAAATGGAGTAATCTGATTAAGCCAAAAGAGTACGGAGGGCTGGGATTCGTTGATATGAAGTTGAAGAATCGTGTGATGTTGAATAAGTGGGTGCGGAGGTTCAACTATGAGCCTGATAGCCTCTGGCGCAAAATTATTGTCGCAAAATATAGTTATCATTCGAAAAGTTTGGTGTCTGGTAAGGTAGCAAGAAAAAATAGGGCATGGGTGTGATCTGACATCATAAAGCTCATATCCAATTCAGAAGATTTCCTCACAAAAAATCTTCGATATGTGCTTGGGGATGGTAGATCGATTAATTTTTTGGTAGACTTTTAGACTGAGGTGCCAGCACTTAAAGATGCATTTCCGAGACTATACAACATTGCAGTGAAGAAATCAGGTATGGTTTGTGAGTTTGGCTCTAAAGTTGAAGGCATTTGGACTTGGAATATTGAATTATTGAGGGAATTGATTGCGTCGAAAATTGATATTTGGGAAGAATTCCAAGGTATGTTGAGTCGTACTTCGAAAAGCTTTCAGATTAAAGATTACATGAAGTATAGTCGTACTTCCAAATGAGTTTATAAGACAAAAGACTACTGCGTGAGCTTAGCAACACATGGGCTCGCTGAAGAAAAAAATCTGAAAGCTGATTTGGCAGAATCTTGCACCCTCTAAAGTTGAAGTATTTACGTAGAGGGTAATCCAAAACAGAATTTCAACAGTTGATGAATTAGTAAAACGTGGCGTACCTGGAATTAATGAGTAGATGTGTGCGCTTTGTGCCAAGGAACCAGAATTAATGGATCATTTGTTGTGTCACTGTAAGACTAGCTGGAGAGTATGGCAGAAGTGGTGTGCTAATTGAAATGTTTATCTGGTCATTCTGGAAATCTTAAAATCTTTCTCGAAGATATAGAATAATGGACTGATCAAACCATCACAGAACCCTATCTGGGACCTTGCATTCTTTGAATTTATTTGGTCTATTTGGGTGTTCAGGAATGAGGCTGTGTTTAAAGAAAAAAGCTATAACTGATGATTATTTGTACCATGTGTTAGTTACTACAATAGAGCATTGGTGTAAATGTAAATGGCCAAATGCAGGTTTCTCAATCTCAAATTTTTGTAGACAATCCAATTTTTGCGGGATTGTGATTGTGAAGTTAAAAAGACCAAATGTGAATGTGTGGACTACTCTTCCTATCAGTATACTCAAATTCAATGTGGATGCGTCGGTTAACGAAAGATACAACATGGGAGGCATTGGTGGCATCCTACGTGACCATACTGTTAAACACTTAATTAGATTTTCTAAGTTCATCGAGCTGTCGGACCTGACTGGGGCTGAGTTGGTTGCTATTTTAGAAGCATGCTCAATCTTTGCAGGGTCCAAATGGTTTGAGGAGAAGGCTTTCATCATAAAAACTGATTCTCAGTTATCCGTCGAGTGGATTAATCGGAGAAGGTCATGCCCAGAAGTCTTCTCTGATGTTATTGAAAAATGTTGGGAGTTTTGTGATAATATGTCATGAAAATTAAACTTTGCATATAGAGAAGCTAATTGCTTAGCCCATAATCTGGCTCGTGAGGGTGCTTCTAGACATGTTGATGCATTGTGGATGGTGGAGTAAAGTGACCTACCCCTATAGAATGGGAGTGTTCTTAAAAATGAATGTTGTACACTATTGGGACAAAGTCATTAGGGGATTATACCGAGACTCATGGCTTCGTTATATTGTAATGTGTTAAATGATGATTAATAAAATGGGCACTTTTTTCTCCCTATTTAAGATTAGATGTGTTTTTTAATGAGGCCCTTTAATTTTCAAAAAAAAAAATATCAAATATGTAATTATACAAAATTTAGTTAACGGCCACGTCACCTTTCCGTTAGATTTTAACGGTCGGTGGTCAAATGGGTCTATTTAAATAGTTGGGTGGTCGAATTATGAATTTTTTAGTTGGGTGGTCAAAACAGGTCGCAAGCCATAGTTGGGTGGTCACTGAAATAGTTTACCCATAAATTTTTTATTATTCGAGTTGTCAGTTCAACCTTAAGTTTTAATATGAGTATAATATGAAGTGTATTTACAATAAATGAATTAAATTGTAAACATATTTATATCTATTAGGTAGACAATTATATCTAATGTGTTAACAAAAGATAGTCATTAAATTTTAGGGACTACTTTTTACCCCCATTGGATTCAAATTATTGATGCAATTGAAAATTTGGACCACATATAAATGCTTAACGACATATTAAGGCTAGCATTTGATGTATAGTCTAAAATTCAAAATGATTATTTTCGTTATTGATCTTTAAATCTACAAAAAAAAAATTGAATAGACTAACTTGTTTTTGTATTATCAAAAGAAAAAAAGAAAATTCTTAGAGAACAAATAGATTTCGTGTAATATTAAAAAGTTTCACATTTTGTCCATCTTTTTCTTTAACTAATTAGGTACATATCATACATGTGACAAGTTCACGTTTACATATCCTTTTTTATCTCTAATTAGTTTTAAAGTTTTGAAATTATAAAATTTAAAATTACTCTTACAACGAACCTAAAGAGTGCTCCCAATGATAAAGGATTGTATGATTTATCTAGGTGACATGAGTTTGAGCAATTTAGTTTATAAGTGTATTTGAATTTATCTAGATTTAAAATCAAACATAGCAATAGAGATCAAGAAAATCATCAAAACCACGTTGTCTCAATTCAACTAGACACTATACAGCTTCACTAATGATTCTAATTACAGCAATAGGAATCTAAACATATTAGACCCCAACCTTTCATGATCAAAACATATACCGTGATGATTGCTACACGAAACATATTTTAACTTTTAAAATATTTATAATTTAAAATCCAATTAGTAAATGAATCCATTTTTCGATTATTTTAAGTAGGACTTGGAATTTTATAGTCTTGTAAGAAATTACAACTTGAATTTCCATCCTAAGCAATTTGAGAAATTGAAATAGAAGATTCTAAAATTTGTCAAAACCTTGGAATTATTAGGATATGTAAGTTCCATGATCCTTCATGATTCTTGACAGGCTTTATCTAGGATCAATCAAGCTTGGCTCCTTTAAATAAATTTTATTACACCTCCTATTCCAACCATGATGTTTCCATATGGGAAGAATACAGATTAGTGGGGGTCATAAAATCAATATAAGTATTAGTAAAATTAAAAATATATATTATGATCAATCAATTATTTCCAATCTCTTAAAAATATATATAATTTGTTGTTGGTCCTTAAATTTATTTTTAAAATAAATTTTTATAAGTAATATTAAGTTTGGTCATTTTCATGATCAACCGTTTGTTTAAAAAGCACATATAACGAAAAAAAATTAATCACTACGATCGCGTTAAGTATACTAATGGTTTTTATAAATTAAAAAAAAAACAAGTCTTTCTAGAAAACTATTGAAAAATTATTTTAAATTATTTTTCTGTGTTTCGTAGGTCTAAGTTTTTTCTTCAAAAATTAAGTTTGGACCATTCAAAAATGTATACAATGATTTTCATCTTTAATGTTTATAAATTTTATTATTTTGACCCTCGACTTTTAAAGGAGTTGAATCGGTAATTTTTAAATAGAAATACTGAATAAAAACTTTTTTAAAAGGTTAATATCAAATTTGTATGAAAGGGGGGAATCTCTTGTATAATTTTTTATAATTTAATAATTAAATTTAAAAATAAATTTTATTAATAAATAGTAATTAGTAATTCAATAAATGATTAATTGGTCTGAATAGAGTTAATTGCACCGTGTGTTCCAACTATGATCTTCATTCTAAATTGGCTTCAAATTTTTTAACATTCCAATTCCATCTTCAAATTATGACTTTCATTCTAATTTGGGTCCACATGCTTCTGAACGCTTCAATTTCATCCCAAACAATGACCCTCATTCTAAATTACTCACAAACTTTGAACGTTCCAATTTTAATCCCAAATTGTCAATATATATATAACATTAATTATCGTTTATGTCACATCATAATATTGTGTAATACACATATATGTTTACGTGGCGGTTAACAATTTTTAATAATTTTATGAATAGTAAACATCATTAGAATATATCGATATTGTGGGAGTAAAATTGAAATGTTTAAAAGTTTAAAAGACTAATTTATAATAAAAATCATAATTTGTAAATGAAATTAAAATACTTAAAAATTTAAAAATTAATTTAAAATAAAAGTTATAATTTATGATACAATTAAGTAAAATTTGTATCCATTACCATGCGTGTAATCAATTCCAATGTATCGTGCACACTATTAATAATTTGGAGTTGAGTAATGGGGTCGTTATGGTAGGTCAACATTATTAACCAACCAATGAAAGCAACCAATTTAATAAATAAAGTATAGGGTGTGGTCCAGATGAAAACCATATTTTATAATTTTATAGTTTAAAGATCCAAAAGATACCCCGAATTTTATGGCACAAAAATCCATAGAGTTGGTTTAAAATAAAGCATATAGATATGTACCAAACAATAGTAATAACAAAGCATATAAAGTATAGTTTTGGTTGCAGTAGTTTAACTTGAAAGCTTGGACTCTCCTTTATGCATATTCCATATGTCCACCATTAACCACATTGGTAGACTCTTTAACCGATGTTAAATAAAATATTATTTTATTTAGTTGTTCTTCTGTTTTTTGTTCAGTTAATTAATTCGAAAGAAATTTGATGAATTTTATTGTTTATTATACTCTTTGGCATTTAAATTTGCCGTTTTTTGAAATGTTATAAAATATAGTTTAATACAATATCTATATTAAATAGACTCATACTTGATTCCACATCCTCTTTTGTATTGTATCAATTACACGTTAATCGAGTTAAACTCAATCGACCAGGAGTGCCACAATTAAACGGATAAAATTGTTAAACATTGATATTAGACATCAAATTTCAAGTGCTGTGTTGCCCATTTCATCCTTAAATTGCAATAATAAAAATAATAAGAATAATCATATTTTTTTAGTATAGGAACAAGTTTAATTTAGTATTTATATTTTTTATTTAAATTAGTATCTGAACTTGATTTCTATCACATATTTGGGGTACTAAATTTGACGTTATCACACATTCTAATTTGACAATGAAATTAAGTTTAGGTACAAAAGATGCGTGACCAATATGGAAGAAAAAAATATAAATTCCAAACAGAATAATTTACAAAATTCAACTACCACTTTGAACCAAAAGAATTATGAAATCCAGTTCAATTATCAAAAAGAAATATATTTAGCCAAAGAACAACAACAATAATAATAATTTACAGTATCAAATACAAATTCTTGACATGAAGGAATATCAATATTGGGCTGGGCTTTATGGAATTGAAGGGAAATGTCCAAAACGAAGTATAAGGTCTGAAATGGGTCACCACTCATCATATAATAATAAGTAGGCGGTAGGCCCAATTAATATTTAAGCGCCAATCTAGTTGTTTGGGTGTTGTGGTCAGATATCGTCGAGTCGAGTCGAGTCGAGTAAGACCAAAGTACAATAATCTCATGTGACTTTTGTACCACCGTGTGAACCATCATCGATACTTTTTAATATATAATTTGATAAAATATCTATATTATCAAGATCTCTCCTCACCCGTAAATGATAAATCGAAAGATATCGGGCGGCGCTTAAACATGCTTGAACTCACGTCTTGTATAATATATGAGCATATATCAACCGAGCTAAATTCAATCTTCACATTAATAATATTTTAAAATAATATATGTATGTATGTATGTGTGTGTGTGGATTGATAATGATAATACAAATGCAATGGTCCCTTGGTCCATAGGCACCACTCTTTTTGCCTCTTGATATGCAAATGGCAGCAGAGACATTCTTTTTAACTTGAACAACTAAGAATATCTGTATTTTTGTTTTTTCTCATGACATTTACTCCCCAATTTTGAATTTTTGACAATATGCAACAACATGGTGGCATTCATTAATTAGCCCCACATCTTTTCATTTCTTCTCAGAAAAGAAAAAAGGAAATTAACTTTTTTTAATTCACTTTATCTGGATTTCATTTTGTATGTTTATTAGAAAGCTGAATTACATGCAGGAAAACGAATTTGTTTCCATTCAGAAATTTGAACCTCATTTTCGCAATTTGTTTTTATCTATTTATAGATATTGATAAATTAATTATATTTATAGTTAGTCTTTATAATAAAATGTTTTAGCATACATAAAAATTAGAAAATTATTCTATACATCACGGAGCTTTTAGACTCTACAAACAGTACTCGAAGGGTGAAACATGACCCATGTAGGATATAGCAAAAAATTAAGACCTAATTGTATTTTCGACCTCCAAACTTTTCAAAAAAAATCATTTTATTTGGTTAGATTTAGAGACGAGCGCATAATTTTATGCTAGGAGATAAACATATAAAATACTAGGAGGAGAACTTAAAAAATTTTATGAGGGCAAAAATAAATTTTCAATAAAAAATACATAAAAAATTTTTAAAAATGTTCTATAAATTTTAAATTTCCAGGGACACCTGCCCTAGCCTCCCTCGGTCCATCCCAAGTTAAATTTGAATATGATATATATTTTTTAAATCTTTACTATTTTTATTAAAAGTCAAATATAATAATTAGAATATTTTTTATTTGTTTAAAATTCGAGATAATCCATCATCCAATTTAATATATTAGATAGCTCTCGTGTCTAAATGAAAACCTATTGATCATTGGTCGATTAATTCAAATTAAGTAGTGTCGAGATTTATTATTCGAACGATTCTCCTAACTAGTTTACTCTACATACAATGTCAGGATTCAATTCTAAACTTTACTAGCCAAATTAAACGCTTTTTCTCGCTAAATCATCCTATAGTTAATAATTATATATATACATATCATTTAAACAATAAAACAAAATTTAAATTTGCAAATTAATTGGATTTTCTTCAAAAAGAAATTGAAAAAAAAAATCTCAAATTTGTGTTAAGAATATAGGGCAAAGCCAAAGTCCTGGCTGGAATTGTACCTAACAGTGATAATGACTATCCAGTTAAAAACCGACGGCTGTGATCTCTCTCCATCGTACGTCAGGATTTCCAAGGCACAACAGAACCAGGTGAAATAAATCCAACAGTTAAATATTGGCTCAATCATAGTATCACACGTGGACGTTCACGATTTCTTTTGCATGTTAATTCATATTATGATTTTAAAAAAACATATATTACAATTATTCAAAAAAAAAAAACATTTATTACAAACGACATGTTAGGCCGGATTTTTTTCTAAAAAAATAATACACGATTTTGATAGAGTTTTTATTTGATATATCAAATTTTTATAACAAGACCCCTACATCCTAAATAAGGTCCATAAATATTAAAATTAATTGGGTTTTGTAGACTAAAACTTACACCGTATATATATCAAGATATTTTTTTTATAATATAATATAATGATTATGAGTGAAGTGATAAATAATTTAGTATCTCTTTCGTTATAAACGAGTTAAACAAAAAATATAAATAATAATGACACGTTTTTAAAAATAATTAATAAAATAAAATTGTTTGGTATGGAAAACATCAAATACTTTAATTTAAACCAATAATTTCATTAGGCCAAATCATTCATACACTTGTTTTGAGAAAATATTTATAAAAAAACATATTTGTAGTATAATCATTGTTATTCGAATCAATTGGATATTACATATGTGTAATATGAGGGCAACCCTATATATTGACCTTGTTTACTCTTTTACAATGTCAGAAAAACCGAACTATTGACCATGTTTGAGGAATCTAACGTCTCACCTTACTAAACTAATCGGTAGTTAACCATTTTTAAAATATATAACAACTATTAAAAGATAAAAAAACTAAACAATATAGATATTTATACTTTTATTTGATTTACAACAATATATATACTATATTAATAATCAATAATACACATAAATCCAATATTTAAATTGTTTACAAAAAGAGCCTAAAAGAGTGGTAAAGTGCTAAAAGATGGTTCATTCAATTCAAGTGGCATAAGTTCGAACAATTTAATCTAGAAATATAAATGAGTTTATACACTTTTGAAACTGAACATAAATATTATCTTATACTCGAATAAAATAATAAAATATAGTTTGCAAAAGATCATGTACGGTTTTAATAAAATAAATGCATGTAATTATCTTGTTTAGGGGTGAGTAAAATTCGACTTGAAAAAACTGAATTTTTTTACTCCACTCAAAATTTCATAGACTCGGGTCGAAAAAATTCAAATAAAGTTTGAGTTGTAAAAAAGAAATTCGAATAACTCGAAATTTTTAGTAATTAGTACACCGATTTTTAAGTTCGAATTGAGTATCTCAATTCCGCATGATATATATATATATATATATATATATATATATATGAAAAAATACGAAGAAATATATGTGTATTGTATTTGGATATAGAAATCTGTTTAAATTTGAATCAACATGTTATAACATTGTAAATAATTACAATTAAATTTGTACATAAACTTGAAAACTCGACTCAAATCGAAAAAAAAATTAAATAAAGTTTGAGTCGTAAAATATGACTCGTAAACTCAACTAACTCAATTTTTTTAACTCTACTCGACTCAATCAAACGCTTATCCATAATTCTTTTATTAAACACACGTTGGCATGGAAATGGTGTTGACCTGTTTGGGAACTCAGAAAGAGAGGTAAAACAAATAAACAAAGAACATGAAGAAAGAAAGAAAGAAAGAAAGTGCACTATATTCATTTCTGAAAATTAGTGCTATACACAATATATATATATATATAAATAATCTAACTTGAACAAGAAGAAACACCAATGTCTTTAATGATTTCCTCTTCTGATAACGAAGATGAACAGACGACATTACTATTATTATCATCAGATTTCAAAGAACACTCACATGGAGTTGCAGAAGTCGAAGTATCTTCAGACGAAGACGATAAAGAAGAAGTGTAAAACGACAATGGCGAGCAAGGACTCGATGATGAAACGCCAACCTTTTTCAAAAGCAAATCAACGAAAGCTCCCAGGATATATCCATGGCTGCTTTTACAGTTCGCTTTCAAATACCACCCCAACAGTTCTTCCAGTTTTTCCCACTCTTTTAATCCCTGAGCTTCCACCATTTCTTCCATGGATTCTCTGAAATCTACCAATGGATTCAGAGAATCCATTGACAAGACCGTCGTCGCCTTAAAAGGCGACGGCTCGGTGACATCGGTTGTTAACTTGGCTTCACTCGGCTCGAAGAATAGTCTCTCCGATCTTACTCTTAACCCTTGGATAACTGTCTCGACCGAGTCTACGACTGCAGTCGACTCGGTCGCGGACTCGTCGGAGGCTGTCGAGAAGCTTGGCGACTCCGACGAGTTCAAGAACCATGAGGACTCCGGCGTTTCGTCGGTTCTGAAAGAGTGAGTTCTGGGTTGGTGACACGACGGCCATGGCCATGATGATGAAGGTTTTGGTTTTTCGCCATTGTTGTTCTTGGAGAAGAGAGGAAGCTTCGTTTTCTTCCCCATGTGAGAGGTTTTTTTGTGGTTTTGGTTTTGGTTTTTCACTTTGATTTATGTGACAAAATACAAAAACTTTGGTCCGGTTTGTGTGTTTCAAAGGGTTTAAATGTGTTGGAAATTTGAAGCGAAATCTTTTATGTGGACAATAATGGGTGAGTTCATAGTATATTGGTTTAGTCAAGAGGTAAGAAATTTGATATTTATCTTAACTTTTGATTTTGAATCTTACGAATTGAAAAAAAATATAAAAACAGATTAGTTTGTGCTATTCGAAGACCAAAAGTTTTATCTACTTGTTTTAGAGATTGTTGACCGAAAACTAACATACTTAGACTTTAAAAAAATCTAAATTTTGTATTGATTAAAGTCTAACCTGATTCGATTTTAGAATAATTAAAGTTTAATATAGTTACTCGATATCAAAAGGCATAAACTAGAGGGAAAAATGCAAGTCTAAGTTAATCTTAATAATCTATGTAATTTTTTAATATACTGGTGTGATTATATATAGTATATGCTCATATTTTTCTTTAGCCTTTGGCAACGCGCACACACCTTACACACATAGATGCTCGAACTCAAGTCTACTAGGATGAACATGTTTTCTTTTCTACCGGAACCACTAATTAGGTTCTAATAATCTATGTATTTAAAATGATATATTTATAAATCTAACATGTATTATATAAGTTTTTTATATTTTATATTTGTGTTTATATTATTTTTTGTTTTGTATAATCGAAATAAAACTCTCATTTTGGCTCTTTTATTGTTAGGTGTATTAATTATATCTGCTTCAAAATTTACTACACTACTATTGTTTTGGTTGAAGTCATTTATTGCTATTATGGTACTCCTAGTATTTATTTTGTTTGCTTCAAAAGTACTTCATGGGATATTAATTTTGCATAACCCTAAACCCAGCTAAGAAAATCAATATATTTAACTTGGTTGAGTGAGTTCAGTTTAGTTGACATTATCATTGGTACAATATACACGAAAATATAAAATAAAATATATTTAATCATTCAATATCTTTCTATATATGAACGAGGATGGGATCTAAATAATATATACAAAGCATTAAAATGTATGTTTAAAAAATCTACCCAACATTTAACCATATTTATGTATTTATAGGCTTTAAAGGGTCCTTAGATTATGAACATTTAATCCAAACTAAACCTACTTTTAAGAAACTATTTATATTCTTTTAATATGCTAATGTGATTACATGTAGTATATGTTCATTCTTTTTCTTAAACTTTTAACAATACACACCTTGCGCACACATGTGTTTAAACATCTCTTATGATGAACAACATCTTTTTTTTTCACTGACCCGCTCGTTGGGTTCAAAATACTATTTATATTGAATTTTGAACCATTTATATTGAAATAAAGTATAATAACATTAGTAAAATATATACATAAAAATTAATCAAACAAGCTATCATAAATAGAGTGGTGAAAATTTTGTATACAAGACAATTAATTTCATGTCAAATCTTTAAATAATAATATTCAGTTATTCTATTTAACGATTATATAAAATTTGCATATGAAATAACAAAAACAAGATAAAAATCTCCTGCCCCCTAACCATGCCTCATTCTATGTCTCCTGCCTAAAAATACTTAAAAATTAAATCTCACCCCATAACCCTAATTTTTATATCTTAAACCCCAAACCCCAAATTCTAAAAAATACACCATACCCCTAATTCCCTACATCCTAACCCTAAGCCTCAACCTTAAACCTCAAACCCTAAACTCTAAACCCACTATTTTAAAGTGGGGGCACAAATAGGGGCATACTTTAGGTGCGTATGATTTCCATCCACAAAAACACCGCTATAATAACATTAAAAATATATATTTTTATTCGTTTTTCAACTGAGATAATACTTAATTATTATTGAGATCATCTTGATTTGAAATTTTAAATAATAAATGAAAAAATAGGTATAAAAAGAATTACCCGAAAGTGTATTTGTATTTAAGTCGGGAACATATGAAACATGTACCGTTTGACCTTTTATCTAAACTAATGCAACAATATATATAGTAGTTGAAAAGTAGGATAGCAAACGGTCGTTTTAAAGTTTGTTAGGTATTAAATATGTAAATATATGTGAAAAATCCGTTAATATTAATTAAGCAAATACTATACGATTATACACATATATCTGGGCATTCAATAAAAAAAAGCTTGTAAGAAAAGAAATTAATTAAAGCATTTATTTTTTTATTATGCTGATTTATTTGTGGAAATACCTTTTTAATTTGAAATTTGAATATGGGTGCTCCTAATTATTTGTCTTGTAAATCTTTCAATTACGTGTTGTATGAACCACCATAAACATAATTTGCCCTCAAAAGATGTTAAAAAATAATTGAGAAATTTGCTCTCTTATTGTTGGGCAACTTTTATCTCAAGTTTATATAGAGAGGTGTAGAATCCGTTGCCACAATGTAAAATAATTTAGTTTTAGACAATTTTTATGGAAGAAAATGAATTATTTTCGATTTAAAAGTTTTAATATTAGTTAATCTACCAATCTTAAAAGCGTGCAAAACTAAATAATTTTACACTGTGAAAGTTGATCTTAAAAACACATATTCGATGGACACCTCTCGGATACAAACGAGTCAGTTTTTATTTCTAAAATTTATATTTAGCCACTCAATTAAAAATTTGTAACAAATAGGGCACTCTAAAGTTAAGATTAAAAATGGTTTGGTATAATAACAATTTTAACCTCTAAAATTTATACATTTGATCCAATTAAATTATTTGACCAATTAGAATCTAATTTTAATTTTAATGGTTGTTAACATGTTTGTAATAAAATTTTAATTAAACGACTAAATTAAATTATTTTCAAAAGAAAAAAAATGATATTTATAACTAAACATATAATTGAGTGATGTAAGGTATATTTTACTCCAGAAAAAACTAACTGGTTCCGTAAATTCCAAAACTCAATAAATATGATCCTGTGAAAGTCAATTCAAATTGAGATAAAAGTTAATATGAGAGGCCATAAATTTGTTTGCAAATATTGGGGGTTGGGGACTTGAATGCACTGTAAATATGTTAACTGCTCTTCTTTAATTGAGTGTGCATTTATTTGTAATTTTGGAGGGAAAAGTATTTAAAAATTAAAAAGTGAAAATGAAAACCCAAGTTGAAACAAATATGGTGGCCTATGGAGATGAAATATCATGTGCTTTCCATCTGATTTCTTGTGAACAGATTGGGACCCGATCGAGGGAGACAATTTTTTATATTTCTCATTTCATATTTTTTACTAGTCGGATTGAACTACGAATTATTTATATAGGTGTATAAGTATTACGATAAGATTTTTTTAATTTAATTTATTTCATTGATAATGTTAAAATTTAACGTGAACTTTTGTTCCGTTGGACTTACTGGTATTAATTATGTTATTATAACTTGAAAAAATTTAAACTTTTTTAGTTAGTTAATTATTTGATATACTAATAGAAGTAAAAAAATAATACAAATCAATTTACAAAGTTGTCATACATCTTTATATTTAAAAAATAAATAAAAGTCGATTGAGTTTAGCTCGGTTAGTTTGTTATAGGTATAATATACATGAGGACGTGGAGTCCAGCATGTTTAAGCGCTCAATGTAATCTAAATAGTGTAAACTATTAAAAAACTTACAATTAGTTGTTCTAGTGGGATGATGCGCTAGATTCTATAAGTAATGTCAAGAGTTTTGATATTGACATTGTAAATAGAGTAAATTGGATTGAGAAAATCACCCTCATAACATGCATTTGTATCATCATATCTAAATTAGTCGATCAATAAATTAGTACTGATGATTAAAAGAACTATATATTGAAAAAACAAATAACATCATAAACATCAAATAATAATACCCTCGCCATATTATTTTTTTATTTAATATTGCTGGTCCAATAATTCCCAACCTTATCCATTCAAAATCTAAAACTGAAATGATATATATTTTGTTTTTTACCCCTCTCCACCATGCATCACACAATATTCTTGTGGCTTGTTGCTTTGATTTACTAGGTAATTTTTGTTGCTTTTACTTTTGATATATATATAATTTTTAAACAATCACATGAATCCATTGAATTAAATTCCCCTTCCCCTAGGTTGTAAAATCAATACTGAATAAGAACAAAATTTTCCTTCCCCTGTTCCTAGATAAAAATTGTTCAAAAAATATTCGCCTCTCATTATACTATATTCAATTTTAATTTGCAAGCAGATATATTCTATAGTTTTAATTCTAATCTGATTAAGTTAAATGATTTAATTTGATGGAATTGAAATTATAATTTGTATGTTGAATTTAATGACTAAGTAAATTACTCATTAATTTTAAACTTTATCAATAGTAAATTTAATCTTGACCTCTGTTGATGGATTGCCAATCCAATTTGTTGTGTGGTGTTTTTTTTTGCCCTCCTAATTTTTCAAAAAAATTTATAATTAATCGGACCGGCCCGCGACGCACACCTTGCTTTGATGGATAATCTTTTAGCGAAGATTTTTTGCATATACAAGACCTCAAGCTCGAATAATAATAAAATTATATTTTAATCTTTTAATAATTAGACTTCACTAATTAAATTATATATAAAATTAAAATATAATTTTGAACATTAAATATGTCTAAGTCAAAAACAAAGATTTAACCTACAAGATAGTATCTAATGTTTCATGACTTGGTCAGGAAATTAAAAAAAAATTAGACCACATGTCCCATTAAATTTGTTTAGTATTAATTTTTTAAAAATTAAAAATTTTAAATTTTAACCGTAATTATTTTAAATATTTAAGTTATTTAAATTTTATAAATATATATTTTTAACTACTTGATTGAAAGTTTATAAAGTAATAAGAAGTCAAAGTTTTTAAAAATATTAACCAATAAAATTTAATAGTATAAATATTCAATGAAACATAAAGAGTATATATAATGTTGAAATTTAGGAATTATCAGGCATAATTCCGACATGACAATGTCGTTTTCATAGACAAAGATGTGTCATTATATCCATTGTTTATTATGTTAAATTGTACATTATTTTCCACGATTATTACCTTGGTATACTCCTCATCCATTTATTTTCTACATTGTTGAGGAGATGATGAACTTGAATAGAGGTGTTTATGTATAGAGTCAAATTGAAAATTAATTTTAAAAAATTGAGATTTAATTATACTCGATTTGGCCAAAATATCCATTATGTATTTCAAAAACAATAAAATATTTTTTTTTAAAATTCTATATTAATATTATATATATATTTTAAATATGCTGGTGTGATGCTAGGGTAGCATCTGTTAAGGGTGTTCGCGGTTAACCAAAATACTATAACGGTTAACCTATAAGTTATGTTCTTAGTGCAAAAGTTATATGTTCTTAAAGATATGCATTACTAGTGCTCAAACTCAGATTCAAGGGATGATAAACATCTACCTTTACCACCAGGACATAAGGGAATGAGCCCATTTTATATATTTTTATAATTAAATTAAATAAAACATATTTTTAAAATTTTAAATTAATTCAGGCTAAACCAAGTGGCAGACCGACTTGCGGACCAAAATATTTTTGCTTCAATCCATTGATAGGTGTCTAAATTCTTGAATAAAGAATTTTTTTTTTGAATTAAAGAGAACTCAGAGCTTAGAAATTATAGCTGAGCATATCTTCGATAAGGAGGACCATTAGAATTTCGATCCAGCAACAACTAAACCATCTCTGGTGCTGAAGTAAATAGTGAAAGCTCATGATGCAAGGAAAAAGAAAACCTAGACATGGCATCCGCCGCCATATTGCATTCGCGAGGAATTCATTGGAAATCAACATCCCATCCACGACCACGAATCGAATCAATAGCTTGAATTAGAGGCAATGAGCCGCAATCCATTGAAACATGATGTAATAGACGCAGGGCATGGGCACAGTCTGATTGAACTTGCAACCTCTCAATCCCTTGCGACCAAGCAACTTGGAGGCCAATGAGAATGCTCCAAAGCTCGGCATGCAAAGGCGAAACGATTCCAACAAACTTGTGATATCTAACCACCCAATCACCATCTTGTCCATGGATAACTCCACCAGCAAAATCATAGCTTGAAATTGATGCAACCGCAGCATTTGTAATGAGAGCAAAGTGTTACCGACTCACTTTTTGAGATCGAGTCTGCCGCACCCATAGAATCTAAATTCCGCGCACCACGCGCATCACCCGACCGAGGGACACAAAGTGCTGCTGTTTCCACGCACCAAGGGGCCATGCACAACGCCCTTGGTGGTGTCCGCGCCCAAGACAACCGAGCTGGGCCTATTTCTCCGCACCATGGGGCCTTGTCTAGCACCCCATATGCTGCCCACAAGCCTTGCACCCGAGGGGGCCCAACACACGCACCCGAGGGGCCTTTGCCACGCACCCTCCATGCCGGCCAAGGCATGGAGCCCGAGCCCGCACCCGATGTGCGCACAATGGAGACCAAGTCTGCACACGAGGGGGCCTTACTATCCATCCTTCATGGCGCCCAAGTCATGAAGCCCGAGCCCGCACCCGACGTGCTCACCAAGGAGGCCGAGTTCACACACGAGGGGGCCTTGCCTTACACCCTTCGTGCCGGCCAAACTACGAAGCTCAAGCCCGCACCCGACGTGCACGCCTATGAGGCCGAGTCTGCACCCGATGTGCGCGCCAAGAGGCCTAGGGGATTGCCATCCGCATTGCCCACACCCCTAGGGCCCGTTTTAGCACCCAATGTGCTAAAGAGGAGGTTTTGGAGTCAAGATCCGGGCCACACCAAGCCCAATCCGCCCAAGCATCCAAGACCAAAGCTAAGGTGTCATCTTTGGACCAACGCACATGGAAAGGTATCTTCCATGGAGACTATTCGAGGAAAGCTTCCATCCTTGAAGCCACATTTGAGGAAACAAGCCAATGCCACCAAGACTATGATGTCATTGAGCAGTTATCTTAGACAACTATGTACTAGAGTGATTTAGTTGTCATGTATAGTTGATTCTCTTTGTAAGACTCATCCATAGCCATTGGATCGAGCCGATCGTAGCCATTAGATGGAGGGGGCCAAGGCTATAAATAGGAGCCTTCCCCAACCATTGTAATCACTCTACATTCACTACATTTCTCATTTCTTTGTTTATTAATAGAAGAGGGCTCGAGTACTCTTTTCTCCTCATCTAGGCTTAGGAGGAGTTTTTAACGAGGCTCGTTGCTTTATAAATCCCTTGCCTCTTTCCTTTTGCCTTGCTTAGCCATCACCCATATATTTTCCAAAGCTCCTGCACAGCACATTCTAAGCACATCCGCTTAGCTTTTCAAAGGCTTACTTAGTCCCCGGCCTAAGATCGTCGACTAAGGCCGCACGGGCTTGCGAGTCGAAATCTAGCCCCGTGACAAGTGGTATCAGAGCGAATTCCGATCCTATCCGAGACGAGATGGCGCGAGAAAGAAGGAGGGACGTTGCGACAAAGAAGGACGTGGAGTCACCAAAACTCTCGTTTGAAAGCGAGGTAAGTAAATCACGTTTGAATAGTGTTTTTACTAATTCATGGTATTGTTCTCTTTGTAGAATCAACCATGATGTTGAAGACTGCCCAAAGAGGAGGCCGTCGAAATGCTGGAGGTGTGGATTGCCACACGATTCTTTCCAATGCCCGCACAAATTCAAGCAGTCCGAGTTACGGGACGAGTCCGACGAGATCGAGGCTTTGAAGCTTGATACGAAGTGCAATGTGCTACCATTTGGTATGGTAGAGGCGTTCGAGGAACATGTCTTGCCCGATGAGATCGAGGCCGTAAAGCTTGCTTCCTTGTTCGGTGAATCACCTAGTTTGGTGGTTGTTGGGGCGTCAAAGTTCGATAGCGCAACTTTGATTAAGGAAAGGGTGCAAAAGTGCAACGAGTCCACATATTACGTGGAGTATTCCAGCGACGAAGATGACAAGTCATCTTGTGATTCAAGTGAAGTCGAGAGTGACTTCGAGGAGGAAGAGCCTACGTTTGTAGACGTAGTGTTTCCCAATGCAACACTAAGTGCACTAGTAGATCCGAGTGCACAATCGTTGATCGTGTCCGAGCGAATTGCGGAGACGTTAAACCTTCAAGTTGAGAAGGTAAATAAAGAATTTGACAGAGTCAACTTTGGTTATGCGCCAATTGTGGGAATCGCGAAAGATGTGTACGTTCAAATCAACAACTTTCGAGACACAATAACTATCACGGTAATGTCTTGTCGTTTTCTTGGAGAAAATGAAATTGTTCTTGGTTTATCTTGTTTGGAGCAAATTAATTCACTTGATTTGCCAGAATCCGATGAAGAAGGTTATGCAGGTTCAACCAAGATAGACGACAATGATGAATCCATGGAAGAATCCATGAGAGTTTCCGACACAACGGAACAAGTCTTTGATGAGATCAAGGACGTGAAGGCATTCGAAGTCCATACCTTCGCAAATGCCAACTTCATTGAAGGAATCCTCTTAGAGAAGGGAGTTCCGATTGCTCAAGAGTGTCGAGTGCTCGACGAGTCCGAGAAGAGTCAACCGGATCGTGACAGAGAGCTTATCGCAGCCGTGCATTGCTTGCACATTTGGAGACAACACTTAAATGAGTCGAGGTTTGATGTCTTTTCCGAAAATCAATTAGATGATTATTTTCTAACCCATGCCAAGTTGTCTTCTAAGCAGGTTCGTTGGGAGAAAATCCTTGCAAAGTTCGACTTTGCTTGGAAATGCAACCCAAGCTATTCGAAGGAAGTAGCCAATGCCTCAAGCCGCGGGTATAAGGTAAGGCATGCTACTTGTCCGCCAATGAGCAAGGTGGACCATGAGAACGAAGACGGGAAGTCTTCGGAACCGCCAAAGAGTAAAGTGGTTCAAGAGATGAAGTACCCATCCGAGCCATCCGAGTTTGATGAAGTGTTTCAAGAGCCAGCCGAGTTTGGTGAAGTAGATCAAGCCGATGAAGATGAGCTAGCACTTTTCCTTGAGGAAGTGCAAGCCGAGTTCGATGAGTGGACGAATTCCATGGACGAGTGGCATGAATCCATGGAATCAAGCACCGTGATGCCCAAGCCCATTGAAGAGGGGCCAAACCATGCCAACACTTGCCTTGGGTATCGACAAGGCAAAGTGGAACAAACCGACGAAAAGGACCTTGAGTTCGAGGTAAGTGATTCTTTATTTAAAGAATCCCTTCTAACCAATTGTCCTTTGGATTTTTGTAGGCATCCTACGAGTTTGAGTGAAGATCCAAATCAAGACGTGGGGCGAGAAGTCATCCTAGTCGAACCATGCGACAATGATAACAAAGAATCGAGCGACGAGGTAAGTGATCCAATTTTTCAATTGAATTCGGATCTAACTTGTTGTGATTCTGTTCGCAGGTTGCTTGCTATGCCAAGCAAGGAGCCGAGTGATGTAGTAGTTGGAACAAGCCGAAAGAATCCAACTTTCATCCATGACAAGAAACGAGTGCTAGAGAGCACTGAAGTGGGGATACTTCAAGACCCTGCCATCATCACTTGCCTTGAGTATCGAAAAGGCGAAGTGACCCAAGCCAACAAGGACTTTGTGTCCGAGGTGAGTAAGTTAAATTATTTTGATGATTTAAGACTAACTTACTCTGGTTTTATTTTCAGACCGCCGATGCGATCGAGCCAAGCACAAAGCAAGGTGAGACCAACCATCGAGACGGGCCAATCGTCAAGGCACAAAGGCCTTGCATTTTGGACGGATCATCCCAAAGCCGAGGATGATCGAGAGTTTGCCAATGAGAGGCAATTGTTTGAGGACCTAGTTCCCTTATCCAAGCGGGAACGAGACGATGAGCCGGGGTCGTTCAAGAACAAGGCGACCGAGCCTCATCCTTACCAATCGACGAGGACGTCGATAGCTTCAGTGTGGGAGAATGTTACCGACTCACTTTTTGAGATCGAGTCTGCCGCACCCATAGGTGCTAAATTCCGCGCACCACACGTATCACCCGACCGAGGGACACAAAGTGCTGTTGTTTCCACGCACCAAGGGGCCATGCACAACGCCCTTGGTGGTGTCCGCGCCCAAGACAACCGAGTTGGGCCTATTTCTCCGCACCATGGGGCCTTGTCTAGCACCCCATGTGCTGCCCACAAGCCTTACACCCGAGGGGGCTCAACATACGCACCCGAGGGGCCTTTTCCACGCACCCTCCATGCCGGCCAAGGCATGGAGCCCGAGCCCGCACCCGATGTACGCACAATGGAGACCAATTCCGCACACGAGGGGGCCTTGCTATCCATCCTTCATGGCGCCCAAGTCATGAAGCCCGAGCCCGCACCCGACGAGCTCACCAAGGAGGCCGAGTTCACACACGAGGGGGCCTTGCCTTACACCCTTCGTGCCAGCCAAACTACGAAGCTCAAGCCCGTATCCGACGTGCACGCCTATGAGGCCGAGTCTGCACCCGATGTGCGCGCCAAGAGGCCTAGGGGATTGCCATCCGCATTGCCCACACCCCTAGGGCCCGTTTTAGCACCCAATGAGCTAAAGAGGAGGTTTTGGAGTCAAGATCCGGGCCACACCAAGCCCAATCCGCCCAAGCATCCAAGACCAAAGCCAAGGTGTCATCTTTGGACCAACGCACATGGAAAGGTATCTTCCATAGAGACTATTCGAGGAAAGCTTCCATCCTTGAAGCCACATGTGAGGAAACAAGCCAATGCCACCAAGACTATGATGTCATTGAGCACTTATCTTAGGCAATCATGTACTAGAGTGATTTAGTTGCCATGTATAGTTGATTCTCTTTGTAAGACTCATCCATAGCCATTGGATCGAGCCGATCGTAGCCATTAGATCGAGGGGGGGCAAGGCTATAAATAGGAGCCTTCCCCAACCATTGTAATCACTCCACATTCCCTACATTTCTCATTTCTTTGTTTATTAATATAAGAGGGCTCGAGTACTCTTTTCTCCTCATCTAGGCTTAGGAGGAGTTTTTAACGAGGCTCGTTGCTTTATAAATCCCTTGCCTCTTTCCTTTTGCCTTGCTTAGCCATTACCCATATATTTTCCAAAGCTTCCGCACAGCACATTCTAAGCACATCCGCTTAACTTTTCAAAGGCTTACTTAGTCCCCGACCTAAGATCGTCGACTAAGGCCGCACGGGCTTGCGAGTCGAAATCTAGCCCCGTGACAAAAGCCACCTGCTAATGGAGGTTGCCATTTCACTGTCTTCATTTGCCTAACTTCACGATGAAGCTCCCCCTACTTGAATCAGCAAAGTGAGATGACCAAGCTAGACTTAGCCTATACATATCAGGCAAAGACATGCACGAGCCAGTAAACACAAAATCACAACGCCTCCTCTAAACTTGCCAAAGAAAATAGGAAAAAAAAATAATTTCACGGTTGTTCAATAACACCCATATAGCATGTAAAACAAACATTACTAATAATCTAAGGATCAAGGGGTAGATCAAAGAAAATCAATAAATTATCACGCGATATAAGTGTGCTGCCAAAGAGATCTAATTGGAGGGCAGTCCCAGAAATTATGAATGACAGTCTCCCGACAGCAACCACAACATGGACAAGATGAATCACTAGTAAGACCACGATGCATCCGCTCATCATTAGTCATCAAACGCTCTCTAAGAGCAAGCTATAAAAATGTCTGAACGCGTTGCGGAGCCGACAAAGACCAGATGCGACTCCATTTAATATCTTTATCGCTCCAAGTATTTCTCACTAAAAACTCATACCCCGAAGCTAGAGAAAAGACACCCAAGTTGATACCATTCCAAGCTATATGATCACGACCAGCTCCCAAAGTTAGAGGCAAAACACCTACATTGTGAGATATAATTTCTCTCGAGAATAAAGACTCAAACCTTGCAAAATCCCATTGGCCTTCTTGAGTAATAAAATTTTTAAAACCCAGTTAATTCACGCATGATGAAAAAAATGAATCCAAGAAAGCAAAGGTCCCAAACTCGGAACCCAATTATCAGTCCCCATATTAACAAGCTCACTATCACCCAAAAGCCAGAAAATTCTTTCCCTTACCAAGTCCTAAGAAATTAATATTGCGCGCCATAGAGGCGAGCAAACAGAGCATGAAATCGACAACAGACAAATAGACAACATGCGATACTTTTGCCTCAAGGCCAACACCCACATATATGTCGGCCGATAAGCCAATGCAAAGGCAAGCTTTTGCATAAAAGCCTCGTTCAGATCCCTTGCACGTGAAATGCCAAGGCCACCACGACATAGAGGCTGAGAAATAGTTCCCCAATGAACTAAAGAAGGCTTTTGAGAAGCTGCCGTATAACCCTAGATAAAATCACGCACAAGCTTATTAATTTTCGAACAAATATTCGCGGGCAACTTTGTAGTTTGCATGAAATACGCTGGAATGGCCACCAATACAGATTTGGCTAAAGTGATGCGACCAGCCAACGAAAGGAACATACTAGCCCACCCATTCAGCTTCTGCCACATTCTTTCGATGATGAACTCAAAATCCGCACAACGAATTCGTTGATAGAGAACAGGTACACCTAGATAAACACCCAAATTCATGGTTTCCTGATATCCAAGAGACGCACTAACAACTTGTCGGATAACAGGATCAATATTAGTGGAGAAGTAAACCCGCGTTTTATGTGCATTAACCTTGTGTCCAGAGAAATAACCAAACTCAGACAAGATAGACGATATAATTGTAGCTTGTTCAACCATGGCCTTAGCATAAAGGATAAGGTCATCTATAAAAAAGAGGTGTGAGAACGGAATGCCATGACGAGCCATCCGAAAAGGCACCCAATCTTCGGAACTAACCGCATTTCGAATGGCATGAATGACCCAATCGTTCCATAGTTAGGACAAATAAGTAAAAAGAAAACGAATCTCCTTGTCTAACTCCACGTTCGGGAGAAAAGACCGTAGAGAGTGAGTCATTCCATTGAACTTGAAAAGAAGAAGCTAAAACACAGCGCATTATAAGTTGAATAAAAAGTGGTGGAAAACCTGCATCAAAGAGTGTCTCTTGAATAAAAATTTTGATATTTGATTGAAAATAGTTTAATTTTACCTGGTATAATTTGATTTAATTTCATTGTAGTTAAAATCTAAGCCTTATTATAAAAATTGCATTTTTAATAGTGGAATGATAAATTTAAATTACATATGTTTTAATGAACACATTAAGCTTTAAATAAGGTTTTTTAGATGCCAAAGAATGTTTTTTTTTTGCTTTTCATTGCTCATTTGTCATATTATGCACAAAAATCATTTTTATAAACTTTCTTGTTAAGAGTACAAATACATGTGCCATTCAACATTTATACAACATAAATTTGGCCCTTGGCTTAGTTGGCTATATTTTGAACATTCTACATGTCATTTCAATCCTTTTCATATCCTATTCATATTTAATAATCATATCATATCTGAATTCACCATCCGGATTTTCGACCTCACATCACAATCAAATTTGGACCATATGTCAATGTCACCATCTTAGGGCACCCAAATTGCTAGACATTTGACCTGCAATGGAAAAGATTCCAATCCAAGGTCAATTTTTATGGTTTCTCCTTTGTTCATGGAGTTATCATATAAGTGAACCATGTTCAACAATTTGGTCACTTGGGAGACCCCTTGGTAGCTAAGCTTCATGGTCCAAATATCTAATTTCAAATCTAGTAAGTGGGAAAAACTCATTCATACCTGGAAATTTCGAGAAAACGATACATCCGAGTGCGAGTAACATAAATAAAGACCATAGTGTTCATTGAACCGATGAAAGGTAACCGGCCTAACTCATTCATACCTATCTTAAGGAATGATCATGATGAATCAGAGAGCAACCCAGAAGCAAAAATGGTGCTGATGCTGCAAAGAAAGCAGCCAATGCAAACCATGGACAAATAGCATCCATGAAGTCACCGAATTTGCAGAATATACCATCCGACTTCGCTCTCACTCTTTATTTCTCTTAATGTACCGATATCCAACACAGTGTCCGATGCATTCATGTCCAAACACGGTTATAAGATGTGATCCTTCGAAGACTCACCAAACATACAGAAAAAAAAAACTTTAAAAATCGAACCTTCCCGTATCAGGCGCGCCCTTGTATACAACACTCACATCACAGTACTAGTAACATAGATACTATCAGTGAAAGAAAGAAAACCTGATGGCGCCGACAGTCAAATCGTAAGTAAACTTCCAAACTGGAGGCAATGCAAGCTCTTACAGCCACACAGTTTAATCCAGCATACATAAGATCAACCATCAAAGTATAATCATAATGAGATAGAGTTTATATATTTGGGAGACGGGAGTTAAAGATAATATTCCATAAGGAAATGCCTTCCATTGGTTAGATTACATGACTCGAATGCAAAAAAGCTGAGCATGGAGAACAAGCAATCAACTGGACTGAAGCAACAATCATAAAAGCACATACCCTACAAGAGCATGACCCTTACTACTGCCGCTCCACTCGTGCATTCTTTCCTCCACCTATAAAAACCTCATAGGAATTCCAGAAAATAAAAAAAATGTAGCAAAATAGAGGTTAAAAACAGCCATTTTCAGTGGTGTGAACATGAATGGCTCCATAGCAGTGTCCCTGAAGGTGCAAGCCTTAACTTGAATGGTTCTATAGCAGTGAGGGTAACACATTAATCAAAGTATGATCACTTGAGGAACATTGCAGAAATTTCACAAATCTGGAGACATGGATTATGAACCCTAACAGTTAGGCCATCCTCCCTGCTTGCCATTGTTTACAGTGCTTCTAGGATAGGTATACTCTTACATTATCTTCTCAGCTCTAGTTTTAATCTTTACTCATGCCATTTCTCTCAATAGGAAAAGAACCGAAAACAGCTAGGAACTATACTCAATGAGGAAAGTCCCCTTAATATTCTTCAGTGGCAAACTACACTGAGATGGTAAGTATAACAAATTCATTTTTGTCCACTTGACATTATACTTGGTTCTTGATATGTATTTATCCTTTAGGTCAAAGATGAACAAAGAGAATCCTTTTCCCCTCTAAGAATCCTATTCTACACAACAAGAAGCTTGAAGTACTGCCAGCCAAATTCTCATCCAGGTTACTTGGGGAACTTTAAGTTGATAACTGCATCACACAATTAACATATTCTAGCAGATTCAAAAGCCAAGGAAACCACTATGATATTCTCTCACAGGATGCCTAAACAAGGAAAACAGCAATTGACCATATTCTAACCCCGAAATTTTCTATCCTTATGCCAAGGACCGTCTTCTGGCTAAACGGTCTAAACTGCAACTTTGTTATTGAACTGAGTTTCAGAATCTTATAGTTGAAACCATAAGTTTTATTTAACTTTGAATACCAACAAAAGCTTTTGATCTTCTCAATAAGTTAAAACAGAAACAGAATGAACAACAGTTAGTTCAGCTCTGCAAATTAAATCACCAGAAAACACTTTTTAAGCTTCAATCTGCCGAATTTCGCATCTACTACTCTCAGCAGCCTTTGGCATTATCAAATTGCGAAAGCTAAAATTTCAAGTCATCCTTTTCTCTTCCTTCAAAGTACAAAGTTTCATTCAAACAAACTAATAGAAATTTTGAACACACAGATAAAATTCTCACTTTCATGCCCACCCCCAAGCAGTAAGCTAAACTCATCTTTCGACCACTAATGGTGTAATACAGAAGAAGTTTACAAATTTCACCTTGTCACGGACACCAATGTAAACCATCAAATGCAATGCAAGGTCCAACTTTAACTCACAGAACAGCCTAAGTCTAATCAAATGCTTTCTCTTGCCGTTTCTTACAATTAAAACACAGCTCTAACCAAAATAAAAAGCAATAACACAGATTTGCAACATGGAGAAAATGTGAGACTAGAAGTATTAAACTGAACTACTTTTAGTATTGATGATTGATCAATAACCCAGAAAGTTTGGCATAGATCTAACTTGCCGAAAGAATCTACAAATGCAATGAGATTTCTTTCAAACAAGAAGCGATGAAAAGAAGTTCACTAGAATTCAGATTGAGTCAACTTCTAAACCATAAAGAACATTGGCATACTTCTCAATCGGGTCCCCCTTCCCGAAATACCTTTTCTTGACCTCCAACCAAGCGTGCAACGTCAACAAGCTATCGGAACCGGCCTGATGACTCTTCCCAATTACACGCTTCACCCCCATTGCTTTAGACGCCCGGTCGAGCCCTCCATACAGCCCAGCACAGAATCTCATCAAGTGTTTGACGTCGTAGACTCTCTCTCCAAAGAAAACTCGCACGAATTCCAAGAAGCCAGTGAGTTGGTCTGGTAATAACTCACTGGCTAAGCATTTCACGAGGTATCCAAAATCGTATGCACAGTGGAAAGTCACCCAAGTTACGGTGTCGTTCAATACAAGTCCCGATGACATCATCAGTTCCGCGAACCGACCCGACTCGATCCCAAGTTCCCGATTCTTCTCGAAATCTATGCCTTGACGACGGAGAAGCTCGACAGAATCGTGCGCGTGGACATCATTCGCGACATCGAAATCTCTGAAATTGAATTCCCAAATGAACTGGTTTTCGGTGCCGAGATTTGGTAAATTACCGTGGGCGTCCGATAAAGTGAGGCCGACTTGGATGAGCTTCAGTGACTCGACGTTGGCTTTGAGGCTTTGGTAATGAGCGTCAACTGACCGGACGCCGCCTCCGTCGTACCGGAAGACAATGCCGGGAAACTCCGTGTCCATTGAAATGATCGGGAAACTGTCGATTATGGATCTGATTATCTCGAATTCGGACTCCAAATTTTCAGACCAAACGGATCGGATCACGATCCGCTCTCGTGCAATTGGCGGTTCGTCCGACATTTTTTGGATCTTTCTCAAAGAAAATCGTCGAAATTTATATCAAGAGAACAAACTGATCCTCTGATTTTTCCCTTTCATGCGATTCAAATCCTCTGATTTCGATTACTTTTTTGTTTAAGTTTTAGGGTTCGAATTTGGGGAAAGACGGTATTTATAGAGTGGCGGTTGATTTTAAAAAATTTGAATTTAAATTAATGATTTAAGTCATTAGAAATTTTGAAGGAAGATATGCAATAGGTATTATTAAGCCTTGTTTTTTTATCGCTCGTTTAACTATATTTATGGGTTTAATTATTTCAGAGGTTCTCAAACTTTAAAAAAAAAATCAATGTGTGAATTTTTCAGTGACTCTTAAACTGAGAAAAATTAATATAACCTTTTTACCAACAAAAATCATCATTAACATTATGATTCGAGCACGAGATATATCTGCATTGAGCTATTTTGAGTAGGGTTATTTGTTCGGCTCAATTTTTTATAAGGCCAAATTTGAATAAGGATATGATGAATTTTGATCGATCTAAAATCTAGTTGTATATATATTATTCAAGGATTACATTATGAGTTGATCTGAGTTAAACTTTGATAAGATAATTTTTAATTCAGATCGTATCGACATAAATGAAAATTTTAATAATATGTTGTAAATGTATTTTATCATTTAACGAATAGTAAATGAGATATAAGGGCTAAAATGGGCCAGAAGGTGAAAAAATGAAGAAAAAAATATTTGCTGATTGAAAACCTTACATGGGATGAACAATGAAACCTAAACAGTTATTGTTGGCTATTCATGTGATTTGTATTAGGGGTGTGAAAAATATTTGACCAATTGATTTAATTTGTTTATTCATTTATTTGATTTGAAATTTTAGTTATTTGATTTGTTTTTTATTTTTTGAATAATTCGGATTGGGTATTCAAAAATTTCGACCAGATACGGATAGTTATTTCACATTCAAATCGAATATCCGATTATCCGAATAATTAATTTTTTTATAGATATGAATCTTGTTATATTCGATATTTTTACTTGTTATATATGAAATTTTGAAATTACCATGGATACAAATATTTTTATATTCAATAATTTGTTAATTATTATATTCAAAAACCTAAAATTTTCATGGATATGACCGCCAAATTAAAAAGAAATATTTAAATCAAGTCATAAAATTTAAATAATCAGATATCCAAATATCAAATTTTTTTAATTCGAATATAAGTCGTTAAAGCCCATTTATGATTTTTTTAATCTGCCTGTTAGACCTGTCCAAGGTCCACTCATAGACGTGGACACGTGGTCCATCTGATTTTCGGAGTGCATTCACTTTAATCACTAAAATTAAAATATTTTTATCATAATTATTAAAATTTTAATTATTTTTAGGGTAAACTAACTCAATGACCACCATACTATGATAAATGTATTAAAATGATCACATTAAAAAAATTGACTCAATTAAACCACAAAACTATTTAAATGATATCAATGTGACCACCGAGCATTAAAGGTTAACGGAAGGGTGATGTGGCAATTAAAAAAAATAAGGGTATAATTACACATTTGGTCCTTATTACTTATACACTCTATCAATTTAGTCCTAATTATTTAATTTAGTCCTAATTAATTATTTGGTGACACGTGTCATCACCTGATTGGAGGGGGAAATTAATTAATTAAATTGAATAAAAACAATTAAAGTCCTCTAATAAGGTGGTGACACGTGTCACCAAATAATTAATTAGGACTAAATTAAATAATTAGGACTAAATTGATAGAGTGTATAAGTAATAAGGACCAAATGTGTAATTATACCTTTATTTTTTAACTGCCACATCACCCTTCTGTTAACCTTTAATGCTCGATGGTCACATTGATATCATTTAAATAGTTTGGTGGTTTAATTGAGTCGATTTTTTTAACGTGGTCAATTTAATACATTTACCATAGTATGGTGGTCATTGAGTTAGTTTACCCTTATTTTTATTATGATTATTGGTATTTAAAAAATAGGGTTAACTATTGGGATGATCACTTATGTTTACTCCTAGTACAGAGTTGGTCACCGATTTTTTTAAAAAAATTAATAATGTCACTTACGTTTTTAATCTGTAAATTTTTTGTCAATGAGACGTTTGTCGACGTTAAACTTAAACGGACGGCTGATCCGACACAATAAAAAAAGATAAATTACTTAAATAATTCTTAAATTATTACTTTACTTCTATTTTGACCACTAAAATAAAAATAATTTTATACTTTTACATTTAATCCTTAATATTTATAATTTTTTTTATTTTTTCTTTCCCCCGCCATCTTCATTATCCTCGTTAAAAAGGTTTGGGGTTTGATAAGTATGTTGATGGATATTGAAAACCAACAATCTTTTTTTTTTCAACTTTGAAGACGAGAAAAAAAAGATAAAAGAACTTACCGGTAAGAAAACATAAACAACCGATTAAATCCATTTAATAATCACAGTTAATATATTTGGCGCTGAGTGTTCATTTCTTTGAAAATGGAAACACACATGGAATAGTTTTAAATGTTAGTTTTTGCTCATTTCTTGTACTTTGGAGGAGAGTTTGAATGTTAAACCAGAATTATCCAATTTTTATTGGATAAGCTTCTGCAAGCGTTCAATCATGGAGGGTGTGAGATAGTTGCTCCAGTCTCCAACTTTTTCTTTCCTAAAAAAGTCTTTGTGTGGAATCCCAGTACTAACATGGAAACCCTTCTTGTTCACTTCCAGTTCCTCCAATTTCTCAAAGCTACAAATTTTTGCTATTTCTTAAATAACACCTTGTTTCTCTTCATCTTCAGTGAAAGGAACTCCTAAGAACATGGCCAAGTGTTTCAACTCAGAATTGATGTCTTCCTTAAGATCTTTGTATTTCAGAAACAGTACCTTGTCGGGGTTTTCTTGTCTTGCATTCCAGTACTCCAATACATGATCAGAAAACAGTCAATGTGTAAGAATACCACGACAGAACATGTCAAAAACTTTGTCTAGTGAGAGGGACTCTTGGTTTTCTGCTCGAAGCTTGTCGGTGAAAAGCCAACATATCCACGGGGTTTCTGCATATGTAAACAATCTTACATTTGGAATCTTTAATGGAAGTTGGCAAAGAAGCATGCGGAAGGTGGGTGGCAAAAAGCCTTGGCTTGTAAACACAAATGTTTTAGAGATCGGAACAAGGATTGTTCATGTAAACACCATACTCCAACTGACGAACCAGTTGTTGAGGAGTAGAGGTGAGCAAGGGGTGTTCAATTTCATCGCTTGCAAACTAGGTGCGGTACACAGTGGAGAAAGTCAAGGCGGTCAAGTGGTAGCACATTATGGGAAACTGGCGACCATAACATCATAATCAAATGCTTGGAAATGTTTCCGGAAAGAAACCACAGGTTTTAGAGCAAATAAGAAAGTAAAATTATGCAAATTATTTTTATTTTGGTGGTCAAAATAGAAGTAAAATAATAGTTTAGGGACTATCTAAGTAATTTATCTTTTTTTATTGTGCCAGATTAGCCTCCCATTTAAGTTTAACGGCAACAAACGTCTCAATGACCAAAAGTTTACAGATCGAAAACGTACGTGACCTTACTGGTCATTTTTAAAATTCGGTGACCAACTTTGTACTAAGGTAAACATAAGTGATTATCCAAGTAGTTAATCCAAAAAATAATAACGTAGCACGTTAAAGTATTCTTTTCAAAAAGATCTCTGATTTTTCAAATTTAAATTGTCATCAAAGACAAAATTCAATAACAAAGCCATTATCGATTAATTCCAAGAATAAAAAAGATTTATTTGCCTAAAACGTTAACATAACTTGGTTTCAAGCTAACCAAAACATTAACAATGGCAAAGCGAAAAGTTTTAATTTTTAGTTTTAATTCACCACCATTAATCATCAAATAAATTTAAAATTAAATCATATTAATCTTATGACAAAAGAAATCTTTCCCCACCATTGAGATTGACCGATAATCATTACATTTATCGGAATCTTGGTCTTGATGGTGATTATAAATTTGAAAATTAAAATTTTTATATCGAGAGAACCTTTAATGTTTCACGTTAGCATTTTTAACGCTAATGACCGTAATGAAATTGAATTAAAAGTTTATTTATTGTAATGCTTTTTTTACAACCAAAGTTAATATGTCCTAAAAGTTTAGTGACTAGTTGTGTAGGTTGCCTAAATTGATACTACTTTCTAGAGTTGTATTTTTTTAAAATTGCACAAAATTTTATTGATTTATTAATGTTTAAAAAAACCGAGTGGATATGTTTTTAAAAAATGGATTGAGTGTTAGAAGACCACAACAAACAGCTTCTATTATTCTCCATCTTGAAACGAACAAGCCTACTCTTATTCGCAAATATGAAGTTGATGAGTTTAAGTCTATAGCACTTTAGAGGAAAACGAAACATGCCATGCTTAGCTGCCCTATCAAAAAGTCTGTATAAAATATGGGGGAAAAAGAGGTCCCCTTGTCTCAAACCCCTCGCTTTGAACAAAATCTAGCCAAATATTACACAAAAATCATTTCTCTTGCGGCGTGCTTTCACCATTATTTTTTATGGGGCAATTTTGGGTGAAAACCCCCTTTTTAATTAATATTGGGAAAATAGCTCCTAAAAATTATTATTTGGCAAAATGACCCCCAAACTTGCCAGGTCGGCAGACCTCGCGTTGTGTAGGACGCGAGGTACGACATCGCGTTCTGCACAACGCGATTTTAGTCGACGTGGCATTCATGTCCGTGTTAACGGTTTCACAGTACCTCGCGTTCTGCAGAACGCGAGGTCCCCGAGAAATTGAAAAGGCGGCTGGAATATATCGCATAGACCTCGCATTCTGTAGGACGCGAGGTCTGTGCATTTCCAGCCTGAACAACAATGAAAAACAAGTGTAAGTAGGCCTGTTCGAACCCAATTTCGAGCGTGTAAATGGTATATTTTTAGCGATCATCGAGTTTGGGGTTGTAGTACTGAAAATTGTCTATCGTATGATACCAACATGGTTAATTTCCGTCAATTATACAATGATTTAAAATGGCTTCGAAAACACTATGCCATCATATTTTTTTATTGAAGTTGCATTTCAACTAATGTCGATTTTCGGTTTTTATTAAAAACAAAAATTAAATAAACATTATAAAGTTTAATTATAATATGCAAACAAAATTATAATACGACATTATAAAATTTAAAAGTGTTTTACATAAATATTAAAAACATAAGTAGAAAACAACAAAAAAAGACTAAAAATGCCTATGTCCACCCGTTCCGCAGTCGGGTGGATGACGCTCACGATCTGGATACCTCCTGTTTCCATCGTGTGGTGGTCTCTGGTCCCTATCATCCTAACCATCCTGCGCGATCTGCGGATCTGTGCTGGGCCGAGGCAGGGAGTAAAACAAACTACCTATCGGCGTACTCTTCACAATCGGAAACCCATACTGAGGTGGATAATCGATAAGCATAAGGTCAGTCGTGGGCGTATGGGGACGATAGGCATCAGTGGAGTCGTACTGGGGTGGAGGCATCGTCTGTTGGAAAGTCTATGGACCGCTATGCAATGGTGGGGCAGAAGATGATGCCCTTGGAGTGTCATATCGTGGTCTCGGACCGCGCTGCGTCGACTGCCTCTGGGTCTGCCTCTGGCTCTGGGTCTGGCTCGCTCGCCGGCTCCCGCGTGGGCGGTTTTAGGGTTGCTGGGGAAGCCCTGCTTCGCGCTCGGCCGGAGTAAGGATATGTGGCATCCCATTATTGCTATACCACTTGTCATAATTGAAAGTGACCGAAGGACCCCCTACCATAATTGGTTGGAGAAACTCTAGGCGTCTGAGAAATCGTTGAGCCCAAAGTGCTATCCAGATAGCGTGGTGCTCGGCCCAGTCAACCTCCGTCTTCCCCTGACGCGTAAGATTGTGGAAGGAGTCCATATTTTGCGGAGGGGGTGGAACATTTTGGACGTACCCGAACTGTCGGAGTACCCTATCCGTAGAATGCCACACGCAAATTTCGTAGTTCAGCAGCGGCACGACGAAAATCCAAAGGTCTCGCTCTTGCACAATATCTGCTGGAGTAATGTCGCGAATCTTCTCTGAATCGTAGGGCGTCCACACGAACTAAAAAGAATGAAAAAGTTTGTAACGGTTATATGAAATATTATTGGAAAAATAGTATGGAAAAAACCAAAATAATCGTTGAATTACCTGGTCCTCCGTCAAAGCATCGAATCTATATCTGTATTCTTTCTAGGAGTCCGGCAGGCCGGTGTGGGATAGTGTGGTGGTCCACCTTTAAATAATGAAAAAGATCGTTAAATAAAATAATTTAATAAAAAAATATAGTAGATTATGTAGTACCTCCGTAGAAGCGGAAATGACATAGGAGTGGGAACCCTAAGCTGTGGTGCCAAAGTATGGATCCGAAGCCAAACCCAAGCCTGCAGGAATAAACAACATCCTCCCATCGATGCTTTGGAGGCTTCAACGTTTCTGCAGAGGTCTCTGATAAGAAACGCCAAGACAGCTGACCCCCAAGATTTTAGTCCAGACTCATCTAAATTTGTCAGATGACGAAGCCACATAACGTGCACTTTTGTGCGAGTTTTGTCGGGCACTAATATCCCGCCAATAATGCGCAAGATGTGGGCTCGCGCACACCGCTGTGAAAATATAAATTAATAAAGGCATCCTAATTAAAAAAATTGTAAGCTCATCCTAATTAAAAAAATTGTAAGTTCATCCTAAATATAGATTAAATATAGATTTAATAAATGCATCCAAAGAAATTAGTAACTTAATCCTAATTTGTAAATAAATATTTATAATTTATCCTAAATATTTATTAAAAAGATCCTAAATATTGTCTGAATTCATCCTAAAAAATTCATAAAGCAGCCTAATGTGCAAATAAATAATTTTAATTTAATCATAAATATAATAAAAGCATACTAAACATAATAAAAAAAATACCTGAAGTGCAACTTCATCCGCATCGGGGGTTTCCAAAGTTGTCCTCCAAGTACGATAGAGAAATTTTCCCTCCGTCCCACACTCCATCAGGGGGCAGCACACCCATTTGTTCAGCAAATAGGATTGGCCAATGTGCCATCGCTATACCAGTAATAACGCTGCCATTTGTAGGCAACCCCAGAATGTAGGCAACATCCTCCAACGTAATTGTTACCTCGCCAAATGGAAGATGAAACATGTGCGTCTCAGGTCTCCACCGTTCTATCAACGCGTTGATCAACGACGGTCTAACCTTCACCCCCTATATAGCGAGCTATGTGCCCAAAACCAGCCCGCTCAATCAAACGCATAACAGCAGGAACGAGTGCGACGGTGATACGGTTAAGGTAACATTGTAAGTTACGTTCGTATCCCTGAAAAAAAATAAAAAAAATAGTTAGTAAAAATAAAAGAATATAATTTAATTAAAAAATTTAGACAATAAAAGGGAAAAAATAATACCTCTTCATTGTTTCGCCAATATTCACTGCAGTGACTCGCTTGGTTGCGTAGCAAGAAGCCTCCATGTGATCGAACGATATATAAAAGTTGCTGACAAATTTTTGTAAAATTTCTATAGAACTCGCGTTCTGTGGAGGTTCCTGAGCGATCTCGTGAGAGGTCTCCCGCTTATCGACCCCAATCCTCGCCTCGAAGGGTAGTGATTCCAGAAGCTCTACTATTCTAGCTCCCGGAGGATGCTTCTGACGAAGAACCGATTAGAGAACCCGGGCCAGACGGAGACGAGCTGGGGTCATTCTATCCCGAACCAGAAGACTTGACAGAGTTACCAGAAGACCCAGAAGACACTGCCGTTCCACCACCAGATTTGGACGAAGAACCGACTGCCACCAACTTTCCTGTAGACGCAATACCAATTTCTATGTTCCAGCCACCATCCCACTTCACAACGGTTGATATGGATGCAATGGACATCCCTGATTTTCCCCATGACGACACAATAGATGGCCGAGTCCACCGTTCTGATGGTGAACTAAGAATTGGTATGGCGTTCTCGAACAAGGAAATTGCGGTGGCGGCAGTTAAGCAGTACAACCTGCGTCATAATGTTGAGACGACGGTGAAGAAAACCCAAGCCAAATACTACAAGGCTCACTGCGTCCAAAAGGATCAAGGCTGTAAATGGAAAATCCGTATATCAGAGTTGAAGAGGGCAGGCAACCGTTGGAAAATAACAAAACTTGAGGGGCCCCATACATGCACCGTTGCTAGCCTCAACCAGGATCACAAGAACCTGGATGCAAAGTACCTCGCGGACATCTTTTCCACACTGGTGAAAACAAATCCCACTGTGTCGGTCCCCACATGTCAGGCTGCAGCTCTAGCTGTCACCGGCTTCCGTCCAGGTTATTCGAAAGCATGGTATGCAATGAAAAAGACCAAAGAGGAATTGTATGGCCGGTGGGAGGAATCTTACAAAGAGTTGCGCCCGTGGCTTAATCTCCTGCAGAAACACATCCCCAGAATGATTGTCAAACTTGATATGGTTCTGGCATACGAAAATGATCGTGTCGTCCGAGGTGTTTGTCAATTCCACCGGTTATTTTGGACTTTCCCCCAGTGCATCAACGCATTCAAGCACTGCAAACCGATGGTCCAAATCGACGACACATGGTTGTACGGAAAAAATACACAGATCCTACTTCTAGGTATAGCACAGGATGACAATCGCAAATGCGTTCCTGTTGCATTCGCAATCGTCCCGAAGGAGGATTTGGAGTCTTGGACGTTCTTCCTTAAGAACCTAAGAAAATGTGTCCTTGATCATGTAATACGAAGAAGAAGGGATGAAGGGGTGTGTGTTATTTCTGACAGAGGCACAGCGCTGCTGTGGGCGATACAAAATTTGGGTGATTATTGGAAGCCTCCATACATTCACCACCGTTTTTGCTTGCGGCACATAGCCGCAAACTACCTGCTGAAATACAAGAATCGTGATGAACGTCTAATGGTGCTCGATATGGGTACGTCATTTATGTCATTTTCATTTACTATATTACTTGTTACTCGCTTCAATTTACGACCTTTTTTCATGTGTTTTTCGCCCATAACTATTCAACTGTCATCCCGTAGGCAACTCGCACTACAAATAAGAGGTGGCTGAACTGCTCAAGGAACTGAGAGCGAGAAACAAAAATGGCGCAGAATACCTTGAAAAAATCCCAAAGGAAAAATGGCTTCGATCGTATGACGAGGGTAAACGTTTTGGTCACATGACAATGAACTTGGCTGAGGCAGTGAACTCATCACTGAAGGGAGTTCGGCAGTTGCCTATCACTTCCATTGTCAAAGCGACCTATTATCGTTTAGCTACCCTTTTTGCAACCTTGGGCAGGCAAACAACTGAGTACATGGCAGGTTGACATAAATTCCATCCAGATTTCCGCACAAGACTGCATATTCAATTGGGCCAATCAAGACAGATGCAAGCAACTCTCTTCTCGCGAGAAGGACACTTGTTTCGTGTTGCGGAATTTTCCAGGCGGTTGGAAGGCATTCAGCACAACGCTTACGCCGTAGATCTGAGGGAAAGAACCTGCGAGTGCGGAATTTTCCAAACTTTCAAATACCCGTGCGCACACGCCATTGCTGCTTGCACTAACCAACGAATAGAATACATGCATATGGTTGATGCGGTATACTTACTCGAAACAATGCTTAAGGTTTACGAAAAAGAGTTTCCTCCAATCAGAAATGAGGTTGATCCGAATGTTGTGGACACTGAACCGATCATACGCCCAGATCCAGCACTACTACGAGCCAAAGGACGTCCACCTTCTACAAGAATATATTGTGCCGAGGATTTGGTCGAACATCGAGAGAAAACCGGACAAAAGAAGCATTGTTCTATATGTCGAAATCCTGGGCACACAACTCCTAAGTGTCCTAATCGCTCAGCCCCTCGTATTAATTAATTATTTTTAATTTGTATATGTGAGTTCGCACATGACAATCTAATCAATAAAGTCAGTCCACTTCGATTTATACAACCCGTCATCTTATATTTTCAATCATTCAAAAAAATATGTTATGATAGTGTTTTCGAACCAACTTTAAATCAACGTACAATGGACGAAAATTGACCGTGTCAGTGTCATACGATAGAGAATTTCTAGTACTACAACCCCAAACTCGATGTTACCTAAAAATCTAAAATTTATACGTATGAAATTCTGCTCGAACATGCCTATCGACATTTGTTGAAATGCAACTTCATTAAAAAAAAGTATGCTAGCATAGGGTTTTCGAATCCATTTTAAACCATTGTAGAATGGACGGAAATTAACCATGTTGGTTTCATACGATACCAATTTCCAGTACTACGACCCCAAACTCGATGATCGCTAAAAATATACGATTTACACGCTCGAAATTGGGTTCGAACAGGCCTACCCACGCTTGTTTTCGCTTGTGGTTCAGGGCAGAAATGCACAGACCTCGCGTCCTACAGAACGCGAGGTCTGTGCGATATATTCCAGCCGCCTTTTCAATTTCTCGGGGACCTCGCGTTCTGTAGAACGCGAGGTACTGTGAAACCGTTAACACGGACAACAATGCCACGGCGACTAAAATCGCATTGTGCAGAACGCGATGTCGTACCTCGCGTCCTACACAACGCGAGGTCTGCCGACCTGACAAGTTTGGGGGTTATTTTGCCAATAATAGTTTTTGGGAGCCATTTTGCCCAATAATAATTAAAAAGGGGTTTTTCACCCAAAATTGCCTTTTTATGGGGCATTGAATTTAAGAGAGAGAAGTGAATTGTCCTGTTAACACAGAGATTCTAATTTGTGTATTTATATTTTTTTATTATTTTCACAGTATTACACAAAATCAAACACAAAATTATAACAAATATTGTAATGAGTAATTAGACAAAACCAAAATTATAGCAAATACTATGATAAAAAAGTATAGTTTAGGTACCAATTATTACTATTTGAAAGAACTATTATTATTATTATTATTATTATTATTATTATTATTATTATTATTATTATTATTATTATTATTAAAGCCGTATTTAAAATTACCCAAAATATACTATTGCCAGCAAAAGGGTGGCATTTAGTGATTGATGAAAAGAGTGAAAGTGAAGAAAAACAAATAAATATTTTTTTTTTTGAAAATAGCAAGCAAGCTTTCTCTCCTCTCCAACTTGCTTCCACCTTCATGAACCGCTGTTCTTTGCGCTGGTTTATAGCAGTCTGAAGACTCGATCTGTAAGATGTGATTCCTCTTGGATGAGGAGCTAGTTTTGAGCCTCTGCTGCTAGTTTGTATTTTCTTTCCCTCATTCCCTAGTCCCCCGGTCGCTTTAGAACCCCTCCTCCTATACAAAACTCTCCGTTTTTTCCTCTCTTAATCTTGTATTTACTCCTTACCTACCTCTTGGACTCGATGCATCACTGTCAAGCTTTAAGCACTGGGTCGTTAATAACGACTTCCCTACCAACCCTGCTGATCCAAATCTGCTGAGCCAAGACTTCATTGACGAGCTGGAGCTAAATGAAGATAATGAGGTAAACTTCACCCTAAAAAACCTTTCTCTGTAGGGTAAGCTCTTGACGCCACCATCTATAAAGATTTTGGCTTTAACGGCCATCCTACGAAAAGTCTGGAAGTGCGAGAACCTCGAATGCCATGATCTCGGTAGGAACTTCTTTCTGTTCATTTTCAAAACGATTGACGACCGGCATCGTATTCTCGGCTACAAACCCTGGGCGGTGCAAGACTCTCTCCTGGTGCTGAAGGAATGGCAACCGGATAAGGCACTCGAGGAAATAAACTTTTCGACGGAGGAGTTCTGGGTGCAGATTCACAACCTCCCCATGGGTCTGATCACTGCTGATAACGTTAGACGGATTGGTAAACTTTTCCCCGTCTACTATGGTTCGTTGCTGGAGATGGAAAACAAAACCGTCTGGCAAGGCTCGGTTAGCATTCGTGTGGCCATTAGAGTGGAAGACCCCCTCAAAACTGGTTTTGTTATTAACAGGAAGAAAGACAAACCCCTTGAAGTTGCCTTTAAGTATGAAGGTCTTCTAAATTTTTGTTTTCGTTGTGGAAGAATAGGGCATGTAGAGAGGGGTTGCAAACACGATGTGGCGATGTTCAAACTCGTCGAAAAATTTGGTCCATGGCTATGAGCTTCCTTCGGAGGTAAACCTAGATCAATCCAACACCAGGTCATGGGAAGCAGCAGTGCATCGCCTTCACCACTACACGACAAAGAAAAGGGCAGTAAAGACAAAATTCCCTAGCACAATGCCCAAGCCATATCCAAGGAAAATCAAGAGTACACGTCTGTCTCGTTTAAGGAAACAAGTGATGTTAAATCAGCCCTTTGTAAAGTCAACACTGAATTACCTCTTTTGGAAGTGGAGGAGCCTAGCTGGAGCAATGACAACATAGGACTATGCACCGGAATGGCGTCTGCACAAGGTGATCTTCCAAGCCCGGCTACCAAGTTTGCTTCCGACCCCTGCGTTCGATCAACATCAAACCTTATCCCGCTAGGAAGTAACTTTAGTGTTTCACGGGGAAACATGCTTGCTGCTGGGTTTGACAAAATGGAAGTATCGACCCATAAGAAAAGAAAAAGAGAAGAGGTTGACTTCGAGTACTTCGGGCCTGTCAAACGAAGAGAACTCTGGGAACAAGTCTCGAAAGCCATCGTCCAAGTCGGTCCACAGAACTGGTGCCTCTCAGAAAACAACCATGTAGCAAGCGAGGAGATGCTTAAGGTGGTCTTGTTCCCAACTCCTTTCCTATCCTCTTCGACCATCATTCAGAACATAGAGAGAAAGAATAGAGGGAGAATATTCAGATCCAAAAGGCTCACCCTTATCAGAAAAGCTGCGAGGCGCAAGTACGCCATGGAATGCACAAGGGTGATGGTGGATGAAGCAGGCCTAATTGAACTAGGAATCGACCCCTTTGGAAAAAAAACATCACCAGAGTTCCATCAATGTACGTGGATGATAATTTTTCTCTTAACAAAGAAATTTAGCTTAGCGATGGAGAGGATCTGGATCCCTCTCGTCTTCAAAATCCATTGTTACTCCGATTTAAACCTGCACTCGTATCGGATAACTCGAACGGGAGTTATCCGGAATCGCCATGAGGTTTTTCAGCTTCGCAGCCTATGACAGGAAGGATCATAGGCTCTCTCTATGATTTTCCTTCCCCTCGGATCATATAGTATGTTTTGTCGCCGGTTAATCCAAGGTCTGTGTTTTATCAGATCGTCTTCTCCGGTTTGTTTGTTACATGCGTTCGCGATAAACCAGGATTGGGAGGAGGCTCGGTACTATCATGCTCTCCTCATATCTGGGGTACAATGGGTGATGCCTTGATAAGGACCAATGACTTTGCGTTGGAAGCCTGCCTCTGGATAGAGCTCTCAGGCGCGCCTACTATCTTTCATCCCGGGAAGAGATTATGGAGTTTACGTTTTGGCTTTCTCCAGTATTGTCCAGGTTTTGTCGTTGTGGAAACACGATCCACGGCCATGTCGATGGAAGTGTCTATCTGGGTTGCTCCATTTTTTTTTCGGTTTGGTTTTGTTGGTTTTCAGCGTGGTCTAGCGTTGTCCGTAAGTCGCTTTTACTGCGAGTGTCCATGGTGTTTGCTGTAGGTGTGTCATCTTGTTTCTTTCAGTTCGTTTTATGGCCATGCATGGCTCTACGTCGGTTTATGACCTTCTTTTGCATGTATCCTACGTTTGCGGGACCCATGGGTCTCTCCCGTTTGTACCTTTCCCTTGTTTAATGAATTATCTTTTATGATCAAAAAATAAATAAAAAAATTTGAGGAATTATATTTATATTTGTTTTTTTTTTATAATTATTAATATGTAATTCATTAATTGATTAATTTAGATTAAATATTATAAAGGTTTATTGTGGGGTGTCTCTCTCAAGTCTCAACTAGATTTACTTTATTCGTAACATTGAAATTAAATATTTAATTTTAATTAAGAGACCGAACATTTCATCTATTAAACCAGTGATAGTTCGAATTAAATTTATATTTTATCATCCCTCATCATTCTCATCTGTCTCAATTACTCTTGCATTTATTTGTTTTCAATGGCATTTGAATCTAATATTCACGATCCATTTTCTTTAAATGCGCAAGCTACCCAACTTTCTTTATTTGCATAATTACCCTTTTTGTCCTCCATCTTTCTTTTTAATATACTATTTCTAGTTTTAAGTTTGAGCATCAAACTCCAAGAATGTTCTTTAAGACTCCATTGTCTTGGGCAACCTAAATTTTTATTTGGTACAAAGCTGTCCTAATTTGAGAATATAAGTAAGAGCTTAAACTCGTTTGAAATTAACTCATTCGAGTATGTTACGATACAAAATAACTAGTCGATTCAGAAAATTTGATTTTTTCCCGAATTTGTTCAAAGGTCAGGTGAGTCATCTCAGCTCGTACAATGAACCAAATAACAGCAACAACTAATAGCACTATCGATTTAGATCTATGAATAAGATTATAAATGCAGAAATGAAATTAGGTCAAAACTAAAATAAATTAGATAAAATAATAAATTTTAGCATAGTGTAGGGACCTATTATTAGTTTTATCTTTTCAAATTGCAACAAAAGCTAGCTGAACTGACCGATGGAGCACCAATCATAACATGGTGGCCCAAAACCTACCATTCTATCAAGCACAGACAGTACTGTCGGTAGCGTTCAAATGTCCGATAAAATGTTACAACAACAACAATATTAAATAAATTACGATTTATTTGATACGGTAAAATACATATAAGACATGTAAGAATATAGTTATAATGTAAAATCAAGTTCGAATTCGATCAAAATGAGGTCGATATATGAACAAATGTGTAACAATTATCATGTTATTATTAAAATTCTTGTATCATTGTATCTGTATCGTGTTATATTCGTATTACGTAACCCCATATTTTTTAGACCAGTAAACAAAATCTTAAATTATGTAAAAAAAAAGTTTAGTGAATTGTTCTTCTGTCACTCTGTTTAACTGAGCATTGGATCACTGCCTGCACCCCCTTCAGCAACTGATGATATTCCACTGCCAGTTTCCGTGAAACCAAACAAACACTAGAATTGAAATTTGAAATAACATACAAATTTTCCTGGGAAATATATATATATATATATATATATATATATATATATATATATATCTAACTCTCTCTGATATTAACGGTGGTGGTTGTTGCAATATCATGGAGGAAATCGAGCAAGACGGTGCTCTTGCATCTGGGGCATTTAGGTTCATTTTCTGACAGCATCACGTACATAAGGCACCTTGGGCATCCGACGAGCAACATCGATTTTGTCGTCGTCTCCGTCTTCGACGCCGCCGTCGCATCGGGGATAGTACTGCTAGAGTCGACTTCTAGCAGCTGGTTCATATCCAATGAGACGCATGAACTCGGAGGAGATGTCGCCACCGTCGGTGATTCCACTCCAGGGTTAACCCTTGGTGGTGATAGGTTCAACTTCAACTCCAGCTCGGGTCCATTTCCATGTCTCATTTCTCTCTCCCTTTAGGTTTACGTATAAAAATCAAACCTGCAACGAAACATGTAAGAAAACCTAGAAAAAAAAATTATGATAAAAAAAACCTAGAAAAAATTTAATTTAACATGCATACATACATGGCGGATGCAGTAACCCCATAAGGACAAAATATGTGTAAAGGAATAAAATGAAATCTGCATACCCATTTTTTTAAATTAGTTTAATATGTAAGGGGGGATATAAAATCTGAGCACCTAGTTTTTCTTCTTCATAAAAACAATATTTTAGATCTCATTTCTTATATTTCTGGGTATTTCACTGAATTCATAAATACATACATGAGAAAACAAGCTTATAGGCAGGGACGGACCCAGGACTTTAGGTTAGGGGGGGCGAACCTACAAATTTCTAGGGGGGCGAACTTATAGAAGTTTAGGGGGGCGAAAATACATTTTTAATAGAAAATACATAGAAAAATTCTAATTTTTTTCTAAATCATATATGATTTTCAAAATTTTAGGGGGTGCGGTTGCCCCCAGCACCCCCTCGGTCCATCCCTGCTTATAGGACCATTTTCCGGCTAGTTCTCTATAGTTTTAGGTTTAAAAACAACCCTGAAATGAAACATGCAAGAAAAACCCAGAAAAACAAGTTATTTCAACATATATAACGATTGAATTGTGTTGAAAAAATCATACCTAAAGAAACAAAGATTGAATGTAAGGTACCTTGAAGGTGAAGGAAAGCCTGAGAAAATGAAGAATTTCAAATCAAAGTGGGGTTGAAGAAGAAGAAAAGGCAAGATTAATAAAGGGAGAGAGATGGGTTCCCACTTAAAGCTTTGTAATAAAATGTAGTTGAAAGATTGGTTGAATTTAAAGACTGTAAAATAAAAATAAAGGGGATGAGAAAAACATGACATAATAATGACTTGAAAGAAGTGAAACTTAAGAATTTGATGCTGGAAATGGTTAATGGCAGTAAATATTTTGTATCGTGAAGAAGGAAAGGTTTCATTCATTGCTTTTCTATTACACTGATTTGGATTTTTCTTGGGGGGTGTAATATAAATATATAATTTACCAACTGATCTAGTTCAATTGGTAAGCGGTTTGATATCGTTTAAGCATGTTTTTAGTTCGAGGCCTAGTGTATGCAAAAAAAAATTTTGTTGCGAGACTTGCCCGCCACAGCTAGGTGTGAGACGCGGGTCGGTCCATATTAATCAGGACAAAACCTGGAAAATCGGGAGGACAACCAAAAAATATATAGGGTAAAATACACAAATGGTCACTAAACTATCCCCAAAAATATAAAATGGTCATCAAACTTTCAAATGTTACATAATGGGCATTAAACTTTAGTTTTTGTTACAAAATTGTCATTGAGCCGTTAACAGTTGTTAACTGGGTGACATGACAGTTACGGAAATTTGTGTAACAACACATTTAATCCTCAATATTTACGCATTCAATCAATTTAGACATCAATAATGATGGTTAAATTAGGACTAAATTGATTGAATGTGTAATATGAAGGATTAAATGTGCTATTATTCAAATTTTCATAACTGTCACGTCATTCAGTTAACGATAATTAACGGCTCAGTGGCCATTTTGTAACAAAAACTAAAGTTTAATGCCCATTATGTAACATTTGAAAGTTTGGTAATCATTTTGTATTTTTGGGATAATTTAGTGACCATTTGTGTACTTTACTCATATATATATATATAATGTACATCATTGGAAGTTATTTGAAACCCTAATTGGATTATATGAATAAAACTCGGATTTAGATTTTTAACATGGCAAATTATAATATCTAAACTACACTGTCTACAAATTTTAAAAATTATAACACTGACAAGAAAAAAATAACATTAATTTAGAGTTTAAATACAACTATATGTAGATTACAAAAAGCAACCAAAGAATTTAATACCAAACAAGAAAAAATTACACAATTTAAAAGTTTAATATCATATTACAAAAAAAATTCAATAGCATATTGAACAATAGCTCGATTGACATCGCTGTTATCAAAGACATATGTATTAAGGTCACATGAGGGGCTCGTACTCCTCCCAAATTTTTCATCTAATGATAATTTTAATCTCAACCAGTTTAAATACTTGTCAAATTAAGTTTTACAGCTCCCAAAATTTAATCGTGCCCCTTTAATTTTAAAATTAGACAATTTTCTCCCTCCCATTGTCTAACATTGACTCCGTCCAATGTTCTTTATTTTGAAAATTAGAGGGAAAGTGGTCATAACCGATTGGATCACGACATTTCGAAGTACCCATTAATCAATAGTTGAATAGTTTTCTTAAGACATGTTTGCCCAATCAGGAGTATGAGGAAAGAAACAGGGAAGAAGGTGGGTGCTAAAGGTGGAGATCTACGCCGACGACTAGGCTTTTCAGTCTTTGTGGAGAATATTAGTAAGCGCATTCATCAGTCGACATTAAGGGAAGCATTTTCGGTGTACGAGAAGGTAACTCATAAATCTGACAGGGAAACTTCGAAATGTCAGGAGAACGTAACGGTGGTTGGGCTCGTCAAAGGTGTTGATCAAGTCAATGTTTTCGGCATCCCAAAGGCAGATATGGAATGGAGAAGATGATGTTTAGTATGGCAAATTAAAGCCATGTACAATCAGAATATGGTCCAAGAAGGATTATTATCAGATGTTTCAATGCTACTATATGCCCCTGGTATGACTTATTGACCGTAATTCGTTTCTCCAACATTGAGAAAAGAGATAGATGTTGGGCAACTAGAAATGAGTAAATAAGGATAAATATAGCCCACTTGGTCGTCTTCAAGATAGCAGGTCGTTCGGCCTTAGAGCGGGCCTAGATAAATTTTATTGGTGGGCTGATCGATTTACCTATGTCTGGTTGTGCTTTTACTTGGTTTCGGGGGGGCTCCAACCTTGCTGCTAGCAAACTCGATAGATTTTTTTTGTCATATGATGTTTTAAGCTGGTTCCCTAAGCTTCACCAAAGCTCTTTGCCGAGAAGTTTATCCGATCACAACCCCATTCTACTGAAGGAGGATTTGATGGGTGGTGGACCGAAGCCGTTCAAATGGTTTTCACATTGGGCAGATGAAACTGATTATGTGAATTTGGTGAAGTCAGTTATATCAAAATCCGATGGGTGAAAGGTGTCAGCTACTCTTAGAGCCATAAAAGGTGAAACTACGAAATGGGTGAGAGAGGCTCGACTAATGGATAATGAGTCTATTAATTCCCTGGAAAAAAAAGATAGCCAAGTTGGAAGATGTAATCACTTCTGGTGGCTACAACGCTCAGTATGCTGCTAAAGTCAAAACTCTGAAGTCTTCCCTCTGGATGAAATATAGGCGAGAAGAGAGGGAATGGCTGCAAAAGTCCAAACTCAGGTGGTTTAGCGAAGGCGAAAAAAACACCAAAATTTTCCATTTGATGGTGTCTATGCGACAACGAAGGAACCTGATATCCTGTATTAAAGTGGGAAACACTGTGATTGAAGGACAGAAAGCCATCGCCAACGCCTTTGAAGAGCACTTTCGTAAGTGTTACAACTTCAGTCAGACCATTCCTGTTAATTGTTTACCTGGAAGCTCAAATCAGCTCAGTACGGAGTCAGTCAAATTATTAGAAGCACCTTTCACAATAGAGGGAGTGTGGTCGGCGATTAATACAACAGATGGAAATAGGGGTTCGGGCCCCGATGGGTTCAATCTAGATTTCTACAAAAAGTTTTGGCCGTTTTTAAAGAGCAAAATCATGAAGTTCTTTGAGGATTTCTTCAATGGCAAGATAAACGACATTTCGATTAATCATTCTTTCATTGCGCTAATTCCGAAGAAAAACACTCCAGAATTCATTGAGGACTTCAGACCAATCTCTCTAGTAAGCAGCTTATACAAAGTATTAGCAGAGTGTTATCAAGAAGGTTATTGACATGCATTAAAGAAGTGGTGGGAGAGAATCAACCTGCTTTTATTCCTGGGAAGCAAATTGCAGACTGTTCCTTGATTGCAAGTGAGGTACTGGATGAGCTGAAACGCAGCAAACAAGAGGCCATCAAGATCAAGGCAGATTTCAGGAAAGCTTACGATACCGTTGATTGGAATTTTTTAGATTTTTTATTCCAGAGAATGGGGTTTGGGTTGAGATGACGGAACTGGATCAAAATTTGTTTATCTGCGGCATCTATCTCAATTTTGGTCAACGGAGTGCCATCAAGTTTGTTTCCCATTAGAGAGGGATTAAGGCAGGGATGCCCTTTGTCTCCTCTACTATTTAATATAATTGGTGAAATGCTTAGCAATGTGATCCACAAGGCAGTAGATGAAGAGATCATCAGTGGAGTGGAAGTGAGGAAGAACGAGTTTCAGATCTCTCATTTACAATTTGCAGATAATTTAATTATTTTTTTGAAAGGCCAACAGTGAAAATTTCTTAAACATGAAGAGAATACTGAGGTTGTTCGAAGTGTGCTATGGTCCGAGACTTAATATGAAGAAAACTAGTCTGATCGGAGTAAATATAGATGATTCTTGCATCAACAATTGGGCTGCGACCATCGACTGCAGTAAAGATACTCTTCCCACAACTTACTTAGGGCTACCCTTAGGTCATTCTCTTAATTCAACATCTATTTGGGAGCATGTCCTTAACAAGTTTAAATTGAGATTGGAGGGGTGGATGGGGAAATTCTTGTCGTTCGGTGGGAGAATAGTTTTGGCAAAATCAGTCTATGTAGCTTGCCCATTTATTTTCTTACTCTTTTTCAAATGCCAGCTTCTATTGCTAAGAAATTAGACATTCATATTGCAAACTTCTTATGGGGGGAATAATAATGGGAAACCAATTCACTGGATTAAGTGGAAAAATCTTTGCAGACCAAAAGAGTTTTGGGGCCTCGGCATTTACGACATGAAAGTTAAGAACTGAGCTCTTTTAAGTAAATGGGTTTGGAGGTACGATAAGGAGCAAGAGAGTTTATGGCGTCGAGTAATTTATGAAAAATACGACATCATGGCAAATAATTTGCTCCCCGAAAGGAAAGCAAGGCACAAAGTTTATTTGGTTTGGAGGAATATAACTATGTCGTTAAATTCACCTGATGATTTATTTATGAAAAATATCAGATATGTCCTAGGAGACGGCAAAAATATCAATTTCTGGGAAGACCAGTGGACCGAGGTCCCTTCCCTAAAATTGACATTTCCCAGATTGTTTAATGCGGCCACAAAGAAACATGGAAAAGTAGAGGATTTCGGCTCAAAAGTTGATGGAATATGGGTCTGGAATATTACCTTGAGAAGACAACTCTTTTCGTGGGAGATTGAAATGTGGAATGAGTTTATGAAATGTTTAGAAAATGCTTCTTGGAGATCAGGCGATGTCGATCGTGTAATATGAATTGGAGACCCTAGCGGTTTTGTTGAGACGTCGTGGATCGCCGGCGTAGTAAGCAGAAAACGATGAGAGACTGTGGTGAATAACAGAGAAGAAAGAATATCGAATAGAAGGTTTTATTATATTTTCAGATAATTTACAAATAAGGAAACTAATCCTATATATAGCCCTAACTAACTTAACTAACCTGACTAGCTAACATAATTACAAAAAACCCCTCGTATATCTCAACACCCCCTCAAGTTGGAGGGTGAAAAACGTCTTTCACACCCAACTTGACTTTGAGATATTCATGTTGATGAACAGATAGACCCTTGGTTAGAATATCAGCTTGGTTAGAATACCCCCTCACGTATGAAGTGGCAATCGATCTCAATATGCTTCGTACGTTCGTGAAATACAGGGTTAGAAGCTATTTGTAACGCCGCCTGACTGTCACTATACAGCAATGTAGGATGTTGCTGTGGGAAACCAAGCTCATTTAACAAGCCTCGTAACCAAATAACTTCTGTAGTTGCAGAAGCCATGCTTCGATACTCAGCTTCTGCTGAGGAACGAGAAACCGTAGTCTGCTTCTTCGACTTCCAGCAAACCAAAGAATGTCCTAGTTTTACACAATATCCTGTGACTGATTTCCTTGTCAAGGAACATGCAGCCCAGTCAGCATCACAAAATGCCTGTAAGTGAGGTTCACCTTGTGCTGAGAGTAGTATGCCTAAACCAGGATCCTTTTTGATGTATCGAACAACCCTCAAAGCTGCATCATAATGTGCTTGTGTAGGTTTATGCATGAATTGACTCAAGTATTGGATTGCAAAGGCAATGTCAGGCCTCGTGTTGGTGAGGTACAACAACCTTCCAACCAAACGCTGATAAGATCCCACATCAGCTAAGCAAGTATCTTCAGTAGTGTCATGCAAACTTGGTTTAAAATTCTGATCCAATGGAGTGGATACTGTTTTAGCATTTCCAAGACATGAATCCGCAATTAATTCTAGTGCATATTTTCTTTGATTGAGTAGGATACCTTCCTTAGATCGAAGAACTTCAATTCCTAAGAAATACCGTAGTTGACCCAAATCTTTCATTTTGAAGCTTCGATGCAAAACACCTTTAAGATCCTCTATCATGGCATCATTATTTCCTGTGATCAAAAGATCATCAACATAAACTAACAAAATTATTAACTGTTCCCCGTCCCGTTTAGTAAACATGGAGTAATCATAGAGACTTTGAACATAACCATGCTTAACCAAGGCTTCAGTAAGCTTGAGGTTCCACTGACGGGAAGCCTGCTTAAGACCATATAAGGACTTCTTCAAACGACATACACGATCACCACTGTGATCCTTAAAACCTTCAGGAAGAGACATATATACTTCTTCATATAGATCCCCTTGTAAAAAGGCATTAAACACATCCATTTGATGTAAGGCCCAATTATTCAAGGCTGCCAGGGAGATGACTGTACGCACGGTAACCATTTTAGTGACCGGTGAAAAGGTATCATGGTAATCGATCCCCTCTTGTTGGTTGTATCCTTTCGCAACCAACCTGGCTTTGTAGCGTTCAATAGAACCATCAGAGTTGTATTTGATCTTGTATACCCATTTGCAACCGATGGGCTTGTGTCCAGCTGGCAACGTTACAAGCTCCCATGTTCCATTCGATTCTAATGCCACAATCTCTTGTTTCATTGCTTGAATCCAATGCTCATCATGCACAGCTTGTTTGTACGTACGTGGCTCACTCGTAGATGAGATAGAAGTAACAAAGGCTCGTGCCTTCAAAGGCAAATGATCATAAGAAACAAAGTTTGCTATTGAATGCTTACTATGTAGCCCATGATTATCACAAACATAATCATTTAGCCATGTAGGCTGTCGTTGCACTCGTGAAGACCTTCTAGAAGGTTGATCAATATGTGCAGGTTGAGTAACATGTGGTCCTTCAATAGGATTATTATTATTCAAAGGTTGATCAGTATGAACATTATCACTCACTGTGCTAGGCTCGGATTCCTCACCATTGTTTGTTGCAACAACATTAGGAAATTGTCTACTATTCGAACCAACAACATCAGATGGTACAGACAAGGTTGTCAACTCAGAATCTATATCAAGAAAGCCCAGATTATCATCAGAAGATAAAGGAAAAAGACACGACGACTTAGTAGGAAAATGAAATGGGAAAACGTTTTCATGAAAAATCACATCTCTACTGACAAAGAATTGCTTAGTTTCCAAGTTAAACAAAATATATCCCTTTTGTACAAGAGAATAACCCATGAAAATAGAAGCAACAGCCTTAGGAGCAAACTTATCTGAGCAATTAACAGCAGTTGCATAAGCAAGACAGCCGAAAACACGCAAAAAAGAATGATCAGGTGATTTATTATACAAGCATTCAAAAGGAGATTTCCACTCGAGGATCTTACTAGGCAAAACATTGATAATATAGCAAGCTGCATTCACACAATAACCCCAGAATTTAGTAGGCATATTAGAATGAAATTTCAATGCCCTTGCAACTTCAAGAAGGTGACGGTGTTTGCGCTCAGCAACACCATTTTGTTGCGGTGTGTATACACAAGAACTTTGATGTTCCACACCCATATCTTGAAAAAACAATCTACTTTCATTCGTAAAAAATTCATGTCCATTGTCACTCCTAACTTTCTTAATACTAACAGAAAATTGAGTAGCAACAAACTGGAAAAAATCTTTAAGAGCAACAAAAGCATCACTCTTAAGCTTCAATAACCGAATCCAAGTCATACGCGAGTAATCGTCAACAATAGTTAAGAAATAACGTTGACCATGCACGGTACTAACCCTATAAGGTCCCCACAAGTCTATATGTATAAGATCAAAAGGTTTACAAGAAACAGAAGCACTCAAATTGAATGGTAATCTCGTCTGCTTAGAAAGAGGGCACACATTACAACCTTTTATTTCAGCTTCACATTTGGTGTTACAATGCACTCCAGGTATATGAGACAAAGTTTTAATAGATGTATGTCCCAATCTTGCATGCCATACAGTATTCATGCTAACATGTAAACAGGATTCTCTAATGGTAGAAACATGTAAACAAGAATTCAATTCCAAGGATGATTGAAGAACATATAACCCATCTCGAAGTCTACCAATCTTCTTCATCTCTCCATTGTAGAGATCCTGTGACAAACAACCATTAGTAGAGAAAATAATAATGCTATTCCAATCCTTAGCCAATTGTGAAACTGATTTGAGATTAAATTTAAAACTTGGAACACAAAGTACATTTCTGAGAATTTTAGTAGAAGAAATTCTATAAGTACCAACATGTGTAACAATTGCTGAAACTCCATTTGGCAATTGTACAACAGAGGAGGGATCGCAAGTAACAGGAGACTCAAGGCAATTCAAGTCAAAAGTCATATGGCTTGTAGCCCCTGTGTCAAGAATCCACTCACGAGTCAAAGTATCAGTAATCATACCTGCCATATGTGCTGCACCTTTAACAACATGATCTTTTCCAAGAAGACTTAGAATTTGTTGATACTGTTCAGCAGTAAATGTAGGAGTCTGTGTCGCAGAAGGTTGATCTACAGCATCTACACTTCCTTCAACAGTAGCTGAGTTAGCTGCCTGCTTTGTATTCACTGCATTTTTTCTAGTGAATTTGAAATCTGGTGGGTAGCCTATCAGCCTGTAACAATTTTCCCTCTTATGTCCTTTAATATGACAAAAGTCACAAGTCCCATTAAATCTTTTCTTAAACTGACTATTTCCTTGCGAATATGAAGATGAATATAAAGCTGTAGGTTCATTTTGAACTTGCACTGCATTAACAGAATGTTGTCTTTGTCCTTCTTCTTGCACTAACATATTATAGGCTTGATTAATGGTTGGCAACGGTTTCTTTAAAAGAATTTGACTCCTAACCATGGAATAGGACTCTTTTAACCCCATCAACATCTGGAAAAGCCTCTGCTGTGCAAGAATGGTGCTATTCTCACGAGCTACTTCACAATCACAAGAATTAAAAGGAACTAGCGCATCATACTCATCCCATAACAACTTCAACCGAGAGAAATATACTGAAATAGATGCAAGGCTTTAAACATGTGTAACAATCTCCATGTGCAAATAGTAAATTCTTGACCCATCTACCTTGTTAAACCTTTCTTTAAGATCTGCCCAATCTATCGCAGCATTTGATGCAAACACTATACCAGCAGATAAATCTTGGCTAACAGTATTGAGAATCCAAGATAATACCAAGGCATTACACCTATCCCACTGTGGTCTTAAAGCCTCTGCCACAGACTCTCTTTTACATGTTCCATCAACAAGACCAACCTTGTTCTTGGCCAAAAGGGCAATTTTCATTGACCGACTCCAAAGATTGTAATTTTCTATACCAGTCAATTGATGGGAAACAAGAAGTGTTCCCGGTGTATCCGAAGCGTGTAAAAACAATATATGATTGGAATCTATGGTAGTTTCCATAAAGAAACAGTCAAGAAGCCCAAGGAAAACCAAAAGAAACTTAGCTGAATTGCTTAGAGTACACACAGTGAAACACGATCACAATGATCGTCGGAGCTAGCGTCGCCGACCTGGCTCTGATACCATGTTGAGACGCCGTGGATCGCCGGCGTAGTAAGGAGAAAACGATGAGAGACGGTGGTGAATAACAGAGAAGAAAGAATATCGAATAGAAGGTTTTATTATATTTTCAGATAATTTACAAATAAGGAAACTAATCCTATATATAGCCCTAACTAACTTAACTAACCTGACTAGCTAACATAATTACAAAAAACCCCTCGTATATCTCAACAGGTTTGTACATGCCAAAACACTTCTGTTCTATTGCTTCTTCATCGGGTCTTACTACTGACAAAGTATGGAGTTTGGTATGGAAGAATCTAACGCCTCCAAAGGTTGAAGCATTTCTTTGAAAAGCTATTCAAGGGAGAATTCTGACTCGATCTGAACTCGCTAAAATAGGTATTCCCTGTGCATGCATTTTTTGTAACAAATAGATTGAAACTATTAACCATTTATTCTGCAAAATGCGAGACTGTGTGGTTAATTTGCAAAAGTGGCTCTCCGTATGGAAAATCCATATGATAGTTCCAGATAATTTGAAATCTTTCTTGCTGGCGTAGGAGAACACACCGATTAATGCAACAACGAATCCAATTTGAAATCTAGCTTTCTTTGGGATTGTGTGAACCATTTGGCTATCGCGGAAATGTTGTAAAGGTGAAATGTTTGGTACTTTTTTTACTATGTTTGTAAGCTTGTGTTTAGGCTTGTTTAAACGTGCCTTGTATCATGAAAAACAGGTTGTAAATCTTATTATACAATAAAATTTGAGCATTTTTTCTCCCAACTTAATATTAGAGGGGTTTTTAACGAGGGTTGTATTTAACGTTTAGAAAGTTGTGAGTTCATAAGTGCTTTTAAGCATAATTACTTCAGATTTAGGCGCTGAAGGGATTATGAGTAGTTTTGGCATTATACTGTGTATCTTCAAAAATGTTTAATAGAATTAATTATTATTAAACTCCAAATTACAGAATTTGTTTAACTTTTTTAACACAAATACGTAAAATTTGCGAACATTGTAGAAAAAGTTGAAAAAATAAACAATTTTTAATTGTGCATAATGTGATCACATTTCCGCTAATAATCAAAATGAAAAATCTTTTAAGTTTATGGGTAATAACGGTAAAAGTTAGAGAAATAATAATAGGATTTTAGTTTTTTTAAATAATTTTAGTAATTATGTAAAATGTCAAAAGTTCGTAGAGAAATTTAAAACTTTTGTAAAAATTTCGTAACTGCACATACTTTTAATTTTACGAGTAATTACAGTGAGAGTCAGGGGAATTATAGAATTTGATAGACTTATTAGCAACTTGTGTAATCACGTAAATTGTTACTAAAGATGAAAAAAATCAATTTTTATTAAAAAAAACTACGGATAATGTGATATAATTTCATCTAATAACAAAAATGAAAAAAAAAACTTCTAACTTTGTATGTAATTAGTGTAAAAGTTAGACAAACTACATGATTTATTATAGCCATGTTTGTTTAATAGCGGTTTGAACTAAAATTAGAGCTTTGAATTAAATTAAAAGTTTGACCAGTCAAATTTACTAATTTAGATGTGTGGTGAATAGTAGATTGAGGTGAAACTTTTAATTTTGAAAAAACTGCTAATAGTAGCTTTTTGAAATTAGAGGTTTTGACATAAAAATTATAAATACCATTTTACCTTAACAATTATAAAAAATCTTCAAATAACTTAAATTTAATCTTTTCTATTTTAATTATTCAGCCTCACGTATTTATATTATGACATTTGTAAACCAATACTTTCCTCTTTTTATTCTCACACATGTATATTTAATAATTAATTAAATTATATTAAAAATAATTATATAAATAATAAATTAATATATAAATTCTTCAAATATGCTTAGTAAGGTTGTATTAAATTTTTTTTCATAATTTAATTAGTATTAATAGATACAAAGTATTGATAACTAATAAACTATTCAAACAAGTATCGAATATAATCATTTTCTTATATGTTACTTGACCGGTTGGTCAAGCTGTTCATCTTTGTTTCCTCATTTCCCTTAGGTCATGGGTTCTAGACTCACCAGGAACACCCTTTTTCTTCCCCTTAGAGTCATATTTCCCCTTCCCTCTAGGTAGGATTAGGATTAAATAGGATTTGTCAAAAAAAATCAAATAACTATCAGCTATCAGTTAATTTTACTAAATATTTTTATACAATCAGCTAATAAAATTCGCTAGTCAAACCAACTAGTACAATTAACTATCTGCTATCAGTTAATGTAATCCGCTAATTGTCAAACGGAGCCATAGACTTATTAACAATACATGTAATTAATATAAAACTCCCCATGTTTTAGGCAATAATGTAAGATGCTTTTAATTTATGGGAAAACTACACCGGTGGTCCCCTAACTATTACCGTTCTCCTGTTTTGGTTCCAAAATTATGTTTTTCGGCAAACTCGTCCCTTATGTTACATAGTTCTCCTGTTTTGGTCCCCAACGTTAAATAACTAACGGTTTTGCTGACGTGGCATTTTTAAATATTTTTTAATCATTTCTCTCTCCTCTTATATATTTTTTATTTAATTTTATTCACCCAATCATGTTGTGACACGTGTCACTACACTATTAGGTGAAAAACACCCCAAAAATCTTTAAAATTGAACTTGGTGCCGCTGGGATTTGAACCTAGGACTACCAGTGCACTAAGCATGTGTTTAAACCAACTAGGCTAGGCTGGATACTTGATTCAAATCTACTAACAACTATATTTAAGCTAACCCAAAAAACCCAAAAACATAATTAGTGCCGCTGGGAATTGAACCCAGGACCACCAGCACATAAGGCATGCACGTGAACCAACTATGTTAGGCTAGTTACCTGATTCAAATCTACTAACATTTATATTTAAGCTGTACAAATTAACCCAAAAAACCTAAAAACACAATTGGTGCCACCAAGATTCAAACCGAGGTAACTAGCATGAAAGGCCACCGTGTAAACCAATTACACTAAGCCAACTATTTGGTTTAAATTTTCTAACATTTATATTTAACCTATACAAATTAGAAACAACACATTCGAACGCAATACCTTATTGAATTTTTTAAAAAATATTTAACCACCAAGTTAAACTAGTAAATTGTGCTATTTTTAAATTAAATATATTTAACTAAATTATGTTTAAAATTAAAAAATCAAACTAATTTTTTTACTTTGATTGATAATAACAAAACTAATTAAATATTTATTTATTATTATAAAATTATTATAAATTAATATTTATTTATTATAAAATTAATATTTATTAATAATATAAGAAGAGAGAAATAATCAAAAAATATTAAACTAATAATATTTATTAATATTATATTTAATATAATAAATAAATATTAATTTATAATAATTTTATAATAATAAATAAATATTTAATTAGTTTTGTTATTATCAATCAAAGTAAAGAAATTAGTTTGATTTTTTAATTTTAAACATAATTTAGTTAAATGTATTTAATTTAAAAATAACACAATTTATTAGTTTAACTTGGTGGTTAAATATTTTTAAAAAAAATCAATAAGGTATTGCGTTCGAATGTGTTGTTTCTAATTTAAAAATGTTTTTTTTTGGATTAATTTGTACAGCTTAAATATAAATGTTAGTAGAATTAAATTAGGTAACCAGCCTAGCATAGTTGGTTCACGCGCATGCTTTATGCACTGGTGGTCTTGGGTTCGATTCCCAGCGGTACCAATTATGTTTGTATGTTTTTTTGGGTTAATTTGTACAACTTAAATATAAGTGTTAGTAGATTAGAATCAAGTATCCAGCCTGGCTTATTTGGTTCAAATGCATACTTTGTACGCTGGAGGTCTTGAGTTCGAATCCTAGCAGCACCAAGTCCAATTTTAAGGATTTTTGGGGGGGTTTTTCACCTAGTAGTGTAGTGACACGTGTCACAACATGATTGGGTGAATAAAATTAAATAAAAATAATATATAAGAGGAGAGAGAAATGATTAAAAAATATTAAAAAATGCCACGTCAGCCTTAAAAAACATTAAAAAATGTCACGTCAGCCTTAAAAATATTAAAAAATGCCACATCAGCAAAACCGTTAGTTATTTAACGCCGGGACCAAAACAGGAGAACTATGTAACAGAAGGGAAGAGTTTGCCAAAAAACATAGTTTTGGAACCAAAACAAGAGAACGATGATAGTTAGGGACCACCGGTGTAGTTTTCCCTTAATTTATTTGCTTCACGGTTTTGCTAAGAACATTCAAGTTTTCCAACAAAGTGAGGAGTCCATTCTTTGTTTAAAACAACAATGTTTTCCGATTCAATCATATATTATTAAAACTTAACTCAATAAATGCTTTCAGTAGAAAAGTGAATACATCTTGAGAGACTTATATTTAAATTATTTTATCTACAAAGTATATGTATATTGTTAAAGAGTTAAAAATATGTATAAACACATACCGACTTATAATCATCTTAAGACTATTTAAAAAATGTATTATCAAAAATTTCCAATAATGTATAATTGTTTTCGATTTACGAGTTCAGAGAAATTATAAATAGTTTTGGTATTATATTTCGACGGTAATAAATTTTTAAATAGAAAAAAGGGAAAATGGTGGCTTATCTTTTTAAGAGGATATGCAGTGCACAAGCCCTAAGCAAATATTTTAGGGACCACTTAATCGACATAATGTTCACTCACACTAATATTAATTATTCGTTTGATTTTCCCTTATATTTTATTGAAAATTTATATAAGTAATTTTATTTCTCAATTAGTTCCCGTCTTAAATACAGAAAAATTTTAATTCATGAAAAATTTACCACTTGGTACACCGGATATTATGCTAGTTTGAGTTTATGCAATAATGAGTATTAATAAAGGTGCAAGCAATTCAAATTAGTTGGTCAATCAATCGGAAATTGATAATTTAAAAAAAATAAAAGGGGTTTTACGAGAGCCACCCAAACCAGAAATTGCTAATGGATATTCTTAATCTTTCCATCTATTATCTTTTAAGCCAACTATGTTGTATTTAAATCATCCACAAATTTATATATGCCATGGCCAATCCTATAAGCAAGTTTCAACTAAACGTGTATAAAGATCAGACTATTCGGTTAAATCCGAAGAACAAAATGGACAGGCCTAGACGGACTTAGATTAGACATTTACAAATGTGGATGGATTTGGACAAAAATTTGAGACTCGTATTTTGGGCAGGGCGTGGACAGACGTACCACCATACGTAACATAGTGTCGGTTCGAACTCGGTCAAGCCTATGAACAACTCTCGTTGCAACCGAATACAAAAAAATATTGTAATCAAATTCAAGTATAGCTTGGTGTGTATAAAGATTGGAAATGGAAGGACCTTATTGCATAAGGTCATAAAGCACATTAACTTAAACCATCCATGAAACATATTGACAAGAGAGATTCCAGAGTTTCATCTCATGTATTGTGAGTTAAACTAAATCAATGATCATTGTGAAGCTACAAAAAGAAGGATGAAAGAAAGAAAATCAAGGTTTACGTAGTTGCACATACCGGAAAGTACTGATTCTATTGGCGGTGATCCGAGAATACTAGTCGTCCAGTGTTGGTTGCCGTTCAATCTCACTTAAATGTTCACTCAAAGCAAATGCAGAGCTGTTAACAACCTCACTTTCGGCCTTACACTGTAGCAACTGTTGACGAAGATTCCTCACTAGCTCGTTCAGTTTCTGAATATTCCTTTCTTGAGAAAGTATGATCTGCAACAAAGTTGATTATGTATGCCATCTTAAAACAAACCATGGAAAATTTAAGTTCAGTTCAAGCAACTACGTCGGGAAAAACAATGAATGCAGCCTGGAACAAACCATATCAGTAAGATATAGACAAATGGGTCGTATTTGAGGTTTCTAATTGGAAAAAACTATATGCAACTATTATTAACATCAGATATAAAATTCCTGCCAAAACAAATAGTAATTTAAAAGTATGGCTAGATTGAAGAAACAAATCCTACCCAACTTAAAATTTGATATTATTTATAGCATTTGCGACAAGAAACACTCGAATATTCAACTTGCTGCTTCCCGGTTAAGCGACCAACAGAATTAGAAGGTGAGAAGGGGGGAAAGCCTAAATCAAAATCTAGCTACTTAACGTTTTAACTGGTGGAATTGCAATTGCTGAACTGAAAACAAGAATCAAGGCACTGAGTGAGACCAAAGTCCTAAAGTGAGATGTACAAATACATGATTCTTATCTACGCAAAACTTGATGACATTGGCCGGAAATGTAGATATAAGGAAGTAGATATAAGGAATTTACCCAGTTACAGCCCCACCATAGTGAATTCGAATAATTGGTGGTGATCCATGCATGTTTTAACCAACGATCACTAACTCAAAACTTTTACTTGTCATGCAAATAATTGTGTTTCCTAGCATTTGTTTCTACACACTGGTGAGTATTCGCAAACAAGAAAACACTTAGAGAATGATTAGCTTGTTAATAATGCATCCGAGCACACATTAAAGGATTGGAATCTTCATCAAAATGACCCAAAGATTTTAACATTGTTGATGCATCTTTAGTAACAGATTGAGCATGAGAATGATCTTCGAGCGAAGTGAGACAGACCGGCTCCTGCAAGACGAACATGAGCTAGGACACACCGGAGTTTGCTCTTCGGGACGTTCTCTGATGCTTAAGTCAACATAATGAAGAAGGGAAAATGAAATGTAAGAAATATAAGCCAGATGCAAAGAGAGGCCCTCTTCATTATGCCGACTTAAGCATCGAAGAGCTCCGGCACCCCGAATTTAAGTTCGACTTGTAAGAGCTAAGAAGATCTCAATCCATTACCAAAAACGCATCAACAAACATTCATGGCAGTATTTACTATTTACTATTCCGCACCCTTCTTTAGGGTATATACCGATTCTGCTAATTGAACTATAAATTATACCCTTTGCAAGCCAACAAATATTGGGGGGAAATTGAATAACACTGTAAATTAACAACTACCAAGAATCTAATCCATAATTTCGGATTAAAAGAAGATAAATTTACATATTAAAACAAAGAACAAATTGGGGAAAGGCGAAACCTTTTCTTTGACGTATTCATGGCGTTTGGAAACGGATTGATCTTTGAGAGAAACAGTGGGAGTTGGCTCAATTTCTTCACCGAATTGCTGCTTCCATTCGAACTGAGAAGTGAACATTACTAAAAACACTATAAAAACCAGCAACCAAGGCCTCGACATCACATTTATTTAACCCTAAATCTTTAATTTAATCCCCCCTTTTTGATCTTTTGGGGATTTGAAGAGAATGAAAAATCTGTTACAAAGCAATTGTTAGCGAAGAGAAATGAATAAAAGATAGAACAGTCGCGAATCGAAGGGGACGATAATGGAGAAAAGGGGATTCGTTTGAAAAATTAAAGGATAAAATGATATTTAATTCATGAACTTGACAGTGTTTTATATACTGATCCATTTAGTCCACATTAGTCTCGAATTTGACATTTTTTTAATTTAGTCCCTAAATTTGAAATTCCAAAACTTATTTTAATCCTTAATGGAATCTAAATTTATGGATCATGTTGGCAAAAGGTTGGCATGTTTTGAAATTAACTTGGATAAAAAGTTCAACGAATAAATTGAGAAAAAAATGTCAAAATTTGAAACTAATATGACCCAAAAAGATAAAATTTTAAATAGTAGTATAAAAAATTAAAGACTAAATAGTGCTTTATCTTTTGAGAAAAAAATAGGGTAAAGTACACAGATGACCACTGAACTTTGGTAAAAAAACAAAATGGTAACCAAACTTTCAAAAATCACAAAATGGTAATTAAATTTTATGTTTTATAACAAAATGGTAACTAGAGTTAAATGCCATTAAGTGACTGTTATAAAATTTGGTATAATAACACATTTAGTCCTTCATATTTAAATATTCAATTAATTTAGTCTTAATTCGAAACAATTCACTAAATTTAGCCCTCGTTATTTACGAATTCCTTCAATTTGGTCATTAAAGCAAAATTCTAAAGTATGGTAACATGATAAATAATTACAATTAAATTTTTAAAGGAACTCGAAAAGTCGAATCTAATCGAAAAAAAATTCAAATAAAGTTTGAGTTGTAAAATATGACGCGTCAACTCGAATAACTCAAAATTTTTTGACTCGACTCGATCGAACGCTCATCTCTATCTTAAGATATGACGCGTCAACTCGAATAACTTGAAATATTCAAATATTTTAAATCATTTTTGTAACACCCGGGTTTAGGGGTCGGGAGAAATAAATAAATAAAATAATATTCCGGTTTTGTTTTGCTAAATTTAATTTAAAGTGTTGGACCAAATTGGATTGAAACTCAAATTCATGGATTTTAAAGTAAATGAGATTGCCATCTCACTAATGGCATTTTTGTAATAAAAAGGCCAACCAAATTAAAAATCCCTCTTTTTATTTAAAACACAAATTGCCATCTTCTTCCCCAACCCTTCTTCATTTTTCACGTCAAACTCCCCTCCCCCTCCTTGGTGCTTTTCCATCAAATCTTGCCCCCATTTTTGGAGCATTTTGAAAGGTAATTACATTTTCGACTTGCTCTCATCTTCCTCTACTTTGAAGTACAAATAGATTTCATTTTCATCAATGTTTTAGAATTTGGATTTTTCAAAGTTTTGGTTAAAGGTTGTGACTTAATGAGTTTTTATCAAGGCTTTTGGTTTATTTATGTTAGATATGTTGTTTGTGAATCAAATAGTCCAACATATATGATTTTTAGAGTATTTTAAATGAATTCCCGAATTTTGGTATAAATGAGTTTTTTGAAGGGTTTTGGGTGAGTTTTGGGGGTTGTTTTAGGTGAGAATTGATAGCCCAATGGTAGTACTATGGTTAGGGGTTGATTTGGGGTCATTTGTGGGTGCAATGGATGTTGGAAACATGGTTTTTGGACATGGTTTTGGCGCTGTCCCAGATTGCAAATATTGGGGTTTGTTCATGGCTTGCAACGCTGTAAATTGAATTTGAATTGTATTCCGGGTTGGTCTTTTGATAATGGGCTGATTTGGAATTGTTTGAAATGTGTTTGAGGTTGTTTAGAAGCGGGAATTTGTGTTGGAGAAGCTTCGGGAAGAAATCCGGAAATTTGAGGGAGGTTGCTAGCTTGGAGCTTGGAAGCTTAGGTGAGTGGTTAAATATTTTTAAAATGGTTTTGAGTATTTGGTTCAAGCATGTGAACCTAGGATGGGCTTGGTAAACCCACCTAGAGTTGAGATTATAGTGGTAGCCTAATCTCAAACTTTGATTAGAGACTTTGGTTGCACTCTTTAATGGTTGTATATGCCTCGTGTTAAATTGTGATGGTGTTGATTATGTATATGTTGTATACATGTATGTTGAGGCATGTTTGATGCATTGTTATATGCATGTTGATGACAGATATGATATGGTTATACACATGTGTAAAATATGATGTGATATGGTTGTTAATGATGTACATATGGTGTTGACGTGTGAAATGATATTATGAGGTGATTGTATGATCCGAAGATCATGGTGAGTACATGCTAGGCATGGAAATGTGGTTTGTGCATGACGGTGAGTCATGATGAATACGTGCTAAGCACGAAAGTTATTATGAAATGATATTGTGAAAGATTATTGAAATGTGTAGTATTGGCACTAGTATGCTTGGGTACAAATGATCGATCATTAGGATGTTAGTGTGCACACATGAGTCTAAATTCGCGCGTGGCCTTGGTGGCGTTGAGTCACCAAGGAGGAGTACGGGTACGCCCGGAAATTGTATTTATATTAGTCGATGATGAGTGGAATCCCATCGACGGGGCGTGAGGATGAGTGGAATCCCTTCCGCTTGAAATGAGGCGTGAGAATGAGTGGAATCCCCTCCGCGTGAACGGTGATGAGTGTAATCCCACCGTCAAGTAATGGTTGTGTTGTTGGATGTAAGTTCCAACGGTTATCTGCGTATTCGAGTTATAGCTAGGTGCCAATACGGATTGTGGTTTATGTTGTCAATATGTGATTAATTGTGAGCCAATGTGATTTGGGATGTGTTGCTAACATGGTTTAATATATGTGATTTCATATGTTGTGGATTTAAAAATGTTGAGCATGACATGATATTAAATATATGTTCATGCATCATTTATAATTATGGCTCGTGTGGATCGGAGGTAAGATCATGCATTTTATCTTGGTTGTAGCTCGTGCTTGGACCCTGCAATTTCGAGGTTTGTTTTACGAGCTTACCCTCACTAAGCTTTTATTCTTACGCTCTCTTCTGTTCGACAATGCAGATAAATAGCTTGTGGGTGGCAAGGGCAAGGAAAGGTCTCCAAGTGTTGCTTACGGTTAGCTCAAGTATGATAGTTAAATTTAAAGATTGTAATAGTAAAACAATGGGATAGGTGTTGTTGATTTGTGCTATTGTTGGTTGTTTAGGAGCATGTTTAGACTCCTTAATTATGTTGTTTTCGATTGGCTTGTTGATGCCATTTTTGGATTGTAAATCATATCTAAATTGCTTACCATGTGTGTTGGTCATGTGCCTTGTGAGAATGCCTAAGTGTATGGATGTTGAAGCAAGAGACCTTAAGTGCTTGTTTGCCTTCTTTTGAATGAATGCATGAATTCCTTGGTTGATTGAGGTATGCTCATGTTGGGTGCCATGTATGACTAGTATATGGTCATCAGATGTTGTATAAATGTTGATTGGGTCTAGGGAGGTCTTAAATTGCATCTAGGTTCGAGTCTTGCACGTTTTTGCTGAGTTTGGGAGTTTTGCAGTGCAGGGCGTATCGGTACGCCTGAGGGCCGTATCGATACGCTATTGCCTCTAGGACTCAAGTTTGGCTGGGCGTATCGATACAATTTTTGCTCACTGAAATTCTAAGATTTTGGTGAGATATTACCGTATCGGTACGGTGGGTTAGTGTATCGGTACGGGTTTATCTCGTTGACCACGAGATGTTGACTAGGAAGGGCGTATCGATACGCTCAAGTGTTGTATCGATACGGTCTTCCTGTGTTGACCCTTGAGTGTTGACTTTAGTCAAGGCATATCGATACCCTTGATAAGTGTATCGATACGTCCTGCTTAATTACAGAAAATGGGTTGTTTGATGAACGATGTCTTGAATGGTTGATCTTTGTGATGCTCTTGTTTTCGCTGACGTGTTTCACATAGGTAATGGTAATGCATTTAGACAAGATAAATAAAAGAAATTTTAAGGGTTGTTAGCCGAGGGGGAACCTTAACGAGTTTCGCTTCGGTTTTCCCTGTGTGGCCCACTCGAACTGGTCATCCGGCCAGACCGGGACGAGGGGGTTACATTTGTTGGTATCAGAGCCTAAGGTTTCCGAGACCTTGGGCATGTAAGTGAGGTAAGTTGTGTTTTATGAGTGATATGCACGGTGTTTGCTTGCCATGTAAGCATGTTGCTTGTTATCCGTGTATGCTGTGATGTATGATTGTTTAATTGAGAATGTATGTTGTTTGATCGTGCGCACATGTCTGCTTGTTTAGCAAGTAAGCCTTGTTATATGCTTGGTTGAGCATATATGTGTGTTGATTTGTTTGAAACATGTTTAGTAGAGTCCCATTTCTACTATTACATCGAAAAAGAGATTTTTTTTAGTGAGGGAATCATACTTGAGCCACTTGGACCCTTTCCTTTGCTAACCCAGTTTGTATGTTAATTCACTGTTGTTGTTGATTTAATTGCTTTTCGGTAAGTAGAAGTTGTGGTTTCTGAGAATCCAGATGATGTTGAGGAAGTTCTTTGTTGTAGTTAGGGGAGTATGGTTGTACCAGAGCCGAGGTACCCTTGGTTTGGTTGAGTCAGGATGTATGTGGGTTGATTCTCGTTGGCGAGGGATGATGTGATCGTTTCTGGTATTAGTTGGTAAAAAGAAGTGAAGACTTGTGAGTGAGGGTCAGAGTAGTATTGATGTTACAGTAGATAAACCCTTTGTACAGTTTCGAGTCTGCCCCTTCTGATCGATTCTGAATCCGTATTTCTGTACAATATTAGCAAGCATGCACGTTTGAATATGTCCGGTGAAGTGTTAGAGGTAGGTACGAGTACCTTAGTTCTTTTAGCGAGATCAATGTAGGGGTCTCGTGTGAGTAATCTGAAATTCAGAAGTGTTAGTTGGTGGTCGTTGGGGTTCCGCCTATGATTTTAATGCAAGACAGCCGATCAGTGTCCGTGAGTGGGAGCTAGTTTGTGTGATTGGGTCAGTGTACGTTGAGTTTCCTTCCAGCAAGCGGAAGAGATGAAGTCACTTCCGATTTAGTTGAGCCGAGAAGGGAGTCTTGAGCTTTGACTCTAGGTTGTTTGGTAGGGGTGGAACAAGTCCAGCATGACTGTTTGTGTGTGATCAGAATAGAATCTTGAAGTTACGAGATGCTCTAAGAACAGTTTAGAAGAGTCATATTTTGTTGAAGAACCAGTCTGAAAACAAGAGGACCGAAGACTATCAGTTGTGTACATGTGAAGTTGCGATTTCTGCAGATACCTCCTTTTGTGTGAGCATGTAAGAAATTAGATATCTTTGTTGAGACCTTAGATGTAGGGACACATGTGACTAGCCTTTTTGGGAGATAGTAGTGATCAGAAAGATGTACAGAAGATGTTTGTTGGTGGTTCAGAGTTACTAGCTTCTAGTAGATGTGAAGTGATTGTCTTCCTACGGTTTCGATGTACCTTTTTGACATGGTTTGGCTTGTAGAGCACAAAGCTAGGTTATACATTGAGACAAAGAAAGAGTTGCCTTGAAGTCGCAGATTTTTGTGAGGCAGTAGTGGTAAGTGAGGATGTGAACTTCTTGTCGAATGTTGATCCAGATTTAGAGGTCAAAGATTGATTGAGTTTAGTTGACATGCTTGCTTAGCAGTTGTGATGGATTTGATTTTTGAATGAAGATTAAACCGCAGAATGTTAGGATAGTTGTGTTTTCTTTTCCTAGAAGTGTTTGGAAGAATTGCCAGTTTACCTCTTGTTAGAGGAGAAGAGTTTGTTATTGAGACCGTGTTCGAGTTTGCTCCCGTTTTGATTGCTCTATATTTTATGACTCCAGAAATAATTGAGAGTATTGAAAGACCAATTACGAGGTTTGTTGGACCTTAGACTCATTAGGCCTAGTACGTCATCTGAGAGTATGACAGTACAATTTGTGAAGAAGAAAGAGTGACAGTACGAGAATGTGTTCAGATTACATACAGTTGAAACAATTTACAGTGAATAGTTAGTATCCATTTCCGAGTGTCAGTGAATTGTTGATCAGTTAGTGTGTGCTTCAGTCTTTTCAAGATTAATTCGAGATCTGATTACTACCAGTTGGAAGTGAGAGAAGTTGAAGTATTGAAAACAACTTTAGAGGCAAGATGTGACCGTTTTGAGTTCCGAGTTATGATGTTTTGTTTGACTAGTGTGTTAGTTACTTTCATAGAGATGTTGAGCAGAATATCTTCCTAAGTTTCTTGATCAGTTTGTAGTAGTTCTCATAGATGATACATGGATATATTCAAGTACCGAAGAAGACCATGACAAGCTTTGGAGTTAGTATTGTAGATTCTCTTAGAGAATCAGTTGTATGCCAAGTTGAGCAAACGCAAACTCCAAGTTAATGAAGATGTTTTCCTAGGACATGTAGTTCAGCTGAGTGTGTTAGAGAAAATCCCAAGTAGGCAAAAGAGGATGTGAGTTGGAAGAAATTGAAGATTGTGACGGGTATCTGTAGTTCCTAGGTCTAGCATTGTTACTTTTAGAGAATTGTAAATAGTCTTTTGAAGATAGTTACTCCATTGATAGATTGCTACAGAAGAATGTTCAGTTGTGTGGTTAGATGCGAGACAATGAGCCCTTGAGAAACCGAAAGAAACTTTGAAGAGAGCTTCAACCTTGAATCAGCTTATATCAGAGAAAGAGTTTGCGAACCATAGTGATGTGTTACGTGTAGAGTTAGGTTGTGTGCTTATGCAAGGCAGAAGATTGCGGCTTGTTCATCAAGATAGTTGAAAGACTGTGAGAAGAGTTATCTGATATGAGACATAGAGTTAATTACAGTTGTATTTGCTTCGAAGACTTAGATACAAAGCTTGTATAGTAAGAAATGCATAGTGTATATGTATGTATCATCAGAACTCGAAATATTTGAAGACTTAGGAAGGGTTGAAACTTGAACCGCATAAAGTGTTAGAAATGCTTGAAGACTGTACTATCAAGATTGAGTACCATCCGAAGATAATCAACGTAGAAACCGACGTTCTGAGTTATTTTGTTGTCAGATTAGTAGTTGAGTTGCAAGATGTAATTATCGAAATCAGTTTACCGAATGATAGTAGTTTTGTGGCCGAGTTCCATGTTAAATCTGTATCAAGTCAGAATACTTGAAGAGAAACAGTTGCAAGGCAGGTTCTTGGCACCTCACGTGCAAAACATGGCAGAAGGAAGACCTCGAGAATACAATTCAGAGATGATAGAGTTTGTATTGTTAGAGATAGAATTGTTGTACTGATTGGCATACTGTTTTGAGACGTATTGTTTTGCCTGACGCACACGGTAAATCATTTGTATTGCATCAGAGTAGTATGAAGACGTAATGTGGGTTGAAGATGAGTACTTCTGGATTGAGTTGACGAATAATGTGGTTCAGTATGAGAGTAAGTGTGTGAATTGTTAGCGTGTCAAGACCGAGCGTCAGTTTCCTTCTAGTTTGTTACATTCGTGGAAGATTCTTAATGGAAGTGGGTAATAGAGATATGAGATTCCATCTAGATTGTTTTTGAAGACATCTGCATAGTGTTTGGTTACCTGTCGAAGTCAGATGATCAGTCAGAGAGAGTTATGATGTCAAGTATTCAAGCAGTACTGTATGAGATTGCGAATCGGGCTAGTTCTGTTGTTTATTTGTTGCGGTTACCACTAAAGCTAGAAGGAGGTTTGTGATGTGGTTTATGTATCTATGATTCAGAAGTGTGAGTTGGATTTGTTCCATGCTATGTTGTAGGAGAGATTGAGTTGAGTTTAAAATTTGCGTGCAACGAAGAATCAATTGAGATCTTGGTGTTAGATAGTTGTTGTTGCGTGGTAAGTCTATGAGTTGGCTAGTATGTTGTGGTGAGAAGGTAAGTGTGGAAGAGTAGATTTCGTGGTATTTCCATGTTCGATAAATTTCGGGGACGAAATTTCCTTAAGTAGGTAAGAGTTGTAACACCCGGGTTTAGGGGTCGGGAGAAATAAATAAATAAAATAATATTCCGGTTTTGTTTTGCTAAATTTAATTTAAAGTGTTGGACCAAATTGGATTGAAACTCAAATTCATGGATTTTAAAATAAATGAGATTGTCATCTCACTAATGGCATTTTTCTAATAAAAAGGTCATCCAAATTAAAAACCCCTCTTTTATTTAAAACACAAATTGGCATCTTCTTCCCCAACCCTTCTCCATTTTTCACGTCAAACTCCTCTCCCCCTCCTTGGTGCTTTTCCATCAAATCTTGCCCCCATTTTTGGAGCATTTTGAAAGGTAATTACATTTCTGACTTGCTCTCATCTTCCTCTACTTGGAAGTACAAATAGATTTCATTTTCATCAATGTTTTAGAATTTGGGTTTTTCAAAGTTTTGGTTAAAGGTTGTGACTTTATGAGTTTTTATCAAGGCTTTTGGTTTATTTATGTTAGATATGTTGTTTGTGAATCAAATAGTCTAACATATATGATTTTTAGAGTATTTTAAATGAATTCCCGAATTTGGGTATAAATGGGTTTTTTGAAGGTTTTGGGTGAGTTTTGGGGGTTGTTTTAGGTGAGAATTGATATCCCAATGGTAGTACTATGGTTAGGGGTTGATGTGGGGTCATTTGTGGGTGCAATGGATGTTGGAAACATGGTTTTTGGACATGGTTTTAGGGTTGCCCGAGATTGTAAATATTGGGGTTTGTTCATGGCTTGCAACGTTGTATATTGAATTTGAATTGTGTTTCGGGTTGGTCTTTTGATGTTGGGCTGATTTGGAATTGTTTGAAATGTGTTTGAGGTTGTTTAGAAGCGGGAATTTGTGTTGGAGAAGCTTCGGGAAGAAATTCGGAAATTTGAGGGAGGTTGCTAGCTTGGAGCTTGGAAGCTTAGGTGAATTGTTAAATATTTTTAAAATGGTTTTGAGTATTTGGTTCAAGCATGTGAACCTAGGATGGGCTTGGTAAACCCACATAGAGTTGGGATTAGAGTGGTAGCCTAATCTCAAACTTTGATTAGAGACTTTGGTTGCACTTTTTAATGGTTGTATATGCCTCGTGTTAAATTGTGATGGTGTTGATTATGTATATGTTGTATACATGTATGTTGAGGCATGTTTGATGCATTGTTATATGCATGTTGATGATAGATATGATATGGTTATACACATGTGTAAAATATGATGTGATATGGTTGTTAATGATGTACATGTGGTGTTGACGTGTGAAATGATATTATGAGGTGATTGTATGATTCGAGGATCATGGTGAGTACATGCTAGGCATGGAAATGTGGTTTGTGCATGACGGTGAGTCATGGTGAGTACGTGCTAAGCACGGAAGTTATTATGTAATGATATTGTAAAAGATTATTGAAATGTGTAGTATTGGCACTAGTATGCTTGGGTACAAATGATTGATCATTAGGATGTTAGTGTGCACACATAAGTCTAAATTCGCGCGAGGCCTTGGTGGCGTTGAGTCACCAAGGAGGAGTACGGGTACGCCCGGAAATTGTATTTATATTAGTCGATGATGAGTGGAATCCCATCAATGGGGCGTGAGGATGAGTGAAATCCCCTCCGCTTGAAATGAGGCGTGAGGATGAGTGGAATTCCCTCCGCGTGAACGGTGATGAGTGCAATCCTACCGTCAGGTAATGGTTGTGTTGTTGGATGTGAGTTCCAACGGTTATCCGCGTATTCGAGTCATAGCTAGGTGCCAATAGGGATTGTGATTTATGTTGTCAATTTGTGATTAATTGTGAGCCAATGTGATTCGGGATGTGTTGCTAACATTGTTTAATATATGTGATTTCATATGTTGTGGATTTAAACATGTTGAGCATGACATGATATTGAATATATGTTCATGCATCATTTATAATTATGGCTCGTGTGGATCGGAGGTAAGATTATGCATTTTATCTTGGTTGTAGCTCGTGCTTTGACCCTACATTGTCGAGGTTTGTTTTACGAGCTTACCCTCACTAAGCTTTTATGCTTACGCTCTCTTCTGTTCGACAATGCGGATAAATAGCTTGTGGGTGGCAAGGGCAAGGAAAGGTCTCCAAGTGTTGCTTACGGTTAGCTCAAGTATGATAGTTAAATTTAAAGATTGTAATAGTAAAGCAATAGGATAGGTGTTGTTGAGTTGTGCTATTGTTGGTTGTTTAGGAGCATGTTTAGACTCCTTAATTATGTTGTTTTCGATTGGCTTGTTGATGCCATGTTTGGATTGTAAATCATATCTAAATTGCTTACCATGTGTGTTGGTCATGTGCCTTGTGAGAATGCATAAGTGTATGGATGTTGAAGCAAGAGACCTTAAGTGCTTGTTTTCCTTCTTTTGAATGAATGCATGAATTCCTTGGTTGATTGAGGTATGCTCATGTTGGGTGCCATGTATGACTAGTATATGGTCAATAGATGTTGTATAAATGCTGATTGGGTCTAGGGAGGTCTTAAATTGCATCTAGGTTCGAGTCTTGCACGTTTTTGCTAAGTTTGGGAGTTTTGCAGTGCAGGGCGTATCGGTACGCCTGAGGGCCGTATCGATACGCTATTGCTTCTAGGACTCAAGTTTGGCTGGGCGTATCGATACACGAGGGTGTATCGATACGGTTTTTGCTCACTGGAATTCTGAAAATTTGGTGAGATATTACTGTATCGGTACGGTGGGTTAGTGTATCGGTACGGGTTTATCTCGTTGACCACGAGATGTTGACTGGGAAGGGTGTATCGATACGCTCAAGTGCTGTATCGATACGGTCTTCCTGTGTTGACCCTTGAGTGTTGACTTTAGTCAAGGCGTATCGATACCCTTGACAAGTGTATCGATACGTCATGCTTAATTACAGAAAATGGGCTGTTTGATGAACGATGTCTTGAATGGTTGATCTTTGTGATGCTCTTGTTTCCGCTGACGTGTTTCACATAGGTAATGGTAATGCATTTAGACAAGATAAATAAAAGAAATTTGAAGGGTTATTAACCGAGGGGGAACCTTAACGGGTTTCGCTTCGGTTTTCCCCGTGTGGCCCACTCGGACTGGTCATCCGGCCAGACTGGGACGAGGGGTTACAATTTTTCTTTTAAATCGAATATTTTTTAAAATAGAATATTTAATATTTTCATATTTAAATCACATCGATTATTTAATAACAACTTTAAGTATTCGATTTAAAAGAAAAAATGATTTAAAATATTCGAATATTTAATTAAAATTTTATTGGAACTCGAAAACTCGACTCGAATCGAAAAATTTTCAAATAAAGTTTGAGTTGTAAAATATGATGCGTAAACTCGAATAACTCGAAATTTTTTGACTCGACTCGAACGAACGCTCACCTGTATCTTAAGATATGACGCGTCAACTCGAAATATTCGAATATTTTAAATCAAAATATTTTTTAAAATTGAATATTGAATATTTTCATATTTAATCACATCGAACATTTAATAACTACATTAGATATTTGACATAATTTAAAAATATTGGATTCAAAAGAAAAAATTGATTTAAAATATTCAAAAATTTAATTAAATTTTTATAGGAACTTGAAAACTCGACTCAAATCGAAAAAAATTCAAATAAAGTTTGAGTTGTAAAATATGACGCGTCAACTCGAATAACTCTAAATTTTTTGACTCGACTCGATCAAACGCTCACCTCTATCTTAAGATATGACGCGTCAACTCGAATAACTCAAAATATTTGAATATTTTAAATCATTTTTTATTTTAAATCACATCGAATATTTAATAACTACTTTAAATATTCGATTTAATTTAAAAATATTCGATTTACAAAAAAAAATTATTTAAAATATTCAAATATTTAAAGTAGTTATTAAATATTCGAATCTTTAAAAGAAAACTATTAAAAATAGTTATTAAATATTCGAATATTTTAAATCATTTTTTCTTTTAAATCGAATATTTTTAAATTAAATCGAATGTTTAAAGTAGTTATTAAATATTCGATGTGATTTAAATATGAAAATATTAAATATTCTATTTTAAAAAATATTCAATTTAAAAGGAAAATGATTTAAAATATTCGAATATTTTGAGTTATTCGAGTTGACGCGTCATATCTTCTGATAGAGATGAGCATTCGATCGAGTCGAGTTAAAAAATTTCGAGTTATTCGAGTTGACGCGTCATATTTTGCAACTCAAATTTTATTTGAAATTTTTTCGATTCGAGTTGAATCGAGTTCCTATAAAAATTTAATTAAATATTCAAATATTTTAAATCAATTTTTTTTCTTTTAAATCGAATATTTAAAGTTGTTATTAAATAATCGATGTGATTTAAATATGAAAATATTAAATATTTTATTTTAAAAATATTCGATTTATAAGAAAAAATGATTTAAAATATTCGAATGTTTCAAGTTGACGCGTCATATCTTAAGATAGAGATGATCGTTCGATCGAGTCGAGGTAAAAAATTTCGCGTTATTCGAGTTGACTCATCATATTTTACAACTCGAACTTTATTTGAATTTTTTTCGATTCGAGTCGAATTTTCGAGTTCGTATAAAAATTTAATTATAATTATTTATCATGTTACCATACTTTGGAATTTTGCTTTAAGGACCAAATTGAGAGAATGCGTAAATAACTAGGGTTAAATTTAGTGAATTGTTTTGAATTATGACTAAATTAATTGAATGTATAAATATATAGGACTAAATGTGTTATTATACCAAATTTTATAACAGTCGCTTAACGGCATTTAACGTCTAGTTACCATTTTGTTATAAAACATAAAGTTTAATTGTCATTTTATGATTTTTGAAAGTTTGGTTACCATTTTTTTTACCAAAGTTTAGTGACCGTCTGTGTACTTTACCCAAAAAATAATGTGTGCATTTATTTATTTTAAAAAATAGGGTAAAGTACACAAACGGTCACTGAACTTTGGTAAAAAATAAAATAATAACTAAACTTTAAAAAATCACAAAATAACAATTAAACTTTATGTTTTATAACAAAATGGTAACTAGGCGTTAAATGTCGTTAAGTGACTGTTATAAAATTTGGTATAATAACACATTTATTCCTTTATATTTATACATTCAATCAATTTAGTCCTAATTCGAAACAATTCACTAAATTTAGCCCTCGTTATTTATGCATTCTTTCAATTTGGTCCTTAAAGAAAAATTTCAAAATATGGTAACATGATAAATAATTACAATTAATTTTTTATAGGAACTCGAAAACTAGACTCGAATGGAAAAATTTCAAATAAAGTTTGAGTTTGTAAAATATGACGCGTCAACTCGAATAACTTAAAATTTTTTTATTCGACTTGATCTAACGCTCATCTCTATCTTAAGATATGACGTGTCAACTCGAATAATTCAAAATATTCTAATATTTTAAATAATTTTTTCTTTTAAATCAAATATTTTTTAAAATAGAATATTTAATATTTTCATATTTAAATCACATCGATTATTTAATAACAACTTTAAATATTCAATTTAAAAGAAAAAAAATTGATTTAAAATATTTGAATATTTAATTAAATTTTTATAGGAACTCGAAAACTCGAATCAAAAAAATTTCAAATAAAGTTTGAGTTGTAAATATGACGCGTAAACTCGAATAACTCAAAAAAATTTGACTCGACTCGATCGAACGCTCACCTCTATCTTAAGATATGACGCGTCAACTCGAATAACTCGAAATATTCAATATTTTAAATTATTTTTTTCATTTAAATCAAATATTTTTTAAAATGGAATATTTAATATTTTCATATTTAAATTACATTGAATATTTAATAACTACTTTAAATATTCGATTTCAAATATTCGAATATTTAATTAAATTTTTATAGGAACTCGAAAACTCGACTCTACTCGAATCGAAAAATTTTCAAATAAAGTTTGAGTTGTAAAATATGACGCGTTAACTCGAATAACTCGAAATTTTTTGACTCGACTCGATTGAACGCTCACCTCTATCCCAAGATATGACGCGTCAACTCGAATAACTCGAAATATTCGAATATTTTAAATTATTTTTTCTTTTAAATCACATCGAATATTTAATAACTACTTTAAATATTTAATTTAATTTTAAAATTTTAGATTTACAAGAAAAATAATTGATTTAAAATATTTGAATATTTAAAGTTATTAAATATTCAAATATTTAAAAGAAAAATATTTAAAATAGTTTTTAAATATTCTAATATTTTAAATCATATTTTTTCTTTTAGATCGAATATTTTTAATTAAATTGAATATTTAAAATAGTTATTAAATATTCAATGTGATTTAAATATGAAAATATTAAATATTCTATTTTAAAAAATATTCGATTTAAAAGGAAAATGATTTAAAATATTCGAGTTGACGCGGCATATCTTAAGATAGAGATGAGCGTTCAATCGATTCGAGTCAAAAAATTTCGAGTTATTCTAGTTGACGCGTCATATTTTACAACTCAAACTTTATTTGAAATTTTTTCGATTCGACTCGAGTCGAGCTTTCGAGTTCCTATAAAAATTTAATTATAATTATTTATCATGTTACCATACTTTGGATTTTTTCTTTAAGGGCCTAATTGAAAGAATGCGTAAATAACGAGGGCTAAATTTAGTGAATTGTTTCAAATTAGGACTAAATTGATTTAATGTATAAATATGAAGGACTAAATATATTATTATACCAAAATTTATAACAGTCACTTAACAACATTTAGCGTCTAGTTACCATTTTTTTATAAAACATAAAGTTTAATTTCCATTTTGTGATTTTTGAAAATTTGTTGATTTTTTACCAAAGTTCAGTGATCGTCTGTATACTTTACCTTAAAAAATAATATTCTCTAGGTCCAAAAAAAATATTTTAAAAACCTTCAAACAAATAATTTAAAAATACATTTTTTATAAAATTTAATTAATTAAAACATTTAAAATTATTATAGTCAAAGTTTAAAAAATTACTTTTAAAATATTAATATTAATATATTAAGTGAGACAAAAGGGAGTATTTTTTTATGAAAATAGAATTAAAGCATAAACTTAGAATAACTGAATTATTATTATTATTATTATTATTATTATTATTATTATTATTATTATTATTATTATGACAAATCTTAAATCTAATCTTAATTCTACATAGAGGGGAGGAGAATGAGGACTTTAGGGGAATGAATGAGAGTGCTTCTAATGGGTCTTGAACACATGACCTACGGAAGTATGAGAAACAAAGATGAACAATTTATTCAACCGGCCAAATATACTTGCTCGATAATTATATTATTTTAAACATTACGATCCTTATGTATTATATTTAGGACGATACTCGGGGACTAAGAAATTCCAGAAACCTAAATAGTCTAAATGCAATGCACAAGCAAAAGTGGTTTGCAGGAAGAAAAAAAAAAACTAAACTTTAAACTCAATGAGTGCCGACCTCAATAATACAGGGTGGCATCGTTTCTTTTGTGACCTCAATTCTAACAACGATGTTTACTAAAATGAGTATGTACGTTAAAAGATACTAAATTTTTATACAAAATTTATATTAAACGTTTATCAAATTATTATTTTAATCAAAGCAGAAATCATTATTGAATTTTTTTAATTCGAATTAGACGTCAAATTGAAAATATGATTGAAAAGTGTATTTCTTTAACCATTACATTAGTGATTACTGATTAGATCATATGATATTTTACTTTCAAATTTAAAAATAACTATTTAATCCTTAGTGTTTTTTCTCAAATTGAATTGATCGATATAAAAAATAATAGACTTATTAAGTAAACGTCAATTAGTTTGTCTTTCTATACTTTTTTTAGTAAGAGAAGAGGTATTACCATACGCCTTATTAAAAAATCTCCCTAAACTTAAATGAAGGAAAAAGAGTGCACATAGTAACACTTACAAAAACCAATAAGAAACTAAGAGGACAGGACGTCACAACCAACAAATAATCAAAGAGCCAAAAGAAACCTACTCATCAAGACTTAAACTAAGTAACACCTCAGCTGGAAGTTCATCAAAAACCACCACATCAAAACTTGTTTCAGACGCAAGTTTCGCTAATCGATCCGCCACCCCGTTATATCGTTACATCGACGCGCAACTTGGGAGAAAGTAATGTGCCATTCTCGACGACAAAGTTCTTGAAGATGACAAACAATAGCAATCGGGCCACACTTACTATTCATTTGCTTGATCATTCGCAGCGCATCAGCACTGTCTGACTTTAAAATCAAACAACGAAAACTCAACGTCCAAGCAATCTCCAAACCCGTGACAATACCCCATAACTCCGCTTCTAAAACTGAGCATCGGTCAATAAATTTGGTGAATCCACATATCCAAGTGCCATGATTGTAACTCCCTAAACCTGACCCGGAAGAACTAGGTCGAATATAAGGAGTCAAGCTCAAAGCTTGTCCCTCACGCAAGTAACCTGGTTCAAAACTTTAATTCCAAAATAGATAGTGATAATAATACATAAAACATATTGATAAAATATTCCTGAAAATATTAAATATTCGAAATGTTCATGCATGATAAAATGTAATAACCCCAAATAAAACATCTGAAATCTGAAATTATATACAATCTGATAAAACATATAATATAAATAGGTTCAAGTGTCATACTGATAATAATAAATAAACAAAGCTGGAAAATGAGGTCCTCCAAGTACCGTAGCCTAGACCTGAGTATCTGAAAATAGAAACTAGGGGAAGTCAGCGATAACGCTCAGTGTGTCTCTACAGTGCAAACAGAATTAACAGTATCATCATATCAACAGAGTTAATCAAATATTATCAGTATACAATTTTCCATCATGAATCAATTCAAACACATAAACAGGTACGAATGAATATGCAACACAATATGACATACACCCAACTGCATCACCATCCGAAGATTAAGGTTCCCCAGAACCACTCTCTACCTCGTCACCATCCGAAGTGGAATCCAGCCCGTAGGGCAAACCACTGATCTGAAGTAGACATCATCCCGAAGGATGAAGCTACTGAACATCCCCGTACAGAATCTCAACCATAATGAGATGACATAAAATCCGAGTTCTGAATCTGAATGCATTATTTATCAACAGAAATGCATATTCATATAATCCGATATACAATAATCCGAATCTAAATGTATATACAAATATTGCATAACGTTACAAAATGTTGAACAAGTCAAACATCACAGATCAATAGAATATAATCATCATACATCATCAGACCACATCATGTATACATTTCAGCAAATCATCACATTTACATATAGAGCATTGTAAACATACTGCACAGAAGAGAACACACCTCAAGTAGCTAACACTCAACGTCGACGGTGACGTCTCCCACGCTCAGCTCTATCTCTAGGTCGGTCAACGTCAGCTCCTATAACAATTAAATACACATCAAAGATACTAATAATATGCCAAGACACTGATAATATAAATATCAAATATATTAACAACTAAACTCACGAGCGGATCCCGATGTCTGAGAAACAGGAGGTCATCCAGGTGGAGGAGGAGGAAGGATTTCAGTATCCGAGTCAATGTCGTCTGCAAATACGAATAATTCCAATTAATTCCCAATACTCAAATCTTTAAACACAAGTGTAAATGAATAAAAGATATCAAAATAGCCTATCGGGTTCGAATTTGAGAAAACGGGCAGCGGAAACGGAATCAGGACGTCGAAAAACATAGAATAGGCCTTCTCTGAAAAAGTCAATGGTCAACGGTCAACGGGTCAACGCTGACGTCATCGCTAAAGTCACTCGGCTCTTTATAAGACAGATCGGTTCGGTTCTATCAACCCGGTTCAGTCTTCTAGACCGGTTCAGACCGGTTTAAGCCCAAAATCCCTTTTTTCCCTTCAATTTGAAAATTAGGGTTTTCCCTAATCAGTTTCCCTCGCCGGAAAACACGTCGGTAACCTCTAAACACTAATTTCGGCCAAAACAACACCTTTCAAAAGAAGCCAAACCCAAATCATGCTATTCCGCACTCACCCTAACTCGAAAACACAGTGAAACGGCAAAACTTGGCAACGTCGTCGGAGAACACGAACGGTCTTCAAACCGTTTCTTAACAACGGTGGACGGAAAACAGAGATGGTGACTAGGGTTTTGGTTGCACGGGTTTGAAGAGTCCGATGGTGGCTTCGAATCAATGAACGGCCGACGACAAGGCCCTCGTCGGAGCACGATCGGAAAAATGTGGGTAAAAGTGGGCTGTTTGAAGACGACACGGAAGGAAAAAGAAAGAAAGAAGGAAAACAACGTAAAAGGTCTTAGAAATGAGAATACAAGTATTTAAATCACCCAAAATGGGTAAATTAAAAGACAAGCCACCACGCTATTTAGGGTTCATGAAACATCACCGAAACTTTGCTTTATTTGTAATTTGATCACTGAATTTTAATTAGGTTTCAAATTAAAAATTCCTAATTATTAGGGTTTTTTTTAATTAGGCTAAAATTGGGGTGTTACAACTCTTCCCCCGATAAAAAGAAATTTTGGCCTTGAAATTTACCTGGAGCAAAAAGATGCGGATACTGAGCTCAGATGACAGTATTGGGCTCCCACGTAGCCTCATCGTGACTACGACCACGCCACAGGACTTTGACCATCTTAATGGTCTTCCTTCTGAGAACCTTTTTATCCTGAGCAATAATCTCAATAGGCTCCTCCTCAAAACGCAAATCATGACGAACCTCAATATCTTCAACATGCATAACATGTGACGGATCATGATGATAACATCTCAACATTGAAACATGGAAAACATCGTGAATCCGATGAAGCTCTGGTGGTAGCTCTAGCTGATAGGCAACTGGTCCGACTCGACGAATAATCTGATAAGGGTCAATGTAACGAGGACTCAACTTGCCCTTCCGACCAAACCGAAGTACCTTCCTCCAAGGAGATACTTTCAAGAAAACCTCATCACCCACCTCAAACTCAAGATCGCGACGTCTCAAATCGGCATAAGACTTCTATCTGTCAAAAGCAACCTTAAGCCGATCCCAAATCACTCTGACAGTCTGCTCAGCCTCGTGCACAATCTTCGGTCTCAACAATCTGTGCTCATTCAACTCAGTTCAACCAATAGGTGAACGACACATACTCCCATACAGAGCCTCATACGGTGCCATCTTGATATTGGCCTGATAACTGTTATTATAAGCAAACTCTGCAAGCGACAGGAAGTCCTCCCAACTGCCTCTGAAATCAAGAATACAACTCCTCAACATATCCTCAAGAATCTGGATCACACGCTCAGAGTGACCATCTGTCTGCGGATGATAAGATGTACTGAAGTTCAACCGAGTACCCAAAGCAGAATGAAGAGACCCCCAGAATCTTGCAGTGAACCTCGTATCTCTATCAGAAATAATAGATAACTGTATCCCGTGAAGTCGAACGATATCAAAAATATAAAGTCGGGCTAACTTACTCAAGGAATAGTTAACTCGGACACGAATGAAATGCGCGGACTTCGTCAGACGATCAACAATAACCCAGATGAAATCCTTCTTCGACGGAGTCAAAGTCCACTAACAAAGTCCATAGTCACGCGTTCCCACTTCTACTGAGGAATCTCAATATGCTGTAGTAACCCAGACGGACGTTGATGCTCTGCTTTGACTTTCTGACAAGTCAAGCACCTCGATACAAATCCGACAACATCTCGCTTGAGACCTTTCCATCAATACCTCTCACGAAGATTCTTATACATCTTGTCACCACCAGGATGCATAGAATATGGATTATTGTGGGCCTCATAGAGAATAACCTGTTTTAACCCAGATTTCCTCGGAATATAATATCGGCCACGAAAACATAATACCCCATCCTGATCAATAAAGTAATCTCAAGATGTACCCTCATGTACCTCTCTGATGCGATGCATCAAAAACGGATCACTAGGGTATTCAGCTTGAATATCAGAAATCAATGTAGGAATAACCCGAAGTTCTGCCAACAGACTGCCATCGTCGTACAAACTCGTCCGAGCAAACAAAGCTCTCAGATCTAAAATGGCGTTACGACTCAATGCATCAGCAACGACATTAGCTTTACCCGGATGATACTCAATCTCACAATCATAATCCTTGAGAAGCTCTAACCAGCGACGTTGTCTCAGATTAAGCTCTTTCTGAGTGAGGAGGTATTTTAGACTCTTACGGTCTGTATAGATATAACACTTCTCTCCGTAGAGATAGTGTCTCCGGATCTTAAGTGCAAAAATAACAGCAGCAAGCTCTAGGTCGTGGGTAGGATAATTACAGCAGCAAGCTCTAGGTCGTGGGTAGGATAATGAACATAGGAAATGGTTTCATGGCCACCGAGTTTTTCACATATTGAGGTTCCCAGATCATCTTGAATGTCAGCGATGAAAACTTTGGCGCCATGTTGAACGAAAAGTTTTGCCGTGCTCTCGCCAATCCCACTGGCTCCACCTGTTATTAAGGACACTTTACCTTGTAGCCTATAAAAAATAGATTAAATTAATTTCTCAAAATCCAGCCTTAGAGTAGATTCATGGATGTGTTCAACATGGTCAATTTTAAATTAATATCTTTTTATTATTTAATTAGAAGAATGACCTACCTAAGATTATTTGAAAAAACGACCCAAATCCTCTATGGAAGGTGAACTCGCTTTTTACTAGACGCGAGTTTAAAACTCAATTTTAACAAAACGTAAATTCCGTGTTAAGTAAGTTGGTAAAAAAGAAAAAACTAATTTATTGCGTTTTTTAACATAGAACTTGCTTTCTACATGACGTAAGTTTGAAACTCGCTTTTTGTAGGGTGCGAGTTTACCTTACGGAACTGAGAGGGGATATTTTTCTAAATAATCCTAGATGAGGTCATTCTTCTAATTAAATAATAAAAATGATATTGTTTTAAAATTGACGTTCAACATGGGTATGGGTATGTTAAATTTTTTAGGCTAAAGGGGTACTTTTGCCCCTGAGTTCGAACCAAAAATACAATTTTGCCCTTCGCCAAAAAGTGCACTCAATGTGGCCATCCAGTTCATGAAATCGATCAAATTGACCATTTGACCGACGTTGACCGTTACGGTGCTGACGTAAGAGTAAACGGTGATGACGTGGCAGTCCATGATGTTGATGTGTTGGTCAACGATGCTGACGTGGCAGTATACGTGGGATGATGACGTGGCAGGAGGGGCTGAATTGATTATTTTAACTGAATTCGAGGGCATAGTTGTTTTTTTCCTGAGTTTAGGGGGATAATTAAAAGTTCGATAACTTATTTAATATTTAAGTAAAAAAATAAAAACTATTAATATTTAAATAATATTTAAATATTCATAAAATATTAAAAAAATAAAAACACTATAATGAATTAAATATAAGTAAAAACATTAAAGTTATAAATATAAAAAATTTAAAAATATTTATAAACCATTAGAGAATCTTTCGATTGTTTCTCGTTATGCTACGCGTACTAATGTTCCTTGAACATATTTTCAATTGAGACATCCTTGTATTAAAGTATTAATAAAGTCAAAATTCTCTTTCATTTCTGTACATCAAATATTAATGAGCATCAATTTGATGTAAAAAAACGAAAAAAAAATTGGATTCTATTGTTACTCTAGTACAATGTTGATTCCACTAAAAAAATCTAACGAATAGTAATACTCAAAATGACGAAGTCGAATTTTTTTCGATAAAAGTGTTTACTTTTTTAATAATTTATAAAAAATTATTAATTTTTTAGATTAAATTTTATATTTTTTAATTCATAATATATTTTAATTTTTATATAATTTTTATTTTTAGTAACTTTTAGAATATTTTATTTATTTTTATTAACTTTATGAATTTTTATAAAATAAATTGAAGAATATTTTGATCTTCTGTGAGAGTCTTCACTTTGTTTTTTCAATTATTCTCACTTAATAAATTTATTTATCTAGTTTTAATATTTTAAAATTTTAATAATTTCATAAATTCTTATTTTTCAACTTAAATATTAAATAAGTTATAGAACTTTTAATTAAAATCAATTATGCCCCTAAACTCAGGAAAAAAATCAATTATGCCCTCGAATTCAGTTAAAATAATTAATTTAGCCCCTCCTGCCACGTCATCATCCCACGTGTACTACCATGTCAGCATCGTTGACCGCCACGTTGAGTGCACTTTTCGGCGAGGGGCGAAATTGCATTTTTGGGTCGAACTCAGGGGCAAAAGTACCCCTTTAGCCTATTTTTTAAAATATATATTGGATCATATCATATTATCTATGTTCGAATATACATTATACTAAGACTCGGAATAATGTGAACCCAATGAATGGTTCAAGTGGAAAAGAGAATTATATTCATCTAGCAGAACTAGTTCAAGCACTTCGCTGTACAAAGTGTGAGTGCGTTGTCAAATAGTTGAAAAAATATGAACAGATACTAACATATAATCCCAAACGTATATTAAAAAATCAGAATAATGTAACTTCAAGGGTTAAAAATGACTTAAAGGTCCCTGCGGTGTAGACTGTAAAGTAAACCAGTCCCTCTACTATTAAAATGAGGAACTATTTTTGTTTATGTCAAGTAGAGTTAGAGATAGTTTTTTAACCTCAAATTTAAATCGAATCTGGATCAAATAAAACGAGATGAAACTGTCTAGTTGAATCAAATTTGGATAGAAATTTTCAATTTTTAAATCAAATTCGGAATACACAAACACCCGACTTGTGCCCATCTCTAACTCCAACAGAAAAAGACCGACACAATTTGTAGCAATATAAAATATTACTATAATTGTTTTCACCGTCACTAGAAACCAATGAAATTTTGTCCAAAAAGTTATAGTGACGAAATCTTGATATATACCGACGGATTGTTTCTACCGTCATACATACATATATGCAGAGAAATGAGAAAATGAGACAGGTATATTTACCTTTTAACGTCGGAAACCACCAAAGAATCGGAACTCATCTCTGCCCGAAAACAATAATGTCAAAAGAAAAAAAAAAACTTAAAATCTTGATTTCTCTTGCACCAATTGTCTTGTGTCTTCCATTTTCCCCTTCAATGAACCATTAGGCTATTTATAGATGAAAAAGAAAAATGTTTATTGTGTAAATTTTATATTTTAATTTATTTTCTGAGTAGAAAAACGATTTTTAAAGAAAATACTTTAAACGATTTTTTGTTGTGAAGAGGGCATGATTGAACGTTGTAGTTGGGGGAGTTTCTATGGTTAGGCACCCTTACTATTATATTAAAATTAAGCGTGAATTACACAATTTTCTTATAAAAATAATAAGGATTTAAATTATTATATAAGAATTTGTGTAGTTACACAATAATTACATAATTACACAAATGATAAAGATTTTTGTAATTACACAATAATTATGTAATTACTTTTTTTGTTCATAAAATAACTTCATTAAAACGGAAAAAGCAAAGACAACGAACAACTGGGAAAGACCCAGGAAACCAGGCATCCACGGGATGCAAACACGAGAACAAACAAGATCAGGGAAGGACCACACAGGGTCATAAAGCAAACTGAAAAAAACCTAGACGAGACACCCACAATGAACATCATGGACAAAAACAGCAAAAAAGGACTAAGGACCACACAGGGCCACATTGCCAACAAACAAAAACTGATAGAAACACGACCTGGAAAACTCCAGAAATACACTTCCAACGGTGCGGCCGTGGAACGTGTTACCAAGGCGATAAAACCTGGACGATAACAGAGGAAGTCAAAAGGTAAATTTCATAATCTCATCCCGGGAGAGACAACAGTAGCCGCGCCTGAGAGCTCTATTCAGAGGCAGGCTTCCAATGCAAAGACATTGGCCCTTATCAAGGCATCACCCGTTGTACCCCATACTTGAGGAGAAACAGAACATACTGGACCACATCCCAATCATGGTTCCTCGCAACTGAGAAAAAGAGAAACTAAACGATGGACAGTCGGTACACCAACACCGACAAACAAACGATGAAAGGAGCACCGATAGACCCACGGGGAAGGGTTTAAATCAACCACCGTCTTTTGATCCTTCCTATAAGAAGAGGTGGTGCCTAACGGGATCATGTATGGGGCGGATAACCCACAAAGGAGTTATCCGCTTGCCCGGTGGCGAAAAAAATAGTCTTTGCCCGATAAGGTCGCTCGACTAAGAAATCTGATACCCTCTTCATTGCTACTGAAGTCAACCGTGCCTAAACTCCTCTTTGGAAGAAATATTGTCGAATCATCCGGACATAGGTGAAAAAACAAAGGATCGAACACCTTATCCAATGTTGTCATCAAAGGGGTAAAAGGTGGGCCCCAAGAGACAAGACCTTGCATTGGATGGTTGACTTTAAGCCTGCAGCTACAATCCTCCCTTATGTAACAATATCTAAAATGGGAAAGCCTAGAACATAGGGCCAACTTCTGTCTTGCTTTAAACGGATAAAAAACAGTCAAAGGAAAAGCCGAAAACAACCATCCGCTTCCAATTGTGCTAAGGGTATTTTCCAGGTTTACCGCGGCGAGATGAGAGATGATCGGAGCCCGAAGGGATCCACGACGACCATTGTTATCGTGATTCAGCCGGCCTAACCAAACCAGAGAGCCTCCTTGGTTCGATGCCCTGTTTCGTTTAGCCATTTCATGTCGGCATCGCCGTTGGAGATGAGTAACCCATCAGAACCAGGGGGCCGGCGCAACCAGAAGAGGGATTTCAGGCAATACTCTGCCGAATCCCAGAAACCAGGATTGTCGGCGAAGACGAAGCTGTACACGACATAGCCCCGGCATGGCTGAAAGCGAAGCGGAGTGAGTAACCCAGATCCTCGTTCGAAGATAGTTTCCGTCCACAAGCTCCGACCCAAACCCTTTCCGCGCCTCAGGACCAAACCACCGGCTGGACACGACCACCGTAACACCGGTAACCGGCGGTCTTCTGAGGGGGGCTCCGCCCTCGTACAACACCGCTCAAGATAACCGAAACGTGAGGAACAATAGACCTACCGAGGGCCAAGGGTTTTGGAGGGGAAAGAAGTCGGGGAAGCTTGTGGGGCGCGTTGAAACTCATCTCATTATTTTTAGTTTTTACTAGGCTTTATTTTGTTCAACAAACAACTATGTATTTGTTGGTTTCAATAATTATGTTCTTATCCATGCTACACAAATTCTTACCAAAATAGTAAAAACTATATAGCTACACAAAAATGCGTTTAATTTTAATTTATCGGTAAACTGCCTAATTTTAGACTCTCCGTACAGATGGTCACGCGCCGCTATCACATTTATGGCGACTATAGATTGAGGCCAGCAGTAGCCATGCCCTCCCAAAACTTGGGAAAATTGTCATCAGGCCCTTTAAAAATTAAAACAAAAGTATTTAGAACCCTCAAAATATTTATAAAAAATATTTTCTCCTCTTGAAATTATTAAGATTTCAGATTAATGTATATTAATATGTATTTAAAATTAAGTTGTATTCTCAAAATATAAAGAATGCATATATAAATTAGATTGTCATAACATAAATTACAAATATGTGAATTTAAACTTATTTTTAAAATACTAGTTTCTCCTACAAGTAAAAACTTTAAAATTAATAAATATAATTAATATATACACACAAATTTATTTTTTTCTTGGTTTTTATTTCAATGTTATTTTGTATTACTATTTCACAAATCATGAGTCTCTTCGGTTTTCTCTATTTTTTTATAAAATCTTTAAATAAGAGTAAAATAAAAAAAATATTAGATGAAATCAAAATTTGATATTTCCACTAAATTTTTAAGTTGATGAAAATTGAAAATTTTAAACAATTTCACAAAATATTTTAACACTTTTAGGCTCTTAATTCATTCTAAAAATAAAGATGAATTCCTACTAATTTGCTCAACATCTTAGGTGTTGCTTCTCCAAGTTAAGTGTCAAGACCTGCTACCATGATATTGGCTTGGTTAGGTAAACAGATTTTTAGCTAAAATTAAATATTTAAATTATTTTAAGATGTTTGACCAGTCATAATCGTTGATTTAGATGTTCGGTTAACAGAAGATTAAAATAACGAATTGAAGTGAACCTCTTGAAAAAGCTATTTTAGGAGTTGTTTGGGTCAGAGAGTTTGATATAAAAATTGTAAAGATTTTTTTGTCCTTGTCAAAAAGTATTCTCTAAATAACCTAAATTATAAGAATTAATAAAATTAAAAAATAATTTCTTTAACAAGAATTTAATATATATATATAAATTTAATAATTAATGATAACAATTTTGGCAATTCGATTGACCCCATCATCAACGGTGGTTGATCTAGCATTGCATGTGATACGCAATTCCTGCATGATAGTGACTTTTCATCTGTTTCCGAGTCTTTTCCATCTTTGATATTGCCCCACACCAATGTGTAAAGGTCCTAAAGGACAATATTGAAAGTTGGGGGAGAGTATGAGCGTAAATTCATAATTTATTTGATTTTTATAAAAAGGCTTAAAGGTGTTGTAAGCTTTTTGAATTTTTGAAAAAGAAAAATAAAGTAAGCCTTTAAATTTTGTACACCTAATTAAGTCCCAAATCAATAAATTTAATTAATTAAATTCTTTGATCGATTTTGATCATTAATTTTTTACAATTTTTTCTTTAGATATTATTGTAACGTGACTCACAACAGTTCTGTCATGTGATATTTCTAAATTTTAAAAAAAATATTTTTATAGTTTTTAAAATTTTATAGAATTTTTTAAAAAAATTAAAAAAAATAAAAATATCAAATGATAACAATATAACACGGCATGTTGTACTAATTAATCTAACAAAAAGTGTTAAATTTAACAGTTAACGTTGGTGAAAGAGATAAATTAATGATATTTTAGAGTACAAAAATTTAATTGAGTGCAAAAATAATTTAAAATTTTGATTGATTTTTTTTTCAAAAGTTTAAGAAATTATAATAAACTTAAGCCTAAAAAATTATTGTATAATAATTATAGGGTAAAAAAAAGTTCTTGCGTTAGGCAAGAACAAGCGAGAAAACCAATGAAAAATCCATCAATGACGTTTCTTAATTGTTTGATGGTTAATGGAAATATGTTTTCCGCGTCGAATAAAAATCATCTATTTTTTTAGTTTTTTTATGCCTTAAACTAAAATATTAAATTTAAGATTTAATGTTAAAATTAAATGTTATGGTTTAGAATTTAAAATTTAAATTCGAGTTTAAAATTTAATTTTTAAGTATTAGATATAGAATAAACGATCCACTTATATGATTGAATCAAAATTAAAATTCAATCTTACAATTGAAACAATTGAAAGTTCAATAATATACTAATACATAAGTAATCGAATCATGAAATTAAGACATACGGCTTTTGACTGCCATTGATAAGGAAGGGTTAGTGATGGTAAACCCTCCATCAACCATCAAATTAACGCCGCTCACATACTTGGACTCGTCGCTGGCTAAATACAACGCCGCCGCCGCCACATCCTCTGCCTCCAAAACCGCCCCTTTCAAGTTCCCCGCTTCTGAAACCAAGCGTTCCGCCGCTTCTTTCTCTAGCCCCGTTTCTCTTGTTAACATCGGCGTTGCCACTGCATTTGGTGAAATGCAATTAACCCTAATCCCGTACTGCCCCATCTCCACACACAGATTCTTAGCCAGTCCCACCACCGCATGCTTCGACGCTACGTACGAATGATCGGCGAAACCGCCTAATACCGACATCGTACTAGCAGTGAAAAGAATACAACCTTTCTTTGCCGGAATCATGACCCTGGCGGCGTGTTTGGCGCCTAAGAATCCGCCGTACACGTTGATATCCATAACTCTCTTGAAATCTTCGTTGCTCAAATCAAGTATACTTGTCTCCAACTTGCCTACTCCGGCATTGTTGAACATGATGTCGAGTTTCCCGTACTTTGAAACAGCTAAATCCACGGCATTTTGAACATCTGAATCGACGGTAACATCGCAATGAACATAGGAAATTATTTCATGGCCGCCGAGTTGTTCACAAATTGATGTTCCGAGATCATCTTGGATGTCGGCGATGACAACTTTGGCGCCATGTTGAACGAAAAGCTTCGCCGTGCTCTCACCGATTCCACTGGCTCCACCTGTTATCAATGCCACTTTCCCTTCTAGCCTATAAAAAATAGCTTAAATTTGTTGTCAACGTCGAGATACAGATACGTGTTCGATATAAATAATTATTTTATAAAAGATATAAATCAAACAAAATAATACATTAAATCTCTCAGACAAGTTTAAAGTCGGTATTGCATCTATGAACTATGCTCCCGGCAGGGATGGACCAAGCAGTGCTGGACTGCTGGTGGGGTCAATAGTCCCACTAAAATTTTGAAAATTACATATAATTTAAAAAAAATTATTTTTTTTATCTATTTTCGCCCTCTTAAATTTTTATAAGTTCGCACCTCTAAAAATTTATAGGTTCGGCTCCTAACCTAAAGTTATAGGCCCGTCCCTGGTCACGGGACCCACTTAAGAATAAAGAGATGAAATTCTGAAGATAAAATGACAATTTTCAAGCACCTCAAGAACACAACCCCTTTTAATTGTCGAATATTCCGTCTAACATATATCTCTACTTTTATCAACTGGATTAAATCCTACAAAATATATACCAATAGAGAAAAACCAATACAATAAATGTTTTCACCGTCACTATAAACCAATGAAAGTATATATAATAAGTTATAGGGACGATGACCGACGGGATTTTCACCGTCGTGTATATATTATATAGAGAGAGAATTGAGAAAACGAGACTACTACGTTTACCTTTTAGCGTTGGAAGCCAACAAAGAACTGGAACTCATCTCTGCCCTAAAAAAATAATGTAAGAAAAACAACTTAAAACATTGTTTTTCTTCAATGAATCATTAGGCTATATATAGAAGAAAATAATTTATTTATTGGGTAAATTATACTAGAAATCTTTGAACTTTTAAAATAGTTGCATTTTGATCATCGAACTTTTAAAATTTACATTACAGTCATTGAATTTTTAACTGGCGCTAGCCGTTGTTAACATCTGTTGATGTTGCATGCTCACGATGAGTCATCATCTTATTAAAAGATATTAATTTATTTAAAAAATGATATGTGAACTTTTCACATCAGTTACCATTAACGGCAATGTTCTCAAATGAAAGTAAATTAAAAGTTTAATGATTTTAACATAAACTTTTAAAGTTTCATGATCAAAATACAAGTGTCCTAAAATTTATAGGACTGCCGATATAGTTTACCCTATTTTAATTATTTTTCTGAGTGAAAAACGATTTCTTTTTTGTCGTAAAGGCCAAAGGGAGCATGATTGATTGAAACGTTACATTGTCTCACCGCTATCACATTTATGGCGACGGCAATTTGACGTCAGATTCCTTGTTTTGCATAGATTATAATTTGTTTTTAGGCATAAGGGATACTATTACTTCTGTAGCGATTACAATTTATTAATTTAGTCCCTATAATATGTTTGTATCAATTTAGTATTTGAAATAGTTATATTGTATTATTATTATTTTTAGTTAACGGAAGACAAAATTGACCGTTAAGTGTTGATGTAGCGATCAACGATGCTGACGTGGTAGTTCACGTATGATGATATGACAGTTCACATGTGAAGATGACATAACAGAAAGGAAAAATTAATTTTCTGACCGCGTTTAAAAGTAAAATTGATTTTCTGATTGAGTACGAGGGAAAATAATTTTTGAGGCAAAAGGATATGATTTAAATAATGTTAAAATATTAAAATGACATAAAAGTAAAAAAATAAAAAAATATTAATATATGACTAAAAATAAAAATTATAAAAAATAAGTAAAAATTATATAATTAAAATATCATAAGTTAATAAATATAAATTATTTAATAATTAAAAAATAAATTTTTTATAAAGTATTAAAAATTTTGAAACCTTCATCCAAAAAGTTTGAAAGTTTTTGATTCTCTTCTCTTAAAAGAATATAAGGCGAAAAGAATCTTAAAATACGATTAATATGATTTTTTTAACCGAATAAATATTATATACTCTTTTTCGGTGCATTTATCCATGCCCCAATGCTAAACAATCAAATTATACAGTCTAATTCTAATTTCTAAATCATAAACCCACAAACCCTAAATTTTAAACCTTAAAAATTAAATTTATATGAATAATTTTATATTTCATAATAACTTCAGATTTAATAAAATTTATACGAATATTTACGTTTCATAATACTTCAGATTTAATAAATTTTTTATTATAGTTTAGGATTTATGATTTGAGATTTAAAAATTAGGGTTAAAGTATAGAATTTATTTTTATTATTGGAGCATGGATAGTAGCACCAAAAAGTTGTAAAGAATTTTTGTTTAGTTGAGAGAACCACATTAACCTTATTATTATTATTATTTACTTTCCTTTAAGAGAAAGAAAAGCTTGTTCAAAAAAATAAAAAGAAAATCAAAATCGTATACTTTTTTATGAATGTTTTCAATTTTTTTACAATTTTACAAATATTTTTTAGTTGAGAGGCCAAAATTTTGATTTTTTGAATATTGTATAATTTATTAGTTTATGATATTTTAATTTTATAATTTCTACTTATTTTTAAATATTTGTAATATTTGTATTCATATATTAATAAATATTTTTAAATATTTTATTAATTGTTATGTGATATTAATATTTTCTTAAATTCATATTATTTTGCCTAAAAAAATAATTTTACACTCAAACTCGGTCAAAAAATTAATTTCCCCCCTCTACTATGTTATCTTCACATGTGGACTACTACGTCATCACACGTGGACTACCACATCAGCACCGTTAACCGCCACGTCAGTACCGTAATGGTCAACGTTGGCTTCCGTCAGTCAAAGGGCAAATAATGATACAATTCGACTACTTCATAAGTCAAAGTGATGCAAATATGGACAAAATTGATAAATCGAGACTACAATAGGGGCAAAAGTAACCCTTAAGCCTCGATTTTATATACATTTTAATATAAAATTTTTCGTATTTATATTTATAATTTAATTATATATTTATATATATTAATTTTTTCGTATTTATATGAATAAAAAATTATTTATGCAAAATACTATTTACTTAAAATTTAGGGTAAACTACACCACTGACCACCGAACTTTGGGGTGTACCTATTTTGACTACCGAATTATCGAACTCGTCAATCAGATCACCCATTAAATTGACCTATTTTGACCACCGCCGTTAAAAACTTAATAGAGGAATGACATGGCAATTAACGAATATTTGTAAAATTACACATTTAGTCTCTATTATTTATTTATTAAATCAATTTGATCTTAATTTTATTTTAATTAAATAAAATTAATCAATCAATCAGATGATACGTGTCATCACCCAATTGATTTATTTTATCTAATATTTAATATATTTTCTCCTCAAATCAGGTGGTGATACGTTTCACCACCTGGTTAAAGGAAATTTAAAGAAGAAAGGAAGAATGGTAATGTGCATAATCGAACCTAGGACTAAGGGAAGTTGTAGAACTAATATTTTGATATAATAATTAAAAAATAGTTTTGGACTGAATTGAAAAGATTTCAAAAATGCCTTTAAGTCCAAACAACTTGAAAATAAGTTTGTGGATGTTTTAAATGATTTTGGCAATGTTTGAAATGTTTTTAAGTAGCCAAACTAGAGTTTTCAAAGCAACTGTTTCGAAACAGGGGACATGTATTGAAACATTTTGAAAATTGCCAAAACTCATACCGAAACAAGGCTTGCCCGTTTCGATACGAAAAAGATATCGTTTCGAAACACCCCTTTGGTGTTTCGATACACCCAAACGGTTAAAACATCCTCAACGACTATTTTCTCAACGACTTTTTAAATTGCAGCTCAACTGTTACTCGTTCCGAAATGGGGTTGCTACCGTTTCAATACGGTTCAAGGGTGTTTCGAAACGGCCAGAGGCGTTTCGATACGGATTGCTGCATCAGACTTCAACAGCTAGTTCTGAAGAAGGTCGTTCTGAAACGGGATCGATTGTTCGAAACAGACGTCTGCAGAACTACATTTAATGAGGGAAATAAAGTCTCCAACGGCTCCAAAACATCCCTAACGGCTAGTAACGACCACAAGTTCAATTGGGACTATAAATTGAAGGTTGGAACACTTGGAGAAATTTTAGAGACAACATCCAAGCAACATGGTCAAGAAAATTAGAGTCTAAATCTTTATTTTACTATTCTCTTGTACATAGTCTTTAGAGAGTGAGCTTAATTGTAAATCTTTGTACTCTTGTGAGCTTAAATTTGTGTAAACACCCACCTTGTTAGGTATTAAGTTTACCAAACAAATCCCTTCTAAAAGTAGAGGTTCTAGTTTAGCCTTGAGAGAAAAATTAGAGTTGGTTCTATCTTAGCATTGAGAGAAAAATTAGAGTTGGTTCTATCTTAGCCAAGTCCAAAAGATAGGGTTGTAATGGTTTCCTCCTAATTCGAGAAAAGGGGACGAATTCATTGTTGAGTGAATTGGGAAATCCTTAACGGTGTGCTAAGGTAGTGGATGTAGGTGCTTGTTAGAAGGCCGAACCACTCTAAAATCATTATGTCACTTGTCTACCTTTATTTTGATTTTAGCTAATTCAACCACCAAACATTTACAACTCTCCTTGAAAGTTTCATTGATCGATTCAAGCGTGCAATAAACCCAACAAAAGTAATTTTCATGCCTTTACCACTGTGCCAAGCTACTCTCAGTGACATATATTGCACCATTTTATATACATATCTTATAATGCAGTAAATGTTAGAAAAAAACTAAAAATGGTTGAAAGGGGACTCGAACCTAGATCACTTGGGATATGTATAATCACACAAATATTTGATTTAATTTAAATCTAAAAATTACTAAATATTTGATTTAAAATATTCAAATATTTAATTTCATATTTAAATTAAATTGAATATTTATTAAAATATTAAATATTCAGTTTAAAAAATAATTTGATTTAAATGAAATTAAATCGAATTTAAAAAATATTCGAATATTTTAAATCGAATTTAAAATACTTTAAATTTTCAATTTAATATTTTTGAAATCAAATTTATTTTCTTTTAAATCAAATTATTTTTTAAATCAAATATTTAAACATTTGATTTAATTTAAATATGAAAAATATACGAATATTTTAAATCAAATATTTAATAATTTTTGGATTTAAATTAAATCAATTTTTGTGTAATTATACACATCCCAAGTGATATAGGTTCGAGTCCCATTTCAACTATTTTTACTTTTTTTCCTAACATTTACTGCATTATAAGATATGTATATAAAATAGTACAATATATATCACTGAGAGTAGTTTGGCGTAGTGGTAAAGGTATAGAAATTGCTTCCCTTGTTCCGAAGTTTGATCCTCTACATTACCATTCTTTCTTTTTTCATTAAACGTGTGTAATAAGTAAATAACATGGAATCAAATGTGTGATTTTACAAATTTTCGTTAACTGTCACGTCACCCCTCTGTTAATTTTTTAACGGTGGTGGTCAAAATAGATCAATTTATAAAATTGAATGGTCTGATTGACAAGTTTGATAGTTCGATGGTCAAAATAGGTACGCCCCCGAAGTTCAATGATCAGTAGTGTAGTTTATCCTAAAATTTATTTATCAATTATTATAATGGGAAGGGTCAACAATATGTCACGGGGTCAAAGTCTTGGCGCAGGGACATAGCCCCCGTACGACAACCCAGGGCTCTTACCAGCCCGGGGCTCAGCCTTTTCCACTCGATGCTTACTAGTTTCGCCCTCCCATAGGCTCATCAGGAAAGCGGTGACAGCTCCCGACCAGTGTGGTGCCTAACCAGCACGCCCGTCCCGAGGGACTAAACGATTATACGACATGTACTACACCCTTATTGCTATCCCGCATCCCGCATTAAGCACAACCATCAAGCATCTGTCACGGTCTTCGCCTATCACGCGAATAGGATCGTGACAAACTCCCCCACTTGAGTCATGCACGCCCTCGTGCATGGGGAGTAAACTCTTTACCCTCTTCTTTTTAATTAGCCGGGATCTAGTGTGCAATTCCATGCCTGCTCGCCCTCATTACCGAGGTTCTGTGAGTGCTTGGAGAACTTTCGCTGCAGCTTCCTGCCTACCGACCTCATCTCTAGAGGCCCCATTCGCGAACACCCCTTTACCGGGTTCGAGACAAACGCTCGTCCACTTTGACTCGCTACGTAGCACATGGAGCGCTTGGCAAGCTCACAGCTAGCACATAGACTGGCTCTGATACCATTTGTCACGGGGTCAAAGTCTAGGCGCAGGGACATAGCCCCCGTGCGGCAACCCAGGGCTCTTACCAGCCCGGGGCTCAACCTTTTCCACTCGATGCTTACTGGTTTCGCCCTCCCATGGGCTCATCAGGGAAGCGGGGATAGCTCCCGACCAGTGTGGTGCCTAACCAGCACGCTCGTCCCGAGGGACTGAACGACTGTACGACACGTATTACACCCTTATTGCTATCCCGCATCCCGCATTAAGCACAGCCAGCAAGCATCTGTCACGGTCTTCGTCTATCACGCGAATAGGACCGTGACAAATATATTTAAGAATTTATTGCATTTAAATTAATTTTTTAATTATTTTACTCAGATATTATATAAACTTATGAAAATATAAAGATAAAACAAAATAATATTATTAATTATTATTTAAAAAATAATTATTTTTAATTGAATTAACATTGCATTAACTCAAAATAATATTAATTATTAATTAAAATAATAGATACTCTAAAAGCGATGATCAGTGTTGATAGAAGAAGAGTGGGCGTGAGCTTTCATAGGAAGGCCACGACCTAGAATAACATTGTGTTAGTAGAAATGATGGTCTAAGTTCGGATTGTGTTTAAGGGCGGCGATCTACAGCAAAAGTAATACTCTCTTTGTCTCATAATTTTTGTCTCTTATTAAATTTTTTTGAGTTAATTTTTTTATTTTTGACTTATTATTAATTAAAATGTATCATTGATAAAAATATAAAAAAATATTTTCTAAAAACTTATAATCGAGTAGTTTTCAAATATATATTTCATAAAATTTAATTATTTAAAATATTCAATATAATAATAGTCAAAGTTTAATTTTTTTAACTTTCAAAAAGTTAATAAAAGACATTTTTTATGTGACGGAGGGAGTAGTAATTTGAGGTTTAGGTTTAAATTTTTTTAGGGGTTTGTAGACTATTTCGTAAAATTAGAGAATTTGAGGTTTTTGAAAAATTATTTTTTGTGTAATCTTTTTAAGTTTTTAATTTGTAAAAAAATAAACATGTCATTAATCATGTTTTGATTGGTTGACGAGTTTTTTTAACGGCAATTAACTACCATGCACCTAAAATTAACGAAATGAAACCTTAAGCATCTATTTTTTTTACAAAAAAATAATTTAAGTATTAAATATTTTTAAAGTAAATGTCAGAATTTGAATACATAAGAAATGAGATAACATAAATATTATTGATTACTTAATCAACTAGTAAATCCGAAGATATTTTACTAAGGTTGACAAGATGATAATGAAAAGATAAGACGATTATATTGTTGGTGGTGTACACAATAACGTCATACATTGCGACAATGACATAAACATTAAAATATTGTAATATTCTAATGGGATGCACTAAAATTGTAAACAAATTCATGAGTTCAAATCATAGCGTTGTAAATAAAAAAATTAAGTTGGGATGATCGCCTCATAATAAGTTTCTGTAATATTAGATTCAAATTATTATATATATAGGTTGAATATAAATGATTAAGTAAAAAGAAGTATTATGTGTATTTTTATCATTTACATGAAAAAGACAAAAGAAGTATTGGACCAATCAAAATTTTAAGAATCGATTTTGATTAAAAAGATCGAGAAAAGCATTAGACGTACTGAAGTTTAAATAAACTTGTCAGAATTAGTGTTTTGGGATTAAGATGGTTTGATTTAGGGTTTGTTCTCTAAATTTTAAATTTTAAAATTTAAGATTTATGATTTTAGGATTAAAGATTTAGATTTTAGACGGTATAGTTTAAATTAAAAGCATTGTAAAAATTTACATATATTCTATGAAAATGTAACACATATAAGATTAGAGTGTAGTTTAAATATTTTAAAAAATAAGCGAAAATTTAGAGTATCAAATAATAATCTTTAATTAGTTAAAACCTTAGGATGAGCTTTAATTTTCCCCATGTTTCTCCGGAGACCGACGGTACCAAGGCGGCGGCTCTGTATAGTGATTACAGTGGTCAGCCACCGGGAGGGGTGGTTGACGTCTCTTTACCGGTACCGTTGGAGAGATCGGGATCCCCTGTGGCTATGGAGGCCCAGCCGGTTCTGAAAAAGTCGCAGGAAGTGGAAGGTTTGAATGAGGTTCTTGATGTTGATATGGAAGTTGCTGGGGCGGAGCAGTCTGCGATGGCTGGATTAGGGGCTGAGATTGGTGGTGTTGGTAGCGGTAAGAAGTCTTATGCGTCTATGGTTGCGGGCTCGTCAGCGGAAGGGGGTGGTGAAACTGTCGGCGAGTCCGATGAGGGAATAGAAGTGTTGGATACGGATTTTGTGGTGGATCGTAGTGGCCTTTTTCCCCGAATTTCTTTTTCGGAAAGAGTTCATGCACGTATCGATGATAGTATGCAAAGGATCGTTATAGTTCGACCTCTTGGGAGAACGATAGGGTTCAAGACATTGGCTACTCGAGTGCATGCGTTATGGAAGACGGAGAAGAATTTTCAGGTTATTGACCTGGAAAACAATTATTTCTTGGTGAAATTTGAGTCGGTTGATGATTATACTAAGGTGCTTACGGATGGTCCGTGGACTTTGTTTGGATGTCACTTAACAGTACAACCATGGTGCAGGAATTTTTCGACAGCGGAAAAACATCCATCTCAGGTGGTTGTATGGATTCGCCTGCCGGGTCTCCCTTACCGAAATTATTCGAAGGCTTTATTTCGACGGATTGTGGATGTTATTGGACGTGTTATCAAGATTGATTATAGCACGTCGCTAGGTGAAAGGGGTCGGTTCGCGAGACTTGCGGTGGTTGTGGACCTTAACAAACTGTTATTGTCTTGTATTGGGATTGATGGTTTTGTCCAAAAGCTTGAGTATGAGGGGCTTCATTTAATTTGCTTTAAATGTGGTAGATATGGACATTCCGTTGATTTATGTGCGAATGCAAATATTGGTTGTGAGAATGATGTAGCGCCGCGGTCGGATGTGAATAGTTCGGATGCGATATCTAATGTGGAGATATTGAAGGAAGATTTATTTGGTCCTTGGATGGTGGTTGAGAGGCCTCGACGTCGGCCAACTCGGATGAATGGTAAGAGAGAGGATGGCGACCATGGTGATCGAAGTGGGTCTCAGTTTGGGGTATTGCAAGGCTTGTGTGAAGGTGAAAGTGTTGTGGATGAGGGCTTTTCTAAGGCAGTTAAAGGGGGAGTGCTCAACGAGGGGCGCTGGACGTGCATGGCAAGGGGTCGGTTGGTCCTGCGAAGCTGACCGTGCAAAATGCACCAAGGCAGGATGCTGCTGGGGTTAAGCTGACGGGTGCAGCTGGGGGTAAGGTTCACGAGAGTGTGACTCGAGACATGGGGCATAAGGGCATGGTCAACACGGGCATGTTGGTTTTGGAAGGGGATAGTGCAGGATGTGGTGCACGACGGGTGGACAAAGGAAAAAGGCCTAGCAATAGAAGGGTCAACTGCAAGGGAATCGGAAGTGAGGCAAATGCAGAAGGTTCAACGTGATGCTGGCCAGGGCTCGTCGGTTAGCATGGGGAATCAAACGGTGGTTGTGGTTTCGTCGGTGGTGGGCATTGAGTCGCAAGCGATTCAGTATACACCTGGTATCGTGTCGGGTTCCCATAGGGCTATTTCCATAAAGGAGGAGAGGAACGATTTTAAATCGACATCACGGTTGCGTAGCGGCTTAGGTTCAAGTAAAACTGGGAACTCTCTATCTGCGGTGCAGCGCAAGAGTTTAAAGGTTTCAAAGAAATTTGAGTCTAGAGTGCCTCCACGTCCTGTTTTAACGGAATGGGTTTCGTTGCTCTCTTCGAAACTTGAATAGTTGCAAGATACTGGGTAAAAGCATGCACAGGTTGTGGATGAATGTACGCACGATCAATCGATGTGCCTTGATAGGGAGACCAATTGTGGCGATGGCGTGGCTGTGGGAAAGGAAAATCTTTCGCCTTCTCAGTAAGGGTTTTTTTCTTCTCTCGGTCTCTTTTGTTTTAATGAATATTATGTTTTGGAATACACAGGACGCGAGAAGTGCAGAATTCCGATGCCATTTTAGAAATTTTGTACGGTCTAATAATCCGCAGATAGTGGCTTTGTTTGAACCTCGAGTGAGTTACGGTGAAGCTGATAGAGTAATCCAGAGATTTGTGTATCCGAATTCGTTTCGGGTTGAGGCGCGAGGCTTTAGTGGAGGTGTTTGGCTTTTGTGGAGGGATGGTTTGGATATTGTTATTTTGTTTGTCTCTAATCAGTTTGTGCATGGCAAAGCTCAAGAGGTTAGTTCTGAGAATTAGTTCTTTTTTACTGATGTTTATGCTAGTCCTAATGCTTGTGTTAGATGACATTTGTGGGATAAGTTAAGCTGTCTTAATATGGGGGTTGAGGTCCCATAGGTTTTAGGTGGTGACTTTAATGCGATTCTTCGCAACGAGAAACGATGTGGTGGTTCGAGTGATGTTTTGGGAACTAGCTCCCTCTTCTAGGATTTTATCGGCAGTACAGAGTTGACAGAAATCGACTTTAAAGGGGATGAGTTTACTTGGTGCCGAGGTAACCTGTATCAGCGGCTTGATCGGTGTTTGGCAAATAATGCATGGATTGTGGCTTACCTGTTGTCAATAGTCGTCCATTTGGATCGTGTTGGTAGTGACCATTGTCCCCTTCTCATTAAGCTGAATGGTGCTTTGATACCTATTAGTGAGCGTCCTTTTCAGTTCTTGGCGGCATGGCAGGATCATCCTGGTTTTCGTGAGCTTCTTGAGGCTACTTGGGATGCTTCGGCTTCAGTGGTGGACAACGCTCAGAAATTTCAGGAGGTGGTTAAACAGTGGAACCTTGATGTGTTCGGCCATATAAGAAAGAAGAAAAAGAGGATTTTGGCACGGATCCGGGGTATTGATAAATCGTTGCAACGATCACAGTCGGCTTTTTTGATTGAGTTGAGGAGTAAATTGCGGACTGAATTAGATATTATTCTGGAGCAAGAAGAAACGTTGTGGTTTCAGAAATCCCGTAGTCAGTGGATTTTGTGTGGCGATAAAAACACTCGGTATTTTCATGCTTCTACAATGGCGCGTCGATGAGCTAATATGATCGTAGGGCTTAAATCGAGTAACGGGTTTTGGAACACGAATCAGGAGCCGTTGCGTACTAAGGCGATCGATTTCTACAAGAGGTTATTTACCACAGATCCGAGCTGTAATGGACAATACCATATCCGGGGATTGTTTCCTAGGATGAGGGATGACGTGTGGCGGGTGTTAAGTGCGATAGTTACGAATATTGAAATAAAGGCTGCTATCTTTGATATGGATCCGTGGAAGGCCCCGGGTATTGATAGGTTGCATGCGGGCTTTTATCAGCATAATTGGGATGTTGTGGGGGACAGTGTGTGTCGATGCATTAAGAGTGTTTTTTCTGGGGAGCCGTTTCCGAAAGAGATTAATAGAACGATTATGGTTTTAATTCCAAAGGTTGTTTCTCCTGAGACTATGAGCCAGTTCAGGCCTATCAGTCTTTGTATTGTTCTTTATAAAGCTATTACTAAAGTGGTGGTTAATCGGATAAAGCCATTCCTATCGGATTGGATTTCGGAGAGCCAAACTAGTTTTGTCCCCGGGTGTGCTATTTCTGACAATATCATAATTTCCCAAGAGATTATTCACCCGATGTCTCGGAAAAAAGGGAAACGCGGGTGGATGGCGTTGAAAATTGATTTGGAGAAAGCTTACGATAGATTGGAGTGGGGTTTTATCGACGATACTCTTCGAGATGTTGGTTTTCCTGCTAGTATGCGTGAGTTGGTATTAAATTGTGTTTCTAGTGTTTCGACTCAGATTAGTTGGAATGGTTCTTTAACAGATTCATTCGCGCCTTCTCGAGGTATCCGACAAGGTGACCCCATTTCCCCATACTTATTTGTACTTTGTATGGAGAGGCTTAGTCAGGCGATAAATCAGAGAGTGGTATCGGGACAGTGGAAAGGGTTTTGTACATCTCGGCACAGCCCAGTTATTTCACATTTGATGTTTGCGGATGATATGGTGCTCTTTGCGGAGGCTTCTAAGGAGCAGCTGGATGTGATTTGGGAGGTTCTAATTGAGTTTTGCAGGTATTCAGGTCTCAAAGTAAATGTGCAAAAATCAAGCATATTTTTCTCCAAGAATGTTTCTAGTGAGGTACGTAACCTTTTGAGCTCTGTGGTGGGTTTTTCAGAAGTTTCTGATCTTGGGTGCTACCTAGGCGTTCCAATGTTACACAGACGAGTCTCTAGAGCAACTTACTCGTATTTAGTTCAGAAGGTGCGTGATCGAATATCAATTTGGAAAGCTAAGTATTTGTCGTTTGCGGGTCGGATTACTCTTGCGAAGGCGGTGTTGTCGGCTATTCCATATTTTGTCATGCAGTCAACTAAATTACCCATAGGTGTGTGTGAGGACATTGAAAGGTTGATGCGCAATTTTGTTTGGGGGAATAGTGCTGATAAGAGAGGCGTACATTTGGTGAATTGGGATGAATTGTGTAAACCTGTTGAGCTAGGTGGTATGGGTTTCAAAAAGCTAAGAGAACAAAATGACGCGTTCCTAATGAAAATTGGGTTCAATTTAATTGATAAACGGGGTCAATTTTGGGTGCGTTTTTTACGTGCTAAATATAAATGTGTTGAGATTATGACGGCATCTATTATTCGAAGTAATTGTTCTCATTTATGGCGTGGAGTGTCGGCGATTTGGAATGATGTTCGGGCGGGTGTAATTTGGAGAGTTGGGCATGGGGAATACATAGACTTTTGGCATGATGATTGGGTTCGTGGTATTGGTCCTATTGGGCTGGTTGCTACGGATTCGGAGCTGGTGCCGGATTCCTTTACGCCCTTAAAGGAGATGACTACGAGCGATGGGCAGTGGGACATAGGTCGATTTCAACATTTGTTCGACATTGACGTGATCGATCAGATTATGGCTGTTAGAGGTCCTTGTAGTGGTGATGTGGTTGATGCGCATGGGTGGAGGTGAAATGCAAATTTGTCTTTTACTGTGAAATCAGCGTACTCCATTCATCAGCCGCAAGGTGTTGCGCAAGACAATGAGGTGTGGCGGTTGCTGCAAAGATTCCAAGGTCCGCAACGGATCAAGTTTTTTTGTGGTTGGTGTACAAGGGAAGATTATTGACAAATAGCGAGCGTGTCCGTAGGCATATGACGGAGTCGTCCGAGTGTTTGGTTTGTGAGGCGAGTGAAGAAAATATTGAGCATCTGTTACGCCACTGTTCGACGGCAAAACAGGTTTGGTTGCATTTGGTACCGTCTGCGTATAGGCTGTGGTTTTTCAGCAGCTCGATGGAGGAGTGGATTATCACGAATCTGCAGCACGATACGGCTGCATGGGGAGGTGAAGATCAGTGGGATTTAATGTTTGGAGCAGTGCTGTGGCACTTGTGGCTCGCAAGGAATAGCGTTATCTTCAAAGACGTGGCTAGGGGGAGTGGTGAAGTAATTGAACGGAGTAAGCAGCTAGTGCAGGACACTAGGCGAGCCTTGTTGACTCGTCGTGCTGTGCCGATTCTTGTGGCAACCAACCAACAGCAGCAGCGGAAATGGGTGCCACCAACGGACTTAGTTTGGAAGATGAACGTTGACGGAGCTTGCAACAAGATGTCGGGGTTGGCGTCTTGTGGAGGTGTGATACGTGATGTACCAGGTACATGGAGAGGTGGTTTCTCGAGATTTATAGGGTGTTGTAGTGCGGTGGAAGCGGAGCTTTGGGCGATTCACGAGGGGTTGAGGTATGCGTTACATTGTAATATTGACGCCGTTACCGTGGAATCTGATTGTGTTGAGATAGTTCGTATGTTGCAAAAAGATTATGGTACGATGGGTTAGTCTTCTCTATTGAGCGCGATCCGTAATTTGATTCGAAAGTTTAGGATCTGTGACGTTCATCATGTGTTCCGAGAGGCTAACAGGGTTGCATATGCTCTTGCTAAATTGGGGCCTTGGTAGGGTTATGAGGTGACATATTTTTGTTCCCTGCCTGATGCGGTATTGAGTTTGTTGCATGATGACTTGCCTAATACGGGTTAGTCGTTATGTTTTATAGTGTCTTTCGCTATGTTGTAATGCTATGGTGAGTACTCTTTTCCTCCATTTAGGTTAAGGAGATTTTTAATGAGGCTTGCCATAGTATTTTTTCCCTTATATAATAAAAAAAAGCGAAAATGGTATATTTGTTACTAAAACTACAATTAAATGATATTCGATGTATTTTACCCAATAATTAATTAAACTTTAACAAAATAAAACGAAAAGACCCAAGGCAAGCCAGCGACAAAAACCAAAAGCAAAAATGGTTCTATGGTCATATCCACCGACGGCGAAGCAACTAGCGGTAACAGTCGGTTTTTGCCTCACCGGAGTCTCATTTATAGCCGCCGGAGCTTACTTGTCCTTTGTAAACATTGGTCCTCAACAAGAACGCGCCAAAGCCCGTAGCCAATTCGTTAAGGACCGACTTCGGAAGATGCTCGACGATTAGTCGCCGCCCCAAGATGAAAGAACACCCAAGAGAGTAAGGATAATAGGACGCCTTTTTAGAGTTTAAAAATTCTGGGTTTATATGAAGATTTAGTGATTTTTATTCTTCATTGCATTGTAAATTTTGGTGGCAAATGCCAGAAATTATTGTTCGAGGTTTGAGATTGATTGATAGATTCGTAAATAGAGTAAAATTAGATAAACATGTTTATTTTTAAAATACAATCGGAATTAAAACTGATTTTTTAGGTTATAATTGTTCCGATCGCTTGAATAGGTTGAATCTGAAATTAATGACTCATCGGTGGATCTGGTGTTGATGAAATTAAAAAAATATATTTAAATTATTTTGATTTATTTAACTATTATTGAAGAGATGGTTCACCATTAAATAAAAAATCAATAATTTAATTGATATTTATGTTTGTTACAGTAATAGAAGTTTTTCTTCTGCAAATTTACAAAATTTATTGTAAAACATATTTGGAACACCTAAAGCGTAGCAAGAATAGCAATAACAAAATCTTGTTATTGCCGCAATTGGTCGTTAGTCGATAAATTACGGTCACAATCTATCGTTATCGGTGTAATTCTGCTTCACAATGCTATTTTTCACAATAACAGACTTGAACGATGTGACTACTACTATATATATCGTTGTTGCGGTTATTTAAAGCCTAATGGGCAATTAGTTCGACTCCATTATTATTGGAATTGAGCATGAATAGCTCAAGTTATCTTGTGGGTCGAATTTGATTATACAAATATCTAAGTTAAAAATTAACACACTAATTGAATTTTAACATTGTAAATGAATAAAATTAAATTAAAAAATCGTTTTATAGTGAATCTATTATCTTACCTGAATTTATCTTCATCAATTGACTGGATTAGCATCTTCTATTCAAATTTAGTTGTAAATGAGAGGTGATTGAATTTTAACAATCATATTCTCGTACCCATATCCTGATATGTGTCGAATACGGATATCGATTGCAAATAATTTAGCAACAAAGTCTATGTTCCTCGAGTGCCTGACTGACAAAGTTATTGCAGCAAAGTGAACAAATGGTAGCATAATCCTACACATCCAAGGAACTTACATCGTACACATTCATCATTTAAGGGGAATGAAAATAAATAAGAAAAGTTACATTCATACAGTTTACAGTGCAAAAGAAAAAAATATAGAGATCTTTAAACCAACCTTTAAAATTAAATATTTCTGAAAGATGGAAATAGCTAACAGCAGCAACTTTACATTGGCAATGCTGAACACCAAAATGACCCTCAAACTTTGTTTCAATGTCCACTGTACACCTCCCAACTTGTACCATGTTGAATTACGAATTAGGTCTTTTATAACGGACTCGATCAACGGAAAACGAATAGCAAATTAGAGTTAACAAAGCGCGTCAAACTTGCCGACTGAAACCACCATAGTAATTATCCCCTTATCATCCACTCCTTCACCTGCTGCAATCGGCCACCCTAATATAATGCCCATCTCAGAAAATGGAGAAGAAAAACACAACTCCAAGTACCAATGACAACGGATCTCTCCATCCTGAAGGCGAGACTTAAAGGTGCAAAGAGAATAATGATAGGAGGAAAAGGCTCGGGTTTTGGCGATGACTTTGATTCTTATGCTGTCTTCTCTCAACACTATAAATTAAGTTCTTATGATGCATATGTGCAGCCTTTTTTGCCATGTTGGCAAAACTTGGATCATGTTCTTTTTTATGCGTCAACGCCTGGATAAAACACTTTGTCCTTCGCAAGCAATTGGTGTGTATACCAAATCAAGAGTCAAAGTTTAGATAGCAAACCAAAGAAAATTAAAAGTATGAGGTGCACATTGAACATAAAAATGAAGTTTTTGAGGATCGACCCTAGGGTGCTCAAGTGTGATGCACCTTCTGCAATGCCTGATAGAACATGTCAATGAATTGATCATCCTAGCATAAGAATAAAACAAAAGAACAATAATTAGAAGCAAATTTGAAGCCTTTACCATAAGTAGGAACTGGAAAATGTGCATCATTGATTGATCCACTATATTTATCTTTTTGGCCAGATGCTACTTAGCCATTATACTCGAGTCCATATGAGCTGATATCAATATTATCATTACAAGTGAAAACATACGAAAATTTATATAAATACCTGGACAAGCATTAATAGTGCATCACGGACTTTATCCCTGCTGATCAGATATCCATTGTGCAAAGTAGGTGGCGCACCAGGAGTGAGAGATGCAGGTGGAGTTGGTGGTGGAAAGGGTTGAAGCATTGGAGTGCCATAAGGACGTTGCGGATTGATGGGTGGTTGAAGAGCAGAGACGGTTAGATTTGATGAAGAGGGAGGTGGCATCATCAATGAGGATGTGGAAGGGGGTACAAAAAATGAAGAAGGTTTTACAAGATTAGTCACTCGGTTGCTGCTACTTCCTGAATCAAGCGAAGGTTGAGCAGAGAGAGGAAGGGATGACATTGATGGAGCAAGTGTAGGAGTGGATATGGCAGATGGTGCATGAGAAGAAAGAGGGGTGAGCGAGATAGAACGGTAAGGCTGTGCTGGTTTTGTACTATTTGGAGCATTACTTCCAAGATTCATAGCAGCCTGAAATTAGTAAAGCCAAATAACCTTGAGATCAGAGACACCGGATAAAATATCAGCCCTTGAAAATAAAAAATATAAGTATCAGCATTCAACATACACTAAAGAAGTTAACAAATGATGAATCTTGAGGAGCATCAGTAGGAGAGGCAGTTGCTGGTGGCTCCAAGGGGCCTTCAATTACAGACATGCTAGGAATTGCTTCTAGTTCCTCAAATTCACTACACAATAATAACAGAAAAGCTTAGGACACTTGAACATAATAGGAAGACAATGAAATTAAGGTAGCAGATACTACCAGGAGGAGGAAGATAGTCTAGTACAAATATGATGGACTTCCAAGGATCAACACCAAAATCCTCAAATTTACCAATGACTCATAATAGGTCTAGAAAGTAGTACCTATTGAATTAGATAAACCTTATAACCTATAGATATGGGAGTTTAGGCAAATTGTTAGAAGACAAAATTTTGCATATAAAGCTCCTGCCTCACTCACCTACTCCCAGCATATACTACCAATTCCAATTCTACACTTCCTACTTTGGTTTCCCTTCACTCTAACCTATTTTTAACTGTCACAGGATATGGCACACCCCACAATCCACTTTAGTCCAACTCTCAACCACCTTTGCCTCAATCCTTCACTTGTTGCATGATGCCTCACCCACACCAAAAGGACCCTCTACACACACAACATGGACAATTGGCAAGACGTTGTTTTGTTCAAAAATGGCATAATGTACCAAAAGCATTCAGTGTGAAAGGTTAAGCACTAGAAAGATCCTGCAGGACACATGGGGAAATTGAACAGTTATCTATGTCCTAAGGCTTCACAAAGGCACTAACTGTCTTATAGATGCTTCATCAAAGCAATTACCTTGCGCTTGGAGATGCTTTCGGCTTTGTAGGAACTTTTGAATATGCATTAAGTATTCTGTGAAGAAGACAACAAATACAATGTTAGTGACCACCGAAATAAACAGACCAAGAACTTCTCTCAATATCTCAAAAAACACACTGACACAAATCTTATTTGAATGCTTTCTTGATGTTCGTAAACTACAGAAGTTTAAAGGTAGCTGTAATGCAAGGAAATTTTGATTTATATATTGTGATTAACTGTCAAGTTACATGCAGCATACCATATTTCATATCATTCACGTGTTTACCAATTGATAGTTGTAGGGCTAAAACACACACATTCTCCGTTCAACAGATTAAAGTGCATTGACCCCACTTAACTAGAATCTGGTTGCCATATTATGAATGCTTAGAACTTCAATAACCACAAGATTGTAGTCAAATCAAAACTACATCCCAAAGGAAGGCCTTCAGCTACTGAACCCTTCCTCTCTAGAAAAATAACTTTAAGAAAAAAGGTACACCATATATAAGATATATAAACGATCTAAACATCCATGTTTGAATTCACTTGGGGTGACCATGTCTATGTTCAAATTCGATTATTTGAAGTTAGATAAATGGACCAAAACAAGATGATATACCTACTAAAGAGGTTTGCAACTTCCTCACATTCACGTGGATTATAGAACCAAATGCCATTAACTTCTTGTGCTGCATTTCGATACAACAAGTACGGACCTTGAACCTCGTACTCAAAATCTCCCAAAAGATTCTCCACTAAATTATCTGTTTGTTAAAAACAAATTTCATACCAAATCAGACAAAAGCGAGAAAAAAAAGGTCTGTTCTTTCATTAAAATTAAGAATTTCTACCTGTGTTACGCCGATTCATTACAATGAACTGGAACCGAGGTTGAGTACTCCTTAAAACCAACGAAAATCATCAATCATTTCAAAGAGCTAAATAAATTCCCGAACTTAATTACTCGCTTCTAAGAACTAAAAACGTTAATGCTATGAAGTAAAGGCTAAAAAATATTAACTTATTTTACCTCTTAACAACAAAGAGAGATCCTTCAACATCTTTTCGGCTCTAAATAAAAAAGATTAAAATATTTTAACGATCCAAACTTTAAACGGAATCAATGAAAAAAATAAGATTAAAAAAAACTTAAGAACAGATTTGTGAGAACGCGAACCCATTGATTACTATCGATGTTGAATTCGTAGAAGGTGACGTGAGCAGCTGTGATCAAGATCTCTTCTATGAAAGCATCAATTCTCTGGAGGACAGTGAGATTGAGCATCTTCGTGCTCTGTTGATCGAGATTCGGCATCAATTTCCCAGTCTGCGACATTTTCTGATTCGAGTAATTTGAATCTCTAAACCCTAAATCCCAATTTGCTTAATGATTTTCCCGGGAATTATCACCTTTTGTTTTAGGGGAATTAACATTACAATCGTCGATCAATTTTTCTCTATAAATTCGGCTGTTTACTGATTCCCAAATGACCAAAATGACCTCTTGAACTTTAGACATAAATAAAGAGATAATAAATTCACATGAATTACGAAAAATACTATTTTTAAATTTTATTACAGGTGAAAGTACATTTTAAGTCCCTTTATTATAGGAATTGGTTCAGATTAGTCCATTTATTATTACATAGATCGATTTATGCCCCTGTACTAGTAAGAAATTAAATAAGGCCAAAATTTTATAAATTTATTGAATAATTATTGTTTAAAAGGTGACATTAAATTTTTTCTTCCATTAGGAGTTCAATTTGAACAAAAAATTTCATTTGTTGGACCATAATAACTATTGAAATATTAAATATTAAATAGTAAATGTTAGCTTTTGTAAAATATTTGACCTTACTTGACTCCTTTTTACTAATTCATATATTTGTATAAAAGATCGATTATCAATTGGTTTAACGGGATGAGACGTTATGTTTATTAAACAAGATCAAATGTTCGAACTCTAACGTTATGAATGGAACAAACTGAGTTGGAAGAGTTGTCCTTATAATGAAATTCTACCGTGTCTAATCAGAATTAATCGACTAGTAAATCAAATAATAATAATTATAATCCAAATTATAATAGAAAAGTAAAAAATATAATGATATTTTTTTAACATCGAAACACCTTAAATTGTTTTTTTCATTAATTGCAATTTCTTCAAGTACAACAAAATTACAATGTCATGATGATAACAATTATTACAAAAACCCTTTCAAGAAACTTAAAGCAAGAAACAATTCTGAGATAACTTTGCCCCTATTTAGGGAACTAATCCGACTTCTCATATAATCGGAGTTGATCATATGATTACCGAACATCGAAGAATTTAAACACAAAAAATTAAGACGCAAACTTATGAAAAATCGGCAAAACATAATAAATTATGTCTATTTTTTAGCGTTCTTTAAGAATATAAAACCGGACAACAAAACCATCAGCATGAGGAACACAACAGCAACAAACGATGCCACCACGGCTCCGCTTACTTTCTGGCAAAAATCTCCAAATTGTTGGCAAATGGCCTGCCAGTTTGTGTTAGGGTTGCCGCTGTGAGCCAAATAAACTATGGCCGCCGCCGCCGCTGCAGACGCCGTGCTCAGAGACAATACCACCTACCATTACAATAAAAACATCAATTAATAAAGATATATCGTCACCTTAAACCTTCAGCAATAGTGCTAATGGCCTGCCAGTTTGTATCGTTTTTATGTCATGCTTTTCGAGTCATATTTTAGTTATTTTACTCAATTAAATTAGTTGAATCAAGTGTTCGAATACTTACGATGTCCAAAATGAATAAAAGGATTCTCAAAATAACTATATTAGGGCGGAGCATGGTGAGAACGGAGAACGGAAGGGAAAGGACAAGGTAGCCTGCTAATACTGCCATTGCAATGACAAAGAACCTGCAAACAAATTATACATATATATATCAATACTTTCTTCGACCACGGATATAAACAATATACATATATATGCAAGGACGGATGCATGATTTTATGTTATAATGAAGAACCTGAATGTGGGGAGATCATCGTAGCTAGCTTGGACCTGGAAGAACTGAGTGAAGAACGGCAGCGTTTCATCACTGGTTCCCATGGTGGCAGCGGCAACAAGAGCTGCAATTATGGCGGCGAGTCTCAGGACGAAGTCCGAAATGCCCATTACTTTCTTCAATCCGCTCTTTTTCTCTTTGCCATCGGCGATCAATGGTGCTTTGCCTTTCGATTCATCGCTGGACTCTATATCAATGCTTGCGTTGCTGCTCTTCGGCATTTTCTTTCACCTTTTCTTATTCTTCTTCTTGTTCGCTTTTGTTTGTTTGGTTGGAGAGAAAATTTTAAAGCTGAGAAAAGGGGGAGACAGAGAAAGTTGAAGCTTATTGTTGGTGATGGAAAATGGCTTGATGGATGATCAAGTTTTTATAGGAGGTTAAAAAGCATGGATAAAGAGTCAACTATATTTGTTGCTGACTATGAAACAATTCAATTACCACTGTATTATTATATAACCATTTGTTTCTAATTTATTGATGGCTTAATTTGTATCATATATTATAAAAATCCAATAAGAGATAATCTCTCCCAACCTAATTTGATATTTTTTTATATGATCGTCTGCCTTCCATTTTATTTATTTATTCATTTTGAAGTTTGTACTCCAAACTTCCTAATTTAATATTTTTTTATGTGATAATAATCGTCTGCCTTCCATTTTATGTGATAATGATCGCCTGCCTTCCATTTTTTTTAAGGAAAATACTTCGATAAGTAAGTTTTTCAATTTTAGAATTTATGTGTTTATGTTAGAGTTTATAATTTAGGGTTTAGAGTTTATAGTTCAAATATGAAGGGGGTGTAATTTTTTACGCAATTTGTGTATCCAAATATAACAATTTTAATAGAATTTTCGTATTATAATTCTATTTAAAATGGGATTTGTATTCAGTAGTCAGCACCTTAGTTTTAGGGTCGATGAATTAATTTATCGTTTAGAGTTTAAGTTTAAGAGTTTATAATTTAGGGTTTAGAGTTAGAGGTTAGGCTTTAGATTTTATGGTAATATGGTGAGGGATTTAAGTTTTAAATCTTAAAATCTAAATTCTAACCATAGACCCTAAACCTAAACTCCTAAATCATGCACCCTAAATTAAATCTCTAAACTTTAAAATAAAACACTTATAGAAACTTTTAATTTCCAAATTCAGTGTACAAAATAATAATTTTTTAAATTTTAATATTATAATATATTTTGGACCATATTTTAATCATTTATACACTCAGAATTATAAGTCTATTTACAACAAATTTCATAATTTTTAAATGATAATTTGAACTGATTTTTGGTCACTTGCAACTATAGCATGGAATAAGTCAACTAAAACCCAACTTACCTCCCAAAATCCAACACTACCAAAATGGATAATTGCCTAAAAACAACGTTAGGGAAATGGAATTCTGCCATAAACTTTGACACACTAGGTATATGTTGTCATCTTGCAAAACATTCATTCCTCCACTACTTTTCTTTAATTGGGATGATGGATGAAGGTCAGGTTTAATTCGATTGTTTTAATCCGATGTTTCGTATCAAATTTAAACTCAAGTCCTAACTCCCAAATCTAATATCAAAACGAAGAAATCTCTAGCTTCATGTTACAAACCCGACTCTTTTTTTTTTTTGAAAAAGTCACATATCGTACAGAGTAAGAGTATTTAATTCGATTATTTACGATATTTGGTCCGATCTTTTAAAAATTAAAAATACTATGCATTAATCACGAACTCTATTTCAACACGCCAACCAACAATGCCACTATCAAAAAAATGGAATGCTAAAGCAAAACAATAACTGTCCTCGTAATATACAAGCCAGAGATGAATTTCTATAGTCGGGAACGGGAAAAATACAAAACATACTGGGCAATCTATATTCGGTACCTGATAGCATCATTCATCTTTGATATTCTTCGGCACTTCCACCACCCGCCTTCCTTCTCCTGATAAAATACAAAACTATTGAAGGCGATACGGCTCACAAATCATAATGGTTGTACCTTACATGAGGATTGTACCTCAGGAAGGTAATGAAATCGTTTCAAGAGTTCAACAAACCACCAATAGTGCTACCTATGCATCAAGAATTTAGATGTCAGCTCAGCTTGCCTGGATTTTTAGTCTGGTTCCCGTTCTCTTCAGAAGTAGGTAATGGGACCTGATTAAATCCGTTAGACTTAACCGCTCCAGGGGAGATGTCAGTTGAGATTGTGGCTTTTTCCGGTTCAACGGTTTTGACAGTTAACCCGTCCACTGCATCTTGTTTTTGTAACATTTCCATATACCGTAAAGATGGGACATCACCCTTACAATACCTGCGCCACATGTTGCGATATGTTGCCTCCAAACCGCTGATAAAGTTTTGTCCATCGCAGACAGGTGATTTAGACATAAGGTCTCGAAGACTCATTCTCAGGTTCTGGAGGGCAGTGACGTCTGATGCTAGTTGTAGTGCCAACTGGACGTATTCATCTTCATTTTGGCCTATCAGATGTTGCAACCCTACATTGTAAGTACCCAAAAACTATATAATTTAGCCGGTGGTATGAAAATAAGTTAATTATAAATAAATAAAAACATAAAAACCTCCTCAACAAACATTAAGAGACAAGTCCTACCCGTAACTTTTAAACTTCAAAGTGAAAAAAAAAACAGCAGGAAAAATAATGAAAAGACCAAAGGGCATTAAGAGTAGCCGGACGAAAAAATACATTTAATGGATAATAATAGATATTAACAAGAAAAGGCGAAGCTCCTTACCAACTTTGCTGAGAAGACTAACACCAACATTATGAGCATGTACTGATCCAGCCATGGTAACACATGGGACTCCCATGTATAGAGATTCACACGTCGTCGTTGTTCCGGCATATGGAAAGGTGTCCAAACTATATAAAGATAAGTAACAAATATTAGAAAGGAGCAGATGGAATTATTTTTCAAGTAAAACACTGGGTAAAGTTTTAAAACAATAACGAGAAGTATCCAAGTCCGAGAAACATAGGAATCTACGACAGGGAAGAAGAGACGAGGAAAACTTAGCAAGGCACGGAGGATGCAATAAAATTCTACCTGATGTCCATAAGAGAATAAGCTTGCATGTGATCATGGTTAAGAAGAATTAGAGGGAGAAGATCGACACGGAGTGATTCTAGGCCCAACTGCTCTAATGTTGTTAGAAATTTCTGCCGAACACTGTCACAACAAAATGGCTTGCATTTTACCACGAGACGGGAGTTTGGAACTGCACATAATATCCTCGCCCAAACTTGCAATACCTTGGGTGTTATCTGACAAAGTTCAGATAATAGGTTAACTACGAATGCTGTAACAAATAAAAACTACCAAATATCGTTACAGTCTTCGAACAGTACCTTTGCCAGATTATTAAAGCTGCCGAATGTAATGAACCCATTGGCAAGTGCAGGAGTCGGTGAAACAGGTCCGGCCTCGAGGGAAGGAGTATAACAAAGGAAGCATTCTGGAAGTCGAACTAACTCTTCAACATGCCTGCCATTAGGACTTAGGTATGATTATTGCTCGAGAAGAACCATTTCCATATCTCACAGACATAAGAATTCTAATTTAAAATGTGAACTGCTAAACTCTAAAGTAAAAACAGGACATACTTCTGCTTTGTATCAGGAGGATCTGTAAACGAATCGGTGATTCGATAATCAATGGTAGGCAAACCAGTAGTATTGGGATAGCCAATCCAAGTTACCTGCAGTAAAAGACATTAAAGAAATCAAAGAGAACTCGAAAAATTACTGGCCTAACAAATCAAGCTTACTGCAAAAGCAAAAATACCATGCATAAACCGAACACCCAAAAGTCAACTCAAATTCCACTCCAACAGATTTCTTTTATATGGAAATTCTTTTAGTGCAATCAGTGATAGAAGAATTTTAAATATGAAACAGTTAAAAAACCCAAAAATATGGAGCCCTAAGAATACCTGAACTGGTGCGGGTCGACATGCCATTGTTCCCAACTTGTTGTTGGCTGTATGACCAGTAAGCTCTACCAAGATGTCGATCTTGTCCTCTCTAACCATGCTTGCTACCTTCTTTTCATCAATACCGTAAACATCTCTCCATAACCCACCCTTTCTCACAACCCTTTCCCTAAATCTAATAGTTTTTGCATCAGCCTGCAAAATCATAAGAATGTAAGTTCAGAAAGAAAGACAGTCCATTATATGAATATACCACCTTAAAGTCTATGATAAAAAAAAATACCACCTTAAAGTCCTGCAATAGAATACGGGGTTATAGTTCCAGATATTTTGCCACAGTAATTATTGATGTGGACAACATAGTGACGAGAAAAGAATGGATTAGAGGATCAGGTTTTTTGAAAAAACAATTCTAATGAAGGGCTTTGCATGGCTGAGCCGGCACCGGGTGTAATCATGGAATTACTTTAATGGATGATGAGAAATACGGGTAAATTGAGGGAGTGGTACAATCCTAATGCATCCTTGATGCCGCAGATGGTACTGAAACATCATTTGAATTCATTTGGAGCTTCAAAGGAGAAAATAAAGCAAAGGTGGAGTTATTCCACTAAACATGCAAACAAATATGCTGATATCTGTAGGATTGCAGATGATGAAAGATATGGAAAACCGCATGCAGTTGACATAAATATATCCAGACGATTTAGTACCTTCACTACCGCAGAATAAACAACCACCTGGTAGTTCCCATAGTCATGATAAATAAGAGGAGCTTCAATGAAATAAGACACGGAATGAGTGAAATAATCTGGAGAAATATATCCAATCACAAGAGGTCGTTCCGGATCTTTTGGGTTCTCCCATGCGTCGTACTGCGGATATAACCTCATAAATCGCCTTCCCCAGTCCCTGTTTTAAAAAAAAAATAGAAAGCCTTAAGAAACTAAGTTTAAGATCAGTCAAAGATGATCAAAATTCGATCAAGTTTTTACAACATGCCGACACTTGTATGCACATAAACATGGTAAAACATTCAGCCAAGAAATGTATAAAATTTGCCAATTCACCATAGAATTGAAACAGGGAAAGTAAAAGGGGATTATCCATATCTTTTCTTTCAGCATCTATTTAGAGCGTACACATCAGGGCATCCGAGATATCATCACTACACTTAATCAAGTTCTCAATCGTCAATGTTGCTACTATTTTCATCATCCACTTCTTTCTAAAAATTCTAGATCAGTTTAGGCCTTACACGATGGATTTTATTTGTCAGGAAAAAATTACAAGGAAACTAGATTGCTAGAAAGATGTTGGCATTATGGCATGCATTTGTACAATGCAAGCGAAAGAACTGCGTGAGATAGAAGGCTTCAATATTATAGTATCACATTAAAAAGTTAATATAGTCGTTATTAGATGCTCACAGAAAGGTCATAAATTATTTGTAATGACAGCCAAATATTAAAATAATACTAATAGAAAAAAGACATCAAAATGCATGTTAGGGTGATACAAATTCAATTAAACCTGTGAGTGTCAAAAAGTTTATCATCTCCTTCATTTATGTAGTTCATTGCCAGCAGCCGGTTCTGCAAAAAGATTGAAACATAATACAAACAAATGGGATTGATCAATAAACAAGGAGAACCTAAGCAATCAAACTTTAAAGGTGAATAGACGTCTCAAGTGACAACTTATATATAGGTCTCTAGTTCATTTTCTTTTTAATTGAATAATTCTGTTTTTGTCTTGAAAAACAATTAGCATTTAATCTAATACAAGATTCATGTAATGGTACCTGTCCTGCATTACGAGAATCAGGATCTATCTTAAGGCACTGCTCATAAGCTGTAATAGCCATTGATATATTGCCAGCATCTCTGTAGAGGACCCCTGAATATATATAAAGAATAAATTAATATATATATATATATATATGGATAGATATAGATATAGATATATAGATATGAAAAATGAAACTATTTCCCAAAAGATTTGCTGTAAGATTGCTTATATGTTATGGAACTGATGGCATGTGCAAGGTGCTCCCAGCAAGAATATAGATTTTGGAACAACACAAGACAGAAGGGAAAACCTAAATTATTATATGCTTCGGCGTAGGTGGGACAAGCAATGATAGCTTTCTCGATCATGCTAGCAGCAGCATCCATTTTACCCTGCCAATAGCAAGCACCTAGTCAATCACTGTTCGAGGCATAGTCAAGTCTAATAGTTAGATCTATATAATCAGCACCATACCTGAACTGTGTAGACAACACCAAGGTTGTTCAATGACTGAGAGAAGTTCGGTTTGATTGACAAAGCCAACTGCAAGAAGATATTATATCAGATAATGAAGACATCAGAACCCAGCAGAGAAAGAAGACTTAAAATGTTAAACAAACAATAAACATCACCTGATAACACTCTACAGCTTTATCAAGGTTGTCTCTATCTTTGTATATTACTCCTAAATTGTTGCATGCTTCTGCACAATGGGGGTTGAAGTGGAAAGCAAGTTCATAGTAGACAATTGCCTACACAAACAAAAATTGATAGTTTAATTGCTATATGATTGAAAGCAAATACACCTTAAATAATTACATACCATATCGAACTTCAGCATTTCACCATAAGCAACCCCGAGATTATACATGGCATCTGCATAGTGCCAATTATAAGATAAAGCCTTCTTGTAATATGCCACACCTTGGTTAATGTCTCCTTCCAACTTAACCTGAAGAGACATATCACTGAATGCAAAATCAGGGATAGAAAAAATAAGCAGTTCCTTATTACAAAGAAAACACACAGTGATTTCCACAAACAAGTCGATAAGAGTATCCCATGATGCAAGAAAAGTATGATGAAGCATTGGTGCAGATTAACGATAAACGGAGATTCAAAAATTACAAGTTATCTCCGTGTATAGGACCATTGTTTAAATGCTTTTGATGTTTAGATTATCAAATAAGAAAGAAGTAACTGACGATAGTCTAATTTGTTTGAAACAATAGAAAACGAACACAAATGCGTAATGAAGTGTCCTCATTCTAAGCTCAAAGAAATTTGATGGACATCTACCATGCTATTATCCAAACCATAGATGATGACAAAATTAGCAAAATCAATAGTATTATATGAATTTCAACGAGAAAATTAGAGGGCAGCCTCTTTTCAGAATAAAGAACTAATCCTTCTATAAAGGGTCAGATAGGAAAACTAGGGAAGGAAAGGAAAAAAACCAAAATAGATGTTGCTTCTTAATATAAAGAGGGATAGGAAGCACCTTTGTTCCCAAATCTGTCAAGGCGATTGCCATATTATTTTTTGCAATCTCAAAGTTAGGGGATACAGCTAAACACCTGGTTATACAATAGTCAAGCAAATAGAGAATCAGTTGAAATGGGGGTGCCACTCAAATACATAAAGTCATAAACTCCAGTTAAGGCCCAACATGCACAGTGTTAAGCAAACAGCAGCATACAACCTCTCATAACAGGCAATGGAAGATTCCAAGTCACCACGGTTTTTATAGATGACACCCATGTTGCAATATGCTTCAGCATACATAGGTCTCTCTAGTGCAGCCTTCTCATAGCAACCAAGGGCCGTGTCATATTGCATCATCTCAGAGTAGACGACACCAAGGTTATAGTAAGCAGGCTGTATAAATGAGGGATAAGGATATAAACATACATTCAACATAAAAAAGGAAAATTAGAAAACAGCACATCATGAGAAAATGGGAATTAGAAAAACCAAGACTGCATGCATTAAATTTTAGTTGCAACAAAGCTTAACATGGATTATGAGAGAGAATAGATTACAGCGTAGTGGGGATCTATTTTAAGAGCTTCATAATACTTCTGAATTCCCTCCTGTGTATTGCCAGCAAGCTTTAAGCTAGTTCCGAGATCAGTTAGAACAATGGCTAGGCATTCTGCAGCCGGTTTGTATGAAGGGTCTGCACTCAAAGCTTTTTGATAAGACTGCACAAGTAAACAAGTGAAGACCGAAGACTCAAATTATAAGTACCCACATATGAGCTAAAAAATTAATGGTTAAAACCTAATGAGAATACCTCAGCTGCTTCTACCAAACGACCTTCATCTTTGTACAGTATACCACAGTGAGTGAGAGCACAAGCATTCTGCGGATCCAACTTAATTGCTTCTGTAAAGCTCTCGAAAGCAGCCCTTCCCATGTTCTGCATCTGCAGGCATATCCCTTTTCCAATATGGGCTTCAACGCACCCGCTATCCTTCTCCAAGACACTGTTATATAGAGAAAGAGCATCGGCAAACTTGTTCCTCGACCGAAGAATGTTAGCATAAGAAAGAGAATCTTTAACTTCAAATGCCTTTTGTGCCGGAGTCACATCAGCTGTTGAAACACTTGGACCAGGAGATGACTGTGATTCTTTTACGAAACCATTTTCTACAACCAGGTCCCCCTCTCTCTCATTTACATCATTCTCAGTCCAGGCCATCTAGGAAGAGCTAATATTCTCACGTTTCTATACAAATATAATCAAAAACAACAAAGGTGACATCTTTTAGTTTTGAACTTCAAACCAGTAATGTTAATGTGAGACTTCAGCTGATATTGTATATAACTTTTTTAAGGCTTACACTGAAGCTGACCATATCAAACAAATATAACAAGAACAAGTCCCTTTACAATCGTGTTTATAATCATTTTAAGGGGGGAAAAGACTGCATCTTTATAATCATTTCAACAACACAGATTGGAACCCTAGGTAAATCAAAATGATCCAGGCAGCCATTCCATTGTAGCAAACTGATCAAACACCAAAAATCTTAAAACCCTAATAAATAAACTAAAAAAAACACTTCAAACCCCTAAAATCTTGAACAGTTAATCAATAAAAAACCATTTTCGGATTAAAAATGGAACTTTATAAACCCAACAACCAAAAACCAGAACAGAACAGAACAAAAATATTAGGGATTTAAAACTTACTTTGAAGAAATCAAACCTTGCCCAAAAACTAAAACTGCATATCTAATGTCAAAAACTACTCGAGAAGGTAAACATAGGTGTACGATAAGGGGGAATGTAGTGCAATTTTAAGAAATGGACTGGATTAGTCGAGTTTAGTGAGAAAAGGGGGGAAAGGGTAAGCTTTAGATTGAGAAAAGAGGGTGCTTTTAAATGGTGTATTCAAAAGAAGGTAAGAAAAAGGGGGGAATTTTAATGGCGGGGCACCCTCTCTTTTCTCAGGCAGAGAAGTGGGGGAAGTAGTGTTGGCGCCGGAAGGTGTTTTCGATGGCTCCCAAACACGGAGGGCGAGCCCATGCTGATGGGTGTAATGGGTTAGGCTGGGTTGGTTCCAATTGGATCATGCTTCGGCTTTGTGTTATCAGAATTTGAGATGAATGTTGTATTTTTCGGATTATGTTATCGGTATTTTCATTTTTAAAAATAATTTTTCATCTTTATTAATGAAACATATTTTCTGAAAATAAAATAAAAATAGAAAATATTTTTTAGAACTAAACAAACCCTTATTATTTCAAGAGATTTGGATAGGAACGATTTGAATATAATGTATATCTTATTAATAGTTAAAGAAGAATAAATAAGTTAATGATAACAAAAAATTCATGAACAAATTTGTACTGTCAGTTGGTTTTACTATTCATTTAATAAAATACTAAACGAATATTTAATTAAATAATTTTTTATTATTTAATTCGTCTTCAAACATAACCAATCTGATTTAAAAAAAAAACTATCATCCAAAATTTAGTTTATATAGCTCGGCTCTAATTAACAACTATCATTCTACTAGAATGGGTATGCATTATATTAATACAATGAATTCAATTTTAGTAAATGTTAGAATTTAAACCCATACAAAAAATAAATTATTTAAATATTCATGCCAACTAGACCAATTAATAGATTTTTGACCGATTTAATTATTATGTATCAATAACTGAATAAATCAATTAACGATCATAACTAAATACAATTGAACTAATATTATGGCCTAAATTCAAATAAGAAAATTAACCGGTTTTGTTTTTTTATGTTTTCTAAGATCTATTTGTAAAAATATATATATATATATATATAAGTTCATTGTCAATAAATATTGATATACAATTAGTTAAGTAATTGTAATGGGTTATTTAAATTTTGAATATTTAATATCATACTTAGATTAAATTATTTATGCATATATATATATATATATATATATAATCTACATTAAAAAAACTTATTTTATTTGAACTCTCGAAACTGAAATAAAATCAAATAAATCACGGTATAAAAGTAAACTAATTAAATAAACCAAAAGATTTAATTCAATTTAACCGATTAATTACGTAATTACTATTATCACATCAAGCCCGCTATTGAATCTCTAACCCGAGACCCGCCATAATGCACGGACCAGCCCAACCAGCTGAGCAGTAGCCCTAAATCTCACCCCAAAAAAGCTATAAATACCGTCCTTTTAGCCTAAGCCAATCCACGGCGATTCCCAAACCAAGGATTAGGGTTTCCAGTCGCTTTCTCTCTGTTCACGGCTTTCATTCTGAAAATTTCGTGCAAAAATTTGTTAATTTTACAAGCGCAGCCCCTTAAGATCGCCTTCCTTTTGAAATCCGTGGAAGCGTTTCGAGTCATAGCTGCGCAATAACAAAGATCTTAGGGTTTATCTCTTGAGGGTTTTCCTCTTGCGATTTCCCCCTTTTTCCCATCTGATTTTCTGTTCTTGAGGCATCTCTTGCATTTGGATTTGTATGTTTTCTTTTGTTCACATTCTGGAACCATCTTTTATGCTAAATAGTTTTTATGCTGTTTTTGTTCATTGGGGTGGTTCAATCAGATATGGGTAAATCAAAATGTTCAAATTCGAATATAGAATTTGAGATTTTCTCAATTAATCCAGGTGGGAGACAATCTTAAAAAAATGTATTGATTGATTTGTTTGAAAAATGTTTTGGGAATTTTAAATGGCAAGAGTGATGAATCAATTAGATGTGTGAATGGGGATTGAATATTCTTTTTAACTCCCATTCTGAACTTAAACTATTGAGGCATTATATTATGTCTGACTTGCCATTGTTTATTTCATTTTTCACCTCTTCTCTTTTAAAGGAATAAGGTTTTACATTATGTTTGGGGTATGTGGAAGATTAATGAAATAAAATTAGTAGATACTATAAAATTGAAGGATGATTTTTTTAATGAAAAGATTGAACTGTGCTTGTTAAATAGTTTAAATAAAAGTGTGATTAATTATATTTTAGGGTAAACTATTTCATTGAACACCATATTATTTGAAAAGTTGTGATTTGACCGTATTACTTTTTTTTGAAGTAATTAAACCACCAAATTATTTAATTGATATCAATGTGACGGCAATTTTAGCTGAATAATCTTTTTTAAATTATTATTTAGGAAAATAACTTTCAAAAAATATTATTTGACAAAATGTCCCACAAACTTGCCACGTAGTGAACCTTGCGTTTTGTAGGACGCGAGGTTTGATATCGCGTTCTACAAGATGCGAGGTCGTAGGGTTTTTTAAAAGATGAATGCACATTAACACAAACAACAAGGCCATGTAGACTAAAATTGCGTTGTGCAATCAAACCTTGCGTTCTACACAATGTGAGGTTCACCAACGTGGCAAGTTTAGGGTCATTTTGTTAAATAATATTTTTTGGGAGCCATTTTCACAAATAATAATTAAAATTGAATTATTCATTCAAAATTGCCTAATATGACAACTAGCCGTTTAAAATAATGAGTGTTATTAAATAAAATTGGTATAATTACACATTTGATTCCTAATATTTAAAAAATTTATCCATTTAGTTATGATTTTAATCTAATAAAATAAATAAATTATTTATTTTAATTATTTTTAAATGGCAAGAGTGATGAATCAATTAGATATGTGAATGGGGATTCAATATTCTTTTTAACTCCCATTCTAAACTTAAATTATTGAGGCATTATATTATGTCCGACTTGCCATTGTTTATTTCATTTTTCACCTCCTCTTTTTTAAAAGTAAAAAAGGTTTTACATTATGTTTGGGGTATGAGGAAGATTAATGAAATAAAATTAGTAGTTATAAAATTGAAGTATGATTTTTTTAATGAAAATATTGAACTGTGCTTATTAAATAGTTTAAATAAGGGTAAACTATCTGTTTGACCACCAAACTATTGTGAAAGTTTTAAAATAACCACCATAGAAAAAAACGCGCCATTTCAGTACCCAAACTATTAAAATGGGATCAATTTGGCCACCGGCCGTTAAGAGGCTAACGGAAGGTGACGTGGCTGTTAAAAAATTAAAGGTATAATCACACATTTGGTCCTTATTATTTACACATTTTTTCAATTTAGTCCTAATTTATATTAATAAAATAAATAAATTAAATAATTAGATAGCGACACGTGTCAACACCTTATTGGAGGACATTAATTATTTATATTTGATTTAATTAATTTATTTCCCTCCTCCAATCAGGTGGTGACACGTGTCACCACCTGTTTAAAGGAGAAAATATAACTTCATGAAAATGCCTAACATGGGATTCGAACCCAGGCACTCATGTTTGAGTGGCAGCAGTATAACCACTGCACCAAACTCAATTTTATGTTCAAATCTACTCAATTAGATATATATCTCTTATACTCAATTACATTTCATGCATCTCGGAAATGGATCCACAGTGGAATCAGCACTCGCATTAACTTCTGTCGATGCAGAAGTTGAAGCGGTACTGAAGCCATCGCCGGCAACCGCGTCATTGGGAAAATTCGCCGGAAACTGGAAAAAAGCCTCCTGAAAATTTTCTTCATTTGCCTCCTCCTCCGATATTGGGTCATGGGGCCAAACGTCTGCGACATTTTCAACAGACTTTCCATCATCTTCTAGCAAGGTATCAATCGCCCTTCCAATACTTACTTCAATCTTAAAATCGGACCCCATTGATCGTACTGTGATCATCTTTGGAATTTCCTGAGTGTTGACAGTTCTAATGATCATACAAGCTTTATCTAACCTCAACTTTTTTTGAGTAAAAGCTTCCGTTTTCACAAAAGTACCCCAATGATTTCCCAATCTGCTGAAGAAGGTGTCGTTCCAACAATTCAACGGCACGCCCATCAAGTTAATGTAACTGAATTGGTGAGGGATGCCATTGATGAGGAGTGGCGCAATGTGATCGAACCAAAACCCAATCTCTTCCTTTTTCTGAATCCAGTACTCCTTCATCTCTGCGGGTGAATTAAAAATGATGAGGAAGGACTCTGATTTCCCATCCCATTTCGCCATAAGAGATATATATCTAATTGAGTAGATTTGAACATAAGATTGAGTTTGGTGCAGTGGTTATACCGTTGCCACTCAAACATGAGTGCTTGGGTTCGAATCCCATGTTAGGCATTTTCATGAAGTTATATTTTCTCCTTTAAACAGGTGGTGACACGTGTCACCACCTGATTGGAGGAGGGAAATAAATTAATTAAATCAAATATAAATAATTAAAGTCCTCCAATAAGGTGTTGACACGTGTCACTATCTAATTATTTATTTTATTTATTTTATTAATATAAATTAGGACTAAATTGAAAGAATGTGTAAATAATAAGGACCAAATGTGTGATTATACCTTTAATTTTTTAACTGCCACATCACCTTCCGTTAGCCCATTAACGGCAGGTGGCCAAATTGATCCCATTTTAATAGTTTGGGTACTGAAATGGCGCGTTTTTTTCTATGGTGGTCATTTTAAAACTTTCACAATAGTTTGGTGGTCAAACAGATAGTTTACCCTTTAAATAAAAGCGTGATTAATTATATTTTAGGGTAAACTACTTCACTGACCACTATATTATTGGAAATGTTGCGATTTAACCACATTACTTTTTTTCGAAGTAATTAAACCACCAAAATGGTATCAACGTGACCACTAGTTGTTAAAAATAATAGAAAAATTGATAGTGCTATTAAATAAAATTGGTATAATTACACTTTTGGTCCCTAATATTTAAAAAATCTATCAATTTAGTCATGATTTTAATCTAATAAAATAAATAAATTATTTATTTTAATTATTTTTATTTTATTTGATTAATTGATTTTCCCCCTCCAATCAGTTGATGACATGTGTCACCTGATTGGAGAAGAAAAAATAAAGCATTGAAAACCTTCAGAGAGATCGAACCCACGACATCAAACCCAAGAAAGAAAGACAAGCATTCTTACCACTAGGCTAAGCATATTTTTGTGATGTAAGTTACAACATTTAATATATGTTTTAATTACTTATTAATGCCCGGAAAAATGAAAACAAGGAGAATGGCCTTTGGTGGATTCGAACCAGTGCTCTTGGAGTAAAAGTAAAGTGTGTTTACCACAAAGCCAAGCATATTTTTAAGATATATTGTACAACATTTAATATATGTCTTTAATATTTGTTAATGCCCGAAAAAATAGAAGAAAATAAAATGTGGTTTTAGGAAAATCGAACATAAAATATTTAACCCAATATTTAACACATGTCACCACCTTATTAAATAATTAATTAATTATATTATATTAAAATTAGGACTAAATTGATAGATTTTTTAAATATAGGGGATTGAATGTGTAATTATACCAATTTTATTTAATAGCACCGTCAACTTTTCTGTTATTTTTAACGGCTGGTGGTCACATTGATACCATTTAAATAGTTTGGTAGTTTAATTGCTTCGAAAAAAGGTAATGTGATGAAATCGCAACTTTTTCAATAATATGGTGGTCAAAGAAATAGTTTACCCTATATTTTAAGCTAAATAGTTAGCTTGATCCTTGAGTTTGACTAAAAAAATAAATTTTGCCTCGTTGTTAAACTCATTCAATGTGGCCCTTTAGTCTGTAAAATTGATTAAATTGCCCTTTGACTCACGTTGATCGTTATGGTAATGATGTAGCGGTTCACAATGATGATGTGTTAGTATATATTGGATGATGATGTAGTAGAAGGGGTTGAATTAATTATTTTAATTGAATTCAAGGGTATAATTATTTTTTTACCAAATTTTGGGGTATAACTGATCTTAATTGAAAGTTTGATAACTTAATTAATTGTTAAGTTAAAAAATATTAATATTTAAATATTTATAAAATATTAAAAAATAAAAATACCATAATGAATTAAAAAATAAGTAAAAACATTAAAGTTATAAGTATAAAAAGTTACCAATATTAAGAAAATTAAAATTTAAAAAATATTTATAAATTATTAGAAAAGCCTTCGACTGTTTAATAAAACCAAAATTTTCTTTTATTTTTTACATCAAATATTAAGTAGCATGAATTTTTTGTAGAAAAGTGAAAAAAAATTGAGTTTTATTGTTATTCTTATACAATGTTAATTTCACTGTATTTTTAAAAAAATGTTATTATTCAGACTGACGAAGTTGAATTTTTTTTATGAAAGTATTCAGTTTTTAGTACTTTATAAATATATTTTTATTTATTAGGTTTTTTATATTAAATTTTATCATTTTATAATTTCTAATCAATTTTAAAATTTTATATAATTTTTATTTTTAGTAATTTTTAGAATGTTTTATTTATAAAAAATTGAAGAATACTTTATTTTTCTGTGAGATTCTTCACTTTATTTTTTAAAATTTATCTTCACTTAATAAAATTATTTATCCAGTTTTAATATATATATTTTTGAAAAATAAGAGGCCTCTCTTTTCCCCCGATTAGGACTAGCGGGGTTTTTTAATGAGGCCCCTTACCTTTCAAAAAAAAAGAGGCCTCATTAAAAACTCTCTTCCTATTAAAGGGGGAAAAGAGTGCCTACCCTACATTATTATTAAAATTTAATCCAGTTCCTCACAGTTGATCTCCATACAAGGCACTGAAAATTACTACCAATCGTTAGTACATTCATCCCTATTATGAGTTGTCGACCTAACCAATCCCCTTCTTAGCAAGGGAGTCTGCCTCTATATTGATTGCACGGGGGATGCCTCACACTATGATGCCTTTCTCCGATATCATGTTCTTTATTTTCTGGACAACCTCGCCGTAAACCTATGGAGGAGCTTCATCCCCGAAAAGCCACTTAATTACCTGTCTACAGTCTGATTCAACGATGAGGCAGAAGCTATTGGCCCACCTCGACGCTAGGAATCTAGTTATCCCTGCTTGAACTGCTTTCAATTCCACAAGAGCTACTGGACAACCACCACATGGTTCCGAGAAAAACAGCAACGTTTTCCCCCGCTTGTCCTTCAACATGCCTCCAATCCCACCTTTTGACCCCACTCTAGGAGTTGCACCATCTACATTCATTTTTAGGAAACATGGGGGTGGCGAACACCAAATTATCTTGGCCGCTGGGGGAGCCACCTTGTTAAAGAGAATGTGCGCCCGAGAGGGGTCTGCGAATAGCTCATCCATTGTTACCTTATTACCTGGAAATTTTGCCTTGACCCAAAACGTGAATCTCATTTTTATTGATTGCCACAGTTGTATCCAATCCATTGCCTTATTCTTGAAGGTTATCTCATTTCGTATCAACCAAATAGACCAAATGGTAGCATAGAGGATGAGGGAGAACCAGTTTTTGTCTTTCTGAGAAGCCAGACCTATCCAAGCCTCGAAAAAACTTGTTAGTTAAGCCGGAAAAGTTGTTTGAATACCCAACATTCTTTCGAACTTGCACCATATATGCCAAACCCATGCACAAGTGAAAAACAAATGGGGAACTGTTTCCGGAAGGGTTTTACACAGTGGGCAAATAACATCAGTAATGGATCGCACTCCCCTTTTGCATAGCTCGACCTTCACTGGTATACGACCCTTTAGCAACGCCCATAGAAAGCACTCAACTTTTGGGGGAGCCATTCCCATCCAAACATCCTTCTTCCACGGAGGAGAGTCATTCCCTTCGAGAGCGAGCTGATTTCTCAACGACCTTACTGTAAAAACACCATCACTAGCACCCTTCCAGCTAACCCAATCCGACTCCAAACTACTAGCCCTGAAATTATTCAGTAAGTTCATAAATTCATTCCATTGGCCGATTTCCCAATTGAAGCATCTCCTACGTAGTTGGGCATTCCATACCCAGGATAAATTAATCTTACGACCGAAATCTTCAATAAGGCCCTCCTTATTAACTGCCAAAACAAATACTCTAGGGAATCGAATTTTTAAAGGGATTTCTCCTACCCACACATCCGACCAAAATAGAATATGTTTCCCGTTGCCAACTTGGAGGGATAGATTAGCTCGAAATGTACGTGCAGTCGGATTCTCTTTGAAATATTCTTTCGAGATCCCATTCCAAACCCACGAGGTAAGTTTTGTCGCTGAAGGTCGGGGTAATAATCCAAAAGCGTTGTCGTAAGCTTTTGCATCAATGACCCTTCTCCATAAGTTTAATGGTTCATTACAATATCTCCAGCACCACTTGTGAAGAAGAGCTTGATTTAGAAGGACTATATCTGCCACTCCAAGCCCACCTTTCGATTTAGGAACACAAATTTGGGACCATTTAACCCAATGGATTTTGAATTTGTCAACTGTTCTGCCCCATAGGAAGGCCGAATTCATGTTGTTTAATCGATTAGAGACCTCCACTGGCATTTTAAACAGCGACATAAAATAAATAGGGAGACTAGATAGTACCGATTTTATCAAGATTACCCGACCTACAAATGATAGAAACTTGTTCTTCCAACCCGCTAAACACGTCGAGAACTTCTTGAATATTGGTTCCCACATACAAGAATTGTTCTGCCTCGAACCCAGAGGAAGTCCCAAATAATCTGTCGGTAATTGACCATGCGCGCACCCAACAGTATCTGCCCATTGTTTAAGCAATTTATTGGGAGAATTAATGCCAAATATTTTGCTCTTCTTAAGGTTCAAGGTAAGACCCGAAGCTAATTCGAAAACTCTTAGAACTCTTTTAACATTCTGAATTTGCATCTCCGACCCACCACTAAAAATGAGTAGATCATCCGCGAACTGGAGGTGGGAGATTGTTACTAGGACACCGACCCTACCTATCTTGCATCCTTCAAATAGCCCAATATTATCCGCCTTGGATAACATCAAGCTTAGAACTTCACCCACCAAATTAAAGAGCAATGGTGAAGTAGAGCAACCTTGTCTTAACCCTCGTCCTATAGAAAAGATCTCTGTCGGAGAGCCGTTAACTAGCACCGATATAGACGCAGTTGTAATACGCTTTTGAATCCACCCCCTCCATCTTTCGCCGAAGCCAAACTTGTCGAGGACCAGGGAAAGAAAGTCTCAACTCACCGTGTCATAGGCCTTTTGGAAGTCAACTTTAAAGGCTAATCCTCTCATACCCGATTTCGACATTGTATCAATTACTTCGTTTGCTACCAAAACACAATCCAGAATCTGTCTTCCAGGAATGAAGGCGAATTGGGACTCGCCCACTAGAAAACTCATAATTTCATTCATCCTTCGGGCTAAGACCTTGGATAATAATTTATACATTACACCAACCAAACTGATTGGTCTAAATTCTTCCAAGGAAATGTGATTTTTTAGATTTGGGAATAAGCACGATGAAGGAGTGATTTGTGCCCGGATCCCACTCCCTACCATGATAGAAGTCTTCGAAGAAGGTCAGAATATCACTTTTCAGTTCTGACCAATTTTTTTTATAAATCCCATATTAAAACCGTCTGGTTCTGGAGCCCAATTACTATCAACCGCTAACAGAGCCGCTCAGATCTCTTCTTCTGAAAAAGGCCTCTGTAGTGAAGTAGTCTGATCTTCAATTAACTTTGTAACACCCGTGTTTTGGGGTTGGGAGTTTGGCGAGTGTGTTTGGTTCGAGTCGTCAAAACCGATTTAATTTAATTAGACCTTAGTTTTGATTTAAATGAGATTAAAATTTAAAGAGTGGCATTTTTGTAAATAAGTTAAAAAATGAGACAAGCTTTTTGAATTAAAAAGAAAGAACAAAAAGGGGGCCATCTTCTTCTTCATTTGGTTTCCAACGTGAAAACCTCTCTAAACCCCAAAACAACTATTCCATTGAGGTACTTCACCATCTCAAGGGATTTTCTCAAGGTAATTTCATATTTGAGTTCTCATTTTCATTTCAAGCCTTTCCATGGTCTTAGATTTCAAAACCATCACCATTTTTGTTTTTTTAAGTTTTTGAAAGTATGAAGCTTTATTGGGTTTTTGAAATTCTTTTGGTTTGTTTAGTTGATTTTTGAGTTCACCTTACTTTAATACACCTAATATCTTAAAATGGAGGGATTTTGGGAAAAATCCCGAAGTGGGTCTTTGGGGCATTTTTCAAAGTGTCAAAACTTGAGTTTTTGGTGTGTTTTTGTGTTGGGTTGAAGGGCTTATGGTATAGGGTTGTTAGGAAAGTGTTTTGGAAGCCTTTATATGTCATTTAGGTGTTGGAAATGGTGGATTTTAGGTGGGTATTTGGGGAGTACGAAAATGTGAGTTTTGTGGTTAGTTTGGGTTTGAAAATTGTGAAGTTTTGGCTTGTGATTGTGAGTTGGGTTTGTGGCTGAGTTTAGCATTGTTTCGGTTGAGTAATATTTGTCTTTTGATTGGTTAGAAGCTAGAGGAAATATCAGAGAAGGATCGGGATCGGTTCCGGAGATAGTGGAGGCTTGAGTTGACTTTTGCTTGGTTTGCTAAGGAATGGTGGTGAGTGAACTTCAAACTTGTTTAAATTGGTTCAAGTGTGTGTAGTGGAGGTATTGGAATGAGCTTGGTAGGCCATTCCAAGAAAGAAGTTAAATTGGTAGTTTAACTTCTTGTGTGTTTACAAGCTTAAGATGTTTATGCTTATATTGATCTTGTGAGGCATGATTTGATTTTGTATGTATATACATTGATATGTGTGATGATGAATATGTGTTATAAATGATGGATGTGTGATGTGATTTAAAAGTAATTGGCACTAGTTAACTTACCGGGTATAAATGATCGATCATTAGGATTAGTGTGCACACGTTTGAGTCAAATTCGCGCGTGGCCTTGGTGGCGTTAAGTCATCAAGGAGGAGTACAATGATGTAATATTCCACCGGAAATTGTTTATATTATACGTGATGATGAGTGGAATCCCATCCGTAGGGCATGTGATGATGAGTGGAATCCCATCCATGCAAGGTCCGGTGATGAGTGTAATCCCACCGAGGTAATGTTGTTGTTGAGAGTAAATCCGCATATCCGAGTAAACTAATAGTGGCCAATGTACTTGCTCTTGTGGTTTTATGTTGAGATAGTTGCTTTATCTTGTTGAGTTTAATATGAAGTAAGATGCCATATTATTGACTCTTGTGTTGCTAGCTAGTTGTTATGTTGATGCTTATGTATGATTGTGTGTGATGTTAAGGATTACATGCTTGAACCCTGCATTGTCGTTGTTTTTGGTTTTAGAGCATCCTCACTAAGCTTCTAGCTTACGCTCTCATTTTCGACAATGCAGATCAGTAGCTCGGAGTTAGCAAGGAGCAAGGCGAAGGGGCATTCCAAGCTTGTAGTTGCTCAAGTATGGTTTAGTAAATAAAGTAATAGTTTAGCAATGGGGCTACTATGTGTTTGTATGAGCGTTGTATGACTCATATTTGTTGAATGTTGATTATGCTTTACTTTGGATTGTAAACCATGTTATGACTTGTTGAATGCTTGTGGTGAGAGGTTATGCCTTGGATGTTTATGTTGCTTTTAGTTGAGCATGCAAAACCTTATATGTGAAGACATGTGCCATTTGGCTTTTTAGCTTTTAAGCATGCCTATTTATGCAATATCTATCTTTATGTGAATGCCATGACGTATATGTCTCGTTGATCATCTAAATTGTTCTCCATGCTAGTTCTAGGTTGTGGAATGTTGTATGGATGCTTGTATGTGGCTAGAGAAGTCTTAAAATGCATTTAGAGTTGAGTTTCATGTTGTTTTGCTGCAATTTAGTGTCTTGCAGTACAGGGCGTATCGATACGCCTAAGGGTCGTATCAATACGGTTCTACACTTGGGGACACAGAATTGGCTAGGGGTATCGATACTCGGGGGTGTATCGATACGCCCAATGCTCACTGGAAATTTGAGATTTTGGTGAGACTTTGGCGTATCGGTATGGGCTCTAGGCGTATCGGTACGGTTTCGTCTCGTTGACCGTGAGATGTTGACCGAGAAGGGCGTATCAATACGCTCAAGGGCTGTATCGATATGGTCTTCCCGTGTTGACTGATGGCAGTTGACTTGGTCAAGGCGTATCGATACCCTTGATTGGTGTATCGATACGGCCTGCTCTGTGGCTTTAAAATGGGCTGTTTAACATGTGGTTTTAGGTTCGATTGTGTTTCTTTCTTGATGTTTTCCGCTGTCGTGATCACTTAGGTAATAATATGCCTTTAGACACGATTTAATTAAAAGAAAATTTTTCTAGGGTTGCTAACCGAGGTGGGACCTTAACGGGTTTCACATAGGTTTTCCCAGTGTAGCCTACTCGAACTGGTCAGCCGACCAGACCGGGGTGAGGGGGTTACATTTGTTGGTATCAGAGCCTGAGGTTACCGAGACCTCAGGCAGGTAAGTGAGGTAAGTTTGATGTGTTAAGTAATTGTGTTGCTTCGGTGTATGCTTTGCCATGTATCCTTGTTGTTTGATCATTCATATAGTGTTTGGAAGCATGATTGATGCGTTTGGTGCAGTGTCGAGTTCCCATTGCTACTATTACTTAATTTGAAAAAGCTTTGTAAAGGAAAATACTTGAGCACAGTTGGACCCTTGCCTTTGCTAACTTAATCCTTATATGTTTGTTTGTTGTAGTTATTATCTTGCTAGCTGTAACATGAGACCACGAGGGAGGCCTAGGATGGTTCAACCGGAACCACGGGCACAAGCTCCGGGAGTTGAGCAGATTGGTGGGGCGCATGCTCCTCAACCTCCTCCTCAACCACCGGCCGGAATAGATTTAGCACCTCTAGTTCAGGCGATAACGGGGCTTTTCAGGCTGCAGTGGTTGGGGGTCAGGCAGTGGCACAACCCTAGAGAGAGGGTACTGGTTTGCTATTGGAGAGACTCCGCAGTTTGGGAGGTGAAGAGTTTAGAGGGTCGACACCGGAGAGGTCTGAGATGTGGTTGGAGAAGATCGTTCGTATTCTGGCACAGATGGGATGTACCGGGGAACGCAAGCTAGGGTGTGTTATATCTTTGCTTCAGGGTGATGCCAACACTTGGTGTGTCACCATCACTACAGGTATGGAAGAGGCTGAGATCACTTTGGAGTATTTCGAGTCAGCTTTCCGTAAGAAATATCTAGGTCCTCGATATCTCGATGAGAAGAAGAGGGAATTTATGGCTTTGCTTCAAGGGAGTATGACTGTGACAGACTATGAGATCCGATTTGTCAGGCTGAGTCAGTATGCATCCGAGCTTGTTCCTACTGAAGTAGAACATTGTAACCGTTTCCGCGATGGGTTGAATGAAGAGATCAAGAGGTACACTTTAGCTTCTGACTACACAGATTTTGATGTCTTGGTCACTAGAGCCAAGGACTTGGAGCACAGTTTGGGCTTGACCAAACGATCTGGTGGTTCTAGTTCTAGGAAGAGATCTAGTGACTTTGACAGAGGTGATGCCAAGAGGCATCGAGACAACAGGTATCACTATGACCATAGACGTGGTGGAGGTAACCATGGTAGAGGCCATCAGGGCCAGAGAGCTGGTGGGAGGTTGCCCATGTGTGCTAGTTGTGGGAGAAATCACACCGGTGAGTGTTGGGGAAACTTTCACTCGTGTTGGGGTTGTGGAGCTAGGGATCATATTAGGCGTGACTGTCCACATCAGGTGGGGAAGGCACTAGCTTAGGCTCCTGCTAGAGCAAATGACTTTCAGAGTAGCCGCGGGCGCGGTAGAGGTAACTTCCAGCCGAGAAATGATGGCCAGAGGAACATAGCGCATGTAGTTGCAGTCCAGCCAGAGGGCGGAGGCCAGGCCAGAGTTTACGCTCATCGTGGGGATCAGCATGACACATATGTGATTGCAGGTAACTTCTCGATACAGTCTTTGGGTTTGCTTTCTTTGATTAACTCCGGGTCTACACATTCTTATATTCTGAGTGGGCATGCAGAGTTGTTGAAATTACCTTGTGAAATATTAGAGGTAGGAGTTAGTGTTACTAGTTCCTTCGAGGATACGGTAATAGTTAGGAGGATGTATAGAAGATGTCCGCTTGTGGTTCAGGGACATGTGTTTCCAGTGGATATGATGGAGCTACCATTTTATGGTTTTGATGTGATTCTGGGTATGGACTGGCACACTGAGCATAGAGCTAGGATTGACTTTGAGACTAAGAGGATTTCTTTGAGACTCGCGGATGATTATGAGATAGTGGTGGTGGGTGAGAACGTGAAGTTCTTATCGAATGTAGTTTCAGTTCTAGAGGCTAAGAGGTTAGTTGAGATGGGTTGCGAGGCGTATTTGGCATATGAATCCAAACATGAGTGAGGTTAGACCTCAAGACATCCGGACAGTGTGTAACTTTCCCAGTGTGTTTCTGGAAGAGTTGCCTGATAGAGAGGTAGAGTTTGCTATAGAGACTTATTCAGATTCAACTCTTGTTTCGATTGCTCTGTATCGTATGGCACCGAAAGAACTGAAATAGTTGAAGACTCAGTTGCAAGAGTTGACAGATAGAGGCTTCATTCGACCGAGTTCTTCACCTTGGGGCGCTCCAATTTTGTTTATAAAGAAGAAAGATGGAAGTATGAGAATGTGTATAGATTATAGACAGTTGAATCAGTTAACAGTGAAGAACAAGTATCCGTTACCGAGAATTGATGACTTGTTTGACCAGTTGAGAGGATCATCAGTCTTTTCGAAGATTGACTTGAGATCCGGTTACTACCAGCTAAAGGTAAGAGAGGTTGATGTATCGAAGACGACCTTTAGGACTAGATATGGTCACTATGAGTTTTTAGTCATGCCTTTTGGGTTGACTAACGCACCGACTGCTTTCATGGATATGATGAATATGATTTTCCATCAGTACCTAGATCAGTTTGTAGTTGTCTTCATAGATGACATCTTGGTGTATTCGCGTACCGAGGAAGACCACGACCGACACTTGAGGTTAGTTTTGCAGACCTTGTTAGATAATTAGTTGTATGCGAAGTTGAGAAAGTGTGAGTTCTGGATACGAGAGGTAGTCTTCCTAGGGCACGTAGTGTCAGCCGATGGGATTAGAGTGGATCCGAAGAAGATAGAGGCCATTGTTGAGTGGAAGCAACCGAAGTCAGTAACAGAGATTCGTAGCTTTCTAAGCTTAGCTGGATATTATAGAAGATTCGTAGAAGGTTTCTCGAAGTTAGCCGCTCCATTGACACAGTTGCTTTAGAAGAGTGTTCAGTTTGAGTGGTCAGATGCAAGACAGAGAGCCTTTGAGAAGTTGAAAGAAGCTTTGACCCAAGCACCGATCTTGATTCAGCCAGAGTTAGGGAAAGAGTATGTAGTTTACAGTGATGCTTCCTATGTAGGCCTAGGTTGTGTTCTCATGCAAGACAAGAGAGTAGTGGCTTATGCCTCAAGACAGTTGAAGACTCATGAGCGTAACTATCCGACCCATGACATAGAGTTAGCTGCAGTTGTGTTTGCTCTGAAGATCTGGAGGCATTATTTGTACGGTGAGAAGTGCACAATGTACACAGATCACAAGAGTTTGAAGTATATCATGACTCGGCGAGATTTGAATCTCAGACAACGTAGGTGGTTAGAGTTGCTAAAAGACTTTGATCTTACGATTGAGTACCATCTGGGTAAGGCCAATGTAGTGGCCGATGCTTTAAGTAGAAAGGTAGCTGTAGATTTGAGAGCCATGTCTGCTAGATTGAGCTTGTCCGGGGATGGTGGCTTGGTAGCCGAGCTTCAGGTTAGACCTATTCTAGGTTAGTTGATTAGAGAGAAACAACTCTTAGATAGTTCTTTGGCACCTCACGTGCAAGACATATCCGAGGGTAGACCCTCAGACTACAGTTTCAGTACCGATGGGGTCTTGTGTTTCAGAAATAGGATAGTTGTGCCAGAAGACAGTGACTTGAGACGTATGATCTTGACTGAAGTGCACAGTAGTCCGTTTGCTATGCATCCTAGAAGTACGAAGATGTACCGCGATTTGAAGAATGAGTACTTTTTGGTTGGTTTGAAGAGAGATGTGGCCGACTTCGTGAGTATGTGTATGGTGTGTCAGAGAGTGAAGGCGGAACATCAGGTTCCCTCAGGTTTGTTGCAACCGTTGAGAATTTCGGAATGGAAATGGGAGAATATTACCATGGATTTTGTTTCGGGCTTGCCTTTGACTCCTACGAAGAAGAACTCAGTTTGGGTTATAGTAGATCGTTTCATGAAGTGTGCTCACTTCTTGGCAGTCAATACGACTTATACTTTAGATAGATTGGCCGATCTATACATTGGTGAGATTGTTAGACTGCATGGTGTGCCGAAGTCTATTGTGTTCGATAGAGATCCGAGGTTTACAGCTCGATTTTGGGAGTGTCTGCACACAACTTTGGGTACCCGTTTGAATTTCAGCACGTCATATCATCCTCATACTGATGGTCAGTCAGAGAGGGTTATACAGGTTCTAGAGGATATGTTGCGTTGTTGCATCATTGATTTTCAGGGTACTTGGGAGAAGCACTTGCCTCTAGTTGATTTTGCTTACAATAATAGTTTTGAGTCGAGCATTCAGATGGCTCCGTATGAGGCCTTGTATGGTAGGAAGTGTAGAACTCCAGTTTGTTGGGGCCGAAGTGGGATAGAAGTTGTTGCATATGCTAGATTTGCTTAAGGAGATGACCGACAAAGTGAAATTGATTTGCGATCGCTTAAAGGCAGCTTCGGATAGGCAGAAGTCCTATGCCGACTTGAAGAGGAAGGAAGTTGAGTTTTCAGTGGGTGAGAATGTGTTCTTAAAAGTGTCTCCGTGGAAGAAGGTAATGAGATTTGGCCGAAAAGGGAAGTTGAGTCCGAGGTATATAGGACCATATGAGATTGTGAAGAGGGTTGGCCCAGTTGCTTATCAGTTGCGTTTGCCATATGAGCTAGAGAAGATACACAATGTGTTTCATGTTTCGATGCTCCGTAAGTATAGGTCAGATTCATCACATGTTATGCTTGTAGAAGAGATTGAATTGAATCCGAATTTGACTTATGAAGAAGAACCAATTGAGATCTTAGCTTCTGACAGTAAGGTGTTGCGGGGTAGATCGATTGAGTTAGTAAAAGTACGGTGGCAACGTCGAGGGGTGGACAAGGCCACTTGGGAGAGGAATGAGGATATGTAAAGACAGTTTCCTTATCTCTTTCAGTCAGGTAATTTCGGGGACGAAATTCCTTAAGTGGGAGAGAGTTGTAACACCCGTGTTTTGGGGATGGGAGTTTGGCGAGTGTGTTTGGTTCGAGTCGTCAAAACCGATTTAATTTAATTAGACCTTAGTTTTGATTTAAATAAGATTAAAATTTAAGGAGTGACATTTTTGTAAATAAGTTAAAAAAAGAGACAAGCTTTTTGAATTAAAAAGAAAGAACAAAAATGGGGTCATCTTCTTCTTCATTTGGTTTCCAACGTGAAAACCTCTCTAAACCCCAAAACAACTATTCCATTGAGGTACTTAACCATCTCAAGGGATTTTCTCAAGGTAATTTCGTATTTGAGTTTGACACGCGTCGTATAGTGTCAAAAATAAAACCTTAAACTCAAATAAATAAGATTTAAAATAATATAGCGAGAGTAAGGGTCGATCCACAGGGAATAGGAATTCTAACACCTTTCGTTCTGATTTAGACCAATAACCCGTAGAAAATAAAATGGGGATTTTAGAGAAGTGATTTGAATGATAAAGAAAAATATTAAGAACGTAAAATAAATATTGAAAATGAATTATAGATTGAATTAGCCTCAAGCCACGCTTTGCCACGACATCTTCGATCACTGAAGTTGATTTTTCTTTGACTTTCCTGCCGGTTACAGTCTACAAGGCCCAACCCTTGCAACTTACTTCTCTTTGGTAAATTCGACTCCCAGGGCAATCCTTGAAGTCAAACTTTAGTGAGTTAGCTACGACAATCGATGCTAACTCAAATCTGAGTTAGTGCTGGAGAAGCCCGTGCTCGAATAATCGTCTCGATGAGAATTGTTTCCAATTTTGATTCCCCTTAGTGGACCGCCACTAAGTTTGTTCTTAGGGAGTTGAATTGGCTACAAGCTTTTCCTCGTCCCCAACGTTGGATCTAAACCATTTCAACCCGATGCACGCTCTCGGAATGAAACAATTGAGATGCCTAAAGATTAGGCTGATTGCCTAATCAATTTACAGAGAATCTAAAAAGGAGTTGTTGAAGGATTGAAGTACTTTCCTAATCTCACGAGTTTAGTCGGGTTTGGCGTTGCTTTTGGCTAAAGGGAATTTAGTTAAGCTTGATTGGTGAAAAAACCATACTTAATTAAATAAATACAAAAATGGCGAAAATATGGAGATGGAGAAAATAGAGAGCTTTTATTAAACTCAGCGAAGAAGAGAACAATGGAATAACTTGATGATTTAATTCACCCCCAAAGTGGGGTATTTATAGTAGTTGAAAACCCTAAAAACCTAAGATGATAAATTCCAAATTTAAATTAAATTACATAAGATAAATATCCAAGTTTGAATTTTAAAATAAAAATCCGGATGATAAGTTATCTGATAAGTGGACTGATAAGCTATCTGCGTTGCTGACGTCAGCTTCTAGAAGGTGCTGACGTGGTGCCCAGTCAGCATTCATACCCTGGTTCATGCCCATGAATCTGCCCACGACTCCAGTATTTTCTGCAGCATTCCAACTTATTTCCAGCATTACGTAACCTGCAGGAGAACAACATAAAAACAGCACAATTAAGTCCTTCAAACATATATTCTATCAAAATAAGGACTAAAAACATAACCAAAATAAATACTTATCAAATTCCCCCTAACTTATACGATGCTTGTTCTCAAGTATCTCAAAATTAAACAAACTTAAGTTCAAGTTTCCATCCTTAATTGCACGAAGTCTCAAAGGTTTCAATGTGATTAAGCATCTAAATATGAAAGAAAACTAAGGAGCAAAAATAGATAAATGACAAAATTAAGAATTTTAAGCAAAAAACGACATTCTAAAACCCTATTAACATCAATGATGCAAACCAAGGACCCTCACAAGGAATCGCTCATGTCACTCAAAGTGTTTAAGGGTAGAGAAAAATCACTCGAGCCAAAACTAATTAGAGCATAACCATAGGCTTGTGTTTAAATCTAATCTCCACTACTAACATGAATATGATGCAAAAATGAAGAGGTCTTAAAGAAGGGTTGTAATGTGGCTAAGGTAAGAGTAGGATAAAGGCTGAAAATAAGGGTTAAAATTCAAGACAAAAAATCATCCCAAAAAAATATATTTGAAACCTTTTTTTTCATTCGAACTAAAACTGTTTTGCAGTGTATTTTTTTCCGAACTGCACTGTTTTTTCTGTTTTTATTTTTTCTGCAGACTCGAACAATTACCTGCACTTTTTTCTGCACTTTTTTTCTACACTGCATATTCGAACAGTTCTGCACAGTTTATTCGAACAATTTTGCACAATATATTTTCTGCTGCTGTACTGCACTTATTCGTATCAGTTTTTTTAAGACGATTTTTGTCTTGAAAAAGGGGACAAAAGTAATGGAATTAAGAAAAAATGGAATAGGCTTAAAATGTGGTGATTTTCAAGAAAAAGGCCAAGGCTAAAAAATTGTTTCACTAGGGGAAATTAATTAAAGGGTAGACAATTTATTTGGGAAGAGAGATGGTTAAAACCTAGTGCTTCTATCATATTTAAGCATCATAAACAATCAACGTAATCTCAAAAGGAATTTAAAAACAAGTTCTAGAATGCAACTAATTTAGCTAGGCACACTCAAAGAAACAAAGAGCAAATATAATGCATGCTCATTAGGCTAAAAAACTCACAAATATGTCTTGTGTACTTAGGTAAGCATCATGTGAATTAATAGAGAAAGAAATGTCATATAAAAGATTTTAATCAAAAATTAATCATGCCAAAATCTACCATGTAACCTAGAATATTCTAACAAGATAGATACAAAACCATATGAAAATAGTGAGACAAGGCAAAACTAAGGATTAAACGAAGAACTTTAAATTAATAAAATCAAGAATTCAGGAGAACAACCAAAACGGATAAGCAAGATAAAAATTGATAAGCATATCTCCCTCCCCCTCACTTAGATGCATTTTGTCCCAAAATGAAAATTTATAGTAAAAGAGAGGAAATGAGAGACTCCCCTAATCAATTGCGGCCACGTCGTCCGCGGGAAGAGCCGGGGCGAAGATAGGATAAGATCTCGGCCAAGTCAGTCTCGATGGAATGGAGGCGCTCATCCATATCTCTTTGGGGTTGGTTTTCTTGTGTTGGTTGTGTTTGGGCTCGTCTTCGAAACACTCGTTCTCTACGAGTTGGGAGAGTGCCCGGGGGAACAATATATGGTGCATCAGGAGTTCCTGCAAGTAATCCCATGGCATCTAGGCATCTCTCATCTAAAGCACTCATAGAAAAAGCATAAGTAAACTGAGATGGATCAAAAGTAGCAGGATAAATACGTAAAGCTAAATGAGTAATATAAGGACCCAGAATTAATGGTTCGCGGTACACGATGAAATGTGTAGGCCATCCAAAAACCAAGATTTACCTTGGTATTTACCTGCATACACCAGAGAAAGAATAACTCAGTTTTACTCACGGTTGATGGCGTGTCGTTTCTGCCGGAAAGGTTGTAAACGAGGAATCGATGGATATATCGTAAAGCAGGGCTATGAATGTTGTGGTCCTTAGTTGTTTTCAGATTGTATTGAGAACCTGCTAAACCTGTCAAAGTCTCCAAGGAAAGGTCGTTATCGAAATCTTCCGGTATGTCTAAAAGAGCAGATTGATAGTTAGGGTCTGAAACATTAGTGACAAAACCCATATAAACATTAAATTGAGTAATAGATAACCGAAAGTATTGACCCAATAGGCGAAAAGATATTACATTAGGTGTATCAAGAGACCTTGCACGACTACGATCAAACGAAAAATTAGAATAAAATTCAAGTACTAATTCGCAGTATGTGTCACAGGTAATAGTATGAAATCGACGCCAGCCAATGTTATCAAAAAGTGACAGTACCGACTCACGTAAATGCAAACGATCTAAAGTTTGAGTGAGGATATACTTACAAACTGGAAGTAAGCGATGTCGGATACGGTTAAACATATCGAGTTCTTCTCCGGTAAAATGTAAGAACCCTTTCAAGTTCTCATCGTTGGGTGCCGTAAATCGTTGGCTACGTTGTGGATGTTCTTCAGGATCTGATGGAATGTCATTGTGGTCATGAGGTGGCGAATGGGGTTGAGCAGTCTCCGAACGGTTATTCGCAGCAGACTCGGCATGTACATGATCTGAAAATCCATACATGGGGTGAAAAACTAATAATGGTTGAAAAAACTCAGAATTTACCTCATCAGCCATAGCGACCGCAGAATAATGATCCGAATGCATGGATATGTTCGTGTGCATATTAAATGAAGGCACACAGGTTGGTGAAGGCATGGGCTCATAATGTTGATGTGGTGATCCGCCTACCGCATCGGAGGCCAAGGAGTGGTAAGGGGAAGGTGGCGGGGATGGTGGGCGTGAAGAACGGCGGAGCGGTAATGGTCTCGTTTCGCCATTGTCGGTGACGCGAGCAGCGCGGCCAGTGCTAGTCTGTCCGGATATGTGCGAGGGAGTACCCTTCGTCATGGCCGGATGGTTTTGATGCGAGGAAGATGGCTGGTGCGGGTGGGCAGAGGTGGTTTGCATGGACGTGCTTTGCGTCTCTAGGGAGTGAAAGGATGGTGACGGGGGTGATGGTGGTCGCGGCGAACGGTGGTGCATGGCCGTCGGGGTGGGGGTGGTGTTTGGGATGATGAGAGGCTCGGGAGGTGGGGGGTGTTGTGTGGCGGTTGTGGTTTCTCGGAGTCGCTGCTGAGGGAAACATATTGTGGTGGTTGAAAGCGTCGGCGGCCACTGATGACAAGTGGTGGCTGCTGTGGAAGCCGGCGAGCTTGGTCACGGGTGCAAGGCATCTTGGAGAGGGAGGTTGACGGTGGTGTAGGGTTGGTTTTGGGTGGCTGCTGAAGGAAAGAAAATAAAAAGAAAATGGTTTAGTATTAATGTTGCGGCTGGTGAATGGGGAAAAGAAAGAAAATAAAGTTTTAAGGGGTGATTGGGTGTTTGACCGGGTAGGGAATTGTGTAGGTGGGGTCCACGGGTGTTTTAATCGGGTTTGAGGTGTGGGGTTAACCGGGTAGATAAGGTTTGGTTTGATTAAAATATAGGTGAAGTGATTGGGTGGAAAGGGATAAAAAAGTCCAAAAATTATTATTTAATTTGAAAAAAATGGCCCACAAAATCCTGTTGAAAAAGATAGCTTCTCATCCATTTATTCGATCTAAATTATCTGCAAACAAAATAAATAAGAGATCAGATAAAATAAAATTCAAAATAAATTCAAAAGGATAAAATAATTAAAATGAGATAATAAAAATAAATTCAAAAGAGATAAGAAAATAAATTTAAAATAAATATGAAAAAATAATAAAAATAAATTTGAAAAAAGATAAAATCAAAATTAAAAATCTAAAATGAGATTTGGATAATTTCAATTTTATTATTTTTATTTATTTTATCTCTTTTTATCTCTTTTTATTCTTTTTTTTTTTGTTTATTTTAACTAAAGATAAAATTCAAATGACATCAAATTAAAGCAGATTAAAATGGAATGGAATAAAATAATAAAATAAAATAAAGAAAAGAAAGAAAGTAATAATAATAAAAATAATTAAAGTAAAAAGAAGAAAAGAAAATGGGTTGCCTCCCCATCTAGCGCTTGTTTATCGTCGTTAGCTTGACGACCTTATTCATGCATTTGGTTCCTCGAAATGAATTTCTTCAACCAAACCGATTGGAACATTTTCGTAAAATTGTTTTAACCGTTGTCCATTGACTTTAAAGCTATGTTCTTCGGTGTCTTGAATTTCTACTGCTCCATGTGGAAAAGATTGAACAACAGTGAATGGTCCGAGCCATTTGGAACGCAACTTTCCTGCAAAAAGTTTGAATTTAGAATTTAATAATAGAACTTTTTGACCAACGGAAAAAGATTTAAATGAAATATTTTTATCATGGAAATCCTTTGTTTTGTCTTTAAAAATTTGTGCACTATCGTAGGCATGTTTCCGGATTTCCTCGAGCTCTTGAATGTGTAACTTGCGTTCCCTTCCAATTGCATCCATTTCCATGTTGCATTGTTGAATTGCCCAAAATGCGCGATGTTCCAGCTCGACTGGTAAGTGACAGGGTTTACCGTAGACGAGACGGTAAGGCGACATCCCAATGGGGCCTTTGTACGCAGTACGGTATGCCCATAACGCATCAGATAGCTTGACACTCCAATCTTTGCGATCCGGCTTCACGATTTTTTCAAGTATGGTCTTTATCTCTCGATTTGACACCTCCGCTTGACCATTCGTTTGTGGATGGTAAGATGTCGAAATCCGGTGGGTGACACCGAACTTCTTCATGAGAGCGTCAATTACTCGGTTAATGAAATGCTTCCCTCGGTCGCTTATTATCGCTCGCGGTGTGCCAAACCTGTAAAAGATAGATTCCTTTAGAAACTTAATTGTGGTCTTAGCATCATTATTTCGGGTCGCTCTAGCTTCAACCCATTTAGAAACATAATCTACCGCAAGAATTATATAAAAATTGTCGAATGAAGAGACAAAGGGACCCATATAATCTAATCCTCAAACATCAAATATTTCACATACAGTAATGGGATTAAGTGGCATTTCGTTTTGTCGACTCAAATTACCAACCCTTTGACACTTTTCATAAGATTTACAAAATAAGTAGGAATCACGAAAAATGTTGGGCCAGTAAAAACCACACTCAAGAATTTTATGTGTGGTACGTTTAGGCCCAAAGTGACCACCACAAGAATAAGAATGACAGAAGTTTAGGATAGAGTTTACCTCGTTTTCTGCTACACATCGTCTAATTACCTCATCCGAACAATGTTTCCAGAGATAAGGATCATCCCAAATGAAGAACCGAGATTCCCTTTTTAATCGTTTAACCTCCGCTCTCGATAAATCTTTTGGCATCTTACATGTGGCTAAGTAATTCACCATGTCTGCGAACCATGGAACGCTAAGTTGAGCTGCCATTAATCCTTCGTCAGGGAACTCCTCTCTAACTGGTGGATCGGACATAGATAATGGGATGCGACTCAAATGGTCCGCAACAAGGTTTTCGCATCCCTTCTTATCTTTAATTTCTACGTTGAATTCCTGGAGTAGTAATATCCACAGGATCAGTCTCAGTTTTGCCTCCTTTTTGCTCATCAAAAAGCGGAAAGCTACATGATCAGAAAAGACAATGATTTTAGTACCGAGTAAATAAGATCTAAACTTTTCTAAGGCAAAAACAATAGCAAAGAGTTCTTTTTCCGTTGTTGAATAGTTTTTCTGCGCAGGATCCAAGGTACGTGACGCATATGCTATAATATATGGTTCCTTGTCGATTCTTTGACCTAACACGACTCCAACGCTAAAATCGGAAGCATCGCACATCAATTCGAACGGGTGGTTCCAATTTGGTGGTTGGACGATAGGTGCATTTACAAGCTTCTCTTTGAGTATGTCAAATGCCTCCTCGCATTTCTCGTCAAATTTGAAGGGTTGATCTTTTTGCAATAGACTGCAGAAGAGTTGCGCCAACTTTGAAAAATCTTTAATAAACCTGCGGTAAAACCCTGCATGGCCAAGAAACGATCGAATATCCCTCACAGTTGTGAGGTATGGGAGTGAGCGTATAACATCTGTTTTAGCCTTATCAACAATAATACCTTTTGAGGAAACTATATGTCCTAGAATTAGCCCTTTATCTACCATGAAATGACATTTTTCATAATTTAAAACATGGTTTCAAGGCATCTTTTTAGCACATTTGTTAAGTTTAATAGACATTCTCCAAAGGAATTACCGTAAACCGTAAAGTCATCCATGAATACCTCTATACCTTTTTCGATGAAATCTGAGAAAATGCTCACCATGCATCTTTGGAATGTGGCCGACGCATTACAAAGCCCGAATGGAATTCAACGATAAGCCAATGTGCCAAAAGGACATGTAAAGGTTGTCTTCTCCTGATCTTCGGGCGCCACAGGAATCTGGAAAAAAACTGAAAATCCGTCAAGACAACAGTAGTGAGTTTTACTGGCTAATCTCTCAATCATTTGGTCAATAAAAGGAAGTGGAAAGTGGTCTTCTCGAGTTCGAGAGTTCAACTTCCTGTAGTCTATACAGACTCGACAACCATTTTGGACTCTTATTGGGACCAACTCACCTTCTGCGTTCTTGACCACTGTGACTCCGGTTTTCTTAGGGACTACGTGGATCGGGCTTACCCAGTCACTATCCGAAATTGGATAGATTGTATCCGCATCGAGAAGCTTTTGTATTTCTTCTTTAACTACGTCCATCATAGGTTGGTTCAGGCGGCGTTGTCCTTGTCGAGATGGCTTAGCTCCATCTTCGGTTTTTACCTTATGCATGCAAGTGGAGGGACTAAGGCCCTTGATGTCTGCAACGGTCCACCCAATAGCTTCCTTATGCTATCGCAACACTGTTAGCAAATCCTCCTCTTCTTCGTTTGACAGCTTGGTTGAGATGATAACCGGTAAGGTCTCTCTTTCTCCTAAAAATGCATACTTTAGATGCTCAGGTAATTGTTTAAGTTCGATCTTGGGTGCCTGCAACACAGAGGGTAAAGGTTTAGTTTTAGATGTAGTAAGTATTGAATCTTTATTTACTGAACAAATATTTTCAAACTCCTTGTATTCTTCGTCGGAATCCGCGATTTCTCTGTACAAATCATCCATGAAGCCAGTAAAACTAGTGTCAAAGAAATCATTTATGGCAGGTTCAATGATATCAACAAAGTTTAAACTAGCGACACTTTTAGGATGTCTCATAGCTTTGTAAACGTCAAATTTTACTACCTCACCATCGAATTCCATTGTAAGGATCCCACTTCTTACATCGGTTTTTGTGTTTGCAGTGCTAAAAAATGGGCGGCCAAGGAGGATCTCAGAAGAGTTGTTTGCTCGGTCGTTTTCCATGTCAATAATATAGAAATCTGCTAGGAAAATCAAATCATTTACCTTTACAAGGACGTTCTCCAGTAATCCTTCCGGGTAGATTATGGATCTGTCCGCCAGTTGTATTGTTACCTTTGTAATCTTCAAAGGCTCAGCAGAAAGTGAGTTATAAAATTAAAGGGGCATAACATTAATAGAGGCCTCTAAATCACACATTGCTCGTTTAATACCCACTTTACCTATTTTGCAGGGAATGGCGAACATACCCTGGTCCTTCAATTTTGGTGGCAACTTTCACTGGAAGACCACCGATACATGTTCTCCTAGATTAACCTTTTCAACTCTAATAAGACGACGTTTATTTGTACATAAATCTTTAAGGAATTTAGCATACCTTGGAATTTTTCAGATTACGTCGATGAGCGGAATATTGATCTCTACTTTTTGGAACACATCTAGGATTTCCTTTTCTTCTGCTTGTTTGTCTCTTTTCATCAATCTCGATGGGAATGGTGGTCGGACAACATAAGGGGATGGTTCAAAGGTTTGATTTGGTGTGTCTTTTTCGACTGGTGAAGTTGATTTGTCTTTTTGGGTGTTTACCTCCGAGGTTTTGGGTTCTACAATGGTGCCACTTCGAAGAGTGATGGCATTAACATTTTCTTTTGGGTTTGTCTCTGTTTGTGAAGGGAGTTTACCTTTGGATTCAAGACGGCTTACTATTGGGGCTAGATGGCTCATTTGTTTGTCTAACTCTTGTAAGTGGACTTCGGTACGGTTTTGGAACTTCTCTTGGGATATCGCTAACCGTTCAACCAAGGTTTCTAGAGATGTCTTTTGTTGTGGGTAGAGTTGTCTTTGTTGGTACGGTTGATTTGGCCTTTGGTTGTTTGTGTACCCATAATTTGATTGGTTTCTACACCCGGAATTATAAGCATTTCCTATGGCGTTGGATTGGGCGACATCATCTTCTTGAATCATCGGACAACAGTCTGTCGGATGTTCTGGGCTGGTACAGATTCCACAAAGTCTAGTTGTTTTCTCTTATCTGCAACAATAGTTTGCACTATTTCAGATAATTTGTCAATCTTATTTACCAATGAAACTATACTTACCTCGCGAACCCTTCGAGATGGTTCGCTAGATTGATTGAATCTTTGCGAGTTGGCGGCCATGGTTGATATTAGTGTTTTAGCCGTTGTTGGTGTCATGTTGACTAGAGCTCCGCCACTTGTTGCGTCTATCACTTTCATATCCATAGGCGTCAATCCTTCATAAAAATACTAGAGGAGGGTTTGTTCCGACAATCCATGTTGTGGACAATTTGCACACAACTTTTTAACATCTCCCAGTATTCATACAAAGATTCAACTTCTTTTTGTTGAATACTCAGGATGCTGCGCCTAATTTCGCTTGCTTTCGCTGCAGGGAAGAACCTGTCAAGAAAAAGTTTAGCCATATCAGTCCATGTTGTAACAGAATTAGGGGGTAAATCAAACAACCAATCTTTAGATATATCTGCTAAGGAAAATGGAAAAGCTCTAAGTTTGATTTGGTCATCGGATACTCCCAATGGCTTTGTGCTTAGACAAACCATGTGAAATTCCTTCAAATGTTTGTGAGGATTTTCTGTTGGCAAGCCGTGAAAGGTAGGTAGGAGGTGGATTAAACCCGTTTTTAGCATGAACGATGTTTCGCCATTCGGGAAGGTTATACACATTGGTTGCTGGCCATCGGGTGCCGCATTTAGTTGGCGAATGGTTTGATTTTCGTCTCTCATTGGATTGGGCTCGTAACTCGACTCTGCTTCGGATGTGATTTCTAGATCGCGTTCGAATCTTTGCTGGCGTCTTTTGTTTTTCTTTTCCCGAAGTGTTTGTGCGTTCAACTTTCGGGCTAGTGCTTTGATTTCCGGGATGAGTTCAAATTGTTCTCCCGGATTGCTCCTGGTCATAAATCAAATAAAATGATATTAGTACTTTGTCGTATTACCCGACAACGGCGCCAATTTTTGACACGCGTTGTATAGTGTCAAAAATAAAACCTTAAACTCATATAAATAAGATTTAAAATAATATAGCGAGAGTAAGGGTCGATCCGCAAGGAATAGGAATTCTAACACCTTTCGTTCTGATTTAGACCGATAACCTGTAGAAAATAAAAGGGGGATTTTAGAGAAGTGATTTGAATGATAAAGAAAAACAATAAGAATGTAAAATAAATATTGAAAATGAATTATAGATTGAATTAGCCTCAAGCCACGCTTTGCCACGACATCTTCGATCACTGAAGTTGATTTTTCTTCGACTTTCCTGTCGGTTACAGTCTACAAGGCCCAACCCTTGCAACTTACTTCTCTTTGGTAAATTCGACTCCCAGGGCAATCCTTGAAGTCAAACTTTAGTGAGTTAGCTACGACAATCGATGCTAACTCAAATCTGAGTTAGTGCTGGAGAAGCCCGTGCTCGAATAATCGTCTCGATGAGAATTGTTTCTGATTTTGATTCCCCTTAGTGGACCGCCACTAAGTTTGTTCTTAGGGAGTTGAATTGGCTACAAGCTTTTCCTCGTCCCCAACGTTGGATCTAAACCATTTCAACCCGATGCACGCTCTCGGAATGAAACAATTGAGATGCCTAAAGATTAGGCCGATTGCCTAATCAATTTTACAGAGAATCTAAAAAGGAGTTGTTGAAGGATTGAAGTACTTTCCTAATCTCACGAGTTTAGTCGGGTTTGGCGTTGCTTTTGGCTAAATGGAATTTAGTTCAGCATGGTTGGTGAAAAAACCATAATTAAATAAAGACAAAAATGGAGAAAATATGGAGATGGAGAAAATAGTGAGCTTTTATTAAACTCAACGAAGAAGAGAACAATGGAATAACTTGATGATTTAATTCACCCCCAAAGTGGAGTATTTATAGCAGTTGAAAACCTTAAAATCTAAGATGATAAATCCCAAATTTAAATTAAATTACATAAGATAAATATCCAAGTTTGAATTTTAAAATAAAATTCCGGATGATAAGCTATCTGATAAGTGGACTGATAAGCTATCTACGTTGCTGACGTCAGCTTCTAGAAGGTGCTGACGTGGCACCCAGTCAGCATTCATGCCCTGGTTTATGCCCATGAATCTGCCCACGACTCCAGTATTTTCTACAGCATTCCAACTTATTTCCAGCATTACGTAACCTGCACGAGAACAACATAAAAACAGCCCAATTAAGTCCTTCAAACATATATTCTATCAAAATAAGGACTAAAAACATAACCAAAATAAATACTTATCAGAGTTCTCCTTTTCATTTCAAGCCTTTCCATGGTCTTAGATTTCAAAACCATCATCATTTTTGTTTTTTCAAGTTTTTGAAAGTATGAAGCTTTATTGGGTTTTTGACATGCTTTTGGTTTGTTTAGTTGATTTTTGAGTTCACCTTACTTTAATACACCTAATATCTTAAAATGGGGGGATTTGGGGGGAAATCCCGAAGTAGGTCTTTGGGGCATTTTTCAAAGTGTCAAAACTTGAGTTTTTGGTGTGTTTTTGTGTTGGGTTGAAGGGCTGATGGTATAGGGTTGTTAGAAAAGTGTTTTGGAAGCCTTTAGATGTCATTTAGGTGTTGGAAATGGTGGATTTCAGCTGGGTATTTTGGGAGTACGAATATGTGAGTTTTGTGGTTAGTTTGGGTTTGAAAATTATGAAGTTTTGGTTTGTGATTGTGAGTTGGGTTTGTGTATGAGTTTAGCATTATTTCGGTTGAGTAATACTTGTCTTTTTATTGGTTAGAAGCTAGAGGAAACATCAGAGAATGATCGGGATCGGTTCCGGAGATAGTGGAGGCTTGAGTTGACTTTTGCTTGGTTTGCTAAGGAATGGTGGTGAGTGAACTTCAAACTTGTTTAAATTGGTTCAAGTGTGTGTAGTGGAGGTATTGGAATGAGCTTGGTAGGCCATTCCAAGAAAGAAGTTAAATTGGTAGTTTAACTTCTTGTGTGTTTACAAGCTTAAGATGTTTATGCTTATATTGATCTTGTGAGGCATGATTTGATTTTGTATGTATATACATTGATATGTGTGATGATGAATATGTGTTATAAATGATGGATGTGTGATGTGGTTTAAAAGTAATTGGCACTAGTTAACTTACCGGGTATAAATGATCGATCATTAGGATTAGTGTGCACACGTTTGAGTCAAATCCGCGCGTGGCCTTGGTGGCGTTAAGTCATCAAGGAGGAGTACGGTGATGTAATATTCCACCGGAAATTGTTTATATTATACGTGATGATGAGTGGAATCTCATTCGTAGGACATGTGATGATGAGTGGAATCTCATCCATGCAAGGTCCGGTGATGAGTGTAATCCCACCGAGGTAATGTTGTTGTTGAGAGTAAATCCGCATATCCGAGTAAACTAATAGTGGCCAATGTACTTGCTCTTGTGGTTTTATGTTGAGATACTTGCTTTATCTTGTTGAGTTTAAAATGAAGTAAGATGCCATATTATTGACTCTTGTGTTGCTAGCTAGTTGCTATATTGATGTTTATGTATGATTGTGTGTGATGTTAAGGATTACATGCTTGAACCCTGCATTGTCGTTGTTTTTTGTTTTAAAGCATCCTCACTAAGCTTCTAGCTTACGCTCTCATTTTCGACAATGCAGATCAGTAGCTCGGAGTTAGCAAGGAGCAAGGCGAAGGGGCATTCCAAGCTTGTAGTTGCTCAAGTATGGTTTAGTAAATAAAGTAGTAGTTTAGCAATGGGGCTACTATGTGTTCGTATGAGCGTTGTATGACTCATATTTGTTGAATGTTGACCAGACCGGGGCGAAAGGGTTACAATCTTCTTGAACTACAAGTTCATATTCACCACCTCAAGGGAGTTCTTGTTGTTGTAAGCTTCCCTAAAGTGTTCCAGCACCGCAACTTTAATTTTCGTAGGATTGGATGTAAGGCGCCCTTTAATTTTCAAACAAGAAATTGCATTGCATCATCTCCTATTGGAAGCAGATAAATGGAAGAAACGCGTGTTCCTATCTCCCTCAATATGCCAACGCACTCTTGATTTTTGATGCCATTCTTTTTCCTCTTGTCGGTACAAAACCCACAAATTCGACTTTAATCGACACAATTTATCCCATTGAAGACTCACTGAAGCCCCACTCTGTATTTGCTGTTCAATTTCTGATATTTCTTTTTCGATCTTCAGAATCTTTTGTCCTGGGTTAGGCGCCAATCTATCGTACCATATCTTAATTGTTGGTTTGGAACCTTTAAGAATCCCCCCAATTCTTGCAGATGAACCTCCATTTTTCCTGTCTCTGATTGCCTTTACCACTGTATGTTCGAAACCCACTGCGTCAAACCAGTAGTTGAAGCATTTGAAAGGCTTCGGTCCCTAGTTTATTTTATCTGATAGTAATACTATGGCATGATGATCCGATAAGGATTTATCTACCAGTTTCTGTTCTAATCTCGGAAATAGTAAGTTGAAAGAAACCGAAATTAAAAATCTGTCGAGTCTTACTTAGGTTGGAGGATCTCTGTTATTTTCCCACGTGAACTTCCCTCCGATCAATGGCAAATCTAATAAACCCGCTTCAAAAACAAACGATCTAAACTTATCAATAGTAGCTTGGTTTAACGAGAATCCCATTTTTTCTCCGGATCGAGGAACATGTTGAAGTCACCACCCAAACACCAGTGCACCTCCCACTAATTTAAGAAGGTTAGAAGGTCCGCCAGGAAAGACCTTTTTTTCCGATTCACACGTCGGGCCGTAGACATTGATGCAGCCACATTTTTCATTGCTCGCCTTCAATTTACCAATCATAGCAACAAATCTACAACAAATGAACTTATCTGAAACTTCAAAGAAATCAGGGTCCCATAAGATTACCCGTCCACCAGCCGATCCGACAACATGAGCAAAGATAAAATCATAATTAGACGACCCACAAACTTTCCTAACATCACTTCTGCTAATCTCCTCCATTTTGGTTTCCTGGATAAAAACTATCGTTGGTTTGTATTTTCGAATTAAACCCTTAACATCTCTTTTCTTCCCCGGTCTCCTCAATCCCCTTATGTTCCACGAGACTATTGTGAGATCCATTATGAAATAATTAAACCTCTTGAAAACAACCTACAAAGCCTTGCGGATTTCCTTTTCAAGGCTACGAACCCTGTTTATCACCTCCTCCTTGCCTTCTTTGAATGAAAATTCCAGTAAGTTACTGATTCCGCCTTCAACCCAACCACCGAGTCTCCATCTTCAGAACTATGATTCAAACGTGAACTTTCAGATGCTTCATCTAAAGAGTCTCTAACAAGCCTCGGCATTCTCCTTCTAGAGCTTGCTCGAAACAGCCCATTGGGGATTTGAAAATTTAGAATTACTTGAGGGTTTTTCGGAAGGCAAAAAGAAGAAGAAGACAAGTTACCAGAGAGTAGGATGTCGATACCTTCAAGGCTATCCGGCACCATCTCAACAGAGGGTATATCGTTGAAAAACTGCTGAGATAAAACCTTACGGGCTGGGGGGGCTAGAACTGGGTCGTGTGAGTTATTAGAATTATCTTTAGAAACACTTTTGGGCTAGATGTGTTAAGGCCCACACCATTGCTATTTACTTGGGCCACCTCTGGACACCCCGCTATAATAGGTGAGACAGCTCCACCCACCCAATGAGAATTGGGACCCATTTTTTCCACTTCAGCATACTTCTCACTCTCCAAACTGGTATTGTCCCTATGTTGAGAATCGTTTCTCGTTTTAAGGTTGTCTGCCTTGTTGCAAGTCCCCGAGTCATCATCATGGGAATTTGTGCCGTCACATCCGACATTTATTCCTTCATTTGAGGAACCCAAAGTCTCTTGATTTCTCATCGGTTCGTCTTTTCTGTTTGAACCATCCCGAGTCCCCACCGGAAGAGGGTCGCCATCCCCCGCCAACTCCTCTCCTAACTCCTCATTTCCAGACTTTGATTCAGACCATACATCTGCAAAATTACCTGTTTTATTCTCGTACTCCATGATTCTCGTCATCTCAGAAAGCCTGCCGATATTCACCTTGATAATATATGAGAAACCCATCGATGACACTTTGATTGAATCTGGAATTCTCAAGGGGCTTACAATCCTAATCACAACACCCGCAATATCCAGCCGTTCTTTTTCCTTTGTCAACTGGTCCATACATACATAGCTACCCCATCTATCTCTCAGGGTTTTGAAGAAACTTTCACGCCAACAGAATAGGGGAACCCCCTGTAGTTTGATTGATGTGTAAAAATGTGGCACCCCGTTCACCAAAAGGGGACCAATATGATCAAACCAGTAGCATAGAGCCTCTCTTTTTGTCTCCCATACGACCTCCATATCTGACATGGATTTAAACAATATGATGTATGATCCACATTCCACCCCCATCTGAGGACCTTAACTTCTATGTCATCACTAAGAAGAGCCCTTTGAACAAATTCATCCTCAAACTGATTCTTAATAATTCCAGCCATGCAATTCTTCATCCATTTCGTATCTTCGATCGGCACTTTAAAATCAAAAAGGCTTTTACCTCCATCCCTTTTATTAGCATCATTCTCCTTATTGTTTTCTACTTCAGCCTGATGATTTCCTGGGGTATTTAGCCTGTGCGACACTGACCATCACACCATCCATCTTGTTTTTATCCATGTTCTTGATAACCCTAGCCATATCCTCTTGACTTTTTACTGATACAAAAGCAAAAGTTGTCTTCTATACTTTTCTTTATTGTTTACCTCTGGAATAAAAACTTGAATTACTCTCCCATGATGATTAAAAAGCTTTTTTAGGGCTCATCTTGAGACCCTTCTGCTGAGATTGTCTACAAAAACAGTTCATTCGTCGCTGTGATCAGTCTGCTTCTTGGCGTTGATCCTTGTTGCCGTTGGTGTAGTCGCTGCTGACGACCTTTGCTCTCCCATGCTCTCACCTAACTCGATAGATTGTATAGTTTTAATATTTTTAAATTTTTAATAATTTTATACATTCTATTTTTCAATTTAAATATTAAATAATTTATCAAACTTTTAATTAAAATCAATTATGCCCTCGAATTCAGTTAAAACAATCAATCCAACATCTTTTGTCATGTCACCATCCCATGTGTATTGCCACGTTAGCACTGTGGACCACCACATCAATATCGTGAACCGCTACATCATCACCGTTAACTACCACGTCAGCATCGTGAATCGCTACGTCATCACCCCTTTAGCCTATATTTTATAATCATAATATTTTCATAAAAATGTTTGTTATATAAGGTTAGGCAAGTTAAAAATGATTAAAAATGTTTGTTATATTGATTGACAATTGTTTTATTAAAAAAAATATCGATGTATCATGCTAAAGTCTTATTTTTTAAGAAGGATTTTAATTTTTTAAATTTATAACTATTGGCATGACCAAAATGTTATTAATTGAATGGTTGTTGATTAATTTTAATTGTGGTAAAGATTTGTTTTGTCAAAAAAAATTAACATAGTTTTGTTTTGGTTTGATCTTATGGTTAACGTTGGTGAAATATATTTGAAAATCTTAGTTGAAAATAAAAATTGAAACTTTTTAATCTATCGTTGTTTACCATTAGATTATTTTGAAACTAAACTATATTAATATTTAGATTATTCTCACTCAACATTTTTTAATGGTAATAGTTGTAATGAAATTGAATTAAAAGTTTACAATTTTTATTTTATTTTAGTGATCAAAGTGAATGTGTCTTAAAAGTTTAGTGACTACTGGTGTAGTTTACTCTAAAAAATATTAATTATGTTTTTGTTTAAACAAAAAAAATTAGAACTTAAAATACTATTTTTTTTCTTTGAGAAATATTTTTGGTTAAAACAAGTACTTAAATTATGATTCTATAACTATCTTATATTTGTTAGTCTCATCAAAAAAATTTTATTAAATACACCAATACTTATGTCAAATAATTTAACTAAAATTTTAATTTAAAATTTTAAAATAATTTTGATTGGTTCTTCAATGTCAATATGTCTCGACTATAAAGTATATTTGCTTGTACAATGATTCTTATTCTCAATACATTATTACAAAAATGTAAATTGATTTTACATCATTACATTAATCATTGAATTATCAAGTTCAAATTTTTGGATCCGCCCTTATATTTACGAATAATAATAATAATAATATTTCAAAAAAAATCATAATTTCAAAATAAAATTATATACAACTTAGGGTGCACAAAAATAATTTATATCAAAATTAGTATTAAAATTAAATTTATAGATCTAAATTAAGAGTTAGTTTCACAAAATTAATAATATGGTTGTAATTGTAAAAATAAATAATATGTTTTTATTAAATAAGAAAAAATTAATACATTAAAACGTGACTTCTTGTTCTTTCATTTCTATATTTTTCTTTTTAAATGTACCTAGCTCGTACCCGTCTTTAATATCAGGTACGGGAATGACCTTCAAGTGTCGTACTCGTGTTTTATAAGTTCTCACCAATCATCATATGAGAAAGCGAAGTAGGAAAAAAATTATTCTTGTATTTTTTATATCGACGAAATCCGTCGAGAATTCATCGAGCAAAATAAATTTGTCGAATATCTCATCACAAAAGAAACATTTTGTCTTAGTGTTGTTACGTTGTTCTAACATTTTTTTCTCATCATGTGACGCTTAGACACTCATTTTTCGTAATTAATTTAGTCTATATTCTTTAAAACTCAAGTGTTGAATTTAAATGTGTATCAAAATTTGAAGAAAAAATCGTGGGATGAATCATTTTTGGGTTCTGTGATAGATTCAAGAAATAAGACAAACTTGAATAATAATTTACAAAGCGATTTGGAATTTTAGGTTTCGAAGATGTTTTGAGTCTTTTGACAAGTGACTAAGACTGTCTATTTATAATCTTTCATCTTTTTCATGGACTGTGTAGATCAATTTATTTCTATAGTCAATATTTAACTTCTAAAAAATATAAACATATAACACCCTAGACTAGTTAAGGAATATTCGACTCGGTTCAAGGAGTCACATTTCACAACTCACAAGAGCGACCCACAATTAAAAATTAAATACATTGAAAAACTTGTTAACTATTTGAAAAATTAATTAATAAATCAAGTTACTGATAACATAAATTAAACCATTTATAAAAGTTATAATTTCAATTGACACCATACTGAATAATTGTAAAACATACACATTGACTCGTGACAACGACATAGTGTTATAATTTATATGTCCAGTGAGAGTTAGATATAAAGTGAGAATGCTAAAACAATGAAACTTCTAAAATTGTTGTCAACCCTTACTCAATACCTAATAGCCCGCGTATAAAGATAAAAGTTGAATGAGAAACTTTGAAAACCCAATAATAAAAAATTACTATTAAGAAGTTATATAAAACAACACATGTGAATAATCATATAATAATCGTTCCAATTTTCAACCAACTATTTGATCAAGGTCAGTTTTTATAAACAAAACATCACAAAAACAAAAAAAAAATTAAAGAGATAACGTTGGAAAGAGAATAAGAAAAATTAAGAACACGCGAAATATGAAAAAACACAAAGCATGACATCAGGACAATGCAAAACAAAAGAAACAAGGGAGAACTACAACAGAGACGGGAAAGCACACAACAACAAATAGAGGCAACAACAACCACAAGACAAAAAGAGCAAGGAGATTCAAACAAAAGAGACACAGAGAGAAACGGAGCCAACATCAATTCATCAAACTGCATGGTCTTTTCTATTATCGCAGAAGCATCAGGGAGTTCAAGGAGATGTCGTGAGAGACTGTCAGCAAGCATCATGGTCGGATAAGAGCATCACGAATGCTAAAGACACGCCAAATGGGACAGTGTCGGAGCGCAAATCACCTGAAAACTAAGAATAAAACTAAAAAATGATCTTTTCTCGGCCGCAAACTAAAAGAATTCCGTTAATCAAGGGGCCCGAACAGAACCAACATCATCGAGAAAAAAACTTTCACAAACAAACCGTCTGATGGATGAAACGTAACACCTTAAAAACAAAAAAAAATGAGACGAGACAAATGAAAAGAAAGAAGAAAAGAGAAGATGAGGTTTTGGGGGTAGCGACCGCTTTGAGCAAGCAACGACGCCACCCAAAAAAAAACAAATCCTAACCTTTTTTCTGAAAGAGAGGCGCAGAAATTTTGTTTTAAAGAGAGATTTGAAATGTTGTACAATAATCTTAATTTTTAATTGACATGTACAATATAAAGCATGACAATCTTTCCACTTCAGGTGAAAAATGTCTCTCAACCAATCAATAGCAAATATAAATTAAATAAAACTCCAACATATAAATTCAATGTAAAATTCACTACTCTAACAATTATTATTTTAAGTAATCAACATCACACTTTATTTCATATGATTTATTCATTTGTAATTGTTATTAATTTTATAAATTTTGACGACACTTCTCTTAAAAGTAATTGATCCTCTAATAAAGTTAAATTTACTATCGGTGTGATAATGTTAGTTATCATATAATAAATATTCTTGATGCTTAGATTCTATTTTCACTCTTCTCGCAAAACGTTTTATAAATAGTCTTGAGGTGATTGAAAGATATACTTATTCATATTTTTTTTAAACATTTGATAAAGTGTATGTACTAACGTTGCTCAAACTCGAATTTGTTAAAATGAACATCATCATTTTTTCAATTAGACCACTTGTTGTTTTCATGTGGTTTTTCGCGTAAAATAAATCAATATGAACAACACACAACCAAGTGATATACAAAACAAGTCAAAAAATATAACACGGCTTACAGATCACGTTTTCTTCAGTTGATGTACTTTTAAGCCTTCTATAGAATCGAGAGATAAAACCATAAAACTAAAACGACACAAACACCCCAATAATATAAGGGATAATGACACAAATGCCCCCATGTACTTTACCAAAATTTTTAATGTGGGGTCTAAAGTTTGTCAACGTTTAATGTGCCTCCTGAAGCATGCTTTCGTCATTTAAAATGACATCCACCCTTAACATTGTTAACCTTTAACATGTGAGACCACATGGACCTTTAAGAACAAGGCACGTGGTGCTCCAAGACATAAAAAAACATATATGGAAGGGCACCGTTGCAAAATTTTCATTTAAAAAAAATAATAATTGATATAAAATATTTATCTTCTCCACTCCACTTAACAGTTTGAGTTTTAAATTGTTTTTGGAATTTGAAAAAAATCCTCTAACTCCATTTTTTGTTCTTCAAATCTGAAAAAATCCTCCTTTCAAAATCTCGCAAAGCCAATAATGTTATACTCCTCTTTGTTCTTTTGAGAAATGGATGAAAGGAAATATGGGCATAGAAACCCTGGTAAGAAATCGAGTTATTCAAACTCGAACAGTAAATCAAAAGAAATCGTATGCGACGTTAAAGCTCCTATTTGTATTTTGAAAACACAGAAGAATCTCAGACGTTTGTTCTTTGGTTGCCGTAAATTTACAGAGGTAAGCATATCAATTGTGATTTTTTGTTTAGGTTGAAAGGTTTAGCGCGTTAACGGAGAATAAATTTTTAGTAGTTGAAATAAGAGAATTAAGGTTTGAAATCACATGGTTAAAGGAAAATGAATGTGTTGAAGTGATGAACAACCTAATGAAAGAAGTCAAAAGATTGAAAAGTAAAAAAATTGTACAAAATATCGTTGAACCAAAAAGTTAGGTTAATAACATTATACAAATATGGTTTAGGTTCTGTTATGATCGTTTTGTTTGTTATAATAGTTTATGTCTTATGTTTAGTGCGAAAGTGAAAATTGTAACAAGTTTGATCAATGAATGTGTTTTTTCCCATGTTTACCTTTGTTGCAATGCAAATTTTACCAGTTGATTCATGTTTACTTTGTTGCAATGTTAACTTTACTTACAAAATGTACCTTTTAACCCATGGTCATGAATTCAAGATGTGATAATAGAACATTATTCTTAATTATAATTAGATAACTAACTAAGACTAACTTACACCGGTGTAAGTTCTACTAAACTAGAACTAACTAACTATGACTAAATCGCCGAAGAATGGGAGAGCCGAAGAGTCTAGGGCAGAATAGGGTGGGGAAGACGATTCAGAACATGGAGGAGTGGGTTGTTTTCGTCAACAACCTCAGCAGAAGAATATCAAGGGGAGCCTTAAGGGAGTTGTTCAGTTTCCATGGCAAGGTGGATAGGGTTTTCATTCCCTTTATCAACAGGTAACCGAAGTATATGAATTGTACCTTCGCTTTCATTCATTTTGCAGACGAGTGAGGGATGAAGAGGGCAATAGATCGGGTGAACAATTCAACTATTGATGGAAGGAGAGTTCTGGTGTCGAAGTCGAGGTTCAAAAGAGTTTGGAGGCAAGGTAATAATCATGGGCTTGGAAAAGAAAAAACTCAAGCTTTTGTGGAGTCAGGTTTTGGTGGTAGGAAGTAGACGAATAAGTCTTCAGTCAGGAATTTCAACAACAGGGATGGAAGAACATTCAAGAAGGTTCTCATATCAGGGATGAAGGGGGTGGTCCCTAATCATAGGGGGTCAAAGGTGGATTGTCATGGGGATGTTAACAAGGACGAGGGTATAGATGGCTTTCCGGAGAATACTCAGTTGACGGGCACTAACTTGGAATGGATCAGGAATTCGATTATGGGGATTATCAAGAAAGGTTCCGACATTGATTTTGTGCAAAAAGCCTTAGCAAGCGATGGAATTGTTGTGAGGATTGCTAAATGGGACTGCTTTCCGAACGCATGTTTGGTCACCTTTGACTCAGTGGAAGCAAAGTTAGTGGCTTGGAAAGAAAAAAAGGAAGAGTTGTCTTCCTGGTTCTCTACAGTTGAAGAGGAAGTAATGCATGATGGTGTTCCCCTCATGTACGTTTCTGTCTTTCTAACTGGTGTTCCCATTTCGTGCTGGTTGGAGGATTTCTTCTCCTTCCTAGCAAATAGGTGGGGGAAGCTGGTTTGCATCAATAAAGAGACATTTGACAAAACGGACCTGACAACAGCTAAATTGATTGTTCGGGCGCCAAACCAATTTGTGTGTCTATCTTTTGTCAGTTTTAAGGTGAATGGCCATCAATTCAGAGTTGGTGTCAGCACAGGGGATAGAAACAGGGAGAATCATTTAGATTTCAAGGGGAATCAGGGTGATGCTTTCGAAGATCTGGCTGATGTGGGAGATGAAGTTGACTGGGCGGAATGGGGGGATCACGGCTATCAGAACTGTTCTCGTGGTAGATCTTCGGTCAGAGAATGCGATGAGGCCCAGAGGCAATCTCAAAATTCTTGGAATGATCAAGACTCTTTGGGAATACCGCAGGGGAATATTCCCAATGATCAGAGTAATAATGAACATTTAAGAATGACATGTGCTCAGAATTCTAATTTTATACATAATGGTTTAGTGGGTAACGTGGGAGTTGAAGAGGTTAACTCTACGTCTGAGACTTTGGGTGAGAAGTGTGGGCAGGTTTCTCCTAATGTTGGGCCTCGTGAGGAGGTGGGCCAGGAGGTTGGAAATTTGGGAAGCTTGGAACCAGGCTTCGAAAGAGTAATGGACCCTTGTAATAACTCTTTAATATCTCGAAGCGGGAAGGAAGCTTCTCCAGAAAAAATCTCTCTTTTTCTTCGGCACCTCTATCGAAAGAAATTGTCCAAGATACGTTGGAGAATTCTCAGTTTCAGGTTGTACTACAACAGGTTGATAGTGGAGTTGTTGACTCTGCTTTGGGGCACGATCTTGGTTGTCGGAACAACATGGGCGTTATGGGAGATTTGTCTATCGGAAGGGGTCAGGACTTTTTTCAGGCTAGCCATCGTCGTATCATTAGAAGACAAATAAGGGATTCAGTTGAAGGAGAGAGAGGCGTCTCCGGAAAAGAGGTGAATAATTCAGTTGAATCAATCTATATCAGTTATATTGAGAAAGCTCTTCATGTATGGGGTGTGAGTGAAATTTTGGGAGCGAAATTTAAAGGAGGGAATGATGCTTTCGTGCAGAAGGTCAGGGAAATCGAAAGTGGGAATTGATCCTCTTTGTGCAGCGTATAGTTTTAAGGTAATTAATAGAAACTTTTTATGGATTTAAACATTGTTTCATGGAACATTAGAGGCTTGGGGAGGCGAGAAAAGGTGAGGGCGATCCGTAATCTAATAAAGGGTAGGAAACCTCAATTACTTCTTATTCAAGAAACCAAACTCGGTAGCTTCTCTCAATCGATGTTGCGGCGCATGGGTTGCGATCAGGATTTTGATTACTGTTGTGCTCCTGCAGAAGGGTCATCGGGTGGGTTGATAAGTTTATGGGATCCTAAGTGTTTTGATAAATCACAAGTTCACATCACCAAGAGATTCATGGTGCTTACAGGCAAATTCAAAGGTAATGACATGGAGTGTGGAATTATTAATGTATATGGGCTGACAATCGAAGCTGAGAAAAAAGATTTCTTTCGGGAGATTCTGAATGTGATGAACAATTATAAGGTGGCATGGGTTTTAGGGGGAGATTTCAACGCGATTGTTGGTACGGAGGAGAAACGAGGCTTGTCATGTAACTATGCGGCTATGGAGGTTTTTCACTCTTGTATCCAAATGGCAAATTTGGTGAATTTACCGCTGATAGGTGGGGCGTATACTTGGTCGAATAATAGGGATCCGCCAACTTATGTAAGATTGGACAGATTTTTAGTGGATGTCGTCTTCTTAGAAGGATTTCCGAATTTGAATCAAATTTTGCTTTCGAAGGCAATTTCAGACCATAATGCCATTGCCTTAGAGAACAAAACGAACAAGTGGGGGAGGAGACCATTTCGTTTCTATAACTATTTGTTGGCCGAGGAAGGTTTCGATGAGATGTTAGTTGGGAAAATCAGAAACTTTCAGGTGAATAGCTCAAATGCAGGGATATGCAACCTGTTGAAGATGATTAAGGGGGCAGTAAAGTCGTGGTCTGCAAAAAGGAAGCAGGGGAAACAGTTTAATGCCGCGGACTTAGAGAAGCAAATTGATTCTTTGGAATCTAAGTTTCAATTGGGTCAGGCAGTGGACTCGGATAAAATAAGGTTATTGGAATTAAAAAATAATCTCTGGAAGCATCTTAGGAGGGAGGAAAGTATTTGGTTGCAACATTCGAGGGTTCGTTGGTTTAGGGAAGGTGACCGAAATACAAAGTACTTCCATTCGATTGCGTCATTGAGGAGAAATTCCAACAATATTCATACACTAAAGCAGAATGTCATTTTGATCTCAAATTTCACAGAGGTAAAGGATTTTATTTTTAAGCATTTCGAGCATACTTTTAATTGCAAGAGTACTTTGGAGGTGGAACATCTTGATTTACAATTTCAAAGAATTAATGTCGACCAAGCATCTCTACTCGAAAAAGACTTTTCAGAGGATGAAGTGTAGAACGCAGTAGCTTCTTTCGATAGTTCACGAGCACCGGGTCCGGATGGTTTCAACATGGGTTTCTTTAAGAAGTAATGGTTTTCACTGAAGGGAGAAATTATGATTTTTTTCACAATTTTTATAATGGTCTTGATTGAGAGGATGTAGTAAATCAGTATTTCATTGCTCTTATTCCTAAAAAGTCTGCTCCAGAGTCGATCGACGATTACAGACCGATAAGTCTCGTCGGAGGAATGTTCAAATTTTTTATCGAAAGTGTTATCTCTCAGCCTAAGGGGTATGATGGACTCCATAATTAGTAGGTCTCAATTTGCTTTCATTCTGAGGTGTCACATCACGAATTGTTCTTTTATCGCGAATGAGGGGATCGATTATATAAGAAAGATGGGCTTGAAAGGTGCCATGTTCAAGATTGATTTTCAGAGAGCATATAATTCTGTAGACTGTCTGTTTTTTATCCATGTTATGAAAAGAATGGGTTTTGGCAACAAATGGTGCGAGTGGATTTACAAATGCATATCGACGGCGTCTATTTCAATTTTGGTAAATGGGACTCCAACCCCTCATTTCTCGATGGTGAAGGGCCTAAGACAGGGGTGCTCACTTTCGCCCTTGCTCTTTAATATTGTGGGGGGAGTGCTACATCTCATGATTGAAAAAGGGGAAACCTTGGGTTTGTTTTCGGGCTGGTGTATTGGGAGGGGAGAATATGTACACAATCTAAGTCACCTACAATTTGCTGATGATTTAGCAATTTTTTGTGGACCATCTTTGCGAGAAGTGGAGAATGTGAGAAGAGTTCTGAGGGTCTTTGAAGTCGCCTCAGGGCTTAAACTAAATTTAATAAAGAGTTGCTTATTTGGGGTAAACATTGAGGATCAAACTTTAGGTGCTTGGGCGATTAAAATCAAATGTTCAATGAGCAATTTTCCGACAATGTATCTCGGTTTACCTTTAGGTTCTAAGAAAAATTCCTATGCTTTGTGGGATCCGATAATAGAGAAACTGTATGGGCATTTATCGAGTTGGAAGGCTAAACAGTTGTCCATTGGTGGTAGATTGACACTGATCAGATCGGTCCTTTCGTCACTACCATTGTATTACATGTCTCTTTTCCGGATGTCAGTTAGAATGGTTAACAAGATTAATAGCATTATGGCAGGGTTTTGTGGGGTGATTCGGAGGATAGGAAGAAAACTCATTGGGTGAACTGGAATTTCATTTGTCAACCGGTGGAATTAGGAGGTCTAAATGTAAAAAATCTTAATATTCAGAATAGAGCTTTCCTTGGGAAATGGATCTGGAAATTTGTGAACGATCCGAACTGTCTTTGGAAAGAGGTGATTTGCTGCAAGTATAATATCAACCCTTCCTCTATCGTGCTAGAGGAGAAGATACATAAACTCGCGTCTTGGCAATGGCGAGGAATCTTAACGTCAGCCTTTGATAAGGATGGCTTTGGGGAGGCTCTTCGTAGCAATTTAAGGGTACAGGTTGGTGATGGATCGTCAACTTTCTTTTGGTCCGACTTGTGCGTGGGGTCTGCCCCGCTACAGATTGTGTATCCGAGGATCTTTGCTCTTTCGTGTAATAAGTCGGGCAAGGTTTCGGACTTCGGACACAAGGAGAACTCGATTTGGATTTGGAATGTAAATCTGCGTAGGTAACTCTATGATTAGGAGGTTTCGCAATGGAATGAATTCCTTGAATGCCTACATAATTTTCGTTCAGATGGTTTTGTTCGAGATTGTTTGGTATGGAAGGGTTCTGGTGATGGATCATATTCAGTAAAATCTTGTTACAATCTCAATTTCAGTGGAGAGCCTACGGATAAATTCTGGAAAATATGTGTTTGGAATGGTCTTGCGCCACCGAGGGTAGAAATTTTCGTGTGGCAGGTGATTCTAAACAAAATTGCAGTGAGAGGTGAACTGAGTAGGAGAAGGGTGGGGGTTTATCGGATATTAGATGCCCGTTTTGTTTGGACTCTGTTGAAACTGCATCACACATATTCCTTACGTGCAAGGTAGTGTGGAGGCTGTGAATGAAAGTGGCAGCATGGTGGGACGTCAATTTTGTTTTGCCGCAGGATATCGTTTCATTGCTGCGCATTTGGTTCTTTAACCCATCTACAAAAAACTATAATTCCATTTGATTTTTTATTCCTGCTGCTGTGTTGTGGAATATGTGGTTGTGTAGGAACAAAATAATTTTTCGAGAGAGCAAGCTCGATGAGCACCAAATTTTCTTTCTGTTGAAGTCCCGATTGGTCAGCTGGTTTTGTGCCAAATACAATGAGCAAGTTCCAAAGATCGATATTTTCAATAACCCAAGGATCGTAGATGGGCACATATGGACAACTTCAAAACTGGCGGCAATACAAGCTTGGCAACCTCCTTATGAAGGCTATATAAAGGTAAACATGGATGGAGCTATGTTGTCGGATGAAAGCGTAGGGGGGATTGGCGGACTGGCCAGAGATCATAACTTGGTGACTATTTTTCAATTCTCGAAAAACTGTGGTCCGAGACCTCCGATATTGGCTGAGCTTCTAGCGATTAAGAAGGGTTTGTCGCTGTTTATTTTTGGATCTGATTGCAGGAGGTGTCAGCCAATCGTTGAAAGTGGCAGCTCCATCGCTGTAACGTGGATCCGGAATCCGACTTCGTGCCCTCCGTTGTTTAAGAGCTTGATGGAGGAAATAGTTGCTACAGGTAAGGCGAGGGAATGTGTATTTCGTGTGATAACGAGGGATTGCAACGTGGAAGCGGACAAGTTGGCTAAGACTGGTATATATTAATTTTGACATGTGCGTTGAAGGTCTGTTTTAGTCTTTCGTTTATGCAGGGTTGTATGCACTTGTTTCTTGTTGGTTTGTGTTGTTAGGTGGTGATAATGTATTCACAGACGCTATTATTTAATAAAATGACACTCTTTTCCCCATTCCGCTTTCGGCGATCCCTCGAGATCGTTCGATATGAGGGGGGTTTTAACGAGGCCACCCTTTTGATAAAAAAATTAATTATGACTAATTTATACCGGTGTAAGTTTTACTAAATTTAACAAACAAGGGACACGACTAACTTACATCGGTATAAGTTTTACTGAACTACGACTAACTAAATAACTATGACTAACTTACACTCGTTTCAAGAACAATCGATATGAATTTAACAAATAGGCGGACATAAATTTAACAAACGTTAGGAGGGCAAAAGGTGCATTAAGCCATTCAAAGAAGATTAAAGTTCACAAAGGACTCAAGTTTACAAAAGAGTGGAGTTCACGTAAGACTCAAGTTCAAAACAAACTAAAGTTCACAAAAGACTCAAGTTCACAATAGACTCGAGTTTATATGAGACTCAAGTTCACAATAAACTAAAGTTCACAAAAGACTCGAGTTTATATAAGACTCAAGTTCACAACATACTCAATTTCACATAAGTTTATTTGTTTTTGTTAGAGTTGGAGCTGGTCATAGATTGTTTTTCTTTTTTTGATTTTTTGCACCAATGTTGCTTTTTTGTGTGTTGCGAAGATAATCAGCATCCATCAAAGATTTTTTTCCTTCCCAAATTTAACAGGTAATCGCTTAATTCCTGCAAACAATTAAAAAAGTTTAAACACCACATGCACTATGAATGTGATAGAACTTGAAAAAAAAATATGAACCTATAACTTACATTACAGTAACAAGGTGGTTGAATTGATTTACTATTCGAGTTTGAATGAGAGCTTGAAAAACTGAATTTCTTACTAAGGTTTCTATGCCCATAATTTCTTCCTTAAAGTATGAAATTATTGGCTTTAAGAGGTTTCGAAATGAGGATTTTTTAAGATTTGAAGAATAAAAAATAAAATTGGAGGATTTTTTTTCATATTTCAAAAGCAATCTGAAACTGAGAACGTCAAGTGGAGTGGAGAAGGTAATTGTTTTATGTCAATTATTTTTATTTTTTTACTTTTAAAAAGAAATGGAAAATTTACAGTGGTGTCCTTCCATATATATATATATATATATATATATGTTTGACTTTGGAGCACCACGTGTCTTGTTCTTAAAGGTCCACATGATCTTACATATTAGAGGATAACGACGTTAGAGGTGATGGCATTTTAAATGCCGAAAGCATACTTCAGGGGCACATTGAACATTGACAAACTTTAAACCCCACATTAATAAATTTGATTAATTACATGAGGTATTTGTGTCATTATTTCAAAAATGCATTTTTTTTTTGTTATTTAAAGTTCTGTTTGACCGTACAATCATGAAAACATTCAATACCAACTCACCCTTTATTTTTTTTTCTTTCAAAAAGTGATTATTTTGATATACCAAAAGTTAATTAAACAATATTTTAGAAAATGCTTTATAAAATACCACGTTAGGAGATTTTAGCAAGGAGTATAATGAGTTATATTTGATGTACAAGCTATAAATTTACATTTGAACAATAAATATTAAAATTTAAAATTTTATCTCTAAATCTTAAATTTTAAATTATATTATAAGTTAATCCTAAACGAAAAATGTAAAATATAAATACCTAAATTTTAAATTTTAAATTAAAATCTTAAATCCTAAAATAGATAGGTTTGTGTATACACAACCACTGTAAACTAAAATTTACAGAATTTGTGTATCATAATATTTTTCACATATACAATTAATTTGTTTTAAAATTTTGAAGTTTTGTATTTAAAATAACTTATTATGTTTGAAATAAACTTTTAAATTTTATTATCTTTTATTTTTCCCATTTAATGGTGACTTTATTTAGAATATAAATTTCAAAAGGACGCATTTACCCCAGTATTAAAGTAATACATTAAGGTCGTTTTCGTCATTTACGTCTGGGGTTATCAAATTCCAAAACCCTAACTATAAATCAATAACAGTACAAATGATTTCATAGCTTCAGTTCGATAGCCAGAATAGTCTTCAGCAAAAGCGTTCTCAGGAAACCCTAATTTAACAAACCATGGTAAGTATATCTTTACATCTATTCCGATTCTTCTTCGTTAAGCTAAATCTTGTTTGGTAGCTGAGAAAAAAGCTCATGTTTTTAGTACATTAAATTGAACAAAAAGTCGGATTTTCCAGTCCAAATGTAATAATGCAATGAACTGTGAATTTCCTTTTATTTTTTTAAAATTACAAATTAGAATCATTCACTAATTAGGTCAGATTTAATATTGTATTTCCTGCGGAAGGTGGTTTTTGAGATTGAATTGTAGCATTGGGCCTTTTTTGTGAGTTTCTATTAGTATAAGACAGATATATTGATTGAATTAGGTTTAGATTGGATAACCGAGGAATTCATGGATTTGCTGTATTTTGTAGTCGAGGAGAAAGGTCAGAGAGCCCAAGGAGGAGACCACCACCCTCGGACCTGCCGTACGAGAGGGCGAGCATGTTTTTGGTGTGGCTCATATTTTTGCTTCATTTAACGACACATTCATCGTAAGCGATCTGGTTCTGTTTAGTGTTTCTTTGGTCTTTTTTCTTTTTCCTTGTTGTTCTTCATTCTTAGAGTGCCATCACTGTTTTCGCAGCATGTGACTGATTTGTCCGGAAGGGAAACAATGGTTCGCATCACAGGTATGGTTTACACTCAGAAAATGTTTCATTTGCTATCTTTGGTTTTTAGTTATCACCATTCTTTGAACTTGTTTATTCAATTGACTCGGTTTTAATACTTCAACTGCCCAACAACGAAGGATTTTCCAATGGACACTGACTAATAATTCAAATGGCATTCGGAACTTCATGAATTATTAATTAATCTTTGCCACATGCTTTGATATTCATGTGCCGGTTTATTGTTATTTTCTCGATGAGTAATTTTTGAACTTATTTATTCCATAGGTGGTATGAAGGTGAAAGCCGATAGAGATGAGTCATCCCCTTATGCAGCCATGCTTGCAGCGCAAGATGTTTCTCAACGCTGCAAGGTTTTATTAGTTTACCCTGTGTATTCTTGTGCAATATACTGTCACATGCAGTGAAAACATTTGTATTCATGTTTGCTTTTATCTGCAGGAATTGGGTATTACTGCTCTTCATATTAAGCTCCGAGCTACCGGAGGGAACAAGACCAAAACACCTGGTCCTGGTGCCCAGTCCGCACTTAGAGCTCTCGCTCGTTCCGGCATGAAAATTGGCCGCATAGGTACACTTCTTTCATCTTATTTCTCTCGGTTTTATCATGTAGTTTCATTTCAACTCTTGTAAACTGACATGTAACATTTTCTTTGCCGTAGAGGATGTTACCCCTATTCCCACAGACAGTACCCGTAGAAAGGGTGGCAGACGTGGAAGACGGTTGTGAATCATTGCTTCGTATCTATATCACTTGGCAGCTGCCGCCACCCTTGCTTTCTGCAGTGCTTGGAGTTTTCTTTCTTTGTTGAACAATTTGGATTTGAGATTCAAGCTTTTTGCACATTTATAGTTTCGTAATGGATTTTGATCTTAATTGATGCATAACAATGTTGTGGAACTCTTGAATCTTTGAAATTAAGCTTTTATTTAATTGTTCAAGGATTAAACCTGAAACTAGGTAGTTGTCTATATGAGCTCTAGATTGAGTTAAATACGAGCACTATAATGCCCAGATTTTCAATTTAAATGTAAAATTTTAATTTATTGAATACGAATGAGCTTAATTTTGTTTATTAAGTAGATAGATAATTACATTCTTAATCTTAATATCAAGATTTGAGCTTATATTTGAACCCATGCTAGATGAGAGAACATAACATTCTTGATCACTCTAGTTTATGCTTTTAGTACAAAATTCTACAAACATGTGTATTTGTGCGTGAGCAGTAGAGATGGGCATGGGTAAGGTCGGGTTGAATTTTTGGCCCACCCGAACCCAACTCGAAAATATATACTTCAAATTTGAACTTATCTGAGGTATTAAAAAAATAATAAATTTTAGGGATTAAATTGTAAAAAAATAAATTTTTGGACCTAATTGTAAAAAAATAAAATTTAAGAACCTAATTGTAAAAAAATATATAAAGAGTGAGCATTACTGTGAATATCCTTAAAAAATTTAAGGGAAAATTACACTAAATTTTGGGTCGGTCGGATTTTTTCCATCTTAAACCCAAATTTGACCTGACTTCACCCTTTAAAAAATTCAACCCGACCCAAACCTAAATTTTCTATGAAAAATTCGACTCGATCAAGCTAGGTCGGGTCAAAACTCGACTGGGTCAGATAAAATGTCCATCCCTAATGAGCAGCTCAATTATATCTTGAGCTGACTCGAGCTTGTCACAATTAGAGTTAGGTTTGCATTGATTACTTCCTTAGATAAAACTGATTTGTATAAATACTTCATTATTCTACCTCTTTGTTGTATAAACTTCTAAAAATGTTTGTTAATCTATATTGACGGAATATAATCTAATTTAAAGTAGTATGAAAATATTATTTATATTTTAAAATTAATTTTAACGAAAATATATATTTTATTAACAAAAGTGATCTATATTGTGCTAAGTTTGGTCCGAAATTGAAAAATATTTGTCTAATTCCGACCCAATAAGAATCGAACAAGTAAGTCGATCTTTGGATAAGCTTATGCTTTCAAAATTGGGCTTTCTCTTTTCCTGAAGCCTATCAAAAGAAAACCCTAGAAAATGAGTATAAAACCCCTAGCAATCGGCCATCACAGCAGCTCAATCTTCATTCGTGGAGGAGAATTCAAAGGGGCGGCGAAAGATGCAGATATTCGTGAAAACCCTAACCGGGAAAACCATAACTCTCGAGGTCGAGAGCAGCGACACCATTGATAATGTTAAAGCCAAGATTCAGGACAAAGAGGGTAACTTTCTCCCATTGCTTTTCATTTTCAAGTTTTTTAAATTTATCATTTACATAAGTTTTAACTTTGATGAGCTATCAGGGATTCCGCCGGACCAACAACGTCTGATTTTTGCTGGAAAACAGCTTGAAGATGGCCGCACCTTGGCTGATTACAACATTCAGAAAGGTTTCCTTTTTTTTTTTAATTTTAGTAAATTTTTTCGTGTTTTCGATTTGATTTTGTTACTTAACTGTGTTTTTATTCTTTTTGATGCAGAATCAACGCTTCATCTTGTCCTGAGGTTGAGAGGTGGAATTATTGAGCCTTCTTTAATGGCTTTGGCTCGTAAATACAACCAAGACAAAATGATTTGCCGCAAGTAAGCTCCTTCATTTCTACGTTTTATACTATAGACATTTTAAGTTTTTTTAAGGCCAGACCTGGGTTCATTGAACACGACATCGAAATGATAACTAAAACACCACATGAATACACATACATGAAAATGGTCGTTTTAAGTTATATCTATATTTTATGCGGACTTTACTTAACCTCTACTTTTTATTTGAAATGGGATAGAGGATATACGAGGTCCGAAAAGTAAATGTTAAACCATTCCTAACTTTGTCAGCTTGTCTAATTTTGTTGGCAGTTGGCTTTCGTGAATGGCACAATGTAAAGTTGCATGAAATTAATTCCATTAGTATCTGTATTTGGCATATGTGAAGCATGGGACTACAAGTTGAACCCTCTTTTGAATTGCAAGGATGAAAAAGAGGGCATCCTAGTTCCCAAAATAAAATTTCCATTCGTTATTTTGTCAACTGATCTAAACTTTACTTGCAGTTGATTTTCGAGGGTGGAACATGATAATGCTTGTATAATTCCATTAGTTTTTGTATCTGGTATATGTGAAGAAGGGAACTACAAGTTGAACCCTCTTTTGAATTGGAAGGATGAAAAAGAGGGCATCTTAGTTCCCAAAACTAAAATTTCCATTCGTTATTTTGTCAGCTGATCTAAACTTTACTTGCAGTTGATTTTCGAGGGTGGTACATGATAATGCTTTGCTTGTATTTAAAATTAGTTCCGACTCTAATTGTTTCAGGACTTGTTTAAGAACCCTTTGTGCTGAAGTGTTTTTAAGAAGAAATGCAAACTTGCAATGTGAATCCTTTAAATTGATATGTCTTGTTTTTGATTGCCAGGTGTTATGCTCGGTTGCATCCGAGAGCCGTGAACTGTCGTAAGAAGAAATGTGGTCATAGCAATCAGGTTTGTTTGCATGCACATACTGTATTTGTGGTTCTGGTTGGATGCAGTGTACTAAATATTCATTTCTGCTGTTGTGCAGTTGAGGCCAAAGAAGAAGATCAAGTAAACTATGAGTATGGTGGTGATTTCACATGCTTCAAAGAACCTGAATAGTCACAAATTTTCCATTTGGTTCTTTGCTTTCCCATTTTCTTTGAAATTTAACCTCCGGATATTGCAGTTGTTGAAAACTTTGTGTAGTAATTGAGGATCATATTTATACTTTTTGAGTAGCCCGCTCGATGAACTTAATAGTTCCAATTATCTGTTGGCATACAAATAAATTAGTTTCGCAACAGTTTAGCATTTAACTTGTCAAATCCATATCTCTAATTATGTTACGTATATTATCATGTGATGACATGACATTCAATACAAATAAGGTGTCTCTTTGAACCTAACAAAATTGTCCTCTTAAAAAAATAAGACGTTCATGCTACGGGACATAGGTTTCTTAAGTGTGTAGTCAAATAATTAAAAAAATGATGAACAGACATTGTACTGCGATTATCTTAATACTATTAAAATATAGTCTCTTTTAGAGAAAAATGATCCATATTTCATGCTAAGAAGGAAATTTGTAAAAATAATTGAAAGAATCATAAACTAAGGTGGTCAATTGATGATCTAACATTTTATTAGAAAGGTTGAATCTCTCATCATTTGACGACTTGTCATTCAACATAAATAATAAAATATCTTTTTAGAGCGACATATAGAAAGATAAACTTAATAAAAAAGTAAAATAAAAAATTAAGGCTAAAGAGTTAAATTTGCCCTTTTAATAATATGAAATCAGCAATGTTATTCTTATTTATTTTTCCTATAATTTTGCTCTCAAAGTGAATCAATTGCATTAATATTGTCTTTTGACCGATGTTGACCTTTAAAGTGCCGACGTGGTAGTTAATAGCGGAGTCATCCATGTAATTTTGCTATCAAAGTCATTTAATTGCTGCAATTTTACTCGGTTTATTTAGTTTGTGAATAAAATTAGATAAATAATTTAATTTTTGAGTTAAACATTTACAAACAGAATATATAAAAAATCAATTAATAAATTGGTGTAAATATCATTTGGGTCCCTGATAATTAAAAAAAAAAGCGAAGTGAGAACTCTCACAAAAAATCATAATATTCTTTAATTTTTTAAAAATTCACCAGCTTAATAAAATTTAATAAGATATTAAAAAAATTATTAAAAATAAAAGCTAATATAAAAATTAAAATAGATTAGAAATTATAAAATGATAAAATATAAATTTAAAATTTTAAAAAAATTTAATACTAAATTGAACAATTTCATCAAATATATTTTATTTTTACATCAAACTGATGCTCATTAATATTTGATAAGTTTTATTACTACTCTAATGGAAGGATGATTTCATTAAAATATGTTCGATGAATATTAGTTGGCTTAGTATTACCAGAAACAATCGAAGACTTTTTAATGGTTTTTATAAATATTTTTATTTTTTATTTTTTATATTTATAATTTTATATTCATGTTTTATGAAATTTTTCGTTTTTAATATTATATAAATACTTTTAAATTTTTGTATTTATATTTTTATCATTTTATAATTTCTAATGTATTTTAATTTTTATATTAATTTTTATGTCTAATAACTTTTTGAATATCTTGTTAATTTTTATTAAGTTTATTGATTTTTTTAAATTAAAGAATATTGTAATTTTTGTGAGACTTCTCACTTTACTTTTAAAAAAAATATCAGAGACTCAAAGGAAATTTGAACCTACTTGTTAATCGATTTTCATATATTTTGTTTGTAAAAGTTCAACTTGAAATCTTAAATTATTTATTTAATTTTATTTAAAAGCTAAATAAAATCGAGGGCAAAATTGCTGCAATTGAATAACTTTAAGGGTAAAATTGCTGCAATTGAATGACTTTGAGAGTAAAATTGCATGAATGACTCCACCGTTAAGTGCCACATCAACACTTTAACAGTCAACGTCGGTCAAATGATAACATCGCTACAATTGATTGACTAACTTGAGGGCAAAGTTACAAGGAAAAAAGTAGAGCCAATATTATTAATTTCGAATTATTACAGGACAAATTTAACTATTTAACAAAAAACAAAAACTAATAAATACTCAACCGATGATTCTCGTATAATTTATAAAGGTAAACCTCAAATCATCGAGTAATTATCTCATTTTTCACCTTGAAAACAACCGTAAACCACCACCCCATATATCAACAAATTTGGAATGATCATAAAACAATAATTATCCCCCAAAATAAATCTTCAAATTAGTTTTTGGACATCAGAAACCAGACTGTATTCAAAGCCATCTTCAGTTGTTGATGGTGGGGTAGGCTGAGGCTTACAACAATTGTGTGTTAAGAACAAATATTATTGATAGGAAAATGACATCGTCAGGGTGCTTGGTCTAGTGGTATGATTCTCGCTTCGGGTGCGAGAGGTCCCGAGTTCGATTCTCGGAGCACCCCTTTTGTCTCTGGCCTAATTTATGTCTTTCCCTGTGTTTTTTTGTCCTTTGAGTTCTAATATCTTCACTGTTACTATCTTTTATTTTGTTTTGGATTCTTTTTTATTTTTTAAAAACCAATATTTAAATGCTGTATACATTTTTTTTATGAAAAAAGTTCATTAATACGTTACAAATTGAACTTTAACTTTTTTAAGTTTGAAAGGTCTAAATGTCTAATGCCAATTTGTGCCCTTCAAATTTTTCTGAAAAGTCATTTTAGCCCTTACTTTTCTTTCCATCTCCTTTGACCCTTGAATATTCTGAACTTTATTTTTCTTTGACCCTCAAACATTTATTTATTTTAATAAATTGAACCAACTGATGAAAAAAGTAAAAAAAAAATATTAAGATGAGGTATGTTATTTTATCATTTTTCTAATGTTGTCAAGTGTTTTATTATCTACCGCAAAAAATTAAATAAAAAATTTAAAATAATAAAATATTAAAAAAATGTAAATATACTTTTTAATAAAATTTATGAAATCAGAAAAATAGATGACGGTAACTTAATGAGTTTTACATTTTTTGACTGATCATAAAAAATAAAAGTGTGGGATCAAACAAGTCAAAAACAATTTAAGGACTAAAACAACTTTTTAAAAAAAATCGAGGGCCAAAATATCATTAGGACAATTAGAAAAACATAAGGACTAAAATATTTGAAATTGAAAGGGATGGATTAAATGTAATAATTCAAAGAGTACAGGGATCGTGAAAAGATTAAACCTACATGAAGCCCTTCATGTTGAACTAAAGGCACGGGAAAATATATATTTAGATCGTGCCAATCAAGACCTCACGCTTGCTTTTTAAACGAAAGCGCGCAATGCTCTCACACTGATTTTCCCTCCATAATTTCATTTTGCCGCCATCAAGACCTCACTCTTGCTTTTTAAACCCTTATTCCTTTTTTATATATAAACCCTAAATCCTAAAAATTAAAACAAAAAGGAAGAAGAATCCTCTTGTCGCTCAATCAGGTAATTTTTCTTGACTACACTCAGTATGTTTCCTGAGAAAAATCAATTAAACCTCGTCTGAAAGTTCCTTTTTCTTTCAAATTTCTCAGCAATTTAGTGTTCACCGTCATCAACTCTCACTAAACCTCACTACTGTCTGATTCGGTAAGTTCTACATCTCAGCATTTTTTCCTTTTGTTTTTCCCTTAAAAGTTTTCATGAAGAGAAAAAATGAGTAGATCCGATTGAATTATAACGCACTTTTGATTAGTATTTATTTAAATTTCAATTCCTGGAAAGAACTTTATGAAATGAATATATCCGATTGGATTAACGTGCTGTTAATAACTTTGACCTGCAATTAACTTTCTGACTATTTCTGTATGTTTGTCGTCTTAGATTTCCAAATGGTTGTAATTTGAGAGGAGAGTAGATTGTTGACTATGCTTAAATTTTCCCTATTAGGTTTGAATTTTGATTTAGTTAGTGATAACTATTTAGTCAATCTCCATTGTGAATCTGCGTGTTCAGCCTTTTGGATTTAGTGGAACAACTTTGTTGGAAATTACTTTTGATATTGGTAAAATGAATTTATTTATTTTGTTATGCAAGATATGGATATTTCAAGCCCTGCAGCTTTTGTTAATGGAGGATTGCTACGGACGCATGTGGGACGTAAGGTGCGAACTGTGCTTCAGGTTACCCGGTCTGATATGACTTCTGTAATGGGAAAGTCTACCGATGATAACCAGCTTGTAGCAAAAGGCTCTCCACCTGTTCCTCTTACAACTTATGTTGAGGTTATTGGTGTTGCTGAAAATGAAAATACCATCCGAGCCGAAATATGGACCAACTTTGGCGACACATTTGGTATGCTTTTCTTCACCATATGAAAAACTTGATCTTTTTTAACAGTGCAAATGTGGCAATTTTTACATAGAGCCCTGCATTTTAGGTTTAAACTTACTGATTTGGTATTGCATCTACATGGAATTTCAGTTTGATTTTAGGACAATCATTTCTACATGTTTTTATAGATAGTTTGTTGGGGTAGCTGAATCAGAACAGTAATGAAAAAGGTCTCTCTGGTTTGCTTTCTGCAATCATTTGCCTGTTTTCACAAATGTTGACGGTATTTATTAACTATTTAGGCAATAAGAACTAAGAAGATCATAGTGGTAAGCTTGCACTAAAGATAAGTCCTGACTAATTAACATTACAATGTGTCATGACCCGTCGACTGGCAAGATACTTTTATTTTCTCGGCTTAGGAATACAAGGTGCTGTTATTGCTTGACATATGTAATTGTTTTATAACTAAAGTTATATGCTGCGTCTGTTCTTGCCCTATGCTTTAATCTTTGTTTGATTCCAGTGTTCTAATTTATTTTTTTAATTCCCTGATAAATTTTTTCCTTATTTTCAATAATGGCAGATGCATCCAGCTATGATCATCTCTGTCAGCTAGCAAATGGAGAGTTCAAACACCTGTTCCTCTAGTTGTTTTCACATTTTCTTTATGTACTTGGCACTCTGTGTCCATATAAATAGGTCGAAGTTATATGATAGAACATGCTCATTCTAGTTTTTTGATGCTTCATGTAGAAGTCTCCTTATATCGTTTGTTTTCCCGTAGCTGTATTTTGGTATTCGTTGTTTTATGTACTCGTATTTGATATGAAAGCATCCTCTGGTTCATATTGTATGATAAAGCCAGACGTTTCCAGGTATATTATTACTTCTGTCTGTTAATATCGGTATGCAACGTCCACATCCGAAGCATATACGAACATGGGTATTGGTGTCCGACACTTGTATTCCTCCTTGTAACACTGAATAATCTTATCTCTTTCATAAAAATTCGTTCTATACAAGCTACTTGGTTTTATAAAGAAATTTTTTCAACTTATTGCAGAAAGTAGAGATGGTTGTTATAGAACAAACTACTAACATGCTATATTCTCGAACAAAAAACGTAAGCGCTAATAGCCCAAACAAGAAGAAACAGAAATCAGTATCATGAGGGCAGTGACAGACTAAGCCAGAAATGAAGCAGTATGCAGAGAACTATTCAAGCTCCAGGATAGCGTGATCGTCCTTTTTTCTTCAGGAACTCCGGGATGTCAAATGAACTGCCTTCGTTGAAAGACGGTCGCCTATTGATTCCAATGCTGGTATCTCCCTGCGCTACCTGACCTGCCTGCATTTTTAACTGGAGATCAGTATAAATTGGTGTAAGAAAGAGAGATGAAAGAGTTGAGTACCTGAAGGGGCCTTCCATCACTTTCTTCTTGGCGTTTAAATCCCGTTGCGATTAGGGTTATACTTACCTAAATAAAGACCCAAAAAATATGTGTCATCAAATTAATGATTCATATTGATAACCATGAATTTTGCAGTGTGATGTCCTAGCTGGTTTGTGCATAAATGGCCTTGTTTATTTACCCAAACGAAAAAAAAATAGCAAAGACCGGTTACATGGATATCGAGGTATGATTTTTTATATACAGAAAAACTTAGGTAAAAATTAAACATATCTGTATTGGATGAATACATCCCATACCCGACACTCGAGTTGTAATCCGATAGTCAATCTCATAGCTAGATGTGGATACAGGAGAACTATCCCCTGACGTAAACGCAAAGGCATCTCTAATTGGAACAATACGTAGACTTGACAGTAAAGTTCATTCACGAGTCCATCTATTGCAGGTATTAAATGTTTAATTCATAGAATGGTGATCAAGAGAGAGGTATTGGGATAACCATTTGTGAGTCTTAACTTTGGCACGAGTACAAAAGAAACAAAATTAACTTACTTGGCCAGTAAGTGATGGATCGATCACTGCTCCAAATATCAAATTGGCAGTTGGATCAACAAGATCATATATAACCTCAGCCGCTGTATTAACCTACAAAAAATTATCGGATATCAAACCATGCATATTAAAAGAGAAAAGCATGAAGGCATGTTAAAAAACACCCAAAATATTCAAGTTAATCAAGGTCTCCATTGTATAGTATATCAGATATGGTGGGGACTGCTCAGGCTTCAATAACTCTTCTCCTATTGGGAAGGGCTCCACTTACATATAACCAACAATTTTGCACCCAGCTTCGATATATATATATATATTCCCCCCTCCCAATCCGCGGCAAAACACACAAAATGAGAGAGTTAAGAGATGGAGTGGCACCTCATACAACGTTAAATCACTTCCACCAGTTATGTTCCATACAATTCCAGTAGCTCTTTCTATACCAAGATCTAACAAAGGTGATTGGATAGCATTTAGTGCAGCATCTCTAGCCCGTGTTTTCCCTGCAAACCAGAAACAAACAATTAGAACACAATAACCAGTTCGGAACCGGGTTGTCAACTTTTCAACTTAAAAAACTAAATGATAATTTTATAAACCAAAGCATCATGATGAAAAGAGATCAAAGGCCAAATGACATGTAGAAATATGTTTTCTTCAAGATAAAACACCAATATCTATTGCAAAATAAAAGGAAAAAAGGAAAGAAAATAGACAAACTACAGTCACTTCAATTTCAGTCAGATGAACAAAAAATAAAATAAAGACCAAGGTATGAACTTCATGAATTCAAAGTCCAAGCCTCAAATATAAATGCTAATGATATCTTTGATTACCGGTTGCAGTTCCGATCCCCATCAGTGAAGAACCTGCATTCGCCATTATAGTTCGCACATCTGCAAAATCCACATTGACTAGCCCAGGAATCTGCAATGAGGAAACACACAACCAAATTAGGGTGCATAAGTATGGTGCAAACCCTGAAGCTCATAATGCTTCAATTTTTGCTGGCCAAAACATTACACATTTGAATGTGTAGTCACACTGATATATCCTTTTTTTACAGCTCCAAGGTTACATTCTAGAGCTCTGGAATCAACGGATTTAGCAGTACCAAGGAATATGACCAAAGTTATCCAGGTTAAATAACACACGCAGTAAAGAGCATGCTTGATAACGAATCATAGATTTAGCAGTACTAATGAGCATGACCAAAGTTGTTATTTATCAGAAAATGATGCATGATATTTCATCAAAAAGTGCACCCCAGGGGTATTATACGGGTAAAGAGTATACCAGTTTTACCACCCAAAGCCTAAGAATACAAACTTCAAACAGGAATGGGGAAAAGGGATGGAAAAAGCAGCACAAAGCTATTAGTTTATCCTTTCCATCTAATAAACTAGGGTAATTAAGGTGCAAAAACCTTCCTATCACTGGTTGATTGTAACATATCACCATTGGATTCCATATGATCATTGATTAAAGCGGAAGGACAGTCTCAAGGATAGAGAGGAGAAAGAGAGAAAATGGCATTGCAATTATGTTTCTTTTATCTAAATATTTGGGTTTCATCTCATCACGAAGTCATACAGTTAGATTAGGAGGTTTACACTAGTATCATGAAGCATACCGTAATTATATCGGAGATACCACGAACACCTTGGCGAAGAATATCATCAGCCAGATTAAAGGCTTCTGTTACTGGAGTAGATGGTGAAACTGCAGTCAACAACTTGTCATTTGGGATAACAATTAGTGTGTCAACATTTTCTCTCAGAGCTGCAATTCCTTCCTGCGCTTGAACAGCCCTCCTTCTTCCCTCGAAAGAAAAAGGGGTAGTGACAATACCGATAGTTAATATACCCATGGACTTTGCAACCCCTGCAATTACAGGAGCTCCACCGGTTCCAGTTCCTCCACCCATTCCAGCCTGTAAATGCAAGCTTTAAGTCCTAGGTAAAAAGGTTAAAGAAAGATACTAGAAGACAAAAGAAAGATAAGAGCTTACATGCTCATCCTAATTCTTAACTCGGAAAACATCAATCTATGAAAACGCCACATGCTATCGTACCAGAATAAATGGTTCCACCAATGGCAATTTGGAGAAAAAAAGTAACAGGATCAAGAATGAATCATGAGTTAAATGAGTTCATAAACCATCAAAGTAATCAAACCCTAGGGAACAGTATGATCAGATATAGCCATGTTTAACAGAAATGGCTTTAAACGCACATCAGATGCTTAGCATGTGATAACAAGTTTCCGATTGCAGACATAAGGCATGACTTCTACCACTCGTTGCTATAGACTTTGCACATAACTCATTAACCATTCAGTAGATTGAAAAAGTTTCAAGAAACAAGGAATCACGTATCAGTAGCCAGGCTAGTTGTGTTTATCATACGACCAATGAATATTCACTATAAGTAGGAAAATATTTTCTGACATATATTCCAAAAAAAGCCTAAAGACAGATAATTTAGGTCAAAAGTCAAAACCACTCACGAAATCAGTGTAGTAACAGTACAAGTCATAATCGAAATTTAACCTAAATGATCAAGGATGGGAACTTACAGTAACAAAAACCATATCAGCACCATAAAGAGCCTCTTCTATCGACTCCTTGCTTTCTTTTGCAGCATTCATCCCAATCTCTGGGTTTCCACCGGCACCAAGACCCCGAGTCAGCTCCTGACCAATTTGCAAACGATTTCCAGAAAAGACAGGTGACAGTTTCAGGGCTTGAACATCAGTGTTAACAATCCAGAACTCAACACCCTTCAATGCGCTCTCTATCATGCGGTTAACAGCATTTGACCCACCGCCTCCAACACCAATGACTTTGATCTTGGCTTCATTGTAATTACTTGAACCAGACACGTCTTCTAAGCTCTCGGGACTAGAGCTATCCCTTCCCGGGTTGGTTATTAAATGGTTCCCTTCACCTCTAAGCATTGAAACTTCCGGGTGCATATTCAGAAAAGGGTCCTTATTTTGATAGGAACGGACACTTTTAGAGTTGGATGAACATCTAAACTGAGCCATGGTACACCTTTGGCTAGAACTCGAAGACCCACTTTTCCCATCACACATTTTAAGGCAGCTAAGTTTCCCTAAAGGATTCTCCTTTATCACCCTCCCTCCAAGAACATTAAGTACCCCCATTGATCTAGCATCTAAAGGTCTAAAATACGGCGATATTGATATAGCATTCGACATTTTACAGCCAGCACTAAGAAATCAGATTTCACTTCAGCTATGACACAAACCAGAAAACTTAAAAAGAGTCCTAAATAGCTTCAACTTTGAGTTTCAAAATCGAAATTTTCGTTTAACCTGCATAAAACACACAACCAAAATCAGAACTACATTGAATAAGATTTAGAAATTAACCCATTATCTCAAGCACGATCGTTACTCACTTAGAAGCATCACCTTAAAACTAAAAAAGGGTAAAATTAAAATAAACCTCAAACCCAAAGATAAATTGCTGAAAAGGCTATACTTTTCTAAATTGAACAGCACAATGAGCTTCAAAATGTAAAGAACAACACCAACCAAATTGCAGCTAAAACCCAGAACCATAAATTAAAAGAAAAACAGGGGGAAATCACTAAAATGCAAATGCAAATTGAAAAACAAAACAAAATGGCATCTGGGTTTTAAAGAGAAAGAGGGAAAAGGAAAAACCTGAAAGATAAGAAGAGTCCAAGATAACAGAGACAGCAAAGTTCGGGCTGAAAATTGAAGGGGTGGGAAAGGGAAGGGGCTGATTTTGGCTTTAGCTATGCGAATTCATTTGTCAGATTGTGGTTGATAAGAAAAAATAACAATTAAACCAAAACAAAAAGGAAAGTGGTAAAATCTCAAGACATGAGATTTATGAATAGTTTCCACTTTCCAGGGTTTAACTGGCTGTGAATCAATGAATTTATGGCCTCTTTCCATTCTTAAAACCTTTTCTCTTTAACGGGACCAGAAATCTGTGGTTTTTCTTCCCGGTCCAATAAATGATTCGGGCCGTTCATTGAAGTTGACATAACAGCCCAATTATTTATTTTCTTGTAAAAAAATAAAGGTTTGCAATTAGGCAAAATTTGCAAACCTCATTTATTAGAAAAGATGGGTGATTTAAATGATACTAAAAATTAGGGCGTACATTATTTTATTTTAATCGAATTAATTGATTGGATTAAAATTTTTCGGTTAATCACTTAGGTAATTTTAGGTATGACTAGTTAACGATTAATATTTTTTAAATTTCGATTATCAGTTAATTAATTAAATTAATTAAAATTAGTATATATTAAATATTATATATATATATATATTTGGTTAATATAATTTTAAAAGTTATAAAATGATCATTAAAATTTAAAAATATTATACAATGGTATTTATCAAATTCGAAAAAAATATTATTAAATTTATTGAATTATTATAATGGTCATTAAACTTTTTAAAGTTTATAATATGCCATGATCATTTTTTAATAGTTTAATAAGTTTGATGATTGTTTTGTACATTTCAAAAGTTTAATGACTAAAAAGATCATTTTAGCATAGTTTAGTGGTCATTTGTGTACTTTACCCAGAAACTTATAACAAATTTCGGCTAATTTGAAGACTGACTAAATTAATCAAACTTTGTACGACTCGGTTAAAAATAAAAAGAAATCAATATAGTTAATGGTTAAAGTGAAACATTTTAGTTAATAGATTTTAATAAGTTAGATTTTGTCGATTAACTGAACAGACCGAATGAACACCCCTAATTAAAATGGTGGTCGAATTTTAATTTGTTGTTACCGTTATTAAGATAATTTCAAGAATAAAAATATAGTGGTCGAATATATATATATGTATATATATATATATTACATTCTTATGTCGAAATCTGAACCCATATAAAATGAGACGAAATTAGCCTCATTAGTGGATCTCATTTAAACCTTATATATTAAATTATGATAAACTACATTAATATAAGAATAATTTGAAAATTAGAAAACATATTTTAACAAATATATCGAGGATATCCATCGCGACTCAATTTTTTTTTAACAAAACACTCATTCCACCTCTTAATTTAAAAAGATTATGACTCTATTTAATTGGGGTGTGTATTTCAGATATTTGACCCAATTCGAAATTTCGAATCTTTAAAATTTTTGGATAAGTATTTTAGCGATTCGTATTTAATATGAAAAAAATCAGATACTCAATTTTCGGATATTCGAAATTTCAGATCAAATATTCAAATATATGAAATTATGATTTAATTTAATTTTTTTTTTTAATTTGACGATCCTATCCATGAAAAATTTAAGTTTTCAAATATAAAAATCTACAAATTATTGAATATAACAAAATTTGTATCCATAAAAATTTTAATTTTTCATATATAATAAATAAAAGTATCGAATATATTTTTTAAATATATATTGTATTTATTATCTATACAAAAGGAATTACAATAAAACTAATCTTGAGTTTTCATCCCAAAGGGAATTCTCCTAGCTACACACAACTCATTATTTACATTTTCAACACGCATGTTTTTATTTTGAACTCTAATGATAACAATATTTTTTATGCAATCCAAAATAAAACTTGTACTTCTAAATTTACCCCTATACACTCTACGGCTGCGTTCCTTCCAAACAAAGTAAGTATATGCACCCCAAGCTAATTTCAAAATAAAAACAATAAGAGATTTACCGCGCAAGTTTGCTACTGCCCAAATAAGTTTATCTTCCCAACTTAAAGGGTCTCGAGTCAGTGCACAAAGTTTAACACTTCCTTCCAAATGCATTTAGAAAAGTGGCATTCAAAAAATAAATGATTCGTACTTTCCCGTGCATCACCACAATTTAATTCAAACAATTGCCCTCCAGTGTCATATCCATTTGAGCAATTTGTCCGTTGTAAGAAGCTTATCAAGCAAAGCCATCCACAAGATAACAAAGTGCCTAGAAACATGCAGAGGAAACCAAACAAGCTTCTGCCAATTAATTTTTTCTTACCTAACACGAATAGATTCTCAAATATTCTTCACTTGAATAGTAGCTCCAACGTTGTTAGAAAAAAAAGTTGAGTCACATCTCTAACTTTTAGCAATTTACGCATACACCAATTAAAATGAGGCTTGCTATCTATATGCCAAAAACCAATCTCTTTAAATACATATTCCTTTACCCAGGTAGCCATAAGGTACTCTTATTAACAAATAAACTTTTCAAAAGATGTATAATGCAAGCATGGTTCCGGGTGTTTAAATTTTTTACTCTCAAACCAACCTTAGTCTTTGGAGTACATATCACTTCCCAACTAACAGGAGCACCTGTTGTTGCGATATCTTTACCTTTTTAGAAAAATTGTGCGCAGAGTTGCTCAATTTTTTAGTCACATCTTTAGGGAAAAAGACTTGTCTACACTAAAAATGAAAAATTTCATATAGAACCGCTTTAATGATCTGAAATCTCCCAGCAAAGCTAAGAAATTTATTGTACCAAAGGTTTAGCTTAACTTTTACTTTATTAATAAGCACTGCACAATCTCTCTTACTTAACTTTCTCATTACAAAAAAATGTTTAAATATCTAACATGTAGAGTGTCAACAGTAAAATCAGTGACAGTTTGGATGATTCGTAATTGCTCAGCATTGACACCATAAGCAAAAAAATTATATTTGCTTGCATTAAATTTCAGACCAGACATAGTGTAAAATTCTTTCAATACCATACGAACCCCAATAACTGAGCCCACATTTCCTTTGCAGAAAATAAGAAGATCATCTGCAAAACATAAATGAGTCAACTTCACTTTTTTGCATCTAGAATGATATAGGAATACTTTCTTCTGTGCACCCACATCTAATAAATGAGAAATAATATTCATTGTCAACACAAAAAAGTAAGGAGACATAAGATCTCATTGCCTTATTTCCCCCTTTCCTTCAAATATCCTATCAAACTGCCATTAAAAAAACTAAGTATCTAGGGTTTGTAAAACAAACTCTAATCCAGTTTTTAAATTGTAAAGGCAAGTTGTAACATCCTTCACCCAGTTTAGTCGTAAACCGGCTAAGAAATGTTACTCAAGCAACGAAAATACGAACAATTATTTTTTTTCTAACTTACCCTATTTGATGAGTTAGACTTTTAAACATAATAACATATTCAACATAACTCATTAACAAGATTCATTCATCAACAAAACTTAACATTTATCCTTGAATTTCATGTGTACAATCTAAACAACATAAATCAAACATAAAAAACATCCTACATCACTACCCCTATACAATCATGGCATTCGAAAATAATTAGGCAGCATGTTCTACATTTCCTTATCGTTCAAACCATAGGTGCTTCATTCTCGAGATGTTAAACACTTAATCCATGATTTATACATGTGAATCATTTAACAAGGACACCCAAATTTATTTCCACTAAGCACTAAGCATTCGAATCAACATTACAACATCATGATCATCCCCTTTACAATTCAAATTATACATATATACAACGAGGAATGATACACTCTATCATGAACCTAACACTTGCACCAAGACATAACTCAATTATCCACTTTCATTCAATTAGATTAAGGTTCATGAACTTAATCATACATTCTATACATGTTCAATAAGTATACTTCACATATCTAGCAATCAAGCACACTAACGTGATCCTATAACATGATTCACTAGCACATATCAATACACTTCTCAAGGCAGCAACCAAACATTAAACATCAAGACTTTCTAAGACATATTCCAAGCATATGAATAACTAGTGGTCACCCTAGACAAGTAACCAAGGCATGCATCCATCATTCAACACTTTCCAAGCTTTTAAGACATGTAAACATTACCATAGCAACCAACCATGATTATCTCATATCATCAAAAGATACCTAGATCAACTATGCTACCAACCAAGTCATGTTATCAAGTTATACAAACCTTAACATCTCAATATATACATAGCCAAACATAGGCTCAAAATGCATGAACATGTGATCTATATACAAGACTATGGCCACCAATTAGAAGTCTACACAAGAACATTATCATACTTGATGCTTTAGCTTGTCTTTCCTCCAATCGAGCTAGTTTGCAATCTACGAACCTGTAGTTTGGGAAGAATGAAATGAGAGTGATAAGTATGGTTAAGTACTTAGTGAGTTAGCAACCTAAGCTAGGCTAGTATGTTCATTTAACAAGTGTATTTTAGATCAAGAAAGGCCTAGCTAGGTTTAAGAACCAAGCATGTTCAAAGTTTATATTCGAATGATCATGTTTTGTCATATTTCCATATCATTTCATTTAAGTTATTCTATCCTTTAAACATGGCAATTCAAGGTCTCAAGAGTACATATATCTATCTGATTTTTCAATCAATCAACTACATGTTATCATCAAGAAGTTAATTGAATATCACTCAATCAAATTTCATGTAACATGATATCATGTAAGCAAGCATAACGAAATCAGTTTCATTTCATGTAATCACAAGTTCATATCAACAAGCTTTCTTAGCCAATTTCAAGTTTAAGCCTTGATTTATAGTCGAGTCCCAACCACCTGTCTCCAAAACAAGTATCTGGTCATATCCTTCCTACTGTCGTCAAAGACCATAACACACATCCCTCCCACTATCGCCAAATAAAGGGCCTTAGCCCGGTCCGTAGACCACCCAACACAAATGAGCTCAAGACTTTATGGCCATCCTACCTATGACTCACTAGTTACCAAGGCATTGATTATTCATGTGATCAAGAACCAAGGATCATGTAACAAGCTGGACAAGAATCATGGCATATTCAAATGATCAATAATCATGTATCAAGATCAAGAGCTCTTAGGCCAGTGAACCATAGTTCAACTTCAAGAAGGGTCATTTCATGTCATGTTTCATCATTGAACTAATCAAGACATTCAAGGCAGCAAGCATGTTCATGTTCAACTCTTTATAGCACAAGTAACACACCAATTTATTTAAAACATCACATGTTACCATTTGTAATTAGTATCATCCTTCCCTTATATAGTTACCAAATATAATTTAAAGTCAGTTTCATGGAATCTTTCAAGAATATTATAAACATAAATAACTTGGTTAGGACTTAACTCCTAACCCTAAGAATAGCTACACTCACAACTCCAAGCTAGTCCTGTTCTTTAATAGCAATGCTCTTGTTCTTCCTATTTTGTTGCCCATCCCTTGATTCCTCCAAGATCGCTTCAAGTTATTGATATTGTTATTCACATACAAACATATATGAAACATATTAGAAGTCAATTCAATCATATAAGCTCATTTACACAACCGCCAACATTAACATTTAAAACTGTTTTTCTTATTGGCAGATTGAGTACTTGTTACTAATCTGGGCATATCCTTTTACACACATGCCCAAATTTCGATTACTTTACCATTATAGAAAGCCTATTTACACATTTTACAACCATGTATGATACATATTTTTTTTCATTTCTCAATCAATACAGTTTATTATTTAAACATATATCATTTTGCAATTTTGGACAGTTTGTAGCACCTCCACAATTTCGGTTCCAGATTTTTCTATAGAGATCCAATTTTAGTGCCGTTTGTTTTTAGTTAAAATAGACATCCCCAAGTATTTCTATCAAAATTTCAGGTCTAAATTCTATGTATTTTATTTTTGGTGAATTTTTAAAGGTCATTGTCCAGAACAGAGCAATGTTGGGCAGATTTATGTTCTAACCTATTTCAATCAAATTTTCCAGTTCATTTTCACTAGTCTTACAAACCCAACATTATTTAAACAAATTCAAGCACTTAACAACAAATTTCCAGCAAGATTAAACCAAGAGTTCATCAAGATAACATTATAAATTCATGGACAAAATCGAGTAACATATTAGACACTTACTTGAATTGCATGAACATGCATGCAATCTAAGTATAATTTCCAGCCTTCAAACTTTAAATTTTCCTTCTTTTTTTGCTTCTATTTTTCCCCCATATTTTCAAGCTCTCGCTCTCTCTCCTCTTTGTTTCTATGTTGGTTCAGTGGATTAAAGTGAGAAAGATGATAATTCTTTTTTGGTGTTATACACTTGTTAGCCATGTGTTTCAAGAGAAGGACACATGAACTTATTTTGTCCATGTATTATTCCATTATATGTCATATTATAGGTTATCCTACTAATAACCCACTTTCTTAGTCCTTTAACTTTCTCAAAGTCGTTTCACATAATAGGTTACAACCTCTTTTTGCACCATATTTCAGGTTACACTCTACTTGCACTACATTTTAGGTTACAACCTATTTTTGCTCTATATTTCAGGTTACAACCTATTTTTACCTTATTTATTAACTAACTTATGGATTTTCAACTAGGGTATTTTTAGGGTGTCACACAAGTTCAGTACTTCAAGAACATTCATAAGAAAATCTCAATTAAGAGAGTCAAAAGCTTTATGTAAATCCACTTTAATGGCACACATAGGAGAGAGGGACTTCCTACTATAACCTTTCACCAGCTTCTGTGCAAGCAATATGTTATCTTTAATATCTCTCCCTCGAACAAAAGTAGACTGACTAAGAGAAATCATACAAGAAAAGTAATTAGAGAGCCTTTTAACCAGAATCTTAGTGATTGTCTCATAAACAACAGAACGACAAGCAATAGGTCGAAACTCTTTAGCCATACAAGCATTAGGTACCTTAGGTACTAACACAATTGCAATAGAGTTAAAAGCATGTAGAAGAGAAGAAGAGGAGAAGAAATATATTACTGCAGCAATGTAGTCAGCCCCAACAATACTTCAAGTAGATTAAAAGAATCCTGAAGTGTAATCATCAGGATCTAGAGCTCTATCCTTTCCTTGACTAAAGACAACTGACTTAATTTCCTCAGCAGTTACTTCCTTTATGAAGCCCTCTACTGTAACACCCTGGTTTTAGGCCTAGATATTTAGACATCGGATCAGACCGATCGGAAACAGTTTAAATCGTATTAAGAGGTTTAGGGAAATCAAGGACCGGGAAAGGATAAAAATATTGTAAAAATTGATAAAATCCTCTAAAATCATGTTTAAGGGGTTGGTCAAATCAATTTTACAAAATAAGCTTTGGAAGTGGTACATTTTGGGAAGTGACCAAAATGTAAAGTTTCAAAAATGTGGAAAATGTAATTTTAAAAAAGGGAGTCAAAATCTTAGAATCTTTAGGGAGCTATGGTGCAATTACACCTTCTTTAAATTGACATGTGTTTTAAAAATATTTCTAGATGATTAAAATAAAAAGGATTTTGTTTAATTAAATTGTTAAAATAGAATAATGAGAAGTTTTTGACGTAACTAACTTTCATTTAAGCAAAACCATTTTCTCAGCTCTTTTCTCTAGATTTCTTTTCTTCCAAACACTCTATCTCTTTGATTTCTAAACCATTTTCAAAAGTTCTCTTCAAATTCTTCAAGATTTGTGAAGGAAAAACTTGTCAATCATTAAGGAAGACAAGGATTGGAGGTAAATCTCGCTCTCAACCTTCAATCTAGGTTCTTTATTGAAATTACCAAGATCTTGACTTTTAAATGTTGTTTTGGTTGAGTTTTGATAATAGTTTTGATTTAAGATCAAAATCTTGCAAAATTATGATTTAAATCTTGATTTTTGGATTGGTATTGATGAGCTATGTTTTGGATTGATTGTAATCGAGTTTTGAGTTGATTATTATGTTGAAAAAGGGCTTTGATGATATGAATCCCGAAATCCTTGAGATCCTTGAGTTTCTTGATGGTTTTAGTTGGGTTTTTTAGGTAAAATGATGAAGTTATGCTTGCTGGAGGTATAAGGAAGGGTTTACGTTGTTTTTAGACGTGTTTTGATGTTTAATAATGATTGAAAGTGATGTATGTTGGCTGTGCTTGGTTTAGGAAGAAATCGATTGAGTTTTCAGTTGTTTCGGATGGATAAATTGGTGTAGTTTTGGTGAGCAACGAGTTTGTGTTTAGTTGCTAGTGTTGAAATGCATTTTAATGCATTTGGATCTCTGTTTTGATGCTCTAAAAATAGGGGATCTTGATCCGGAAGCAAACACATCATTTTTGGAGGCTTCGAAAGGGTGATTTTTGCGTCGGCGAGCGAGGTTTCGCGTATCGGTGACTGGAAATGGATTTTCCAGCTTTGTAACGATTTGAGCGTGGTCTTGGGAGCTTGGTGTAAGTTTGAAACACTTAGCTAAGCTCAAGAGTAAGTGATTCGAAAGCCTTTCTCGGAATGTGCTATGTTTTTGTTGGAAAATGCACTTGAATTAAATGTGGTTTTAATTACTGTTTTAAAGCATGTTTTGTGCATTGATAATGCTGGTGTTTAATGCCATTTTGTTAAGGATGCACTTGGTAGGTGATCCTTGGATTTATGAGATGTATGCATTTGAGTTTAAGCATGTTTATGCTTGTGAAAATGACATTGCGATTTATGCTTGTAAAACAGTGGAATAATGATGTTAAATGATTATATTAGCAAGTGATGAAAATGGTTTGTGGTTACTTTAATTGGATATAGTTAGCCGGCTATAGGATTGGGTGCACCGTGAATAAATGCCTTGGATGTCGAGGGGTTGTGATTGTACCATATACTCCATCCAAGTACCCTAACGATTGAGGCTAAGATCACAACGATGGATGGTTTAATTCCGTGTGTAGATCTTGTGGTTTGTGTCCCGTACTCTCGTTAGTGGAATTATACAACTACTGATGGGTGGTGTTGAGGGGTTTTGATTGTACCGTTAAACTCCACCACGAGTGTCACAATGGTTGATGGTCTAATCCCGTGTGTGAGCCTTGTGTAGTCCGATAGTGTGTATGAAGCGTGTGGGACAACGCTTATACCCCGCATATCCGATTGTGTCAAATGTGTTGGTCTTGATATGGTTGAGAATTGATCACTTGCGAGCCAATATAATGTTATTGATTAATAATTTAAGCATGTGATGCTTGATTTAAGCATGAGCAAAGGATTTTTGCTGTTATTTTAATGATGCTATAAGCATGTGGTTTAAAAAGTGCATTGATGCTTTAAAGAGCATGTTTAAAAGAAAGGCATGAGTTGACGAATGATGATATTTCAGTTTTGTAAAATGCATTGATGAATGTTTGGTTTTAGCGATCCTCACTAAGCTTTATGCTTACGCTCATTTGTTTCATCAATGCAGAGAATTAGGCATCTGAGGCAGCAAGAAAGCAAGTGGATCCCAAGTAGCTTTGACTAAGCAATGTATGTGGTTTTACCTTAGTGTAATAAGAGGCAATGGGAGGGATTTCAACTCTTAGTTATATTTGGTGATGTTAAACACCTTGAGCATGTTTGGTTTGCTTATTCGGATTTGTAAATGGCCTTTGAGTGTTGGTTTGAGCTTGAATATGGTTTTTAGCCTTTTTGTTATTTTGACATCTAGGAAGCATGCTTATAGTCCTATAACTTGCAAGAATGATGCTATGATATAGCTTGTGCTTCGTATGGGTGGTCCTTGATGTTTATCCATGTTGTATGTGTGTTGAGACAAGTGTCAGAATGGTTTCAGAGATGGAAACTTATTTAAAACCAGCAATTTGGAAAGTTACAGGCCCAAGCATTTCAGAACGCCCTTATCCGTTTCGGAACGGAGGCCTATAATGACCATGGTGTCTCGGAACAGGAAGGCACGTTTCGGAACATTTCGCCATTGTGAACCAATGTATCGAAACATGTTTCTTGAGGTTTCGGAACGCCCCCGTATATCGAAATGGTCATTCTGGTTTCGAAATGGCCATTTCGATACAGGGTTCTTTGTTCCGAAATACTTGACCATTGGATGCTGAATTTGATTTGTTTCGAGTTCCTGTTTCTTAAGTTTTGGTTCATGTTTCTTACTTTAGAATCTGGATAGTCCTTGTAATTCCTAAAATTTACAAATTAGTCCCTAAAAGTCAAATGAATGCAATTGAACCCCTAATTGATCTCTGATTGCCGTGCCATTTTCGCCTAATCACTTTGCTAATCATATAGGATAATAATATGCATCTAGAAAAGTTAAAAGGAAAAAAAGGGTCGTTAATCGGGGTTGACTCTTACGAGTTGACTTTGGTTTTTCCCGTGCAATCTTTTTAGTTCGGTCGGCGTCTAGGCCGGACTAAGGGGGTTACATCTACAACAGAGGAAGGTTAATTGTACTGGAGCAACTCCTTTAGAAATTCAACACTAGCTCCCATCACTATGTTATCCACTAAGCCAATTTGATTAGTAAAAAACTTAACCAATTTAACTAACATAGTATCAAGAGTTCGGAACTCTTGCCCCTATCATCTTTAATAAGCCGAATAGTATTCTTTTTCTTATTGGAAACTACTGTTGAATGAAAAAACCTCGTGATTTGGTCTCCTTCTTGAAGTCATCTCACCTTTGCCTTTTGCTTGTAAAACAAAGCTTCAGTAATTTCCAAATCAACTAACTCAATTGTAATCTTCTCTCAGCTTCCATGTCACATTCTGCCCCTAAGGTAAGATTACACAATTATAGTGTATTCAATTGATTTTATCCATAACTTGGCTGGAAATGTCAGCAAAATGCCTTTTGTTCAAGTCCTTTAAACAAGGCTTAAGTCTCTCCAGTTTGGAAAACATAATTTGCATAAGATCAGGATTTCCTCGAATCGGCTCAGACCAAGAAGCTTGAGCAGTGTCCTTAAACCTAGGATGAAGAGACCAAAAGTTAAAATACTTGAATGGTTTCGACCTATTTTTGGGAGCTTCCTTAGACAACCCGACAATGGCTGGACTATGATCAGAAACTCCTAGTGTAAGGAATTCCACATGGGAACCAGGCAGAGAAGTTAGCCAATAAGCATTAACCAACACTCTGTCTAGATTTCTGGTTATGAAATTCTCTCCCTGCTTGTTAGACCAAGTGAACAATGGCCCCAAATATGAATAATCAACTAGTTCAGCAGCACCCATACAACTAACCAAATCATCCATATATGTTGTACTGTAATTAGAGTTAGAACTCTCCCCTGGAAATGCTGTGACATTGAAGTCACCACCAACAATCCAATGAAAAGAACTAGTAAGGCTTTCAGCATTGTAAATTTGTTGCCATAGACTCCTTCTTTCAGCACTGTTATTACTGCTATAATTTGCAATAATTACAATTTTAAACCCATCCAAATTGCCCTTAATGGTAATAGACTGGTCTGCATAAATTAAAACAGAAAAATCTTCCACAAAATTCAGATCCTTCCATTACTGATAGCATTGTAGTTAGAGCAATAGTTTCATTCATTTGCAAATTTAGAAACAATTTCCATAGCACTATGCTCACGTACTTGAGTCTCAAATAGACAAATAATATCCATATTTAATTTTACAGCTCTACTAAAAACTTTACTTTGTTTATTTGGCTGATTGAAGCCCCTAATATTCCAAAAACATATGGTCAGGAAGTACCAGACACTCAACCAACAACCTGGCCAACCAGGGCATTAGTGCTAGACCCCTTTCAACTTATCAATAGAATCCTTCTTCTTAGTCTTCATTTCTTGCAAAAGATTGGCTACACCCATTACATCAGTCCTAGGCTTACGAGTCATACCTTCAGCGACAGACTCAGTTTCCAAACCATTAAGAGTATCAAACTTGGTTTTTGAGCATGCAAACCCTCATCGATTCTTCTGCTCCTTCCCTTTGTCTTTCTTTTGAGCAGAATCTTGTAAGGAAGAAAACTCTTCTGAAATAGCTAATTCAGCCACTGAGTTAGTGTTGCGCGTAATAAGTGCTTCGCAATTAGTGCAAGTGTACACATCGCAAGTTATAGTATAGAAAGATATTGTTTCCATAGGGATTGGTGCTACTTTAGGAATTTAACTTCTCACACTATAAAGTAAAAACACAAGTAGGTGATTATAGGAATTCTAATTAATAACTAAACTAAGAGCAATAAAATAAAAGAAGATGTAATCAAATGAGAGAGAATAGGCCAGATTATCATGAATTTGAGGAGTGATAGTCAGATGGGTGGTCTTGGTAAATGAGTGCAACGTCAACTCAATTCCTGCGACAATTGATTCTAATCGGGTTGCCAGGGCAACTGGTATAGCTATGCCGGGGCAACTAGTATAACAATATCGAGGAAAGGATTGCCAGGGCAACCACTTGGGCAACTAAGCGGTAAACTTCAAGGTTCGACGAAGCGTTCTTCAATGATTCCTTCTTATCCCTAAGTCAAAATGCTAGTTGATTATGAAAGCCTTGATAATACCTCCCAGCGTGAACCAAGGGTGAGCAACAACTAATCTTGTGCTCCTCTTAACCGTTGAAATTTGTAACTTATTCCTAAGCCGAATTAGTTTTCATCGGATTGGACAAAAACCATACTCATTCGTTTCTTGAATCTAACTCTTCCGATATTAGATAAATAGATGAAATCACGAGATCCTCTCTCAATTCACTCACAAACAAGAATTAAAAACCAAGAATGAACAAACCTTTAATAAAAATTGCAAACTCTATTACCTAAACAAAATCCAACTGTTTCTTACAACCACAAAACACAATAACCTTAACCAACTAGATTTAGTTCATGGCTAAGTTCCAAAGAAACACAAAATAAAATCTCCCTAACATGAACCCTAACGAAAACAAGAAGAAAAGATGATGAAGATGATGACACCCTCTCTTGCTTCTTCTCCTCAATCGAACATACCCTCTCTTAGGCGGCTTGGCTTCTTATTTATAGGGGATGGCTAGGTCAAAGTCTATCTTGAGGAGGAAGTTAACTTGGATTAAAATTGAATAAAAGAAACATTAATTTTCTTGAGATTTTTATCCAACTAAAAATCCTCATATTTTCTTGGGATTTATTTCTCTTGACCTCTTCTCGAACCTCCAATATTCTTTCTTCATGCCACATAGCAAAACTAGACCAACTTTTTATGCTCGTCAATTCAGCTACCACTTTGTCTTGTTTAAGCTTGTTCACGGTTGCCACAGTAACTTGGTACGACATTGCCTTCCTATCGATGATTGTCATGGCAACCGGGTGGCATTGCCTTCTAGTTGATGATTGCCATGGCAACTTAGTGCAAAATCTCTTTCTTGTCGATGATTGTCGTGGCAGCTGTCCTGGAAACTACTCCTACACACATAAAAATAACTCCCGACATCATCTTTTTCCATAAAAACTAAGTAGAATATCAAGTCAAACCCGACCACCAAGGAAACAATGCAAATATGCATGAATGGCTAATTATGAGTAAAATGGTTATAAAAATAGAACTTTTAAACACTTAACACACCCCAAAACTCGAACTCTTGCTTTTCCTCAAGCAATGCAAACTAATAATTACATGCCAAGACTTTAATCATCAAAGACATGCTTCAAACTTGAATTCAAACCTTAGAACCCTGGCACAAAGTATGATCACCTTTTGGATTTTTCGAATAACATAAAAATACTCAGAACCACACAATAATGCTCGTGACAATGTGTGTGTGTAGTTGTGTACAAGTTGATTTTCAAGATTCCATGTGAACATTAGGCTTTTATCTATTTAATTATCGGGGTGTTTCTTTTTACTTTCACTAGAGCTAATTTCGGGCACCTCTAGCGATTCTTTTAAGTGCATTAACTACTAGAGCTAGTTTCGGGCACCTCTAGCCAGAAATTAACTTCTTTCTAATTTTTAATTTACCCAAAATTATAAGCAACCTATGTTCATTAAGTTTCTATCAATCAACAAGTCACAAATGTGTAATTTTTTTTAGCATTATAGTGAGTTTCTAGGTTCTTTTCATGCAATCCTAAAATTTAAAGGATTTTTTCAATTAAGTGCAGTGGCAAGTTTTCATCATCGGTTATTCAACAAGTCTTAAGCAATTAAATCCAATTAAAGTCATGTCAGGCAATCTATGCAACCTATATGCTATCACTAAAGATGAGTGCAACTAAATATGAAGGCTAATCTAGAAACAATTCCCTCCAAACTCGAGTGAGGCATTATCCTCAATGCATGCAAAAATAAAGAAAAGAAGAGAAAAATGCAAAAATTAAAAAGATGAAAAACGATGACTTACTCTAAGAGCTCATCATCGCTAATGATGAGTTTCTAGTGAGCGGTTTTCTTTAGTCGTTTGCTTGAGTGCTGTGGTTGCTTTCTAGTTGCTGGTGGTGGAGTCGGTTCCCGTATAGGGGCTATTTCTTCGCTCTCGTCCTCCATCTCTTCAATTTCCTCGGTGGTGGAGGCCTTATGTTTGGATTTGGAGGACGTGGCTAGAGGTGATTTCATGTGTGCTGCCGAGGACTCGTCTGAATCTGGAAAACTGGATAGGGTTTTAGTGCGTGATTGTTTAATTATTGGAGTTTTACCTTTATCCTTGGCAGTGGTTGCCGCGACATCGTCTTTCTTGGTTGCCGGAGTATCTTCAGTGTCTGTTGTCATTGCATCTGCTAAGGTAGGTGTCGGGGTAGTTTTCGGGGTATACTCTGTTGTGGTTCTTGATGTGTAAAAACAAAGAAAACTACTAGAGCCTAAAAAGAAAACAACCAATAGTAAATATAACTATCCTAAAATAACCGGAAATAAAAAATGAAATAAAAACTAACTTAAGTTCAAAATTAAAAACAAAAATAAAAATACTGGAGGAGAGCATGATCATGCATCTCCTAAAATGACCACTTCCTTGTTACGCTCTATATGGGCACCGTTGTAGTGCTTCAATCATTGTTCGTTAACTTTGAATTCATGTTCGTCAGTGGTGGACTTGATTATCATAGCACCATGAGAGAACATCTTGACTACTTCAAATGGTCCAGACCATCTTGATCTCAATTTTCCCGGAAACAATTTTAACCGAGAATTAAATAGAATGACTAGTTGCCCGGGCATGAATTGTCGCAACAACAACTTCTTGTCATGCCAACGCTTTGTTTTCTCCTTGTAGATCCTTGCATTGTCGTAATCTAAGGCACAAAATTGTTCTATTCCACCGGTAAATGGAAAGTCTTGCCATAGACAAATCGGAAGGGGGACATACCTAGAGGTGTTTTGAATGCAGTGCAATATGCCCAAAGTGCATCATCAAGTCTCAATGACCAATCTTTCCTAGAGGGATTTACAACTTTTTCAAGTATACCCTTTAATTCTCGGTTGGAAATTTTTGCTTGCCCGTTGGTTTGTGTGTGATACGTCGTAGCAACATTATGGGTTATGCAAAAGCGTTGCAACATCTTGGCAATGATTTTGTTGTCGAAGTGCTTGCCTTCATCACTAATGATTGCCTTCGGCATTTCGAACTGTGTAAATATATTCTTCTATAGAAATCTTTGCACGATTTTTGAGTCATTTCTAGGAGTTGCCATTGCTTCTACCCATTTAGACACATAGTCGACGACAAGTAAGATGTAGAGGTTTCCATATGACGATGGGAAAGGTCCTATGAAGTCGATCCCCTACACATCGAACAACTCCGCTTCAAGGATGTTTTGCAGTGGCATCTCGTGTCATCTAGAGATATTCCCCGTTCGTTGACAACGACCACACTGTTTGTAAAATTCGTGGGAATCCTTGTAGAGCGTAGGCCAATACAAGCCGGATTGTAAGACTTTGGCCGCGGTACGAGTGCCTCCAAAATGACCTCCGTATGGTGAATCATAGCATTGCCTGAGCACGTTTTGCTATTCTTCCTCGGGAACACATCTTCTTATAACCTGATCTGCATATTGTTTAAATAAAAGAGGCTTGTCTCAATAATAATGCTTAGCATCATGTTGAAACCGTTTCGTTCCTTGGTGAGTAAGACTATAAGGTAAAATACCACTAACAAGAAAATTAACTAAATCTGCATACTAGGGTATTGCTGGGGCATCGGTTCTTGTTGCGACATGTGCTACTTGAGTTGTCGCGGCATGCGCTACTGGGGTTGTCGTGGCATGTAACACCCCGATAAATATAGTGTATATTCTTAAAAAAAGAAATAAGGAAGATGAGGGTTGTGGGAATCGAACTCACAACCTCTGCATGTTTAGCCAGATGCCCAGCCAATTGAGCTAATAAAGCTCTTAGCTTTATGTTTCCTATAATTTATTTTAAATAAATGTTTTTTTTTCCTTTTGAAACTAAATAAGTTCGATCTGACTATTTAGCTACCGATAAGGACCACCCAATTGAATATGTTATTGGAGAGAAAATATCTAGCCTTCCATAACTGTCCATCTACCCATATCGTCACCGTCGCTGATCTCGGCCACCGCTTGCCAGTGTCAAGCACCGCCGTCGCCTCCATGTTCACCGTTGTGCCCTGAATCAAACCTCGACCACCACGCGCAGAACTGACGCTTCGTCTGCCGTAGAGATATATTCGAAGATTTGACGGAACCCTCCATCTCGCCTCTGATTTTTTAGATTTCTGGCCGCCTCGACCGTCTTTTCGTCGTGCCGTTACTGACATCGTCATCTCCGTGCCATGGCGAGCGAAACCCAAACGGGCAACCGGTCGATCAACGTCGATAAAGGTCTCATTGAAGTAACGTGTATCTTGGCCGTTCTGTTTTAGTTTGGGTAAGTTCGGTAAGGTTTCGATATAAATCTGGGTTTATAGTGATGATTCATGGGTTTGTTGTCAAGTTCTGCTTATTTCGGTGACGTTACGGCCATTTTCGGCCGCACGTGGGTTTCACGCGCCGCTTAGAGCAATTTCCGGCTGCCCTGGACGGTGGTCGTTGAACCGACCGGCTCAGACTCGACCTGAACCGTAGACTGAGTCACCCGAACCGGTCTAGACCAAACCGACCTAAGCCCATTAATAAACCAAAGCCCGAACCCAACCCGTTTGACCCGTACCCGACTCGTTAACCCGTTGACTAAGTCACATGCCTGATTCAACTTAGTGAGTCAACTCACCCGAGTTAACTCAGCCAAGTCAACCTAATTGACTAGTGACATCAGCGTTGACCTGACCTTGGTGTCAGCGTTGACTTTGATCGCTGACGTCAGCATGATGTCAACATTGACTTTGACCCGAAAAGTCAAATTTTCTGAAAAGTCATATTGGATATTTTTCGACGTTCTGAGTCCGTTTTTGAAGCACGTTTTGCAAAACTCTGACCCGAAAGCCTCTGAATCTTACTTTGAATCCGAGAGTGCATGAGTTAAATATTCAGTATAAGAGCAATGCAAATGAGGACTAATTAAGGGTATTGTTTTATTGAAGGTATCCATGTACCTCCGTATCCGAAATGTTATGGGACATCGAATTCGGGTTCATGTGCAATCGAATGGGGTATCATGAATCGACCGATGTAGCTTGGAGTTAAGGTAATACTTTCTACCACTTGTATGTTTTATGAACATGTTTGTATTCGGTTGTAGCATGCATGCTTACGATGAAGTATATTGTTAATCTACCTAGGTCAAATCAAATACAAAAAATAAGTATGAAAATTCGGATAAGTATGACTCATTCGATTCAAAAAATGAATAAATCGAAAAGATCTGGAGTTCTATAATTATTTTGAATAAGATTTGATTGATGCGAGTAAGGAATTGATGATCGATGAGTGATCCAAGTTCAATGGTTAGTCGGTAAAATAGTGCACTTCGAAACATCCAATTCAGACTATTTCTTGATTAAAGGTCTAATGCTCAGAATGTTTGGTTGTGAAGTGACAAAGACGCCTTGATGTATAAGAAAGACAAAAAAAGTACCTCTGTTAATGGAAGCGATCTAGAAATCTTCACTAGATCTAGTAACACAATCGATTCATCTAAAAACCTCGGTTTTGCTCCAGCCGTTATGTTAACAAAGCCTAAACCTTCAAAATTGTAAAGTGCTAAGATCTTCTCGAGTTTTGAATAAATCTCTAAAGATAAGACTACGAAAAATTATTCGCATGTCTACATTAATCTAAGTGGCATAAAAGTTGAATTGATCTAAAATGACAAAAAAGATTGAAAATGCTGAAAAGGTTGAACTAGTCGGAATGTGTATAATGACCAAAAGGATGGAAATACCCTCGGGAACTAGATGCCGAATTAACCATAATGATGGATGTACCCTCGAGACTCGAATCAAATGAATATTTAGAAGGATTCGAAAGGCTTAGGATAATTGAAATAAAAACCTTTGAACACTGAAATGACTGAAAATACCTCTAAGACTCGTGTTTGCTGACCGTTTGATATATATGTGAATTCGAATGAATACTATAGTTAATGGTAAGAGTAATCTGTTTAATGGTATGTTCGATACTATGGTTTGAGTTCAGGTGTATTGCCCATGTTCGAATACTTGGTAAATATCGCAGTATTAAGATCCGAAAGTTCGACTGAATTTGGAAACCCGATAAACCGTGGAGATCTTCATTTATGCAGTTTACCAATTTGTCCTTAGTATGTGGAATTACCGAATCACCCCTGATAGTCAAATGACCAAAATGCCCTCGTTGGCCAAAATGACCGGAATAACCCTAAATGTATCCGATATCATGAAAGATCTTGATTTAGAAAATCCTGAATTCTTGGTTGGAAACCTGATGAGAAAATGGAATTCCTGAGTCTCCGTTTATGCCTTCTTGGTGTAAATTACCAAAATGTCCATGTATAACAAAATGACCATAATGCCCTTGTAGGCTTAAATGACTGAATCACTCATGATATATCTGAACTCTCAAAGATCTTGATGTATCAACTCCTGAATATTTGGTTTGAACCGTTAGTACGAACCCTTTTTAATAGGGATCTCGTTTTTGAAATTTGTCCAAATTGTCAAAAGTTCAATATGTCCCTTTCCGTAAATACCAAGTATCTTCAAGAAATAAATTGTTCCATCTAGTGTGTTCCATGTGTGTTGCACGTATGTTTTTACCTACTGTTTTACATGTTTTATCATACTGATCATGTGCACATGACTGATATGCAGTTTTCGCATGAACATGACATGTTTCAGAATTTAAGCATGATTGTATTGTATATTTGATATAGATTTTATTACCCAATATGACAAACATGCTATGTGGATAATGTACTACTGAAAATACTACTAATGATTAATGAACTACTAATGATCTGATTCCCTGGGGTACTTTTGGATATGATATGAAGTTACCGACGGCTCAGCCGTGATCCAGCTGGTAAGTCTACCAATTTTCGGTTCATATGCTTCGTCTAGGTCTCCCCATTTTCGATTCCTATGCTTCGGCTAGGTCTACCCGTTTTGGTTCCTATGCTTCGTCTAGGTCTACCCGTTTTGGTTCCTATGCTTCGTCTAGGTCCGCCTGTTTCAGTTCCTATGTTTCGACTAGGTCCGCTCATTTTCAATTCCTATGCTTCGGCTAGGGCCGCCCGTATTCTAAGGTATTTCCTTAGGATGGTACCCACGCCTAAGGGGCTCGGGTTAATGCATGTACATGATACCGCACTGGGAAAACTATATACTGGAGTATGGTTTGAGGGTAGATAAAGAATTAAAATGAACTTTATTGCTACTTGAAGCAAATGTTTTTGAAATAAAAAAGTCTATTGTATTGTTACATTTCATGCATTAACGTTGCATTCTTGGAACACACTAGACACTAAACTCATTGACTCCACCTCCGTATGTTATCATCCTATATTATTCTTGTCTAATTCTCGATGCTTGAATAAAGAACAAATATCGTTATTCTCGAGTATAATGCTACCTTGAAATAGTAGAACAGAAATGAATTAGATTGTTACAACATGGAACATCATGAAAATGTTATGCCTGCCATATATTTGCATGAGCTTATAACATCTTTTGGTAGTTATGTATTACAGAGCTTTTCCAAGCTCACGTTGTTTTTACCATCACATGTTAAAAGAATATATCTTGTTATAATGTTTGACATCAGTGTTTGGAGTTCTCTCGGTGTCGCTTTGGAGTATGGTATTGTACAGTTAGTGGGCATGTATGTCATGTATTGTTTTATGATAGTTTTTGTAAAACACTTTCTGAAATTTTTGTTATATGTTTAAATGATTTCCTGAAGTGGTATTTTAAACATAAGTTAATTTTACAGTTTAATAAGTGTTTTAAGGAAAATATTTTTTACGCGTACTTTTTTCTGTGGGTTGCCCTTGTAACCCTAATGTGACTTCCTAAGATCTGTGGTAATGCATAGGCGGGTCTAGGGGGTTACACGACATGCGCGACGAGAGTTGCCGAGGCATGAGTTGCCGTAGAATCAGGACTTGCCAAGGTTTGCAGACTGGAATTGTCGAGGCAACTATCATTTGCTCATCTAGAAATGTATCACATATCTCCATCTCTGTTTCCTCTTCTCCATTGTGTTCCAAGTGTGACAAGTGATCGGCAACCTGATTCTCTATCTCTTTCGTGTCTTTAATCTCAATGCAAAACTCTTGTAATAGTAATATCCAATGAATCAAACGAGGTTTGGCATCTTTTTTAGAAAAAAAGGTACTTAATTTCTGAGTGGTCAGTATGAACTATTAACTTGGTCCCGTTCAAGTAGGGGCGAAATTTGTCAAAGGCAAAAACAACAGCTAGTAGCTCTTTTTTCGTCATGGTGTAATTCAATTGGGCATCATTAAGAGTTTTACTAGCGTAGTAAATAACATCAAAAATTTTACATGTTCGTTGGCCTATGTAGGGCGTGTAGGTGTTCCCTTTTTGTAAGAGCGCAACTGCACACTCCTGTCAAGTTATAGTATATAAGATGTTGAATCATACGAGGATTGGAATAGTTTCTTCGAGTGTGTATCTGCACAAGAAATTTAAATGCACAATTAATTTCAGGTTTGGTTAAAGGAATAAAACTAAAAACACAATTAATTAAAGTAGGGGAGATTAGAGTGATAGAATGGGCCAGGTAATTGCTGCTCAGTAGTGTGTAGACTGCATTCCATAGGTTAAGGTTGGATTGCGCTGCCACGATATGTTGCCTCAGTGGGTATGGCGGGCGGCAAACTACGACCCTGTCACGCGGTCGCAGCAGGTCACAGCCACTACATGGGTGTGTACTGTCTCGACAGGTGGAATGGAAAGTCGTCCTGGCGGCAAGTCTGGCAGATACTCCAAGTCCGGCAGGATAGTCGATAGTGATCCCTCCTATTTCTAGGTTAGGATGCTCGAGATTGCTAACTTGAGGACTAGTGTGGAACCAAGTCAGTCAACTCGGTTAGTGATCCCTTTTAGCCCTTGAAACTTGTGGACTAGTGTGGAACCAAGTTAGTCACGCCTCCTGTTGCGACCGTACTTAACCCTTTCGTGAGCCTTGCACTTTTATGTCGACAAACATATTCTCTCAAATGACTGGTGTGGAAAGATTGAAAGAATGAAGAACAATGGATTAAGTAAACTCGGAATATTTTATTGCAAAACAACTTAACCTAATACAATCGTTTCTCACAACTACTTTACAAGCAAAAACCTAAACCCTAAGGAGTTTTAGAACATAGCCGACTCCCTCTCTCTATCTCTCTCTCAATCGATCTCTCTATCTATGTCTCAGTGCTTGATTTGCTAAATACATGAGGTTTATATAGGCAAAGATCTAGTCTAAGTCCTTCTTGGAGTAGAAGTCCTTCTTGGAGTAGAAATCCTTCTTGGAGCAGAAATCCTTGTTCAACAAGTAAAGATATGTTACTTTACTTATTGATCCTTGATAATCTCTATGCTCTGCTCCAGGCCTCAGAAAAATGAAAGATTGGGCTCAATGGATTCAGAAAAATGTCCTCTATCAAACGAGACCCATCTTGACTATGTCGGCGTATTACCATCTGGGCAGCATTCTTCAGCGGCAGCGTCTTTGGCGGCAATTGGAACTGCTTCAGTACAACTCCTTTTGCTCCCTTCTTTCATGTCCTCTCTTCCTCTGATCAGCAACCATCACCTGAAATAGAAAACTAACTAAAACAATACCTTTTCTCTACCAAATATAAGATATTCAATAAAAGCGTGGTAAAAGAAAAAAAATATTGTTATAATGCATGAAATGTAGCTAATTATGCCCAACTAAGCCTAAGAACGACAATAATGAGGGTAGGAATGTGCATAAAATATAAAACTTCTGGACACTCTACAACCTAAAACTGCTTCTACCGCGAAGTCACTTGCATCACATATGATCTCGAAAGGTAAAGTCCAATCGGGTGGGACGATAATGGGTGCCGAGGAAAGTTTCTCTTTGAGAGTTTTGAATGCTTTGGGTGCAAGAATCTTCAAAATTGAAGAAGGCCTTATCATGTTCTAGCAAGTTACATAAGGGTTTAGTAATTTTAGAAAAAAAATATGTATAAACGTTTTGTAAAAACCTACATGTCCGAGGAAACTTCGGATTCCCTTGACTGAATTTGGTGGAGGTAATTTTTCGATCACTTCCACCTTGGCTCTATCGACTTCGATGCCTTTGGATGAAATCTTGTAGTCGAGCACAATCCCTTCATCAACCATAAAATGGCACTTCTCCCAATTAAGTACTAGATCAGATTTTTCACATCTCGTTAGCACCTTCTCCAAGTTGCCGAGGCAATTGTTGAAATCATTCCCAAACACCGAGAAATCGTCCATGAAGATCTTAGGGTAATCTTCAACCATGTTAGAAAAAATTGTCACCATGCATCTTTAGAAGGTTGTTGGGGATTGCATAATCTGAACGGAATCCTTTGGGAGGCATAAGTGTCGTACGAGCATGTGAAAGTGGTCTTTTTGTAATCAACCAGTGCTATGGAAATCTGGTTATAACCCGAGTGACCATCAATAAAACAATAAAAGGGTTTATCTACAAGATGATCAAGCATTTGATCAATAAAGGGTAAAGGAAAGTGATCTTTCATAGTAGCTTTATTCAACTTATGGTAATCCATGCAAACCCTCCAACCGATCACAGTCCTGGTTGGAATAAGTTCATTGTTTTCATTACTTACCACAGTTCTACCTCCCCTTTTCAGTACACATTGTACCAGACTTACCCATGTACTGTCGGAGATAGGATAGATGATACTAGCATCAAGCCACTTCATGATTTCTTTCGTCACGACTTCTTTTATAGCGGGGTTAAGGATCAACCCAAAAGGATTTTGTGCATACATATCGCAGGGCTAATTCCCTTCAAGTCGGCAATTGTCCACCCTATTGCCTTTTTGTGCAGCATCAACATGTCAATCAATCTCTTTTCATGTTCAGGCTACAACTTAGAAGAAATAATTATGGGCAAAGTGTTTTTGGTTCCCAAATAAGCACACTTTAATTGCCCTGGCAATGGTTTCAACTCCAGAACGGGAGGTTGTTCAATAGATGGTTTTTCGAGTTTACCTTCCTTACCTGAGAAGTCCAATGGTTCGAAATATGTACATGGTCGACTTGTTATCCAGTTTTCCACTTCTTTCTCTTCGTCGATCGGTTCTTCAACTTCTTCATGCTCTTCTGGTTTGACAATTAAATTGTTGAGGCAACTTTCTTCCACGTCAAATTTGAACTCGGTCGTGGCTTGGATGACTTGACATTCCTCTGAATCATCGGCCTGCTTGAGGGTTTGGAACACATTTAGTTTGACTTGTTGATCATTTACCCTCATCGTGAGTTCTCATCTTTCGAAATCGATCAAGTTCCTTCCCATTGCTAGGAATGGTCTCCCAAGGATAATAGGTGCGCTCTCATCTACTTCACAATCCAAAACAATAAAGTTAACGGGAAATATAATTTTATCAACTCTTACCAGTATATCCTCGTATCAACAAGTTGTAGCATCACAATTGTTGGTCTCGCCTTCCCAATTCCCAAATTTTCGAAAATCGATTTGGGCATTAAGTTTATGCTTGCTCCAAGATCGCACAACACCTTCCCGACATAGTGATTTCCAATTGCACATGGTATTGTAAAACATGCGGGATCTTTTAGCTTATGTGGCATTTGATTATTCAACATGGCCATGCATCCTTCCGTCACAACAATTGTTTCAAATTCTTCTAGCCTAGTCCTCTTAGAGACTATGTCTTTAAGGAACTTGGCATAATTCGAAATTTGCTCAATTGCTTCAACCAATGGCAAGTTGATGTGAACTTGCTTTAAGATGTCGAGGAACTTCTTGAATTGGTACTCTTGCATTTGTCACTTCAACCTCTGTGGGAATGGGGGAGGAAGTCGAATGTCCTTAATCCTCTCATTGGTTTGGAACTTGATGGATGGCATTGCCGAGACATCAGGACTTGCCGCGACATGAGCAATTGGTGTTGTCGGGGATTCTATGCTTGTGGTTGCCGAGGCATTAGGACTTGCCTAGGCAATTTCCGACTCACCAATTTTTCCAGGGGCTTGATTGCTGGACTCATCCTCTTGTATATGGGTTTTCTCCTTTGGTTGAGTGTTCTACATTGAATGGGTTTGAGCTTCTTTAAATTGTCGGCCACTCCAAGTGGTGATTGCCTTGCACTACTCATGGTCAGTTCCCCTTGCGACCTCAGTATCGCTGGGCAAACCACCTTGTGGTCTTGTATTCAGATTTTGGGCAAATTGCCCAACTTGAGTCTCCAATGACTTCAAGGCTGCCTCTTGATTCTGCAATCTCATCTCGGTCATGTTAATAAAAGCATCAGTCATTTTCATGAAATTACTATTTTTATCCATATAAGATTCAATTTTTAACATGAAAGCATTAAGGGAGTTTTCCAAAGAACTAGATTAGTTCGATTGTTGCTACGGCATCGATTTTTTAGGCATGTTCTGTTGTAATCTCATTGCTGGAGCCTTCTCTAGTTAAGGGCATTGTTGGGATTTCTCCATGAGAAATTCATATGCTTCTTCTAGGACGAATTGTAAGTGTTGGACATCACGTTGTTGTTCCAATTGTAGTTTCCAACATAAACACTGGACTCTGGGTTATGTGGACACTCAGAAGAATCATGGTTACCATTACATAAATCACAAATGGAACCTACTACCTTGACCTCTTGTGTGTTTCTTGGTCGTTGCATGTTCTTAACCAAATTGGTTAAGGTAGCCAATTGTGTAAGAATGGAATCTGATGACTCAAGCTCATTTATCGTGGCATGGTGTCTGACTCCTCTTTTTCTAGCTTTCGGGAATTGATAGTCATTTTTAGCAAGCATGTTCAAAATCTCCATTGCCTCTTCTAGTGTCTTGTCTAGGAGTCTGTCGTTTGCTGAGGCATCCAGCATCATCCTTGTTGGAGTGTTTACCGCATTGTAAAACATCGTCACTTGTGTCCACACAGGGAATCAGTGTTGGGGACATTTGTGTAACAATTCTCTGTATCGCTCCCAAGCCTCGTACATAGATTCATCATCTATCTGCCGAACAGAAGTGATTTCGTTATGTAACTTATCAATCATATTTGTAGGATTAAATCGAGTAAGGAAATCACAATATAAGTCAGTCCAAGATCCTATTGATCCGAATGGAATACTATTCAACCAAATTTTCAGCCTATCCCTCAGTGAATAGGGGAATAATTTTAGCCTCAAAATATCCTCATGGGTTCCTTGTAGCTTGAATGAATTGCAAATCTCTAGGAAATATTTGAGATATTGTCTGGCATCTTCAGTCGCTGATCCGCCAAATTGACCAATTGTATTGATCATATTGAACATGATTGGCTTTAATTCGAAGTGAACAACTTCAATTTCAAGTGTGACAACTCCTAGGTTCAGTCCGTTGAGATCTTCCTCTAAATAATCTCGGACGGTTAGGTTCCGTGCGAGGATCACTCCATCTCCTGTTGTGGCATTCTAATTGTTGTTGCCATGCACATTTCTGTTTTAGGCAGCAGGTGGGTCAACCATTGCTGCTCTCAGTCTTTGTCTAAGTCTTTGACAGGTACGTTCAATTTCTGGATCAAGGGGATAGTCTGGAGCTGTTGGATTTGCCCTGGTCATACACCAATGCAAAACCAAATCTTGTTAACCCTTTGAAACTGAACAATAAAAGTAAAAAGAAATAAAAGTGCAAGAAAATAAAAACAAAGTCGCTATTGCCAATCCCAAGCAACAACGCCAAAAACTTGTTGCACGTAATAAGTGCTTCGCAATTGGTGCAAGTGTACACGTCACAAGTTATAGTATAGAAAGATATCGTCTCCACAAGGATTGGTGCTACTTCAGGAATTTAACTTCTCGCACTGTAAAAGTAAAAACACAAGTAGGTGATTATAGGAGTTCTAATTAATAGCTAAACTAAGAGCAATAAAATAAAAGAAGATGTAATCAAATATGAGAGAATAGGCCAAATTATCGTGAATTTAAGGAGTGATAGTTGAATGGATCGTCTTGGTAAATGAGTGCAACGGTAACTCAATTGTTGCGGCAATTGATGCCAATCGGGTTGCCAAGGCAACTGGTATAGCTATGTCGGGGCAAGGATTGCTAGGGCAACTAAGCAGCAAACTTCAAGGTTCGACGAAGCGTTCTTCAATAATTTCTTCTTATCCTTAAGTCAAAATACTATTTGATTGTCCAAGCCTTGATAATACCTCCTAGCGTGAACCAAGAGTGAACAACAACCAATCTTGCGCTCCTCTTAGCCGTTGAAATTCGTAACTTATTCCTAAGTCAAATTAGTCTTCATCAGATTGGACAAAAACCATACTCATTCATTTCTTGAATCTAACTCTCCCGATATTAGATAAATAGATGAAATCACGAGATCCTCTCTCAATTCACTCGCAAACAAGAATTAAAAACTAAGAATGAGAAAACCTTGAATAAAAATTGCAAATTCTATTACCTAAACAAAATCCAACCGTTTCTCACAACCACAAAACACAATAACCTTAGCCAACTAGATTTAGTTCATGGCTAGGTTTCAAAGAAACACAAAATAAAATCTCCCTAACATGAACTCTAACAAAAACAAGAATAAAAGATGATGAAGATGTCGACAACCTCTCTTGCTTCTTCTCCCCAATCGAACATACCCCCTCTTGGGCGGCTTGGCTTCTTATTTGTAGGGGATGGCTAGGTCAAAGTCTATCTTGAGGAGGAATTTATATTGAATTTAAATTGAAAAAAAGAAATATTAATTCTCTTGAGACTTTTATCCAACTAAAACTCCTCTTATTTTCTTGGGACTTATTTCTCTTGACCTCTTCTCGAACCTCCAATCTTCTTTCTTCATGCCACATAGCACGACTGGACCAGCTTTTTATGCTCTTCAATTCGACTATCACTTTGCCTTGTTTAAGCTTGTTGACGGTTGTCGCGGTAACTTGGTATAACATTACCTTCCTATCGATGATTGTCGTGGCAACCGGGTGGCACTGCCTTCTAGTTGATGATTGTTGTGGCAACCTGGCGCATCATCTCTTTCTTGTCGATGGTTGTCGTGACAACTGTCCTGGCAACTACTATTGCACACTTAAAAATAACTCTCAGCAACATCTTTTTCCACAAAAACTAAGCAAAATATCAAGTCAAACTCGACCACCAAGGAAACAATGCAAATATGCATGAATGGCTAATTATGCAACTAATATGAGCCCAAGTCTAGCAATTTTATGAGTAAAAAAGGTCATAACAATAGAATTTTTGAACACTTAACATTTAGTATTAGCCCCCTCATCAACTTTAATCAAGTTTGCACACTTAACAAAACCAACAAAAACACCAGGTACAGATTCATATACCCCATTAACCTCATTCATAGAGGTGCAAGTGGCCTTAGTTATTGCATCTAGCTCAACAGAGGTGCTTACATCTCTTACAAGACTATTAATGGCTTCAACCCCACCAGTACCCTTTGGATTGAGTGATGCACTATTGGCCTCAGATGCAGTAGCTAGCTCAACACTTTGAATGTGACACCCCTCGCCCGAGTTAGGAGCGAGGAGTGTCCGGAAACGTATTAATCAAAACATAACAACATAGTGGGCCAATTTAAAATTTTTCTTCTAATCGAAGAAGGTCTAACCGATTAGCAATCATGATAAATCTTCAACATGCAATACCAATGCTGAAATATAATTTCCAATTCTAAGAAATCATTTTGACTCTATATCAATTTCGTGGAAACAAAATTTAACCGATTCATTATACAAACATTTATATTTAAAGTCTTCCACCATATAAGTTATTCTAATCGATTAGTAAGTTATAATTTCTCTAAACTCAATTCGAATGGATCAATTTACAACACATGTAGCTTAATTCCAAATCAATACAATCGTTACTACAATTAACCTGTCAAGAGCATTCGGTTTACTAACTTGGCAATAGATAGATCAAATAGCTAGGCAAACCCAAAAGATCGTGCCATTTCATTCATAATCATATTGTGATCATATTCCAAGAGGCTTTCAAGTTCATAGTCCATATTTACATACATGACATATTTACAACAAAATAATTACCATGCCTCTAACCAAAACACCATGAGATTAATATTTAAAAACTCATGGCATTCAAAAAGGATATCATCCCATACATCAATACACACACCTTAGATAAAGCCTAAGAACGGTCATAATAAAAAGAACTAGGACCACAATGCAAGAACCTAAGCCACCAACAATTAACAAGACATAACCAAAGCATGCCATACTTTCAAGGTCTTCTTCACTTGTATATATTTAGCTCCAAAGGGTTGAGTATTTTTAAACAACAGATCCTGAGTTTTGGGAAAAATAACAAACAAGAGTGGTAAGTACATAGAAGTACTTAGTAAGGTAACACATAATTGTCAATTTTCAAATTTGATTATTAGAAGTTGTTCATTTGCAGAATCCAACATTTCTATCCTTCAATTCATATCTTGCAAGGGTCACTTATACTCAATTTGACTTTAGTAACAAGTGTCAATTATACTCAAATCGATTACTACAAACAAATATTAATCATGCTCAATTCAGCTCATAGCAACAATTATCACAAAGTTCAATTTGATTCATAGCAAAAATTATCTTCATGTTCAATTCGATTCATAGAAAAAATTATCTTCATGTTCAATTCGATTCATAGCAACAATTATCCCAATGCTCAATTTGATTCATAGCAACAATTATCACAAAGCTCAATTTGATTAATAGAAACAATTATAACAAAATTCAATTCGATTCATAGTAATAATTATAATTTATGCTCAAATAGGCCTTGGTACCTAGTTAATTCAAAGGTATTCGAGTCACATAAATCAAGTCGATACATAAAATATCTTAACAAGAAGGTGCATTCTACACCCAAGTAAGTCGGTACACAAAGTACCTATCAAATCGATACTCGTGGTATCTAGTAGGAGGTGAATACATCACCAAAAAAATAATACACTTAGTACCTAACAAGTCGAGCTCTAGACTCTAGGCATGACGTACTAACCAAAAACAACTAGAACCAGGGGCTTATGATTCTTAATTCTGAAATTTACCCACTTCAATTAATTATCAATGATAAGCAATACAAGTAATTGGCACAAACAATTAAATCTTAAATGCATAAGCTTGTCTCAATCGAACAAGAGTATAATTTTAATTCTTTAGTTCATTTAACAAACATGTTAACACATGATTATTCACAATCCAAAAGACAATTATATCATTTCGATATACCAGACTTCAATCTAAACTCAATTGAACACATAACAACAATTATAACATGCAAGACCTTGAATTACATACATAAGTATATGTACTCAAAATTAAGCTCTAAATTCTAGCAACCATATAACAATTTCATAACTCCTCATTACTGGATCAATAAACACCAATTCATGCAAAACAAAATAGAGATTACAAAATACACTACTCAATCCATATCCACAAATTTCAATCAAAATGTCCAATTATTAATTTAAGTTATTCTTCCTTTGTTACCATTACATATGAATTAGTCTAATTTTATGGAAATGACAAGATCAAATAATAGATTGGTTAGAACCTAAGTTCCAACCCTAGGGGAGATTACTTTCACTGTTCTTCCTAGCTGTTTTTGAATTTGGATGCCTTTGAGTGTGTCCCTGTTGGCCTAATGAAGTACCTTCTTCGATTTCCTCTCTTCTTTGCTCTAATCAAACACATATCATACATAAAATATCAATTAACATCCAATTAAATAGAATGATCTTGATTTATTAAACACCAATTACTAAATTTCTAGACTATGTCTTGATTTGGACAGATTGTATATTCTCTAATATTCTACTCATATCTTTCAATCCGTAAGTCTGAATCACGATTATTATATACTATTAGAAAGCTTACATAACTGACTTTACAACTATTTGTGGCTTGCGTTATAATTATTTCCCAATAAAAACAGTTTATTCGATAAAGTTAGGTCAAAACAATGTTTCAAAACTGTCCCTGAAATTAAAAATATGCTTGAGTGGTTCGATTGATCTAAGTTCTATATTGATTCAGCTAAATTCTTTTTATAATGCAACATTTCACATTTCAGTTACATTTCTACACTGGATTCAACCTTAATTAAATTCATCTAAGTCCTCAATTAGACAAAATTTTCAGACTAGTCCCTATAGGCATGTTCTGCATCCGAATCAACCTAATTGACTTATTTTATCTCTAATTCATTGATTTCAATTCCTATAATACTTATTTCAATACCTTTTCAATTATTCTTTTGGATTTTCAGGTTTCAATTTATCCAATTAGGCCTTAGATTTTCAATTTGACTACATTAGTCCTTAAACTTCCAATTTTTCCACTTATGTACTTAATTTCAATCCATGGTCAAAAATTCAGTATTTCATCATTTTTTTCCAATAAATTAACATTTACATCCTTTAGAAAACATAATCTCTGATAACTTATTCCTACTGAAATTTTTCTAATTTCGAATATAAATCTCTTAATTTTGCAATTTCATGTAAACACAATATTAAAGAAATTTTAAGCATTTTCCTATGATTCGACTAACTATTAACTACCTAATTCAGCATCTAATTTATATTTTAACATGATTACAATCTTTATATCACTCTAACCAAATTTTTCTAGCATTATACTCAACTCAAAACACAACGAAAAGATTGATATTTCAAGATCTAAGGTTAGAATTGGATATAACTTAGAGTGGGGAGCTTACCGAGCTTTCTCCTCTAAATTTTCAAGCTTATATCCCATTTCATGTAAGAAGAAAATGAATTTTCTCCATGGTTGATCTCTTTCAATCATTCTTTCTTTCTCTAGTTTCCTTAGCCGGCTAAGAGAGGAAATGAAAGAGATGACTTGTGTCATCCAACTAGGCTTGAGATTTGTCTAGTTTACCCTTCTTAATTAAGCCTTAAACTTGGGATAGTGGAGGGGCATCCAATGGAAGTTGATTAATTAGCATGCAAGCTCAAAATTTATCCCCTCATACGATTTGATCATTTAAATTTTACCCTTTATTTTGCATTTTCTTCAATTAAAGTCGTGATCAATCCAGTTGATCTAATTTTAAAATTTTCAATTTTAATCAACGATTTAGACAATTAATCCATGTTACTATTAGTTTAAGATTTAGGGTGTTACATTGAACCCCTGCAATCTCAAAAGCAGAATTATTGGCCTCAGCTACTAAGCCTAGCTCAACATTAGCATTGTTGGCCTCAAGATTAGCAACTAACTCAACAATATTAATTGCAGAGATTGATTTTCCAGTTTTCACTCTCCATTCAGGAGCCGACACATTAGAATTCGCAACTTGTGTCTCCTTCTTTTCAGCAAATAAAACATTTGTGTGTCTAAAGATTTTACAACCAGAGCAGCAAGGAGGCCTCCAAAGAACCTTAACTTTCACATAAACCAAAGACTTATCCGACATCTTAACAGGAATTGTTCGAGGAATCTTATTTTCAGCAATCATCTCAATACAAATTTTAACAAATTCAAGCCTCTCACGATTTGTCGTGATTGAATCCATATATAAAGGAATTTCTAAAGCACTAGAAATGTAGCTCAAACCCTTACGATTGAACAATTCCAAAGGCATGTTATAAAGCTGCACCCAGATTGACATTTTAGTGAGGTCAAAATCCAACCTTTTATGTTGAATGTGCCATGAACCATTTTTTAAAATCCAGTCCTTGGTCGTGGCATTGGTGTAACACCCCAATTTTGGGCATAGAAGTTTAGGGTCTGAACCGGACCGGTTTGATTTTCGGTTCGAATATAAAAGGAGGTTTTAGGGAAAGCTTAGTTCATAATGCTTTAAAAATATAGAAAAATATCTAAAATCCTCTTTTAATATATATATATATATATATATATATAAGAGTGGTGAAATCAATTTTACAAAATAAGGTTTGGAAATACTACATTTCGGTGTAGTGACTAAAATGCGATTTTTGAAAAGTTTAGTGGTGACTGTTTTGTAAGGATTGAAACTTTGAATCTTTAAGGAGCTAATTTACCCAAGAATGATTTCTCCAGATTTTTCCTTAATTTGGGTGAATTAATTAATGTTTTAATTAATTAAAAGAGAAGAGAAACTACCTTTTGGAAATTCATAACTACCTTTTCCAAGATTTTTCTCATTCCTTTTTCTCTAAAAATTCCATCATCCAAACACTTTTTATCCAGCAACTTTTTCATTGATTTTCACTTCAATTGATGAGATTTCTATCATCAATTAGTTCCTAATCAATCTTGCATCAAATCCTTTTGATTTCCTCATTGGATTTTCAAGGAAATTGGCTCAAATCAAGGAGAAATCACCATTTAGAGGTAAGATTGTTCTTCTCCTCTAAATACTCGATTCTTTATTGAAATTCCCAAGTTGTCAATCCTTAATTTAAGTTTTGTAAATGGTTTTAGTGTTAGAAACTTGATTTTGGCTTAAAACTCAAGATTTGGAAGAAATCTTGAAGAATTTCGTTGTGATTGTTTGGGCTCTATTTTGAGATGATTCTTAAATGTATTTTGGATGTCTAATGATGTGGAGATGAGGTTTTATCAATGCAATCTCGAATAGGTTGTATTTCCTAAGTTTTTGCTTATGAAAATGGTGGTTTTTGAGGTGATCTTAGTGTTCTATTTTAGCTGGAGGTATAAGGACGAGTTTAAGTTTTTTTATGTTAATTGATGTTTAGAAATGGTTATAGAAGTGATGGATCTTGGCTGGGTTAAGTTTTGGAAGAGTTTGGAGGTGATTTCGATTGTGTTTGGTAGCCGAAATGTTGGTTTTAAGTAGAGCAGCGAGTTTAAGTGTGTTGGCTGAAGAGTTCAATGCATGATGATGAATTAATCCTCTGTTGTTATGTGTTTAAAATAAGGGAGACATCTTCAGACACTTTTGGAGTTGATCCGGAGGCGTAATTGGCGTTTCGGCAAGCTAGCGAAACGTAATTGGTGAGTGGAGTTGGGTTTCCAGCTTTGAAACAATTATTTGAAGGTTTTGGGAGCTTAGTTTAAGTCTAAAAAACTTAGCTAAGCTCAAGAGTAAGTTTTCGGAAAAACTCCCTTGGATGAGCCATGAAGTGGTTTGATGCATTGGTTATAATTTACATGTTTAAATTATGTTTTGAATGCATGTTTTAGCATGGTTAATGCTGGTTTTGAAAGCCATGTATTGAAGGATGCTCAAGGTAAGAGATCATTGGTTTGACATATTGTTAATATGGTTTTGATGCATAGTGATGCATGATGATAAATGGCTTGATTAATGCTTTAAAACAATGAATTGTTGATGGTAATGATGTATATTGGCAAGTGATGTAATGGTTTTAAAGTACTTGAATCGAATATAGTTAGCCGGCTATAGGATTGGGTGCACCGTGAATAAAGTCGCCTTGGATGTTGAGGGGTTGTGATTGTACCGTAAACTCCATCCAAGTACTCTAACGAGTGAGGTAAGATCACAACGGTGGTTAAAAGTCCGTGTGTTGATCTTGTGTTATGTGTCCCTTGCACTCTTTAGAGGAATTATACAACTACCGATGAGTGATGTGGAGGGGTTGTGATTGTACCGTTAAACTCCATCACGGGTGTTGAGGGGTTGTGATTGTACCGATAAACTCCACCTTATGTTGTTCGGTAGTGTGTATGAAGCGTTTGGGACAATGCTTGTAATCTGCGTATCTGATTATGTTTTGTGTTGTAAATGGTTATGAATTGTCACTTGAAAGCCAATATCATGTGTTGATTATAATGAAGCATGAGATGCTTGTTATGTATGCAAGGTTGCATGAAAAGAGTTGAGCATGTGTTTAGAAAGCTTTGTTGAAAGTGTTTTCTAAAATGCATTATTGTGTTGTTTTCTTTAGAGCATGCCTCACTAAGAAATTGTGCTTACGCTCTCTCTTGAACCAATAATGCAGATAATTGAAGTTTTTAAGGGCACCAAGGAGGCTGGAGTATCTAAGGGAAACCAAGCTCATGTATGGTGATGTTTTCATACACTATTAGTTTTGGTAATTTGGCAATGGGAACCTAAGATGTGTTTTGGGAGGTGTGTTGAACTCCCTAGTTTGTGGCATGATGCTTTTGATGTTTTGAATTTGTAATTGGCCTTTTGATGCTTTATTTGGAGTTTGGTTGGTTGTTTGGTTTTGGATAATAGGATGCATGCCTATAGACATGTGAAGTTTCATGTTGATGCCATGAATGTGTTTAGAAGTTGCAAACATGCTCTATATGTGTATGATGTCCTGTTGGCATGATTAGGAAGTCATTAAGTTGTGTTTGAGTGGATATATGTATGAAAAACCAGCAAAATCTGTAGCTTCTGGGCAAACCGTATCGGAACAGGCACTGGCGTATCGAAACGGGGGCCTGTAATGGCCTTCGTGTTTCGGAACGGCTGGAGGCCGTTCCGAAACGATTTGGCTACTAGAAGTGTAACCCCCTTAGCCAGGCCTAGACGATTGACCCGAACTACGAAGATTACACGGGGAAAAGCAAAGTCAACTTGAAAGTCAACCTTGATTAACGACCCTTTTTTCTTTTAATCTTGTCTAGATGCACGTCAACCCTAAGCGAACGCTTGAGAAACATATAAGAATTAAGCACAGCGAGCGGATTCAAATAAGGGACTCAATTGCACAATATACAAATATTAGGGACTAAAAAGTAAATTTTAGAAAATAAAAGGACTTCCACGATTTTAGTTTTACCAAACATCAATTAAATATATTACAAGCCTTTCTGCCAAATTTCAGCTTAAAACGAAATATCAAGCTCAAGCAATTGCATTTACAACTTTCAGGACTAAAATGTAAAGCATGTAGAAACTGTCCAACGGTCACCCTTTTCGAAACATTGACACCCGTATAGAAACACCCATGTCGTACGCCCGTATCGAAACGGTGTTGGCCGTTTCGAAACGCGGGTATGTTCCGAAACCAGTTCAGAAACGAACCCTTCCAGTAGCAAAAGTGTTTCGAAACACTTCTAGCCGTTTCGAAACGCCCAAGCCATTTCAAGCACCCGTTTCGAAACAGCCAAGGGTGTTTCGATACACCCTGCCCAGAAACAGCGGAAAACTCTGGTTTTTCACTTTAAAACAACCTCAAACACACTTCAAAACAGTCCAAAACATATCACCATCATGATAAGCATTATAACTATCAAATCACATCAAAGACTAGATACTTTACAAACATTAAGCACACCTACTCATTCACCACATCCAACACATGATCTTGCTTTTAAACAAAGAACATAGCATATCAACTTATGAAGAAGAAGATTCAAATATTGCAAACTGATCATCAATAAGATTCAAACCATAAACCGAACATGGTCAACATACACAATCACAAACACAACAACATAAGAGACTCTCCCCCCCATTGCCTTTATTATCTATAGCTGTAAACCAAGACATACTTCTCAAGTGGAGCTCTTCTTGAATCCCTTGCTTCTTGCTTTCCCAACTTCATATATCTACATTGATGGACAAAAATGAGCGTAAGCACATAATGCTTAGTGAGGAATGCTCAAAACCAAAACACCATCAATGCAGCGAAACATAAAACCTTCTTTAATTGTAGATACAATTCAATAAACCAAAGCATTGTTTGGAAACCACCTTTGAAACAACATTGCTTTAAATCATGCATTGCTCAACATGAAAACTAACCTTTAACTTTGAAAAGCTAAACAACTCACCCCCAAATCACATTCTTGCAAATACTACCATTTAAACCTTTTCAAGCATGAACACTTCATGCAAAGTTTAACTCAATTTCCTTGGAAATCACCTCCTCTTCACAACATACTATTCTCATGCTTGATGATCATTACAAAGCAAAATGCCTTTTGAAAACCAAATGCTCCTTCTATCAATCTCATACATTTAACAAATACAAAACACATGAACTACAAAAGCAACATTTACATTACATGCCTTTTTAAAAACAAGCCTTCTCAAGACTTCAATGCACTTATGAGATTCTATGCACATATGCACCATTCACAACAAAAGATATACATTTGCTCATGCTTAACAAGTAACACATGCATTCTTGCATCATTTACATATTTCCCATGCAACCTTGCATCATTTCAAGCATCTCTCGCTTCATTACATTCGAATACATTATATTGGCTTTCAAGTGATAGTTCACAAACCATTTCAACACAAGACACAATCGGATATGCGGATTACAAGCATTGTCCCACACGCTTCATACACACTACCGAACAACACAAGGTGGAGTTTATGGTACAATCACAACCCCTCAACACCCGTGATGGAGTTTAACGATACAATCACAACCCCTCAACATCACTCATCGGTAGTTGTATAATTCCACTAACGAGAGCAAGGGACACATAACACAAGATCCACACACGGACTTTTAACCACCGTTGTGATCTTAGATCCACACACGGACTTTTAACCACCGTTGTGATCTTACCTCACTCGTTAGGGTACTTGGATGGAGTTTACGGTACAATTACAACCCCTCGACATCCAAGGCGACTTTATTCACGGTGCACCCAATCCTATAGTCGGCTAACTATATCCGATTAAAGCAACCAAAAACCACTTACATCACTTGCCAATATACATCAAATACCATCATCAATTCATTGTTTAAAGCATTATCAAAGCCACCTAACATCATGCATCTCCATGCAACATAATCATATTAATAACATGTTAAACCAAGGATGTCTTACCTTGAGCATCCTTCAATACATGACTTTCAAAACCAGCATTAATCATGCTAAAACATGCTTTAAAAACCATGCTCAAACAACAAATTAAACCACATTGACAAATCAAACACATCAAAGCCCATTTTGATAGTTTCCAAAACAATAATAGCACAATTGAGAGAGAATTCCATATTACTTACTTCTGAACTTAAACTGGCATTTCAAGACAAAATTTAAGTTCCCAAACCTCTTTTCAAAACCATTCCAAAGCTGGAAAACATGATCTCACTCACCGATACACAAAACTATGCTAGCCGACAAGCCTTCCAAGCATCCGAAACTCCCAACGCCACCTCTATTGCTTCCGGATCATTCTCCCATGTTTTAAACACATAACAACAGAGGATTAATGCATCATCATGCATTAAAATCTTCAGCCAACACACTTAAACTCGCTGCTCTACTTAAAACCAACATTTCGGCTACCAAACACAACCAAATCACCTCCAAACTCTTCCAAAACTTAACCCAGCCAAGATCCATCACTTCTAACCATTTCTAAACATCAATTAACATCCAAAATAAACCTAAACTCGTCCTTATACCTCCATCTATAACAGAACACCAAGATCACCTCAAAAACCACCATTTTCATAAGCAAAAACTTAGGAAATACAACCTATTCGGGATTGCATTGATAAAACCTCATTTCCACATCATTAGACATCCATAATACATTAAATAATCATCTCAAAACAAGGCCCAAACAATCACAACGAAATTCTTCAAGATTCCTTCCAAATCTTGAGTTTTAAGCCAAAATCAAGTTTCTAACATTAAAATCATTTATAAAACTTAAATTAAGGATTGAAAACTTGGGAATTTCAGTAAAGAACTGAGTATTTAGAGGAGAAGAACAATCTTACCTCTAAATGATGATTTCTCCTTGATTTGAGCCAATTTCCATGAAAATTCAATGTAGAAAACAAATAGATTGGATGAATGATTAATTAGGAATCAAAGAGGAATTGAAATCTCATCAAATGAAGTGTAAAATCAAAGTAAACTTGCTGGAGAAATGTGTTTTGTAGAAAGGAATTTGAGAGAAAATGAAGAGAGGGAAAATTTGTGAAAAGTAGTTATGAATAGTCAAAGTTAGTTTCTCATTTAATTAAACCTCATTTCCTTTAATTAAAACATTAATAAAATTACCCAAATTAAGGAAAAATATGGAGAAAAACATTTTGGGTAAATTAGCTCCTTAAAGATTCAAAGTTTCAATCCTTTACAAAACAGTCACTATTTCACTTTTGCAAACACTGCGATTTGGTCACTACACCGAAATGTAATATTTCCAAACTTCATTTTTTAAAATTGATTTCACCATTCTCTTTTATACATTAAATGAGGATTTTTAGATATTTTTCTATATTTTTAAAGCATCCCGAACTAGGCGTTCCGTAAAACCTCCTTTTATATTCGAACCGTTTCTCAGACCGGTCCGGTTCAGACCCTAAACTTCTAAGCCCAAATTTGGGGTGTTACAACTCTCCCCCTCTTAGGAAATTTCGTCCTCGAAATTTCAACCTGCGAAAAGAGCACGATACCAGACTTCCCAAAGCAACACACAAAGTAACACAGGAGACTTAATCACCCCTTAAACATCCTCAACCCAAAACACCACAAAACCAACACATCCTCAAATCAAACTCACACTATACCCAAATCCATCACCACTACTTACGGTTCAAGACTTCCAGAACACTCGGTTATTAACCTCAGCTTAACTTTTTACACTTTCGAACTATGCACAGCCCCAACAACCCGAAGAACTCTCAAATCTTTGCAACATACTCCACCTTATCTCATAACTCCCTCAACAAAACTCGCACACACGGTGACAACAACCCATCCAGTTTCAGCCACCATGCGACCCACCACCTTCGCTGCTCCTAAAACCCCTTGCAAAACCGCTCAACTCCTTTCAAAGATTACCACAGCAAGCACAAATTTCTTAAGCAACAACTACTTACTCAAACTTCTCAAAGTATTGATAACATTCCTTCACACCCGCCACTATCACTACCATAACAACTCACCAAAGCTACTCACACAACATTCGAAACCCATGCCACAAGACTCCAACCTTAACTTCACCAGCTGTTCCACTCACCCCTAGCTGACTTAGAAAAGATTTACTTATATCAACTAACAAACCACTTTTCTCAAGAACCCGGCCAACCAACAATGGCCCTTGAACTTACATTGTCTTTCCACTTCAAGCTTGACCATAACACTAGCCTTACCTGGATACCACCCATTCCATACAAACATATTAAGATTACGAAACCTCTACTCATTCCAAGCCAAACCTTATCCACAACTCTCAACACAACCTCCTCCCAACTTCTCTAAGGTCGCTACGAACCATCACCTACATAAACAACCCTCTTATTGCAAACATCAACGCCAAGACGACTCAACACACAGGAAACACATCCACTAGCCTACAACACCATCTAACACAAAGAAACTACAACACCTATTAGCTATTCACACCACACCTATTAGCTATTCACAAATACCTCGACCGATTCTATCTTCAACCAGTAACCTCCTCACCACTAAACTCTTTAAGCACCAAAACACCTTCCTTCTGCCAACATGCTAGATCACACATACTATTACTGACAACTTGCTTACTACCTTCCACTACTTCTAGCATCAAAACAACGCTTAAAACCCACCATCCAACCTAATCCTACCACAACACTAACGGACCCAACTAGCTATTAGCAAGTGTGAACGTTCGTATGCATGGTCACCAATATGCCCTATCAATGCCTGTGTACATGTATGCAAAACCTCTAATGTCATGCCGCATGTATGCATGTACCAACATATATATATAATACATAACAAATGGTTTTAACTGTGCATGTATGTCGGTTCACACTTACCAATAACACCCTCAGAATCCGCCTAAGAACAACCTCTTACCTCACTTCTAACTTTTCCAGCTCTATCATTCTAACAATCTGCTAGCTATAAAATACACCACTAATACCCTCTTCACACTAAAGTTGTTTCCAAAACAACATCAGCTGCTACCCCAACTTGCTAGCTATAAGACCCTACCCACTACACAAGAGAATCTAAACCGAAACCAAACAAAGATAACTAGGGAAAAGATAACTTTACAAGGTTACCCGTAATCACCTCATTGCCCCGGAGCTCCAATAGACAAACTCTCTTCCTCGCAGAACCATCATTCTCTGGCCGTACCACTGCAACATCAACCAAAACTTTAGGGTCATCATCGTCTCCCTGCGGTAAAGAACCCTGACTACCCCGAGCTAACTCCAAACAATTTCGTCTCAAATGTCCAACAGACCCGCAATTCCAACAAGATCCATCCCCCAAACACCTCCCGCCTTTCTGCCTTTCTTGCCACCTCCGAACTCTGTTTAGGTCGCGCTCACGACCCTTCTGAGACCCTTTTGCACCCACTGAAATTGATCCCATTGTTGCGTATAAAAGTGTCTATCGCAATTTGTAGTGCAAGTGTACACGACGCAAGTAGTAAAGTGATACGGAAGTATCGGATATCGTCTCCACAGGGACTGGGCTAATAGCTTCACCTTGAATTACTGCACGAGAGTAAAAGAATGATTTAAGATTTTGTCACGGATATAATAAAGAATACTGGAAAATAGAAGTAAAGTAATCAAGATAGAGAGAATGGGCTGGTATTGAATTGCTTAGTAGTGTAGGTATTGCTAAGTCTAGGAATATCAGCTCTGTCGCCGTCCCCGTTGCGGCAGCACCTGTCGCGGCGGCAGTCTGTTGCTTGTCGCGCCAGCGAACACACAACTCCGTACTTCAAGTTTGGCAAGAATCCCTGTTGTGCCTTGGCCTATCCCTCGGTCCAAGTCTGTCGATGAACACGTCTTTGATGATACCTCCCGACGTGAATCGAAGGATGAACACCGATGTTGTTGAATTCTTCTTTAGCCACTTAACCTCGTCCTATCCCTAGGTCCGAGATAGTTCAACAATAAACTAAAGAACTCACACTTATTCCTTTCGTATACTTAACTCTCCCGATATTAAGTAAATAGATAACCTCGCAATGCTCTCCCGATACTCTTGCAAGATGTTAATAACCAGAATAAGAGAACTTGAAGTTTATTTTATTGAACTGAAAATTCCTAAAACAAAAGCAACCCTTGCAACTACTTTACAAATCAACCCGTGGCCCTAAGGGGAATTTAGAACATGTTGAGAGGATGAAAACGGCTAGGGTCTTGGGAAGAAGGCTAGAGATAGGTGATGTCGAATTACATGCCTTTATATAGGCTTTGGGTCCAAGTTTTCTAAAATAGCAAGAATACAAGTTTAAATTAAAGTACAACTCTAATAAAGACTAAATCTTTAGAGAATATAGCTTTAACTCGTCCTTCCTTCTTGCTTAGAATTTCTCTCCTTGAACCTTGGGCTTGGCATTCATTCTGATCTAGGGCTTGGAAAAATATAGTGGTATTCCACGACAGATGGGCTTAATTTTCTCTTTCTGTCAAGGTCCACTTTGCTTCTTCTCCTCAAAACTGTTGTCGTCCTCTGCTGTCACGGCGGCAGCCTTGACAGCATCGTCCTTCTTTAGTGCTCGTCCAGTTCCAGCTCTTCTGCTTTACTGCCCCGCGCTTGCCTCTCCATCTGCTACAGCAGCAACCTGCAAAAGCAACCAATTTCAGTAGAAATTGTGCCTTATAATATATTTGTGATGTCTAACTGTAAACTAGCCTAAATGCAATGAATTATGCTTGAATGCAGCAGGAATATGGGTTAAATAGGGGGTAAATAATAGATCTTTTACACACTCAACACCCATCACTTGAGGACAATTCCATTTCACATGCTCCATAGAACCACAGTTCCAACAAACTCCAATACGACGCCTTCTACAATGGTTACACATTGGCAACCGAGCTCCCACTCCTTGGTCATGTAGCACTTGACCCACATCAGCACTACCACCCAGACTTCGATTCAAGCAAACCCTTCTGTCACGTAGCCTCTTACACTGACCACTCTCGAGGTCAGTACCCACAACTCTTTTGCTTAACTTTTCCCACCATCATAACCTGAAGCCACACCCCCACGCTGCTTGACCCCTGAGAACTTCTCTCCAAGGTATCTTCCATTAAAGGCAGACACAAAGAACTCCCAATCTATATCGTGGATATTCGTTGCCACCGCCACAGATGTCCACCAAGCACAAGCATCCTCCAACATTAACAAGACAACACTTCCCAGCTTACAAGCGTTGTCACACCCTTCCTGATCCAAAATCGGAATTATTCTAGCTAACCAAGCCTCGAACGCCTCAGGTGTCGAACCATGATACTCCACAACTCCCAAATCATATAAACGTTGTTTTGACAAACTCGCACGTCTGACAGTCGCCACGTCTACAGGCCTCACTTTCACCACAGCCTGAGATGTTTCCGACACCCCTTGAACCACGGGTGATGAATCCTTCATCACAGAACCAACTTTCTCATTATGCCTTACTTCCTCAACTCCAGGCACTGTTGATCGAAGCGGTTCACTCCTACCAAAAAGTGAATTCCACCCCTTAACAACCTGCTCTAAGGCAGCAACCATCGTACCCAACTGCCATTCTCTCATCGATCCCATTGTGCTATTATTAACAAAGCAATGATAACAAAACAAACAAAACGATCAGGCCAGCTTCAAGCAAGGATTCAAGACTCCAACTCCAGCATAACACAATAGCTATAATAATAAGGCAATGGGTATCCCGAACTCTCCCCTTTTATATGACAGAACAATCAATAAAAACATGGATACCACAACATCGAGCATATCAATCAGCAAACTTCAATCATGCTCTCATCAAACAACATTCACCCTCAACAGTATAATATCAACATATCATACCCATCACATTTTCATTACTCAGAAAATCAACTCACAACACCAGCATATCACCATCACATGTTCACATTAGCTCACAGAAGATTCATAAACAAAAAGCATGATAAAAACATCAACAATTCACTCAGAAACGTACTTTTCAACAAACTTTCAACCACACATCAAAATAAACATCCAACACTAACTATAACAACTTACCACAAACTTACCATCGCCCCAAATATTCACAACTTAGCTCCGATACCAATAAATGTAACCCCCTTAGCCCGGCCTAGACGATTGACCCGAACTACGAAGATTACAATGGGAAAACCAAAGTCAGCCCGAAAGTCAACCTTGATTAACGACCCTTTTTTCTTTTAATCTTGTCTAGATGCACGTTAACCCTAAGCGAACGCTTGAGAAACATATAAGAATTAAGCACAGCGACCAGATTCAAATAAGGGACTCAATTGCACAATATACAAATATTAGGGACCAAAAAGTAAATTTTAGAAAATAAAAGGACTTCCAAGATTTTAGTTTTACCAAACCTCAATTAAACATATTACAAGCCTTTCTGCCAAATATCAGCTTAAAAAGACATCTCAAGCTCAAGCAATTGCATTTACAACTTTCAGGAATAAAATGTAAAGCATGCAGAAACTGTCCAACGGTCACCCGTTTCGAAACACTGACACCCGTATAGAAACACCCGTGTCGTACGCCCGTATCGAAACGGTGTTGATCGTTTCGAAACGTGGGTATGTTCTGAAACCAGTTCAGAAACGGACCCTTCCAGTAGCAAAAGTGTTTCGAAACACTTCTAGCCATTCCGAAATGCCCAAGCCATTTCAAGCACCCGTTTCGAAACAGCCAAGGGTGTTTCAATACACCCTGCCCAGAAACAGCAGAAAAATCTGGTTTTTCACTTTAAAACAACCTCAAACACACTTCAAAACAATCCAAAACATATCACCAGCATGATAAGCATTATAACTATCAAATCACATCAAAGACTAGATACTTTACAAACATTAAGCACACCTACTCATTCACCACATCCAACACATGATCTTGCTTTTAAACAAAGAGCATAGCATATCAACTTATGAAGAAGAAGAAGAAGATTCAAATATTGCAAACCGATCATCAACAAGATTCAAACCATAAACCGAACATGGTCAACATATACAATCACAAACACAACAACATAAGAGACTCTCCCCCCATTGCCTTTATTATCTATAGCTATAAACCAAGACATACTTCTCAAGTGGAGCTCTTCTTGAATCCCTTGCTTCTTGTTGTCCCAACTTCATATATCTGCATTGATGGACAAAAATGAGCGTAAGCACATAATTCTTAGTGAGGAATGCTCAAAACCAAAACACCATCAATGCAGCGAAACATAAAACCTTCTTTAATTGTAGATACAATTCAATAAACCAAAGCATTGTTTTGAAACCACCTTTGAAACAACATTGCTTTAAATCATGCATTGCTCAACATGAAAACTAACCTTTAACTCTGAAAAGCTAAACAACTCACCCCCAAACCACATTCTTGCAAATACTACCATTTAAACCTTATCAAGCATGAACACTTCATGCAAAGTTTAACTCAATTTCCTTGGAAATCACCTCCTCTTCACAACATACTATTCTCATGCTTGATGATCATTACAAAGAAAAATGCCTTTTGAAAACCAAATGCTCCTTTTATCAATCTCATACATTCAACAAATGCAAAACACATGAACTACAAAAGCAACATTTACATTACATGCCTTTTTAAAAACAAGCCTTCTCAAGACTTCAATGCACTTATGAGATTCTATGCACATATGCACCATTCACAATAAAAGATATACATTTGCTCATGCTTAAAAAGTAACACATGCATTCTTGCATCATTTACATATTTCCCATGCAACCTTGCATCATTTTCAAGCATCTCTCGCTTCATTACATCCGAATACATTATATTGGCTTTCAAGTGATAGTTCACAAACCATTTCAACACAAGACACAATCGGATATGCGGATTACAAGTGTTGTCCCACACGCTTCATACACACTACCGAACAACACAATGTGAAGTTTATCGGTATAATCACAACCCCTCAACACCCGTGATGGAGTTTAACGGTACAATCACAACCCCTCAACATCACTCATCGATAGTTGTATAATTCCACTAACGAGAGCAAGGGACACATAACACAAGATCCACACACGGACTTTTAACCACCGTTGTGATCTTAGATCCACACACGGACTTTTAACCACCGTTGTGATCTTACCTCACTCGTTAGGGTACTTGGATGGAGTTTACGGTACAATTACAACCCCTCGACTTCCAAGGCGACTTTATTCACGGTGCACTCAATCATATAGCCGGCTAACTATATCCGATTAAAGCAACCAAAAACCACTTACATCACTTGCCAATATACATCAAATACCATCATCAATTCACTGTTTAAAGCATTATCAAAGCCACCTAACATCATGCATCTCCATGCAACATAATCATATTAATAACATGTTAAACCAAGGATCTCTTACCTTGAGCATCCTTCAATACATGACTTTCAAAACCAGCATTAATCATGCTAAAACATGCTTTGAAAACCATGCTCAAACAACAAATTAAACCACATTAACAAATCAAACACATCAAAGCCCATTTTGATAGTTTCCAAAACAATAATAGCACAATTGAGAGAGAATTCCACATTACTTACTTCCGAACTTAAACCGGCGTTTCAAGCCTAAATTTAAGTTCTCAAACCTCTTTTCAAAACCATTACAAAGCTGGAAAACATGATCTCACTCACCGATACAAAAAACTATGCAAGCCGACAAGCCTTCCAAGCATCCGAAACTCCCAACGCCACCTCTATTGCTTCCGGATCATTCTCCCCTGTTTTAAACATATAACAACAGAGGATTAATGCATCATCATGCATTAAAATCTTCAGCCAACACACTTAAACTTGTTGCTCTACTTAAAACCAACATTTCGGCTACCAAACACAACCGAATCACCTCCAAACTCTTCCAAAACTTAACCCAGCCAAGATCCATCACTTCTAACCATTTCTAAACATCAATTAACATCCAAAATAAACCTAAACTCGTCCTTATACCTCCAGCTATAAGAGAACACCAAGATCACCTCAAAAACCACCATTTTCATAAGCAAAAACTTAGGAAATACAACCTATTCGGGATTGCATTGATAAAACCTCATTTCCAAATCATTAGACATCCATAATACATCAAAGAATCATCTCAAAACAGAGCCCAAACAATCACAACGAAATTCTTCAAGATTCCTTCCAAATCTTGAGTTTTAAGCCAAAATCAAGTTTCTAACATTAAAACCATTTATAAAACTTAAATTAAGGATTGACAACTTGAGAATTTCAGTAAAGAACTGAGTATTTAGAGGAGAAGAACAATCTTACCTCTAAATGTTGATTTCTCCTTGATTTGAGCTAATTTCCATGAAAATTCAATGTAGAAAACAAATAGATTGGATGAAAGATTAATTAGGAATCAAAGAGGAATTGAAATCTCATCAAATGAAGTGTAAAATCAAAGTAAATTTGCTGGAGAAATGTGTTTGGTAGAAAGGAATTGGAGAGAAAATGAAGAGAGGGAAAATTTGTGAAAAGTAGTTATGAATAGTCAAAGTTAGTTTCTCATTTAATTAAACCTCATTTCCTTTAATTAAAACAATTATAAAATTACCCAAATTAAGGAAAAATTTGGAGAAAAACATTTTAGGTAAATTAGCTCCTTAAAGATTCAAAGTTTCAATCCTTTACAAAACAGTCACTATTTCACTTTTGCAAACACTGCGATTTGGTCACTACACCGAAATGTAATATTTCCAAACTTCATTTTGTAAAATTGATTTCACCATTCTCTTTTATATATTAAATGAGGATTTTTAGATATTTTTCTATATTTTTAAAGCATCCCGAACTAGGCGTTCCCTAAAACCTCCTTTTATATTCGAACCATTTCTCATACCGGTCCGGTTCAGACCCTAAACTTCTAAGCCCAAATTTGGGATGTTACAGGAAGGCCTTGTTTCGAAACTAGTCTCGAAACCAACCCGTGTTTTGGAACGGTCAACACCGTTTCGAAACAGGTGACCGTTGGGCACTGATTTGAATGTTGTTGAGGTTTGCAAGCTTTACGTTTTAGTCCCAAAAGTTGTTTTTACAATTGTATGAGTTTGAGAAGTCCAATTAAGGTGAAATTTGGTAGGGAAGCTTGTAACATGACTAATTTAATATTGGTAACTTAAAAATCAGTTAAGACCTTCAAATTTTCAGAATTTATATTTTGGTCCCTAATTTTGTAAATTGTGCAATTGAGTCCCTTATTGAAATTCGATCGATGTGCATTACGCGTATATGTTTCTCAAGTGTTCACCTAGGGTTAACATGTGTCTAGACAAGATTAAAAAGAAAAAAGGGTCGTTAATCAAGGTTGACTTTCAGGTTGACTTTGATTTTCCCCGTGTAATCTTCGTAGTTCAGGTCAACCGTCTAGGCCGGGCTAAGGGGGTTACATTTGGTGGTATCAGAGCTTGGTTCTCGTGTAATTGGGAATTGTTATGTGGGTGATGTATGTGTTTTTGCATGATGGACCTTTTAAGTGAAGGAATGTTTTATGTATTGTGATGTATGGTTGCAATTGTGATGCTATGCTATGTTGAAGCATGTTAGGGGAACCCATTGCCATATCAAAACTAATGAAAGGAATTGTTTTTGGGAAATGAGCTTGAGTACTTGGATTACTTACCTTGTTGAGCCTAATTATGTTTATTGCATTTGTGTCAGTGCATTGTTTTCTTGTAAATGGGGCCTCGTAGAGAGATGAGGATGAATACGAGAGCTATGGCTCAGAATGAGAATGAGGAAAATGTCGATAATGTTGTGGATATACCTCCTCCCCTGGTTGTGGACCACCCGGGGGTGGTGGTGCTGGAGGTGATAATGCTGGCGTTGGTGCTGGTGCTGGGGTCGCTGGACCTGAAGGTGTGCAGAGGCAAGCTGCTCCTGACATGACTGTGTTGATTCAGGCTATTACGGAAGCCTTTCAGGCAGCAGTAGCTGGAGCTCATAGAGCTGCGCATCAGGGTGATGCTAACGTGAGATTACCTTTGGAACGTCTTTGCATACTAGGACGGACTGAGTTTAGAGGTTTATCTTCTGAAGGTTCCGAATCTTAGTTGGAAAGCACCAAGAGGATTTTAGGGCAAATGAACTGCAGCAATGTGCAGAAGTTAGGTTGTGTGGTGTCACTGCTGCATGATGATGCGTATACATGGTGGACGACCACTGTCTCTGGGATGGAGGAAAATGATGTGACTTGGACGTTCTTTCTGAACGCGTTCAAGCGAAAGTATCTAGGTGTGCGATACCTAGATGAGATGAAAAGAGAATTTATGTCTCTTACGCAAGGAAGCATGACGGTGGCTGAGTATGAGATCCAGTTTGTCCGCCTTAGTCAGTATGCACCTGAGTTAATCCTTGATGAGCGGGAGAGGTGTGAACGTTTCCGTTACAGTTTGGTGACGGATGTGAAGACTTTCATGCTTGCTGCTGAGTATACGGATTTTGATGTGCTGGTGAGTAGAGCGAAGGACATTGAGCAGAACTTGGGTTTGTCTTCCAGAGGCGTTAGTTCTAGCTCGGGCAAAAGAGCTGCTGATTATAGTTCCGGTGGTGGACGGAACAAGAGAGGACGAGACAAGAGGTATTAGTCTTCTGCTAGGCGTGGTAATGGAGGGCTTGGTGCTCCTATTCAGGGAGATAGGATGAGAGCTGATCAGAACACGTGCTGGACGTGTAGATCACGTGGCCATTTGAGGCGAGATTGTCCTCGAGCAGCGAGGGAGGTTCAGGCTCCTGTAGCAGTGATCGGTAATTCATGCTGGAATTGTGGTTCGGTAGACTACATGAGGAGGGAGTGTCCTTTGTTGGCCGGTGGTGGTCAGAGACGTGCTCCTGGGGTAGTTGCACCACAGAGAGGTCGTGGGTGCGATCGTGGTAACTTCCAGCGCATGGATGATGGTGGGAGGAATGTGGCGCATGTGGTGGCTGTCTAACCTGAGGGTGGTGGCCAGGCTCGAGTGTATGCTCAGCGTGAGGGGAGAAATGATACGGATGTGATCGCAGGTACTTTTACTTTGCAATCCTTATCATTACTTTCCTGAATTGATTCTGGATCTACACACTCATACATATTGCGTGAACATGATTAATTGCTTGGTTTACCTGTTGAGTCTTTGGATGTTGTTATGCGTGTAACTAGTTCCTTTGGTGAGACCGTTGTGACACAGAAGTTGTATAGAAGATGTCCCTTGAAAGTGCAAAACCATGTTTTTCTTGTTGATCTCATGGAATTTCCATTCTATGGTTTTGATGTAATCCTTGGAATGGATTGGCTTGTTGAACATCGAGCTGTAGTTGATTTTGAGAACAAGCGAGTTTTGTTGAAGCTTGCGGATGATTACGAGGTAGTGGTGGTTGGTGAGAGTGTGAAGTTTCTTGCCAATGTGGTGTCTTCGTTGGAAGCAAGCCGTATGTTGAGGCAAGGTTGTGAGGCTTATCTAGCCTTTGTGATGAATCCTAGCTCTAAGGAGTTGCGAGTTCAAGATATCAGGACTGTGCGAGAGTTTCCTGGGGTGTTAACGGAGGAGTTTCCAGGATTGCCTCCTAGTCGAGAGGTGGAGTTTGGAATTGAGTTGTATGAAAACACAATCCCAGTGTCCATTACTCCTTACCGAATGGCACCTAAGGAGTTGAAGAATCTGAAGACGCAACTTCAGGAGTTGCTTGATCGTGGTTTCATTCGGCCGAGTGTGTCACCTTGGGATGCACCAGTCTTGTTTGTGAAGAAGAAGGATGGCACTATGAGAATGTGCATCGATTATTGTCAGCTGAATAAGTTGACTATCAAGAATCAGTATCCTTTGCCGAGGATTGATGATCTTTTTGATCAGTTTGGGGAGTGGCTGTGTTCTCTAAGATTGATTTGAGGTCAGGTTATTACCAGCTCAAGGTGAAAGATTTGGATGTGCCAAAAACAACCTTTAGAACGAGGTATGGGCATTATGAGTTCCTTGTGATGTCGTTTGGCTTGGCGAATGCTCCTGCAGCTTTTATGGACATGATGAATAGAGTGTTCCATGAATACTTGGACAAGTTTTTTGTGGTGTTCATTGATGATATCCTTGTGTACTCTCGTACTGAGGAGGAGCATGAAGGGCATTTGCGGATTGTGTTGCAGGCGCTGTTGGAGAATCAGCTTTATGCTAAGCTGAGCAAGTGCGAATTTTGGCTTAGAGAAGTTGTTTTCCTTGGTCATGTGGTTTCTGCTGAGGAGATTCGTGTTGATCCTCAGAAGATTGAGGCGATGATGAATTGGAAGCCTCTTAAGTCTGTTCATGAAGTTCGTAGTTTCCTTGGGTTGGCAGGATACTATCGGAGGTTTGTGGATGGATTTTCAAAGATTGATGCACCTTTAACGAAGTTGTTGCAAAAGGATGTCAAGTATGAGTGGACAGAAGCAAGGCAACAAGCTTTTGAAAAGCTTAAGACAGCTTTGACACAAGCTCCTATCTTGGTTCAACCTGAATTGAGAAAAGTGTTTGTAGTGTACAGCAACGCATCCTATGTTGGTTTGGGGTGTGTGTTGATGCAAGAGGGTAAGGTGGTGCCTAATGCATCACGCCAGTTGAAGGTGCATGAGCGTAATTATCCTACACATGATATTGAGTTAGCTGCAGTGGTTTTTGCTTTGAAGATTTGGAGACATTACCTGTATGGTGAGAAGTGTACTATGTACACGGATCACAAAAGTTTGAAGTATCTGATGTCTCAGAAAGAGTTGAATCTTAGGCAACGACGTTGGGTGGAGTTTCTTAAAGATTACGATCTGACGATCGAGTACCATCCGAGAAAAGCTAATGTTGTAGCGGATGCCTTGAGTAGAAAGGTGACAGTGGAGTTGAGGGCTATGTTTGCCAGCTTGAGCATTTCGTGAGATGGGGGTCTTGTGGCTGAATTGCAAGTGAAATCATCTTTGGTTCAGTTGATAAAGGATAATCAGTTGTTGGATGATTCTTTGGTGCCACATGTTCAGGATATTGCTGAGGGTAGACCATCGGATTTCTGTTTTAATGATGATGGGGTTCTATGTTTGGGAGTCGGATAGTAGTGTCGAATGATGCTGAGTTGAGATGTACTATTCTGACTGAAGCTCATAGTAGTCCTTTTGCTATGCACCCTGGTAGTACAAAGATGTACCGTGATCTTAAGGATGAGTACTATTGGGTGGGTTTGAAGAAGGATGTTGCGGAGTATGTGGGTAAGTGCATGGTTTGTCAGCGGGTTAAGGCTGAACATCAGTTTCCTTCTGGGTTGTTGCAACCGTTGAGGATTCCTGAGTGGAAGTGGGAAAGGATTACCATGGACTTTGTGTCTGGTTTGCCTTTGTCGCCATCGAAGAAGAATTCGGTGTGGGTGATTGTGGATCGCCTTACGAAGTGTGCGCATTTCTTACCTGTGCATACTACTTATACCTTGGACAAGCTTGCAGTGTTGTACATTGCTGAGGTTGTGCGACTGCATGGTGTGCCAAGTCTATAGTGTCGGATAGAGATCCGAGGTTTACATCGCGTTTTTTTAGAGTGTTTGCATTAGGCTTTGGGTACGCGGCTGAATTTCAGTACTTCTTATCATCCACAGTCGGATGGACAGTCTGAGCGTGTTATCCAAGTGCTTGAGGATATGTTGAGGTGTTGTGTGATTGAGTTTCAAGGTTCTTGGGAGAAACATTTACCTTTGGTGGAGTTTGCTTATAACAATAGCTACCAGGCAAGTATTCAAATGGCACCTTATGAAGCCTTGTACGGGAGGAAGTGCAGAACTCCTCTTTGCTGGGCTGAAACAGGTCAGAAGTTGGTTTCGATGCCGGCTTTGTTGAAAGGAACCATCGAGAAGGTGAAGCTCATTTGTGAGCGATTGAAGGCAGCTTCTGATCGACAGAAGTCTTACGCGGATTTGAAGCGTAAGGAGATTGAGTTTGCAGTGGGTGATCGTGTGTTCTTGAAGGTTTCACCTTGGAAGAAGGTGATGAGGTTTGGCCGGAAGGGTAAGTTGAGCCCTAGGTACATTGGACCATACGAGGTGATCGAATGTGTGGGTCCTGTTGCGTACAAGCTGAGGTTACCGCAAGAGTTGGAAAGGATACATGATGTGTTTCATGTCTCTATGCTTCGGAGGTATAGATCGGATCCTTCGTATGTTATGCCTGTGGAGGAAGTGGAGTTGAATCTAGACTTGACTTATGATGAAGAGCCAATTGAAATTCTGGATTCGGACAGTAAAGTTCTTCGAGGCAAGACCATTGAATTGGTTAAGGTGTTGTGGAAGCATCGTGGTGTTGAGGAAGCCACGTGGGAAAGAAAAGATGATATGATGAAGCAGTTTTTGTACCTTTTTCCTCCAGGTAAATTTTGAGGACGAAATTTCTTAAGGGGGGAGAGTTGTAACACCCCAATTTTGGGCTTAGAAGTTTAGCGTCTGAACCAGACCAGTTTGATTTTCGGTTCAAATATAAAAGGAGGTTTTAGGGAAAGCCTAGTTCGGGATGCTTTAAAAATATGGAAAATATCTAAAAATTCTCTTTTAATATATATAAGAGAGTGGTGAAATCAATTTTACAAAATAAGGTTTGGAAATACTACATTTCGGTGTAGTGACTAAAATGCGATTTTTGAAAAGTTTAGTGGTGACTGTTTTGTAAGGATTGAAACTTTGAATCTTTAAGGAGCTAATTTACCCAAGAATGATTTCTCTAGATTTTTCCTTAATTTGGGTGAATTAATTAATGTTTTAATTAATTAAAAGAGAAGAGAAACTACCTTTTGGAAATTCATAACTACATTTTCTAAGATTTTTCTCATTCATTTTTCTCTCAAAATTCCATCATCCAAACACTTTTTCTCTAGCAACTTTTTCATTGATTTTCACTTCAATTGATGAGATTTCTATCATCAATTAGTTCCTAATCAATCTTGCATCAAATTCTTTTGATTTTCTCATTGGATTTTCAAGGAAATTGGCTCAAATCAAGGAGAAATCACCATTTAGAGGTAAGATTGTTCTTCTCCTCTAAATACTCAGTTCTTTACTGAAATTCCCAAGTTGTCAATCCTTAATTTAAGTTTTGTAAATGGTTTTAGTGTTAGAAACTTGATTTTGGCTTAAAACTCAAGATTTGGAAGAAATCTTGAAGAATTTCGTTGTGATTGTTTGGGCTCTGTTTTGAGATGATTCTTAAATGTATTTTGGATGTCTAATGATGTGGAAATGAGGTTTTATCAATGCAATCCCGAATAGGTTGTATTTCCTAAGTTTTTGCTTATGAAAATGGTGGTTTTTGAGGTGATCTTGGTGTTCTGTTTTAGCTGGAGGTATAAGGACGAGTTTAAGTTTTTTTTGATGTTAATTGATGTTTAGAAATGGTTAGAAGTGATGGATCTTGGCTGGGTTAAGTATTGGAAGAGTTTGGAGGTGATTTCGGTTGTATTTGGTAGCCGAAATGTTGGTTTTAAGTAGAGCAGCGAGTTTAAGTGTGTTGGCTGAAGATTTCAATGCATGATGATGATGCATTAATCATCTGCTTTGATGTGTTTAAAACAGGGGAGACATCTTCGGACACTTTTGGAGTTGATCCGGAGGCTTAATTGGCGTTTCGGCAAGCTAGCGAAACGTAATTGGTGAGTGGAGTTGGGTTTCCAACTTTGAAACAATTATTTGAAGGTTTTGGGAGCTTAGTTTAAGTCTAAACAACTTAGCTAAGCTCAAGAGTAAGTTTTCGAAAAAAAACTCCCTTGGATGAGCCATGAAGTGGTTGATGCATTGGTTATAATTTGCATGTTTAAATTCTGTTTTGAACGCATGTTTTAGCATGGTTAATGTTGGTTTTGAAAGCCATGTATTGAAGGATGCTCAAGGTAAGAGATCCTTGGTTTGACATATTGTTAATATGGTTTTGATGCATAGTGATGTATGATGATAAATGGCTTGATTAATGCTTTAAAACAGTGAATTGTTGATGGTAATGATGTATATTGGAAAGTGATGTAATGGTTTTAAAGTACTTGAATCGGATATAGTTAGTCGGCTATAGGATTGGGTGCACCGTGAATAAAGTCGCCTTGGATATTGAGGGGTTGTGATTGTACAGTAAACTCCATCCAAGTACTCTAACGAGTGAGGTAAGATCACAACGGTGGTTAAAAGTCCGTGTGTGGATCTTGTGTTATGTGTCTCTTGCACTCGTTAGAGGAATTATACAACTACCGATGAGTGATGTGGAGAGGTTGTGATTGTACCGTTAAACTCCATCACGGGTGTTGAGGGGTTGTGATTGTACCGATAAACTCCACCTTATGTTGTTCGGTAGTGTGTATGAAGCGTTTGGGACAACGCTTGTAATCCGCGTATCCAATTGTGTTTTGTGTTCTAAATGGTTATGAATTGTCACTTGAAAGCCAATAGTATGTGTTGATTATAATGAAGGATGAGATGCTTGTTATGTATGCAAGGTTGCATGAAAAGAGTTGAGCATGTGTTTAGAAAACTCTGTTGAAAGTGTTTTCTAAAATGCATTATTGTGTTGTTTTCTTTAGAGCATGCCTCACTAAGTAATTGTGCTTACGCTCTCTCTCTTGAACCAATAATGCAGATAATTGAAGTTTTTAAGGGCAACAAGGAGGCTGAAGTATCCAAGGGAAACAAAGCTCGTGTATGGTGATGTTTTCATACACTATTAGTTTTAGTAATTTGGCAATGGGAACCTAAGATGTGTTTTGGGAGGTGTGTTGAACTCCCTAGTTTGTGGCATGATGCTTTTGATGTTTTGGATTTGTAATTGGCCTTTTGATGCTTGATTTGGAGTTTGGTTGGTTGTTTGGTTTTGGATATTAGGATGCATGCCTATAGACATGTGAAGTTTCATGTTGATGCCATGAATGTGTTTAGAAGTTGTAAACATGCTCTATATGTGTATGATGTCCTGTTGGCATGATTAGGAAGTCATTAAGTTGTGTTTGAGTGGATATATGTATGAAAAACCAGTAAAATCTGCAGCTTCTGGGCAAACCGTATCGGAACATGCACTGGCGTTTTGAAACGGGGGCATGTAATGGTCTTCGTGTTTCGGAACGGCTGGAGGCCGTTCCGAAACGATTTGGCTACTGGAAGGCCATGTTTCGGAACTAGTCTCGAAACCAACCCGTGTTTCGGAACGGTCAACACCGTTTCGAAACAGGTGACCGTTGGGCACTGATTTGAATGTTGTTGAGGTTTGCAAGCTTTACGTTTTAGTCCCAAAAATTGTTTTTACAATTGCATGAGTTCGAGAAGTCCAATTAAGGTGAAATTTGGCAGGGAAGCTTGTAATATGACTAATTTAATATTGGTAACTTAAAAATCTGTTAAGACCTTCAAATTTTCAGAATTTACATTCTGGTCCCTAATATTTGTATATTGTGCAATTGAGTCCCTTATTGAAATTCGATCGTTGTGTATTACACGTATATGTTTCTCAAGTGTTCACCTAGGGTTAACATGTATCTAGACAAGATTAAAAAGAAAAAAATGGTCGTTAATCAAGGTTGACTTTCGGGTTGACTTTGATTTTCCCCGTGTAATCTCCGTAGTTCGGGTTAATCGTCTAGGCTGGGCTAAGGGATTACAATTGGCAAAAGAAAACACTTACATATTAGAACCAACAAGACTGGCCTTAGCAAGAGACGGCTTACCTCAAAGCACTTCTACAATTTTCTTCAATGCAACAAAATTTGGGGTCGTAACAACAAATCGTCCAACCAGCGAATGCTTCCATTCATCAATTCTTTTTTTGAAGAGCCCAGATGGCAGGTCAACGGCAATCGAATCCTCAACATCGACAGGGGAAAAAATCAAGGGTTTGCGCATCTCCACCTCCAAAAAAAATTGTCTCTAATCTACGGTTTTCATTCGAATAAACGATCTAAACCACAAATCCATATGTACAAACAAGAAAAGTCAAAAGGAATCAAACAAGAATTAGAGAAAACAAGCTAAAATGGAGAAAAAGCTCGGGTTGTTAGGCCCGCTAACGTGCGCCAACAGAGCATTCTAATCTTCCATGTATATTTATCTTCCGAGAAGAAGATTTTTTTTAAACAAGATTTATATCTATAAAAAATAGCATTTTCAGATATTGAATAATCGGATATCAGATTCGAATATAAAATCATTATCCGTATCCGTTTCGAAGTTTTTAAATATTCAATACGAATTATTCGAAAAATAAAAATTAGATCAAATATTCAAAATTTCAAATCATATTAAAGAATAAACGGATCGAATCAATCAAATCAGATTTTTTTACACACTCGATCAAGTCAAATTAAAAACCTTAACTACAAATTTTCTTGCCATCCCTATATGTGGGACACTTGGTTGTGTTTTATCAATAGAGTAAATTAATTTTATTTAAAATTTTCAAATTGACAAAAAAAATCATCAAGGAAGATGAATAATTTGTAGAAAAAAATAATAATACGTGGAAAAAGTGAATAATATGAATTTAAAGTAACCCAAATCTATATAATTCGAGAGTCAGTCTGAAATAACAAACCTTAAAATGAAAAATTAACATAAACCCAAAATGACATAAAATTGATAAAATGTTATGTTGAATCGTGGTCACTTAATTACATATTTGATGGAAAAACGTTATTTTTTTCAATCCTTTAATTAAAAATTGTTACAATCGGGTTATTATGTTTTTAAAATTGAAACAAACAGTTTGGTAGAATAACAATTTTAATCCTCAAAGCATACACATTTTATCAATTTTATCACAATTCAATAAGTATAACTGTTCAGATTTAAAAATTCTATCGATGAAACATTAAGGTCATAAGGAGAATGTTTCATTAGTCTATTGGTTGTCCAATAGTAAAGTGATTGTGTATGTCAAGCTATCACAGTTGTTGATTATCGAGCTGAGAATTAGTAGCATATACTACAACAAATGGTCGGAGGGTGTGTCAAATGGGTGCAATGTTAGAATTTTTTATTTAAAGGTTAAATTTTTTGAATTATTTTTGAATTTGGACCAAATTAGTAGACTGTATAAGTTTCAAGGACTAAAACTTAAAGTGACTTGTTTATCACAAATTTTTAATTGAGTGACTAAATTGTTACTTTTAAAGACAAGTGACTGTTACTAAATCTATAAGTGACCTGTTGTGTAATTTACCCTATTATAATTATTATTATTTTATATTTTGCCCGCCATTGTTGACTTCGGCCGATAATGTAAAGAAAGAAAAGAAACAATGGTTTTCCAGTGTTGTAACTGGTTCAAACACACTCTCTCGCGCGATCTCGCTGCAGCTGCTAATGGCGTTCCGCGCTCTCGAGTTGCCTCACTTCACAGCCACGTGTCCTCTACAAAGTAAAGAGTCTGCTTCAAGTTACTTGCGGCAACTTGAAATCGCGCGGTTTCTCAAACGGCACTTTCCTTTATTTAAAAATCCGCCTTTGAATTTTCTTCTCTGTTTTGATTCCCCTCGTCTCTTCACTTCATAAAAACAGTAAGTGTTTCTACTGAATTTACTGGTTCATTTATTGTATCTTGCTTTGGATTTTGCATAATTTCCTTTGATGGCGGTTTCTTCGGGTTACTTGAGGAAATTTCTCTTCATTTCGTATCGTTTTCCTCTTTGTTAGTTTATAGCTTCGACGTCGTTGATTTGTTTGATTCTTTCTATTTTTGTTGCGGATCTGGTGAAATCGTTAGGGTTTTGATTGTTTTCTGAGTTAAATTTACAGATCCGTTTAAGATGAGCGACAACGGCAGTTTTTGGAAGCAGTTCCTCACTTACCTTTCCAGTAACGATTGCGATTCTCCTACGGGAACTACAGGGGCCCTCCAATGGTTCGAGAATGTGGCACCTGAAGCCCCGGATGCCACGGACGGGCCACCATCGTTGCCCGATGATAACCGGGCGAACTCGAACTTGTGTGGAAGGAGCAAAAGAAGTCGAGAATTAGTTTCTGCTAACTCAGCGGAAGCTAAAGGAAAAGGCACGATGAAGCGGTGCCGGCGCCGGGGACCCGATGAATCATCAACTTCTGGGAAACGATCAAAACCAACAAGGAAAGCAAAGAGTTATGAAGAGCTTATCGATGGGAAATCTGTGGCGGAGAGTGTCAAAGTTTTAACAGATCGAATCGCCAGAAAGATAACCAATGTAAAGTCTCTTTCCTAAACTTAGTGCTTCGTATTCAATTCACATTTCTGTTATTTATTATACATATGAATTAGAAAGGATCGGTCTATGCTTTATAAAGCAAGGATTAACCACTTATCCTTGCATAAAAATGATGCATTTTTTAGGAATTTGCTCTGGATTCGGTTTTTCCTTCCCTCCAAAGTAAATAGTATCTCATGATGATAATGTCTATGTTGTGTGTATCTGGGGATATGAAGGAAAATGACAATGTCCGGTTGTTGTTTCTTAACACTTGTTTTGTGTGTATATTTGGTGATATGAAGGACAAGGTTGCAGATATGGAAAGTATCTTATTCGTGGTTAAGCTGATGATGGGCTCAAATTCCTGTCATCTCTTACCACAAGTTCTCGGATCACTCAAGCAAATCAAAACACAATGGCCAATGCGATTTGATATCCCGGTGCGATCCGATATCCAAGTCATCAAGCAAAATATCAAAAGAATCGTGGACGAGTGCAAGAATGAGCTTTTAACAGAAGCTGAGGCGAAGCAGGAGTTGATCAAAGAGGAAAAGGAGATGGAAAAATTAGATCAACAACGAGAAGAGGTATCCTAACATTTACAAATCTACCAAGTTTTATTTCATGATCAAGATCAATAATTAACTTTCTAACTTGGTTTTTTCAGGACTTGAAAGAAGTGCAGAATCAAGTCCAGAAGCTTGAGGCAATCTTCCTTAATAACATGGTATGCATATTTCTTATTATTGATATTAACCGACATAATATTATTTTTTCTTGATATTTCTCATTTATAAATCGTTATAATTATATTGTCTTTGCCATGAGCTGGACTTTTTTCTAGACCTTGCAAAAAGCTAGATTTAGCTATGTTACTTGAGTGGGAGTGTCGAATACAGATTCATAGCAGACATATGTATATTCAAAATTTTCTAACTTTTTTCATGTATATATGTGGATACATTCCTCATTTACATATCACTGTATAATTATAATGTTTTTCCCCATTCTCTAGAATTGATTTTAGACCTTGCAAACTGTCATATCACTGTATAATTATAATGCCTTTCTCCATTCATGCCTAATATGGGTATGTTCAATTTTTTCTAATATTTTTTTAGAAAATGAATTTGGTGAACCTGGGATAATCATTAGGATTAATATCCTATACACTGGCGGTGGAAAGTTTTTATTTCCACAAACGCCTCAATTATAGGGTTTAAGGTTAGTGTTTAGGGTTTAGAGTTTAGGGGTTTTAGTATAAAGGTTTAGGATTTAGGATTCATGTTTAGAATTTAGGAATTAGGGTTAGAATTTAGGGTTTAGGGTTAGGGTTTAGTTTTAGGGTAATATGGGTGGGGATTTAGGTTTTAACCTATAAACCCTAAATTTTAACCCTAAACCCAAAATTCTATCAACAATCTCTAAATTCAAAACTACTACACTTACACCCCTAAATTTTAAACCCTAAACAAAGTCCTTAACCCCTAAAACTAAGGCGCTTGTGTAAAAAAGTTTCCACAAGCGCTTGTGTTATATGTCAAACATGGACAATTCAAGCAAAATGAAGTGTTGAAACAACTTGGATTTTCTGTTTGATCAGACCAGAAAACCTAATCTTTAAGGTTCCCCTGCTTCTGTTCTGCATGGACTTTTGCATTGAAAACTGTACATACTGTTGAATCTTTCTAATCATGACATTCGTACATGCATATATATATATATACACACACATGAAGATGCTATCTGGATTAATGTGTTCTCCATCCATATCTCTATTGCCTCTGTTTTTTGTGATATATCCGGATTTAATGTTTTAAGTCAATTCTTAGACTTGCACTTCTTTACATCCCTCCTCGATCGTTTATTTATATTTCTCTTCAACTTTCAGGAATTCAGCGTGGAGACTCTAAGAACAATGGTATGATATCCATACATATATCTTGTGTGTATATATATATATAGGGATGTGATCCACTTACATGGTGTAAATAGTTTTACACTACTTTATGGCCATTGGATGAGTGAAATAGATGTATAAGATTAACAATAGAAAATGGGAAGATTATCACTTGGAAAAAGAAAATAAGGAAATAATCTTAGCCATTTATTATCACCATCTAACGGTCCACAAAAAAAGTGTAAAAGTAATTGAGTTTTACACGACGTAAGTGGATCCTAACCCATAAGTAAAACTATGAGTTCTACATGTTTTTTGGATCTGAGTAAAATGGATGGCTGATATTAACTTTTTACTATTTTTTTCAAGTGATAATTTCACATAATTCACCGTTAATCTCAGCTATTCATTTCACCCATCAACGATCCAAAAAACATGTAAAAGTTTTAACTTTTACACTATGTAACTGGATCTTATCTCTCTATAAGGATTGAAGTGATTAACCAAATATTCTTGTGGTTTATATAGTAAATGGAATCCAAATCTGAATCTTCACAATTGTTTCTTATGTTTGTTGTTTTAGCTTGCTTCATTAATTCCATGGATGGTGTGAAAGGAACTACTACAACTAGCTCGTTGTGAATCAAAGGGTGTTTTGCAGTCTTTTGTAAATCACCATACGAACTTCAGTTTGGTTGTCCTGGACTACATTATCTATTTCTACTTTTCTGTTTGAAACTTCATGGTTTTTGGCATCTGAACTCATACTTTTATCTATCTGGAGTGTATGGTTTTATTATCCGAACTCGTTAATTTTATTTTGTTCATGTATTTTATATATTATGTTATTATTATATTTGAGATGTTTTATATTTATATAAACTTTAAGGATTTATATCCAATACATTAGTTGTGGAAATTTTTAGTTTCTACATGGGCCTTAGTTTTAGGGTTTATGAATTTAATTTAGGGTGTAGGGTTTAAAATTTAGGGGTTAGGGTTAGGGTTTAGGTTTTAGTGTAATATATTGAGGGTTTATGTTTCAATGTATAAACCCTAAATTCTATTCACAATCCTTAAATTCTAAACTACTAAACCTAAATTCTACACCTTAAATTAAGTTCTTAAACGCTAAAATTAAGGCGCTTGTGAAAACTTTTAGTTTCCACCGCTAGTGTATCAAATAATTATCCAAACTTTTATAGGTTTAATAATTGTATCTTAACTTGTTATTTGTATGGTTTGTATCATCTTCTCGAATGAGTGTGCAATTTTTTTCCCTTTACACACATGAAATGAACTTTTTTTAACCAAAAATAACACTAAATTAGATTTATTTTTATCAAAAATAATGATGCATATGTTTCCCTATTAGAGCTTACTGCATCTGCCCCTGGTATAGTCATTGGTATCTAATATTGTTGTGTTATGATCATATTGTGTTTGTATACTTGTCTAAGAAAAAGAATGGACAATTTACGAGACGATGCGCTAGGACACTTAGGTCACTTTAGTCTTTATAAAATTTGATACGAATTAATAAGTCAATTAATCAGATATGAGTAGTTACTCCAAAAGAAAAAAAGATAAATAAATTTTTGGGGAAACTACAGCGGATGTCACTCAATTATGAGTAAAGTTGCATTTAGTCACCAATTATTGAAAGTTACATTTAGGTTATTTAATTATAGGTAAGGTTACATTTGGGTCGCTCAATTGTTGGCAAGGTTACATTTAGGTCACCATTTGTGTATTAGCTTATAGTGGTGTTCAAACTTCGGTTTTAACCGAATTAACTGACCGAACTAAATTTTTTTGGTTAATCGGTCAGTTAATTTTAGGTTCGGTCGATTAACGGTTTATGATTTTTTTTCCAAATTTCGGTTATTTCGGTTCGAAATCGGTTAATTAATCGAATTAACCGAAATTTTTATATATTATATATTATATGTATTACATATATTTATTTTTGGTCATTGGACTTTTAAAAATTATAAAATGATCTTTAAACTTTTTGATATACTATAAAATGGTCATTAAACTTTAGCAAATTAGCACAAAATGGTATTAAATTATTAAATTATTAAAAAAATTATCATTAAACTATTCAATATTTATCAATAATTTATAACGTGCAATGACTGAATGATCACATTTGTTTAATTTACCTAAAATTTTGTAATAAATTTCAATTAATTTAAAAACCGACCAAATTAACCGAACCTTTTTTCGGTTCGGTTAAAATATATTCAAAAAAAATTTGGTTAAGAAATTTTTGGTATTTCGGTTCGATTGGTTAACCGGACCGACCGATTGAACACCTCTATTAGATTAATTAATAATTTCAAATAAAGTACTCTAGTGTTAATGAAGGTATACAAGTGACTTGGAAGAAAAAATGACTAAATTGATGTATTTTTTAAATATGAAGGGTGACTCAAATGTAATTTTACCCATAATTAAGTAACCCAAATGTAATTTTCAATACTTAAGTGATCCAAATGTAACTTTCAATAATTGAATGATCCAAATGTAACTTTACTCGTAGTTCAGTGAAATACATTATACTTTACGCTAAACTTTTACCCTAATGTGTCGCTACTCGCTCGTTCTCGAGGCTCGCGGTTTTATAGTGAAACCCTCTTCTCTTCACAGTTGTAATCACAACGAACCAGTAAGTATTGCTGATTTTACCAATTTCATTTTCATCGCTTTCTCACAGATTTGTTCTTTGATTTTCATTTAATGCTGGGTTTTTTTATTGCGTGTGGGAATTTCGTTTCTTTTCGCTTGTTAGTTTATAAAATCTTATCCTTTGTTTGAAATAACATTTCGGTGTTGTTGATTCGCTTTCAGAATTGGGGAAAATCGTTAGTAATTTTGGTTGTTCAATGATTTCTTCTGATCTGAGCTATATTTTCCAGATCCGTGTTTGATGAGTAACGATCACACTTTTGTTTTGGAAGAATATAGATCGTTATGTCGGCAACCATTGGGAATTTAGTAATCGCCTTCAACAGAAAGGAAACCGGGAATTAGTTTCCGGTAACTTTTTAGAAGCTAAATGAAAAGGCACAAATAACATTTTTTTTACCGCCAGCATTTGGAAGATTAGTGAGGAAACTGTGGCGGATACGGTGACGGTTTTCGGGATGAATTAACCGAAGGATAAATAAGGTGACTCTCTCAATCGAACTTACTATTTCATATTCAATTCACATTATCTGTTATTTAATGTATATGTGTGTATATATCTTGAAGGTGAAAATATCACATTGATTAGCAAGGATAAAGGGTTGTACTTACCTTATAGGATGCCTTTTTTCTGTGGAAAAAACCTTGAGAAAGGTCTTGGCCTTTAAGGAAACAATAGCTTATAATAGGTACAATATGAAAATCCTTGTGTGGATAATGGTGTCATATGTTGTAAGTAGTTCCGGATTCGTACTAGACTTAGTCAAGTAAACAATCTTGCAGCAGCTAGCAAATGATCGAACTATGCCCTTGTGATGAAAATGTTATCCTTCCGTATGAGATAGATGCCTTTTCTCAACAACAAAAAAACCTGTGAGAACAGTTTTGACAATACTTTGTAACGGGTAGTCCGAAAATACCTCGCTCCGCCAATATCGTTTTGTTGTTTCTTAACACTTGTTTTGTGTGTTTCATAGTAGACTACATCGTAACGGGTAGTCTAAAAATGCCTTTGCACCGACAGTGTTTATATGTTGTTTCTTAACACTTGTTTTATGTGTATATTGCGTAAAATTAACTATGAGATGATAGATATGAAATGTGTGATATGCATAGTCAGTAATATGATGGCCATGAATCTCATAAAAGTTTTTGGTGGTCTCAATCAAATAACATCAAAATGCCAGTTCGGTTTGAATATCTAGAAAATTGAGGACAAGTACATGTATGTCAATTTAACAATAGATGAGTCAAAGTAAGAAAGGAGTTAGAAAGATTAGATTAATTACGTCAAAAGGTAGTTTATGTTTACAATTATAATAACCCGATTTAATTTCATTATCTAAATGTCCAATTTAATTTTTGTAATTTGGTTTTGCAGTATTCTGCAAAAGCAGATAACCTATAGTGAGAGACTTAAACTATATGTACAAAAGCCCTTGCTCCATAAATCAGCAGTTTTTTTTTTGAACATATAAAAAATCAGCAGTTGACACTTTATGATTTTTGTACATGTAGATTCTCTGCACCCAACATAGTTAAATAGGATTTTCCGATTCCACCCGCCATAAAGTATTGTTTTCTTTGGAGGCAATTGGCAAAGGCTGTCATGATTTTATCCTGTGAGAAAAGCCCTCGCTTTAGAAAGCACAGTCCAATCCTTGCTAATCAATGTGGAATGTTTTACCCTTGTATATGCATATGGTTAAGAACATAACGATCTTTTTCCCTTTTCAGTTTTGGTTGTTGCTAGGAAGTTGATTCACTGGTATAGAAGGTTCCCGATGCCCATGCTGCCTCTTTGTGCCTTTTCTTTTAGCTTCTGATAAGTCTTCGGAATCTAATTCTCGGTTTGTTTTCTTGCTACCACTTGACATCGAGCTCCATGAGTTTATCTAGTTATCATTGAGCAACATTGATAACCAATAAGAGGGTATATAGACCATATCCAAATCTGATTATTTACATTGTTATCTTTTGAAGGTGAAAAATGGTAAGAAAAACATGATATTTGATGTTGTCGGTACAATAATAATAACCCAATGTGCAGCTGAAGTTGATTTTGTCCAATTATATTGCAATTTTACAACCACATATAATTTGTCTCAGAGATCATGCAGATTCAAGGGCACAGAGTTCGTGACTGGAAAAAAAAGCAAGCTAAATGCAAGTGCCTTCATCATTGCCTCCAATTAGATTGGCACTCATCGACTCAGGTGGCCGATGCAGATGATGCTGAGATCAAGTTATCTGCAAGATGTACCAATGAAGCAAACAACTCACTTTCAGCCCTTTGCTCTGGTGATAGACTGATACTCAACATAGCAAGAGGCAAATCTGGCACATAACCATACGAGGACAAGCCTGAAGATAGTTTATACATTATTTGCAGATGATGCCGAGATCAAGTTATTTTTTTATACTTGTTTTAATTTTTTTGATAAATCACACGCATTACGCACAAAACGGCTTAAACTTGAATTCTTAGAATAGACTAAATTATCTAAATATATCCTTAAAAATATATAATTAGATAAATAACCTCTTCCAGAATTATTTAGATAAATGCTCCCTTTCATACCACATAGGACAAATTTGCATCCAACATAACGCTAGTTTTGAACTCACAAGTTTCATCCAACGTGGATTTAGATAAAGTCGTGATTTATCGGTGTAATTATTTTTTTTAATTTCAACCTAACGTTTAAAGGAACACGAGTTTTGTTTATAGGGAGTATGTAAGAAATCACAAAATTAAATGTATCGCGTTACTTATATTTTATGGGGCGTGAGTTTTGAAATTTTACTTCGAATAGGACGTGAGTTTCATTTCTCGTGGAATTCACGTTTATAATTTTCGTTTTAATTTTTAAAATTAGCTTTATCAAAAAAAATTCATCCACGTTGGGTGAAACTCACTTTTCGCTGGACTCGAGTTTAGACATTGCATTACGTACGATCTGGAAAGAGACCTTTATCTAAATAATTCTATACGGGAGTTATTTATCTAATTAAATATTTTTAGAGATGTATTTACGTGATTTAACCGTTAGAGTACTGTACTCTGTTCATACTTTTTGGCAGGCGACATTTTCAATATGTTGTCATAAGAGTGACAGCTGAGAAAACAAAATCTAATATTGTCTGAAATTTTCAGGATGAGTGGCAATATCACGATGCCTAGTATTATGCCACGTGTCGTGTTACTATAGAGTAACGGCTGTCAAAAAAACATTCATAGTAGTAGACAAATATGTAAATTTGAAATTGCCAAAATAAATAATAAAATATCGAAAAAGAATGTTGAAATTTGTGCCTCTCCCTTGAATCAAGAAAGCAATGTGTTTTTAACTTTCAAATTTCCGATTCTTATTAAAAAAAGTCAAATTATTACCTTTTTTTATACTTTCAAAGTACTAAGTCATTTTATTTCTATTGAAAAAAATTATTTACAATTACTTGTTTGGAATTTGTAATACTTTTGACATCTTTACTTTTAATTTCCAGAGTTTTTTAATTGTTTCAGAGGAGTTTAGGTATTGTCATGCATATTCGTGAATTGTGCCATCATGCTTGGTTGATGGCAACAAGGTCGTGGATCGTATGGCAAAATTGATTAGTTCAAATGTTTTTGACATTAGTCTTTATTCTATACCTCATGTGTCAGTTGAAAAATTGTTGAATGCCGATCTAGGAGATTAGTTCAGCTTGGTTGTTTTAGATCCAATAATAGTTTTACTAGTATGTATTTTTTAAGTTTACTCGCGCGTTTTTATAATCATTTTCTATGTATTATTTTCCTCCATCAAAGAGTAAAAAAGTTTTTAACGAAACACATGACAATAAATTTTGTTTTCATCAAAAAAAATTTAAGTACTCCGTACTCACAAAATATTTTGATCATTTTATAACTAAATTGATTTCGATTACTTTATCAAATAATCTTAAATTATCGTATTCATTAATTCTTCTTATTTTTACTAAAATATCCCGTTGTATTTGTAATTTTCATTTTTACCATATTTAATAATTATAGTCATTTCCATGTCGACATCACAGTTTTATTAATAATTGTATATAATTTTGGATACCATGTAGTACGGTGTAACATCGGTCAGTATGCCTCGTGGGCATGGCCCCTTCAAGACACGGCTTTATGTCTCGTTTGTTTTGGCACAACGTTGCATTTGCACCATTGGATTCCTTTTTATTATTATTATTATTATTTTTTGTCATTCCACTCACAAAAACAAAAATAAATCCATGCATCTTTCTTCAAATTCAACGTATTCTCACGTTTATAAACGAATTATTGGATACATTTTTAAGTATTCGGGGTTTAAGAATCTAACGAGTGGTCCCAGTGAAAAAGATGATGATGTTCTTCTTATGAGACCTGAGTTCAAATTGCTTTGTATGAACCGATACTATTAGAAAAACTTTATAATTTTTAGAATCTAAAGAGTGATTTTAGTGGTAAAAGATGATGTATTTCATTTAAGTGACTCGGGTTCAAGCAATTTGGTTTGCATGTGTGTATGTGTGTATACAGATTAGAAAACATAAATATATATTACCTTATAATCGAATAGAATTATATTAAACCATAAGTTGTTAAATTATAGATATATTAATTGTTTATTTATAATAATTTTTAGAACTCCTACGCACATTAATAAGTTAGAAATTCTCATTTTTATACCTTTGAAATATATAATGAAACATATTATTGCTAACAATATGCATTATACATGTATTTTATTTTTATAATTCATATTACAAATGGAATCCAATTTATATTTACAAAAATAATTATACAGGTCTTAATAAATTCAAGAATGGGATATTTGTAGTTGGCCAATGGGTCCAATTTTAAAACAATGATAAAGATGTAAAATTGATCTATAATAGGCTATTCACTCAAATTTAAATATTTTTTTCGATATAAAAAATATATTTTTAATGTATTTGATGAGATTATATGATAATATGTGTTCATCCTTTTTGATAACATATATCTTGTACACATATGTGCTCAAACTAAAAAAAACGCTTGGTGTTGGGAAGTCTCGCTTAGAAGGCGTTTATTCGATTAGGAGGTGGCTATTTGGGAGGACTTCATGGCTGTTATTAATGCATCTAGGCCTGAGGAGATTGATATTGACTACGTAAGGTGGAGGGCATCGTCAAACGGGATGTACAGTTGTTGAATTATAGAATGAAGGTAGAAGAAGAACTAGGAAAAGACGAAGCAAGAAGTAAAAGAATGATATTATTCAATAGTGAATTCAAAGGTGTTTTTACAGAGATTTCATATCATCTTATATAGACTGAGCTTAGTAAAGCTTCATCAGCTAATCTTGATCTGATAAGCAAGATTACAGTTTCACAACTTATAACAGAAAGCCTAACAACCTCAACAGACTCTAGCTTGGATTACATAACCTCTAACATGCTTCTTATTTTCTCTCTTCTTTTCTCTGAGAACTAGTGACCTTTTATACTTTGAACATTCTTCATGTGTTTTCCTTTTTTTTCAACCATACAACTCAGTGAACTTTGCCTGCTGTGTTGAATCTTATTTCCTCAGCAGAGAAGACTTTTAGTTTGTGTCTGAGGTCAATAAAAGATGAAGCAGATAGAGGCTTAGTTAAGACATCAGCAATCTGTTCTATAGCTGGTACATAGTCAATACGAAACGAACCATCAATTACTTTCTCTCTGACAAAACTAAGATCTAGCTCAACATGTTTGAGCTTGGCATGGTGAACAGGATTTGCAGAGTGTGCAATTGCACTAGTGTTATCACACCATAAAACATGAACAGAGGCTAGAGGGATTCGTAATTCTTGAAGAAGAGATTTAATCCATATGCCTTCACACATAGCATCAACAATGCCTCTGAACTCTGCCTCTGTAGATGAACGAGAAACCACACTTTGTTTCTTTGAACTCCAAGCTACAAGATTACCTCCAAGATACATACAATAACCACCTGTAGATCTTTTATCATCAGCACTAGCACCCCAGTCAGAATCAGTATACCCTACAAGAGATGTAGGAGCCCCAGAAATACTAAAAAACAAGCCATGATCAGCCGTGCCTTTGAGATATCGAACAATTCTTTTTACAGCCTTCCAATGCGTGTCAAGAGAAGCTTGTATGAATTGGCTGACCTTGTTAACAGAGAACTGAATATCATGCCTAGTAGAGCAGATATGTTGAAGAGACCCCTGGTCCCCTACTACTTGTCTGTAAAGAGTTGCATCAGAAAAAGGCACTCCATCAGCAACAGACAACTTAGGAGTAGTAACCATAGGAGTAGGTGTAGAAGAAGCTTCCAACATTTGAACTTTGTCTAGTAACTCCATAATGTGCTTCTTCTGACTTAGAACAAAACCATTATTCACAGAGGTAATACTCATGCCCATAAAAAAATTCAAAGATCCCAAGTCTTTAACTGAAAAAACACAGTTAATATCTTTGATCACTTTGTCAACTTCAACAGAATTGTTCTCCGTGACAACTATGTCATCCACATAGACTAAGATGTAAACTTTACTTCCTTCTTGTTCTCTGAAATACAACGAAACATCCGCAAGAGAAGCAGTAAACCCAAGAGACTGAACTAGAAGTTCTTTAAACTTGTCAAACCAAGCATAAGGTGCTTGCTTAAGCCTATATAAAAACTTCTTCAACCGGCAGACTAACTGATTTCCTGAACCATCCTCTTGTTCAAATCCAGGCGGTTGTATCATATACACCTCTTCTGCTAAATATCCATTGAGAAAAGCATTGTCCACATCTATTTGCCTTAGAGACCAGCCATTACTTAGAGCAACACTAAGAAGAACCCTAACAGTTACTGGTTTGACAACAGGGCTAAAAGTTTCCTTGTAATCAATACCAGCTTGTTGAGAATAACCCTTGGCTACAAGCCTTACTTTGTACCTAGAAATGGAATCATCTGAATTCCTCTTTATCTTAAACAACCACTTGCACCCTATAGGAACTCTATCCTTAGGAAGTTGAACTAAATCCCATGTCCCTTTTTGAATCAAAGCATCTAACTCTTTTAGCACAGCTTCTCTCCATTCACTAACACTCATAGCCTGATAGACATCCTTAGGTAATTGTGGATCAATTTCCTCAAAAACATGAAAAGCCTTAGGCTTGAAAATCCCAGCTTTTGATCTAGTGACCATAGTATGAGTAGGAACAGTAGTTTTAGGTACAACAAATTGATTAGCTTGAGACACAGCAGGAACCTCTTGTCCAGAAACCAAAGAAGGGACAGGAGCTGAACTTAAGCAAGGAGAATTGGGGGAGACAACATGAACCTGAGTTGAAGAATGACCAGAACTTTGATCAGTCTTAGAATTAACATGAGGAACAGCAACAGTGCTTCTAGCAACAGATTCACCAGCATCCAATCTTACAGGTACAGGGCTTAGAGAAACAGATTGTTCCATAGGTTGAAACAAAGAAGCATTATCAAAACTATTAGAATTAGAGAAATTAGAATTGAAAGAGATTTTTGCCTTAGAGAAGAAGAATTGGACTGAGAATTTGAAGAAAGAGTTCTCTGACTTGGATTAGAAGCAACATGACCATGATACTTGACTTTAAAAAGACCAGCATCCTTATTATGAGAACATGAGTTAGTTTTGGAAGAAAAAGGAAAAACAGATTCATTGAACAATACATGCTGAGAAACAACAACTCTGCCATCATCCATTAGACACTTATAACCATGTTGATTAGGGCTATATCCAATGAAAGTACATGCTTTAGACCTAAAATCAAGTTTCTTGTTAAAAGGTCTAATAAGAAGAAAACATAGAGAGCCAAAAACCCTAAGAAAAGAATAGTCAGGTTCCAATTTAAACAACTTTTCATAAGGACTTATCCCTTCTAAAACTTTGGAAGGCAACCTATTGATTAAAAAGACAGCAGTAAAGAAGGCATCAGTCCAAAATTTTAAAGGCACACTACTTTGAGCAAGCAGAGTAAGCCCTAGCTCAACTATGTGCCTGTGCTTTCTCTCAACCTTCCCATTTTGTTCAGAAGAGTACGTGCATGTATGTCTAAAAATAATACCTAACTGAGAAAAATAAGCTTCAAGAGTTTTAAACTCTGTACCACAGTCAGATTGAACAATTTTTAATTTTTTATCAAACTGCCTCTCAACCATTTTATGAAATTCAACAACTACTTTGTAAACATCAGACTTTTTAGACAGAAAGTAAATCCATGTGAACCTAGTGCAAGCATCCAGAAAACTAATATAATAACAACAGTTATTAGAAATGAGAGGAGCAGGACCCCAAACATCCATTTGAACTAATTGCAGAGGTTCAGAATATATAGAAACAGACTTCTGAAAAGGTAATTTGTGACTCTTGCCTAACTTACAAGCTTCACAAAACAACATTTTATTAACATTTGAAATGTTACAAACAGATGACAGCTTTACAAGAGAATCAGCAGAAGAATGGCCTAACCTCCTATGCCATAGCTGAGAAGAATTTTCAGAAAGAAAACAAGTACGGACATTCTCAACAGAACTAAAAACATTCTCAAAATTACAAACAGAATCAAACTTAGAACTATGAAGAGAAATAGCAGCAGAAGCATCAGAAAACTTGTAAAGACCATCAGTTTGAAGCCCTCGCAATATTGGTTGATGAGTTATCAAATCCTTCACAACACAATAATCAGGGAAAAATTCAACAGAGACATCATTATCTTTGGTAAACCTAGATACTGACAACAAATTCTTTTTGATGGAAGGAACATGCAATAAATCATTTAACAATAAGGATCTAGACCTAGATTGCAACATAGACACACCAACATTAGCAATTGGAACAGAGAAACCATTAGCAACAGAAACTTTACCATTGCCACAGTAAGGAAGAGAATGAATAATATTACATGCGTCTGGAGTCAAGTGTGAAGTGGCACCCGAATCGGGATACCAAGCAGCATCACCATATCCACCACCGAAATCATCAGTTGCGGCTGCAACAGTGGCCACAGGAAGCTCCGAACTGCCATCCCCAGAACCAGCAGTGTTGAACCCACCTTGAGCACCATATTGATTACCGTGAAACACTCCTTGATCTTCAGAAAATTCTTCGAAGGAGCACTGATTGGCAGAACCACCATCGAAGTCTTGATTGAACCGATAATAGCAGTGATTGGCAAGATGCCCAATCTTGCCGTAGATCTGGCACTAAGGCCGTGAACGGCCGGGGAAAGACCGTCCACCTCTGCCTCTAGGAACGAAGGAACCTCGAAAGAACGGCCGAAACCCTAGACCACCTCTCTGATTGGAATTAACCCTTCCATTATTCTGACCCATATTGGAATTAAAATATGGGCCTTGTTGGGCATAAGCCACATCAGACCCATTAGACGGGCCATAAGCCAGATTAACTGACCCATGACTGGGAAATTCTAATTGTCGGGCCTCTGTGTCAAGAAGCACACTAGCAACGCCGTCAAGCTTATACGATTGTTGACTAGAGGTGATGACCGCCACGACGGACTCATACTCCGGCGTCAACCCTGAAAGAATCGTCGAAATATGCATAGTTTCAGAAAGAGGATTTCCGCAAGCTGCAAGGATATCACAGACGGATTGAATTTGTGAAAGATACTCCCGCATGGACTGATCTCTCTTCCGGATGTTCTTGAGAGAACAATGAAGATGCATGACTCGGGTTGTAGAAGTAATGGAGAAATCAAGCTTTATCGTGTTCCATATATCAAGAGCAGTCCTACAATTCACCAGAGAGGGGAGAATGGAGGGCCCAATAAAAGAAAGAAGCCAAGAACAGAGGGCACTGTCCTATTGCTGGTAACGAATATACTTTGGATTAGCAACCCTCGTACCACCGGTGCCGGAAATTGTTTGCGGAGGAACAACCAACGATCCGTCAATATAATCCATGAGAGCAAGACTTTCTACAGCAAACAGAATTTGTTGTTTCCAAAGCAGATAGTTTGAATCATCAAGCCGTATAGAGACAGATTTGTTAGTGAAAAGCTTGGAGGAAGAAGAAGAGCTTTCAACCTCTGATACCATGTTGAATTATAGAATGAAGGTAGAAGAAGAACTAGGAAAAGACGAAGCAAGAAGTAAAAGAATGATATTATTCAATAGTGAATTCAAAGGTGTTTTTACAGAGATTTCATATCATCTTATATAGACTGAGCTTAGTAAAGCTTCATCAGCTAATCTTGATCTGATAAGCAATATTACAGTTTCACAACTTATAACAGAAAGCCTAACAACCTCAACAGACTCTAGCTTGGATTACATAACCTCTAACAACAGTCTAAAATCTTTCTATAGTCTATTGTGTTTTTTGCGGATCACACGATAAAGCAATGAACCACCTTTTTTGTGAATGCGAGTACGTGTGGACACTGTGGCAAAAATAGTGTAGCATATGGGGCATTCATCTCGTGATGCCAAACAATCCGAGTGACCTATTAATTAGTTGGTTCGGCTGTCAATCGGACTTTAAAGTTGAATTAATATGGAGGCTAACTTTCTTTGGAGTTGTGTGGACCATTTGGATGTGTCGTAACGAAGCTGTGTTCAAGGAGAAGTGTTCCTCAGTAGCACAAATATTCGAATTGCTAGTTCTTAGAGTGGCATGGTGGTGCAAATCTAAGTGGCCAAAAGTCATAGTCTTAATATCTGATATTTGTAATATGTCATTTACCCTAAAAGGCGTATCTCTTAATGAGAAATGCCTTGTTACGAATATTTGGGATCCCTCAAAAGTGAATTCATTAAAATTTAATGTTGATGAGGTTGTGTCGGGGAGTTTTGGGGCAGCATGTATAAGAGGTATCTTGAGAGACCACGAATCCAGGTCTTTGATCGTGTATTCAAAAGCGGTGGGTTACATAAATGCATCAACTACAGAAGTTCTTGTGGTGGTCGAAGTGTTGAAGCTCTTTAGCTCATCTCGATGAGTGAAACGGTTTCGTTTGTGCATAGAGTGCGATTGCAGCCTAGTAGTTAATTGGTTCAACAGCCCGCAAACGGCCCCTGCTTTTTTCAAGCAAATTATTCTTTCATGCTTAAATGCTTACACAGGTTTTAAATGGTCCATCTGTTTAACTCCAAGAGAATGTAATAGTAGCGCTGATATCTTGACAAAAAAAAAGAATCAATAGAAGAGTAGAAAGTCTAAGATCTTAAAAAAACATGTCTTAAACCATGTGGCAAAAGCTTGCTTGTAATGCTCGTATCAGGTGACCAAATCTAAACGTGCAATTGTGTAAAAAGTCTTTCCTTTCGATCCTTTGAGATAGGGGAAGGCTCTTTTGGATTGTAGCAGGTGATATCTGGACGAATGTAATTTTTTATCAGGCTATAGACTTCGATTCTGGGTATTTTTTTCCCTCCGATTAAGTTTTAGAGAGATTTTTAACGAAGTCCTAGTCGAGGCTCAAGATTAAATCGTTGCAATAAAATTTTCCTATTTCAAAAAAAAAACTCAATTTTTTTAAGATAAGCATCATTCTCTTGTCTACTAAAATCATTAGTTGAGTTTTGATATAAATTTTTTAATAAAAATATTAATTAAAATGATATTGGATACGCTTTTAAAAATGTGTTAAAAATTGGCCGAACATCAATACATACGAAAAGGAATCCAACTTTTTTTATTTTAATTTAATTTTTAAGGGTTTAGGATGGTACCATTTTAAAGTGGTTTTTTTTTTTGAATTTTGCACTTTAAAGTCTTATATACCTTTGTTTCAAGGCAATGGCAAACACACCAACCATCCTTTTCAATGGAGGTGGGCATAACATGTGAGAATATGATGGTTCCACTACTTAATTTAACAATTTTTTATTGTGGAATAATAAAGTTTTTATATTTTTATTTTATAAATAAATAAATATATATATATATATTAAATAAAGATTACATCTCTATACTGAGATTCAAACTCATACAAGATGAGACAATATAAGTATTTTTAGCTATTAGGCAAATCAATGGATCTCAAACAATTATATAATTTATTTCTCTTTTAAATAATATATCTATCAATTTTACTATACTAAAAAAAGAAAATAATTACCTTGACAAATGTCTTTCTTTCCTTTTAGATTATCAAGATTTGCATTGCCAAATAAGGGGGAAAATTAAAAGTTCACCTATCATTTTGTAGGCTTTGGGGTTGGATTTTTTCTTCGAATTTCTATTTTTAGTATTGTAGATATAGTCATTATATTGTAATTTGATCAATTTTGATCTCTATATCTTTAAATTTTTAGTTCAGACCCCAAACAATTTTATAAAACAATATGACTAAATTATAAAAACTTAAAATTAAAAAAAATGAAAAATAGGATCTGAATTTAGAACTTTTACACGATACAATGATTAATAACGAACATTGATTTAACAATTTTCACGGCTGATGATGGGTTAATAGTGAAATTTCAAATTTTGATTTGATATTTAATTTTTTTATTTAAATAGGTACTTAATATTGGATTATGTTATACAAATTATCTTAAAGTGTAATTCCGTTAAAGTTTAAGGGTCAAAAATCAAATCGGTACAAAAACTTAACTTATTAATTCAAATCAGTACTTATATTTGCCAATCAATATAATAATAATAAAATTTATGTAGCAATCTGATCAAATTGAAACTAATAAAAATCATAAAGAAAATCCTTACATTCTTCATGCGCCGGTATGGGCCACGCCGTAGGATAAACGTGGGCGGCAAATCTTTTTGTAGCAATAATTGTTTCTAACATTTTTTTTTTTAAATACAGTCGTGATTTTTTTAAAAAAATTGTAGTGTAATAAGAATTGTTAAATATTTTGAAATAAATGCATTAGATCAGTGGGTTAATCATCTTAGTTATATTAATAAATCATATGATATGATAAATTATATTGTTTACATTTATTAAATGTATAATATTTTATCTTGTATTTAAAAGTATTAAATCTAATATATATATATATATATATATATATATTATGTTATGGGGGGGGGGGGGGGGGGGGGGGGGGAGGTCAAGAAAGCAGCCAAAAGGAAATGAGTTTTCAGTACAGTGGAAAATGTGAATCCCAAAATCCTTCCGGCCAGCTCTGACATTGTATTTTCTTCAATTATTGAAGGAATTTTTTTTATTGGAATTGTTGAAGGGTAATTAACGGCAATTTTGGGTGAAAAACCATTTTTTTAATATTATTGGGAAAAATGGCTCTCAAAAACTATTATTTGGCCAGGTCGGCAGACATTTCGTTGTGTAGGACGCGAGTACGACATCGCGTTCTGCACAACGCGATTTTAGTCGACGTGGCATTCCTGTCCGTGTTAACGGTTTCACAGTACCTCGCGTTCTGCAGAACGCGAGGTCCCCGAGAAATTGAAAAGGCGGTTGGAATATATCGCACTGACCTCGCGTTCTGTAGGACGCGAGGTCTGTGCATTTCCAGCCTGAACCACAAGCGAAAACAAGCGTGGGTAGGCCTGTTCGAACCCAATTTCGAGCGTGTAAATCGTATATTTTTAGCGATCATCGAGTTTGGGGTCGTAGTACTGGAAATTGTGTACCGTATGAAACCAACATGGTTAATTTCCGTCCATTCTACAATGGTTTAAAATGGATTCGAAAACCCTATGCTAGCATACTTTTTTTAATGAAGTTGTATTTCAACAAATTTCGATAGGCATGTTCGAGCAGAATTTCATACGTATAAATTTTAAATTTTTAGGTAACATCGAGTTTGGGGTTGTAGTACTGGAAATTGTCTATCGTATGACACTGACACGGTCAATTTTTGTCCATTGTACGATGTTTTAAAGTTGTTCGAAAACACTATCATAACATATTTTTTTGAATGATTGAAAATATAAGATGACAGGTTATATAAATCGAAGTGGACTGACTTTATTGATTAGATTGTCATGTGCGAACTCACATATACAAATTAAAAATAATTAATTAATATGAGGGGCTGAGCGATTAGGACACTTAGGAGCTGTGTGCCCAGGATTTCGACATATAGAACAATGCTTCTTTTGTCCGGTTTTCTCTCGATGTTCGATCAAATCCTCAGCACAATATATTCTTGTAGAAGGTGGACGTCCTTTGGCTCGTAGTAGTGTTGGATCTGGGCGTATGATCGGTTCAGTGTCCACAGCATTTGGATCAACCTCATTTCCGATTGGAGTAAACTCTTTTTCGTAAACTTTAAGCATCGTTTTGAGTAAGTATACTGCATCAACCATATGCATGTATTCTATTCGTTGGTTAGTGCAAGCAGCAATGGCGTGTGCGCACGGGTATTTGAAAGTTTGGAATATTCCGCACTCGCATGTTCTTTCCCTCAGATCTACCACGTAAGCGTTGTATTGAATGCCTTCTAACCGCCTGGAAAATTCCGCAACACGAAACAAGTGTCCTTCTCGCGAGAAGAGAGTTGCTTGCATCTGTCTTGATTGGCCCAATTGAATATGCAGTCTTGTGCGGAAATCTGGATGGACTTTGTGTCCACCTGCCATGTACTCAGTTGCTTGCCTGCCCAAGGTTGCAAAAAGGGTAGCTAAACGATAATAGGTCGCTTTGACAATGGAAGTGATAGGCAACTGCCGAACTCCCTTCACTGATGAGTTCACTGCCTCAGCCAAGTTCGTTGTCATGTGACCAAAACGTTTACCCTCGTCATACGATCGAAGCCATTTTTCCTTTGGGATTTTTCAAGGTATTCTGCGCCATTTTTGTTTCTCGCTCTCAGTTCCTCGAGTAGTTCAGCCACCTCTTGTTTGTAGTGCGAGTTGCCTACGGGATGACAGTTGAATAGTTATGGGCGAAAAATACATGAAAAAGGTCGTAAATTGAAGCGAGTAACAAGTAATATAGTAAATGAAAATGACATAAATGACGTACCCATATCGAACACCATTTGACATTCATCACGATTCTTGTATTTCAGCAGGTAGTTTGCGGCTATGTGTCGCAAGCAAAAACGGTGGTGAATATATGGAGGCTTCTAATAATCACCCAAATTTTGTATCGCCCACAACAGCGTTGTGCCTCTGTCAGAAATAACACACACCCCTTCATCCCTTCTTCTTCGTATTACAGGATCAAGGACATATTTTTGTAGGTTCTTAAGGAAGAACGTCCAAGACTCCAAATCCTCCTTCGGGACGATTGCGAATGCAACAGGAACGTATTTGCGATTGTCGTCCTGTGCTATAGCTAGAAGTAGGATCTGTGTATATTTTCCGTACAACCATGTGCCGTCGATTTGGACCATCAGTTTGCAGTGCTTGAATGCGTTGATGCACTGGGGGAAAGTCCAAAATAACCGGTGGAATTGACAAACACCTCGGACGACACGATCATTTTCGTATGCCAGAACCGTATCAAGTTTGACAACCATTCTGGGGATGTTGGCTGCCACGGCAGAATGTCGATCTGAATCTGCCCCCGCTTCCTAAAAGTCCTTTCTTTTCAAAACTGTAGCCGGGGATCCTCTCGACGGCGGCTACAGAAGCTGCCATTGAAGCCACTACTGCAGCATACGACCTCCAAAATATTGCGATATGTCGGTAAATATTAAGGTATGTACCCCCACGAAACACAAATCTTTAAGTGAACTCCAACTGTCATAAATGAACAATATTTCAGACATAAAAATTGCAACGGAAAAAAAACGCAGCATTACACGAACTCATATTCAACTGACCTAAACTAAACTTAATTGCTTACAAAAATTCATCTCCGTGCATATATATATATATATACAAACATCTCATAGACCTCGCGTTCTGTACAACGCGAGGTAAGAGTGACCTCGCGTCCTACAGAAGGTTGCCACGTCATCATATTCACCTACCTCTATAAATAGCAAACTCTTGGAGAGGCAAGGAGCACCCACATAATTTTTTTTCTGTATTCAGGTACGCAGTTTTCGCTTGCAGCTACTAATGGCAACATAGCGCGTATTTTGGAAGTTTTGTTTTAACTTCCAAAATATTGCACTATGTCGTTATTTTTAGTTACTACTGAAAACATAACGCGTATTTAGTATGATTCATTATTGTTATTATTATTGTTCTTATTATTATTGTTATTATTATTACTATCATACTAATAATTTTTATTGTTAGTATCATTTATTATTATTGTTGTTATTATTATTAATATTATAATTATTTTAATTATAATTATTTTTTTATTTTTATTGTTATTATTATAAATAAAAATAGTAATATTAAATGAGTTTCCCGCTTTAAAACTCTTGTTTAAAAAACCCAACGACCTCGCGTCATATAGAACGCGATTTATTTAGAACCTCGCGTTCTATAGGACGCGAGGTCCCTTCTGACCGTTCAGTTCACGCGTCTGTACATTGACGCGCCTTTTCAATGAACCTCGCGTTCTATAGGACGCGAGGTCCATGAATATCGCGTTCTATAAAACGCGAGGTTCATTAACCTCGCATCCCAAACGACGCGATGTCTTCTATAAATTGGAGGTTTTTTTCTAAAAACCTCCACAGAACGCGAGTTCTATAGAAATTTTACAAAAAATTGTCAGCAACTGTTATATATCGTTTGATCACATGGAGCCCTTACTACGCAACCAAGCGAGTCACTATAGTGAATATTGGCGAAACAATGAAGAGGTATTATTTTTTTCCTTTTATTGTCTAAATTTTTTAATTAAATTATATTCTTTTATTTTTACTAACTATTTTATTTTATTTTTTTCAGGGATACGAACGTAACTTACAATGTTACCTTAACCGTATTACCGTCGCACCCATTCCTGCTGTTATGCGTTTGATTGAGCGGGCTGGTTTTGGGCACATAGCTCGCTATATAGGGGGGTGAAGGTTAGACCGTCGTTGATCAGCGCGCTGATAGAACGGTGGAGACCCGAGACACACACGTTTCATCTTCCATTTGGCGAGGCAACAATTACGTTGGAGGATGTTGCCTACATTCTGGGGTTGCCTACAAATGGCAGCGTTATTACTGGTATAGTGATGGCACATTGGCCAATCCTATTTTCTGAACAAATGGGCGTGCTGCCCCCTGATAGAGTGTGGGACGGAGGGAAAATTTCTCTATCGTACTTGGAGGACAACTTTGGAACCCCTCCCCCCGATGCGAATGAAGTTGCACTTCAGGTATTTTTTTATTATATTTAGTATGCTTTTATTATATTTATAATTAAATTAAAATTATTTATTTGCACATTAGGCTGCTTTATGAATTTTTTAGGATGAATTCAGAAAATATTTAGGATCTTTTTAATAAATATTTAGGATGAATTCAGTAAATATTTAGGATACTTTATTAAATATTTAGGTTGCCTACATTAAATATTTAGGATAAATTACAAATATTTATTTACAAATTAGGATTAAGTTACTAATTTCTTTGGATGCATTTATTAAATTTATATTTAATCTATATTTAGGATGAACTTACAATTTTTTATTTAGGATGAACTTACAATTTTTTTAATTAGGATGCCTTTATTAATTTATATTTTCACAGCGGTGTGCGCAAGCCCACATCCTGCGCATTATTGGCGGGATATTAATGCCCGACAAAACTCGCACAAAAGTGCACGTTATGTGGCTTCGTCATCTGACAAATTTAGATGAGTTTAGACTAAAATCTTGGGGGTCAGCTGTCTTGGCGTTTCTTATCAGAGACCTCTGCAAAAACGTTGACGCCTCCAAAGCATCGATGGGAGGATGCTGTTTATTCCTGCAGGCTTGGGTTTGGCTTCGGATCCCTACTTTGGCACCACAGCTTAGGGTTCCCAGTCCTATGCCATTTCCGCTTCTACGGAGGTACTACATAATCTACTATATATATTTTTATTAAATTATTTTATTTAACGATCTTTTTCATTATTTAAAGGTGGACCACCACACTATCCCACACCGGCTTGCCGGACTCCCAGAAAGAATACATATATAGATTCGATGTCTTGACGGAGGACCAGGTAATTCAACGATTATTTTGGTTTTTTCCATACTATTTTTCCAATAATATTTCATATAACTGTTACAAACTTTTTCATTCTTTTTAGTTCGTGTGGAGGCCCTACGATTCAGAGGAGATTCGCAACATTACTCTAGCAGATATTGTGCAAGAGCGAGACCTTTGGATTTCCGTCGTGCCGCTGCTGAACTACGAAATTTGCGTGTGTCATTCTACGGATAGGGTACTCCGACAGTTCGGGTACGTCCAAAGTGTTCCACCCCCTCCACAAAATATGGGCTCCTTCCACAATCTTACGCGTTAGGGGAAGACGGAGGTTGACTGGGCCGAGCACCACGCAATCTGGATAGCGCTTTGGGCTCAACGATTTCTCAGAAGCCCAGAGTTTCTCCAACCAATTATGGTAGGGGGTCCTTCGATCACTTTCAATTATGACCAGTGGTATAGCAACAATGGGATGCCACATATCCTTACTCCGGCCGAGCGCGAAGCATGGCTTCCCCAGCAACCCTAAAACCGCTCACGCGGGAGCCGGCAAGCGAGCCAGACCCAGAGCCAGTCCTAGAGCCAGAGGCAGTCGACGCAGCGCGGTCCGAGACCACAATATGACACTCTAGGGGCATCATCTTCTACCCCACCATTGCATAGCGGTCCATCGACCTTCCAGCAGACGATGCCTCCACCCCAGTACGGCTCCACTGATGCCTATCGTCCCCATACGCCCACGACTGACCTTATGCTTATCGATTATCCACCTCAGTATGGGTTTCCGATGGTGGAGAGTACGTCGATATGTAGTTTGTTTTACTCCCCGCCTCGGCCCAGCACAGATCCGCAGATCGCACACGATGGTCAGGATGATAGGGACCAGGGACCACCACATGATGGACGGAGGAGGTATCCGGATCGTGAGCGTCATCCACCCGACTGCGGAACGGGTGGACATAGGTATTTTTAGTTTTTTTTTGTTGTTTTCTACTTATGTTTTTAATATTTATGTAAAACACTTTTAAATTTTATAATGTCGTATTATAATTTTGTTTACGAATTATAATTTTGTTTGCATATTATAATTAAACTTTATAATGTTTATTTAATTTTTGTTTTTAATAAATTTAATGAGATTAAAAAACCGAAAATCGACATTAGTTGAAATGCAACTTCAATAAAAAAAATGATGGCATAGGGTTTTCGAAGCCATTTTAAATCATTGTATAATTGACGGAAATTAACCATGTTGGTATCATATGATAGACAATTTTCAGTACTACAACCCCAAACTCGATGATCGCTAAAAATGTACCATTTACACGCTCGAAATTGGGTTCGAATAGGCATACTTACACTTGTTTTTCCTTGTTGTTCGGGATAGAAATGCACAGACCTCGCGTCCTACAGAACGCGAGGTCAGTGCGATATATTCTAGCCGCCTTTTTAATTTCTCGGGGACCTCGCTTTCTGCAGAACGCGAGGTCTTGTGAAACCGTTAACACGGACAGGAATGCCACGTCGACTAAAATCGCGTTGTGCAGAACGCGATGTCGTACTTCGCGTCCTACACAACGCGATGTCTGCCGACCTGGCAAGTTTGGGGGTCATTTTGCCAAATAATAATTTTTGGGAGTCATTTTTTTCAATAGTATTTTAAAAGGGGCTTTTCACCCCAAATTGCCGTAATTAACTCCTTATAATAATATATAATATTTTTATTTTCTTAAAAAAATAGGTTAAAAAGGGTAATTTTATATTCATAATTGTCCAAAATCGGTAATTTCATATTTGGTTCGTTCATTTAACTTTTTTAACTTTTTCGAATTGCATCAATGTTATTTTTATCTATAAAAATGTCTTTTTTAATTATTATGAGCTATTTGTATATTACAATTATAATTATTCTTGTGATTTATTTTTTATATTCAATTACTATTTTCGAATCCTTTAGTCATTTATTCAAAATCCTATACTAGACTAGATACATATTTTGATCATGCTTATTTTACTTTTTAATTAGATTATCATATTGAATTGATTGAATTAAAGATCAAAATTTACATTTAACTACGTGACTTAGGTGAGATAATATGAGTCTCTATTTTAATCAATGATCGACAGTTCGATACTAACACTAAACATAAAGCAATTTTAAAATTTATGGTCAACATTCTGCCCTTTATATAAACCAATAGAACGTACTTACTCATTTTAGTGAACACATTAGATACTAAAAAATCAAAATTTACAGACTTGATATTGACTTATTTTTCTAATTTTCAAATATTTAATTATATATCAAGAATCATAATGTATATTTTTATCCATGATCAACACAGCTTTGCATTTGTTCTTTAATTATTTGTGGTATAATCATTTGTGTTATTTTTTAAAAGCTTTTAGCAGGGTAGGATGCGACAACTTAAGGTAAGACTTTCCATTGGAATTTAAATTCTTTTTAACTGAGTAATATTTTAAGTTATAATTACAATTCTTACCAGTTGTGTAATATTATAGGTTATAATTGAAATCATTACGTTGTTCATAACATTTAGGTTGTAACCGAATTCTTACTCATAATATTTTAGGTTGGATTCTACCTCATATAACATTTTATGTTGAAACTTAAACTCTTACCAACTAAATAACATTTGAAGTTAGGGACTCTCTTAAATTAACCTTACCATAAGCTGTCGTATACTATAATTACTCTTTCGATAAGATTGTTTTAGACACTTGATTGAACCGATTGAATTGGCGATAAAAATTCCATCGATATGATATATGATTATGTTTTTCTAATCATTATTAAAAATTCAGGCTGAGAAATTTTATCACTCAATTAGTAAAACTGTATATGAGTCATTGAATTTCAAAAGTTACAAATGAATTATCCAAATATTGATTTTTACAAACATATCATTTTATCATAAAATGTGTAAACGAACATCGACTTTTAGTTACAACTTATTATAACAATTGATAAATTGAGTGACCTTTCATTTTTAACGACATAGTGACCTCTTTGTTAACAATTAATTGAATGATCTATTTGTAATTTTTAACATCCAGTGTCTCATTTATAATATTATTAAATATGAGTGACTAAAACTGTATTTTACCCTTATTTTTTATAAATATTTTAACGTAAAGCTATTTCAAAATCTAACCAATCCCAACACGTATAATTATACCTTTCTCTTCCTTGTGTGGTACGTGAGACCCACTTTAATATAAGTATAAAGGTGGTGGGTCCATTTGTATAATCAAAGTGCTTAAGAGGAAACAACCTACTTTCTTGGCTACTCTCTCTGTCCACTCTACTTTTGAATTTTTCTCCTCTGTAATCCCACTTTCGTCCTTTTGATTTTTTTCACTCTCCGAACCATCTGTTTGTAAAAGTTTCATCACTTCTTTCATGTACATTTATGGTCCCAGAAATCTTTACACCAATGCCACTTCTCTCTTCTTTCTCAAGGTATACAATTTCTGCTTCTTCCTTCCTTTCTTTCTTGCTGGGTTTTGGGGTTAGATTTGATCCATGAAAGGGGATTTCAACCATGTTTTAGCTTTAAATTTCTGGGTTTGTTTCGGTTTGAAGATAATGAGTGTTTTTTTTTTGTTTTTTTTTTTAATTTTGAATTAAAGCATCACAAGATGATAACAAGGTCCTTAAGATTTATGAAATTTATGATGCCCAGAAACACAAAAGCAAATCCACTCAGGATACTTGTTATGGCTCGTGATTTTTCTGAAAATTTGTTGGCAAAGCGTGTTTGTGTGTGTGTGTGTGTGTCATATATTAATATATATGTATGCATTTGTAAGTTCTTCATTTTGGCCTTTTGTACTTATTTTAATGTTTTTTTTTAATTTGTTTACAATGTTTAGGTTCTTGGAATATTCAGGCTTTTGAATTGATTTGATAATAGAAAGGTCGGTAGTCTCTATGCATTCGTATATTTGAAGTTGGTTGATACGAGAACATGAATTAGTATTAATTTAGGATACAGCTGAGGGATTTTTGTATTCAGTAGCAGTTAGAATGGGTTCATATGGTGGTACTCGTGAAATCGTTGAAGCGGGGAAAGAGTTGAAGCCGGTGAAACGATCTACCGGAGCATCCCGACCATGTTCAGGATCTGGTTTAGGTGATAAAGATAGGAAGCCGCCTGTGTTGAAATTGGGATACAAGGATTCTCTTGAAGGTGATATTAATCGGCTTTTCGAGTCTATCAATCTTAAAGGTCCCAAAGGTTTAAGTGTTTCGTACCAAGGAGGCGCAAGCTCGAGCTCAAGCTCTTTAAAGAAGAATGCAATGAAGAAGCCTATTACAATGGGGATGCCCCAGTCCCCGAGAATAGGTGGCTCGGAGCCATTGTCACTGAAACAGGCACTAAGGGATCTTTGTATTTCCAAGGCCTCGGAAATGGCAGCTTTGAAAAGGCAATCGATGTCGATTAGTTCTCCTAGTGTTTCTGAAGCTGGAAGGATAAAAAATTTGTTCAGATCAGTTGTAGTTGAATCTGCTAGTGGATCCGGTCGTCCCGGAGGTGAAGGTAAGCGGGGTGTGGTTGAAATATATTTGGTGCCTGAAGAAAGCAAATCAACTTCTTCTCAAGCTCTCAAGGTAAAGCCATTGAGCCAAAGTGCTAATTCTTCTCCTCGACTTGCTCATGCAACGGCACAAATCAGCACCAAAGCTTCTACATTGAGTCAAACTGATGTTTCTTCATTGAGAAAAGTTGGAACTATAGCACCAAAGGCTGAGCTTCATGGGAAAGAGAAGCATACTTCTGCATCTTCGACATCTTGTTCTAAAGCCGATAAAAATATGGTAGAACCTGACAGTACTGTGCCTGCTTCAACCAAGTTACCAAAACGAGCATCAATGCCAAAGTCAGGGCGAAAGGTCAGGCTGCATGCTGTTGCTTCTTCTAGCTCAATGAATGGCAGAAAGGTAAGCAGGATGACGAGAAATGCACCGCGGGTGGTCAAAACGGTTGTCAGGAACAAGAATTTGGTGAAGAAGAAAATAAAGCCGGGTTCCCCTTCTGCCACTAATGTTGCTAATACTCCCAACGGAGTTGACAGCAGCTTGGATTCCACTACGAGTCAATTAGTTTGCCAGAGATGCCAATGCTCTCTGAAGAGTTCAAGTAATGAGTCTAATCAAGATTCCATGAAGTCGCATGCATCCCGGATTGGTGCTGAAGCTACCTCAGGTCTTGTGAATTCTGATGTGTGCAAACCATCCTTGGCCGGAAACGATACTAACAGAACCCAAGCTGCCATTCCGAGGGCTAAAAAGAGCCCAAAATCTAGAGACAAGGGGGACTTCTCCCAAAGTCCAAGCAGTCTTGGTGATAGTAGTAGCACGAGCATCAGTGATGACAGCAATTTAAGTAGGTCTAGCTGTGGGAATAGACCTCACATGTCGAAGGATGTAAGGTGGGAAGCCATCCGACACATTAAAATGCAGGATGGAACCTTGGGGTTGAGACATTTCAATCTTCTAAAGAAGCTCGGTTGTGGGGATATTGGGACAGTATATCTTGCTGAGCTTATTGGTACAAACTGCTTGTTTGCTTTGAAGATCATGGACAACGAATATTTGGCAAGAAGGAAGAAAATGACGAGGGCGCAAACTGAGAGAGAAATATTAAGGATGCTTGATCATCCTTTTCTACCTACGTTATTTACGCAATTCACTTCGGATAACTTATCATGTTTGGTTATGGAGTACTGTCCGGGTGGGGACCTGCATGTCCTTCGACAAAGGCAGCCTGGGAGATATTTCTCTGAGCCCGCAGCTAGGTAAGATGCTCTGTTTTACCATTTTCGTTCGACCTGAAATCAGTATTATATCCGAACCGGTTATATTTATATTATTTTACATGTAGGTTTTATGTAGCTGAGGTCCTTCTTGCTTTGGAGTACTTGCACATGCTTGGAGTTATTTACCGTGATTTGAAACCAGAAAACATTCTTGTTCGAGAAGATGGCCACATAATGCTCACGGATTTTGACCTTTCGCTTAGATGCACGGTTAGTCCAACTCTCCTGAAATCTTCATCAATTTTGGATCCTGCAAGGATATCTGGCCCTTGTGGAGGATCTGGCTGCACTGAACCCTTCTGCATGGAACACTCATGTCAAATCCGATGCTTCACTCCTAAGTTATTGCCTGCTGCTGCAAAAACAAAGACGGCAAGACCAAACCTTGCTTCCCGACTCAGATCATTGCCACAGCTCGTGGCTGAGCCTACCGACGCAAGATCCAATTCCTTCGTTGGAACCCATGAGTATTTAGCTCCCGAGATCATTAAAGGAGAGGGTCATGGAGCTGCAGTTGATTGGTGGACCTACGGTGTCTTTCTTTACGAGCTTCTATACGGAAAGACACCGTTTAAAGGAGCGACAAACGATGAAACACTGGCTAATGTTGTGCTAAAAAGCCTTAAGTTCCCGAACAGTCCTCTTGTTAGTTTACAAGCAAGGGAACTCATCCGAGGGCTGTTGGTAAAGGAACCCGAGAACCGTCTGGGATCACAGAAAGGAGCTGCTGAGATCAAGCAACATCCGTTCTTCGAAGGCTTGAATTGGGCTTTGATACGATGCGCTGTCCCACCGGAACTACCTGAGATATACGAATTCGGGGTTCCGGCCTTGTTGTCCCCAGAAACAAAGAGCAAATATTTGGAATGTAAAGCTGCTGGAGAACACCTTGAATTTGAGTTATTTTGATAAAAAAAAAGTAGTTCATGTAAATTTGATTTAGAGTATTTGGTATAAGATATTGCCAGATTTTGTCATATGAGACACTGAGATATTTATCTTCAGCAACAAGTTACTATATAAAATACTACATATTTTTTTCGTAGAGTTATTCATGGACCGAACTATTTGTCTAGCTCCGGCGGTTTGGTTCAATTGGTTCAACTTGAATGAATCGGACAGACTTGAAAACTTTACAAGTCTGTGTATCAGATAATTTTATTATTGATTATACCACAAAATATTTGAATAATTATTACTATAAAATATATAATAAAAACCCTAATGTTTTAAATGTCGAAACAGACTTCTGAGTTTGATTCCCTCTTAATTATTTAATTAAATTTAAAAATCGCCCACCAATAATTAAGAAATTTGATTAGATATCAACAAGGGTCGGGTGTAGCTAGAGACGGAACTAGAATTGAACATTGAAAGAGGTCAAAATATTTAATTTAAAAATATAAGTATTTATTAATTATTTAAACTCAAAATTTAGGGGGTAATGTCTAATTTGTTAAATATTAAAACTTATAAGAACCTAAATTGTTATTAGACTAAAAAAATTGAACTACATGTGCTCATCCTTCTTTAGTTTAACCTCTATTTGATTAAGGATTTTTTTTTATATACATGTCGTGTAAACTTTAGTTTACACGTACCTTTTAGTTTTAGGGATGATGATTTTAGTTTAGAATTTAAAGTTTAGGGGTGTAGGTTGTAGGGTTTAGAATTTAAGATTAGTGTTTAAAACTAAGGGCATAAGGTTTAAGGTTAGAGTTTAGTTTTTTACGGTTAGGGTTAAGAATTTAGGATTTAAATTTTATAGTGTAAATATACATGGTTGTGTAAAATTAATTTTACATAATATGTATATCAAAATTTTACCCTTTATTTAATTATTTAATTCATTTTTATTTTTTTAATTTAAACACTTATTTTTACGTGGACTAACATTAAACCAAAACTTATAAAATATTTAAAATTTATAACAAGGGCCCATGAGCCCCAAGGGAGCTCCACTTCTAGTTGGGTGCAAGCAATGACAAGACACATTGTTCTTTTAAAGAAAGAATTCGATTGTTGAGAGGGAGAGCCACGAATTCCGAAAATAGATCGTAAAATGAACCTATATTATATCAAAAGAATTAGACTAGATAAATTGATCACATTGATTGAATCGAAAAATTGTATTTTATTCGATTTGGTTATTATATTAGAGTTCTTCATTACCATAAAAATCAAAATTTTTAATATGAGTACATCAGTTTTATTAAAAATTCAGTTTTATTAAAAAATAAAAAAAAAATCCAAGCTTACAATGAGAGTTTACAATTCAGATAAACAAACTTGATCCGTACATATTCCAAAAAACTTGAAAATTAAAGTCTCTAGATCATAAACATGCAGTGGCAGATCTAAAAATTTAAACTTGGTAGTTCACTGATCAGTGTAATAATATAGAATCAATTTACACTGTTGTAGCAATGTATTGATAATAGTAATTATTGTGCAAGCAAATATAGTTTATAGTCAGAGCCATATTAACATTGAAGAACTAATCAAAATTATTTTAAAACTTTAAATCAAAATTTTAGTTAAATTATTTAACATGAGTATCGATGAATTTAATCAATTTTTTAAATGAGACTAACAAATATACTTACGATAGTTGTAGAATCATAGTTTAGGTACTTGTTTTAACCAAAAATAGTTCATGACCTCAAAGCAGAAGATAGTAATTTAAGAGCTAATTTTTCATTTAAACAAAGGGTAATTGTTCTATACACAAGCGCTTGTGGAATTTTTTTTACACAAGCATCTTAATTTTAGGGGTTAGAGACTCTGTTTAGGGTTTAAAATTTAGGGGTATAAGTGTAGTAGTTTTGAATTTAGGAATTGTTGATAAAATTTTAGGTTTAGGGTTTAAATTTAGGGTTTATAGGTTAAAACCTAAATCCCTACACATATTACCCTAAAGCTAAACCCTAAACCCTAAACTCTAAATTCTGACCCTAAATTCTAAATTCTAAACATGAACCATAAATTCTAAACATTTACATTAAAACCCCTAAACTCTAAACCCTAACCCTAACCTTAAACCCTATAATTGAGGCGCTTGTGGAAATAAAAAATTTCCACCGCCAGTGTATAAGATATTAATCCTTAAACAAAAACATATTTAATATTTTTAGAGTAAACTACACTGGTAGTCACTAAACTTTTAGGACACTTTCACTTTAGTCATTGAAATACAATAATTATAAATTTTTAATTTGATTTCATCACGACCATTGTCACGTGAGAATGATTCGTTTGGTCAAAATATTAATATAGTTTAGTTTCAAGCTAATCTGACGGTTAACAACGACAAATCGAAAAGTTTTAATTTTTAGTTGAAACTAAGGTTTTCATATATGTTTCACCAATGTTAATCGTAAGGTCAAAATAAAACTAAACTATGTTAAATTTTTGGCAAAATGAATCTTTCACACAATTGGAATTGATCGGCGATCGTTCCATTAATAGAAATTTTAATCTTGACAATGGTTGTAAATTCAAAAAATTAGGATTTTTTTTAAAAAAAAGACTTTAATATGCCACATCAGTATTTCTTAACGGAATTAACGATAGTGGACATAATGAAAGTAAATAAAAATTGAGTGACTACAATAAATTTTTTATTTATTTATGTGACTGGAGTGAAAATACTATACACATTTAGTGGTTACCAATTTAGTTTACCTACCATGGACAAAGGTGCATTAAACCCTGTGAACATGACGATAGAAAGAAAATGTAAAAAGTTTAAAATAAAATAGATACAAACATCACCAAAGCTCGACAATAAAAAGTAAAAATCAACAACAAACAATATTAAAAAATGCATATCACCAATATTCAACTGCGAACAAGAGCAGTGATTGAACTCGTATCTAAATCCAGTTCGAGGGTCCAAAACAAAGCGATCAACAAGATAATCAAAATAGCGTCATTTTGATCAGTCAATATACGTAACAAAAGGTAGAGAAAAACGTGTCACAAGAACAGAGTTATTAAATTTAAAACTTGTAAAATAAAAAAATAAAACAAAAGAACAAGAAAATATTACCTACGGTCGACAACCATCATCAAAACTAGTGTCACTACCGGTTATGTAATAATAAAAAAGAAAAAAAAAGTTGCTGGTTAGAGAGGAAAAGAAGACAACAGCTAAGGTATACTCAGAATCCTGTAAAAAAATCAAATTCTAGACATGTGTAATCGCAGAGCTCCCGATTTAAATGCCAAATCTCATTAGTGTGAAAATAAGATTGAATGACTTGTATAACATAATCACCTAAAGTTCCCCAAGCATCCTTAAATAATCATCTGCTCTGCTCCTACTGCTTTGGTCTTATCCTGACCAAACATTGCAGCTTTGATTTCTTCATTTCTCGGTGGTTGAACACCAGCCTCTCTTGCCTCATTCGATAATGTAACCTGCTGCAATTCCGCTACTAAATCCACTGTCTACACCCCGAAAGTTGCTCATAACTTTCCAGTCTGATACAAAAAAGAAAAGAAAGGGCTTCATAACTTTACATTCTGATACAAAAGAAAAAAAAAGAACAATGCACCAGCCGGGAATCGAACCCGGGTCTGTACCGTGGCAGGGTACTATTCTACCACTAGACCACTGGTGCTTTGCTTGTTAGATATTTTAACCAATTATATATTTCCTTTAGAATACTTAGAGCAACCAAAACATACACTTCTCTAATGACATATTTAACCTGTGTCAAAATTTCTGGGAAGATCTTTTACCCGTTAAGCACAATATTTGCGGTTAAAACTGAGCTTTTAGGCAAAAGTTGGGTTTGAACACAATCCTAAACGGGCCTTTATACTTTTTGTTGGGCCTTACGATCTGGATTAATCGGCAAATACTTATAAAAAATATTTTCGGCAAGGAAATTTCTAAAAAACGCTGCGTTTTGGGCAACCGATGAATGAAACATTTTCCTTTTCGTTCATCTCCTCCAAGCTTTAGCTTATGATATCATTACAGTTGAAGGCTAACTTGCTTTGCTTCCGTTAGCTTTAATGGCGTCAAGCTCCGATGACAACGAGTTCGTTATTCTCGTATGCTCCGATCCCGATAGCCAGATCAAAGCTGATATCTCCGATGAAGTAATCGTTATTTCCACGACGGATTTCTCCACTTGGGATTTCCCTTCCATTCTTTCTTGCCGAACATTCAAAATCCAAGCTTATCGAAATAGGTAAATCGAATTTTTAAACTTTCAATCATTTCATTCATTTTGTATGCCTATTGAAGAATTTACTGTTCATTCCGATGCTTAATTTCGACTTCTTGTAGGCTTATTGAAGAATCTTCGTACTTCCGTGGTCTCCTCAGTGGAAGCTTCAGGTTTGTTAATTTTAGTTATTAAGCTAGTAATAATCAATATAATTCTTGATTAATCCTCAGAAATATGATTTGCCAAGTATTATTTAGCTGGGAAAAAAGTGTTTGATTGAGTAATGGTTAATGCCCTTCACCTTGTTATGAATTTTGAATTTGTGAACAACTCGGTGCAGTGAGTCATGCTTGGACTGTATTTCAATCCAGTGGCAATTGGAAACGTTTTTGAATGTTGTTAGATGCATCTTTGGCTTCCGTTTACACATTAATTCTAAGAATTTCATCCCACTTTTCCAGGTAAACATTTTGGCTGCTTCAAACATTTCCGCTAGTTCTTTTTTTTTTATGCCTGAAATAAAGATTGGTTAGAGAGCAAATTAGCTGCTTATAGGTGGATATTAAAATTCGCTACAATATCTTATTTGGATTGATAATTGCCATTGTCTAAATTTACCACTCTCTTCTTTATTTGACTGAATTTTGCAACTAAATTTTGATCTTTATTGAACTTACCCTTAATCGCAAAAGTAAAATGATAAATATTAATCAAAGTAAATTATAGTGACAAATAATCAATATCTAACCATAGTTGGTGGCAAAATTTCCCTTTGACCCAACAAAGAATAACCATGTGGCTGTAACTTCGGAGTATGAACTCACCCTATTATATCACTTTCTAAAACCAAGTCGGTTGTCTTTAAATTTCTGCACCACCTTCCAGGCTGCACTTTATTTCGGAGTGGAGATGCTTCTCATGCAGTTGAAATCTTGGCTTTCTGAGGCGTCCTTGTCCAAGGATCCTGGACTGTTTCAAATACAATTGGATGATCTGATCCATATATGGAATTTTGGTTTAGAGCATGGTAAGGACATACTGTGTATTTCAAGATTATCAGAAATGAATAAAGATGCATATTTTGTTAGTGATTTGTATTTACACGATGTTAATGGGGTGGCATCCGCACTAATAGATATATTTTAAAATTGTTGCAGGTAATGGTTTTGTTCAAGAAACATGTGCAAGCTACCTAGCAAGAAATTTTGTACGTGCTAAACTTCCATTCAGCTTTTGAGAATTCACCAGTAATGTCAGCTTGTAACCTTATTACAAGTTTCTGATTGAACAAATCTTCTATCAATGAGTCAAACCTCATTTAAAATTTTCACATACACATTCCACTATATACTTTATAAGCTGTTTCTGAGTTGACCAATGTCGATTACCATGCTAATTACGTTGGGTTGGTGAGTAGCTGTCTCCTCTAGTAATTATTAGACTGGGATTGGTTATTCCTGCAGTTTTCTGAGGATCCAAATAACTAGAAAAAGAACTATTAAAAGTTCCACTCATTTCTTAACTCATCACCTGAGCACATATATAGAAAAAGGAGGTTGCATTATCCTTTTAAGCTTAGCATTTGGGCAGGAAGGACATTTCAGTGGTGAGAGAGACATGTTTGCCAAGGATTAACTTAAACACGCTTGTTTAGATCAAGCTTTAGGACATTCCTATGATTGATTCATCATTTGATAGCTGTGTCTCTTGTAGGGTTCTTATTATTTTTTAACACAACTTGGTTCCTTTCTTTGGGTTATAACCTAGTTCCTTGTGTGCATATTGCAAGGTTGAAAGTGGTCGTCTTATCCTGATGATGTCCTTATTGTCGTATCATTTTCAGGGAGAGGCTTTTATTGCATCAGCTTGGATATGCATTTCAGTTTTGTGATGCATTTGTTTCAGATAGTAATAGAAGCTGCTGAGCTATTGTTCTTGGTTATTCATATGATATTTGTCTCTCTTCGAGGCTTTTTTATTATTACTATTTCTATTAGTTTAACTCAACTTGGTTCTCTTCTTTGGGTTATATATAACCTAGGTTCTGGTGCATATTGCAAGGTTGATAGTATCTGTCTCATCACAATAAAGTCCTCATTTTCATTTCATTTTTCGTGGAGAGGCTTGTACTGCATTATCTTTCAGTGCATTTTGTTTTTTTGCAATGCATTTGTTTCAGACCATAATAGAATCTAATGCACTATTGTTATTTTTCTGCAGATGTGGGCCATGTCTAGTGAAATTTTCAAAGATGTGCCTTACGAGTTTTTGCTATTTTGCATAAAGCATCCACATTTGACAGTATACAGGTTAGAATCATCGTTAAAATATTCTAATATTCACTTATACAAAGTATTTTCTGAAGTTTGATGGTTTTGTGAACTTCCACAGTGAGAAGCACCTTTCTGATGCACTATTAATTTGGCTTGATTCTAATACAGAACAGTTGGAAAGGTCAAGTAAGACAGGATGTGAATTTTTTGACATTTTAAAGCAGGTGATTTATATATTTTCCATTTCCATGTTAGTTCATCAGGGATGAAGCCTATAATTTTATGCTCAGGGCCCGGGACAATATAGTATCAGATTATAATTTATTTATTTATTTATTTTTTTTTGGGGGGGGGGGTGGAGAAATGGTTTTTACCATTTTTTTTGAGTAAGACAATTATTAAAAACTTAGGAAGTTTGACTTTGGAGCCACCCCATCAAATTTTTGTGTTAGTAGATCCTAATGTTGCAGAATGGATGACTCTAATATTTTGCCATTGAATATTCAAAAGTTTTAATGGTGATGCATTATTTAAGACAAATGAAGATAAATCTTGTTGTTTGAGTAAAATCTTCAATAACATTTTATTTGATTATGAGATGTTCTGAAATTAGTCATTTTATTGATGTTGAGCAGATCCGCATTAGCCTTTTGCCATTATGGTTTTCTGCAGGTATGCCAGTTATGTTGTTTTATTTATTGGATGATAATGGTATTTTATTTTTCACTAAATTAAAATGTTATTCAAATTATTGTATATTGCAGGGAAAAGAAGTTCTAGCAGTTTTTCTGAGCTTGCAAATGAGAGTGTTGACTCAATTTTTAAACTAATGAAAGTTACACCGACAGGATCAATAAATGTTTTAGGAGATGGTGACTTGAGTCATCTGAGAATTCGATTGACTGAATATTCTGAGGTATTTCCTTCTCTATCTTTATAGATGCCTTGATTCTATCCCTTGACGTGAGATTTCCAAGAGGATTAATCCAACAATATTTTAGATTTCAATTGGGAGATATTGTGGCTAGTGAGAATTTACATCTTCGGCAATTTTGTTTGTATGTAGTACCAAATTCCTGTTACACATGAATTTGCAAGATTTCTGCAATTTCTACACCTTGAAGCATTTAGTAAATGGCAACAAAATGCTTGCATTTTTATTCTTTGATTAACATTATCAAAATATTTTATCAAAGTGAACATACAATATGCTAATTTTGGAGTTTCCAGAACTTTTGGAAATGGGATTATAGTCTAAAATGCATTCAGCATGGTAGGGGTCTCAAAAACTAATAGCTTATGCGAGTAACTGATGTTCAAACAAAAAAAAAATTATGTGAGTAACTGTTTATGCTTAGCCATCATTGTTTACTTTATCAATATTCAATCCTGCTTGTTGCATGGCTCCTTTATTTTAAAAGAGAGTTCCTTTTTTCTCCATGCAGAGAGTGGACCTTTCTGGTTGTCCACAGATGACACCAATGATTCTGCTCTTGTCTTTTCTTCCAAATACCCATAATTCGTATTTGATGTTGAGAAAGGCCATCAAAGAATGTGCAAGTAACCTTGAACAAGCTGATGGAACTAACTGCCAAATCACACAAAGACTGCTGCCTACTTTATCTTTTGAAGGTGTACAAGAGGTGGATATATCAGGTTGTCTGAAGCTACCTCTTGAAGATGCTATCGATTGCTTTTCCAATTCATTTCCGTTTTTAAGAAAGGTGAAAGCTGCTCATCTTTTGAACTTCAAGATGACGACTTTGTATAGGTTGATTCAGAAGTGTTCTCTGGTCTCTGAAGTTGATATAACTGTTGATATAAATCCGCTTATTTCATCACAAGTGTCAGTTGTATCCTCAAGCTCAGCTGTAATTTCAATGGCACCAAACAAGATGTATTTTTTGAGTGACAAGTCTTCTATGCCATCCCTTTATCATTTGGGACCCTCACTATCAAATATCACAAAGCTGACATTGGAGGGCAGAAATGATGTCTGTGGTGAGATGCTTTTCTGCTTCTTGGTTGAAAATATTTTTCCCAGCTAATTACAAAAAAAAGAAGGTTTTCATTGCTCTGATCAAGAGAAGTTCAGAAATGCTGAAGATTATTCTTGGCCGAGGGCCCATAGCAAGTTTCATCAGGATTTTTTTTATTTAATTTTCCTTGATGGAATGACAATTCATACTTGCATCATGTCACTTACAGTGAACATGGGCAAAATATATTGATGTCAGAAGATATTCTGCGTCTTTGTGATTGATATTCTTTAACGATGAAATCAATGACCGGTGAATCTTTTGTGTTGCCACAGCTATATATGATTCTTTTAATCGCTTTGTTCTGCTATTTCCTCATGGCAATTCTTTCTAATGTTTTCCCAATTTTTTGTTCCAGATTCGGATATCCAGTATATCTCAAAATTCTGTGTCTCCTTATGTTATTTGAATCTTAAGGGGTGCAGCTCGGTCACAGATGTCTGTATGGCAAATTTTATTTCCAGATGTACAAAGCTACACTCACTTCTAGTTTGTCATACTTCTTTTGGAATGAATTCGATTCTAGCTCTCTGCAATGCTAGTCCCAGTTGTATTAATTCTCCGGCTGCACAGTTCGGGAAAAAGCCTTTGGATTCATTGGCATCTAATCTCCAATTACTGCACATGGGTGGCTGCAAGTGTAAGCACAATTTCCTTACTAGATATATTATGTACGGCGCTGCAGTACTAGTTATTGACCGAGTCATTTGCTTGTGATTTCATTCATTTCCCCTTCTCTCCTTTTGCCGGTTTGGACTTGAATTTTTCCACATAAACTGCTATCATCTCCAATCGCAGCCTCAACTACACATGTTGATCCCCTCTCATCTACTTTTAACTTTGATATGAAGAACATCACTTGATGAAGAATGTCATGGATTATGATTGAATTGATGGTATGAGTCAGATGACTATAGGGATGCAATGTAATTAAACCATTTAGGTAACTAATATTCTAATAAAGCCATGTATTGGCAACTAGAGTTGACAAATCAAAGTTTTCTCCACCTGTCTAAATTTGAGGCTTTAACATAGGCGTCATATTTTGATCAACCTAGCACACCTTTGGGGGTCATTGATATTGGAGAAAGTTCATTTGAGGAAAGATCTGGTAAGCTAGGATCCAGCTTTGGACGGTGCAATGAAGTTAATGCATTTTGTCAGAGGGATATCATTCTCCGAGTTTCCTTCTTTTGTCTTTTCCATTAAAATAAGTTTTTCTATTTGGATGCCTATGAATACAAGACTCCTCTGTTCTTCCACAGGTGCTGATGAAGCTTCTTTACTAGAGCTTTTGTCTCAAACACAAATGCTGAAGAGTCTTTGCTTGAGGGACACGAACCTTGTTGACAATGCTCTTTGTAATTTCTCGGGTTCTCTCTTGGAGATGCTTGATGTTTCAAATACAATGGTTAGTTAGCAAATTTACTGGCCCTTTATTTATTTATTTTACTATGGCTGACATTGCATTTTAGAATGGAGGAAACATAGAATATGTAACAGAGTAACAAACTTGGATTTTTGATACACTTTTCCATGTCCTGAAATTTTAAACTTGATCCGTAGCTGTACTGTCCATACTTATAGAATTTGCAATCATATTTAGGCCCTGAAATTTTGTACTTGATCCATAGCAAATTTACTGGCCCTTTACTTATTTTACTATGGTTGACATTGCATTTTAGAATGGAAGAAGCATAGAATAAGTAACAGAGTAACAAACTTGGTTTTTTGACACACTTTTCCATGTCCTGAAATTTTGTACTTGATCCGTAGCTTTACTCTCCATATACTTATAGGATTTGCATTCGTATTTAGGCCATGTAAGCCGTTTATGTCAACTTTTAAACTTCATTATGGAGTTTGTTGTAGGCTACTGGCTAATATGTAACAAGTAGTGGTATATCCGACACATGAAATGTATTTGTGTTTGTTTTTCTGATAAGATAGATGCTGTAAATGAAAATAAAGTTGTCTTACCTCGTAAAATTTCAGATTTCTGGTGCTGTGTTGAACTTTGTTGTCCAAACAAATCCTGGCCTAAAGTGCTTGAATGCAAGAGGCTGTAAAAACTTGTTTCAACCAGAAAATACGAAAAAAGAGGCAAAATTTTCTTCCCTGTATTCATGTGAAGAACACTTTATGGAGTTTGGTAAGACGTGCAGATTAAAAGAAATTGCCCTGGGATGGGGGCTTTCTTACTTTTCTCTACAAGACCTAAAACCTGCAATTTTGTCATTGAGGGCACTGACTGTGGGTTTGGGTGGAGCCTTACCTGAAGATGCATTGAGATTACTGCCCACCACATGTCCTTTCCTGGAGTCATTAGTTCTTTATTTTCAGGTACATATCCATTAGCAAAATTTTCATGTTATTGAAGATCCATTCACCTTTGTGAAACTGGTTGAGGATTAAACCAGCTGTGTGCTGTTCTGCAAACATAAGCTGTTCTTGACTTGAGTGTACTCCATCTGCATCTATTTTAGTCTTTTACTTCTATACGGTGTTTTGTTTATTATTATCTTTCAAGTTATTTGTAGGTAATATCTGATTGCATCATAATCAACATAATGACATCCTTGAGGCAATTACGAACGTTGGCTTTGTTTTACTGTCTTGGTGATATATCCATTTCAAGCTTGAACTTTTCTATGCCAAATCTACGGATATTGAAGCTTGAGAGAGTAACGCCTTGGATGACTAATAGTGACTTGGTTCTTCTGACTCAGAACTGTGCAAACTTGGTTGAGTTTTCCTTATTAGGAGCCAAACTTGATTCAGGTAAAGAGACTATTTTTAAAGGATACAATTTTCGTGCTACTAATCTTTACATGTCATATGTAGTCATTTTCTTCCTCTTTTATTATTTTATGAGCTAATTTTCAGTATCCATAAAATAACACGATGTTGATGTTATTATTGATGGATCCCCTTTTACTGTGCTGTTGGATCATACATGAATTTCTTAATGTGCTAGTTTTATGTGAATAGGTATCAAAAGTAACTACCTTTTTGAGGCGATTGAGTTAGTCACCAATGTAATCCATTTTCTTTGTTTTGTTTTAAACCCTCAGATGCTCAATGTATCATCTCAAGCGGATGGCCAGGATTGATTTCTCTCCGTCTGGAGGTTTGTTATGATCTGTACCTTTAGAATTCGGATATTATTTTCTTTGTTCTTCTGCTGTTTTATTCGAGAGGATTCCATGAAGGTTTGATGAACTTTAATTCATTCTGTAAAATATGATGTGCCATATTTACATTTCAGCTTTAAACAAGCTCAGCTGTAAGGACAGAGGTATAGAAAGATTTAATATATTAAGGACATTTTAGCCAAGCTATAAAATCAAGATAATTAGTTAACATATTGTTTGAGTTGAAATGGGATATACGGAGTATGCATAACGATAACGGCAATGCTACTCGAATTACTGGAATGTGCTGTCTAAAATGTGTCTTTTTTGTAGTTATCATTTAACAATGAAAAAAATCATTTAAATGTGGTATGGAGCTGCTGATTAATGCAGTTATGAGATGTGGATTCTTTAGTTAAAAATTTTCAAGCCATTATGAGTTATTCTGTCTACTGACAATTCATGGCTTCCTTTTTCAGTTCAAAAGATAGAAAATGATATTTGTCTGGCAGTCCCGATGCCAATTGAGGGCTTCCTTTCACTCTTTCCTTATAAATGAATGAGCTAGTTAAATGCATTCCACTCCGACAGCATTTTTTATGAATTGATCTGTTTTTCGCGTAGGACTGTGGAGAAGTGACGGCAAATGGCGTTTCTTCTCTTCTCAACTGCATTGCTCTTGAAGATATCTTGCTGCGCCATAATGTAAGTGTTTGCTCATTTACCCTAGTCGTATACATGCCTATTTCATAAGGCCATTGTTAGTCCATGACTAATATGGTGAAGTTCTTCAATCTAGCTGCAATTCAATTTGGATCCCTGAAACAATTAGCTGTTAGTTACCTTTGTCTATTTGTAATTATTACTAAATCTCGTGTGTGAGCATCAAGTACGAATATGCATCCCACATGTGTATGTTCAAAATTTTAAAGCCTTCCGTGTATTTTTAAGATCATTATCCGTATAGCCATATCTGGATATACATCAGACAGAGGTGTCATAACATGGGTACTTCAAAATAAGTGAAGAGTCGGAGCAACATACGTCTATATGTTCTTTAATGTAACATGACTAAATGTATGGACCTTGATACAACTCCTCTCTTACGTGTATACTCAAGGAGGAAATCCAGAGCACGCGACAAGGACATGGAAGAAGTTGTATCAGACCTATACTGCTGTTGTATATGTTTATGGTAGAACCATAAAAACTCTGTTAAATTGCATGCGTCTTAGCAGCAAGCCATTGCTCTTCAGACGAGAATTCGAAGCTGCATACTGTTAATTGAACTTCTATGCATTTTAATGTCATTATATCGTTTACTGTCAGTAGCTGACGAATTGCTGCTATATTTATTCAGGGCCCTGGTATACAAAGAAACTTCATCCTTGAAGCTGCTTCAAAGGTAATCTTTCTCAAATGAACATGCTAGTTTGTGTTTTCCTTTATCGACTTTTTTTACAAAGTCGACTTTAGAACCTAATTCAGATTTGTTGCCTTACCACAGATGCCAATGCTTCGGCAAGTATCGCTGGACGTATGTGATGCAAAAGAAGGTGATTTCAACCTTCCAGATGTAAGTTAAAAAATTTACTTTCTCCTCGTTTACAAAAATTTACGTAACCGGTAATGTCAATTTCTGCTAGCCTCTCTGGAAAGTATCTCGAATTTGTCTCAAATTACTATGATCCCTTACAACATCTTTAACTAATAGTTTAATATCAATGTTTCCCTTTGTCGATAGTTTCAGTAAAGCCAGCTCATTGCATGTTATTAGGGATACAAACTGAAACTCCCCTTTCGGGTATTATCGCAGGGTACTGACAGGTATTCTTTGAGAAGCGTGAAAATCGCTCGATGCAAGTCAACAAGATGCAACGTAGGCTCCCATTTTGCGGAGGCTCAGAGAAAACCAGTGCATAGGGAGACACTAGTACTGGTATGGAACAGCAAAAATGTTGTTAGAGCAGTCGTGAAGGAAAGGCTATAGCCTTTGAATGGACTGACTCATCGGCGTTGGCATGAGACAAATACAAAGGTCGAGTGGTTTCGGATTCAAATCATATCGGCTGTTGAACTGGACTCGAAAAGAATTCCGAATTCGAATCAAGTATGGAATCGTTTTCATATTCAACAATGGTATTTCTATTGAAGGAGTAAATTGTGTTTTTGAACTGGACTCGAAAAGAATTCCGAATTCCATTATTATGAATGCAATTATACATAATAATTTAGAATATTCTTGTATTAATTTAAAATATTAGAAAAGACCGTCTTCCATTATTAATGCAAATATAATGTTGTAGATGTATCTGTTCTGAACTACTTTACATCTTCTAACTGCATGTGTGTTGTATGTATTTTTTTCTTTTCTTATTACCGAAATTAAAAGGTCAAATTTTAGTTTTACATTATTGATAATGAAGACACATTGTAGTTAAAACAGCTCAAATTTGGATCTTTTACGATAAATATTATTTTTTTTTACTAAGATGAATATCATCTATTTTTTCACTGGAACTACTTGTTGGGTTCAATATTGATATAAAATGTGTTAATTATTTGAATTAATTAAGGATATTATAAAAGAAGAGGTGTTAAGTTGCGCCAACAATTTCCATTTAGGTTTAGGAAAGATTTTTATCGAGTCACTTTATTCTCAATAAAACCGCAATTACTTAAAATCTAATTTCAATTAAAATATTGAGGTAAAACTTGTTAATTTGTTTGAATAAACTAATAATATTATAAAAGAGGGCAAGAAAATTGAACTCGAAACTGATAACCTTGAAACTCTTCAGATTCTCGTGCTGCAATCTTCGACTCTCCAAAATACTTGTATTGTTACTCCAAAATAACTTCTTAATCTTCTACATAAATGATTACAAAATATTATTTAATTAATAATATTTTTTATTTTTAAAAATTAAGAGTTAGATTGATAAAATTATAAAAATAATTGACTAAAAATTACTTTACCTTTTATAACAGTTAATTAAACAATAAAATCAAATAATAAATATAAAATATAAAAATTTAATGTCACAATTAAAATATAGGAATAAACAATAAAAAATATCTTGCAGGCTGTGGGGTTCGAACCCACGCGCACTTCAGTGCAGTAGATCTTAAGTCTACCCCCTTAACCACTCGGGCAAACCTGCTGATTGATTGTGTATCCTCTACAAAAATTTATATACTCTAACAATTTCTTTTTGTTTCTCGTCAAAAGGAAACGCATACAGAAGGATGGCTTTTAAAACAATAGTTTATAATACTCTTTTTTATAGGCTAAAAATGAAAACTTTTTATTGGTCTTAAGTTGAAAAGACTCCTGTGCAGTCCAAAAGATTTTGATTACAATGACTTACTTGTTCACTATGCCTCACATAATTAGATTAAACCTTTAATTAAGTTATAATATTTATATTAATGTATGGGTGGAATAATTATTTTATTTTTTAGATAAATAAATTTAAAGTTAGAAATCAAATTTTTGAATCGAATTACTATGACAAAACTATACAATTATGAAATGAATTGAAAATTATACAAAATATATTCATAATAATTTAAATATGCCATGTCATAAAAATAATAAAATGAATGTAACAAAATACATGAGCATATCACCATCTATGTAAAACAAATTATTAAGGTGAAAACAATCTCATAAACAAAAACAAAAGACCAATCAAAGCTCAAGGGCTTTATTGGATGTAAATAAGATGTAAGAACTTATTTAATTAAAACAAGAAACTTTAAGTGCTTATTTGCATACCAATTGAAGTTTAAGAACTTATTAGATAAAATTATATAAGGACTTATTAAATAAAACGACAAAGGTCAAGGTTTTTTTAAAAGAAATTAGCCAATGGCATATGAATAATCTTCTAATTTATAAGCATTCACCCCAATTTAATTGATTCCCAAGGTTACCCCAAAAATTATAAAATATGAATAGTTAAACTGACAAACAAGAAGAAAATATTGTTGGGAGAAGTAGTTTTGAACTCCAAACATGAATAGTTAAACGAACACAAAGACTATTATTGGGAGTAGTCCTGGACTCCAAACATGAATCGTTAAACGAACATGATCAATTAATACCTTAAACACAATCATAACACGGGGAAATAATATAAACACGACACCGATATACGGATTGACAAGTCTCTCTATTGCATGAATAAGCAAACACCAACAAGAATCAAACAGTATCATTCTTAATTCATTCAGTTCTAGATATAGGCAGAAAACAATTTCATTAAAGATAGTTTAATAATTTGCAAATATTCTTCATTTAACACTGAAATCTTCGTCCTAAAACCATATCAATTACAGTCACCTAAGCATTTAACTAATCATGTTCACTAGTCCATTCCAGAAATGGCAATATGTAAACAAAGATATTGTTCGACCGACTTATTTTTACACCGCAGATCCATGTTTTGCCTTGGAATGAGATTGTAAAGCATTTTCAGAGCCAAATGACCTGGACAAGTTTCGATGGCAAAGAATATCAATCCATATATAAGTGAAAATAACACTGATTGGTTTATGTACTTGATGAGGAACTGACCTGCCACAAGACTTGCAGAGGAATGAAGAACCGCCTGAATTTGAACTCTGTTTCGCCTGACTAGTGGTAGCTGATGCTTTTCCAGCTTTCTTCGAAGGGTGAGGGGTTGCGGTATGTCCGCCCACTTTCTTGCCATCTGCATCAAAGTTTTTGCAGTTCTTTTAACAACTAACACTAGATGAAAGATCTAGAAGGGAAAATTGGAAAAGAAGTAAGCAAATAGTTCATGGTTTGATGAATGTGCCATTATGAACCCCTCATTAGTCATTTAGCAATCAACATCTCAAGAAGAGTACGTATAGAAGAGAAAATGCACCTGTCTTTTGGGGAGTGACCAGCTTTGCCTTTTTCCCGGGAGCAGGGGTTTTCGTAGCTGGCTCTGCAGATCTCTTCTTGCTTGGTCCGGCCTAAGGAAAACCAATCACCGGTGATTAGAATGACAAAGTAAAAACTCAACTGAAACACCTCAGTCCTGAATGGACAAGCTTAAAGCATATGTTTTTAACCTTTTCAGCCTCAGGTGTCTCTTGATCCTCATCTGAACTTTCTTCTTCACTATCATCATCACTTTCATTCTCACCGTTTACTAACAGGCCAGGTTCCTAAAATAATAACTCAAAATTAACAATAACTAGACATATATTACATCACAAATTGGATTATGAAACAACAATAAAAACAACAGCTCCTACCAAGACCAAGATAGAAACAGTGAACATTTAATTCAGCAAATTTTCAGATGAAAAGGAAATGGCAACAAGGATAGTTGTGTCCCTGGTGAACTATCAACCATTAACAGTTTAACACCTTATTTCAACTACTCAGAGTTATGATTTGCCCAAAAATATCGGAAATAACTTATCAGCTGGTTATGATACTAATTGCTAGACATCTACCTGATCATCACTGGACACTTCACCCTCAGTAGAAGTATCATCTTCATCCTCATCATCAGTACTATCCTCCTCTTTGTTTGGTTCCACAATCTTAACCTGCTTTGATGCAGTAGGATCAGATGCTGTAGCATGAGGCTCTACAGGATTAACTGTGGGTTCAAGGAGATCGTCTTCGGACTCAGAATCTGTAAAGTAAAAGTTGAAACATGGTTTACAGATTCAAACATTATTGACAAATATCAAATAAATATAAAACACTAGCAGAATGACTTACCACCACCTTGAGTTGTATCAACATAATACCCGGTGAAATACACACTACCATTCTTCAAGGTATGGGACAGCTCAAATTTGCCATTCAACACCAAATCCAGTTGCATCTGAGGGAATTTCTCTTGGGAAAGTGTTCCAATCACAAACTTCTGGTTATTGAATTTGAGATAGATGCAAACATCTCCATTTCCTTTTTCCTTCTTGTTATCACCAAGGGCAACCTGCGAGTTATCCAGCAGCAAAGTTAACATATACTTAAGTACAGTCAACAAAGTACAAACACTAAGTATGGAAAACCAGAGTTCCGTAATAACCTGTGAAATATGCAAGATCCTATTGCATTCATCCTCCAATTCAACCTCAAAGATCTGTCCACTTTTAACCTCGGCACCTACATATATATTGCCAGGTGTTCCGTATTCATAATTCATTAGAACTAAAAACAATGAGAGATGCAGTGATAAGTGAATGAACAAACATGAAATTGCAAATATGCAAAGCTTCAATAAGAGAATATGATGAAACATAATAACAAGAGTAGTAGCAGAGAGAACATATTCTAAAATTTTTATACAATAAACAAGATAACTCTAAACTCAGTGAAAGAAATTAAGTAAGAGATTTTATATATTAAATAATAACAATTCCATGCCGCACTAACCAAAGATTAAAAAACTATCAAATTGAAAACAAAATAACTTGCAACAGCCTGAAAAATCAAATCCTTTCTGGAAAACAGTATCTGAACATATGATTAGCATTTCAAAGAAACCGAAACAATTGATAAGCAAATACAAATAAACATTAATTTCTGCCAATTCCGTAACTGAAAGAAAGATTAAAAGAAAAGAAAATCTAACTGGAACAAACAATTGCAGTGATATGAAGAGGAATTTACCCCAAAACTCCATTTGCAGTGTGAGAGAAATTAAGGTTTAGGGTTCTTTTATAAGAAGAAATTCACCAGTCAACGACGCAGATTGTGTGTGTAATTTGTATAGTCCGTCGACTTTTTGAAAGAGTGGGGAGCGGGGTAAGGCTATGATTCGGTGTTGCCAGGAGTAGAGTATGAAGATTCTGACGTGGGCTTCTTTTTTGGGTAATCAAGCAGTTTGGGTTTTTTTCCTAAAAGAATCAACGGCCCAAATGTTTTGGATCTCAATCGGCATTGAGATTCGAATGTTTCCCAATTCAATTTGATTATAATATATATAGGGTTAGGATCAACTTACACTGTGTAAAACTCAATTACTTTTACACAGTTTTTGGACCGTTGGATGATGGTAATTAATGGCTCAGATTATTTTCTTATCTTTTTTTCTCAAGTGATAATCTTCACATTTTTTTACTATTAATCTCATACATCCATTTTCCTTATCCAATGGTCCTAGATTAGTGTAAAACTAAATGAGTTTTACACCATGTAACTTGATCTCATCCTATATAATATATATATATATATATTCAAACCTTAAAAAACCCTATATTGAGAATGATTAAAATGTGAAATGACTTGAATCAAGTGTTAAAATTTTTCAATTCAATTGTGTATTCAAAAAATTTCGTTGGAAGACTCATCCACTAAATTTAGATATGCAATGTGAGTTAGTCTGATTAATCATGCAAAGTTTTGAGAATGGAGAGGGAACCCAGAAAATTATAATGATCTGGTTTCCGAAGTTAATTGACAAACTTTAATGATAATGAAGAATTGATTTTTCACCAAACATATAAGGAATTACGAAAGAAATTCAAAAAGTTTGACTAACAACCGAATGTTAAGTACCGAAATGGAAATTTACACAAAAAATTAATATTTTTTTAAAAATTATCTTATCTTATTTGGAGAGGAGGGAAATTAAAGACTTGTAAAAAAATGTTCTTAATGAGTCAATAACCTATTACTTAAAAAAAATAAGAGAACAAAAAATTAATGTTCATTTCACATTGGTGTGAGGAGATGAGGAGTCAAGGTCAGTGGTGGAGGGGAGAATCTAGCCAGCGTTGGAGGGGAGAAGAAAGCCAGCTTAAGGAGGAGTGGGTCATCTTCGTAGATAACTTAAGCAAAAGAGTTACAAGGGGGCATTAAAAGAGTTGTTTGGATATTATGGTGAAGTGAGGAGGGTTTTCATCCCTTTTGTGAACAGGAGACCAAAATACTTTGACTGCACTTTTGCTTTCATCCATTTTGGAGAAGAAAGAGCGATGCGCAGGGCAATATATCGGTTGAATAATACAGTCATCGATGGCAGGTCGGTTAGGCTATCAAGGGCGAGATTCCATAAGGATAAGAAGTCCAGGAAAAGCTTCGAGAGGTGGAGGGAGAAGGGTGCAACTGTAGAGCCACTCGGAGGGAACCGTAACAAGCAGGTGCATGAGAGATCGAATGGGGGTTTCGGATTTAGGGATGAAAGATCGTTCAATGAAGCTTTGGTGGCTGGGGCTAAAGTAGCAGATGCTAACCCTTTAGAACCAGAAGTAAATTTGCCCAAGGTCGACAGCAGTAAGGAGAGGAGCAAAGAGACGAAAAATGCACAAATACCAAATATTAGTGTGGCCTGGATTAGGAACTCGGTTATGGGAATTCTAAAACCCGGGTTTGATATTGATTTTGTGCAGAGAGCTCTTGCGAGCGATGGTCTGGTTGTTAGAATTGCACACTGGGGTTGTTGTCTCAACGCATGTCTGATCACCTTTGAGTCATTAGAAGCGAAAAGGCTGGCTTGGAATGAGAAAAATGAGGAATTATCCTTTTGGTTTTCAGTAATAGAAGAGGATGTTATGGTCAATGGTGTTCCTTATATGTTTGTATCTGTCTTTATATCAGGTATGCCCATACATGCTTGGTCGATGGATTTCTTTTCGTTCCTAGCAAGGAGGTGGGGGTTATTGGTTAGCATAGATGAAGAAACTCGGAACAAATTGAACCTTAGGACAGCGAAATTGATCATTAGGGCGCCGAATCAGTTCGTCGTTCCATCCTCCGTTAGTTTTTCGGTAAACGGTCATAGTTTCAAGGCTGCTGTGAGCACAGGTCAGGGGCTGAAGGCAATCGCAGATGAGAACGAGGTGATAAGGGATGATGAGCTTGAGGATGTTGAAGATATTGGGGATGATTCACAGTGGGTTGAGACAGGGGATCTTGACGATTTGTATCGTCACCGGGAACGTTCTCCGGTCAGAGACACTGCAAAAGAGCATGAGCATGTTCGCAATCATGGGAATGCAGCGGCTTCTCCGGGAAACTCGCTGGGGAACATTCCCAATGATAAGAGTTATGATGGGGAGTTAAGGAGGGAAGGTGATAAGACGCCTGGGTCCCCACGTGAGAATCTGGATGGGGTTAACAGAATTGAAGAGGTTAATTTCTCCTCTGAAGTTTTTGGTGAACCGCTGGAGCAGGCCAATGTTGGGCCTCGTCATAGGTTGGGCCAAACAGATAAAAATTGTGGAGATATGGGGCCTAAAAATACATTAAGGAGGGGTTCAGTCGCGGACAATTCAGATAATAGACTTGATGGTCTTGCACCAAGGAATTCGGTTGAAGTAAATTGTCTCTCCTCGCAGGAGCTTGCAGCAGAGGAAATTGTCTCAGATACTTTGGACAAATCGTATAAGATTGTGGAGGCTTCGAAGGGTAACAACGGAGAGTCTGGTCTCAATCTAGTTGGCGGCATGGAAGCTTGTGATTCAGCACGGGGTTCCGATTTCTTTTTAGCGAGTCACCGGCGCACAATTAGAAGGCAGATCCGGGAGTCGATAGACGAAGACAATGGCATTCTGGGTAAGGAGTTTACTAATTCTATGGAGTCGGTTCATCTCAGTAATATAGAAGAAGCATTACATGTATGGGGTGTTAGTTCGTTGTTGGGTGTTTCATTTAAAGGTGGAAAGGACGCTTTTGTGGAGAAAATTAAGGAATTAGAGGGGGAGAGTTGATGATGAACTGTTTTTATATTTTAGAGTACAGGTTATAGCAAATTTTGTTTATGGATTTCAACATTATTTCTTAGAATATCAGGGGCTTGGGAAGGTTGGAGAAGGCAAGGGCTGTCCATAATGTGATTAAAGATAGGAAACCGCAATTTATTTTTTTGCAAGAAACTAAGCTGGAGAATTGTTCACGATCTCTTTTGAGAAGGATGGGATGCGACAGAAATTTTGATTTTGTTTGTGCTTCGGCAGAGGGGTCCGCGGGTGGTCTTATTAGTGTATGGGACCCTAATTGTTTTGAAAAATCCGAAGCTATTATCTCCAAACGTTTTATTATACTACTGGGTAAATTCAAAGGCACCAATGTGGAATGTGGTCTTGTGAATCTGTATGGGCCTTCCGTCGATTCTGAAAAACAGAATTTCTTTCAGGAAATGTTGGTAGTCTTGAGTAATCATCAAGTTGCGTGGTGCCTCGGAGGGGATTTTAATGCAATAATTGGACCTGAAGAGAAGATGGATTTTTCATGGAATTTTTCTGCCATGGAGATCTTTCGTTTTTTTATTGATGCAGCAAAATTAGTGAATCTCCCGCTGATTGGTGGTACTTATACCTGGTCGAATAATAGGGACCCGCCAACATTCGTTCGTTTGGATAGATTCCTAGTGAATGTGGGTTTTCTCGAGCTCTTTCCGAATCTGTATCAATTTCTGCTCTATAAGTCGATCTCGGATCACAACGCGGTTTCGCTAAAAAACAGTAAGATTTCTTAGGGGAGAAGACCTTTTCGCTTTTATAATTATTTGTTAGAAGAATAAGGTTTTGAGGACATGATGATGGGCAGTATAGAGAGCCTTAAACAAAGGAATCTGGGATTTTGTAATCTTCTAAAGGGCATTAGAGGTTCGGTGAAGACATGGTCCTCAGTATGGAAGAAACATAATGTTTTTCAGTCAGCGGTTGTGAAGAAGCGAATTGCTGCGTTGGAAGGGAAATTCCAGGATGGGCGGGCTGTGGCCTCGGATCGAATAGAGCTTTTTAGGCTGAAACATGATTTGTGGAAGTATTTAAGGCGGGAGGAGAGCATATGGCTTCAACATTCGAGAGTTCGCTGGTTTCAAGAAGGCGACAAAAACACCAGGTACTTTCATTCGATTGCGTCATTGAGGCGCAAATCCAATTCGATTCTACAGTTGAAACAAAATGGTGTGGTGATTTCCAAACCGAAGGAGTTGAATACTTTTATTTTTGATTACTTTGCTGGAAATTTCAATAAGAGCAGTACCTTGGAGGTAGAGGAGTTAGATTTGTCGTTTAAAAGTATTAGTAGAGACCAGGCTATTACCGTGGAGAGGGAATTCACTGAAAATGAGGTTTGGAATGCGATTGCTTCTTTTGATTGCTCTCGGGCCCCGGGTCCGGACGGTTTTAATATGGGGTTCTATAAGAAGTTTTGGCCTGTGTTGAAGGATGAAATTATGAGATTTTTTCAGTGTTTCTACGAAGGGCGTGATTGGGAACAGGAGGTTAATCACTCATTTATATCTCTAATCCCGAAAAAATCCAATCCGGAGTCAATTGAGGATTACAGACCGATCAGTCTGGTTGGGGGAATATATAAAATTCTTTCGAAGGTTTTATCTATTAGACTTCGAGGCACTATGGACACAGTCATTAGCAAGTCTCAATTCGCGTTCATTCCCGGTCGACATATTACATATTGTTCTTTTATTGCGAATGAGGCGATAGATTACATGAGGAAGAAGGGCTTGAAAGGTGCTATGTTCAAGATTGACTTCCAACGAGCTTATGATTCGGTGGATTGGTCTTTTCTCATTAAAGTCATGCGTAAAATGGGTTTTGGGGACAAATGGTGCAAGTGGGTGTTCAAGTGTATTTCGACGGCGACCATATCTATTTTGTTTAATGGGTCCCCTACCACACATTTTTCGATGGTAAAGGGGCTTAGACAGGGCTGCTCATTATCACCTCTTCTTTTCAATATTGTGGGCGAGGCTTTGCAATCTATGTTCGACAAGGGGGTGTAGTTGGGTTTATTCTCGGGTTGGAGGATTGGGAGAGGGGACCAAGCTCTGAATCTTAGTCATTTGCAGTTTGCGGACGACGTAACTATTTTTTGTGGCAATTCTTTGAGGGAGGTGGAAAATGTGCGAAGGATTCTGCGGGTGTTTGAGGTTGCGGCGGGGCTAAAGTTAAATCTAAAGAAGAGCATACTGTTCGGGGTAAATGTGGATGAAGTTACTTTGGCGACTTGGGCGGCGAAGATTAAATGTCTTGTTGGAAAGTTCCCCACTGTGTATCTGGGACTACCGTTGGGGTCCAAGGTTAATTCTGTCTCGTTGTGGGATCCAGTAATCGAAAAATTTCAAGTGCACCTCTCTAGGTGGAAATCTCAGCAACTATCGATCAGCGGCAAGTTGGTGTTGTTACGTTCAGTTTTATCGGCACTTCCAATCTATTTTATGTCCCTCTTTAGGATGCCGGCTAGTGTGGTGAAAAAGATTAATAGCATAATGGCGGGTTTTTTGTGGGGGGATTCAGCGGATAAAAGGAAGACACATTGGGCAAACTGGAATTTGATCTGCCAACCCTTTGAATCAGGCGATCTTAATGTGAGAAACATTGTTGTTCATAATAGAGCGATGCTCGGAAAGTGGGTTTGGAAATTCGCAACTGAGAAGGATGGTTTGTGGAAAGCAATGATTTGTAGTAAGTACGAGATCAATCCTAGTTCCCTGGATATTGGAAACAAACCACATAGGCTTGCTTCTTGGCAGTGGCGTGGTGTTTTAAGATCAACATGGGCTGCGGATAGTGTGGGAGGAATTCTTCGTTCAAACTTACGCATGCAAGTGGGGAATGGCTCATCTATATCTTTCTGGTCGGATTGTTGGGTAGGGAACATAGCCTTGCGTGATAGGTTTCCGAGGATTTTCGCTCTCGTGTGCAACAAGTCAGGCAAGGTTTCGGACTTCGGGATAAAAGAAAACGCGTCCTGGTCTTGGGAGATACAGTTACGGAGGCCATTATTTGATTGGGAGATCACCCAATGGGAGGAGTTTTTAACAGTTATTAATAACCATTGTAGATGGGGGTTCCAAGGAAAGTTTTTGGAAAGTTTGTGTGTGGAATGGTTTGGCACCACCCCGTGTTGAATTTTTTTTATGGCAAGTTGTTTGGAACAGGGTGGCGGTGAAGAGCGAGCTGTGTCGCCGCGGGTTGGGGGACATCGTCGAGGCTGGCTGTCCGTTCTGCAATTCAGCAAGCGAGACTGTGGCGCATCTCTTCCTTGCTTGCGATGTGTCATGGAGACTTTGGATGAAGGTTGCAACTGAGTGGAATTATTCTTTGATTTTGCCGAAGAATGTCAAAGCCTTGCTCTCTATGTGGTTTTCTAATCCGCTGAATGAGAATGGTAAGTCCATATGGTTTTTCATCCCTACGACAATTTTATGGACCTTGTGATTGCATAGGAATGATGTTATTTTTCGAAAAAGCAAGCTTGATGAAAACCAATTATTCTTTCTGGTGAAGTCGCGACTAGCAACCTGGTATTGTGCTAGATTTCCTATGTTTCAGGTTCCTATGGTTGATATTTTAAATAACCTGCGGTGTGCCAATGGGCGGTTTTGTGCAAGCTTGAAGGGGGCTGAGGCGACTCGTTGGTGTCCTCCAAATGAAGGTTTCATAAAGGTCAACGTTGATGGCGCGATGCTGGCCGATAGAAGCGCCGGTGGAATTGGTGGTTTGGCTCGCGATCACAACAAGATGGTACTCTTTCAGTTTTCCGAAGGGTGTGGTCCAGGGCCACCCGTGCTGGCCGAACTTTTGGAAGTTAAGAGGGGGTTGTTACGTCTACTCTCTGAGTCGTCGTGTAGTAGGGGGAGGCCAATCGTTGAAAGCAATAGCTCTTTGGCGATAGCCTGGATAAACAACCCGGATTCTTGCCCTGCCGTTTTCTCCGAGGTGGTAGGTGACATTATTGCTTTGGGTAGGATCAGGAGCTGCATCTTCTTATTAATTCCTAGAGCCTGTAATGTCGACGCCGATACACTAGCTAAGTCGGGTATTGGTTAGTGAGTTTATGGAGCTGGGTATGGTTACTTGGCAAAGCCTTAGGCGCGATGGGTAATATTTAGTTTTTGGTCTTGGTCCTTGAGGCGTTTTTACTTTTTGTTTGGTTTTGTTTTCGGAAAGTTCATGTACTCTAATGTTTCTTATAAATGATATAGTGGCACTTTTTCCCCCTTCCGCTTTCGATCGATTCCTTTCGGAATGGTCGATATGAGGGGAGTTTTTAACGAGGCCTTTCTTTTGATAAAAAAAATGTTCATTTCACATTTGATGGCAGAATTATCTTATTGTTACCAATCGACATAGAGGTGAAATAATTCACTTTTTTTTATTATCAAGAATCCATAATTAATGTTCAATTGACATTCACCCAATAATTTAAAATAAACATAAAAATTAATGGTTGAAATAATTTATTTATTTTAATCAAGAATTGAAATAATTCACTTCTCTTTTTCTCTTAAGAATATCTTTACTTTAACTTTTAATTCTAACCATCAATTTACATAGAAGTGACAAACATGTCATTCAATTCGATTTCGGTTCGGATTGTTTTCGAATCTGAGTATATTCAGTTCAGGTTTGGTTCCAGTCTAGTTCGATTTTAGTTTGTGTTATATATCGAGTCAGTTAATTTCGGGTCGGGTCAATTGGAGACCAGTCAATTTTAGTCGGATTTCCAGGCCGAGTCAGTTTTTTTGCACCCATAAGTATGGCTTTATAAAGCAAATATATATAGTTTTTTGGTGAGTTGTACGACAATTCACATATCATCTTTCTTTATTTCTTTTAATATCTTTTTTTTATTACGGATTGTCTTCGGTTCGGATGAAATCGGTCCGAGTTCATTAGGTTCGGTTAAAAATTAGTTTCGTGCCCATTTCGGTTCAACTGAAATTCGAGTCAATTTTAATATTAGATCAAACTCAGATCATCATATTTAGGTCGGTATCGAATCTTGAGTCAAGTAAATCGATTCAGGTATCAAGTCAAATTTACCGGATGTAATTTACACTAATGTACAAACTAAATTGAAATTAATTAAAATCTTCCGTACCTAAATACTTAAGAAATCAAAATCTCAACCTTTACCTACTGTATTTACAAACACTTTTATTTATAAGAAAAAGTGAATTAATTAAATCATATTATACTATTTGTCCCACTTAATATGTTTAATATTAATTTTTTAAAAGTTAAAATTTTTAGCTGACTATAATTATTTTAAATATTTTAATTAATTAAATTTTATAAAATATATATTTTTAAACTATTTGGTTGAAAGTTTTAAAATATTTTTTTTCAATTTTTATTAATAATAAATTTAAAATAATATTAAGTCAAAATTAAAAAAAATTAATACTAAACATATGAATGAGACGGAAAGGGTACAATTTATATGCTGACGTGTTTCAATCACAATTCGCATCCACTAAATGGATTTATGCATTTTGGAATGATATCGTTTGAGGGAAGGACCAAGATTTGACGCAACAACCAAATCAAATATTATTCTCTCAAATATTTAACCTAATCATACATATCTATAGCTAAAAGATTCCTCCATGTAAAACCATCCACAAAGAAATTTAAACAAACTTTTCTATTTGTATTCACAACATTATTCAAAATTCCCAAACTCAAACAATATTTACATACACATAACAACACCATTAAAGTGGATTCATGCATTTTTCTTGAAATTCGAATGATTTATGTCATTATTCTTTATAAGTAATACCCATCAAATTCAGAAGTTCGAGTTTCAGCATCTGAAATCTTTATGAGAAAGATGTCTAGCAGTTTTTGTAAGGTATTGGTAAAGCTTTTAAGGGGACTGATTTCCTCAACGATATTCCCATTCTCTCCTTCATATCCAAATTTTCAGGTTTAACCCCATCGGGCAAACTCCAATCGAAGCAATGTAATATTGATCCGAGCGCCATCGGGAGCACTCGAGACGCCAGTGGCACTGCCGGACACATTCGACGACCGGACCCGAACGGTATAAACTCGAAATGCTGACCCTTGTAGTCCACTGTGTTCGACTCCAAAAACCGTTCCGGTTTGAACTCAAGAGGCTTTTCCCATGTTTTCGGATCTCGTCCGATGGCCCAAACATTGACCAAAACTTGAGTTTCCTTGGGGATGTGGTAACCCAACATCTTGCAAGAGTCCATTGCCATGTGAGGGACTAGGAAAGGGAGTGGTGGGTGAAGTCTTAGGGTTTCTTTGATCACTGCCCTAAGATAGGGCAGGTTTTCAATGTCTTTTTCTTCAAGGTTCCTCCCATGGCGGCCTAAATTGTCTCTTAGTTCAGCTTGGACGATTTTAAGTGTCCTTGGATTGTGTAGAAGTTCAGCCATTGCCCACTCTAATGTGCTTGTTGTTGTATCAGTTCCTGCGGTGAACATCTCCTGCCATATACAATACAAAAAAAAAATGTAAGATATATAGACAAGGTATAATGCGAAAAAAACGTTCTTAACATTTCACTTGATAATAATTTTGATCTCTTCTTCTTTTTCTAAAATACCTTAATGTTTAACGTTTCATATTGAGTCAAAATAATCTCTTCGTGGATTAAAATTGTTAGTTGACTAACAATTTTCATCCAACAGATGAGTTATTTTGACTCAAAATAAACATGAAAGATTGAATTAGTGTAAACTTATAACACAGACAAGTACTTTACTTTAATTGGCATCCAAATAATAAAAGGAGTGAATTAGTGTCAACTTACAAAGACAATGACATTGATGGTTCGAGAAGAAAACTTAGAAGGCTCCTCCATGCCATCCCCACGAAACTCCAAAAGAACATCCAAAAAATCCTTTCTTTTCCCACCATTTTCTCCATTTTCAATGCTTTCCATCCTTTCTTTGATGAATCCTCCAGCAATTTCAAAAGCTTTTTTAACATGAAATTGGGTTTTCCTCCTTATACCTTGCGGGTCGATCCATTTCAAAACGGGTAAAAAATCGGCAACATTCGGCTTACCGGCCAACTCCATCACTTTCCCAGCATGGTAGAAGAATCTCGCACCTTTTTCCGATTTATGATCCAATAGATCTTTGGAGAACATAAGATTTCCGATAAGGTTAAATGCCATTAGGAACACAAATCTTCCGACGTCTATCGGCTTCGTCCCGTTGGCGCCGGCGTCTTCTATGAAATGCAACATCTGGTTGATGCAACGTCTTCGGACTCCCTGCATGGCATCAAGGCGGCTTGTCACAAAGAACTCGGTGGTGCACAACCGCCTCAACATTCGCCAGTGCGGGCCGTATTGGGAAGTTATGAGGGAGCCTTCGTGCCCGAAATCCCCTTTCATGGCTTCGTAGATCTTCCGACCAGCCAGCACCACGTCGTGGTTCTTGAACATCTCGCGTGCCACCTCGTTGGACGAGATGACCACGGTGCTCATCGAGCCTAACCATAGGGTCATGATGGGTCCATGACAACAAGCCAACTTGGCAAATGACACATGTGGTGGTGCCAACCCTAATTGGAAGATATTACCGACCACCGGCCACCATGTCGGCCCTGGTGGAAGCCGGCCTAGCTCTTCCAACCGCCGATGGCGCCACTCCATCCTCATGGCCCATGCAACCCATAGCAAAAGTGCTATACTCAACCCCAAAATTTCATACTCCATTATATGTATATATTGAGAGAGATATTACGTTTAAATCTTAACAATGGTTTCACATAAAAAGGGGAAGCACTCTTTATAAAAGCCAGTAGATTTAGTTACGTGACAAAATCATGCAGATACTTGACATGGGAACTTCATTGATAGGTATCTTCGACCTACCATTATTTTAAAATTAAATAAAATTTGAGAATTCTTTTTAATATATTCCAATTTGAAATAATACAAGATTGAATTTTGTACGTCTTGGATCAGCATCATCATGTAAAAGTACCATAATATTATACTCAGTTGCTTTCAGTGAGGAATTAGGATTCGTATATTAAGAGAAGTTAAAAAGTTCAAGGACTTAAGATGTAGTTAAACTAAAATATTTAAGAAGGTTTAAGGTTTAATTTGCTCATTACTCAAATTATTAGGGATTTAAAATTAAGTTTAACAAAAAAGAGTTTGGGGAGGGGGCATGGCCTTCCCATCATCCATTTGGTTGCATTTTGGTCCCTCCTAAAATATGATGACTTGGTCCTTGTGTATTTCGGACGGAAGAACAATAGTTCATTCGTTATGAAATTTTCATCCATTTTTGCCGTGTAAAGGCTCGTTCGGCAATACTTTTTCAATGAATGGTTGACTGTCGAACGGAGAAGCAATACTGAACGATCACTTCAAGCGCTTCAAACGAGCGTTTTTTTCTTGATTTAATCTTAAATGGGCGTTTTAAAAAAATTGAATTTTTTAATTTCTCCTCAAACGAACGTTCTCATCCAAATTAGTGTTGAAAAATCCACGTCGAACTAAGCCTAAGTGTTGATGTATTTTTTTTCTTTTGGTTGTGAATGACACATAAATAAAAATGAACATAAATCTTAACAAAAGGATCATTTTGCACTTGTACAAAATGTGCAAAGACTAATCTATAAATTTATGTAGTACGAGGACTAAATATAATTTAAAATATAGTATGAAGACTGTTACGGTACAATTACATCAAACAAATCATTGGTTTCATTTCAAATTTATTTTTTGAATAGTCTTAAGGTGATTACAATGTAGTATATGTTCATATTTTTTTAACCTTTTGATGTACCACACACCTTACAGATAAAGCGGTTTGAACCGGGTCTCCTAAGATGAATAACATCCTCTTTTCTCATTGGATTCATTTTAATTCAAAATTAAGATGAATATTTAATACCACATCAATTAATTAACAAAATTGATTGATCTCCAAGAGCTACAAGGCAATTGATTAAGTTTGTTTATAAAAATAATTTCGTTTTTTTAAAGAAAACCATATAATTTTTTTTGTGGTCCTTAATTTTGCTAATAATTACTAATTTTTAATTTTGATTAATGGTGACATTTTATTTTCATTTTTACTTCGTGGTCCTTAATTTTGCTAATAATTACATGTTTTTAATTTTGATTAATGGTGACATGCTTGTTTTTATTTTCATTTATACTTAGTGGTCCTTGAATTTTGATATCAACCATTGAAAGTTGCATGTGTACATAATGGCATTTGCTAGAATTCCAAAATTACTAATTAAAGAGATCTTAATCTCAAGAATGTAGCATATTAACTGTTTTATATTAAAACCATTTATATTTATGAATATCGATTATATCCATACTCAGAAATGAACTGAGATAGTGTTCGAGTGCGGTTGTACCTTAAAAAATTTTAATTTCTCGTACAATTTTAGTTTTTTTTGTTGTATTTTTTAAATTTTATTGATGATTTAATTCTACACTCCTAAATTTTAAATATAACTACCTAATATTTCATATTCTCTAACATAAAATCTTACATTTACCCTGTCCGCAATTCATATTTTATTTGTATTCAAATGAAACCTTTCAAACTGTCCATAAATTGAGATCAATTGCAAACAATATTGAATACATAATATTTTTATTTAAATTTAATTTTAAAATGTTTATAAATATTAATGTGAACATACTTTTTAATAATAAAATGGATTGTTTAATCATATATTCCAGTATTCCACCAACATAGCTTTCACAGTACAATGATTTAAGGTACACATCAAGGAAGATTAATTAGAGAAGTAGCTTTCCCTTGTTTCATAAATTAAAATATAATTTTTTCTTACTTAAAATAAGGTCGAAAGAGTTGATGTTATACATACACATATATTAATATACATGGATTGATATTTTATACACCAACAATGTTTAGTTTTTTTACACCAGCGATGAATACATACATACATGTGTGTGAGTAAAGCTTGTGCAAAAAACAAACTATTAATGTGCTCCAACAAGATAATGTTAATAAATATCAGTACCGATTATATAGAGGCTAAATGCTTTATATATATATATATATTCGATCGAGTTGGATTAAATAAAAAAATTAATTAGTTGAATTAACGAATCTTATTTTATAATTTAAACTCTATTTGAAAATTTTAAGTCGAGTTTATGAAATTTAAGTCGAGTCGAATTATTCGAGTTTCTATTCAAATTTAATTGTAAATTTTTGTAATGTTACGTTACTATTTTGTTTCAATTTAAACGGCTTTTCATAACCATAAACAATATACATATACGATTCTTCATATTTTTTTCATATGCAATATACATATATCAGACAGAGTTGAAGGATATGACTCGAACTTGAAAATTGATCCACTAATTATTAAAAATTTTAAATTATTCGAGCCGTATTTTATAACTCAAACTTTATTTGAAAATTTTGAAATAGTCAATTTTTTCGCGTCGAGTCAAGTTTTGCTCACCTCTACATATGCATTGTTATTTATAAGGAAAAATGAGATACACCACAAATTTAATCGACATTATATTTATTTTGTCCTATAAAATATTAATTCATATATTTGAATTATTATCATTTTATTTTTCATAGCACATTCATATTTTTCACGTCTTATCGTATTTCGTACAACATTTTAATTATTTTTTTAGCGTAATATTTATATCATACCTACTATTATCAACTTTACGTATAAGATTCATATGATTCGAATATTTCATGTGATTTGGATGGACTCTCAACGGTCCCCCGAAACAAGAATTGTGTACGACAATACCAATATTAAACTTAAGGCTTTGTTTGTTTTTGTTCTGTTTTGCCTTTGCCTAGATTGAGATAACAACATAATAATTTCTTATTTAAATTTAATTATAAATTTATATTATTATTAATATAATTTATTTTTCAATATTTTAAAGTGAAATAAATTACTCTGCGAAAGCAATTCGACATAACAATTTATGTTATCATTTGTTTTTGAATTACTCTGATTTTGTTTATGGGTGGGACATTATTGGTAGGGGTGTGCAAAATTCGACTTAACTCGAAAAAATCAAAAATTTTAACTCAACTCATTCTGACTCGATTCGAAAAAAATTCAAATAAAATTTGAGTTGTAAAATAGAAAATTAAATAACACGAAATTTTTAATGATTAGTGGATTAATTTTTAAGTTCAAGTCAAATTCCTCAACTTTTCCTGATATATATATATATATATATATATATATATATATCAATATAAAAAGGGAAAATTCTACGTGCGACAAACACCGTTGAACACCACTAATGCTGAACACTGCTGAACACCATTAAATTAATTAATAAAGATTTAAAATTTTAAGGACCCATCAAATAATTAATAATTACTTAAAAATTCAATTAAATCATTTTTTATATATTAAATTTTTTTATTTTTTTAATAAGGGTAAACTATATATTTAGTACATCAACTATTTTCATATTTCTATTGAACCCTCATTATTTAAATATTATTTCAATTTGACCCTATTAATTATAAAAAATAATTTAACCCTTAACTCTCAACCTAAAATCCTAAACTATTAAACCTTAAACCCTAAACTATATACCTTAAAAATAATTTTATTTAATAAAATAATTGATATCAATTATGGTTGTATTATTATTTTTATGTGTTTTTCGTTGTTAATTAACAAAGGATTAAACTAATGAAGTTGACGGCAAAAAACTCCAAAGGAAAAATGGGAATCCTAAACAAACAGCAATACAAAATCCATTAATCTAAGGCTAAAAGAAGTAAAGGTTCCACCATCGACATTGTTGCTGCCAATTGGTCCCAATTATAAGTTGTCGAGGAACTTCTCCATGTCATGACATAGTTGTCTGAGACCAAATGCACCCTCTCGACGTCGCACCCATTGTAGCAAAGGCTAGGGACATGATAGGAAAAATTATTAGATGGATTCAGCTCACTACACCATTCATCCATCTCACTATAATTTTCAAATAACCACTAACTCTTTATTTACATGTAAAAAAAAAGTGAAGATTTATTTTCGAAAAAAATAAATGGATGGACCTTATTAAATATGACCACGGATAACATGGTGAGCCGGTACATCTAATAAATTTTTATAGGATAAAGATTTGTGAGTGTTTCTGTGTGTAATTCAACCTCCTTCTTGTATTAATTATTTTATTAAATAAAATTATTTTTAAGGGTATATAATTTAGGGTATATGTTTAAGAGTTTAAGTGTTTAAGGTTTAATAGTTTAGGGTTTTAAGTTGAGGGTTAAAGGTTAAATTATTTTTTTTATAAAGAATAGGGTCAAATTGAAATAATATTTAAATAATGAAGGTTTAATAGAAATACAAAAATATGTGAGGTACTAAATATATAGTTTACACTTATTAAAAAAATAAAATTTTAATATATATAAAAATAATTTAATTGAATTTTTTAAAATAATTATTAATTACTTGATGGGTCCTTAAAATTTTAAATTTTTATTAATTAATTTAATGACGTTCAACAATGTTCAGCATTAGTGATGTTCAAAGGTGTTTGTCGCACGTGGTAGACTCATCCTAAAAAAATATGAAGAAATATGTTGGCCGCGTCTTATGGCTTAGATCGAACAACTCGAAATATTTTTACTCGACTTGATTGAACACTAGCACCTAATAATTTGCATTCAAGTGTTGGCCGCGTCTTATGGCTTAGATTTGCAAGCTTTTAAAGCTCCGGTTTAATTCAGTTAGTTCATGTTACCAACTATGTAGTATTTCCGATTAATTATGTTACTCGTGATTCGAAGTGTTGAATACGTGTATCGTACCATGAACATTGAACAATGTTCACCGGTTGTTCATCAACACACCTTTCCAGCATCAAAGACGAACCTTGAGAGAGTAGCCCTCAGGTTTTCCGGGGCATTGAATTCTTACAGATGTTTTCCATCTTGCTTCTAGCTCCGATATAATCCGAAAGGCGAAGCCATTCTCCATCATCCATCACGATCGACAATAAATTTCACCGTTTCTGAACTTCCTGTAAAGAACACAAGCTCAATCAACGGAACGGGTCATCAAAACCATTCTGTCAGTAAATAAGAACCATTGCAGACAGCTGAATCAATGGAAGTCTAGCAGAATGACTCGAAAGCACAGTGCAGACTGCAGAGAGATGTTTTAACGGCATTGGTCAGAGTTCTCACCTGTGTTGCTCCAAGTCTCCCACACTGTTTTTCTTGAAATATCCATGTCTGATGCATATCTGGAAACGAGTACGGGGATATAACTCTCTAAATACATTAAAAACTCAACCGACAGATATATGACACTAATACACGAGTCTGTTTTCACCTTTCTAGTTATCGAAATTGTCAGCAATTCGGGAAATGCATCTTCAAATTTGCAAATAATAAAATTTCGGATACATGTCTACAATTGTAAGTTTCAGCTTTGACAACTTTCTGCTTCTAAGTTCTAATTCTAATCTAGGAGTATTATCAGTGAACTAGAAAAATCTCAACAGTATCACTCTTGTCTTCTTGTAAACCGGTAATGGTACATTGCAGATATCATCTTTCCACAGCTGATGCTTCAATAAGTTGATACTATTTCTCATGCATTTAAATACAATAAATATTGTCACCATACCGAAACTACAGATTTTCGATAAAGTTGGCATTGCAGGATAAAAATAAAACCTGACCTCCATATTTTACAGCTGCAGCATCTTTGGGTGAAGAATAAATCAAAGTCTCGGTTGTAGAGACAGGCAGCTGAACTACCGGGTAACACTTGTTACTAGAGTACATTAACCGTATCGGACTTTATATCCAGGGTCATAACAACTGGAAATGAATCTGATCAGCTTATCCTTCCAGTTTGATCGATCAACGTACCAACTTGATCTCCACATAATGCTTTCGAGATGTTTCCAGGCTGAAGAAGATTAAAGACCACTACTGTGCCAAAGTAAATTGATTTAATTCGTATGGGATCAATTGTCTGGTAATGAAGAACGAAACATGACCTTGGATTTAAAGACATTATTCGGAAGCTATTCATAAAATTTCAGAACATGGAATACAAAGATAAAGCATGATTTCTACAAGAATACCAACCAGGAATGCCGTTTTCTTCACAGAAGGTCAATGCCATCATGTCCATGGCTGTGGCACCTCTTGAGACTAAATCTCGAAATGAGATGTGCTCAAATGTAGCATTGTTGTCCTGGGAATGGCAGTCATAAACACCGTCGACATTCGTACCTTTAACAACTGCCTCAGCTTGAACTGAAGAGAAAACAGTAGACATGTCAAATGTCGAGAAAAGAAAGAAAAAAGAGTGCCATATGGTTCAAGAGACTGAATTGTAGAAAACAGGAAGAGAGACGACCATACTTTCTGAAGCTCGAAGCGCTGCAGCTGTGTCAGTAGAAAAGAGTGGATTTCCAGTGCCAGCACCAATACCACCAAATATTACGACTCTACCTTTTTCAAGATGACGTATGGCACGTTGCCGACTGTATGGTTCTGCAACTTCTTGCACAGAAAATGCCGTTTGCACACGGGTCTGAACACCCATCTTCTCCAACGATGATTGCAGTAGTATAGAATTCATCACGGATGCCATCATGCTATAGTAAATTGCAGGATCATTGTTTTGATTAGTTTCATAACAAGATATAAAAAAATATAAGTTAGCCTATGAAGATCGAAATTCGAAAATACAGATAAAAAGCAGATTCATTTGCTAAGATCTTTTCTTTCACTCATTCCATCATTTTATTCTGTTTATTGGACATATGGGTATGGAAATATCAAATATGATTCTCCAAGGACCCTCCAAATGCATGGAAACCTTGGAAAAAATTAAGCATGCACGTGTGAGACATATACTCATGCCCGATACTTACACCCAAATCTAAGCAACATGCAACAACTTACAAGCAGATATATTACATATACCACCCATGACCCAACTGAAGTCATTCCCGAGTTGTTTCAACTTTCAACATACAATATAATGACAGATATACATCAGCAAGCTTAGTCTTACAGGCGTCACCCAAGTTTAAGTTTTATACTCTTCTATTATGGTTCAAAAATAAACCAAATTTGGTATGGAAATAAAAAAGAGTATCATTCATCGCGAGTCAGCAGTGAACGTACCCAATTTGATATGCAGTACTTCTATCTAAACCAGTTGCAGTAACCCACGTGTCTCCGCAAAAGAAATTGCGACCACCAACAACGATCGCTACCTGGAATATCATCAAAAAAACTGCATCTTAACAGGATTGCAAACATCTGCAATTGTAAGATAAAGGCGGTAATGGTTACCTCTACACCGAGGTGGCATGCAATTGCAATTTCCCTAGCAATCAACATTGCTACCTGATAAGGAGAAAGAAACCACAATTATGCAAATTGACAACAATATCATCCGAGTTTCAAACATTATGTAGCAAACTCATGGTGAACCTTAGGGTCGATATTGAGAGGACCAGTGCAAGCAAGAGATGCACCACTAATTTTGAATACCACTCTGCGCCATTTAGGACTTTTGGATTTCATGGTAAGACTAATCTGTGCTACGGGGCTCGGTGTAGCTAAAGCATATCTGCCGATCAAACAAAAACGAAGGCATCTCTATCAAGTATACTATGAACCATCATAACTGTAACTAACATTTGTTTGCAAAGATTTCCGAATCGAATGCGGATTTGAACCTTTGGATATACATTATTGGAATCAGCATTACTTCTGCAGATAATAAGCCTGAATTATATATTCAGGCCTGCTTTAATTTTGCGGATAAAAAAATTTGAATATCACATTCACAAAGTTATTTCCTGGCTACATTCGAACCTAGTGAAACATTAGCACATACTAATAATCAGAAACGGAGTTGTTATCAAGATATACCTTTTGGATTGTCTAGCGGCAGTTCCAGGAGAAGCGCCACCCTTATCTTCATCAGCTACCACCTTTGCCGGCAGAGAATTTCCAACAATCTCTTCCATTTTCTTAAACCAAGGCCAATGACTCGCCGTGATGCCGCCATCACTCATCCTATGCTTCTCAAGCTTATAGCTTTTCTTCAAATTGTCAACCTTGTTCTTGCACTGCTCCACACTCTTGCTCTGCTTCTCGCATCGCTCACTTACCGCCGCAGCCACCTCTTCCCAATCTCTTCCTCTCAGATTCCCTCTCTTCAGCTGCGTCAGCTTATCCATATACGCTTCCAACAAACACCCGATCGCGGCGTCGCTCCATTCTTCTCTGCGTTTCCGGTACTCCGCCGTCGCCGACTGCATTTTTCACAAGCGCATTAGTTTTATAGTTTATGGTACAGGGAGTTATTTTAGGGTATAAAGTTTAGGGGTTTAGAGGCTAGGAGATTAAAATTTAAGTATAGTTGTTTCAATTTAATATTTAGGGGTATAATTTAGGATTTATAGTTGTTTCAATGAGACTCGATATGTTAATTACTAAAAGTTTAAGTTATTCAAGACTCATTTTATATCAAACTTTATATAAAAAATTTCAAATTGAGTTAAAATATATATTTTTTAAAATTCGAACGAAGCTTTACTTACCTATATTAATAAACATATATTATGTATAAATTATAAATTTAATAACTATAAATCTTAAATTAAATCTTCAATCTCTAAAATAACAATTTCCCAACACGAATTTCTGCAAAAGATTGGAAAATGAATATGAACAACAAAAAGACGTTCAAAGATAATGTGATCAATATTCAAGTAACATTTATATTATCGACTTCTCAAGTTATTAGTAATTCAATAAATAATCATTATCTTTGTTAAAAAATACTCATTATCTAAATCTGTTTTAGATTTAGTAACAAAAATATTTAAATATTAATATTATGAGAAAAAATATCAAACTTCTTAAATAAAATCAAAATTTTAAATATAATATTGTGAATGATTTTTTTTAATATGCTGATTTGATACAATAGTGACATCTGTTCAACTTCTTTAATTTTTTAATAAGACACACAGTCTGTTTAATTGGTAATCGGACCCGAACCACCTATATGAATTACATCATCATTTACCATTAAATAAAAAAAAAAACTTAAATTGGAAGAAATACCAATAAAAGCACAACTTTTTAAACATGGTTTATTTAAAGCTTAAGTGACAAATAAGTGTCTAAAATATACTTTTTTCTCAAGTAGTCTAAAGTATTTTTCGGGCTAAATATGTGCCTAATATTTTTTAAGTTAATAAGTGCCAGCTGTGACTGTAAGTTAAAAAAAGTTTCGTTAACCAATAAAAGCATAACACATGACAGTATTAAATATTTTTTTAAATTTTTTAATCAATAAATCAGAAAATTTAAAATATCTTAAAGTTTTTAAATAATTTAAAATAGTCCCTAAATCTCCAACCCCAAATCAGACCACTATCACCAACGTTAGTCGCATTTTCGGCAACGGACTGAAGCACTATCCTTCTGTCGAATGACCCACACATCGTTAATCGCCCGTTATGCCATTGTTCGTCGCACGTTAAACCGTGTTTAGCACAGCGTCAATCGATTTTCGACAACAAAGTATTAGGGTAAATACTCATGATGGTCCAACAACGAAATCAACTCAAATAAAGATTTGAGTGTTAGAGATTTCAAATTTTGATACTAATTTTTGAAATAAAAAAAATATTTTATTTTTAAATATAATTTTAAAATTTTATGAAGCTAACACATATAATGTTAAAAACATTAGGCACCTATTCAGCAAAAAAAAAAAAACTTTAAGCACCTATTTAAAAAAAATATAATTTGAGCACTTATTTGCCACTTAAGCCTTTATTGAAGGATGAAAATTTTAAATTAAAAAAATCCATAAAATTGCTTAAAAACTTGACTTCAACACGAGTTCATAGTACATAATAAGCATAAGGGAAAAAACATAACCAACAAGGCAATCCATACCATACAATACTGTCACTATAATGTCATATGAAAATACTAATTATCTCTCAGGGTAGGGGAAAAGAGTTAGTAACACAGCAACTTAACGCTTTCCGCCGCCGCCACCAAGCTTGGGACCTTTGGGTGCACCACCCTTCGGAACATTACCCTTGCCCTGTGTCTTCTGTTGCTTTGCTGCTACTTCAGCTTTCTTCGCTTTCTTCTCGTCCTTGGTTTTCTTGATCCTTTCCTTGATTTCTCTGCACAACAGGTGGCATAATAAAGGTCAAAATTTGGCAACGGCAGTCAGCAGATATGATAGAACATATGAAACTTATATGTCAAAAGGAAAAACAACACACCGGAGTGCAGCTTCCCGAGCAGCATCACGAACTTCGGGTTTCTCGCTCCTCTTCTTCTGGATAACCTCTAAGGTGGCACCCACAATGGATCTGGAGTAAGGCTTCTTCGTGGCACGTCTCCTCTTCTTAACAGCCTCTTGGGCAATGTCCTAAATGCAAGTACCCAATAGCAAAATTAATCAAAGAATGGGAATGAAAACTATAAAATATAATAAGGCAGGATATTATTAATCTAATAAAACTTTTATCAGTAGATGATATAAAATAATATGAGAATCCGAAACATGATTTTACTTGTAACATAGATGCAATTACTTCAAATCTCATCAATAATCAAATTAAAAAGAGACACAATCTTCAGAAATGAAATTGAGTTCACAAAGCTGACACTCACCTTCTTATGCTGCTTCCTATACATGGCAGTCCATGTAAGTTTTGATGGCTTCAGTCGGTTGTGGAAGTACCTCTTGCATTTCGAATTGGAAAAGAGGAAGACCTAAACAAATCAATGCAAAACAAATTTTGTTAATCAGAATAATAACATAATACCAACCACTCTAGCCCATAGTTCGATGGAACTTTACCTGAGAATCAGAACGAACAAATCTGATGCCTCTCCCCGGGTATATCTTAGCACCGCTAAATCGACAAAGCTCCGTCCTAACAAACCAACATAGATAAAAATAAGTGTGAGGTTTGGAAAAATCAAAATACAAGCTTTTGGCACAATGGAAGAATAATAGCAATTACAAAGAAATGTAATTTAAAACCAAAGCTCATATTTCACTAAACAAAAACTTAGCCTTCACTAGTACATTACAGAATAAACTAAATAGAACAGCAAACAACATCAACAAAAAAATAAACAGAATTCGGCATGGAATTACCCCTAATACAAGCTCTCGGTTGCAAAAATCGCACAATGTCCACATAGCCACCAATAGCTCAGTGACAAAAAAAACTAAACTAATTTTTCATGTACACCACATAAGCTATTCCCTTGCTCTTTTAATTTTTCTAAACTATCAGTGTCAGAAACTTATATTTCAATCAATATTGCTCCGTTCATTTTTTTCTTAATACACCCGTGTTTGACATGTTTTTCGGAAAGAGTATGGTATTATTATCCTCAAATGTGGGAACAAACTTGGGAAAAAAATTAAACCAAACCGGCTTATACTCGTATCCGATACAAACTCCCAGTACAGATAACATGATATATAAGAAAAAAAAATTAATTATTTACAGAGCTACTATTCAATGAGCCGAACCAGACGAAGAGAGATCTATTTCATTAAGAAATTAATCAATTGCAGCAGGCATTGAACTCTCATTTTCGTAAATTCAGTGCTATTAAGTTCAATAAACTAGCCGAATCCTATACCACATATATCAGATTGAAAATGAAAACACTTCAACGACGAAATTTCAACATAAATTGGTTAGCATATAGGGAACAAATATGAAGGAAATAAGAGGAAGAAGACAAAGGAACGTACTTGAGAACCATGGCTGCTGCTCTGCTATTTGTTCTTCTTACTGAGAAACCCTAGAAAACCTAGCAGCGTTGTTATTTATATATAGTGAGAATTAGGAAATGAGTTTTATATTGTTAAAAAATTACGAAACCAATGACTGAACGGGCCTTAAGTTGGAGCGTGTTGGCCTGTATGAATGTCGGCCTTGTAACATGGATAAACTATAGTTAATTTTAGGCTTAAGTATGCTTGAAGCCCTTGGACTTTTGAAAGAAAAAATATCAACTAAGATTTTAATTTTTTTCATTTAATTAGACCCTCGAATTAATAAATTAAATTAATTAAATTTTTTGACTATTTTTGACCATCAATTTTTGACGATTTTTTCTTGAGATATAAAGATTACGGCCACGTGACACTATAATTTTGTCAGGTAATGTTTACAAATTTTTTAGAAAATCAATTTTTATGATTTTTTTTTGTTTTTTTTTTAGAATTTTAGGACTTTTAATGATTTTTTTAATAAAATATTTTTTTAGAAATGTTGGGTGATAATATTGTAATTAAACACATTGTATTAGCTGGTCTAAAAAATATTAAATCAACGCCAGTTAAAAGAGTGAATTGATGAAGTTTTAGAATATAATAATTTTAACTAGATGTAATAAAAGTTCATGGGCTTAATTAATTTTTTTAAAAGCTTATAGCCTTAAAAAATTGATCAATTAAATTGAAAATCAATAATTTAATAGATTAAGACAATTGTACGTAGGGATAGGCATTTTACCCGATATGATTGGGTTCTGACCTGACCTAACTCGGTCGAATTAGATTTTTAAATAAAAATCAGGTTCGAGTCGGGCCAAATTTTATTGATGGTGCAGTCGAGTTGGCTTTAGGCTGAATTTTTTTTTACTTAACTCGAGAATAATAGTATAATTTCCTCTAAAACTTTTAAGGATATTTGTAATAATACATCATCTTTAGATATATATATATATATTATAATTAAGTCCTTAAAATTAAATTTTTAATTACATTTTAATTTTTAAAATTATTATTTTTTAGAATTATGTCTCAGAAAATTATTATTTTTATGGTTAGGTCCCTAAAATTCATTTTTTTATAGGTCGAGATTCGGGTCGGGTTTGAAGTATTTATTTTTGGATTGGGTTGTATCTTGTGTTCATAATAATAATAATAATAATAATAATAATAATAATAAATAAATAAATAAATAAATAAAATCGGATTGGGTTCGAGTTTGAAGTGATTATTTTTAGGTCAAAGTTCGGGTGGGCTAAAAACCCGACCCGTGCTCCCTAATTGTACGTATATATTAATAGCTCCAAAATTTCTCATGAGATTTTGCTTATATTCTTAAGTTTGGTGGTTTTAATTTTATTTGAGTGTATCAAATGATTATTTTATTATTGTAAGGACACGTACTATTACTAATGCCTGAACAAAGGCATTTTATTAATGTAAGGACACTTACTATTACTAATAGATTAAAAATGTAGAAAAGAAAAATCCAACCAATATATCAAATAAAAATCCTAAATTCATAGTGTTTAACAGAGAAACAAAGTTAAGTACCTATAAAGAAAGAAAAGACGAACATAAAAAGAGATTTGGAAATTAAAAACAGCATTGAAAATTGAAATGGATTTGTTTCAGTTGACAGCAACTCCAGAAGAAAGGAAATTGGGATGAAGATGGGGATCTTGGCCTTGGGCAGACACTTTAGCATTTGAGAGCTTCAGAACCTCCACGGCTTCCTCCACTTTTGCCGCCAATGATTCTGGGGATTCCAATAGATGAAGCAGTTCCGAGTTGTCCATTTCTAATAGCATCCCAGTGATCTTTGGAACCAGATCAGGCTGTGAAATCAGACAAGATATGAAACCTTGAGGGACCCAATTCTCTAATTTCAAATTTGACAACGACTTACCTGGTGCTTCTGAACAAGGGGGTAAAGTCGTTCACCAAGTATTGTTTTTTGCTGCTCAGGTGAAGCTGCAGGAAGCATGCTACTCAGCATCTCACTCCCTTGTGTCAAGGCTGCAACGGAATTGGAACCAGCTGGTGCGCCACCAGAGCCTTTGTTCACCTCACGAGCTCGACCCTGTTGGTTACTTTGATCTTTCGAAGAATTCATTGTCCGAGTCAGTTGTTGCGATTGTGGCACGTATGGAACGGGGTGAGAACCGCCCTGCATACCATTCATCCGACCCCGGTTTGGCCTGGCTTGTCTTGGAGCAGTAGGAAACTACGACATGACATAAATAATTACTCAGTATACTCGTATTTATATAGTAGTTTGTACCACCAATGTATTCGTATAGGAACCTAGGACGAATACATACCAAGGGCAGTGATGGTTGAAAGACTGGTCTAGCTGGTGGTGCAATGCCATTACCCCTCCATCCTGGCCTTAAACCTAAAGGTTGGTACATCATCCCCGGCCTTGGAGGTACCTGTGAAACAATGCCGGTCGGAGATGTGTAGAAAAGCGGAGGATATCCTCCGGGGAGAACAGCTGCGGAAGGCCCTGCTAATCCGGACATATGCTGCGCATACTGAAGTTGCAATTGTGCTTGTCTATCCTCCTTCCTTTGAGCAATCGCAACATACAGCGGCTTCCGGTGAAACATATGTCCTAAAAGATATGCAATTGAGAGACGAAGATCATTCACAAATTCAGTAAAGCATAAAAATTAAGATGCAAGTTACAAGCGAGTAACTTCATACATGACCTGCATCCAGAATTCAACCGTAAGGGTTGAAAAATCCGAATGCTTACCTGCTCGTAAAAGTTGTAAAGACTTGTTAACTTACCATGGAATGTTCCAACAGCTTTAGCGGCCTCCTCCGGAGTATGGAAACAGACAAATCCAAACCCCTTGCTTATTCCTTTGTCGTCTCGCATAAGTTTGGCAGAAGTAATTGTACCACATAGACTGAAAAGGTCTTTCAGCTCATCATCAGTGACATCGTCAGCGATGTTCTTCACATAAACATTTGAAGCCTGAAATTTGGTGAAAGATAAGCAGTGAAAGGAATTAATACACAATTAATGATCACAAGTAGAGAAATGAGCTCAGGCAAAGTTACTCTATATTTCATGATCTGCTCCTTTCGTCGTTCCTCGAACTGATTACGCAACATTTGCTCGCGTTCCACTTTCTTTTGTGCCCTTGCTACATATAGAAATTTTGAACCTATTGCATACAAGTAAACAGCCATACATCAAACCAAGTGTATTAGGCCTCATTTGGATTGAATTGTGCCATCAACGAAGGCAAAGTGTTGGAACTTAGAACTAAGTTACTTAGGCTCGAGTGTGGATGAGTGCCGGATACGGGTACCTTACGAAAAATGAAGAGTTGGAAAAACATAGAAAAAGAAAGCCTACCGAGTTGTGATCCATTCATCGACTCCATTGCTCGCTTGGCATCATCGGAACATTCAAAGTTCACAAAGCCGAAACCTCTCGAGGTGCCGTTTTCGTCCCTAGCTACAACCAGGCAGGCAATTTTCCCAAACTCAGAAAATTTCTCCTGCAAAATCTCTTCAGTGATATCTGGATCCAAGTTCTTCACATACAAATTTGTATATTTAATATCAGGACCTGGCAAAACCCTGTCAGACTTCTTCATGAACTTCCCAACATATCTGGGGACCAAAAAGATTAGAATTAAAACTTCTGAAATCAATCAAATCCAGAGCAGATAAGTAAAAGTGAAGAATCTTTCAATCTTTTTAAGGAAAATCAATATATTACATTTGCTTATCACCAATCATGGTGTTATCAAGCTTCTCAATAGCAGCATTTGCAGACTCTTCAGATTCAAATTGAACAAACCCATAGCCTTTGCTTTTCCCATCATCAAACGTTGCAACTTTGCAAGATATTACATTCCCAAACTTCTGAAACAACTCTTGCAACCCCACACTATCGATTGATTCACTTAAATTCTGAAAAAAAGTATACAAAGAATCCAATGCAATTCAAAATTCAACTAATGAAAGTAACAATGATTAAAAATATATCAGTTAAAAGAAGAACATAAAGAGTCAATTTGTACCTTAACAAACACATTTCCAACTCCACTTTTTCTTGCATCAGGATCACGAAGTGACCAAGCCACCCTTATCATTTTCCCGTTGATCAAACTGTGATTCATTTTCTCCATTGCATAATGTGCTAGTCATATCAAAAAAGAGAAACATGAACCACTGGATTTTCTTTCTGGGAAAATGTCTTTTTGTCATTTAATCAAACAGCTCACGGATTTGATAATAGGAAATTGATCCAAATACAAAAACTCTTGAAGATCAAATTACTTCAAAATTTCAAGTGGAAAATATATTGTTTAAATCTAAACGCAAACGAAACAATCCATAACAAAGGCAGTGAAAAATATTGAAAAAAAAAATAAAAAATAAATCTAATAACGCACCATCCTGGAGAGAACTGAAATTAACATATCCATAACAAAGGGACCTGCCCGTAGATGAATCTCTACAAACATGAACAGATACTCCCTTGAACTCTTTGAAAGCGTCGAGGAGTGTCTCGTCAACGATATCGGGGTGCAAATCCCCGACGTACAACGAAACCATCGACGCCGGCAACGTCACCGCCGTTGGAACCGCCATTGATCCTCCCAGTACTCTACTATCTGATCAGCAAAGATTCACTAAATTCCAAGCCAAAAAACCACCAGTTTTCAATGGAAAATTTGGGATTTTTCTAGAAAAAAGAGAGAGAAATTGGCGTTACGGTTTTCGAATTTGATTTCGTTTGCGTTATTTAGAGAGTGTGATTAATGAAGAGAAAGTTTCAGAGTATTTGTTTGTTGCATGGGACGTTCAACTACAACGAATGAAATAGTAACAGCCAATTACCGTTATCTTACGCGCCTTTTCAGAGCGTTACGTCTACTTTCATTTTTTTTCTTCATAATTTATTATTCTAGAAATTTTTTTTATCTTATTTATTAATATGATATATACACATACAAATCCCTTAAATATATATGTGATATTTATTTATATAAAATGAAAATCTTTTATAAGGAAATTATTATTATTATTACTCCTATTATTTTAAATAGTTTATATTATATTATTTTTTATTATCAAATTACCATTTTTTGATATATCAAATAATACCTGATTTATTAATTTTAAAATATTTTAATTTAATTTTTTTTCATTCACAATTTCAAAATTTTTATATATAATTTTATTGACTTGTATTATTATTTTGCAAGGAAATTTACACGTGGAAAATAAAAGTTTATGGTAACAGAGTAAAAAAATGAGTTGCCTAAAAGACTGCTTCGAAATTCAAACGTATAAAAAGTAAAAATCCGATTTTTACTATCTTCTCACTGTATTTTGCGGAAATGGAAAAATTTTACAGCCTCAAATTGGCCGTTATGTCTTCTTTTACATACACGTGTAAATTATAACTTATTTATATATTCCTTAAAAAGACTTACTCCTATTTGTATTCCTAATTATACTTATTTCCCGCAATTGTTGGGTTTGAAAAACAAAATTATAATTACCCCATACAAATAAGATAATTAATACATTTTTAGTTTCTTTAAGGTTTGAAGGTATCGTTAAGTCCTTGAATTTTGGGGACAATTAATTTAGTTCTTGAAATTTTTTATATCCAATTAAGTCTCAATACTCTAAAATTTTGATTCACCCATTTGACCAACGTTTATTGTTAAATCGAATAGTTTTTTGGACCAATTGATGCACCATATCGTGTTACACTGTTGTCATATTGCATTTTTTAAAAGAAAATTCTTTAAAATTTCTTTAAAAGCTTATAAAAATTATAAAAAATAATGTACTAAAAATATGTAAATGTAACATGACAGAATTGTAGTATGTCACATGACAATAATTTCTCAAAAAAATGTCCAAAAATAATGGTCAAAATTGGTCAAAACGCTTAATTGATTTAATTTATTAGTTCGAGTGTTTAATTAGGTGAAAAAAATCAATAGCTTAATTGATTTTTTTTAAAAAGTTCAAGCGCTTTATGTACACTTAAGCCTTTCTTTAAAGACTCTAATATGCATTTATGATTACTAGCAGTGGCGTCTGGTAAAGGGAACATCATGAGCGACCGCTCATGGCCCCACTCTAGGATGAAGCTCCCTTGAGGCCCAAGGCCCCTCCGGCCCCTATTATAAAATTAAGGTATTAGATAGATTTTGGTCTAATAACATTTGGTCTATGTAAAAATAAATGTTAAAATTAAAAAATATAAGAGTTTATTAAATATATAATCAAGTATGAGATGAATTAAAGAAGAATGAGCCCGTATCTTTAATTTTTTGGTCCAATAACAATTTAGGTTATTATAAAGTTTAAATATTAGACAAATTAGGTATTTTCCCACGAATTTTTAGTTTAAATACTTAATAAGCCCTTATATATTTTTTTGAAATTCAATATTTTGGCCCATGCTAATATTTGATCATGGCTCCGTCCTTGGCCCCGTGTAACGCCCTAGGTTTAGGGTTCGGGAGATAATCGGGTTTGGTTAGACTAGTTTGGGTTAAATTAATTGAGAGAAAACATTTTTATTGAACTCAAAAGAGGTTTTAATGAATAAGGGCAAAAGAGGAAATTTAGAATTTTTAAAAAGGGGTTTAATCAAAATATCATCATCTTCTTCAAGCTTTCTTTTTCACGTTACTTTTGTAAAACATCACCATTGTTACTATTCCATTGCTCCAACCTTTCCTACAAACAAGTTTTCAAGGTAAGCTCTCCTTTGTTTTGATTTTTCTTTCCTTAAACTTGTTATTAGTTAAATTTTACTAAAACCCATTGTTTGAAATTATTTCAAAATGCCTTGAGTTTGAAAAGGAGGAAAATGAGAGGATTTTCGTTTGGGTAGTTTGATGCTAAGTTTAAGAGTGTTTTTAATTTTATTTTGGTGTCTTAATAATGCTAAAATAGTGGCTAAAAGTAGGAAACCCGAAACTAGTGAAAATGAGGGGTTTTGGAGTTGAAAATGTGGGTTTTTGGGTTGTTCTTGTGTGGAATCTTGAGCTGATGGTTTTTAGACCCTAGGTAAGTGTTTTGGATGTTTAAAGAAGTAGTTTTGATGGTAAATTTGTTGGGTTTTGGATGCTAGTTGGTTTGGGACGTTTTGATGGTGTTCTCAAGTGTTCCGGGTGTGAATTGATTCGGTTTTGATGATGAATAATGAGTTTCTGTGTTGCTGCAAGTTTGGGGGCTTTTTTTGGGTCTAATGCATCATTTTTGGATTGGCTAGAAATAGGGGAAACAAGTTTAGGTCCTTTGGATGCGAGACCAGATAGTTCAAAGGCTTGAATCGGTGTTTCGGCTATCGTTTGGGTCCTATCGGTGAGTGGAAATGTTTTTGAGAGTTTAGGTTGAGCTTGAAAGGCCAACCTAAGCTCGAGAGTAAGTAATTAAATGTTTACGTTTTACCTTTCCAAAATTTCTTACCTTAATATTGTTATGCTTTGTTGATACGAGATGATTGTGTGTATGTGATTATGAGTGTGGTGTTGTTATGTTGGTTTATATAATGTTTGAGTGTTTGAAAATATGAGAGTCTTACTGGGTATAATTGGTCGGCCATAGGATTAAAGTGCACTTGTAAAATTCGCGCGTGGCCCTAGTGATATAAGATGTCATTAGGGAGGAGTATTGTGATGTAAGATGCCACCGAAAGCTTATTTGTTAGACCTCGATGATGTAAGATGCCATTGTGAGTCTTGTTGTTCTTATTAGATTCGGTGATGTAATATTCCATCGAGTCCAATCCGTGTATTCGAATAATGTAACCATAGTTGCCATTATACTCTTGTGTTGGAAGGATGAATGTCATTTTTGGTAAATGTTGAGAATCACGCCATGTCGTTATATGTTGTTGCATCGCTTGATGTAAGATGCCAAGCATAGGATAGCTTGTTGATAATCGTGTGGATGAAGTTCATATTTGTGATTTTTCTTTTAAAGTATAAATGGTTTTATCTAAAAACTGCATTGTTGTTGTTGTGGTTTGAGCACCACTCACTAAGCTTTATGCTTACGCGCTCCTTTCCAACAATACAGATCGTTAGTGTTCCGAGAAGCAAAAGAAGACGATGGAAAGGCTCTGGTAATCGTAGCTTAAGTTCAAGTATGATTTTTAAGTTGTAATAATCATTTAGCAATGAGAATACTTGTTTTTGTGGTTAGGGATGTGGTTGTAAAATCCCATGTGTTTTACCATGTTGCTACATGTTTTGAATGTTGATAACATGCTATGTTGAGGCTTGTTATGGCTTTTGGTTAATTGATATGTGTTTTGTCTTATTGGTGTTTTTGAGCTAAAGTGTTCTTATGAGCTTTTGAGGTAGAGATCCATATTTGTGTGTATGCTTGTTTGAAGCCTGTTTTTAGGGTGTTTTGCCTCTAGAATGTTTACTTAATATGTTGCCATGTGGTTTGTGGTCTTTCGGGGTAAGTTTAAGAATGTTTAGGGATGAAGAAATGCATTTTCGGGCCAATATGTGCCCATACGTTTCGGAACATCTGGTATGGTTTCGGAATGGCCAGGCCTTTGGGGCACCCGTATCAGAACGGTGGTGGTGCCGTTTCAGTATGTTTTGCCACTAGAGGCTCCCGTTTCGGAACTATGAGGAGCCGTTTCGGAACAACCTAATATTGCTTTTTGCTGAGAGCCCGCGTTTCGAAACGAGTAGCCTCGTTTCAAAACACGGGTAGTTAAAGTGGTTAAAAGGGCTTCTTTGAAGGTTTCCAAATGTTACGCTTTAGTCTCTAATGCATGTATGCTTCCTAAATGAGTTTATATGTATTGATTTTGAGTTGGCTTTGTCTCGTGTGCTCAAAACTTGATTAACAAACTATTTGGTAAGGTTAAGTTACCCTTTTGCCCCTTGCTTGGTGTGCTTTTGCAAAATGGTCCTTTGTGCCTCTTTTTCTTCAATTGGACATCTGATTGATGTCCGATTGAGACGTTGTTCTTCTGTTGTGACCCTTAACACCATAGGACCGTTAAATTTCATTTAGACAAGATAAATTTTAATCTAGGGTTGTTAATCGGAGGGAAATTCTCGGATTTTCTTCGGTTATCCCTGTGTAACTCTCTCGATTCGGTCTTGCGACTAGGCCAGGCCGAGGGGGTTACATTTGGTGGTATTCGAGCCTCGGTTACAAGGTTTCCTTGGGAAAGTAAGTCAGGTAAGTTGATTCATTGTGTTTGACTGAATTGCACGATGTTTGTGAGCATGACCTTGTGTTCCTATTGATGTTTGGAAGTTGGTTAAGCATTCCCATTGCTAGGTGTTATTATGGAAATGAGATTTTGATTTTAAAGAGCTTAGCATACGGATCTCTGCCTTTGCTGACCTAATGTTTATCACGTGATTTGTGTTTGTTGTTTATATTGTTTTATTATTATGGTGAGACCGAGAGGACGGCCTAGAGCGGGTGACCAGGCACCTGGGAATGCAGCCCTTCCTCCTCTTGCTCCCAATGGTAATGGGGTGAATGTCGGAGATAATGCACCTAAGGCTGGTGCCAATGTTGGAGGTGATGGTAATGGGCCTCAGGTTGGCCAGGGTCAGGCTGGTGTGGATATGGCTCAGTTACTTCAGACTTTAGCCGAAGCTTTTTAGACGATTGTTGCTGGTTTTCATGCTGCAGCACCACCTCAGGGTGCGGGGACGTGTTTGCACCTTGAACGACTTTGTAGCCTAGGCGGAGTCGAGTTTTGTGGTATGTCTCCCAAGGGTTCAGAGGCATGGCTTGAGAGTACCACACGTATCTTGGGTCAGATGGAGTGCTCGGACGCTCGCAAGTTGGGTTGTATTGTCTCGTTGCTTCAAGGAGACGCGTATGCTTGATGAACAACAATTATCTCAGGTATGCATGAGGCCGAGGTTACTTGGGAATTCTTCCGTAGTGCATTTCACAAGAAGTATCTTGGTGTTCGTTATTAGGACAAGAAAAAGAGAGAGTTTATGGCTTTGGTGCAAGGCAGTATGTCCGTATCTAAGTATGAGGTACAGTTTGTGCGCTTGAGTCAGTATGCTTCAGAGTTGGTTCCCACTGAGAGGGAAATGTGTGAATGGTTCCGTTACAGAGGTGAAGACCTACATGCTTGCTTCTGATTACACCAAGTTCGATGTCTTGGTCTTTAGGGCCAAGGACATTGAGCAAAGTCTAATTTTGATTGCTCGATCAGATGGCTCAAGTTCAGGGAAAAGGCCCACCGAGTGGGAGCGAGATCGTAACAAGAGGCACAAAGATAGAAGGCACCAATCGAACTTTAGGCGTAGAGGTGGTAATATGGGACGAGGCCATCAGGGTCGAGGTTTTGTTGTTTGCACACCCGAGTGTGCTAGATGTGGGAGGAACCATTCCAGAGAGTGTTGGGGTACTTTTCATGCTTTTTGGAACTATGGATCTCAAGCGCATTTGAGGCGTGGGTGTCCTCATCCGGCTAGGGATGGTCAGGCACCAGCTAGAACTGTTGAGTGTCAGAGAGGTCGTAGGCGCGGCTGAGGTAACTTCCAGATGAGGAATGATGGTTAGAGGAATGTGGCTCATGTTGTCGCGGTACAACCCAATGGAGGTGAACCGGCTAGAGTTTATGCACAGCGTGAGGCTGGGAATGAGACAAATGTGATCACATGTAATTTTATGTTACAGTCCTTATCTTTGTTTTCGTTGATTGATTCTGGCTCGACACATTCGTATATTTTGGGTGAGCATGCAAGATCTTTAGGTTTGCCTTTTGAGTTGTTAGATGCAGGTATGAATGTTACGAGCTCTTTTGGTGAGACATTTGTAGTTAGAAAGTGTTCCGGAGATGCCTCTTGATGGTCCAGGGTCACATGTTTCCCGTTGATATGATGGAACTGTCGTTCTATGGTTTCGATGTGATTTTGGGTATGGATTGGCTTGTGGAGCATAGAGCTAGGATAGATTTTGAGACTAAAAGAGTTTCTTTGAGGCTTTCATATGATTACGAGGTAATGGTAGTTGGGGAGAACATTAAGTTCTTGTCTAATGTTGTTTCAGCCTTAGAAGCTCATAGGATGATGGATTTAGGTTGTCAAGCTTACTTAGCTTATATAATGAATCCGAATATGAGTGAGGTTGGACCATAGGATATCATAACAATTTGTGACTTCTCGAGTGTTTTCCTAGAAGAATTGTATGGTTTGCCTCCAGATAGGGATGTTGAGTTTGCTATTGAGACGTATTTAGATTCTGCTCATGTATCTATTGCTCCGCATAGATATGGCACCTAAAAAGTTGAAGAAGTTGAAGACAGAACTTCAGGAACTGTCAGATAGAGGTTTTATTAGGCCTAGCATTTCACCTTGGGGTGCTCCAGTTTTGTTCGTAAAGAAGAAGGATGGCAGTATGAGGATGTGCATAGATTATAGACAGTTGAACAAGGTAACAGTGAAGAACAAGTATCCTTTGCCACGGATTGATGATTTTCTTGATCAGTTGAGAGGTGCTTCAGTGTTTTCAAAGATTGATTTGAGATCGGGTTACTATCAGTTGAAGGTAAAGGATGTGGACATACCGAAGACAGCTTTCCGTACACGATATGGGCACTGTGAGTTCTTGGAAATGTCTTTTGGTTTAACTAATGCCCTAGCCGCATTTATGGACATGATGAATCGAGTGTTTCACGCGTTTTTGGATATGTTTGTAGTAGTGTTCATAGATGACATTTTGGTGTACTCTAGGACCGGGGAAGAACATGATGAGCATTTGCAGTTAGTGCTTCAGACTTTGCTTGAAAATCAGTTGTATGCCAAGTTAAGTAAATGTGAGTTTTGGATTAGAGAAGTAGTCTTCCTAGGTCATGTGATCTCAGCCGATGGGATTAGTGTAAACCCCAATAAGATAGAAGCAATAATGAGTTGGAAGCAACCGAAGTTGGTGACCGAAATCTGTAGTTTTCTAGGCTTAGCCGGATACTATCGAAGGTTTGTTGAGGGGTTCTTGAAGATTGCAACACCTTTGACTAAACTGTTACAGAAAAATGTTCCGTATGAGTGGACAGATGCAAGGCAAAAAGCGTTTGAGAAGTTGAAGAAAGCATTGACAGAAGCTCCTATTTTGATTCAACCTGAACCAGAGAAAGAGTTCGTAATCTACAGTGATGTGTCATATATAGGTTTAGTTTGTGTGCTTATGCATGAGGGAAGAGTTGTGGCTTATGCTTTGAGACAGTTGAAGGTTCACGAGAAGAACTACCCTACTCATGACATAGAGTTAGTGGATGTAGTCTTTGCCTTGAAGATTTGGAGACATCACCTTTATGGTGAGAAATGCACAGTTTACACCGACCACAAGAGTTTGAAATACTTGATGACTCAGAGAGAGTTGAATATTAGACAGCGTAGGTGGTTAGAGCTTCTTAAAGACTATGAACTCACAATAGAGTATCATCCGGGTAAAGCAAATGTAGTGGTCGATACTTTGAGTAGGAATGTAGCAGTTGAGTTGTGAGCTATGTTTGCGAGGTTGAGTGTGTCACGGGATGGCGGTTTGATAGCCGAGCTACAGGTTAAACTATCGTTAGTTCAGTTGATTCGAGAGAAACAGTTGTAAGACGGATCCTTGACACCTCACGTGTAAGATATAGCTGAGGGTAAACCCACAGATTTCTGCTTTGGTGAGAATGAGATCTTATCTTTCAAGAATAGAGTAGTTGTTCTAGAAGATGTCGAGTTGAGACGTACTATTTTGAATGAAGCTCGTAACAGCCCTTTTGCTATACATCCAGGTAGTACGAAGATTTATCGGGGATTGAAAGATGAGTACTTCTGGATCGGGTTAAAGAAAGATGTGGCCGAGTTTGTGAGTAAGTGTATGGTTTATCAGTGAGTTAAGGTCGAGCATCAGTTTCCTTTAGGTTTGTTACATCCGCTGAAGATTCCAGAGTGGAAGTGGGAACGGATTACCATGGATTTTGTGTTAGGTTTACCGTTGACTCATTCGAAGAAGAATTCAGTATGGATTATAGTTGACAGATTCACTAAGTGTACTCATTTCATACTTGTTCATACTACCTAAACCTTAGAAAAGTTGCCCGAGTTGTATACCAGTGAGATTGTGAGGCTGCTGGTGTACCGAAGTCGATTGTGTCAGATAGATATTCGAGGTTTACAACTAGATTTTTGGAGTGTTTGCATCGCGCCTTGGGAACTTGGTTGAAATTCAGTACTTCGTATCACCCATAGTCAGATGGTCAGTCAGAGAGAGTGATTAAGTGTTAGAGGACATGTCGAGGTATTACGTCATCGACTTTTAGGGTTCATGGGAGAAACACCTACCGCTAGTAGAGTTTTCGTACAACAACAATTATCAGGCTAGTATTCAGATGGCACCGTATGAAGCTTTGTATGGTAGGAAATGTAGAACACCTATTTGTTGGGTCGAGGCTGGACAAAAGTTTGTACCGATGCTAGACTTGCTTAAGGGCACTATCGAGAAGGTAAAGTTGATTTGTGATCGCTTGAAGGCAGCTTCAAACCTACATAAATCATATGCCGATTTGAAGAGAAAAGAGATTGAGTATGCCATCGATGACAACGTGTTCTTGAAGGTTTCCCCGTGAAAAAATGTAATGAGGTTTGGTAAAAAGAGGAAGTTAACTCCGAAATTTATTGGTCCTTACGAGGTAGTTGAGAGGATTGATCCAGTTGCATATAGGTTGAGATCGCCATTCGAGCTTGAGAAGATTCATGACGTGTTTCATGTTTCGATGCTTTGAAAGTATAGATCAAGTCTGTCTCATGTTATTCCAGGGGAAGAGATTGAATTGAATTCGGATTTGTCGTATGATGAAGAACCAGTTGAGATTCTTGCCACGGATAGTAAGGTTTTGCGTAGGAGGACCATAGAGTTGGTGAAGGTCTTATAGAGACATCGGGGTGTGGAATAAGCCACTTGGGAGAAAAAGCGGACATGGAAGAGCAGTTTCTGTAATTCTTTCCATCAGGTAAATTTCGAGAACGAAATTCCTTAAATGGGGGAGAGTTGTAACGCCCCGGGTTTAGGATCCGGGAGATAACCGGGTTTGGTTAGACTGGTTCGGGTTAAATTAATTGAGAGAAATTTTTTTATTGAACTCAAAAAGGGGTTTTAATGAATAAGGGCAAAAGGGGAAATTTGAATTTTTTTTTAAAAAGGTTTTAATCAAAATATCATCATCTTCTTCAAGCTTTCTTTTTCACGTTACTTTTGCAAAGCACCAACATTATTACTATTCTATTGCTCCAACCTTTCCTACAAACAAGTTTTCAAGGTAAGCTCTCACTTGTTTTGATTTTTCTTTCCTTAAACTTGTTGTTAGTTAAATTTTACTAAAACCCATTGTTTGAAATTATTTCAAAATGCCTTGAGTTTGAAAAAGAGGAAAATGACGGGATTTTTGTTTGGGTAGTTTGATGCCAAGTTTAAGGGTGTTTTTAATCTTGTTTTGGTGTCTTAATAATGGTAAAATAGTGGCTAAAAGTAGGAAACCCGAAACTAGTGAAAAAGAGGGGTTTTTAGAGTTGAAAATGTGAGTTTTTGGGTTGTTCTTGTGTGGAATCTTGAGCTGATGGTTTTTAGACATGGGTAAGTGTTTTGGATGTTTAAAAAAAGTAGTTTTGATGGTAAATTTGTTGGGTTTTGGCTGCTAGTTGGTTTGAGACGTTTTGATGGTGTTCCCAAGTGTTCCGAGTGTGAATTGATTCGGTTTTGATGATGAATGATGAGTTTCTGTGTTGTTGCAAGTTTGGGGGGCTTGTTTTGGGTCTAATGCATCATTTTTGGATTGACTTGAAACAAGGGAAACGAGTTTGGGTCCTTTAGATGCGAGACCAGATAGTTCGAAGGCTTGAATCGGTGTTTCGGCTATCGTTTGGGTCCTATCGGTGAGTGGAAATGTTTTTGAGAGTTTAGGTTGAGCTTGAAAGGCCAACCTAAGCTCGAGAGTAAGTAATTAAATGTTTACGTTTTACCTTTCCAAAATTTCTTACCTTAATCTTTTTATACTTTGTTGATACAAGATGATTGTGTGTATGTGATTATGAGTGTGGCGTTGTTATGATGGTTTAAATGATGTTTGAGTATTGGAAAATATGAGAGTCTTATCGGGTATAATTGGTCGACCATAGGATTAGAGTGCACTTGTAAAATTTGCGCGTGGCCCTAGTGATGTAAGATTGTTTCGTGTAAGAGAGTCTATCGCAATTGTAGTGCAAGTGTACACGACGCAAGTAGTAAAGTGATACGAAGTATCGGATATTGTCTCCACAGGGATTGGGCTAATAGCTTCACCTTGTTTACTGCACGAAAGTAAAGGAAATAATTAAGAGTTGTCACGAGAATAATAAAGTAAAAACGTAAATAAAAGGATGGAGATATCAAGATAGAGAGAATGGGTTGGTATTGAATTGCTCGGTAATGCAGGTATTGGATTGCTTAGGAACTTCAGTTCTGTCGTCGCTCCCGTCGCCAACAGCACCTGTTGCGGCGGCTGTCCGTTAGCTGTCGCGGCAGTGAACACACCAACTCCGTACTTCAAGTTTGGCAAGAATCCCAGATCTGCCTTGGCCTATCCCTAGGTCCAAGTCTGTCGATGATCACGTCTTTGATGATACCTCCCGGCGTGAATCGAAGGATGAACACCGATGTGTATGAATTCTTCTTTAGCCACTTAACCTTGCCCTATCCCTAGGCACAAGATAGTTCAACTATAAACTAGAGAACTCGCTCTTATTTCTTTCGTATACTTAACTCTCCCGATGCTAAGTAAATGGATAACCTCACAATGCTCTCCCGATGCTCTTGCAAGATGTTAATAACCAAAATAAGAGAACTTGAAGTTTATTTTATTGAACTTGGAAAATCCTAAAACAAAACAACCCTTGCAACTACTTTACAAAACAACTCGTAGCCCTAGGGGGAATTTAGAACATGTCGGTGACGGGTAAACGGCAGGGGGTTTAGGTTATCGGTTATGGGGAAGAATGAAGGATTATCTTTCTAGGTTAAAACCTATGCCCTTATATAAGCTTTGGGCTCAAGTATTCTAAGGTAACAAGGATTACAACTTTAATTAAAAGTAAGATTCTAATAAAGACTTAATCTCTAAGGATTCCTACTTTTCAGCCGCCTCCTTGCTTTATGGGAATTCCTCTCCTTGAGCTTTGGCTTGACATATCTTTTGATCCGGGGCTTGGAAAAATATTTGGCATTCACACGACAGACGAGCAGATTTTTCTCTATCTATCGAGGTCCACTTTACTTTTCCTCTTCATAAAGTTGCTGTCACCTTGTTGTCACGACAGATCCATGGCAGCTTCGTCTTCTTCGTCTGCTTGTCCAGTTCAACTCTTCTGCTTTTCTGCCCTTCGCCTGCCTTCTTTGTCAACTATGGTAGCTACCTGCAAAATAAGCCATCTTTTAGTAGAATTCGTGCCTTTTACATATTTGTGATGTTTTATTGAAAACTAACCTAAATGCAATGCAATGATGCTTGAATGTAGCAGAAATATGGGTTAAAAAGGGTGTAAATAATAGAACTTTTACACACTCAACAAAGATCCCATTAGGGAGGAGTATTGTGATGTAAGATGCCATTGTGATTCTTGTTGTTCTTATTAGATTCGATGATGTAAGATGCCATCGAGTCCAATCCGTGTATCCGAGTAATGTAACCATAGTTGCCATTATACTCTTGTGTTTGAAGGTTGGATGTTATTTTTGGTAAATGTTGAGAATCATGCCATGTCGTTATATGTTGTTGCATCGCTTGATGTAAGATGCCAAACATATGATAGCTTGTTGATAATCATGTTGATGGAGTTCATATTTGTGGTTTTGCTTTTAAAGTATAAATGGTTTTATCTAAAAATTGCATTGTTGTTGTTGTGGTTTGAGCACCACTCACTAAGCTTTATGCTTATGCGCTCCTTTCCAACAATGCAGATCGTTAGTGTTCTGAGAAGCAAATGAAGGCGAGGGAAAAGCTCCGGTGATCGTAGCTTAAGCTCAAGTATGATTTTTAAGTTGTAATAATCATTTAGCAATGGGAATACTTGTTTTTGTGGTTAGGGAGGTGGTTGTAAACTCCCATGTGTTTGACCATGTTGCTATATGTTTTAAATGTTGATACCATGCTATGTTGAGGCTTGTTATGGCTTTTGGTTAATTGACATGTGTTTTGGCTTGTTGGTATTTTTGAGCTAAAGTGTTCTTATGAGCTTTTGAGGTAGAGATCTATATTTGTGTGTATGCTTGTTTGAAGCCTATTTTTAGGGTGTTTTGCCTCTAGAATGTTTGTTTGATATGTTGTCATCTAGTTTGTGGTCTTTTGGGGTAAGCTTGAGAACGTTTGGTGATGCCAAAATGCATTTTCAGGCCAATCTTTGCCTAGGCATTTCGGCACATCTGATATGGTTTTAGAACGGCCAGGCCTTTGGGGCACCTGTATCGGAACGACAGTGGTGCCGTTTCGGTACGTTTTTCCACTGAAGGCTCCTGTTTCGAAATCATGATGAGCCGTTTTGGAACATCTTAATATTGCTTTTTGTTGAGAGCCCGCATTTCGAAACGGGTAGCCTTGTTTTAAAATAAGGGTAGTTAAAGTGGTTAAAAGGGCGTCTTTGAAGGTTTCCAAATGTTACGCTTTAGTCCCTAATGCTTGTATGCTTCCTAAATGAGTTTATATGTATTGATTTTGAGTTGGCTTTGTCTCGTGTGCTCGAAACTTGATTAACAAACTATTTGGTAAGGTTAAGTTACCTTTTTGCCCCTTGCTTGGTGTGCTTTAGCAAAATGGTTCTTTGTGCCTGTTTGTCTTCAATTGGACATCCGATTGATGTCCGATTGAGACATTGTTCTTCTGTTGTGACCCTTAACACCATAGGACAGTTAAATTGCATTTAGACAAGATAAATTTTAATCTAGGGTTGTTAATCTAAGGGAAATTCTCAGATTTTTCTCCGGTTATCCCCGTGTAACTCTCCCGATTCGTTCTTGCAACTAGACCGGGCCGAGGGGGTTACACCCCGCCTTCTAGCTTCATAACTTCATAGATTTTCCAAGTGACAATCTTTTAAGTTGGTGATTGCCCTTATTTTTTTAGTTGTATTTATGTTGTTTTCTTAACAAAACAATGAAATTATCGTGTTTGATAAATTTTAATCATGTTTCTAAGATTTACTAGAAATATTAAATTAAGGGTAATCTACACTGAATGTCCCTTTTATTTGGGGCGTGTTCTGTTTTGGTCACTCAATTTGAAAAAAAAAAGATTAAAATGGCCATTTAATGTTTCAACCATTACAGATTTGGTCACCCGACTGTTAACCTTCGGTAATAAAAAATGTTATGTTTAATTTTGACCCCTAAACTTTTAAAAGTTTAGTTTATTCACCCTTTTCAAACAAAACCTAAAAAACTCTTCCTATACTCTAACTTAAACCATACACTTGTTGCCGTCATCGGCATCGTCCGTTTTGCCTCCAGCTTTGAACAACCCTCAAACACCGCCCATCTTTTTTCGATGAACCAAGACTAATGGCGAAAGCCTTCTTTCTCCCCTTCTTCTTCATGGTTTGGATTCCTTAAAAACCCCTTAAAAACTCCAATATCCCAAATGAAAACCCATACCTAAGTCACTCGATTTGTCGTCGTTAGCCTCCGATGGAGTTCGTTTCAAAGTAAGTTGTGTTTGGGCTTGTGTTGCGAGGGACAAGGGTGGTTCGATTTAGGTGGTCGATGGTCGTGAAGCTTGTGGTTGGCTGGTGATTCCAATTGTGTTGAGGGGGACAATTAGGGAAAAGTTTTGGTTTGAGAAATGATTCCAACTATGTTGAAGGGGATAATTAGGGAAAAGGTTGGGTTTGAGAAGTGATTTTGTAACCCCCTCGTCCCGGCCTAGCCAGTAGACGGAACCGAACGGGTTACACGGGGAAAACCGAAGTGAAACCTGCTAAGGCCTCACTCCGATTAGCAACCCTATTTTTCCGTTTCATTAATCTTGTCTAAAGGCTATGTTTAAACCTATGTGAGATGGCAAATCACGGTAGAACAAACACGGATACGAACCAAGCAGAGGACACACGATAATTTAAACTTACCAAGTGGTTCATTAGTCAAGTTTCATGCACCCGAGGCAAAACCATCACAAAGGACACATGTAGACTCATTTAGGAAGCATGCGAGCATTAGGGACTAAAACGAAACATTTGGAAACCCTCGAAGATGCCTTTTAACTGTTTTAACTATGTCTGCACGTTCCGAAATGTGGGCTTCATTTCAAAAGTAACACCAAGCCGTTCTGGAATGGTCCCTCATGGTTCCGGAATAGGAGCCTTCAGTGGCCAAACGTACCGAAACGGTCCTACATGGTTTCGAAACATGAGCCTCCAGTGGCAAATCATACCAAAACGGCACCACCCTTGTTCCGATACTGGTGCCCCTAGAGCTTGGCTGTTCCGAAACCATATCAGATGTTCCTAAACGCCTGGACATAGTGGCCCAAAAATGCATTTTGGCATCCCCAAACGTTCCCAAACTTACCCCGAAATATCACAAACCACATGGAAACTTATGATACAAACATACTAGAGGCAAAACACCCTAAACACAACTTCAAACATGCATACACACAACAAAATGGATCTCAAACCCAAAGCTCATAAGAACACTTAGCTTCAAGAACACCAACAAGTCAAAACACATAGCAATTTATCCAAAGCCATAACAAACCTCAATATAACATGATATCATCATTTAAAACATGCGAGCAACATTACCAAAAGCCAAACATAGGAGTTTGAACACCAACTCCCTAACAACAAGCCTAGCATTCTTATTGCCTAAGTGTTATTACAACTAGTAAAACCATACTTTGAGCTAGCCAAGAACTCCGAGAACTCCTCCCTTGTCCACTTGCCTCACGGAGCCTTTAACGATCTGCATTGTTGGAAAAAGAGAGCGTAAGCTTAAAAGCTTAGTGAGCGGAGCTCTAAAACACAACAATGTAGTTTAAAACATATATCCTAGTTTTTAAAAACGAAACCACTTAAGGGAGAGATACAATGAAATGTGAGCATAAACGAAACATGGTTTGCACATGCACAACAATCCCCGGTAGGACTACACATCACCGTACACAACAACTAGCATTTTTCCGGTAAGACTACACATCACCGTACTTATCTACTAGTCACTACTGGTGGGACTACACATCACCGTACACAATGACTAACCATCACGTGAGGCTTAACATCAACTACGACTACACAACAACATTAAAACGGGGAGTAAAAGCAATCCACATTTCTCACAACAACACGAATATCCGCACACACCAACAATTAACGAAACAAGGCAAATTAGACAAACTTACACTTGGGTTTAGATTAGCCCTTAAGGCTCCACCCAAACCCCCAAGAAAACCTCTTTGAATTATTTTAAAGCTTCAAACATTTCCACTCACCGGTAGAGCCCAAACGATAGCCGAATCCCCGATTTAAGCTTCTAAACTACCCGGATTCACGTCCACGAAGCCCAAATCCGTTTCCTCTGTTTTAGGCAACCCAAAATAGATCATTAGGATGCTAATATACCCACAAACATAGCAACAACTCAAAACTCAACAATCTTGCAACAAAACACATCGACATTCAACTCAAACTTCACCCAAATTCGTTCTAATGGAACCCCAAGTTGAACCCGTCATTTCCAAACATAAAAACACACCAAATATCATCTAAAAACGCCCCCAACAGTAAGGAAATCATCAACCACAATTTCAACCCAAAACCAAGCTAAAAACTCTACCTTTTCAACCCAAAAATCCCATTTTTAGACCTATATCGGGTTTCCTAATATTAGCCAATATTTTAGCATTTTTAAGACACCAAAACAAGATTAAAAACACCCTTAAACATGGCATCAAAAGACCCAAACGAAAATTCCATGAAAAATACCCATTTCTTCAACCCAAAACCAAAAATGCATTTTAATGAGTTTAAAGGAAAGTTTTCAATGGGTACAAGTCAAATATGTAAAAATCTAAGCAATGAAGAAATTACCTTGAAAAATCTTACTTAGATGGAGAGCTAGGAGCAATAGAATAGTGAAATGGGGTTTAAGAGGGGTTTTATGTGAAAAAGGGGATTTTAGAGAAGATGATAGTTTTTCAAAACTTTTTCTCAAATTTTTTTATTCAAAATTTCCATTTTGCTCTTTTAAATAAAATACCCCCTTTTGTCCATTAAAAATGTTTTCTTTTAATTAAATTAACCCGAACCGTTTTAACCAAACCAGGTTATCTCCCGGGCCCTAAACCCCGAGCGTTATAACTCTTTTCCACTTAGGGAATTTCGTCCCCGAAATTACCTGACGGAAAAAGATACGAGAACTGTTTTTCCATGTCTTCCTTCCTCTCCCAAGTAGCCTCTTCCACACCTCGGTGTCTCCAAAAAACTTTGACTAACTCTATAGATCTCCCACACAACACTTTCCTATCCGTAGCAAAAATTTCAATCGGCTCATCATCATACGACAGGTTTGGGTTCAACTCGCTCTCTTCAAATGACATTACATGAGATAGATCTAATATATACTTTCGAAGCAACGAAACATGGAACACATCATGAATCTTCTCTAACTCTGTCGGCAGTCTCAATCTATAAGCAACGGAACCAGTCCTCCCAACTACCTCATAAGGACCAATGAATCTCGGACTCAACTTACCTTTCCTACCAAACATCATCATCTTCTTCCAAGGTAAGACTTTCAAAAACACTTTTTCGCCCACGACATACTCTATCTCCTTTCTCTTCAATTCATCATACGATTTCTGTCTGTCTGAAGCTGCCTTCAAGCGATCACATATCAGTTTTACCTTCTCGGTAATGCCTTTAAGCAAGTCTGGCATCGGTACAAGCTTTTGTCCGGCCTTGGCTCAACAGATAGGTGTTCTACACTTCCTACCATACAGAGCTTCATACGGTGCCATCTGAATACTATCCTGATAACTGTTGTTGTATGCAAACTCTACTAACGATAGGTGTTTCTCCCAAGAACCTTGAAAGTCGATGATGCAACACCTCAACATGTCCTCCAACACCTGAATAACTCTCTCTGACTAACCATCTGACTGCGGGTGATACGAATTACTGAAGTTCAACCAAGTACCCAAAGCACGATGTAAACACTCTCAGAATCTAGCTGTGAACCTCAGATCTCGATCTGATACAATTGACTTTGGTACCCCATGCAATCTCACTATCTCACTGATGTACAAATCGGCCAACTTATCTAAGGTGTAGGTAGTATGAACATGTATGAAATAGGCACACTTAGTGAATCTGTCGACTATCATCCACACTGAATTCTTCTTCGAAGGAGTCAACGGTAAACCCGACACAAAGTCCATGGTAATACGTTCCCACTTCCATTTCGGAATCTTCAACGATTGTAACAAACCTAAAGGAAACTGATGCTCAGCCTTAACTTGCTGTGAAATGATACACTTACTCACAAACTCGGCAACATCTCTCTTCAATCCAATCCAGTAGTACTATTCTTTTAACCCATGATACATCTTCGTACTGCCCGAATGCATAGCAATCAGGCTGTTATAGGCTTCATTCAAGATAGTACGCCTTAACTCGGCATCTTCTGGAATTACTATCCTATCCTTGAAACATAGGATCCCATTCTCACCGAAGCAAAAATCTGTAGGTCTACCATCGACTATATCTTGTACGTGAGGTGCCAAAGACTCGTCTTGCAACTGTTTCTCTCGAATCAACTGAACCAACGAAGGTTTAACATGTAGCTCAACTATCAAACCGCCATCCCGTGACACACTCAATCTCGCAAACATGGCTCGCAACTCAACTACCACTTTTCTACTCAAGGCATCAGCCATTACGTTTGCCTTACCCGGATGGTACTCTATCGTAAGGTCATAATCCTTAAGAAGCTCTATCCAGCTACGTTGTCTAAGGTTCAGCTCTCTCTGAGTCATCAAGAACATCAAATTCTTGTGGTCGGCAAAAACTGTGCATTTCTCACCATAAAGATAGTGTCTCCAAATCTTCAAAGTAAACACTACCGCGACTAACTCTATATCATAGGTGGGGTAGTTCTTCTCGTGAACCTTCAACTGTCTCGAAGCATAAGCTACAACCTTACCCTCTTGCATAAGCACACAACCTAAACCTACATACGATGCATCGCTATAAATCACAAACTCTTTCCCCGGTTCAAGCTAAATCAAAATAGGAGCTTCGGTCAAGGCTTTCTTCAACTTCTCAAACGCTTATTGTCTTGCATCTGACCACTCATACAAAACATTCTTCTGAAGCAATTTAGTTAGGGGTGCTGCAATCTTCGAAAATCCCTCAACAAATCTTCGATAATACCCCGCCAAGCCTAGGAAACTACAGATTTCGGTCACCGACTTCGGTTGCTTTCAATTCACTATGACTTCTATCTTCTTGGGGTCCACACTAATTCCATTGGCTGAGATCACATGACCTAAGAAGACTACCTCCTTAATCCAAAACTCGCACTTGCTCAACTTGGCATACAACTGATTTTCAAGCAAGGTCTGAAGCACTAGTCGCAAATGCTCATCATGCTCATCCTCGGTCCTAGAGTACACTAAGATATCATCTATGAACAGTACCACAAACCTATGAAAAAAATCGTGGAACACTCGATTCATCATATCAATAAATGCAGCTGGAGCATTAGTCAAACCGAAAGGCGTTACTAAGAACTCATAGTGCCCATATCGTGTACGGAAAGCGGTCTTCGGTATGTCCACATCTTTTACCTTCAACTGATAGTAACCCGATCTCAAATCAATCTTCGAAAACACGGAAGCACCTCTCAACTGATCAAGCAAGTCATCTATACGTGGCAAAGGGTACTTGTTCTTTACCGTTACCTTGTTCAACTGCCTATAGTGTATACACATCCTCATACTATCGTCATTTTTCTTCACAAACAAGACCGGGGTACCCCACAAAGAAATACTAGGCCTAATGAAGCCTCTATCTGACAGTTCCTAAAGTTGTGTCTTCAAATCTTTCAACTCTTTCGGTGTCATTCTATATGGAGCAATAGACACGGGTGCAGAATCGGAATACGTCTCAATAGCAAACTCAACTTTCCTATCTGGAGGCAAACCCGACAACTCTTCCGGAAAAACACTAAGAAAATCACAAACTGTTCTGATGTCTTGCGGTCTAACCTCACTCATATTCGGATTCATCCCATAAGCCAAATATGCCTGGCAACCCGAATCCATCAATCTCTGAGCTTCTAAAGCAGATACAACATTGGATAAGAACTTAATGTTCTCGCCCACCACTACAACTTCAAAGTCATCCGTAAGCCTCAAGGAGACTCTCTTGGTCTCAAAGTCTACCCTAGATCTATGCTCTACGAGCCAATCCATGCCTAAAATCACATCAAAACCATAGAACGGCAATTCCATCATGTCAATCGGAAACCCATGGCCCTGAATCATCAAAGGACACATCATATACATCTTTCTAACTACCATGGTCTCACCCAAAGAACTAGTAACATTCACACCTACTTCTAACCACTCATACGGTAAACCTATAGACCTTGCATGTTCACCCAAAATGTACGAATATGTCGAACCCGAATCTATCAAAGAAAACATAGTCAAAGACTGTAACAAAAAATTACATGCGATGACATCCGTGTCATTCTCAGCCTCTCGTTGTGCATACACCCTAGCCGGTCCTCCACCCTCGGGTTGAACTACCACCACATGAGCTAAGTTCCTCTGACCATCGTTCCTCGGCTAAAAATTACCTCGATCGCGCCCACGGCCTCTCTGATGCTCAAACCCCCTAGTTGGAGCCGGTCTGCCCCTAGCCAGGTGTGAACAGTTACGCCCTAAATGATCTCGGGAAGCACAGTTCCAACATACCCCAAAGGTACCCATACACTCGCCTGGATGGCGTCTCCCGCATCTAGTGCACTCAGGAGTGTGAACAACAGCCCCTTGGCCCTGATGGCCAAGTCCATGGCTACCGCCCCTATGTCTCGAATTGGGCTGATACCTCCTATCTTTGTGCCTCTTGGCATGATCTCTGTCCCAATCCGCATGTCTCTTCCCGGAATCAGATCCACTAGCACGAGTACTCGAACCTAAGTTCTGCTCGATATCTTTGGCCCTAGAGACCAAAACATCAAACTCGGTGTAATCAGAAGCGAGCATATACGTCTTCACATTCCTAGTCAAACCATAACGGAAACGCTCGCACCGTTCCCTCTCACTGGGAACCAAATCGGGAGCATACTGGCTCAACCTCACAAACTGAACCTCGTACTCTAACATCGTCTTACTACCCTGAACCAAGGCCATAAATTCTCTCTTCTTCTCATCCTGATATCGGACTCCAAGATACTTCTTCTTAAAGACTATTTTAAAGTATTCCCAAGTGACATCAACTTCTGCCATACCCGAAGTAACGATAGTCCACCGAGCACTCCATCTGGCCTAAGATTCGTGTAGTGCTCTCGAGCCAAGCCTCTGAACCCTCGGGAGTCAAACCACGAAACTCAACTCCACCCAAGCTACGAAGTCTCTCAAGGGGTAAACCAGTCCCCGTATGTAACACCCCTAAAGTTTTAAGTTAAGTAAAATAAAAATAATGGAATGGTGAAAGAAAAAGGAAAAAAAGAGGGGGATTTACAGCTAAGGGGAAATGAACCCATGTCCTTTAGCTTGGAGAGTGACAAGATTAACCATTTGGACTAAGAGTAGTCTTGGTTATATGTTAATCAGATATATTTTTAATCGTTGCCTTGGAAACCTGATAATAAAAATAATAATAATAAATTCAAAATATCCCAACCACCCCTCTTTTTCCCAAATTAAATGCATTAGTAAAAAAAAAGAGGAAAGGGATTAGATCTAAAATTTTGAGACCTTTCCCATTCTCGTTCAACCGTTCCCCTTTCCACTGTCTGCCTCGATCTTCGGCACCGCTTAGCCGTGGCAGACACCGCTGTTGTCGACGTGTTCTCCGTTGCGCCACCAGTTTAGCTACGGCCGCCACTCGCCCTAGATCGATGTGGTGCGCCATGGAGAGCAGCCTAAAGGTTCGACTGCAGCCCCCAAACCCGCACTACCTTCGTTCGTCGTTTTCGGGGTAGATCGACGTCCGTTCGCCGCGTTCTCACCGGCGTTGGATTCCTCGTAGCAAGGCTAGCAAAACCCGACTGACCGATCGTGTGCTCGACACCGGCAAGCCCTTCATCGGAGCTTCATCAAATCCGGCAACCTCGGATTCATTTTGGGTAAGTTTGGTAAGTTTTCGATTTGATTTATGGGTAATAGACTTGCTGGTGGGATGAATCGAAGCAAAAATATACATTTTGGTGCATTTTCCGGCCATTTTAGGCCGCGCGTGGGCCTCACGCGCCGTCTGGGGTGATTTTCGTCCGCCCTGGACGGTGGCCGTTGACCGACCGGATAAGACCCGGTCTAGTCGTGAACCGGTCCAACCTTAACCGGCCCAGCCCAACAGTAAACCAACCCGACCCATTGACCAACCCGACCCGTTGACCGACCCGACCCGACCCGTTGACCGAGTCAACCCAGTGAGTCAACTCGCCCGAGTCAACTCAGTGAGTCAAACCTGTTAACCAGTGACGTCAGCGTTGACCGTTGACCTGCCCGTTGACCGTTGACTTTTGACCGTTGACCAAAAAGTCAAATTTTCCGAAAACTCATATTTTATGTTTTTCGACATCCTGAGTCCGATTTTGAAGCCCGTTTCGCAAAATTCTAACCCGAAAGCCTTTGAATTTGACTTCGAACCCAAAAGTGCATAAGTTAAATATCTAGTATAAGACCGATGTAAATGAGGATTGATTAAGGGTATTGTTCTATTGAAGGTACCCACGTATCTCCATATCTGAATTGTTATGGGACATCGAATTTGGGTTCGAGTGCAATCGAATGAGGCATCATAAATCGACTGTTACAGCTCGAAGTTAAGGTAATACACTACTACCTCTTGTATGCTTTGAGAACATGTTGGTATTTGTTAATGCATGCATTAATATGATAAGGAGTGCTGTTAGCCCTACTTAAGTCAAACTAAATATGAAATTGAGTATGATAACTTAGATAAGACCGAAATGTTCGAACGAGGAAGCTAATAAATCTGAAGTATCTGAAGTTCATTAAATAATTAATGAGGTAGCTAATCTCCAATTTCGAGCATTAGTGTGAAACGTTTAAATGAGAAAGATACCTGGACAAGAAATTACGAAAATGCCCTTGAGATATGAGAATGACTAAAATACCCTTCGAATTGGAAGAGGTCTATAAATCTACAGTGGATATGGTAAATCAACTCGATTCATCGGGAAACCTCGATCTACTGGTAAGATATGGTAACAAGATTTAAACGTTCGAGATTGTAAGGTGTTAGACTTCCTTGAATTTAGAATGAATTCATGAATATATTTATATTTATGGGAAACTATTCGTACCTCTAAATTGATCAAGCGACTCAAATACTGAATTGATCATAATGACTAAAAGTATTGGAAATACGGTCATGGTTAAATCAATTGGACGGGTCATATCGACCAAAAAGGCTGAAGTATCCTCAGATACCGAGGTTTGCAAATTAACTAGAATGATGGATATCCCGAGTTTCAGAATGACTGAAATACCCCTTTGACTGGGATAAGTAAATTGCCTTCGATAAAATTCTAGAAATGCCAATAAAGCTAAAAATGACTGAAATGCCCCTATGGGTTGAAGCATGACTTACGTACGTCAATCACTCTTGATATTAATGTAAGGCTGGAAGTTTCTCCGCACAGAGTATAAGTTTGACTACTTTGTGAAAAATCTTGTGGTGAAAAATGAAAGCAACCGTTCAGATATACGATACCGTTGGATGCATCAGAAGCGTTGGTTAGTACTGCAAGGTTGGAATATGTTAGTTCGAATGGTTTTGGAGGCTCGATAAACTTCTGAGAATCTTAAATATTGCAAATCGTTATTTCATCATTATTGGGCTAAATTATAATTCATCCCTGATAGTTAAATGACCAAAATGCCCACGTTGGCCCAAGTAATCAAAATAGCCCTAAATGTATCTGATATCATGGAAGATCTCGACGTAGAAACCCCTAAATGCCTGGTTCGAAACTTGATGAGCAAAATAGAATTTCTGAGCCACTATTTACGCCATATTGGTATAAATTACCAAAATATCGTGTATGATAAAATGACCATAATGCCCCTGGTAGGCTTAAATGGCTAAATCACTCATGATATGCCTAAACTCTCAAGATCTTGACGTATCATCTCCTGACTATCTGGTTTAAATCGTTAGTACAAACCCATCTTTTAATAGGGACCTTGTTTCAAAGATCCGTTCAATTGTCAAAAGTTAATATGTTCTCTTCCGTAAATGTCAAGTAACTCCAAAGAAATAAACTATTCCACCTAGTGTGTTCCATGTGTGCTACACGACTGTTTTTGCATACTGATTTACATGTTATAATATCGATTATGTGCACATGATAGAATACTTGAACTCACATGAACATGACATGTTTTATAATTAAACATGACCGTACTGTATTCTTGATATATGCATATGTACCTGATATGACCAACATGCTATATAGATAATGTATTACTAAAAATACAGTTATTGATTAACCGAACCGTTACATAGATTGTTACTGGGGTACTTGGGATAGAATATGAAGTGACCGTAGGTTCAGCCCTGATCCAGCTGGTAATTCCTTTACCGTTACAGGTTCCTATGCTTCGTCGAGGCTAATACCTACCATACCGTACCGTTCCTAAGGTAATCCCTTAGGATGGCACCTATGCCCAATGGGCACTGGTTAACGCCTTTGACGCAGTTTTGGGGAACTGCCTCTTGGAGTGTGGTTGGAGGGTAGATAAAAAAATTAAACTATACTGTATTGTTACTTGAACTTTATGTTTTTGAACTGGAAATGTATATTATACTGTTGTTGTACATATTTTACTTACACTGTTGGAACACACTAGGAACCGAACTCTCTAATTCCACCTCCGTACATTAATAGCCTATAATTCCCGTCTAATTCTCGATAATTGAATAAAGAACAAGTATCGTTATTCTCAAGTATAGCGTTACCCTGAAATATCGAAAAGAAAGAAATACAGTTACTGCGCGGAACATCATGGAAATGTTATGCCTACCATATATCTGCATGAGCTTATAGCATCTTTTGGTAGTTTTGTATTACTGAGCTTTTCCAAGCTCACGTTGTTTTTACCGTCGCAGGTTAAAGGAATATATCATGGTATAACGTTTGACATCAGTGTTCGGAGTTCTCTCGGCGTTGCTTTTGGAGTACGGTACCGACATAGTTAGTGGGCATGCATATCATTATTGTTTCATGATAGTGTCTGTAAAACGTTTTCTGAAATCCTGTTATATGTTTATATGATTTTATGAAAGAGTATTTTCAGCAAAAGTTACCGTTATAATTTAATATGTGTCTTTCAGAGGAAATGTTTTATGCTGATTTTTACGGTGGGTCGCTCTTGTGACCCTAATGTGACTTTCTAGGATCCGTGAAACGCATAGGCGGGTCTAGGGGGTTACACCGTACCTTGAGGTGCTGCTGCAGGATGTATACCGGCCAAAGCTGTCTGAAAAGCTTCGGCTATAGTCTGAATCAAATGAGTCATGTCCGCTCATGCCGGACGCTGACCCACCTGAGCTCCATTACCCCCAACATTCACATCGGCCTGAGGTCCATTACCATCACCTTCAACATTCACACCAGCCTGAGGCACATTATCTCCGACACCCACCCTATTACCATCGGGAGCAGGAGAAACAAGAGGCATATCCCCGGGTGCCTAGTCACCTGCTCTAGGCCGTCCTCTCGGTCTTACCATAATGAAGATAAAATCTAAACAATAAACACATCACACACAAGAAAACATTAGGTTAGCAAGGGCAAGGATCCAAGTTCTCAAGCTCTTTAAACCAAAACCATTTTCCAATAACAACACTTAGCAATGGGAACACTCGACTAAACTTGAACCAACAATAAGAACAATAAAACATGCTTTCATACACCATGGAATGGCAAACAACCCAAAAAAAATAACTTACCTGACTTACCTTCCTAGGAGACATAGTAACCGAGGCTCTGATACCACCAAATGTAATCCCTCGTCCCGACCTAGCCAGCAGACCGAACCGAACGAGTTACACAGGGAAAACTGAAGCGAAACCCGCTAAGGCCTCACTTTGATTAGCAACCCTATTTTTTTCGTTTTATTAATCTTGTCTAAAGGCTATGTTTAAACCCATGTGAGATAGCAAATCACGGTAGAACAAACACGGATACAAATCAAGCATAGGGCACACGATAATTTAAACTTATCAAGTGGTTCATTAGTCAAGTTTCATGCACCCGAGGCAAAACCATCACAAAGGACACATGTAGACTCATTTAGGAAGCATACGAGCATTATGGACTAAAACGAAACATTTGGAAACCCTCGAAGATGCCTTTTAACCGTTTTAACTACTTGTGTTTCGAAACAGGTCTGCCCGTTCTGAAACGCAGGCTTCATTTTAAAAGTAACACCAAGTCATTCCGGAATAGTACCTCATGGTTCCGAAATAGGAGCCTCCAGTGGCCAAACGTACCGAAACGGCCCTACATGGTTCCGAAACAGGAGCCTCCAGTGGCAAATCGTACCAAAACGACACCGCCCCCGTTCCAATACGGGTGCCCCTGGAGCTTGGTCGTTCCGAAACCATATCAGACGTTCCGAAACGCCTGGACATAGTTTGGCCCGAAAATGCATTTTGCATCCCCAAACGTTCCCAAACTTACCCCGAAACATCACAAACCACATGACAACTTATTATACAAACAATCTAGAGGCAAAACACTATAAACAAAACTTCAAACATGCATAGACGCAACAAAATGGATCTCAAACCCAAAGCTCATAAGAACACTTAGCTTCAAAAACACCAACAAGTCAAAACTCATAGCAATTTATCCAAAGCCATAACAAACCTCAATATAACATGATATCATCATTTAAAATATGCGAGCAACATTAACAAAAGCCAAACATAGGAGTTTGAACACCAACTCCCTAACAACAAGCCTAGCATTCACATTGCCTAAGTGTTATAACAACTAGTAAAACCATACTTTGAGCTAGCCAAGAACTCCGAGAACTCATCCCTTGTCCACTTGCCTCCTGGAGCCTCTAACGATCTACATTGTTGGAAAAAGAGAGCGTAAGCTTAAAAGCTTAGTGATCGGAGCTCTAAAACACAACAACAATGCAGTTTAAAACATATATCCTAGTTTTTAAAAACAGAACCACTTAAGGGAGAGATACAATGAAATGGGAGCATAAACGAAACATGGTTTGCACATGCACAACCATCCTCGGTGGGACTACACATCACCGTACACAAGAGCTAGCATTTTTCTAGTGGGACTACACATAACCGTACTCATCTACTAGTCACTACCGGTGGGACTACACATCACCGTACACAACAACTAACCATCACATGAGGCTTGACATCAACTACGACTACATAACAACATTAAAACGGGGAGTAAAAGCAATCCACATTTCTCACAACAACACGAATATCCGCACACACCAACAATTAACGAAACAAGGCAAATTAGACAAACTTACACTTGGGTTTAGGTTAGCCCTTAAGGCTCCACCCAAACCCCCAAGAAAACCTCTTTGAATCATTTTAAAGCTTCAAACATTTCCACTCGCCGATAGAGCCCAAACGATAGCCGAATCCCCGATTTAAGCTTTCGAACTACCCAGATTCACGTCCACGAAGCCCAAATCCGTTTCCTCTGCTTTATGCAACCCAAAACAGATCATTAGGATGCAAATATACCCACAAACATAGCATCAACTCAAAACTCAACAATCTTGCAACAAAACACATCGACATTCAACCCAAACTTCACCCAAATTCGTTCTAATGGAACCCTAAGCTGAACCTGTCATTTCCAAACATCAAAACACACCAAATATCATCTAAAAATTCCCCCAACAGCAAGGAAATCATCAACCACGATTTCAACCCAAAACCAAGCCCAAAACTCCACCTTTTCAACCCAAAATCTCATTTTTAGACCCATTTCGGGTTTCCTACTATTAGCCAATATTTTAGCATTTTTAAGACACCAAAACAAGATTAAAAACACCCTTAAACATGGCATCAAAAGACTCAAATGAAAATCCCATGAAAAATACCCATTTCTCCAACCCAAAACCAAAAATGCATTTTAATGGGTTTAAAGGAAAGTTTTCAATGGGTACAAGTCAAATATGTAAAAATCTAAGCAATGAAGAAATTACCTTGAAAAATCTTGCTTGGATAGAGAGTTAGGAGCAATAGAATAGTGAAATGGGATTTAGGAGGGATTTTATGTGAAAATTGGGATTTTGGAGAACCTGATAGCTTTTCAAAATTTTTTCTCTATTTATTTTATTCAAAATTCTCATTTTTCCCTTTTAAATAATAGATCCCTTTTTGTCCATTAAAAATGTTTTCTTTCAATTAAATTAACCCGAACCGGTTTAAGCAAACTTGGTTATCTCTCGAGCCCCAAACCTCGGCCGTTACAGATTTCAACTATGTAGGTGGTTACAAAGAGGATTAAGGTTAAGGTTTGAATAAGAGGTTGACGGTAGGGTATTGACTAACGACGATAACAACAGTTGACGACTGGTGGCACCTGAAAGCGATGAAATCTATGGATGAAGGGTTAGGATATTTAGGTTTTTTGTTTGGAAGGGGTGGAAAAAATGAACTTTCAAAAGTTTAGGGGTCAAAATTAAAATTAACATTTTTTATTAACGGAGGTTAACAGTAGGTGACCAAAATAGTAACAGTCGAGAACATAAGTGGTCATTTTAATCTTTTTTCAAATCGAGTGACCGAAATAGAACAAGTCCCAAACAAAAAGGATCTCTGGTGTAAATTATCCTTAAATTAATTGTTTAAATATGAAGGCTCATTTTTTATTTTTCGCTCAGAGCCCCAAAAATATCTGAGACAGGTCTGGTTATCAGTATCAAACTCATTAGTTATGGGATGACCATCCTAATTCGGTTTCTTCCATTGTCATGATTCGTACTCCTAATCTTGCTTAAGAGACCTAACGTCTCATCCTAATAGACCAAGCTCTAGTATGTATTTTAATTGAACCCAAAGAATAATTTTAGTGGAATTAGAATTATTCTTTTTAAGAGATTTAGGTTCAAATAATTTTACCCGATAAAAAATATGAATCCTTTGAAAAAAAAAAGATTTTCTCACTAATACAGTGAGATCAAAACAATTCTATAAAGGTAAATCAATAATCTTTATCTGACCTCCCAATTTATTTTATGTCAATTTTTCAAATCCCTGCCTCTATATCCTCTTCCCTTACAAGGCTAATTGCAAAATTCCTTTGGGATCTTTAGACAAAAGATCAATTCACTGGGTAAGATGGGAACAAATGTGCCTTCCGAAGGCCTACGGTGGTTTGGGTTTATTTGATTTTAGGCTTAAGAATCGTGCATTACTCAACAAGTAGTTATGGTGTTTTGGACACAAAGTTGACAGCTTGTGGGGGAAAACAATAGTCGTTAAATACAACCAAGATAACTCATCTCTTCTACCATCTAAGATATCTTCATACAATATATCATGGCTTTGGAAATCCATTACTTCCCCCTATCTCAACCGGAAAACATGTTTATAAAGAACATCAATTTTGTAATTGGTTCTAGCAGCAAGGTTAGCTTTTGGTCAGATAGGTGGGCTGGCCCCTTCCAACTCAAGCTCAAATTCCTTAGAATTTTTGCTCTTTCAGTAATAAAAGTCGGCCATGTCTCTAATTTTGGTTATGTTGTTGAGGGCGTATGGTGCTGGAACATATCGTTACGACGTTCTCTATTCGATTGGGAAAAGTCTATTTGGAAAGCTTTCTTGATGACTTTATCTTCTTGCAAACCTGGTAATTTACAGCATGATTGCATTCGTTGGTTACCCGCATCTTCAGGTTTGTACACCCCTAAATCCTTCTATGAATTGAACTTATCTTCTTTATCTGAGAAAGACAGAATGTGGCAAGTTTGTTGGTCAAATTTGCCCCCCCCCCCCCCAAAGTTGAAGTTTTTGTGTGGAAATTGATACTTGGTAGAATTCCTACTAAAATTGAATTAGCTAAAAGGGGTTGCTCATTTATCCAATCGAACCTTTGCGCTTTTTGCAACAAGGAGCCTGAAACTGTTTCTCACCTCCTATGCCATTGCCAATGCTCTTGGATGCTATGGAGTAAGTAGTGTAACTTGTGGAACATCTCTTTGACTATGCCGAGTGATGTTAAAAGCTTGCTTCTCTTTTGGTCTCAAGTACCTGTCACTACCAACTGCAAACAAATTTGGCTAATGAGTTTCTTCAGTATAGTGGGGATAATTTGGCTAACGAGAAACGATATGGTCTTCAAAGGAGCAAAGTTGGATACTAGTCAGATTTTTTATTTATGCATGGTGTGGTTAGGCTGGTGGTGTAAGGCCAAGGGACTGATTTTCGGAGCCTCAATTAATGATGTACTCCTCAATCCTCTAATTATCCGAGAGGCAGTTTCAAAGTCCAGCTCGGTAAATCCAGTGCAGTGGTCTCCTCCCCCTAAAAAGTGGTTGAAATTCAATATCGATGGCGCAGTAAGTGGTAGTTTCGGTAAAGCTGGTATTGGGAGATTACTGCGTAATTCGAATGGACATACTCTTCTCTACTTCTCGAAATCTGTTGAATTAATGGACTCCATGACAGCTGAAATTCTAGCCATCAAAGAAGCGTGCAATCTCTTCATACAATCAGAATGGTTTTCTTCTACCTCGCTTATTTTGGAAAGTGATAGTAGCCTTGCTATCAAATGGTTGCTCTTTCCACAAGATTTCCCTACAGTGTTCAAAGGCCTCATTTCGAATTGCTTATCATTGTTAAATTCAGCAACGTGGAAGGCAAAATATGTTTCCTGCGAATGCAATGTCAGAGTTGATTTCTTGGTTAAAAAAGGATCTCACGTGTTTCCGATCTACTGGTTGTTCAATAGAGTTTCATGTTTATGCTTGTTCTTACGATATGCTTTTCTTATAGACAGCTCTATTGCTTAAGGTTGATATTGAGAATGTACTGATAATGGTTTTTATAACAAAGAGAAGAAATAACTCTGAACTTTTATTTCTTGTAGAATCGAATTTGTTAACCTTACAAAGAGATCGAAAGGATGTTTATATACATCCAAATAAAACTAACTAAGAACCCTAATAACTAACTGGAAAAAGTAAAAATAACTAACTGAAATACAAGATGTTAACAGATTAATATACAGCTAAGAACCCGATAGAATAGGATATATCTAATATCCCCCCCTCAAGATGATGTCTGATGAATGTTAAGGAGACTCAGCTTGGAAATAATGGAATGGAAAGCGGGAGAATGCAGCGCCTTTGTAAAAACATCTGCAAGCTGATGTGATGATCGCACATGAAACAATTTTAAGAAACCAGCATTTATCTTTTCGCGAATAAAATGGCAATCCACCTCGATGTGCTTGGTTCGTTCATGGAAAACTTGGTTTGAAGCTAGGAAGATAGCAGACTGATTGTCACAATAGAGAGTTGCATGTGTGACAGAGACTTGAAAGAAAGCTAAGAGAGCCTGCAGCCAAACTAACTCACAAGTAGCTGAGGCCATAGCTCTATATTCAGCCTCACAAGAAGAGCGGCTGACAGTATGTTGTTTCTTGGATCTCCAGGAAATCAAGGTACCTCCCAGGAATGTACAATAGCCCGTTGTTGAACGCCGAGTATCCGGACATGATGAATAATCAGAATCGACAAAGGCACTGAGCTGCATGCTTGAGGAAGAAGAAAAGAATAACCCTAGTCCAGGTGTTTGCTTTATATATGAAAGCAAATGATTTGCAGCCAATAAATGTGGCTTCCGAGGAGCTGATACAAATTGGCTAAGTAAATGTACGGTGTAAGTAATATCAGGTCGAGTATGTGTAAGATAAAGTAACCTGCCAACCAATCTCCTGTACAATTGAGGATCCTGCAGAAGTTCTCCTTCGGTTTTACTTAACTTGTGAGGACAAAGGACAGGTAATGAAACAGGTTTCTTGGCCATTACACCCGTGTCCTTGAGTAGTTGAAGAGCATAATGTCGTTGAGATAATGAAATTCCCTTTTCATTTCGTGCAACCTCGAACCCCAGAAAATATTTCAGAGTGCCTAATTCTTTAAGCTTGAAATGAGCTTTGAGTTGATCATGTACTTGCATTACAAGGGCATGATCTTTACCTCCTATAATTATGTCATCGACATAAACAAGAAGACAAATTAAAGAATCTCCAGTACCCTTGACAAACAAAGAATGGTCAGAAGGAGATTGATTGAAACCAAGCTTGAGAACAACAGAAGAAAAAGCTGTAAACCACTGCCTTGATGCTTGCTTTAAGCCATATATCGATTTATGTAGTTTGCATACCATGTTCGAATCTTTCCCATATGATCCATAGCCTAGAGGCAACTTCATGTAAACCTCTTCATTAAGGGTGCCATTTAAAAAGGCATTGTTGACATCGAGCTGGATAAGATGCCAATTATTTTGTGCAGCCAAAGTTAAAAGAACTTTGAATGATGTCAGTTTAGCCATTGGAGAGAATGTCTCAATGTAGTCAACTCCTTCAATTTAAGTGAAGCCCTTGGCCACTAAACGAGCTTTATACCTATCTACACTTCCATCAGCATTATGTTTAATTCGATACACCCATTTACATTCAATAGGAACCTTCCCAGTTGGTAAAGGAACAACTGTCCAAGTTTGGAGAGCTTCCATGGCATTTAGTTCCTCAGCCATTGCTGCACGCCACCGAGGAGATTTTACAGCTTGATGATAGAATGATGGTTCACTCGTGGAAGAGATATTAGAAATAAAAGCTGAATAATCTGGTGAAAGACTAGAAGAAGAAATGTGATTTTCAATGGGATATTGACAGGAAGAAGATATATTGTTACAATGATAGTGTTGCAAGTAAGAAGGCTTTTGAACAACTCTAGATGATCGTCGAATAGGAGCAATATGTTCATTCTGAGGGATAACATCTTCAATAGGTAAAACAAGATTAGAAACAACATCTTCAGGTGATAAATGAACTTCTGACTCAGTATGAAAACTTTCATGATTAAAGTTTTCAGAATGTTCATGTTCAGAATCAGGAGATGGACTAACACCAGGTTCATGATTTTCCAAAGCAGGACCAGGAGTATGTTCGTGATCAGGAGTATCTGCATGCACGTGTTCAGGAGTATTTTCATGCACGTGTTCAGGTTCATATGCATTAGTAGGAGTATGCATATGATCAGGTATATTTTCAAGCTCATGTTCATCACCATCCTCAGTTACAGACTCATGCACTTGTGCATGCTCATTTAAATTGCTATTACTATCTTCAAGATTATGAGACATAGCATGAGGATTATGAGATATGGAAGGCAAAACAAGATCTGGAAAAGGATCAGGGACAATAGAATCATTGGAAATAGAATGAAATGGAAAATGATTTTCATAAAAAATGACATCACGAGAAACAACAAAGGTATTAGTCTGAAGAACAAGGACTTTGTAACCTTTAACGCCAGCAGCATATCCCATGAACACAGCAGGTAGAGCTCTCGCATCAAATTTTTACCTGTGAGCTTTCAATGTAGATACAAAACACAAGCAACCAAAAGCTTTCATTTGATGATAATTAAGAGGTTGTTTAAAAAGCATCTCATGAGGAGACTTATTATTCAAAACAGATGAGGGAAGTCTGTTTATAATATGCGTAGCTGTTAAAACACATTCACCCCAGAAATGAATATGCACTTTGGATTGAAAAAGCAAAGCTCTTGCAATAGCAAGAAGATGCTGATGCTTTCTTTCAACAACATAATTTTGTTGTGGCGTTTCAACGCAAGAAAATTGATGCATAATACCAAGTTTATGAAACAAATCAGTGAACTTTAGTTCAGGAACATTGTCTGATCGAAAAATTTTAATGTCAAAACCAAACTGATTCTTAACCATGGCAATGAACTGAGGTACAATAGAAAGAACATCAGACTTATGCTGAAGCAAATATGTCCAAGTTAATCTGGTATAATCATCTACCAAGGTTAAGAAAAATCTTTGATTATTATGTGTAGGAACCTTGAAAGGGCCCCAAACATCACAATGTAACAATGCAAAAGGAACTTGGGATTTGGAAACAGAAATGGGAAAAGGTAAACGATGTTGTTTAGCCTTAGCACAAATGGAACAAGGAGTATTTTTATTAATATGAACATCAGGTAACAAATTCTTCAGCAAATACAAGGTATTGTCACCTAGATGACCAAGCCTAACATGCCAATTTGCAAGAACAACATCACAAACAACATCATGAGAACCAGAAACACGACCAGCAACAGTATTTAAGCAACTTTGATCATCATGAACAATATCACGCGAAGATTCATGAACAACAGCAGAAACAGTAGCAACAGGGGATTTAAGCAAGTACAATCCTTGATAAAAATCAACTTTCCCAATCACAGCTTGTTGGTCCTGAATCAAGCATTGCTTTTGAGAAAATAAAATGCTAACATTAGGATTATATAACAAACAACTGACAGCAAGCAAATTAAATTGAAACTCAGGAACATATAGAACATCATGAAGAACAAGATTAGGGAACAAAGTAACAGACCCAGAAAAATTAACCTTAACAACAGTGTTATTAGGAAGTAATATTGTACCTCCTTCAATAGGCTTAAGAAAATCAAAAGAAGCTTTGGAAAAACAAACATGCCTAGATGCCCCAGAATCTACAATCCAAGAATTACTGTCTTGAAAAGTATTGAAACTATTAGCATAAAAAACAAATTTACCTTGCATAGTCAGATTAATGGAAGTAGGAACTTCAGAATTGCCAGCTGCCTTAAGCTGAGAATTAAGCAAAGCTATAAGCTGCTGACATTGTGAAGAAGTCAAGGATTCTTGAGAAACACTAGAATTAATATATGTGGCAACAACATTTGAATGAACTCGATCACGATTTTGAACAACTTTAGCTCGATCACGAGAAACATATCCAGGAAGATAACCGTGAAGCTTATAACACTTTTCTTTAGTGTGACCAAGAAGATTGCAATGCGTGCATTGAGGCCTGCTCTTTCTAGGTAAAGATTTAACAACAAAAGCAGCTTCATTAATAAGAGCCACTAGCTTTATAGACCGTTGATTCTCTTCTTGAAGAACAAGAGAAAAAGCTTTGGTAATCGAAGGTATAGGATCCATAAGCAAAATTTGACCACGAATTGTTGCAAAAGAATCATTCAATCCCATGAGAAACTGAATGACTAATTCTTTCTGTTGCTCATCTATAATCTTTCAAAGACCACCACATGTACAGTGTAAACAAGTACAAGATGGCTTGAGAGAAACCAATTCATCCCATACAGCCTTAAGTTGAGTATAATAGGTGATGATCGGTAAAGAACCTTGAACAAGATCAGCTAACTTTTTCTTTAAACCAAAAAGACGAGGACCATTAGTTTGTTGGAAACGATCTTCAAGATCCTTCCATATGTCTACAGCAGAGGAGTGATAGATCAAACTAGCCGCAATATCTTTGGAGACTGAATTTAAAATCCAAGAAATGACCAGATTATTAGCACGCGTCCACAGATTGAACAATGGTGAAGAAGACGCCGGTGAGGGAATGGAACCATCTACGAAACCGATTTTGTTTTTGGCTGATAACGCCATAAGCATCGACCTTCTCCAGCTACTGTAATTGTCAATAGCCAGGGATTGCGTAACCAACACCATACCGGGATTGTCAGATTGATGAATGGAATAAGGCGTATTGCCATTATCAGATTGTTCAGAAAGAACAGATTCTTGTTGCGTGAGTTCAGTAACATTCACCATTGTTAACAAACGCAGAAGAAGGAAAAGACAACTGATACCATATAATAAAGAGAAGAAATAACTCTGAACTTTTATTTCTTGTAGAATCGGATTTGTTAACCTTACAAAGAGATCGAAAGGATGTTTATATACAGCCAAATAAAACTAACTAAGAACCCTAATAACTAACTGAAAAAAGTAAAACTAACTAACTGAAATACAAGTTGTTAACAGATTAATATACAGATAAAAACCCGATAGAATAGGATATATCTAATAGTTTTATTCAAGCAGTCTTTAGAAGCTTGCTGCATCATAAGTATGATTACAGTTTGTGCTTTTGCTTATTAGTCATTGTTTAGGGTGAGTATTTTTTTCGGTTTTGACTGAAGATTTAGTACTGTAGAGGACGCAAATTTTCCCCATTCTTGATGTAAGGGGAATATGATGCTTTTAGGTTGGTTAGTTGAAAGTCAGTCTTGAGTGTTGTAATAATACTTAACCATGTCGCACTCTTTTTTCTCCACTTAGATTTAGAGAGGTTTTTTAATGCGGCACATTATTAAATTTGGTCGATAATAAAATGCAACCTTATTTTCAAAAAAAAATCTTTCGAGAAACACAATTTTGTGTCGGCATGAAATGTGACAGATATCCAAAAGTTAAATATGTGAATAAGATTTAAATTAAATTTATATATATATATATATATATATTGAGAATAAATATTAAATTGACTCATTTTGGGATTAATATATAGATTAGAGTTATATATTAATCTTTAACAGTTATGTCATTAAATTTTTAGACCTAAAATTATTAAGATTCTCAACGTGATGATTATTATTATTATTTAACATATCCAAACATTATTTTTTGTCATGACCAAACATTGTTTTTAATCTAACGATTATAAATGTTATGCTTCAACATGACAAGAATCATGTAGTGAGATGTAAGACGTATCTCAGGGCGCTTTGATAATTGAGACTGAGAAATGTATGTTCGTGCTCAAATGAGTTGATAGAGATCAATGTCATTTGTTTAGTCGGTTCAATTGAACATCAAGAAACTGAAGGTAGAACAATATAAAGTTAATATGATTATTTTTTCGCTGCGTTTCATTTTGATTATGATCGGATATTTCTTTTGAGTTCCAACACTAATTTAATTAAATTAAAGGCTTGTGTTGTATATAAAAATAAAAATAAAGTTTATTAATATAAATTGTAAATAGATTAATATCCTATACACTAGCGGTGGAAACTGAAAGTTTTCACAAGTGCCTTAGTTTTAGGGTATAGGGAGTTAGTTTAGGGTATAAGGTTTAGGGGTTTAGGTGTAGAGGTTTAGAATTTAGGGATAGTTGTTTCAATTTAAGATTTAGGGTTATAATTTAAGATTTATATGTTAGGGTTTAGTTTTAGGGTAATATGGCCCTAAATTATAACCCTAAACCTTAAATCGAAACAACTATCCCTAAATTCTAACCCCTACACCTAAACCTCTAAACCCTATACCTTAAAATGACTTCATATATCCTAAAACTAAGGCGCTTGTGGAAACTTTCAGTTTTCACCGCCTGTGTATGAAATATGTACCCATTGTAAATTACTCTAGAAACAAAATTTAGTGATCTAATTTGATTGATTTTTACGGGTTCAACATTATAAATAAAAAGAAATTATGCTACAAAAACTTAAGAACAAAATAATTGACTAATGAAAAATAAACGACGACGGGAACGGAATATGTTGAAGCTTTAGGGAATCCACTCTGTATCAAACTTAAATTAATTTATATTTATTTTTTTACTCAATTGAAGTTTACATATGAAGGAGAATTCAATCAAAAACTTCAAAGTTCATCAAGTCCAAAGTCCATTATGTCAATTCAATAAACAATGTTAATTTTTTTTTGGTAACAATGTTGAAATTTTTTAAAACTATAACATATGGTGTTATATTGGATTTGTTGTTATCAAAATTCATAAATAAATTCTTTATGCCAATTTCCATGTCTACAATAAATCAAGATTAATATGTTAAGTTTTATTGGAAATGGAGTTAAACTTGTAAATGTGGAGGGTTGAATTGACGATGTTTATTTGTAAATATGATGGTCAAATTTGTTTACTTTTTTAGAATTAGGACCATACCTATACAATTTGTAAGTGTTGAAGACTAAATACATAATCATACCAATTAAAAGACCGACAATCTACTCCTAAATTGTAACCTTAATAACTAAATTTATAAGTTTTTAGTTTTATGACCAAAATAGATGATAGCCAAAAGATTAGTGACTAATTGGGGTAGTTTACCAAAAAGTATACCCGATACTTGCGATTAATGTTTCCCTTTCCCTTTTCTTTTAATTGCAATCAACGGTTCAGATCATCACTTTGACTCCCATCTTCTTTTCTAGAGAATTTTCCCCAGTTCCCCGCCAAAGCAAATGCAGTTCGTCAAGAAACTGGCGGCGCTAGCAACAAGAGCGGCGAACAACGACGGGGTAATAAACGTGGGGTTGGGCATTATATTTTTGGACCAGGAATCCCTGAAAGCCGAGAGAGATTCATTGACGAAAACCAACAATGCCATGGAGAAGACGGTGTTGGATTTGAAGCAGCTGAAGCTTCCTCCTTGGTAACCTCAAAGCTATCTATGTCGTATCCACCGCTCCTTCAACAGGTAACTCTTTTTTTTTTTTTGTTAATAATGATGGGTCTGTTTCGATTCAAAAATAAAACCCTCTCTTTTTTTCTGCCCGGAGATGCTATAAAAGAAGGGGTGAAATCTCCGCCAATCAAACTTGTTGTTTGAACTTTGAATTGAGTGTTACGACTAAGAAATATTAGTATAAATTAGAGCTCGCAAACTTGACCTGAGATTCGAGACCTAAACTAATTTATTTGAATTGAGATTCGAAATTAACTTTATCCCGATGATTTAAACTTCGAAATAAACAGAATTGAATCAAAACCGAATTGAATTTTCAATTGAATCGAAAATGGATCCGAATCGATTTTCAACTGAACCAAATGGACTGGAACTGATTTTACCCGAACCGAAGCAATTCGAATCGAAGACAACCTAAAATAAATATATATATATATATATTAAAATAAATAAATAAAGATGAGTTGTGAATTGTCGCGCAACTCACCAAAAAACCAAATATGAGGATATATAAATGGTGAAAAAACTTAACTCGGTCTGAAAACCGAAATAACCAAAACCAAACCGTATGGCCCGTTTGCCACCACTAATATAAATAAATTAGGATTACTAAAGAATGTTTTATGTCATATTGCGGTTAATTCTCTTCGTAGTTTTAATATTTCTTATCAAAATTCTTCTTTTCTATCTTATTATTCTTTCTCTTGTGGAAAAATCATTACATTTGGTGTTCTCGTTGAGAGTAGAACCCTATGGTGAGCATCATCGACATATAAAAAGCGAATACGAGAATTATAAAGTGAAATAACAAGATTTTTTAAGAAGTGTTCAGGTAATTAAAATTATTATTAACCCAGCTGGATATGTTAAATGGTGAAAAGTTCAATGAAGCTAAAAAAGTTAGGGTTAAAAGACAACCCAAGGGCAATGATTCACTAGGTATTCGACGAATTGTTAATATTTAGGGTAAATTATAACATTGACCACCATACTTTCGTTAATGTATTAAAATGATCACCTTAAAAAATCGACTCGATTGACCACCCAAACTATTGAAATTGGATCAATGTGACCACCAGTCGTTAATGGGCTAACGGAAGGTGACGTGGCAGTTAAAAAATTCAAGGTATAATTACACATTTGGTCTTTACTATTTACACATTTTTTCAATTTAATCATAATTTTAAACTAATAAAATAAATTAATTAGGTGGTGACACGTGTCAACACCTTATTGGAGGAATTTAATTATTTATATTTGATATAATAAATTATTTTCCTTCTCCAATCAGGTGGTGACACGTGTCACCACCTATTTAGAGGAGAAAAATAAATTCAACCACACATGCTATCCAAAGGAACCGAATCTGGACAATCTAGGTGCAACCAAGCACAATTTTGTGCTTTAAAATACCAAATTCAATATATATCTCTTATTGGTTTCTACATTTATAAACTAAAAAGCTCAAACCCTAAACACTAATTTCAAATTAATTTCACATATATAATCATAAATGTACCTTAAACCGGTGTTTATGTATTCGATATCTGTTGTTTCGGCTCCTACAGAAGATGCTGCAGGATGGTACATGTCTTCTCCTCTCATTGCAACAAAATTTTGATGGCCTCCACCTGATATAGGCATACTACCATCCTCACAATGCTGCAATCCAACAACTGTCTGGTGCTACATCTCTCTGTGGCTGATGAACTCCCGCTTTATTTCAGATCTTCACTTGAAATGTTTAGTGTAAAATTAATTTGAAACATTTAAGGTTTAAGGTTTAGGGTTATATATGTGAAATTAATTTGAAATTAGAGTTTAGAGTTTGAGCTTTTTAGTTTATAAATGTAGAAACCAATAAGAAATATATATTGAATTTGGTGTTTTAAAGCACAAAATTGTGCTTGGTACAGTGGTTAAGCCACTGCCTTTGCACCTAGATTGCCCATGTTTGATTCCCCTGAATAGCATGTGTGGTTGAATTTATTTTCCTCCTCTAAAATAATTTATTATATCAAATATAAATAATTAAATTCCTCCAATAAGGTGTTGACACATGTCACCCTCTAATTAATTTATTTTATTAGTTTAAAATTATGACTAAATTGAAAAATGTGTAAATAGTAAAGACCAAATGTGTAATTATACCTTGAATTTTTTAACTGCCACGTCACCTTCCGTTAACCTATTAACGGCTGATGGTCACTTTAATTCAATTTCAATAATTTGGGTAGTCAATTGAGTCAATTTTTTTTAAAGCGATCATTTTAATACATTAACCCAAGGGCAATGATTCACTAGGTATTCGACAAATTGTTAATATTTATAAACATTGAAATAATCGATGAACCGAGTCGAGGTAATAAAGGAGATGACTTTCAAAGTAATTAAACAACATGGAAGGCCGATTTCCATATTCTACCAAGTAGGGGTGTAAACGAACCGAGCTTGAACGAACAAGGGTATGTCCGTGTTCGTTTATTTATTTTTAAAGGTGTCCGAACTCGGTTCGTGTTCGTTTAAATTTTTAATGGTATGTTCAAGCTCGGTTCGTTTATTTTTTGGTGCGTTCGGGCTCGGTTCGTTTAATGTTCACGAACATGTTCGTTTAATGTTCACGAACATGTTCGTTTAAATGTTCGCCAATTTGTTCGTTTAACGTTCACGAACATGTTCATTTAGCGTTCACGAACATGATTGTTTATATATGTTCGTCAACTTGTCCGTTTAGCGTTCGTCAACTTGTCCGTTTAGCGTTCGCGAACATGTTCGTTTAGCGTTCGCGAACATGTTTGTTTATGTTTTCTAGAATTTTAACTAAACAAACAGAAATAAAATAAAATAAAATAAAACCAACATAAACTTCACCATTAACTTATATAACGTACCATAACAACAAAATAAAAGCATAAAAATTCAAATTCTTAAAAACATTCACAAGTATTTTTATCCTAAAACATCCACAAATAACAAAAAATAAAAGAAACATCCACAAACATTTTCATCCAAGAATATGTGGAAGTATCATAGCCGATTTTTTCTTTGCTTTGGGTCTTTGTTCCTTAGGCTCTCGCTCCTCCGCTTACTTAAAAAATCATAGCTGATATCATAGTATATCAAGAGTTAGTAGCAATATCACAACCACAAAAGATCCATTCATGCACACAAAATTATGTTCTATACTTCTGATATGCAAACTAGATTTGTAATAATCCTATTTACTTTCACAAGCCACTAAAAAGATACAGCAAAATAAAAGATAAAAAATTCAGTTTTCCTCGCAAAGAGTTACCAACAATCACAATACAAGGATTCTAGACTTCATTAGGATTTAATTACAGCCAAACAAACCTTGAATGAAAGGGCATTTTTAGAAAGGAAAGCTAGTTGTAATACAACAAGTGTATAACATTATTTTAATTTTAGGAACTGCAAAACGCTAACAAATAGAACAGATTTAGAAGAAATGGAGTAACTTAATGCAAAAATGTTAAAAAATAAATACCTTTGAAATTCTTCAAATTCCAACTTCAAAGTAAAAAAATCTCTCTAATTTCTTCATCTCTCTAATATGAAAAGATTGGCAAAGAAGATGAAAGGAATGCGGCACAAAGATTCGAATGGTTGGTGGTAGCGAACGGAAGAGATTGACAAAGAAGATGAAAGGAAGGCGGCACAAAGATTCAAATGGTTGGTGGCGGTGAACGGAGAGGATGCCGGCGAACGGTGGCGCAAGGGAGAACCAAAAGTCCGGTGGTCGGAGGTTGATAAGAAGAATGGGTGAGGAGACGAATGTTTATTTTCAAAGGGATGCGGCTGTAAAAATTAGGGAAAAGGGTGATTAGGGTTATTATATGGTTTATATACTTTGAACTATGGGTTATTTTTAAAAGAGACAAGTGCTTATAAATTATAATATGGTTTATATCCAGATATTCAAATCTAAATTTATTACTTAGTTTAATAAAATTTTCAAATTTAATGTTTATAATTTTACACACATTTTTAGACTAAAAATTACATATTTTTATATTTTGATTGATTTTGATTTATGAGATTTAAAATAAATGGAACTCATGATTTGAAGAAAGAAAAAAATAGAAATTGAAAGAAAGGCAACTTACACCGGTGTAAAACAGGTCTTCAATTTACTAAACAATCAACATTGTTTTACACCGGTGTAAATCAGTTCTTTAATTTACTAAACAATCAACATTGTCTTACACCGGTGTAAATCAGTTCTTTACACTGTCTTACACCCCTACTTTAAACTTTATAAACGAACATAAACGAGCTAATAAACGAACATAAATGGCTTATAAATGAACATAAACGAGCCTTTAAACGAACATAAACGAGTCTATAAATGAGCTTCTAAACGAACATAAACGAGTTTGTTCGTGAACATAAACGAGCCGAACACACCTATGTTCGTGTTCGTTCGTTTATTAAACGAACATAAAATTTTTGTTCATACTCGTTTATTTAGCTTAATAAACGAACATAAACGAACGGTTCACGAACAGTTCGCCGAACGCTCTGTTCATTTACACCCCTGCTACCAAGCGATGACTTTATTTGGCATGGGTTGTTTGTTGATGGCAATGGGCTGGAGCAGTTGACCCAAACTATAAATTTTAGTAAAACGAGATCATATAAAAAAGATAACACAACCAATTGTTATGAGCTCTATGAACCAATTTTGGGACAAGGCTAATGAACTAGGTATGATTGGTTAAAATTAAACTCGACTAAAAAAATCAATTTTGTTTTTATTTTTGAGTTATTCGAGTGGAGTTATTTAAAATTTTTGAGTTATTGAATCACTCGAATAATTTGTTGAAATTTTGAGTTCGAATCGAGTCTAAATTTTAGAAGTTCGAATAACCGAAAAACCGAATATTTTGAAAATATAAAATTACGTCGTTTAGTTTTGAGCCTTAGTTAATGGTATACCCTTCTCAATTCTCTTACTTTTCTTCTTCAGCCATTCATATCTCACGTGAATTTAAATGAAAAATCCTCAATTCCCTAAACCTAAATCTCAAAGGCCTTAAAATTCTAAAACCTAATTTATACGATACTTCGAATTCTTCTACTATTGTGAGCTCGAACAAGTAACAATGTATCACAGGCAGTGCTGAATTTGTGATCAACACTGTTGTTGACTTGTTGGAGCTCTAGCTTTAACATTATCGATGGTTCTAAAACTACTGGTCGAGGAAGGAACATATATGTATATTATGATTACAAATATATTATATAATATAATATTTGATTTGTTTAATAGCATCAAAAAATTTATTTTCACACTTTAAAAAGAACATGAAGAAATATATTTTATATGGTTGGTTAGAGAAAGTCATTTAAATTAGAATCACTTTATAGTATAACATTATAAATAATTACAATTAAATTTGTATAAAAACTCAAAATTCGATTCGACTCGACTAAAAAAAATTCAAATAAAGTTTGAATGATAAAATTAGACGCGTCAACTTGAATAACTCAAAACTTTTTGACTCGCTCGACTCGATCGAATGCCCATCCCTAATGATTGCACAACCAATTGTTAGGCATTTTTGTTGGAATTACAAGATTTGTTTACCAAACATCGTGGGACAAGGCTATTACAAGATCATATAAGAAGATGATGGCACAACAAAATACTTGGCTATGGGCTGGTTCATAGAGTATGTAACAATTGATTGTGCTATCATATTTCTAGAATTTATTTGATTGGAATAAAGATTTAACTGCGACCAGAAATTGAGGGACATAAGATCATCATCTTTAAAATAAATGAACTTTTATTAAACATATAATTGAATAAATTCAAATTTTAAAACAAACTACAAATTAAAACTCAAACACATTTAATTAATCTTTAAAATTTTAAATTTAAGTAAGAATTAAACTTAAATTATTCTATTTTTTTAATTATTGACATTTTTTTGATGTACAAAATAATTTTAAATAGGAGATAATTTTCTCTCATTACAAAATTTAAATTATTATTTTTTACTTAAAATATATGAAGTAAATAAAATTCATTAATTGACAAAATAATTAAAGATACTCATGTTATCCTTAATATGTGTAGGTTTAAAAACTCTCTATAATATACATATATATATATGTATATGAAAAATTTAGATCTTAAATAGTAAACCCTAAAACACTAAATTAAACTAAACTTTGCATGAAATATTTTATCGAATATCAAACTATTTATCTCTAAACACATTAATAACTAACAACTCCTATTCAATTCCATCACTTGCTAGTTGCTTCAAAGCATCGAGCTGACAAGATATTAACAAATACCCAATAAAAATCACCCACGTGTAAACAAATAGTTAAATTTTAAAAATACCCAAAGACTTTATCCTCATTTACATTTTAACCCCTAATACTTAAAAAATAAAGGCTTAATACATCTTTTCCCCCCTAAACTATACCCGATTTCCCAACTTGCCCCCTAAATTTCATTTTGCCCACTTTTTCCCCTTAAACAATTTGTCGTTTCCCATTTTGCCCCATTCCGTTACTTTTTCCGTTAAAAGAAAATTTCGGCCAATAACATGCTGCCACGTCATCAATGGGTTGACTAAGTCAATCCGCCTGGTTATATTTAAAGGGTAAATGACATGTCAAGTCTATCAGGTTTGTTTTTTTGTTCAATTTAGTCACTGAAAAGTCTATTTTTACTTTAAATTGACCCCTATTTGTTTCTAATTTTTATAATTTAGTCCATTATTTGTTATTATTAATAATATTATTTTATTAAAATGTTAATATTTAATAAAAATAAATAAAAACAAATATTTTAATACTAAATTAGTAATTTTTTAGATTCGAATTCCAATTAAATTCTAATTATTAATTCTAATTTCACTATATTTGAATTATAGTTTTTGAGTAAAATTCAAATTATATTCGAATCATGTTCGTATTATATTCGAATCATATTCAAATTATATTTGAATCATCTTCTAATTATATTTGAATTATTAATTCGAATTTTTCTATATTCGAAATATATTTTTTGAGCAAAATTCAAATTATATTAGAATTATATTTGAACCATGTCTATATTATATTCGAATCATATTAAAATTATTTTTGAAATATAATTTGAATATGATATTTCGAATGTAATTTGAATATGATTCGAATATAATATGAACATGATTCGAATATAATTCTAATATAATTACATGTTTTTTGAACTATTATATTCGAATCATATTCAAATTATATTCGAATCATGTTTAACATGTAATTATATTCGTATCATGTTCGTATTATATTCGAATCATGCTCATATTATATTCGAATTGTATTTAGAATATAATTTGAATATGATTCGAATATAATATGAACATGATACGAATATAATTACATGTTAAACATGATTCGAATATAATTACCTGTCAAATATGATTCGAATATAATTACCTGTTAAACATTATTCGAATATAATAGTTCAAAAAACATGTAATTATATTAGAATTATATTCGAATCATGTTCATATTATATTCGAATCATATTCAAATTACATTCGAAATATCATATTCAAATTATATTTCGAAAATAATTTTAATATGGTTCGAATATAATATGAACATAATACGGATATAGTTACATGTTAAACAAGATTCGAATATAATTACATGTTAAACATGATTCGAATATAGTATGAACATGTTCCGAATATAATAGTTGAAAAAACATGTAATTATATTAGAATCATATTCGAATCATGTTCATATTATATTCGAATCATATTCGAATTACATTCGAAATATCATATTCAAATTATATTTCGAAAATAATTTGAATATGATTCGAATATAATATAGACATGGTTCAAATATAATTCTAATATAATTTGAATTTTGCTCAAAAAAATATATTTCGAATATATTTGAATATGATTCGAATATAATACGAACATGATCGAGTATAATTTAAATTTTACTCAAAAACTATAATTCAAATATAGTGAAATTAGAATTAATAATTAGAATTTAATTGAAATTCGAATCTAAAAAATTACTAATTTAGTATTAAAATATTTGTTTTTATTTATTTTTATTAAATATTAACATTTTAATAAAATAATATTATTAATAATAATAAATAATGGACTAAATTATAAAAATTAGAAACAAATAAGGGTCAATTTAAGGTAAAAATAGACTTTTCAGTGACTAAATTGAACAAAAAAACAAACCTGACAGACTTGACATGTAATTTACCCTTTAAATAAAATCAGACAGATTGACTTAGTCAACCCGTTGATGACGTGGCAGCATGTTATTGGCCAAAATTTTTTTAACGGAAAAAGTAACGGAATGGGGCAAAATGGGAAACGACGAATTGTTTAAGGAGAAAAAGTGGGCAAAATGAAGTTTAGGGGGCAAGTTGGGAAATCGGGTATAGTTTAGGGGGAAAAAGATGTATTAAGCCAAAAATAAACAATTTACCTTTCGCCTCTTCTTCGCGGAAGATTCAAATCAATCAAAGCTCCTGTTTTGTTTTTGTATTTTTCATTCGATCAATTGGGTTAATTAGTTGATTATCCGACGATCAACAACCCAACCTGTCTGAGCTATGTTCAAGTTCTGGTGCTTTTCTCCTCTAATTCTTCAATCTCTTTTGGTTTGTTTGGATTTCCAGAAGTCTAATCTTTTCCTATTGACTGTGATTTTGACTCATTTCATTTCAATTTCTGATTTCTTTTTAAATTTGTTTATAGTTTCCGTGAAACTCAATCTGGGTTTGTTTTAGTTTTAGGGGTTATCTAAGTTGTATATTTGGGATCATCATATACCTTTACTTTTTGGTATTTTGAGGCTATTTGATTATCAAAGACTAAAATTTGTGCTAAAGAACCAATTGGGTCATTGTGATTTATAGTTTAAAACTCTTTTTAGTAAGAAACTATGAAACTAAGCATAATTTGGGAAAGTTTTATTGCATGTAATGATATATGTTTTCATGAAGTTAGATACGATGATGATCTTCTCCTAGTTGCTTAACATGTTGGTGCAATTCACAAATGTCAATGCTTGAGAATTTTGATATGAAGTTTTTGTTAGATTTCAATGGGGGTAAGTGTAGCACTGTCAAATGCTTGAGAATTTTCATTAGTTGAAGTTGTGTGGGTATATTAAGTTGTGCAGTCATGGTCAAAAGTTAAGCGGTTCTGATCTTTTTAACTGCATGTAGAGTTTTCGTAGACATAATTTATGATATGAATATACTGGTTTCACTATGTGGCAGGAATTCACATGAGCAACAAGCTCAGCCACACGCGCAACAAGCGCAAGACGGTTCTTCACACTCTTGGTATCCTCCTACTGCAGTTGGCTCCCCTAATTCTTCCCGACCTGAGACTCCGAGTTACAATGCTTCCAGCAGCTTCAACTCGCAGAGGCCTGCAGAGTGGTCGCATTCTCCCTCACCTGTTTCGCCTGCTGAAGCTGCTGGAGTCATCACTCTTTTAAAGGACAAAAGGTGAGTGGTCTGGTTCATGTGTTTCTATATATTTTGATTTGCAAAGCAATCTCCATTTTTTCTTAAGAATGTTTCTCGAATCCTAATTACATTTGTATTTTCTTAGTGTTGATGAATTACGGAAGCTTTTGTCTGATAAGGATGCATACAATCAGTTCTTACAATCAGTTGACCAGGTTAAAATTCAAAACAATGTAAGTGACAAAATCGCCTTGATTTATTCGGTTTATCTTTCGAAGTAAGGAATTTGCATCTTGTTTTTCCTTTTGCACCATGTGTTATGTTCTTGTTTTGTTCTCTGGTCTCAAAGATTCTGATGGTTTGGCTTTTAGGCCATAGCATAACAAGGGGATCGATTAACCAGTGAATTTGGTGAGATTGATTGTCTGTGATTGACCTCAATATCAAAATGCTTAGGATACTGCCTATTCAGATTGTTGATCCATATTTTCTAGTTTTCATGTGCTGCTGATATCATTTCATGTGTCTGAATACTGGTTATGAAGATAAGTAGCCTACACTTGCATACTGGTGAGGAGATAGGGTTTAATAAAGTTCTGATGTTTCCGAATTCAGTGGATTCTGTTCTCGTTTAAAAGACATGTAAAGGAAGACTTAGCTTGAAACACTGAGCCGAAGATGATCTCGTGGTTATATTGGTCTCAGGGGATGGTCTAATGTTTAATCTTAATTAGGGTTGCTTTTTAGCCTGTTAAATTCCATTGGCCGGATCTTTAAGGTTCCTCCTTGTTCCGTTTGTTTACGTGCGCTTTTGAATCGGAGCATGGCTCTCCGTTAACTAGGGCCTTGCTCTGTGTTATTTTTGCTGTTCCTTGTTGGCATCATGATGGGGTTGCACTGTAGCCATGTTTTAGAAACATTTATTCGAACTAACATGCATGTGATGAGAATACTTCGTATTTCATCATTTGTCGGTTTCTTAATCATTCCGGATCAACTTTTTACCAGATAAGAGATGAACTTCGCAAGGAGACTTTGCAGCTTGCTAGTGAGTTCTTATTCCATTGAGTATTATGATAATGTCATAAATTTCATAGATATAGAAATGTGCATAGAGAGATAAATTCTCATTTATATGTTTTCAATAAACAGGGAACAATTTGGATAAAGAACCACAAATAATGGAGCTAAGAAACCAGGTGAGATGTTCTTTTTGTCACGGATTAATGTTAGTATATCAGTTCTAAATCGCTTTTTTTTTTTTTTTGTTCTTTCCTGTGATCGCAGTGCAGAATTATCCGCACAACTGAATTGGCGGCGGCTCAGGAAAAACTAATTGAGCTCGAGAGACAGAAAGACGAAACTCTGAAGTTCTACTCCCCTGCATCATTTATGCAAAGGCTTCAAGGTACATATTAATGGTATCACCTATGTTATTCGGATTTGGATGTGAGTACTTAAAGAAGTCAGAGCGACATAGTATATCTCTATAAGAAATATAAGGCGGTTCTTCTTCCTTGCAGATGCAATGAACGCGACAGAAGAGGAATCAGAAATCGTGAACAGGCAGCTTCTTGACGGGGAAATAGATATCAGCACCTTTGTGCAGAAGTACAAGAAGCTCAGGACCAGTTACCACCGGCGAGCTCTCATTCTTCTCGCTGCTAAAACTTATCCGATTGGATGACGAAAATAACTGGAATTGGAGATAATTATTGATTGTATCTATATACCTTAATATTTATAAAGACTGTTACCTGCTGCTTGGTGTATGAATAATGAAATCTATATATTCTCAGTTTGAAACTTTCAACATTTTCCAATTAATTAAGTCTGTAGTTTTATTGTGTTCAATTCAATCCTCCCACTTTGTTTTAATGTCACGGCCCGCACCTGCAGCAGCCGCTAGGCTAAGTCCAGACCCGTGACACAAACTCGATGTTTCTAAATATGAAGAATCTGGACTACTCTTCTGCTTAGAGAAGCAAAGCAGACTGTCATTGTGAAGCTCAAAAAGGAATGCCTAAATTCTTGCATTACTTGTAATTGCAACAAACATAAATACAGAAATTAAAATTTCATTTGTATCTCAAAAGAATCGCTATAGTTTTTTGTTCAACCATGGTGCATTATGACTATTACACGATACAATTCAATACTGTGACTAGATCTGTAACTTACTTGGAAGCTGGTGAACCAATATCGGGCTTGCGTTGGCTGAGCTTCATGTACAAACCCTGCAACACAAACACATTTATGAACAATCTTCTTGATCAGTTCTTATGCTTAACAGAAACAAGTAATTTGTGAAGAGAAATTACATTTGTTGTATGAATCGTGGCTCCGGTGGTCATACTAATGTTTTGATCCGGAACCAGCTCAAAATTCAAACGTTGAAGAAAGATTGCAAGTGCAACAATAGCCTCTAGCAAAGCAAATTGATCACCGACACACTTACGAGGCCCCCCGCTGAACGGAATGAACCTGAACATTTTTTTACCGTATTTCATCATATTGACACGATAAAGAGTATGTATCACGTAAAGCAAATGTGTAAAGGACATCGAGGATGGGGAGCAAACTAGAAAAGCATGTTTGTGTTTTGGTATCAGATTCGGAAACTTTTCGGACCTGTAATCGGTATTTGTTTCATTAGGGACTGAGCTTTCCAAGTCAAACCTTTCTGGCACGAACTCCTCGGCTCTTTCCCAAACCTAGAAAGAAAAAAGCGACACAATAAGTATACAGAAGCAATGTCAGTTATTGCCGCTCAAGAAAACGGATAATAGGGATCACATCATCTCTCTAATTTACAGGCAAACAAATTGATGGGGTTAGAAAATTTGTAACTTAGAACATACAATTTGAAGGAAACAAAACATTGTTCAGTTATACACTTTACAAATCCAACATAGTGAAGGTGCACGTACACTTCGATATGTAGGATGCTAACAACAGAAAATGAGGGATTTCACACAGGTTCGGTCTCTTATTTCGGCATTTGAGGCTACCTGGGATCGAACACTGATTACTGAAACTAAGAGTCTGACACTTTACCAACAGACTACCTAGCTGTTGGCTTTTGCATAAGATCCGGGTCCTTGGAGGGTCATATCCCTATACCCATATCTGGATATGCATTGGACATGGGTGTTGGACTCAGGTGCATTAAGAAAATGAAGAATCATAGCAACATATAAGTAACTTATATATTTAAGTTAATCACGACAACTGGAAAAGGAATCCAATTAGGAAAAAAGAATTACTAGTAAGATGAAAATAAGGCATAAGCTGGCACCTGTGAAGAATGATGTATATTGTATACTGAAATCATTATGTCTTGACCAGCTTTAACTTTATAGTTACCGGGAAGAACGTCATCAACTTGAGCTCTCCTTATCAAGACCTATGAGCACAAAAAGCCGGAAACCATAAAAAATGGGTCTTTTAATCGAGAAGATATAGGAGAAGTCACAAGGTCTGTCTACTTTAAAGGAAGCTATAAAATTTGCAACTTACAGGAGGATGCGGATATAGACGCAATGACTCGGTTATGCATCGAGTTAGAAACTTAAGATCCTTTATGTCTTCATAGGTAGGCAGTCGTCCCTCTAAAACTCTGTCAACTTCCTGTTGTGCTTTTAGCAACGAGGAAGGATTCTGCATTAGAAAATGGAAGAACGAAGCAAAGTTACTCATGTTCTCGTTTTAAGTAACACATTGGCCACTGACCTAGCATATCATGCTGATAGAAAAGTACCTTGCTTAGAAGATACAATGTCCATGTCAATACTGAACCGGTAGTCTCATGACCTGCAACTAACATCGATAAAAGGTCATCTCGTAATTGCAAGCTCGAAACCTGTGACAGATCGAGCCATTGTCAGGAACAAGAAGCGAAGTGTTCATGCTTAAGGAAAAGAAACCATAAAGAGCAGTTGTGGACCTCTTCCCTGCTTGCAAGCAAGAATCGAAGTATACTCGGATCAGCATCATTTACATATTCCTCCTCATTGATTCTTTCACCTTCTTTTTCCACGATCTCTTTGCACTTTACTATAAGTTCTTCAACAGTTTTCCGAATGACTGTAACAGCTGTTTCAGCCTTTACTTGCCTCGGAACTATCTTGCACAAAACTCCAATCTACAACAGAAATCAATAACCAGTCCGTCATCAAAAGATCAAGCATGAGAAGCCAAACAAAGAACATGGGGAAGAACCTGCCTTCCAATAAGGTAAAATGTCTGTGGATCGTAACTCTGCCTCTTTCAAAGCAGTATAAACCGCATCGATGACAGGGCTATCGGTTGTCAGTGAATCAAAATTATAATTAAATAGTGATAGACCGATGACATCAAGAGTCAGTTGAGAAAACTTTTCTTCCATGTTTACAGCCGTCCCGTCTAATGCAAAAGGTTGCAACTTCTCTACCAGTCTCTCGGCGCATTTGCAAAATACCCGATCAACCATTACAGATAAATACTTCTTGTGAAGAGATGGAACCACAGCCCTCCGCCTCACCTGTCGAAAATTGAATATTTCATGCTCGAAAAGTGAAACGAAAGACATAAAATTCAACTAAAACACAACAGAACAGCCAGTTTCTATCATCCCCTGTGATAGATCAAATGTTTGTAGACTAGAAGTTAAACGGGTCATTGAGTCTTCAATTTACAAGAACTAGGCCAAGAAATCAACCTACAAGGGATTTCTCTCCTTTTCCTTAGTACTCACTACCCAGCCTATAATTAATATCATAGTTGTTCGGACTCTTCATTTTTCATTAAATACATGTGTTCGAGACATATCCGAACATGTGTATCTAACACTTAGAACCAAGTCGGAGCAACATAGATATCAAGCAATATATTTATAACTTATAAGAACCAGGCCAAAAAAATTCTAGCTTCGGCCCTACTACACAAGATTTCTTGCCTTTTCCTTAGAACAAATATAACAAACACGTGGTGGGCACAGATCGGTATATCCGACTCCTATACCCAAATCCAACTAACATAGTTATCAAGTAGCCAATTGTTTAAAGTTCAGTGAAGGAAACCGATGATTACCGTCCAAAGAGAACCTTCAGCAATGGCGAAACCCGACCCGAAAAGGAATTCAGAGACCTCAGACACAAGTCCTTTAGCATATTTGCCATAATTTCTCAGCACGTGCTTGGCAATGGCGGGGTTGCTGACCACCACAAAGTTCCTCGGACCGGCAGCGAGCCGATAGATAGGCCCATACTGATTCATCCACTTAAACAGCGGCAAAAACAAGGCACCCCCAAGAAGCTCGGAGACATCTTCCAATTGAGCACTGGCTATGGGAATCCCCGAGTCATCGTTTTTGCCGAACGTTAAGGACTTGGTCAATGAAGTGAGCCAATTGGGGCTGACCCAAGACGTGGTTTTCGAAGGTGGCGGCGGCGGCGGCGGTTTGGGCTTGGTGGTGGGTGTTTTATCAATGGAGGATTTGATTGAGAATGATTGGAGTGGAATGCTAATGGGTTTTCGAGAAGGGATTGAAAGGAAAGACAAAGAAGAACTTGGAATGAGACAAGATTGCATGATGTTTTTTTAGGATGAAATGGTTTCGGAATTTATTTGAGTTCGTTTCTGTCTCTCGTTTCAAGTGTTCACCATTGTTAGACTAACAGAAACTAGAGATGTCTGGTTTGTGGTCAATTTAAACAAAACAATAAAAACGAAAAACAGATTATCCAAATTCCAAAGTAACAGCAAACACTTAAAGAGAGCTCGAATTTTAGGTAAAATTACCTTTCAAGTCCTTCTATTATAGAACTATATCAATTTAGTCCCTCTACTATCTACTGTTAACCGGATTAAATCGTCTTTGTATAGAGATTGGTTCAAATTCGTCCCTCTACTATTAAATGTGTACTTTTTCTTTTTACAAACATGACATTTGTTGTTTAGAAAACAGCATTAAATTTTTTTTTTCACTTGTAACTCAACTCTAAAGATTTAATTTGAAGGATGGTTTGGGCTTATGCCGTTCCGCTCTTACGGACAATCGACGGCGAAGCTCTCTAATTCCGCTTCCTTCGCAGCGTCTCCCTCGATAGATTCTTTCTACATTGGTGGTTACGCCGTTCAACGGCCTATGTAACCTTTCATAAGTCGTTTTTGTCTATTCGATCTCTTGGAATATTTGTTGGAGTTGTCGATTGCCAAAGATTTCTTGTTTGATGGATCCACTGTTAGTTCAGACGTTCGGCATCGCTCCTCCACCTCTACTATCTTTCGCCGTCTGTCTCTTAAAATTCCAAGCTAGTGTTTATGGTCTCTTACTCTCTTTTTAACATTTGTTTCCTGTACTGGATTTTTGTTGAGTCTGTTTCTGTTGGTCTTTTTTGCCTACTGTAATATTAACCTGGTTTAATGAAATCTTTCATTTCTCGTTACAGTAAAGACTGATAAGTACGTTAAGCTTGAATTTTAAGTTTATGACATGACATTAGATCTGCCCATCCGGTTCCAAATTCTGTCGGTCAACGCCCAAACAAATTCCAAACAACCCAATTTCATTCACTATTTATCTATACATATAACAAAATTTGAAAGATATTTATTATCTTATGCACCGGCGGTGAAAACAAAATATTTTCACAAATGTATTAATTTTAAGGTTTAAGGTGTTAGTTTAAAGTTTATGAGTTTAGGGGTGTGGATATAGAATTTAAGGTTTGTAGTTAAATTTTAGGGTTTAGCTCTTATGCTTTAGGTTTTAGGGTAATATTGTTAGGGATTTAGATTTTAACTTATAAACTCTAAATTCTAACCCTAAGACCTAAAGTCTAACCACACCCCATAAATTCAAAACTCTTACACTTAAACCCCTAAATGCTGCTCTAAACAAAGTCTCTAAAACTAAGGTGCATGGAATAATACGCTAATATTAATATATAAATATTGACAGGGGCGGAACTAAGTGAGGATGTGTGGGGCCACGACCCCCCTAAAATTTGCAAAACTAGATTTTATCCCCTTAAGTTTTTAAAAGATTTTATTTGGCCCCACAAAATTTTTAAAAATTTATATTAAAATTTAATTTGTTTGATTTTTTTAATTAAATTTCTCTCATAATTTTTAAAAGTTCTCATTATATCTCTCAAAATTTTAAAAATAATTATGCACCGATTTTTTTTTTTGAAAATTCTTAAATAAAACCGTTATTTTTTAATTTCACTTTCAATCTCTATTTTAAAAAAATTAAGTTGACCTTGACCCCACATATTTTTTCTTCAAATTTCACCACTGAATATTGATATAGGCCATCTTACACTATTTCATTTTTTTTTATTTTACATTAATTTCTCACTATCAGATGAATTTAATGATTAATTTCAAAAACAATGCTCTAAATAATAAACATTATCTAATTCAAATGTTAAAATTTTAATTTGTTTAATATTTTTTATCAGCAATTAAACGGTTGAGTAAGGTCGATTCATCATTGATGATATATTTACTAAATTTAAGAAGTTAAATGAGAAGAACCTAACGAGCGGTCCGAATAGAAAATTAAATTCACAATTTTTATTTATAATTTGTGTTTGTTAGTGGTCACGTAAAGTTTGATATCTTTTAAGTCGTTTATCGATGCAATCTATAGCGGATCGTCGTTTTTTAAAATAGACGTGAAATGTGGTTGTCGATTTTAGAGATTTCACCTAGTTCATGTTTTGATAACTCTCCATGAACTCTTCCTAGCTACAATGGACCGTATATAGAGATTTTCTTTAGTACAAAAAATAGTGTTTGATTTAATTAGTGCAACGCTTATTTTTTTTAAATTTGCCATTTTATTTTTTGTTATTTTTTAAATATTCTAAAACTTTTATTAAGTTATGTTCTGATTTCATCTTGCTTATCAATAAAGTTACATAATTAATGTGTCAAAGAAAATTAAAATTTAAAAATACAAAAATTAAATCTGCAAAAAGATTCAATATCACAAGTATTATCACAAACGGCTAAATCTCTCATTATCTATATTCTAAAGCTTAATATTAGATTGTGTGAGGAGGGGAGCATCCATGTATAGTTGAGATTCTTTTTGATAGATTTATTTTAGCAGCTTGCTGTATTTTGTTTGGATAATAAAATTTCAAACATTTTATCCAGATATCACAAGTATTATCCGAATAGTTTAGTACCACAAGTACACCTAAAATTATCCGATAATCATATTAAGTCGTCATAATTAAAGTCAAATAAAATTTCAACATTTTATTTAAATATCACAAACATCCATTTTTAAATGGTTGAAAATATATTCCCAACAGATACTATTTGTAATCACTTTAACTTTAAAAAAATAAATTTTTGAACAAAGTAATTTCTTTCAAAGCTGATATTTTATTCACAAAACTCGGAATCAGACAACAAAAAATAAATTAAGAGGTAGTTTGAGACACATCTTTAGTTCGTGTAAGCACAAATTGAATCAACATTTCCATGTCCCGGTAAGAAGATCCACCTTCTTCAATGGACTTGTTTGCAATCTCCCCGAGCCGTTTAGCCCTTCTCCTCCTCTCTTCACCGGCATCCTTTTCCTCCATTACTTCTTCAATTGCCGATTTCACTCGTTCGCGTTTCATCAGCAACCCGAACTCCTCCTCCAAACCCCACATTACCGCCGCCTCGACACCGACACTGACGCCGATCCCGAGCACGTCCACGACGAGCCTCTCGTTGATAAACTGCTCCGCGAACAATGGACACGCTATGATCGGCACGCCGGCGGAGACGGCTTCCGTCGTCGAATTCCATCCGCAATGCGTCAAGAAAGCTCCAATGGCGGGATGTGATAAGATCCATAACTGCGGCGACCAACCACGGATTATAAGCCCTCGTTCTCCAACACGATCTTCGAAATTCTCTTCTGAAATCCAATTTTCCAATTCGTTTGATTTATGGTTTTCTCTTATCACCCAAATGAATGGCTTTTCCGATGATTCCAAGCCTAACCCAAGCTCCACGAGTTGCCGTTTTGTGAGACCCGATATGCTTCCGAGGCAAGCGTAAATCACTGAGCCAGGCTCCTTCGCGTCAAGCCATGGCTTCAGTTTCGCATCTAAACGACACCGGTTTGAACCTCTTTCTGCTTTGTCGGAGCTCAGCTTGTTGACGGCGGAAAGCGGACCGATACAATACACTTTGTCGTCGCCTTTAACCCTTTTAAACTCTTTCACGTATTCGGTTTCGAGCTCTTCGAAAGTATTAACGACGATTCCGTCGCTGATTTGCTCCGTCGCTCGAATGTTATCGCGCACATTCTTCAAATCGTTGGAGCCTTGGCTTAAATTTTCCGGCAACTGAGATTTTTTCAATTTGATTTCGTGAGGCAAACCAGGGATTACAAAGAATTCGGATTTGGAAACCGATTCATGGGTGTTCGAAAGCTCGAGATTATGAGTGCAGGCGAATGAAAAACAACCCATTCCGTCGAAGAAAATTCTGGGAATGTTGAATTTTTGAGCTGTTTGAACCGTCCATGGAAGATTCTTACCGGAGACGATGCAACTCGGTCTGGGTTTTAACTCGTTGAAAAGCTCCTCGAATCGTTTTTGTAACTCGGCAGCCGCCATGAAAAAGTTCTTGATTAAGTCGCGGGAAGGGAGTTGGTCCATGTTTTCGCAGCCTTCCGGTAACCCGAACTCGGTCGCCGGGAACTGGAGGTGGAGGAGGCGGATGCGGAGGCCGGACGCAACGGCGCGGTCGATGACGGTGGTGAATCGGGGAGTGTTGAGAGGTGTGGTGACGATTGAAACGGTGACGTCGTGACTGGCCAAGAGGCGAGCCATGTCGGTCATCGGTAAAAGGTGGCCGGGGGACATTAAAGGAATCAAAACGAAGTGAAGCTCTGATTCCATGGTGGAAATTTTGGGTAATCGAGAAAATTGATTCGGCCGTTAAAAATATTACTACATAAATATACACAAATTGGAAAAAATTTAAAATATTATTTTAACACAAGTGTGTAATTTTATATAAATAATTATTTGACGTATATTTAATTACTTTTATATTATGTTCTATTTATTAAAGAACATAATATTTTATCAATTAATAATTATCAATTAAGATGAAACATTAAATTTTTCAAGTAAAATTAGGTGAATATAACAAATCAAGATACAAGGTCGCGTTATAGTAAGTATAATACATTATTTGAATTATTCTATAATTAAATTTTAAATCTTAAAGTTGCTCTCATCACCATAATTTAACTCTTTTTTCTTTAATTCTTAATTCATTAGCGGTAACATCAATTTTAGTGATGGTCGTCATTGCTGATGTTTTTTTTATATCAAATTTTTGTTTTCTTTTATATTTTGTTATTCTTCTAGTTTTATATGTCATGTGGTATGCTTTTTCTTTGCCTTGTGACACTTTATCGTCTACTGTTGTGGTACGTGAATACATTTTCACAACGTTCAGCTATGATTTGCGAATTATTGGTAGTCTTCGTAGTTTGATCACTTTTTGTGGTTCAGCTGCCGATGCAGCCAGATCTGTTTACGAAGTAATCTTCAAAATTGTTAGTTTTGCTCACTATTACAAGGTATTATCTGCTCATACATATTTTTAACTCTTTGACAATACACATATACTTTGTAAACAAAGCGATTTGAACCCGTGTCTCTTCAGATGAACATCATCTATTTTCTACTGGTCACTTGTCGAGTTCAATCATTAAACTCTAAGTTAAAATTTTATATTACACAGTATGTCTATTAAATAATTTTCTCTGTTTTATTAATAAACATTGCCGGCCACACATTGTCCTTCAACAAAAGCCAAAGGGTACCTTTACTGGTAATTTAACTTAGTTATTTATCGATCACGACATAAAATTATATATGAAATTTTTAACATTAAACCAACGATATTATTAAAGAATTTAAAATATATTTTTATTTGGAGTAACATTTTTTTTTCTTTAATTCACAATATAAGTGTGATAAAAATATAATTATAGTGGTTTACCTCTTGTTATCCCAGTGGCAAAGGATGATGTAATTTAGGTGATTCGGGTTCGAACACTAGTTATGCACGGTGAGTATGTCTTATTAAAAAAAACTAAAAAAATTGAACAGATGCTAACCTCATATCACACCAACATATTAAAAAAAATAATTATAGTAATCATAAAGCATATGTAATAAATACAATATAAATTAATGTAATTTTATCGAATATTTCTAGAAGAATAAACACGATACGTTTATATTATTATTTAAAATTGCTTAATTTGGTGTCACCAATGAATATTATTATAATTGTGTTTTTGTCTTTGCATCCTTTTATATAATCAAAATTATTTATGAATTTTTTATACAAAATACTTTGTCTAAACTACGCATGATCTCTATGTCATTTAAATAGAAGATAATTATACTTAAGTACATTCAAACTCATAACCTCTTTGAACGTTATAACAATAATGGTGTCAATCGAACTAATATTCACTCAGTTAGAAATTAAATTTTAATACGGGACTAATAAATTTATATAAAAATCATTTATCATTTCACATCTAATATAATGTATCACAATATAAAATTGATATAAACTTTTTATGATATAAATGGGTTTTAATATATTTGTTGTAGTAAATTATACTTCCTTTTGTATTTTTTTTAATAGACTTCCTTTTGTATTTTAAAAGTTATACATAATTAAAATAGAAAAAAATACACACATAACACAACGTTGAACCAAAAATATTAGGGATTGAATAGTTTAAATCGGTGTGTGAATTTATTTAAATATTAATTAATACTCAAATAAATTGATAAAAATAGTGAATCACTCCTCTAAAAGTTTGTAAATTTTACAGACGTGAAATTTACATTTTTAAAAATTTAAAAATGTTTGTATAGTTTGTAAATTGATATAAATTTTACAGTCGTGATCGGATAAATAACAAGAAATACCGGTGGCATTTGTGGAAGCACCATGGATGGTCGGCAGTGCATGTGCAAATGTTTGTATAGTGCTGACCTTTATTATATAATTTTAATAATTTAAAAATTATATTAAATGTTAACGTACCCAAACGTGAAGAAAACAGTTCATGTTAAAATATATATTGGTTTTAAATTATTCAACAAACAAATATAATTGAACCTAGGGATGTAAAAACAAGTAATTGGATGGGTTTCAGGTCGGGTACTGTCAGGTCGGTCATTTTTTTTTTGTTTGGACTCGGCTCGTGTCGGGTGCGGGTCCATTTCAAATCGGGTCCATTTCAGGTCGGGTCAAAATGAGTCGGGTCCGAAGCAGATAATTGACAGGTTAATTCGGGTTCGGATACACTTCAGGTCGGGTCCATTTCAGATCGGGTCCATTTCAGGTCGGGTTCATTTCAGGTCGGTTGCATTTCAGGTCATGTGCATTTCAGGTCGGGTAATTCAGGTCGGGGTATTTTTAGGATTGAAATTCGTATTGAGTTTGAGTTTGGTACAACCGTATAAGTAGTCGATAAACTTTAGGTTGGCCTTCGTCAATCGTCATTGATTTGGAGTTAATTATTTAAACGCATATCAAATTAAAATTATAAAACATTGGAGTAATTAAAAAATAATGAAAAGGGGTCAATTTGGACTGAAAAGGGGTCAATTCGAATTAAAAATAAAGTTTTACGGATTATAATGAACAAAAATATCAAATTAAAATTATAAAACATTAGACAAATTTAAAAGAAAACAATGAAAATGGGTCAATTTGGAATAAAAATAAAATTTTGGGGACTGTAATGAATAAAAATATCAAATTAAAAGTATAAAAATTAGAGTAATTAAAAAAACAATAAGTAGAGGTCAATTTAGAATAAAAAAAGTTTTAGGGTCTAGAATGAAAAAAATTTCAAATTAAAATTATAAAACATGATGAATTAAAATATATATAGGGGTCAATATGGAACTAAAATAAAGTTATGGGACTAGAATGAAGAAAATATCAAATTAAAATAATAAAACATTGGACAAATTAAAAAAATGTGGGTCAATTTGGAATACAAATAAAGTTTTAGGGTCTAGAATTATGAAAATATTAAATTAAAATTATAAAACATTGGACGAATTAAAAAAACAATGAATAGGAGTCAATTTAGAATTGAAATAAAGTTAAAGGGACTAGAATTAACAAAGTACAAATTAAAATTATAAAACATCAGACGAATTAAAAAAACAATAAATAAGGGTCAATTGGAATTAAACTAAAGTTTAGGGGACTAGAATGAACAAAATATCAAATTAAAATTATAAAACATCGGACTAATTAAAAAAATAAAAAGTGGTCAATTCGGAATACAAATAAAGTTTAGGGACTAAAATGAACAAAATGTCAAAGTAAAATTATATATTATTGGACTAATTAAAAAAACAATTAGTAGGGGTCAATTTGGAATAGAAATGAAGTTTTAAGGGCTATAATGAACAGAAATATCAAATTAAAATTATAAAACATTGGACGATTTAGGATTTAAGTTTTAGGGAAAATTTATAAATGGTTTAGGGTTCATACATTGATAGATACATAAATACTTTGTATACATTAGGGTTTAGGGTTTAAGGTGTAGGGTTTGGGAAAATTCATCAAGGGTTCATGGTTCATACATAGATAGGTACATACATGCATACTTATATACATTAGGGTTTAATGTTTTGGGTTTATGATTCTAAGGGTTTAGGGTTTCGAGTTAAGGGAAATATTATTAAGGGTTTAGGGTTCATACATTGATAGGTACATACATACTTACATACTTACATACATTTTAGTCTCAATATTAGGCACTAAAATGAACAAAAATATCATCAAATGATTTATATCTAAAATATTGGAGTAAATTACAAAAATTAAAAATTAATAAGGGTAACTTTCTGTGGAAAATAAAATTTTAGGGAATAAAATGAATAAAAATATCACCATATTAAAAATATTAGACTAGGTTAGAAAAAATGAAAATGGGTCAATTTGTAATAATAATAAAGTTTTAGGGACAATAATGAACAAAAAATCTAAATTAAAATTAAAGACATTGGACTAAATCAGTGACTAGAATTAAAGATATTGTACTAAATCGGTGACTAAAATATAAATCAAAATCAAAAGTGTTGGACTAAACTAAAATTGAGACTAAAATAAATCCAACTAAAACTAAAGAATAAAAAAGAGCTAACTGTAAAACTCATCAACTAATAATAATCTAAAATGCAAATAACTCTTAAAAATGGGCGGGATTTTCCCCTTATTTTTTAAACTTAATTGTTTACTCAATTTCAAATGAAATTGAAAGATGAGAAATGGTCAAATGAGAATTGGATGTTGGGTGAAACTTGGAATTGAGAATTAGGATTGATTACCATTCCTTGGGATTTGAGCTAAAAAATATTAATTTGGATTAAAAATTAAATTTTAGGGACTAGAATAAATTGGACTAAATTGTCAAAAATATAAATCATTATGAGGCAATTTTGATTAAAAATTAAATTGTATGGACTATAATAAATGAAAATATTATTCGACTAAATTACCAAAAATAAGAATATATATAAGTCAAATTCAGCTAAAAATATATATATGTATGTATGTATATGTGTATGTGTATATATATGTGTGCATATATATTATAAATATATATATATGTATGTATGTAAGTTTTAGTATATATAATATGTATAATTATATATATATATGTATTGTTATAATTAATTAAATATATGTATGTATGTATATATATATTATGTATGTATGTATAATATATATATATATATATAATATATATATATAATATATATATATATATATATCTACATATACATATACACATATACATATACATATATTATGATATATACATATATATGTATTGTTATAATTAATTAAACATATGCATGTGTATATATATACACTAAAACACACACATGTATACATACATACTAAACACATATATATGTATGTATTTATGTTTTAGTATGTATATGTATATGTAAGTTTTAGTATGTATGTATGTATACATATATATATATGTATATATGTAAGTTTTAGTATATATATACATGTATGTAAGTTTTAGTATATATATTGTTATAATTCTATGTATGCATGTAAGTTTTAGTATGTATATATTGTTATATATATATATATATATATATGTATACCCCTAAACAATACTCATAAACCTCAACCTTTAAATCTTATAATCACTAATAATTAGAGTACAAGCCTAATCCCCTAATCCTTAAACTAATCTCATAACCCCAAATAATTAAGTTGACACATTTACCCCTAAAACCCAAACACGAATATCTAAATCTTACAGACACTATTCACTAATAATTAGAGTGCAAGCCTAATCACATAAATCCTAAACTAATCTCATAGCCCCAAACAATCAACTTGACACATTTACCCCTAAACCTTAAACATAAACCCATGAATCTAACAAAAAATAAATTGAAACATAAAAAGGACAAATTTAAAAATAAATTAAAACTAAATTATTAATTAGAGCCCAAATCACAAATGAATAAAATTATTAAACCTAATTACTTACCAAATCTTTATACGATGACCAAATCAAATTTAAAGCAAATCAAAAAGCTTAATAATTAATCAATTTATGAAGCATGACCTAATTGAATGAAATTTAAAGAAACTAAACCAAATGTTAAGACTCAAAAAAAAAAAAAACTAAAACCTAAAAAACCTAAACCCTAACCATCTAATTAAGGAAGGACCTAAAGGATAATTAATCTCTAAATAAAAAAATCCCGCTTCCACACCCAATTTTGTTTGATCTGGTGGCAAAATCCCCATAATTCCCTATCAATCAAAAAAAACTTTCCCCCCATTAACTCCAAAACAAAACTTCCCCTAAACTAAAAAAATATTTTTTATTATTTTAATAGTTATAATTAAAATATTTTTTAAATTTAATAATCACAATTAATAATTTAATTTAAATTTTAAATAATTTGTTTATCCATCGCAACTTATTAATTTAATAAAACTTTTAAATTTTAAATATTTTTAATAAAATAAATTTAAGTATGTTAATTCTTATTAAACTTCACAAATAATTTATATTGAACGAGTTAGTACTAAATTAATTTAATAAATTAATACTTTACATTTATCAACACTTTAAATTTATCAAATCATAGACTTCCTCAACTATATGTCAGGTAAATATTAAGTCAGATCAATATCAGTTCATGTTAAAAATAGGTCGGGTTCAAAGCAGGTCGGGTCAATTAACAGGTCGGGTTCAAAACAGGTCGGGTCCAAAACATGTCGGGTAATATCGGATCTCAGGTCAATTCAGTCGGGTAAAATCGATTATCTGCCAGGTTGGCTTCGGGTTCGGGTTCGTTTCAGTCGGGCGCAGGTCGGGTTTCAGGTCCACAGTAACATGTCTAATTCGGGTTCAGGTCGTTTTCAGTCGGACGCATGTCGAGTTCGGTCACTACAGTATCAGGTCGAATTCAGATTCGGGTCAACAACAGTCAGTTACAAATCGAGTTCGGGTCATTAAATTTTTAGATCAAATCAAATTCTGACTCGAGCAAGTTTCAATCGAGTTTTCAGGTCGGATCAACTTTTTACCTCCCTAATTGGACCGACTTAATTGACTATAATTTACACAAACCGATCCGACGAAATTTAGTACTCTAAACTGACATAATTGAACTGACTAGCTTAATTTAATTCAAATTTATTGATTTAAAAACGTGTAAAACAGCATTATTATATAATTTTTTAAAATAAGTATTTACGTAAATGACCCTATTCAATGTTATTTACGTGTAAAATAGTTTTTTACAAAATTCGAATTCTGTGTTAGTAAGTTGGTAAAAATAAGAAAAATTTTAATTTCTTGCGTTTTTTAACATGGAACTTGCTTATTGTAGAAAACGAGTTTTGAAACTCACTTTTTTTGAAAGCGAGTTCACCTTACATGGACGATTTGAGGGTCATTTTTCTAAATAACATTGGTTGGAGATTATTTACGTAAATCACTATTTATACAAGATTTTTTATATAATAATACCGAGTAAAACTCTTAAGTTTTATGTTGTGTAAGTGAATCCTAGCTCATATAATTCTTTTATTATATATTATAAAAATATTCAAAAATTTTGACAGACTTAGCTGCCATAACTTATTATATACTCATAACTATAAAACTAATCAAACCGTCCAAGGCGAACTGAATTAACTAAACGTGTCGATTTAGGGCCTGTTTTTGGTTGCGTTTCGCAACCAAAAATCACTTTTTTAAGTGCTTTTAGTTAAAACAGGCTGTTTTTGGTTGCTTTTAAAACTAGCTTTTCCACCCAAACCAAGAAGCTGGATTTTATAGCTTCTTGGGTGGAAAAGCTAGTTTGAAAATAAAATTATTTTTTACCCTTATTATTTAATTATAATTTATTGTTAAAATAATGTTTATGCATACATAATTGTAAAATAATATATATTTTATAATATTTATATTGAAAATAAAATTGTTTTATTTGTACTTTATTTTATACTTATTATTAATGTGTAAGTGGTATGCCCGTATATAATCTAGAATGTAGTTTATATTTTCAAATTAAATTTTATAAAAAAATAATTTTTTTGTTATAATTGAAATTGATTTATTTCCTAAATCATAACATTAATTAATTTGAACAATCGCCCATATTTATTTTTACTTTTCAATATCATGTCTAAAATAGACATTTTATCTCCTCAAAATCACTTTTTGACATCAATGACAAACACTAACCAGCTTTTCAAAACTACTTTTCAACAGTTAGTTTGAAAATCACCTTTTTCACCGCACTTTTTAAAAGCAACCACAAACTAAGCCTTACTCGATTTTCTTGATTTAAACTGGCTAATGCTCTCCCCCACACTTAATTTCTTAAGAAATAGTTTTTATTTGTTTTATTTGAAGATCATGGCAAAGAATAACTTTCTAATAATATTTATTATCATTATAAAAATATTTTTCAATCATTGTACAACTGAGTTAATATCTAATTAATTTGTGATATCAATTTAATCCACGATTTAAATATCAATAGAAGTATTAAATGCTTAATTTTTTTTAACAAATATTGAGATATTAAAATAACAATAGCAAGAGTGAGAATATAATATGAATAAAGATAAACAAGAATATAATTGTTGTAAATAATGCAATTAAAAAAAAGAATAAAATGCAAAACATGTGATGATTCTCATTGTCGATGGTTTTTTATATATTAAGCTAGTTGGTGATTCCCTTGGTCGGGACGATGATCTGAAAGTTGTTGATTATTATTTGAAATATGAAAAAAAATTAGGCCATTGCATTTTATAATTCGAAATTAACATAACAAATTTGTCAGCTATTATCATCATTTTTTTTGAAAAAAAGGAAGTATTTTATTGATATGGAAGCTAACGCCCTCGGCCTCGTTAAAAAACTTTCCTAAAGCCTATGAAGGAAAAAGAGTGCTCGAAGGCGTAGCTTTGAAATACACAGTGTGCCAGATAGTTGCACTACAATCTGGATTGTTAACACCATTTTCACATATTTTGAGCATGGACCCTTGACAGGTTCCTGTTGGATACTAAGCTTTACAAATCACTTGGCACATATCTCACATAGCTAACAGAATGGTTTTGGGATAACCTGATCACCTAGGAGCATAACCCCTTCTGTTCTGCTGACTTCCGATCTCATTTGGTAGTACCCACACGTCGTTCATACCGTGGTTTAGGCCATTTCTTGCTAGCTCGTGAGCCACTGTGTTGTTTTCCCTGTACGCAAATTGTAGCTCCCATTTGTTTAACGTACACATCCTGTTGCACTCCAAGGCCAGATTCAAGAAACTTGCAGGGGACGATGGAGGGTACAATCCCCATTTAATTGCGAGTTGACAGTCAGATTCTATGATTAGTTTCGCCTTACCGCACCATCGCGAATCAAGGAATAGTTTACCTGCTTGGATGATGCTCAACAGTTCCGCTTTGGTCGGATCCACTGCCCCAATGTTTAAAGAAAATTTCAATAGAGTCTTTCCACGATGGTCCCTCAACACACCTCCAATGCCGGCTGGACCTACAATGCCCCTCACGGCTGCGTCCGTGTTGAATTTTAGTGTTCCACTTCTAGGAGCAACCCAGCTGCTGTTGGTTAATCTTGGTTTTACATGGGATATTGAACATGCCAGCATGGGGTTCCTAGTGAAATCCGAAACTGACAAAATCCTAGCTGGCCATTTGCATTTTATCCAATGACCAATCCTGAGCAATGCAATGTCGTAGATCAGCTCGGGAGTGAACTGCTTTTTGTTGAAAACCGTCTTGTTTCTACATAGCCATATTGACCATAATATCCCGAAGAAGCCGATGTGCCATATCTCTTTTTTATGCTGATTAGTGTGAAGCTCCAACCATGCCATGATCAAGCCCTTCACTGTCATAGGGATGACAAAACAAGTGTTCCAAGCCTGGCACCATGCTTGCCACACCTTCCATGAAAACAAGCATCCGCAGAAGAGGTGGTTGGTGTCTTCTTGTTCTTTGTCACATAGGTTGCATTTTTTACCAGCCACGTTTCCAATCCCCCTCTTTTCAAGTTCCTTAAACGTCGGGATCATATCATGCAACGCCCGCCAAGAGAATGCTTCGACTTTGGGAGGGGCAATATTGGCCCATACATGTTTCCAAATATTGTCGATGTATCCTTCATAGTTTGAAGATAAAACACAATAATCTTTAGCATTATAGCACCCTTTCGCTAAGCCCACCCACGCTAAAGAATCACATGTGGAGTTGTTGGTTAAACCCCTGTTGATTGTTTCCAGGAAGTTTTCCCAGATGCTAACTTCCCAGTCAAAAAGGTTTCCGCGCATCTCAATTTCCCATTGCCAACTTCCATCTTCCTTCTTTCCAAATTCTTGAATTAACCTGGATTTCTTTACCGCCACCGCAAATATTCTAGGGAAAGTAGTTTTTAGTGGCTGCGTACCTGTCCAGACATAATCCCAGAATTTGATACGGCTGCCATCCCCACAGATAAATTTAATGTTGTTTAATAAAATTTCATCACCATGCTTGAGCGGTTTAATAATCGCCTTCCATAGCCATGATTGTTTTTTTGACGCTGTTGAATCCGGAAGGAAAGCTCTAGCATCATAGCCATATTTAGCCACTGTTGTTTTCCTCCATAGACTATCAGTATCACAACCAAATCTCCATATCCATTTGTTGAGGAGGGCAGTGTTTCTCGTGCCCACATCGACGAGTCCCAAGCCACCCATCTCCTTCGGCTTGTAAACATGATTATAGCTTATCCAGTGAATACCATGCTGGCCTTTCACTCCCCATAGGAACCTTGCGATCATAGCGTCAAGTTTTTTCGCAATCGCCTTAGGTATTTGGAAGAGTGACATGTAATAAATCAGGATACTAGCTAGTACGGATTTAATGAGCGTGATTCGGCCACCGAGGGAGAGAAAGTTTCCTTTCCAACCCGCTAGCTTCTTCGCCATTTTTTCAAGAATAGGTTGCCACATCTCCTTGGAATTTCTGCTGTAGCCCAACGGAAGTCCTAGGTACAGAGTAGGCAGATTCTCCAAACTAAAATTGCATGCTCTTGCCCAGTTTTTCGCCATTGTTTCTTCCATATTGATAGCATACATTTTGGTCTTGTTCGCATTGAGTTGCAGTCCCGACGCCATTTCAAAGATACGTAGAATTCTTTTTGTATTATGTAACCATTCTTCCTTTGCATCGAGGAATAGGATCAGGTCATCCGCGAATTGGATATGGGATAACTCTGTATAGCTTTGGCCGATATTCACTCCTTTGATCAGACACATGCTTTCGGCTTTCTTGAGATAACCACTGAGGGCTTCGCCGACAAGATTAAAAAGCATTGGTGATAGTGGGCATCCCTGTCGGAGACCGCGGCTGACATTAAATTTTTCCGACGGCTCCCCGTTCACTAAGATCGCTATTGTCGGGGTGGTAATACACCAATTGATCCAACTCCTCCATATATTGCCAAAACCCATGCTTTTCATGACAGTGTCTAAAAAACTCCAGTCGATTGAGTCGTAGGCTTTGTTGAAGTCTGCTTTGATAACCAGCGCTGATTTTTTCTGCAAGTGAATGTCATGTATCACTTCATTAGCAATAAAGGCGCAATCTAGAATTTGTTTCCCCTTCACGAAAGCGAACTGGTTTTCGCCCACCAAATCTTTAATTACCGATGCCAACCGGTTAGCCAGGAGCTTTGCTACAATTTTATACACACTGCCCACTAGGGATATTGGCCGAAACTCTTCTATTTTCATTGGGCATTCGGTCTTTGGGATAAGAGCGATGAACGTCTCGTTAATGGATTCCTCTATTGGTTTCCCCTCGAAAAAACTGTCCAAGAACGCCATAATGTTGCTCTTTAGATTGGGCCAAAAACATTTAAAGAAGTTCCAATTGAAGCCATCGGGTCCCGGTGCCCTGTTGCCGTCTGCTTCTCTGATAATTCCCCAAACCTCCTGTTCTGAAAATGGATGTTCGAGTGTTTTAGCTGCTTCATTGCTTAATCTAGGTAAGTCAATACCCAGCTCCTTGATAGGGATGGTGTTGGACGTGTTGTACTACTTTTTGAAGTGGTCTACGAATGCCTTTGAGATTTCTCCCTGGTTGACAATGGTATTGTTCCCTTTCTGAAGCATTGCAATATTATTTCTTTTGCTTCTCATAGTTGCACTGAGGTGGAAAAAGGCTGTGTTCCTGTCTCCTTCCCTAAACCAACGAACACGAGATTTTTGGAGCCAATCTCGTTCTTCTTTTATATACTTGTTCCACAATGCAGATCTCAATTGCTTAATCTCATCCCAATTAACTTGGTTTGCCGGCTGTGAGATGGCGGAGCTTTCCAATATAGCTAGCTTCTTTTCCAGGTGGTCAATCGAAAACACTTCCTCACGCTGTTTGCTTCGGGCCCATTCTTTTGTTAATTCCTTTACAGATTTCAGTAGCACAACAACATTATTGGGATTAGCATTTTCCAGAACGTGATTAACTCGTTTCTTGTATTCCTCATCAGAGGACCAGTGGTTGAACGATTTAAAAGGCCTGGGTTTGCGCTTCATTTTCTTATCAAATAAATGTACTGGACAGTGGTCGGATATACCTCTTGGGAGAATTTCTTGTTCGAGCGAAGGGAAACTCCGGATGATATCCGGGGAGACGAAGAACCGATCCAGTTTGCTTGCAGTATTTTGGTTGCCTTTAAACCAAGTGAAAATACCCCCTTGGTAGGAATCTCGATAAGCCCGTTACCATGTTGAAATTCTGACAGCATCCGCCATTGAGCCTCTCCTCCATAATCCCCTGTTCTCTCGTTCTTATTCTTCACACAATTAAAATCACCACCTATAATTGCGGGAATATCCTTGGATGCTATACACTGAGAGATTTCATCAAAGATAATTTTTCTATCCCTGGGGTTGTTCGGGGCATACACGTTAATCAATCTAAGTTCCTGGCCGCTAGGATGGATCGTCCCTGTCACTGCGATCCAATTCCTATGAACCTCAGCTGCCTATTTCATGAAAATCTTGGGGTCCCAAGTGGTGCAGATGCCGCCCGATGCCCCGACTGATGTTGCCGATATAGCTTCTAGCAGGTTCGTCTTTTTAATTCTTCGAATGGCCCATAGATTAATGTCAGCCAGCTTGGTTTCTTGGATGAACAGTACATTGATCTTCTTTGCTACAATCAACTTGCATGTGGCTCTAACTTTCTCCCTCCGCCCCATGCCTCTTACATTCCAGGTCGCGATTGATATATTCATAAGCCACTTTAAAACCCGTTATTACTATCGATTGCCTATTGAGGCCGCCGGCTAACTTCATCCGCTTCGATTGCTACCAATCTCTCTATTAGGACCTCCTTTGGGGCATCGAATTTGATTCCCAGCTTATCCCCAACGGCGAGAGTGGCTTCTGTTTCTGATGCATAGCCTCTTTGTAGGATGCTCTGCTGCTCAATGTTCATAGGGTTGCCAAAAATTTTCAGAGATTTGGGACTTTTTTTCGTTTTGTTCAAAGGATTATTTTTTCTTCCCATGGTCCAACCCGGGGATAGTAGCCCGTGCAGCATCGGGCACGTGGCCTTAGAGATGACCTCCACTTCATTCACTGGGACCTCTTGGAGTCTTGACATGTTCGAAATCGACAGGCTATATTCATTTGTGTGATTCCTCAATTCCAGATTATTGCTTGTGTTGGTCCCAGCTGGGCCAATAGGGAGAGACTCGTTCAAAATGGGCACCTCAAATAAATTTGGGTTGGACCCGGTTGCACTAGAAGCTCATGTAGTAACTGGGCCCGCACTGGACCTCAATTCCCCTATCTGGCCTCCACTTCCCTCCTCAACAATAAAGGTTGGATTTGGCTGTATCTCCCCGCCGTCTTCATTTAATACCCTCGTCCCATCGTTTCTCTCCAACGAGGTAGGGATTACCTCGAGATTCTGACTTTCATAATTGTCCTCGTTTCTGACTAGCACTTGACCCAAAGCGTCCAACATTCCTTCCATCTGATCGTCGTACGGTGACCGGCCGTCCAGGAAACACCTGTCTTCTTCATACTCGACCGTCCCGACTTTCACCTCATGTATGGTACCATTTATCAGAATGGTTATCCTATCAGGGATTACTGATGCATGTGGAACTTCCATAAGGATTCTCGCTTCGTCGAACCTATTTCTCAGTTTGGTGTCTCTACCAATTTCACAAACCTTTCCCCATTTGCTACCAACTGTCAAGAAAAAATCCTCTGACCATACTTTGAGGGGGACGTCATAGAGAACTGCCCATATTTTGATCCTGTGTTTCCCGTCGTAGCCCATGAGTCTTTCTAGTTCGTCGAACCACAGATGGAGCATTTCAGCTCTTTTGAGCCAGACCCTTGTTGCCTCATCCTCTGATTGGAATTGCAGTACTGCAAGCAAGCCTTGCCAAGGGCTTATTTTGACTCTGATTCCTTCCGAGGTTAGAGCATCTTGTACCAGTTCCAGGTTGTACATACCTTTGACTTTGCCCACGAGACACTTTTTCCTCCATGCCGACATCTTTGTGTTTAGTCTGATAGGATAATCACCAGCAGGATATTGTTTGTTGCTGTCTGAAAACTCACCATCTTCGAGTAGGACATGGAAAACTTTTTTCTCATCGCATTTCGGATCCTCTTTGTTTGATGGATCACTAGTTTTCTGTGCTGTATCACATTTCTTCACCCCCAGTAATGCTTCTTTGAAGGATCTCTGGTCTTTGAAAGCCATAGCTGGTCTAATTTTAATTCCACCTGTTTTATTAACTTTATGGCCTTTTTGTTTATCCTCTTTTGCTGCAAAGACTTTGATTTGGTGGCCGTCCATCCATCTCCCATTACCGTGCAGTATTGCTTCTTTTGCCCCTCGCGTCGCTTCAAACCTTACGAAGGCGAAAGTCGTGGATTTGTTCCTCCTTTTCTGGTTGTATAGTGCTACATAGACATCAAGCACTTTTTCGTACGTCTGGAAAGCTTCCCTCAGCGTGGAGAAATGGATTCTCTTGCTCACGTTCTCAACGAAAACCGTGGCTTCTGGTCTTGGTCTTTTCGCATGTTGCCACTTTTCCTGCGACCTTCTGTGATGAAAAGTGTGGTTCCGGTTGTCCGCCGCCGACCTTCCCCTCTTGGTGCCGTGGCCTCCCGCGTAGTAGTTTCGCTCCCTTCTCCATTCTCTCGCACACTCTCTCTCTCTTCTCCCTCCTGTCGCTCTCTCTCGCTCTACTCTCCTCTCCATCTGATGTGCTATTATCATCATTAACAATAACATTTTTTAATCATATCCTATTGAAATTTGTTGTTAAACATTAATTTTTATAACCACGACTATTCAATTTATTGGTTGATTAATTCAAATTGAGTATTGTAAAATTTTGTTATAAAGTAATTTTTCAACCTGAATTTTTTTATTCATAATACAAGATTTAAGTTCTTAACCTTGCTTAATAGATCTTATGTCTTACCTCAATAGATCAACTAGTTATTGATATTGTTAAGCATTAATAATATAATGAAAAAATTGATTTTCGGTATGGAACTGAACATGTTTATAAGTTATAAAGATATTGAACATTCTTTAATTAGTTAATGTAAATATTACAATTTTATAATTATCACAATTATTTAATTTTTTGAATTTCTTGGAATTAAGAGTTCATTTGAGAAATTTTTTTCAGTTGGATGGTTTAATTGATTTCTTCAGAAAAATTTGATACCCTTTTAAACCTTTTTTTATACTAATGCTGAAATATAAAGATACACCCCGATTACACCGCCAAGATAAGCAAAAAAACAAAACCAGATAAAAAATAAAAGAAAAGCCCAAACGGCAAATCCAAGAAGAAAATTTCCAAAAATAAAACCTAACAAACTAAGACGACGGCTTTTCAAAACCAGGGAGAAGGAGCGCCTGTGTTCAGCTAACACCATCTGAGCCCGGACTCTGGTAATCAGAGTAGAATCGGACAATGTGCGTGCATATGTGTGATGGAAAAACGAACGGAGATGAATGGGAAGGTTCTCCGAAGCCATGCAAAAGCGAAGTTAGCCTGAAAGCTCCAAACGAAGCTGATCCTCTCGAACCACCGCCTCGACTGCCGTAGGAGCATCTTCAATCCAAATACGAGGGCTGGTAAGGTTACGCCCTGTCCTAGCCAACATGTGCGCCGCTTTATTGAGGTCTCTTGGAATATGCATAAACGATAAGCTCAAGAAACCCTCTCCCAATCGCTTAATTTCCTGAATAATTTGGCTCGAAGTGGATCTGTCGAAGGAAGAAGCTAACAATTTGTTAATGGTTTGCAGGGAATCCCCTTCCACAACCGCTCGACGGAACCCTAGTTCGTGGACCAGTCTCACAGCATGCCGGCATGCCAGGGCTTCTTCCACCACCGGGCTCAGTGATTTCAGATTTGGGTAAGCTCTCGCACCCATTATAAGCCCATTTTCATCTCGAATAATAACTCCAATGCATGTAACCCCCGTATTAGTTTGAAAACTAGCATCAAAATTGGCACAATTCGTAGTAGGTGGTACCCACTTACTCTTTTTTAGTTTAGGCTTTGGTTTATTGATGATAATCATAGCTTCAACCTCTCGAATATACTGAATAAAAAAATTGGCAACATTCTCTGGTCTCTAATTAGCGTTCTCATGTAACCGTTTGTTGCGATAACTCCAAATAGCCCAAATAGCTACTAAGAACTGTTTAACTTTCTCTGCGGATAAAGTATCAAAAAGATGAGCCAGCCACTGTAACCACTGTTGTTCCCCTGTCAGATGAGTTAGGTTGATTTGCAAAATATGTAGAACCTGAGATAGGAAACCTTTAGTTACTAATATGATATAAAAAAAAATAGGCACGTTAAAAAAGTCAGTTTCATAGACGGTCATGTATATAAAAATTATTAACATCATCAACCGTTAATTGATAAATCAATAGATATAATGTTCAATATCAATCAAAGAGACCTAAGTTTTCGACCTAATCTGATACTACACCTCAAAAGCAACCTTTAGAACGTTAAATAAACTGTTGGCTTAATTACCAATGCAATAATTAGAGATTTAATATCAAAATTTCTGTTAATATCAGTTTTGAATTTGATTTTTTCTTTGACAAATCTAAAAAAAACAAAGATGAGTAACTTAATCAACCGGCTAAATATATTTATTCAATTTTAAATTTGATTCGTAAATAATCTTTTTCTATTCCGTAAGCGGACAAAGAATTTTTAATAGCACGTTTACATTGGAATATTTTCTTTTTGTATTATCTCCCCCCATTTATCTGGCATCTCTTATCCAAGCGAAAGTGGATATTGAAATATATTCGTGCTATTTCGGCATTTGTATTTAACTCATATATTTTGGTCTTGATAGTATTACTTGATAAAATCTAGTCAATTATTTTTTTGTGTTAAGATATTTTTTAAATAAACTTCTCTAAATATCTTTCTTCTCTTTTAAAACTTAGTTGAGAGTTTCGATGTTGTCGTCCTCGTAATGTCAAACTCAAGTAATTTTTTTTTTAATTTTTTAACTCTTTTTTCCTTCTAAAATTAAATTTATTTTTTAAAAATAACTTTAATAACTGTACGTAAGATCTTACTTTTAAATTTCGACATAAATTCTTCTTATTTTTTTTATTTTTTACCGATAGATCAATTTAATTATCAGATATGTGAATTTTAGCCTTTCCACGAGTTAGATTTGTGAGAATCAAGGTTCAAGATTTAGTATTTTCAAATTTTTTATCATGATGCTTTTGTGTTAATGAAGGAGTCCTTTTTGTTTGAGATCTCTATTCTCTACGCATTGACTTGTCTCTTGCGAGAATAATTTTAAATTCAAATTTTATTAAAAAAAATATAGATCACTTGTAATACGAAGGGTGACAGTTGACATAAAGGTTTCGGCATCCACCATTAGTGGACTGCATCAAAAATTTGAAAGATGTGTGCCCATCACCATTGGTGGCTCCAAACACAAATGGGGTGTATGTGGGATGTAATAGTCCATTTCTGAATAGAATTCGTCCGCTAGGTTTTTTTTTCCATTTTATATATTCTACCAATGATGTTATATTAAGTGTATTATCAATAAAATATATATATATTGACAGTGGAAACATTTTGTTTCCACAAGCGCTCTAATTTTAAGAGTTAGAAATTTAGTTTAGGGTTTATAGTTTAGGGTTTATAGTAATATGGTAGAAATTTAGATTTTTACCTATAACCCCTAAATTCTAACCCTAAACTCTAAATTCAAACTAGTCCCTAAATTTTAAGCACATAAACCTAAATCCCTAAATTATGAACCCTAAACTGAATCTCTAACCCCTAAAATTAGGGCGTTTGTGAAAACAAAATGTTTTCCACCGCTAGTGCATAGTATAATTATCTTAAAATATAAATAATCAATAAATTAATAAATTTTTAGGGTAAAGTACCGAAATGGTCATTGAACTTTGTTAAAAAAAAACAAAATAATAATCAAACTGTCAAATGTTACAAAATGATAATTAAACTTTATGTTTTGTAACAAAATGGTAACTCAGCTATTAAAGTCCGTTAAATAGGGTAACATTGCAATTATGAAAATTTGGATAATGACACATTTAGTCGTCTATATTTATATATTCAATCAATTTAGTCATATTTCAAATAAAAAACCATCACTTGAATACTTGTCCTTATGTTTCTGTTGTTGTTTTTCATATGTAGGCATCCCACTGCTGCTAGAGTTGCCTTGTTCAAGTGATTCCGCCTTGGCCTTAATTTGGAACTCGTTGAATTTGAAATCCAGAGATGAGTTTGCAGTGAGTTTGATATTCGAAACTCCGACATCGGCGAATATTGCCATGCCATCTCTGATCTCACCCCTAGAAACAATAACAGGGATGGGTTTTTCAAAGATGCAAAAACTTAAATCACACCGATTGGAGAAACGTAGAAACAAATATTATACTGCTTTTACAAGTTAAACGCAGACAAAACATAGTAATATTCGAAATTAGCATTTCAAAATTTGTAAGTGCTAATGTTATACTGCTTTTGCAACTGTGTGAATAAAACCAAATATGATTTGGAGCATAATCCCACTCCAGCAAACCTACAGTTAAATGCTTAGCCTCAAACAAATGCTAACCGAATCACTAGAAGAAGAATGCAGGGGCTTACAAAAGGATTGGGCAATTTCAATTTCTACACATTGTGAAGGAATGATGAGCTGCCAATTTTAGGTAACGAGGATGATGAAGGGGATAATGGTGACGAAGAGGGATTAAATTTTTTTTTTTGAAAGTTAAAGATTTCATTATTGAGCAAAAGATCCTTAACCCGGAGCCTCATTAAAAAACCTCCCTAACCTAGATTGGAGGAAAAAGAGTGCATCCAGGAGAAGGATAACAACTACACAGTTATGACCAGCCAACATTAACCTCGAGGCTTACACAGCAAAACAGAAATCGTCACGCCTAGTAGTTGGACAATACAAAGACATCAACATAGCAACGCAAAAAAAGCTATACCATCTGTAGTGAGGAAAATGAATACCCCAGCCCCTTGAGCTATGGCCGAGGATACCTTAATCGGGACTCATATTTGCAGATAACAATTACAGCGGGGACCGGCGTTCACAGGGAGGTCGAATACCAGCATAATGGGGTTAGTCTCGAAATACCTGCTTTAGCCAGCCTATCAGCCGTAGTGTTAGCCTCGCGTGGGATCAATGCTATCTCCCAGTTGGCTCCTAACAGCAGTCTTTCAATATCCTTGAGAACTTGTTGGAAGATAGCGGGAGCACGGTGAGGGTTGTTCAGCCAACTCGCTACATTGCTACAATCAGTCTCCATGGTAACCTTCGACTTCGCCGCCCATTTAGATTTTATGAACAAATCTGCTGCTTCTCTTAGAGCAAGAAGTTCTGCTGTAGTTGCGTCGATACACCCTACAAATTTTGAAAATAGTATCAATGAACGCCCTCCGCTGTTTCTGAGCAAACCACCTATGCCCGCCTTGCCGAAACCTCCTTGCACAGCCCCATCAAAATTGAATTTCAAAGTTCCTGCGATAGGTGGGGCCCAGCTGTTCTTTGAGCACACTAACTTCCCAGCACCATTGCAAAGGGCCACCTGAACATTCTGGAAGAAGTCTTCGCTAGAGAAGAAAGACTCGGGCCACTTAAACTTACACCACCTGCCAAGACACTCAGTGAAATATTTAAAAAGATAATTCTCATTCAGCGATTTCCATTTGAAGACTATTTCATTTCTATGCATCCAAACCGACCATATATAGGCAGCAAAAGCAATAAACCATACTTCCTTAAATCGGGTTTTAACTTGCCCACAGTGCCAATATTCAAATAACAATTTAACATCACCCGGGGTGGCACCACTGATACCCCACTGATTGAACCATTTTTGCATTAGCCTCCATGAAATAAGACATCCGCAAAATAAGTGATTGACTGTTTCTGCTGCCTCTGTGCACAATGGGCACGACTCGGAAGATTGTGGTATTATCATTCTCTTCACAAGTTCTACCTTCGTAGGAATACGTTTGTGCAGGACCTTCCACAAAAAAGCCTCGGCTTTAGGGGGGGCCAAATTGGCCCAGACGTTCTTCCAGCGAAAACTGTCACTTCCCCCCTGAGCCGGCGATTCTGACATGTAGTTCTTGGTCGTATAGCACCCGTCCGCGCTCTTAATCCATCGGATACTATCCTTTCTGCAAACATTCAACTCAACATCCTTGATTCTTTCTAAAAACTGATTAAATTGAAGTAATTTTAAAATATCAAGGATTAAATTTTTTAGAAATAGGACTAAATTCTAACAATGTGTAGAAATTGAGGGTACTTTGAAAATTTTATGTTAAGGGGTTAAAGGGGTTTAACGTCTTAATTATTATTTTGTTACAAAACACAAAGTTTAATTATCATTTTATAATATTTAAAAATTTGGTTACCGTTTTATTTTTTAAACAAAATTTAGTTATTATTATAGTACTTTATTATTTTTTTATTAAAACGCGTAATATATAATTATTGGTGAAACATATAAATAAGTATAAAAATAGGACAGATTCGTCCGTGTGTTGCGCTGAATGATGATAAATATTGCACTTGAAGCTTTATTGGGCAGGCTAATGATTATTCAAGAAACATTCAAGCATGTTTGTCCATTGGCACAAACGTAACCTGGAGATAATGATCCACCAATCTACTAATGTAGTGGGACTACTCCTTCTGATGTTACATTTTATCCTTCATAAATGTATTAGAGATTGGAGATCCACTAATTAACTTGATGTTTATATTTTCTCGATATGCGAATGTAATATCTCTCTATTTAATTAAAAAATACTAAAAATTGTATTTACGGACCGAATAGAATCGAGACGGATTTAGGTTATTGTTTGAAAAGTTTTAATTTTCATCGAGTTGAACCATGAACTAATCAATTATTTTATTATTTGGACAATTATTCAGTGTACTATTAATGGAAAAAAGTTTTTCGCAAACAATAAGGGTGTGTTTGATTCACGGAATGTAATATTACCTCCGAGAATAAAATTATTAGAATGTGAGATTACCTGGCATAGTATTGAAAATGTTACATTACCTTGCTTGGTTTGTTTGACATGAATGTAGGTTGATAGTGTTTGGTTGGAGGAATATAAGATTACCTGAAAGTAAATTTTATCAAACTGTCCTCGTGATATATTTTATTTATAACAAGTTAAACTTTTATTGGTAAATTGAAAATATTTGGATGAAAATTCATAAAAAAATTATATTTAAATTATTTTTAATATGATTAATATATTGAATTTATATTTTACAATAATTTTCATAAGTATTATATTTATTTATGTATGAAACGTAATTATTAATATCAGACAAATTTATAGTACAAAGTTGAGTTTAAAAATAAAATCATTGTTGGTATGAATTTTTATATTTTCATACTCAAATTTCTTAGTTGCATTTAACTTAAATAAATGAGACATGTAATAATTTTTTTAAAATTTCACTTGTAAATCAATTTTTTACTACTATAGAAATCTCTCCCACTTCTCTCACGAATATAAGTAGGTAAGGTCATATCTTTATTTTTCAGATAGAATCATATGCATTCTTCACTAAATTTCCAAGTTTTCAATTATAAATTTGTTTACGAACCTATTCGAACTTGTAATGCAATGCAATTTTTTATGGGCGTCCGTGTACTAATGACTTACTCAAGCCAACATATCGATATTTGTCTATATTTACAGTAGTTGTACAAATTTAAGTGCTCCGCCAAAAAACAAGACAACTAAAAAAATCATTAACTTCAAATTGCAAATACCACCCTATTACAAACAAAACAGTAATTTTATATTTTTAAGAACACACAAAGTTGGAAACGAATGGATTCTTCACTAAATATACCAACATTGTAATGCAAATGTAAGTTCTGTACAAGCATCAACATAATAACGGCTCACTCGTGTCTTATTTTTGAAACATAGTTTTTATCATCTATAGTTATACAATAAGCATGGTTATAATGGACATCTTCTTTCATACTGCTAAACGAGCCATAACTGTTTTTTTAGAAGAAAAAATTATAACATTAGAAAATGCATAGTGGACTAAATCCGAAAATGTAACATAAATATAAAAGTTCAAACTAAGTTTATTTCTTTTATCTAAAGTCGACTAAGTTTGTTTATACATATAAATTATTGTACTTCTAACTTAATTATTTTAGCACTTGTAAACAATAATGTTTCTCAAGACTAAATTGCACAAAATTATAATTGTTATTCAGACGTATAATAACTACTAAACTTAAGACCTACAATAGAGTAATATCCATTTAATATGGATTATCTTCCTAACATTCATTTTTAAAAAAAACATAAACACTCTCAAACAACACAAAACAATACTATTTTTTGAAATTCAAACAAAATTTTAAGCATAAAGGTGCCCAACACTATTGAATGTAAAATATAAAGCACAAAAGAACTAAAACCACAAAAAGTAATATCCTAAGGCTACTTATCATATTTGGCAGCATTAGCTACGACTTGTCCTTGAGCCAACTAGTCTTCCTAACGTTCATGGAATCTCATAAAAGTATATCAATAAGGAATTCAATGTATGAGAATATGAACCAACAAGTGTTGGGCGCAGTAGTAAGGCACATTACACTCCCAATGAGAGAATACAAGTTCAAATATTTTAGACGATATTATTGGTAAAGACAGTCACAAACCTCAAACATAGACCGTAAAACGGATATAGATGATACTAGAAAATGTACGAGAACATGAACTATTAAAGAAACATAAAATCGAAAGTTTGAAACCAAACAAGAATTAAACACATTACAATATATCCACTTTAGAAGTGGATATACCAAATTCTACAGAACCTGATGTTTTCAAGCAAACTTCATCAAGATCTACATGAACTGGAAATAAATATCAACTTTAGACTTGAGAAAGCACATTAAATTTTAAATTTATTCAAATCCGACATGAAATGGAGAACATAGACAAAAGCACGAATGACTTAAATCAAATTTTGTCTTGCTAGGACCGGAATGAAAATCAAGTAATCACAGTTCTTAATATCATTGTATAAACCTCGAAGGGGCTCATCGATTAGAAAAATTAAATAAATTATAAAATTTGCATTTATAGTTGGTTGAAGCATTTATAACTAAAGGAATCAGATTGTGAGTTGCAACAACATTCATATATGATAAAATTCTAAACAATTACATTAAAAGTATGATGATCACTTGAAATATATAAAAAAGGGGTAACTTTGGACAAGATTAACATGTAGTAGGATGAGCATAAAAAAAGTTTAGTTTTAACTTTGAATTAAAAATAGTTTCAAGCAGAAATGATGTACATCAAAAGTAAAGTCAATATATCAAGCAACTAAACCAAAATAAATAACAGAAAAATACACTAAAAAGAAGAAAAAAAAGTATTAGCAAATTAAATTTAAGGCAAAACTCACACAAAAACAACACAAAAAGATTGCAAAGTAAATAAGAACCACTATTTATGGGGCTAAAATTACAACCACTTGATGTTAAGGAACTTAAATGTTACTACGTTATAGAAATTATCCTCACATATAAATGCCCAGGACATAAACTTATTAGAAAAAGGGAACTAAAGAGAACTAAAAGTAAAGTTGTAAGTTTGCACAACTAAAACAACTTACTTTAAATAAGATAGCTAATGTAACCCCCTCGTCCCGGTCTGGCCGAATGATCGGTCCGAGTAGGCTACACGGGGAAAACCGAAGCGAAACCCGTTAAGGTTTCCCCTCGGTTAGCAACCTTAGAAAATTTCTTTTATTTATCTTGTCTAAATGCATTATTAAGTCATATATGGAACACGACAGCGGAAACACAAGCAACATATCAACGACCATCCAAAACAACACTTTAAAACAACTCATTTTCTTTTTTTAAGCAAGCCGTATCGATACACCTGCAGAGGGTATCGATACGCCTTGACCAAGGTCAACACCCAATGGTCAACACAAGAAGACTGTATCGATACAGCCCTTGAGCGTATCGATACGCCCTTCTCGGTCAACATCTCGTGGTCAACGAGATAAACCCGTACCGATACGCTTGGAGCCCGTATCGATACGCCAAAGTCTCACCAAAATATCAGATTTCCAGTGAGCTTTGAGCGTATCGATACACCCTCGCGCATCGATACACTAAGCCAAAAATTAAGTCCTTGAGGGCGAACCGTATCGATACGCCCAAGGGCCGTATCGATATGCCCTGCACTGCAAGTCTCCAAATTTCAGCCAAACAACTTAGGACTCGACTCTAGATGTGATTTACGACTCCCCTAGCCACAAACAACATACAAACAACCTTTAACCACCAAGATCTAAGCATACGAGGCAACCAACACTAACAAGAATCATTCATCCAAGAGATTCATGCATTTACCAAAAGATGACATACAACGCACTTTAAGGTTCATGCCATAGAAGCAAAACATTTAAGCATCCAAGACATGCAACATAAACAAGGTTTGCAATTCAAACAAGGCATCCAAGAGCCAAACCAATTTCACATACAACAAGGCATTCAAATCAACAACACCTATCCCATTGCTTGACTATTACAATCTACAATTTAAATATCATACTTGAGCTAACCAAAAGCAACACTTGGAGTCCTTTCCTTGCCCTTGCCACCCATAAGCTACTGATCTGCATTGTCGAACAAAAGGAGCGTAAGTATAAAAGCTTAGTGAGGGGAAGCTCATAAAATAAACCTTCGACAATGCAGGGTCCAAGCACGAGCAAGAATCAAAATAGAATGCATGATCTTACCTCCGATCCTCGAGAGCCAAAATGTATATGATGCATGAACATAAAATCAACTTTATGCCATGATCAACAACTCCTAAGCCCAACAGACGAAGATACACATATCAATGTATTATTAACAACATATCTCAATCTATATTCGAGATCACATTTCATATCATATTGGCACATACATAATCTCATATTGGCACCTAGTTATGACTCGAATACGCAGATAACACGTTGGAACGCATTTCCAACATAACCATTACCTTCGGTGGGATTACACTCATCACCGGTTCTCGCGGAGGGGATTCCACTCATCCTCATGCCCCATCGATGGAATTCCACTCATCACCGACTAATATAAAGATTTCTGGGCGAACACGTACTCCTCCTTGGTGCCTCAACGCCACCAAGGCCACGCGCGACTTTGACTCTCGTGTGCACACTAATCCTAATGATCGATCATTGTACCCAAGCATACTAGTGTCAATATTAAACAAATCCACAACCTTCCACAACATCAATTCAAAATAACTTCCGTGCTTAGTACGTACCCACCATGATCCTCGAATCATGCAACCACCTCATAATATCATTTCACAAGTCAACACTACATGTATATCATCAAGACAATTATCACACCATATTTCACACATATGTATATCCACATCATACCTATCATCAACATGCATATGACAATGCATCAAACCATGCCTCAACATGCATGTATAACAGCATATACATAATAACTATAATCTCAATTAAACATGAGTCACCAACATCAAATAGAATACAACCAAAGTCTCTAACTAAAGCTTAGGATTAGGCTACCACTCTAATCCCAACTCTGGGTGGGTCTACCAATCCCAACCTAGTCCACATGCTTGAACCAATTGTTCAAAACCATTTAAAACATTTTAACCACTCACCTTCACCTCCAAGCGCAACTACCAAGCAACCAAGGTCTTCAAGTTTTCGGATTCGAGCCCGAAGCTTTACCATTGTCTTCTCTTGCTTCTAACCATCTCAACACAAACAAAACAACCTCGAATCAGCTTATACAATAATGTAGCAATCCCGGAACACCATTCAAGCAATAAACACAAGATTCCAAGCCAATAACAACCCCCAAAATACCAAACCCGAGCAGCCCTCAAAACCCAACCAAAACTCATGATTTTAACCTTTTTAGCACACTCAAATGCTTCCAAAACAGCCCCAACTATTACCCTAACATTAACCCTCAAATTCCAACATAGAACACACCCAAAACTCAACTCAAAACCCTCCTAAAACCCCACCAAAACCCGAATTCAGGAATTCTTATAAAACACTCTAAAAATTATATATGTTGGACCATTTGGTTCATAAACATCATATCTAACAATATTAAATTAAAACCTTAAGTTAAAAACAATAAAGATATCATTTTTACTCAAAACTTCCAAAAACTCAAATTCTAAAACTTGAACCAAAATGAAATCTAGTTGTACTTTTAAAGAGAGGAAGATGAGAGCAAGTCGGAAATGTAATTACCTTTCAAAAAGCTCCAAGAATGAAGAAGAAGGGAGATGGGAGAGTGAGATGAAGAGAAGCTCTCTTGTTCACGTTAGATTTAAAAATGGGGAGGAGGAAGAAGATGAGCACATGTCTTCATCTTTTGTTTTATTTAATTCACCCAAAAATTCATATTTACAACTATGCCATTAATGAATGACCAAAACCCACATCTCCTAAAGTTCATGGATTTGGACTTAGAAGATAGGCCCAACGTAGTTTTTAATTATTTGCAAACACGAAGCCCATTAAAATATTTTATTATTTTAATTTTGAAACCGAAACTTGAAACATTATTTTATTATTATTTTCATTCGACCCCCAAACCCGGGTGTTACAACTCTCCCCCACTTAAGGAAATTTTGTCCCCAAAATTTATCGGACAGGAAGAGCCACGGAAACTGCTCCTCCACACTTCCCTTTTCTTCTCACCACAACATTCTAACCAACCGATAGACTTACCACGCAACAATAGATATCTGATGCTAAGATCTCAACGGTTCCTTCAAGGCATGTCAATTTAAAACTCAACTCAATCTCTTCAACAACATAACGCGGGACAAATCTGACTCACACTTCCGGATCATAGATACACAGAACACATCACAAACCCCTTTCTAAATCTGGTGGTAACCGCAACAAATAAACAACAGAACTAGCCGATTCACAATCTCATACAACATTGTTTGTGTACTTGACCCATAACTTTCTCTGACTGATCGTCTGACTTTGACAGGTAACCAAGCACTATGCATACGTCCTCAAAAATCTAGTTGAAATCTCAGATCTCTATTACCCACTTTCATTAAGAATCTTCCACAGATGTAACAAACTAGAAGAAAATTGATGCTCGGTCTTGACACGCTAGCAAATCATACATTTACTCTCATACTGAACCACATCATTCATCAACTCAATCCAGAAGTACTCATCTTCAACCCTCAATGCGTCTTCATACTATTCAGATGCAATACAAATGAACTGCCGTGTGCTTCGGCCAAAACAATACGTCTCAGAACACTATGTCATTCGGCACAACTATTTTGTCTCTAAAATACAAAACTCTATCATCTCTGAAACTATATTCTGAAGGTCTTCCTGCTGCTATGTCTTGCACGTGAGGTGCCCAGAACCTGTCTTGCAACTGTTTCTCTTTAAGTATTTGACTCAAAGTAGGTTTAATCATGAAACTCGGCCACAAAACTACTATCATTGATAAACCGAATTCGGCAAATACATCTCGCAACTCAACTACTAATCTACCAACCATTATAACTCAGAACATTGGTTACTACGTCCACTCTCTTCGGATGGTACTCAATCTTGGGATTACGGTCTTCAAGCAGTTCTAACAACTTATGTTGTTCAAGTTTCAACTCTTCCTAAGTCGTCAAATAGTTCATGTTCTGATGATAAGCGTATACATTGTGCATTCTTTACTACACATGCTTTGTCTCTAAGTCTTCGAAGCAAATACAACTGTAGTTAACTCTATGTCTAGTGTCGGATAATTCTGTTCAAGGTCTTTCAACCATTTCGATGAATAAGCCACAATCTTCTGCCTTGCATAAGCACACAACCTAACCCTACACGTAGCGCATCACTATAGTTCACAAATTCTTTCTCTGACATGGCTGGATCAAGGTCGAAGCTCTCTTCAAAGTTTCTTTCGGTTTCTCAAGGGCTCGTTGTCTCACATCTGACCACACAAACTGAACATTCTTCTGTAGCAACTTGTCAAAGGAGCAGCTATCTTCGAAAGGCTATTTACAATGCTAGACCTAGGAACTACAGATACCTGTCATAGTCTTCAGTTTCTTCCAACTCACACCTTCTTTTGCCTACTTGAGATTTACTCTAATACACTCGGCTAATCTACCTGTCCTAGGAAAACATCCTTCTTAACTCAAAGTTCACATTTGCTCAACTTGGTATACAATTAATTCTCTAATAGGGTCTACAACACTAACTCCAAAGCTTGTCATGGTCTTCTTTGGTACGGGAATATACCCATGTATCATCTATGAGAACTACTACAAACTGATCAAGGAGCTCAGGAAATATTCTGCTCAACATCCCTATAAAAGTAGCTAACACACTAGTCAAACAAAGCGACATAACTCAGAACTCAAAGTAATCACCTCTTGCCCCAAAAGCCGTCTTCGGTACATCAACCTCTCTCACTTTCAACCGGTAGCAATCGGATCTCAAATTAATCTTCGAAAGGACTAAAGTACCCCTCAACTGATCAACAAGCCACTGATGTTCGGAAAAAGGATACTAATTATTCAATGTCAAAGTTTCAACTACCTATAATCTAAACACATTCTCGTATTGTCATCTCACTTCTTCACAAATTTCAATGTCATACTCTAAGATGATGTACTAGGCCTAATGAATCTAAGGTCTAACAAATCTCAAAGTTGATTATTCAACACTCTCAATTCTTTCAGGAATCATAAGATACAGATAATCAAAGCAGGAGCAAAGTCGAAGACGACATCAATAACAAACTCTTCTTCCCTAGCAAGAGACAAATCGGGCAATTCTTTCAAACACTTTCAGGAAAAACACAAACTATTCTAACATTCTGCGGTCTAATCTTCATTCAAAAATCAAATCCATCACATTTGCTAGGCAAGCCTGTCAACTAAACTCAATCAATTAATCTTTGACCTCTAAAGCTGGATCAACATTCGATAAGAGGTTCACATCCTCACCTACCACTACAGTCTCATAGAAATCTGCAGCTTCAAGGCAACTCTCTCTTTGTCTCAAAGTATACCCTAGCTCTGTGTTCTACAAGTTAAACCATGCCAAAAGTTACATCGAAACCATAAAAAGACAATTACTTCACATCTACTGGAAACATGTAACCCTGAACCATCAACAAACATCTTCCGTACATCTTTCTAACCACCACTATCTTACCAAAAGGTCTAGTCACATGCGTCCCTACGTCTAAGATCTCAATATGTATATCTAATTTCTTAGCAAGCTCACACAAAAGGACGAATCCGCAGAAATTGCAACTTCACATGTACACATCTGATAGTCTTCGGTTCTCTTGTCTTCAGGCTGGTCCTTCAACATAACCCAACTCTCCAAACCGTTCTTAGAGCATCTCGAAACCTCAAAATTCAGTTATGATCACGCACAAACAATCATGCTTGAACTTGTTCTCTAACATCGGTCCTGACGACTCAAAACATCCCACTACCAAACAATCTAGAGTCAGAACTCAAGACATCCTTCTCAGCTCTACTATATCGGAAGCGACTTCATCTCTCCTTCTTGCTGGAAGACAACTCAGACGCACACTGGCCCATTTGCACAAATCGATTCCCACTCACGGATGCTGATCGGTTGTCTTGTATTAAAACCATAGGCCGAACCCCAACGATCACCAACTAACATTTCTGAATTTCAGACTACTCACACAAGACTCTTACCTTGATCTCGTCTAAAGAACTAAGGTACTCATACCTACCTCTAACACTTCACCGGGCACCAACAAACTTTGCATGCTTGCTAACAACATACGAAAGTACAGATTCAGAATCAATTAGAAGGGAACAAACTCAAAACTGTACCAAGGGCTTATCTACTATAACATCGATATCGCTCTAACTCCCACTCATAGGTCTTCACTTCTTTTCACCAACTAATACCAGAATCGGCCTCATCATCCCTTATCAACTGGAGCCAACCCACGTACACACGGACTCAAACAAACAAATTGTACCTCAACTCCGGTACAACCATACCTCCCTGACTAAAGTGATGAACTCCCTCAACATCATCCACATTTCCAGAAACCAAAACTTCTACTTACCGACTCACGGCCCACACCTTGGCCTCAAACTTACTAGAAGTAATAAATCAACAACAACAACAACAACAAATTAACATACAAACTTGGTTAGCAAAGGAAAGAGTCCAAGTGGCTCAAGTATGATTCCCTCACTTAAAATATATTTTTCCGATGTAATAGAAGTAATGGGACTCTACTCAACATGCTTCAAGCAGCATACATTCACAATCAAACAATCACACATCACATCATACTCGAATAACAAGCAACATGCTTACATGGCGAGCAACCACCGTGCAATTACAATACAAAAATTAAACTTACCTCACTTACTTGCCCAAGGTCTCGGAAACCTTAGGCTCTGATACCAACAAATGTAACCCCCTCGTCCTGGTCTAGCCGGATGACCGGTTCGAATAGGCTACACGAGGAAAACCGAAGCGAAACCCGTTAAGGTTCCCCCTCGGTTAGCAACCCTAGAAAATTTCTTTTATTTATCTTGTCTAAATGCATTATTAAGTCCTATATGGAACACGATAGCGGAAACACAAGCAACATATCAACGACCATAAAAAACAGCACATTAAAACAACCCATTTTCTTTTTCTAAGCAGGCCGTATCAATACACCTGCAGAGGGTATCGATACGCCTTGACCAAGGTCAACACCCTATGGTCAACACAAGAAGGTCGTATCGATACAGCTCTCGAGAGTATCGATACGCCCTTCTCGGTCAACATCTCGTGGTCAACGAGATAAACCCGTACCGATACGCTTGGAGCCCGTATCGATACGCCAAAGTCTCACCAAAATATCAGATTTCCAGTGAGATTTGAGCGTATCGATACACCCCCGCGTATCGATACACTAAGCCAAAAATTGAGTCCTAGAGGGCGAACCGTATCGATACGCCCTGCACTGCAAGTCTCCAAATTTCAGCCAAACAACTTATGACTCGACTCTAGATGCGATTTACGACTCCCCTACCCACAAACAACATACAAACAACCTTTAACCACCAAGATCTAAGCATACGAGGCAACCAACACTAACAAGCATCATTCATCCAAGAGATTCATGCATTTACCAAAAGATGACATACAACGTACTTTAAGGTTCATGCCATAGAAGCAAAACATTTAAGCATCCAGACATGCAACATAAACAAGGTTTACAATTCAAACAAGGCATCCAAAAGCCAAACCAATTCCACATAAAACAAGGCATTCAAATCAACAACACATATCTCATTGCTTGACTATTACAATCTACAATTTAAAGATCATACTTGAGCTAACCAAAAGCAACACTTGGAGTCCTTTCCTTGCCCTTGCCACCCACAAGCTACTGATCTGCATTGTCGAACAAAAGGAGCGTAAGCATAAAAGCTTAGTGAGGGTAAGCTCATAAAACAAACCTTCGACAATACAGGGTCCAAGCACGAGCAAGAATCAAAATAGAATGCATGATCTTACCTCCGATCCTCGAGAGCCAAAATGTATATGATGCATGAACATAAAATCAACTCTATGCCATGATCAACAACTCCTAAGCCCAACACACGAAGATACACATACCAATGTATTATTAACAACATACCTTAATCTATATTGGAGATCACATTTCATATCATATTGACACATATATAATCTCATATTGGCACCTAGTTATGACTCGAATACGCGGATAACACGTTGGAACGCATTTCCAACATAACCATTACCTTCGGTGGGATTACACTCATCACCGGTTCTCGCGGAGGGGATTCCACTCATCCTCACGCCCCGTCGATGGAATTCCACTCATCACCGACTAATATAAAGATTTCTGGGCGAACCCGTACTCCTCCTTGGTGCCTCAACGCCACCAAGGCCACGCGCGACTTTGACTCTCGTATGCACACTAATCCTAATGATCGATCATTGTACCTAAGCATACTAGTGTCAATATTAAACAAATCCACAACCTTCCACAACATCAATTCAAAATAACTTATGTGCTTAGCACGTACTCACCATGATCTTCGAATCATGCAACCACCTCATAATATCATTTCACAAGTCAACACTACATGTATATCATCAAGACAATTATCACACCATATTTCACACATATGTATATCCACATCATACCTATCATCAACATGCATATGACAATGCATCAAACCATGCCTCAACATGCATGTATAACAACATATACATAATCACTATAATCTCAATTAAACATGAGTCACCAACATCAAATAGAGTACAACCAAAGTCTCTAACTAAAGCTTAGGATTAGGCTACCACTCTAATCCCAACTCTGGGTGGGTCTACCAAGCCCAACCTAGTCCACATGCTTGAACCAATTGCTCAAAACCATTTAAAACATTTTAACCACTCACCTTCACCTCCAAGCCCAACTACCAAGCAACCAAGGTCTTCAAGTTTCCGGATTCGAGCCCGAAGCTTTACCATTGTCTTCTCTTGCTTCTAACCATCTCAACACAAACAAAACAACCTCGAATCAGCTCATACAACAATGTAGCAATCTCGGAACACCATTCACGCAATAAACACAAGATTCCAAGCCAAGAACAACCCCCAAAATACCAAACCCGAGTAGCCCTCAAACCCCAACCAAAACTCATGATTTTAACCTTTTTAACACACTCAAATGCTTCCAAAACAGCCCCCAACTATTACCCTAACATTAACCCTCAAATTCCAACATAGAACACACCCAAAACTCAACTCAAAACCCTCCTAAAACCCCACCAAAACCCATATTCGGGAATTCTTATAAAACACTCTAAAAATTATATATGTTGGACCATTTGGTTCATAAACATCATATCTAACAATATTAAATCAAAACCTTAATTTAAAAACAATAAATATATCATTTTTACTCAAATCTTCCAAAAACTCAAATTTTAAAACTTGAACCAAAATGAAATCTTGTTGTACTTTTAACGAGAGGAAGATGAGAGCAAGTCAGAAATGTAATTACCTTTCAAAAAACTCCAAGAATGAAGAAGAAGGGAGATGGGAGAGTGAGATGAAGAAAAGCTCTCTTCTTCACGTTAGATTTGAAAATGGGGAGGAGGAAGAAGATGAGCACATGTCTTCATCTTTTGTTTTATTTTTAATTCACCCAAAAATTCATATTTACAACTATGCCATTAATGAATGGCCAAAACCCACATCTCCTAAAGTCCATGGATTTGGACTTAGAAGATAGGCTCAACATAGTTTTTAATTATTTGCAAACACGAAGCCCATTAAAATATTTTATTATTTTAATTTTGAAACCGAAACCCGAAACATTATTTTATTATTATTTTTATCCGACCCCCAAACCCGGGTGTTACAGCTAACATACGTTTTCCTGTAAATTCTTAACCGGCAAGTTGTAAACTCAACTATTTATGTTAAAGAATTATATTTATAGTTCTAAAATATCACTTACAGCTCTTAATTTTTGAGATATGAGTATATACTTTTACAAATATAATTTTTTTAGGCTTTTAACTACATGAATGTGAGAAAAACACATGATTCTGCAACTATTTTGCATAAAAAAATTAACATGTCTCAGCTTGTGAGCATAATATTTAAAAATACAACCAAAATAACATGTACAAAATAGTAGTTGTCTTCTTTCATGGTTAAATTTATTTTAACATGAGTGATAAAAAGTATGAGACATACCTAATAAGCACTTTGCACTAAATTTAGAGTCTCATCTTCAACAAAATTAAAATTAATCCATGTTGCAGAAAGTAAGAATTGCATAGAACAATAAGAAATGAGACCTTAAACTAAAAATTTTAAAAACAAAAGAGAAACTCAAACTGTTATCTTAGAAGTTTCACAAAACAAACAAAGACATTTTATACAGTCGATCGAAATTTTACATTTTTTCGAGCAAAACACAATTAAAATAGTTTAATAACTTACCTAGAAAAAAAACTTAATTTTTTCTTCTTTTAGGAATCTCAGATTATTATAGAAACAAAGGAGATTTTATGACAGATTTGATAAAAAAAAATGAAAGGATAACAAGGAAATTTTTTGTTCTAAATCACGAGAATCATCAAATACCTAACAAAAGTATGAGATTGGCATTCTCGGAATAAAGTCAAAAGGACGCTATTGTTGGTAAAAGCCTATTATTTTTTTGGGGAATTTATTCGATCCAAACATAAGAATTGAATTTCGGAAGAAAAAAAATCTTCTTGGTAATACTCTTTTTCATGATGCAAACACCCCCTAATAAAATAATAATAATTGTTCTTATTGTCAGTGATGAGTATTTGATCGAGTTGAGTTGTCTCATAAAATGTGATGAGCCCTGTTTTATAACTCAAATTTTATTTGAATTTTTTAGCCGAATTATTCGAGTTTTTGTTCAAATTTAATTGTACATATTTATAATATTATGGTACTAATTGGTTCTAATTTAAACGACTTTCTATAATCATATACAACGTATATATATATATATATTCTATACACAGGCGGTGGAAACTTTCAGTTTCTACAAGCGCCTTAGTTTTAGGGTATAGGGGTTAGTTTAGGGTATATGGTTTAGGGGTTTAGGTGTAAGGGGTTAGAATTTAGGGATAGTTGTTTCAATTAAAGTTTTACGGTTATAATTTAATGTTTATAGGTTAAAACCTAAATCCTCACTATATTACCCTAAAAACTAAACCCTAACCTATAAACCATAAACTATAACCCTAAACCTTAAATTAAAATAACTATCCCTAAATTCTAACCCACTACACCTAAACCCCTAAATCTTATACCCTAAACTAACTCACTACACCCTAAAACTAAGGCGCTTGTGGAAACTTTCAATTTCCACCGCCAGTGTATAAGATATTAATCCTATATATATATATATATATATATATATATATATCTTCATATGTAATATACATATATTAGACAAAGTTGAAAATTTTGACTCAAACTTAAAAACTGATATACTAATTACTAAACAAATTGAGTCGAGTTTATAAAATTACAATTCGAGTAGAGTTTTAATTACCCATACTTATCTTAAATGTAAGAATATCAGTAGGAATATCTTCTTCACAAAGATTGCAGTCCCTAAAATTCAACAATATTCTTGATGAACTCAAACCTAACAATGGATAACCAAAAATCAACTTTTGAATTTCAGACAAAAAAAAGATTTTAATTTGGGTGAGGATTTTACACCGCGTTTCGATACGGGCTTCACAGTTTTGATACGGATATTTCCCTGACGGTCAAATCTCCAACTGTTATTTCCCAACGGTAATTAATTTGCAGCCTAACTGTCAATCGTACCGAAACGGGTTGTAACCGTTTCAATATGGCTAGAAGGGTTTCGATACGGCCTGCAGCATCATACTTCAACCACTAGTTCTGAAGAAGAGCGTTCCGAAACAGGGTCGAGTGTTTCAAAACGGACGCCTGCAGAACATCATTTATGGAGGGAAATAAAGTCTCCAACAGCTCCAAAACATCCCCAACGGTCCTCAACGGCTACAAATTCATTTGAGAGTATAAAAGAGACCTTCAAGCATTAAGAGAAGACTAATGTTTCAATTTTCAACAACATTATGATAAGAAAATTATCTTGGGGCTTTATTGTTCAATTTCTTGTATATACAACATTATGATAAAAGGGTCCTCAAAGCCTTGCACATCATCTTTTGTGCATTGAGCCCCAACATCTACGAGAAGATGTCTTTTTATGACGATGCCAAGGAGGTATGAGACAAGCTTGAAGTCACATACGAAGAAACCAACGAAGTAAAGGAGACCAAGATCGGACTCCTCAACCTCGAGTATGAGAACTTCAAGATTGAACTGGATGAGGACATTACGAAGATGTTCGTTAGATTCTCCACCATCACCAATGGACTCAAAGGGTATAGAGAAATCATTCCGGAAGACAAACTTGTCTACAAACTCATTAAGAAGATGGTCATCATCGAAGCTAAAGATTTTAAATCCTTAAAGCTTGATGAACTCATGAGATCTCTCCTCACACATGAAATCATGAAGAAAGGAAGATAAGAGGAGACGAAAAAGGAAGAGATAAAGAAGATGGGGGAGAAGAAAGTCAAAGAGCTAGGCATCAACGGGAGTGTCGTTGCTCTTAAATCCTCCAAATGCCGACATGTTGAATCAAGTGAGGAGGAAAGTGAAGACGAAGGGATGGCCTATCTCTTTAAGAAATTCATTCAGTTCATGAAGAATGAAATGGAAAGATCTTATCATGAATCGAAGAAGAAGAAGATGAAGGAATCTCACAAATCCAACAAGAAGGGATCATCTTCAAAGCAAGCATATGTGGTCACATTGAGTGATGAAGACTCCACCAATGATGAGGTAGCACACATATGCTTGATGGCCCTCAATGAGGGAGAGGTTACTTCTAACTCATCCATTTCAAATTCCTATACTTTTGATGAGTTACAAGAAGCCTATGATGGGTTGGTTTTCGAATTCAATGCTTCATTTTCAAAAAAAAAAAACAAAAAATTGATTTCAAAGTTGAAAAACAAAAATGATTTACTTTTGAAAATCAATTTTGAGTTTGAAGCAAAATTGAAGGATTTTGAGCAACAAATTTCTAGTTTACAAAACTTGCTTCAAACAATGGAAAAAGATCATCAAAAAGAAGTTGATGATCTTAAGAAAGAAAAGTTTTTGATTTCCAAGGAACTAGAAAAGAAAAATGATTTTGAAAAATCAAAATTTTACCAAAGACAATCTAGAGCCCCTAGATTTTTAAATGAAAAATGTTTTAGAAGTGTTTGGGTTTCAAAAGAACTAATCACTTCACATAAAAAGGATGAAATTGAAAAATGGATTCCTAAGGAGACTAAATTTTGTGCAATTAACGTTTATGGATCTAAATCAATTTGGATACCAAAATTTGTATAATTGTCTTGATTAGGTGTGATGGAGGTGTTCAACAAGTCCAATCAATGAGGGAGAGCTCCATGCACACAAAGAAAGACACTTGAAGAGGAAGGCTTCACATCCTCCCTTGGATTCAAGTGTTGGTAAAATTAGTTGAATTCTTTTTATTTAGTTTTATTTCTTTTAATCCAACTAGTTTAATCATATATGTTGGACTAACATCTTTTAATGGTGTTTTGAGTAAGAGAGAGCCATTTTAAACCAAAATTCCTATTTATGTCATTTTTTTAAAACCTCCTAAGTTATCTTGAACTTAAAGTTATTTAAATTCTTTTTGATATAACAAAAAGGGGAGAGTTTGGTTTGAAAAATTGCATTTTCAAATGAATAAGGGGGAGAGTTTGGTTTGAAAAATTGCATTTTCAAATGAATAAGGGGAGCTTTAATTACTTGTCAATTTTGAAATCTCTTATTCAAATTTTTAAACTTGAGGCGGGAATCCCAAACAATTTTTCAAAGATTGATTTTATTATATCAAAAAGAGGAGATTGAAGAACTAATGTTTTGATATAATAATTGAAAAATAGTTTTGGACTAAATTGAAAATATTTCAAAAGCGCCTTTAAGTCCAAACAACTTAAAAATATGTTTGAGGATTTTTTTAAAGAGGTTTTGAAGTGTTTTCTAAAGCCAAACTTTACAAAATCACTCAGGTGTTTCGAAACACTAGGCGGTTTCGAAACGACCATTTACAGAGACAAAACATTTCGATACAGCCTTGCCTGTTTCGAAACGGGCTTTAATTTGGGTGAGGGTTTTACACCGCATTTCGATACGGGCTTCACTGTTTCGATACATATATTTCTCTAACGGTCAAATCTCCAACGACTATTTCTCAACGGTAATTTAATTTGCAACCTAACTATCAATCGTACCGAAACGGGTTGTAACCGTTTCGATACGGCTAGAAGGGTATCGAAACGGCTATAGGCGTTTCGATACGGCCTGCTGCATCAGACTTCAACGGCTAATTCCGAAGAATGACGTTCCGAAACGGGTTGGAGTGTTTCGAAACGAATGTCTGCAGAGTTGCATTTAATGAGGGAAATAAAGTCTCCAACGACTTCAAAACATCTCTCTAACAGTTGTATGACACAGAGCTTGTGTTGAAGGTGCGAAGGTATTGAAGCTATACAGTCCACTATCCTGTTTTCCTTCCATCAATACGGTCTTGGTATGTTCATCCTTCACAAGACACACATCATGATGAAATTCAAAGAAAACATTATTATCCTTAACAAACTGAGATACTGACATCAAGTTCTTTGTGATTTTAGGAACATGTAATAAGTGAGTTAACTTCAATGATCTGCCTAATGTATTAACAGATGCTTGCCCTATATGTGATATATTCACAACAGAACCATCACCAAGAAGGACTTGTCCCATACCTGAGTATCCTTGTGAGTTTGCAACAATCTTCTGATCACGCGTTACATGATGTGTTGCTCTAGAATCAAGAAACCATTTCTGAGCAGCGTCACCCTGAAATTAAGCTGAGAAAGAATTAACCTGAGCTAGAGAGGGAACTTCTTGAATGTTGTCAGTAGATGAATGAACAAATGGATCATAGGATGTCCCAGCATCATCAGCTTTAAAATGACATATATTGGCCTGGGAACCTGACAAATCTTGATTTCTCTGAGAATAAATACCTTTGAAGGACTGGTTGAATCGTTGCCGGCATCTGTCAACAAGATTCCCAATCTTCCCACATAGTTGGCATTGTGGCCTTACTCTTCCACGAGCCTTACCTCGATTACCACGAGCCTTACCCAGATTGAGACTGATCATCAGATGTTGATGTATTCTCCATGGAAAGACACGGCTCAGAGAAGAAACAAAAAGAACTTAGGACCGAAAGGAGGAAGATGAAGAAAAAAAGAACTTAGGACCGAAAGGAGGAAGATGAAGAAGGCTTTGGTTTCGAAATGAGATGACATGTGGTTGTAAACATATCTGCCAATTGTTGCTCTTCTGATGTCAACCTTTCCGCAGATGCATAGGTTCGGACTTCGGACATCATCTCCCCCAGGCCATATTTTCGAATACAACTCCTCCAAATGTCTAATTACAACCGACTCACCTACTGGACGTGTTTGAATTTGACATAATATCGCTAATATTCTTCTAACAATTTCTCCGATAATCAAATCTGATTGACGCCTACAAAGATATAAAATTTACTTCTTCTGAATAAAGTTTTGCTGATATCTTTTGGATGAGCAAGAATAAGAAAGCAAGCCACACTAACAAAAAAAAAAATAGGGTTTAGGGTTTCGAGAGTTTGAGGTATGATATATTTTTTGGGTTTAGAGTTTATGAGTTAGGGTCAAAGTTTAAAATTTAATTTTTTATTACATGATTTAAGTATTTCTTCTCATTATTTTTTTATTCTATTTCCCATTATTTTTCTGACTTTTCCCCCTGTTTTTTCGACTTTTTTTCACATAATTTTTCTAATTAAAAAATATTGTTACCATGTGTCTCGTTAAAAAGCTTTCTTAAGCCTAATGAAGGAGAAAGTACACATAATAATAATTTACAACACATGAACACTAGTTCGAAACATTAATAACTTTAATATTCTCTTGAAAGAGGTTACCAATAGATAACGACGGTTTACCAAAGGAAACCAAATCAAGACTCGCAATATTCGCCAACTTTGTCAATGCACCAGCAACTCTATTGCCACTTCTGGAACATGTTGAACCGAAACACTCCACTCTTTCATACACAAATTCTTGATACACTGGGTTAAAGCAAGCAAGTAACCTAGTATCATGTTGAATCAATTATAAGTATATAACTACGTATGATATTATGCTCACGTGATTTTTTAATGACTTTATATATTTTACATTTTTCTAGAATTTAAAATTTATTTCATATTTATTGTACCTTTGTTGTACTCATAACCTCTAATTTTAAAAATTGTTATTTCTCATACCCAATGTTAAAAATGGCGCAAGGTTCACTAAGGCGATAGAAGTTCTATATTCGAGACGCAAGACGTAAGGTGCGCGCCTCATCAAAATGAGGAGCACTTTTAAAAATTAAAGATTCTAAGTATCACTCATTGTTTTTTTCATCTTTTTGTTGTTGATTGTAATTGTGTAAGTATATAGTTTTAAATCGATAAATATCTAATTATATTAGATTGTTATTTATTATTTAATGAGAATATTTTAAAACTAAATTTATAAAAAAATATAAAATAATTATTAAATTGTAGAAAATAATAAAATTATTGTTAAAGAATTTATTTATTTGAAGTGATTTTTTTTATTCAATCTGAATGGGTCGGTGGAAGAGAGGACGTGGAATAAATTTGTCAAAAATATCTAAGCAATGGGACCCACACCTCCCCCCTCCATTTACCCATCGGTTTCTTTCTCCTCTTCCTCTTCTTCTATTTTCTTCAATAGACTGCAAGCCACACAACTCATTCTTCTCCTTTTGAGTTCTCTGATTTCTTTCTGCACCACCTCTTCTACTTCTTCAACATATCATTTTGAGTTCTTTTTTATTTTCCTTTTTAATTTCTCTAAGTTATTTTCAGTTTTCGAGTTTAGATTAAATGTGGAAAAGCAACGCTTCTAACGCCTCACCCGCCTCTAGCGTCTTTTGTGCGTTTCATCACAATCGACTCACCTGAACTCAAATGGGCGTTCAGGACTCGGCGCCCAGCGCTTTAGCGCCTAGGCGCGCCTTAAGTGCTTCTTTTTATACACTGCTCATGCCCGCACTTGTACCTGTACACGTATTTATATTCTTATTAGTGCAACATAGTTCATCTATGCATCCACGTTAAAAAAATAGATTTAGAATTTAGGACTAGAATCTAGAGTTAGAGTTTATGATTAAGATATAGAGTATATGGTGTGAATAAAAATTTTATACCTTTTTTCGATGCCCTTTTATATGTCCTAACATTAAAAAATTAAATTAAATCTTATTTTTAAATTTTAAAAAAATATGCATTGCTCCTAATTCTCTAAACCCTAACTTTAAACCTTAATCTTAAACACTAAACTTAATTTTTTTTTGTGATAAATATAAATGAGGGCACAAAAAGAACAAAAGATTTCTGTCCCTATGGCATAAGGTTTAGTTTTTACTATTTAGAATTTTGAATTTAGGGTGAGAGATTATGATTTAATTTTTTATTATTAAAAAAGTAAAGGATTTTTGTTTGAAAGAAGAGGGCAAGATTGTTGACGAAGATGGCAGGCTTTGAGTTAAATTCTAAAGTTGGCATACACTGGGCCACGGTTTGTAGCAATTGACAATAGACGAGGCAGAATTTTCAAGGTTTAATTTAGCAGCTTATGTTTGCATTTGTTCATACCTAATTTAACAAGGTTAACTTCTCCCGCTAGCCCCTATGTTATGTATAATCATGAATTTAGTCCTTACATTCTAATTTGATCATTTTAGTCCTATACTTTTTGAATGCTAAGACAATACAAGTAATTTTGATTAAAATGGCATATTGTTCATGTTGTAGATTTCCTTGTTCTTCTTCCTTATTACCTAATCTCACAGCTCAATCTCGGTCGAATCCCTGCTCTTCTACCATATTACCGTTTCAAGCCAAAATTTGTTGTTGAGTGGATCGAAAGATCAAAATGAACCAAGAGGGGGTTGAATTGGATTTTTAAAGGTTTAGGTGGTGGAAATTGCAAATTAAAAAGATTAACAAGGAATTTTAGAGTGGTTCAAGTTCCAAATGAACTCTACATCCACTACTTTAGCTTCACTAAGGATTTGCAACAATTCCACTAATTGCTCTTCCCCTTTTCTAGGCTAAGGAGGCAACCCTTACAATTTTCGGTTAAATTTTCTACCCAAAATTTAACCTAATCCTCACACAAAGATAACAAAGAGCTTGATGGCTAAGATAGTATCTCTCAATACAAATTGTAGTCCAATTACAAGCACTCAACCCAATTGAAAAGATAAGAATTAAAATTACAATTGGGGTTTCTAGACAATTTTGGGATTTAAGCACAAATGCTTGGATTTGATGTTTGGATGTTTGCTTTTGGATCAATAGTTGTTGCTGGAGCTTTTAGAGGTCCCTTTTATACCTTCTCATTGATTTCTAGCCATTGTGGTTGTTGCATTCATCAATAGAGCCGTTGGGGGTGTTATCTCACCTCCATAAATGCAGTCTGCAACCACCCGCTTCGGAACGCGGGAACCTGTTTCGAAACAAACCAAAATAGAAAGAGCCGTTGGGGTGCATTTAAGAGCCCGTTTCGAAACGGATTGAACTCGTTTCGAAACACTTTTGTCACTGTCAAGGGTCGTTTCGAAACAGCTTGAGCCCATTTCGAAACACCCTAACGGTTTCTGAAAATTCAGTTAAAAACTTTGCAACGGTCATATTTTTCAAATCAAAATGAAGAACCGTTTCGAAACAGTTGAAGTCGTTTTGATACGGGTTCTCATGTTCTAAAGCCGTTTCGATACCCGTTTCGAAACATGGGTTGGCAGTGGTGAAATCGTTTCGAAATGCCTTAGGCCGTTTCGAAACAGAGACTTGAAAAACACTTAGAAAATGTTTGAAAATCTTAGTTTTTAACTTTGGCATATTCTTAAAATCATATGGGATGTTTGAGGACTTAAAAATTCGTTTTGACATTTTCAATTTAGTCCTTAGGTTCTTTAGTTATATCAAAATTAAAATATCGGTTTCACAATCTCCCCCTTTTTGATATAACAAAACCAAAGTTATAATTTTTAAGAGTTCTGAAAATTTTGAACATATTCTAACTCCCCCTTAATTTAAGATAGGTTTTTAAAGTTTTAAAAATGTTTTAACTTTGAAATTCAAGTTTTAAAACTTAAAAACACTTTAAACATTTAAAACAAATTTTTGGCTCTTAAATTTCTTCTCCCCCTTTTTGTTAGATCAAAAAATAATAAGTAAGGCTCATAGAGAAGAGAAATAGTTAGTACCAATAAGCATTAAGTAATAAGCAACAATAATATTAATTCATAAAATTAAAATATCCAAAACATAAATCAACATTAAGTTCAAAATATAATCCCAAATAAGATCAAAAGCATATGTTCCTAAAACATAATGAAACATAAAGATGCAAAGTTAAACCTAAAATGCATAGATAATATGATATGATATGAATATCCTAGGCCTCGTCATCACCATCATCATCATCTGAAGTCTCATCATCGCTATTGACTTGAGAACGGCGAAACTTCGTCCATTGGCCATAGAGAGTAGAGAAGGACAAATCCAAGTTCGAGTGGGAAGTCTCAAGGGATAGGAGGCGATCCTCTACATTTTGCAAGCGAGTGTTGATGGCACCAAAACCCGAAGCTATGTTAGTATCCATGGCATTGAACCGCTTGGTAATGAGAGCCGTAAGAGCTTCATTGTTTCCAACTTAAGCTTGCGGTTGAGGTTCAACGGGAGGAGGAGGAGGAGGTGCGGCTCTATCAACACGTTCCCAAACATTGTTCACATAGTGAAAACCGGACTTGCGAAGAGAGGACTCACCAATCTTGGACTTACGGGGTTCCGGAGAGTCGTAGGTGCAATCGAGACCAATCTTGCTAAAAATGTGACTTAAGATCGTGCCATAAGTAAAGGACTTCAAAGCATCAGAGTCAATAAGCTTAACATTATTAACCATCTCGGCAAATATGATCTTAGCAACATTAGGGCGCTCACCACGACGGAAACATTCAAGCCAAAAGTAATCAACTTAACGGATATGAGAATATTTACCTCCGAAGGGGCGAAGGAACCATGATACCATTAAGTGAAGAAAACGATCGTGCGCATCCAAGGTAAGCACTTGACCGGTGTTAGTACCAAAGTGACGTTCATTCTCAATTCCTTCATCCTTAAGGGAAAAAGTGGACTCCAAGAGAGCAACATTAACAATAAACTTTTTCCCTAACATAAAAGATTCAATCCCAACAACCTCGGTATTTGTTTCATCATTAATAAGACAAGCATTGGAGTAAAAGATGAGTACCATGTGTTTGTAGCGAATTTCCGGGATGCTCAACAAGGGAAGAAGATCCCATTCACTCAAACGCTCGAGGTAACGGAAAAGGAATCACTCGGAGTTAAGGAATTCGAGATCAATGACACGCTCACGACGAACTTCAAAATCCTGGACATATTTGAAACGAGCTCGCATCTCTGGAGTTCGAAGGGATTTCTGAAAGAGCTGAGCAAGATTCAGACGCACGCTCGAGTCACCGGATTGAACGGACTTACGCTTTTTGCTAGCATTCTCCGACATCCTAAAAACATTAAGCAAGCAAGTTTTAAAAATTAAGTGTATGCATAGATTTCTAAATTCAATCCAAGGATGAATCCCACTTAGGTTTTTTAAAAAAAATTTAAAACAAAGAAAAATTAAAAAAAAACAGTAAAAGAAAATACGAGTGAAAATTTTTATATTCGAATAAAAAAATTTAAGATTTTGAATTTTTTTACAAGATATGGAAAACCCAAGCATAAAAACATATAAACTATACAAAAATAAAATTTTCTAACCTAAGATTCGAACATAAATTGAAGGAAAAAGAAAAAGAGGAAAAATTCCTTAGTTTGGGATTTTGGATGAAAATCCTTGCACAATGTTGATGAAACTTGCTTAGACTAGAGTTTTAGAGAAAAACCCCTCAAGATTTGGTGAAAACAAAGAGGTTTAGAGGGTTTTTATAGGGAAAAAGTTGGGTTAGGGTTTTTAGGGTTTTGAAGAGTTTTAATTTAAAGTGAATTTTAACATTAAAAGCCCTACTTAAAGTTGTCCGTGAAACCGTTTCGGAACGGTCTTGACCGTTTCGAAACGCGAGCACGAGGGTTTGACCGTTTTTTAAAATTTCAGCTGACCGTTTCGATACGGTGTTGACCGTATTGAAGCTCTGTTGACTCATATCGAAACTCGTTTCGATACACCCCTTGGCAGTAGCAAAACTGTTTCGAAACCCTTTTGAGGCGTTTCGAAACGCCCTTCTCTCAGACATGATTTTAAGGCATCCGTATCGAAACAGGTTGACCCGTTTCGATACACCTGGGCTTGGAAGTGCAGTTGAGGCTCTAAAAGTGCAGAAAAATGAGTTTTTCTAAGGCCTAACTTGCATGAATGACATGAATGAGCAGGCAAAACATATGCAAACATAAACATACTCCTCCTAGCTATAAGCATGGATGAAATAAGGAGTCACGACACATAAACATGGCATTTTACAAGATCAAGCAATTTTAAGCACAAAAGAGGTTCTAAAAGGTCAAGATAGGCTAGCTAGACCTAACTCTCTCCTAAGGGACCAAAAACGCTCTTTGTCTAAAGGTTTTGTAAATATGTTCGCTAATTGATTTAAGGTGTCTACATACTCTATAATCACATCTTCTTTAAGGACATGATCTCTAATGAAATGATGCCTTATTTCTATGTGTTTGGTTCTAGAGTGTTGGATGGGATTTTTTGTTAGACATATAGCACTAGTGTTGTCACATTTTAGGGGTATGGTTTCAACTTTAATTCCATAATCTAAGAGTTGTTGCTTCATCCAAAGGACTTGAGCACAACAACTCCCTAAGGATATGTACTCGGCTTCGGTGGTAGATAAGGCTACACTATTTTGTTTCTTAGAGAACCAAGATATGAGCATACTACCTAGGAATTGACAAGTTCCCGAAGTACTTTTCCTATCGATTTTGCAACCCCCATAATCCGCATCCGAATAAGCATGAAGGTTGAAGGTAGAGTCTCTAGGGTACCAAAGACCTAAACAAGGAGTATCTCTAAGGTACATAAAGATTCTCTTAACGGCTATAAGGTGAGACTCTCTAGGACTAGCTTGAAACTTAGCACACAAGCAAACATTAAACAAGATATTCGGTCTACTTGCGGTAAGGTAAAGCAATGATCCAATCATAGAACGGTAAAGCTTAGAGTCAACACACTTACCTCCTTCATCTTTGTCAAGCTTTGTAGATGAGCTCATAGGTGTGGCTTGAGGCTTTACATTCTCCAAGCCAAACTTCTTGAGCATATCCTTTATGTACTTTGCTTGATTGATGAAGGTGTCATCCTTCTTTTGCTTGATTTGGAGTCCCAAAAAGAATGAGAGCTCCTACATCATGCTCATCTCGAATTCACCTTGCATTAACTTAGCAAACTCTTGACAATGACATTCGTTAGTAGAACCAAAAATAATATCATCAACATAAATTTAAACTACTAAGATGTCATTTTTATACATTTTTATAAAAAGTGTAGTGTCCACCTTACCTTTTTCAAAACCTTTTTCAATTAAAAAGTTTGAAAGTCTTTCATACCAAGCTCTAGGAGCTTGTTTTAAACCATAAAGAGCTTTGGTGAGTTTGAAAACATGATTTGGAAATTTTGAGTCTTCAAAACCCGGTGGTTGTTCCACACACACTTCTTCATTTATAAAACTATTTAAAAACGCGCTTTTAACATCCATTTGAAAAAGCTTGAAATTATGATAACATGCATATGCAAGCAACATCCTAATGGCTTCCATTCTAGCTACGGGTGCATAGGTTTCATCAAAATCTATTCCCTCTTCTTGAGTGTAACCTTGTGCTACTAGTCTAGCTTTATTTCTTACAATGTTACCACTCTCATCTAGCTTGTTCCTAAAGACCCATTTAGTTCCTATGGTAGATTGATTACTAGGCCTATCAACTAATGTCCAAACGTTACTTCTCTCAAATTGATTTAACTCTTCTTGCATAGCCATAATCCAAAAATCATCTTTCAATGCTTCTTTAATATTCTTAGGCTCTATGCATGAGATAAATGCAACATGATTCATTAATCTAAGAGAAGATTGAGTGGTTACCCCCTTGGATGGATCACCCAAGATTTCACCATCTTTGACATAGTTGAACTCCCTTGGATAGTTCACTTCCTTTTCCTCAAGAGCTAAGTCCTTCAAGGCTTTAAGAGGTGGATATTGTGTGTCCTCTTCTTTTGTTAGAATCTCATCCTCATCAAAGGCATTTATGATTCCTACATCATCATCATCACAAGAATCCTTTCTTGGAAGGAGGTTATCATCGAATACAACATGAATAGATTCTTCTACTACTAAAGTTCTTTTGTTAAATACTCGATAGGCTTTAGAGGTTAAAGAGTAACCTATGAAAATAGCTTCATCACTTTTTGCATCAAATTTACCTAAGTTGTCTTTTCCATTATTTAAAACAAAACACTTGCAACCAAAATGGTGAAAATAGCTAATGTTAGCTTTTTAGATTTTAAAATCTCATAAGGTATTTTCTTTAAAATTGGCCTAATCATTACTCGATTAACAATATAGCAAGCGGTGTTTGTGGCTTCCGCCCAAAAATATTTAGGTAAATTATTTTGACAAAGCATAGTTCTAGCCATTTCTTGCAAAGTTCTATTTTTCCTCTCAACTACCCCATTTTGTTGAGGAGTTTGAGGAGCCGAAAATTGTGGCTAATACCATTTTCATTTAAAAAATCTTCAAACTTTAAATTTTGAAACTAGGTTCCATGATCACATCTAATATGTGAAATTTTAAGTTCAAGATCATTTTGGGTTAGTTTTGAAAAAGTGATGAATTTTTCCAAAGCCTCATCTTTACTACTTAAAAATAGAACCCAAGTAAATCTAGAAAAATCATCAACAAGTACAAAAGCATAAGACTTACCACCCAGCTCATAGTCCTAATTGGCCCAAATAAATCCATATGGATAAGTTGTAAACATCTACTAGTAGAAACATCATTAATGGATTTAAAGGAAGACTTATGTCGTTTACCCTTAGAGCATGCATCACAAATTTTATCATTTGAAAATTTTATCTTGGGTAAACCTCTAACTAGATTAAGGGAAACTAGTTTTTCCAAAACACTTATGCTAGCATGTCCTAGTTTCCTATGCCACAACCATGCATCATTTTCATTTTGTGCTACTAAGCATGCATGAGATGTATGAATGTCATCTAGATGCACCACGTATATGTTCCCTATGCGATGACCTATGAGCATAATATTATTAGATTTAATGTCAACAATTTTGCATCCATTTTTATCAAATAAAACATTAAATCCTTTATCACACAATTGACTTATGCTCAATAAGTTGTGTTTAAGACCATCGACATACAAGACATTTTCAATGAGAATAGTAGAGTGATTACCTATGGAGCCAATACCTTTAATGTGGCCTTTGGAGTTGTCACTGAATGTTACTACTCCTCCACTTTTTGGCTTTAGATCCATGAATCTACTATTTTCTCCGGTCATATGCCTTGAGCATCCACTATCAAGGTACCATGAGTTTTGACTTTGTGCTTTGGCCTTGTAGCAATGCTCCCTCTACAAACAAAGATATTAAGCTTTTGTTTTTTGTACCCAAATCATTTTGGGTCCATGAGTGTTAGCTCCCAAAACCTTGGTTCCCTTAGGAATCCAAGATGACATAGCAATAATGTTATTAGATTTTACAAGTTCCTTAGGAACTCATACACTTCTAATTCTTTTAGCTCTACTATGTCTAGGAAAGCTACCTTGTTTGTAGTAGTTAGTCTTTTTCTTAGGTTGGTTTGTTCTTGAAGATTCACCTATTTCATGCTTGACACTACCAACATTTTTAAAAGACTTTTTGAGCTCATTTAGCTCATCCAACACCTTTTGGTGTTCACTATTACATTGAGACAAAAGATTATTAAGGTCAACATTTTCATCTTGAAAAAATTTTAGTTCATCTTTCAACCCTAATATCTTTTTCTCAAATTTTGAATTAGCTAGAGAGAGTGAGTCATTTTTCTCATTTAGTTCCAAAATAATTTTCTTATTCCTAATGACCGACTCTTTATATTTCTCAACTAATTCATCATAGACCTCTTGTAACTCATCATATGCATCATTCAATTCATCATATGTGAAATCTAAAGTTGATGAGTTAGAGGTTACCATAGAGGAATCTTCCTCAAGAGCCATGAGGCAAAGGTTGGCCACTTCTTGTTTGTCATCCTCCGATGACTCCTCATCACTCCAAGTAGCAAGCTTGGCTTTGAGCTTCTTCTTCTTCTCAAAGCCCTTCTTCTTGAGTTGAGGGCACTCCGAACGTATGTGGGCGGGTTGTTTGCACTCAAGGAAAATGATTTGATCCCTTGCTTCTTCTTTGTTCTTGCCTTTGAAGTCCATTTTTCTTTGGATTTTTCTTCCCCGGTTGGACCTCATAAAGTGTGAGAATCGTTTGGCTATCATAGCCAATTCTTCTAGCTCATCCTCCTCACTAGAAGAGCTCTCCTCATGTAATGAAGCTTTGAGAGCTATTCTCATCTTCTTCTTCTTTTCGACCTCTAGCTTTTCTACTCTTTTCTCTTCTTTCTTCTTCTCTTCTTTCCTTCCTTGCTTCATAATCTCATGAGTAAGGAGAGAACCCACAAGCTCATCAAGCTTTAAAGTCTTCAAATTTTTAGCTTCAATGATGGTGGTTCTCTTCCCATCCCAAGATTCGGGAAGTGAATAGAGTAGCTTCCGGACAAGCTTGTCTTCCGGTATGATCTCTCCAAAACCTTTGAGCCCATTGACTATAGTGAAGAACCGATCAAACATCTTGGACACCGTTTCATCGGGCTCCATCTTGAAATTCTCATTCTTTGACATTGTTGGTTCCCTCATAGGTAGTCTCAAGAGTGTCCCACATTTCTTTGGCACTCTCAATGGATGACACTTTAGAATAGATGTCCGGGCCGAATGAACAAAAGAGCATGTGAAGAGCTTTGTCATTTACTTGAATATTTTTCCTTTCTTCTTCACTCATCTCCACCTTTTTCTTCAAGACCATCTTGCCTTCACTATCTTGCTTCAATGGAATGTAAGGGTCATCTTCAATGACATCCCAAACTAAGTTGTCATTGGACTTGATGAAGAGATGCGTTCTATTCTTCCAAAAAGAATAGTTATCCCCATTGAAGAATGGAGGCTTTGTAGTGGATTGAGACTCATACATGCCCGAACCGGAGGTTGAAGCCACCTCTTGATATTTGATGATCACACTCTTCCTAGGAACTCTTATTGTGGTTGTTAATCCTCAAAGATGTAGGGTCTGATACAATTTGTTGAGTGGATCGAAAGATCGAAATGAACCAAGAGGGGGTGAATTGGATTTTTAAAGGTTTAGGTGGTGGAAATTGCAAATTAAAAAGATAGACAAGGAATTTTAGAGTGGTTCAAGTTCCAAATGAACTCTACATCCACTACCTTAGCTTCACTAAGGATTTGCAACAATTCCACTAATTGTTCTTCCCCTTTTCTAGGCTAAGGAGGCAACCCTTACAATTTTCGGTTAAATTTTCTACCCAAAATTTAACCCAATACTCACACAAAGATAACAAAGAGTTTGATGGCTAAGATAGTATCTCTCAATACAAATTGTAGCCTAATTACAAGCACTCAACCCAATTGAAAAAGATAAGAATTAAAATTACAATTGGGGTTTCTAGACAATTTTGGGATTTAAGCACAAATGCTTGGATTTGATGTTTGGATGTTTGCTTTTGGATCAATAGTTGTTGCTGGAGCTTTTAGAGGTCTCTTTTATACCTTCTCATTGATTTCTAGCCGTTGTGGTTGTTGCATTCATCAATAGAGCCGTTGGGGGTGTTATCTCACCTCCATAAATGCAGTCTACAACCACCCGTTTTGAAACGCGGGAACCTGTTTCGAAACAGACCAAAATAGAAAGAGCCGTTGAGGTGCATTTAAGAGCCCGTTTCGAAACGAATTGAACTCGTTTCGAAACACTTTTGCCACTGTCAAGGGTCGTTTCGAAACAGCTTGAGCCCGTTTCGAAACACCCTAACGGTTTCTGAAAATTCAGTTAAAAACTTTGCAATGGTCATATTTTTCAAATCAAAATGAAGAACCGTTTCGAAACAGTTGAAGTCGTTTCGATACGGGTTCTCATGTTCTAAAGTCGTTTCGATACCCGTTTCGGAACAGGGGTTGGCAATGGTGAAATCGTTTCGAAACGCCTTAGGCCGTTTCGAAACAGGGACTTGAAAAACACTATTTCGGCTTTAAGAACACTTAGAAAATGTTTGAAAATCTTAGTTTTTAACTTTGGCATATTCTTAAAATCATATGGGGATGTTGAGGACTTAAAAAATCATTTTGACATTTTCAATTTAGTCCTTAGGTACTTTAGTTATATCAAAATTAAAATATCGGTTTCACATTTGCCCCGTCATTAGTACTTGGAATGAAGATGCAAGTGTCATTATAGTTGCACCAATTTGAAATAATAGGTAAACAACAAGTATAAAATGTGTAATTTTACAAATTTTTGTTAACTGTCACGTCACTCCTCTATTATTTTTTAACGATAGTAGTCAAAATAGGACTAATTCAGAAGCTTGGTGGTCTGATTGACGAGTTGTCTAATTCAATGATCAAAATAATTATACCCAAATAATTCGGTGTTCACCTAAGTAGTTTACCTTACAATCAAACTCTTGACATCAATTAATTGGAAGATCATTCAATGTCGTAGGCTTATCCAATAAGTTCAGTGTTTATCTCTTGATTAATGGTAGTGTATATATTTTTTTATTTTAGTTCTTTGAAAATACAAACATCAGATATATTACTCGAATTTATATCTTTTAAAAATAACAACACTTTATTTTTTACTATGACCACTCTTGATGCGCCCATGTGAATATGGTTTGGGTCATGTTTTGTCATAAACGTACATGTTCGTCTCTTAAAGGGCTTTGATCGCGAAAAGTGAACACCAGAAACTGATAAAAGAGACTTCATTTTTGAGCGAGTTTGGTCTAATTAGGGGTGATAACGAGTCGAGATGAGCTCGAGCTTGACTAGGTTCGGCTCAAAAACAGTATAATTAGGTTCAGTTTTGGCTCGAGGCTTGTCGAGCTCGAAATTATAGGCTCGAGCTCGGCTCAGAAATAATATTATTGTGCTTGGCTCGAAGCTCGTCGACTCAGCTCGAAATGAACAATTTTTCTATAGTTTTCTTTTTTTTTATAAAAGATGAGGCCTCATTGAAAGTGTCTTTCATAAGCAACACTGAAACGAAATTCAATGTCGGAAAAGGGGAAAAGTGCCCAAAAATTAGGGTAATCCAAGCAACCAATAAATATTCTTACAATAAAAACACATAATCAAAGAAAATACAAAATCAAATAACAACCAACTAAGAAAATGCCCAATTTATTTTAGTTAATTTACTTTTAGTGTATTTTCCTTAACTTATTTTATTGCTTTTCTTTTGCTAAATTGATTGCTTTTAGTGCATATGTAGCATATATATATATATATATATATATATATATATATATATATATATATAATTATTCTGAGTTTGTTCACGAGCTTTTCGAGTCCGAGTCGAATTTACTCGGATCGAGTTTTGACCGAGCCGAACTCGAATAGCTCGCAAGCCGGTCAGACTTATTATCACCCGTAAGTTCAGCTTTAAATAGGAACCCGAGTTTGTTTTGATTTTAAAACAAGTCCAAACTCGAAGCTAGAACTGGTCAAATTATTTAGTTATAACCAAGATGAATGCTTGACATTAGGAAAACATAACTCGTTTTGACTCGAAGATTTGAATTTTTTTTTCTTCATAATTTTGAGTTATTCAATTCGACTTGAATATTTGATTTGGACTTAGAGTTTGAGTCGAGTTTAAAATTTTAAAGTTTGAATAACCGAAAAATTAAAAATCAAAACGACGTCATTTTAGTTATAGCTAAATAATTTGATTGTTTTGTGATTTGGTCTCTTACTTTCTTGTTTCTTCAATTAATCTTTCATTTCAAGTCGTTTAAATTATACCAAATTTGAAACACATGCTTTTCGACCATTGTATAATATATGTGTAACTTCAATTTTTTACAACAAATTTCTTCTTTTTTACAATTTAATCCCTCAATTTTATATTTTATTTATTTTGGTCTTTTGACTGTAAATTTATTCTCTCATCAATTCCTTGACTCCTTTATATTGCCACAAATACTTCGTCCTCAAAATTTATTCTTTGAAAAATAGTATTATAAATATATTATATAATTTTAGATACATTAGATTTATTGACTAATGTCATAAATCTTACTTACATATATATATATTCATGAGCAGTAGGGGGAGAGTAATTTTAAGAGGAGCAAAGAAAGCATTGGCTCTTGTAACTGTAAGACGTTTGGGTTTTAACGTTACATGTGATGAGAAAGAGGTGATTTATGATTGGACGGTTTATGATTCATACATGCTATCTAATTGTTTTTTGAGTTTCGAGGTATTCGAATTTGTAAGGTGAATTTTGGTGTTGGTTTTATTTGTGTTCGTTGAGAATAATTTATCTTGAGATGGGTGTCTCTAATTTTTTGTCTCTTCCACATTATGGGTGAGCATAAATCAACTCGATTAAAAAAATGAATTTTTTGACTCGACTCAAGGCGAAAAAACTTCACTCGCCTTGACTCGACTCGACTCGAAAAAATTTCAAATAAAGTTTGAGTTGAAAAATAAAAATTTGAATAACTCAAATATTTTAGTAATTAATGAATTGATTGTCCCTCAATTTTTCTTGGTATATATATAGCAATATAAAAAACTATGAAGAAATATATGCTACATATGAAGAAATATGTATGCATATCTTATATGATTAGAGAAAGTCGTTTAAATTAGAATTAAATTGTACTATAACATGCCAATTAAATTTGTATAGAAACTCGAAAACTTCAATCGAAAAAAATTCAAATAAAGTTTGAGTTGTAAAATATGATGCGCCAACTTGAAAATTTCAAACTTTTTTAACTCGACTTGATCGAACACTCACACCTATTCGACATCACACACACCCTAAGCTCATAATTTGAGAAGTAGACAGCCAAAAAATATAGACAAGACGAACAACCCAACATCAAAAGCTGGTAAGTGGTAAGCCCTAGGTAACACAAATAACCAAGCAAAGGTAATTGTAAACAACGGCGGATCTAAATGTAACATAAAGTGAGCTTATTATTATCCTGAAATTTTTAAAATTAATATATTTATTTTTAACTTTTTTAACCTTTATGAATGGATCCTTAAAATTATATTTTATTTACGATTTGTACTCATCCTAAAATTTTATATATATTCACCCTCATATATATTTTTAAATCTGGCATCGCTGAGTCTGACTCATGCCTGACTCATCATCCACTACCCTCTCTAAATGTTGAGCCGCAAGCTAATACTAAGTACCTTTTTATTTTACAAATATTCGATACATTAGGTATCAAAGATCCTCCTCTTGTGGAATCTGTCTGAAACGGACCCCACCTCATTAATTTCCCCAATTCCCACCATTTAGCCGTCTCGAATATTTTTGAAAATCTGAATGAAAACTTAAAATTAACTTTGTAAAACGAAAGTATATTCTGATACTTTAATAATTAATATAATATTTTTAACAAATTATTATTTTTAATGTGTTTTTTAGAAAATAATAAAAATATAACTAAAACAATAAAAAGAAATCACTAACTTACAAGATTACTACTTAAAAATTATTACAATTATAAAGATAGAAAGTGAAACGTTGCATGGACCCTCATATCGCTCCTCACATGTGACGGTCATGTCAACATACACACACTCTTGCTTGCTGCTACATATTGAAGTTGAACTAACATGCATGGGAGCATGGGTGTGTAAGGGGAAGAATTAAAAATTTATAAAGGCGGAAACCATTATAAGACTAAATTTTTTGAAAGAATAATAGTATAATTTTAAAAAGATTGAAGAGATTATAAAATTAATTTTATATTTTTTAATAAAAAAATTAGGCCCGCGCCCCCAAACCCTCCCTTATGCTCCGCAATGAGTGTGTCTACATTAACTTTTTGTTGTTCAAAACGATTTTTCCGACTGTCAAAGAAAATTATTTGACACATGTATTGTACAATAAAGACTACACGATGTTACATCATTTTCTGTTTTGGGATTAAATATTTAATTTACGATTCAGAGATTTAATTCGTAGAATTTAAGGTTCGAATTGATAACTTAAAGATCATAGTTTAAGTTTTAAGATTATAAATTTAGATTTTAAAGAATAAATATATAAGTTGTGTAAAATTTTATATACAACACATGTATCAAAAAATTATTCTAAAAACAATGCAAAACAATGGTTTTTACGAGTAATATTTTAATACATAAGCACAATCTATCTATTTAAACTTAATCATAATATTGAAATTTTTAACCCTAAACTTTCAAATCCTATTTATAAACACAAACTCTAAAACTCAAACCTTAAATACAACACATAATCCCTGCAGTTAACAGATTTGTGTGAACCAAAACTAAATATTTTCCTTTTTATATTTTAATACACCAAAAAGCTTACTACTTCAGATAATGTAATGAACCGAATTCATCTAATAATTTTTCGTTAAATTAACTTTGTTTCCTAAAACAAATCTGTGCCATCGGATTTGCGTTTAAAACGAAGTATTCATATTTGGATAGGCTCAAGACCTAATCAACCCGACATAAGATAAGGAGTGCTGACTAAAGCATGAAGAAAACAACTATAAGTCCATTTTCAAGCATAAAAAATTAATTTAATCAATTTATTGATTAAACTTTGATAATTACAAATTCATATTTGTCTTTTTCTATGTCAAACTACACAATAATAAAAAGGTGGGGGCCCTGCAGAAAGCGAAAGACCAATTAATCTAGAGAATATGATAAATGGATGAAACAAAAAAACGAGCCATGTTGCACAAATAAAGCCTGCAAATATGTCCAAAAAGATTCTCCTTAGTATACAATAAAATCTGTTATATTATTTTATTTAAATTAATCGATTAATAAATTTAATATATATATATATATATAATTAATTGATTGTTTATAATGAATATATATCAATAGAATTTACTGATAATTCTTTTAATGTAGCAGATAATGTTATATTCTAAAAATTTTATTTTTAAAAATAATCTTACATTATATGAACGTTTCCTAAGGTCATGAGGATAATTCCCCTTCCTCCCAAAAACTAGAGCATCCATATATACTCTCAAATTATTCATTATCAAGAATTTAAATAGTGGTTTGTAACTGTAGTAACATCAATTTACGATACTTGTAATTGTTATGTTCACAATAACACCTCTTATTAAAAAATTTACGATTACTATAACACAATAACATCAATTATATCTTTAACCGTGATAAACACAACTTTTTTGATATCCGAGAAAAACTGAACTAAAGAATATCACATTTTAAACATGCTATACCTTTCAATTCCTGCTTTTGCTAAAGTGCCTTTCAATTCCTGCTTTTGGTAAAGTGCCCCTTCATAATACATCTTAACTTGCCAAGTCAGACCTGACAATATCCTCAATTTGGCTTATCATTTTCAACCCCTTTCTTGAACCAAGCCTAATGTTCAATAAATTATTTGATATAATGATAGTTTATTAAATTAGATAAATAAGTATAAATAAAAAATTTATATTCATTTAATAAATGAACAAATAAAAATAAAAGTGTGTTCGATTCGTTTATGTTCATGCTCGCTTATTGGTTTGTTTATTTTATAAAAATATTAGAAATAATATCTCTCCCTATTTTTATATTTAAATTTTAACTCATTAATCTAAGATATATATTATATTATATTTGCAGCCACTATCGATAATTTGATAAAAACAAATTATACACGGTGTGCTCTAAATGATTTACTCAATTGAAACAAACAATAATATAAACAAATATGTTCGTGAAACGTTAAACAAACTTGTTTACAAAAATATAAACAAATATGTTTGCGAATGTTAAATAAATGTATACGTGAACGCTAAACAAAACGAACCTAAACACACCAAATAATAAACTAATTGCATTGGAACATAATATTAAAAATTTTAACGAACTTAAACAATTTTAAAAAATAAATAAACGAACTCAAACAAAATACAAACGACTTTAATAATTAACTAACAAAAATAAACTTAATATTATTTGTTTAAATCCAGTTCATTTACGCACCTATTAGGATGCCATTCACAGAAGGTGCCAAATACATTGCATATATGAACTTTCCGTTTGTATTACGGAATACAGCAACCAAATGAAGAAGAAAAATATCAGCGCTGATGGCAATAATGAAATTTCCTACATAAGACTGGCGGTTTTTATAACAGCATCTCATTTTCTAACCCTGCAGCTACTTGCTTACTCTGTACTTCATGAAATAAATATATCCAACCAAGCTGAACGGAACTGCTCAAGCTTTTTTTTTTTGTCACCGTGAGTCGTGTGAGGCAGAGAAATGGAATTTTCCGGCAATGGATTCGACGTTATTGTAGTAGGCGCCGGCGTCATGGGGAGCTCCACGGCGTACCAGCTAGCCAAAAGAGGCCAGAAAACACTGCTTCTCGAGCAGTTCGACTTTCTGCACCACCGTGGCTCTTCCCACGGCGAGTCCCGAACCATACGAGCAACGTACCCGGAGGACTACTACTTCAGCCTGGTGACCGAGTCCTATAAGTTATGGGAGCAGGCTCAAGCCGAAATCGGCTTCAGGGTTTATTTCAAGGCCCAGCACTTGGACATGGGACCAGCCGATGCCAAGAGTCTCCTCGCAGTCATCGACTCGTGTCGAAACAACGCCGTCCCGCACCAGGTTCTCAACCGAAACCAAGTGAACGAAAGATTTTCCGGCCTGATCGACATACCGGACGACTGGATAGGCGTGTCGTGTGAGCTGGGCGGTGTCATCAAGCCCACCAAGGCGGTGTCAATGTTTCAAATGCTCGCCTTGAGGAATGGTGCATTCCTTAGAGACAACGTCAAAGTGGTTAATATAGCCAAAGATGGAGACGGAGGAGTGGTGGTAACCGCCAGCACCGGTGAAAAGTTCCGCGGCAGAAAATGCGTGGTGACGGCGGGTGCTTGGATGAGAAAGCTGGTTAAAACAGTAAGCCGAATTGAACTGCCGATTCAACCACTGGAAACCAATGTATGTTACTGGAGAATTAAGGAAGGACACGAGGGAAAGTATTCAATCGGGACTGATTTCCCAACATTCGCTAGCTACGGGCAGCCATACATATACGGCACACCGTCGTTGGAGTACCCGGGACTGATTAAAGCAGCCGTGCACGGTGGTTACCAGTGTGACCCCGACAAAAGGCCATGGGGACCCGGACTTGTACCCGACTCATTGAAGCAATGGATCGAGCAGAGATTCAAAGGGTTGGTCGATTCGAGTCGACCTGCTGCAACTCAGTTGTGCGTGTACTCGATGACACCCGATGAAGATTTCGTGATCGATTTTCTGGGCGGGGAGTTTGGGAAAGATGTGGTGATCGGAGGTGGGTTTTCCGGTCACGGTTTCAAGATGTCGCCGGCAGTTGGGAGGGTGCTGGCTGATTTGGTGCTGACCGGAGAGGCGGAAGGTGTTGAGCTAAAGCAGTTCAGGATAGGAAGATTTGAGGAGAATCCGAGAGGGAATATTAAAGATTATGAAGATCAAGTTGGGCTGTTGTTGAAAAGTACACTGTGAATTCCTCATAATCTGTTTTTTCTTTTTTTGGTACAATCCTCTCTGTAAATGATCATCGAGAAGAAAGAATAAAACTTGGTTTGATGTTCATTTTCCAGCATTGTCCAGGTGACCAAAAACAAAACCATGAAAAGCAGCAATTTGAAAACATAAACAAATTGCAGCTTGTTGTCACACAATGTTATTTTTTCTTTTTATTAAAAACGTTATTATTAAATTTGTTTTTAATTTTTTTTCTTATTATAAAAGCATTTTTTCTCATTAAAATTTAATTTACTTGTGGTGAAACATGTAAATGACTCGAGGAGGAAGAAATAGTATATCTCAATTTCATGTTAAATGGACGATAGAGATTGTAGATCAAAGTAAGATAAGTCCAAGTTTCAACTTGCGCTAGTTGATTTTAAAGGGATTTTTGAAGAAAACTAATCTGAAAATGAAGGAAAGAGAACATTTTTGGTACCAGGTACATTACAAATGATGGACTACAACAGTAATCTAATGACGGCGGAGAATGATTCCGATCATTGAAAAGAAAAGGATATGATTTTAGGAAAATTTCATAAAATCAACCCAAAACGCTGCATTTTGGGCTGCAATAAGACAATTAAGGGTTGAGTGATCAAAATAGAAACAATTTTAAAGTTGAGTGATCAAAATAAAAATTTTCAAAGTTGAGTAGCTAAATTAAAGACATAATTTCAAAAATGCCCTAACATTTGACTGAATTGTCATTTTGGCCATTATTCTTTTTTAAGCAATTAACCCCTCAACATTTTATTTTGGGTCAAAATAGCCCCTCGGCAAATGAACCTGTTAATGAACCAATGGTAAATTGAAAATTTCTAAAGTTGAGTAGCTAAAATAAAAATACGGTTATATATATAGGCCTCGTGGTCACCTTCCTTGTTTCTCAGTAACTCAAGTTCCTTTCCATTTCCTCCCATTTTAGATGGTTCATTCACAGTTATCTTGGTTTTCAATGGCTTCTTCGAGCTCCTGCAGCTCAATTCCCGCTATACTTTTGCTCGTAAAAACTGCTTTGATTCGTATTCTTTGTTTTCCAAGCATTAGATGAATCGCCGATGGTCTGACATTCTCTTAAAGACATTTCTCCACTGTACCTTTTCGTCTTCTTTTGAAACAATTTTCACACAAATCAGCTACCGCAGTCATGTAAACAACCCTCTAGTTGAACTTGTATCAAACACAGTACAACATTACCATCTGAGTACCATAAGAACCAATCTCTTTTTTGCATGTATGACAGCTTTCACGGCCTATTCTCAGATTGGTCTTCCCTTTCCAATTAGTCTACAGAAACACCTGCAAAACAGTCTTTATCACTAGCAACTCACCTTCAAACAGATCAATTGGACCAAAGATAATCGGATGCAGAAACAGCAATGGAGTCTATGTGGAATGCAATGGTCTAAGCGATGCTTTTGTAGATGATAAATATTGTTGTAGTGAATATTCAAAAACATTCTTGATGCCCCGATACATGGACTAGGCAATTCGATCTTTACTCGGGTCAGAACCCTCCAAACAGGAGTTAATTAAAGAAAAGCATTGGAGCTTTGAAGATGACATTGGTGAGACCAGAGAAGAAGGCTTTAGAAGCTTTTAATCCCCGGAGTTGAAAACATTTTCTTCAACCTTAAAAGAAAACATAGATCCAAGATAATTACAATAAAACACATTAAATCCTACAAGTTTCATAGTATGAAAACACAATTGTAAAAAATGAATTATTATGGTTAAATCTTAGACACTGCAATAAGACTAACCATATCTCAGAAAAGCTCCTCGAGTGAACTTGGTAGCGTCAAGTCCCAAAAGTTCTTTGTAGTCAAAAGGCTTGAAGAGCAAGCCATTTTGGTCCTCTACAAGCACTTCTGGAACTTCGCAAATGCTGTATCTAACCTTGTTTCCCTTCATCATAACGCAGTAATAAGACGAAGACAATCGACCATTTAACCTTACCTGCAATAATCCAATTGCAACACCATAATAGCCACAAATGGGCTTGTAAGAAACAGAGTTCTTTTGTTCCTAAAGGCAGAGCAAAAAGCTCATCCAGGGCTCCGAGCAGTGCCTTTCGAAGATCCAGGACTTGGTCGAACATAGCCGCACTTTTTCTCCTCTGGCTCCAAAAATAGTAAGCCGAATTAGAATGAAATCCTCAAAGTGTTATCACCAAAGAATAATCAAAACAAGCTGATATACTTTCTTAGCTCGTTCCTCCTTTCTCTGCTTCTCCATTTTTTTCTCAAAGGGGGTCTTTAATGTGTCATCCTCTTCTTCAACCGGTGAGTTCAAAGGAGAATCGTACAACTTTAGACAGCACCTGCATTTTAAAATCAATTGATCATTAGAAGGCAAGATTATACACACATTGAGTAAAGATTGTAAATATATGCATGTACGCATTTTAATTGTAAACAACATAAAAAAAGCTATATTAACCAAATTTAGGATGAGTTCATGCTCAATACATTCATAGACAATTTTTTAAAGATTTGAAAGAACCTAACTCAGTTAAGTACAGATATTAAAAATAAATAGCCTAAAAATATTGAAAATGTGTGAATAAAATTGACCGTAACTAATGCTTCTTCCCTGGTCGGCCCATTACAAAATTGAAAAACTTCATCTTTTTTTGTTGTGGCCCAGCCTCTGCCTCTTCGTAGACACTACGTTTTCGCTTTATATGAGGGCCATTAGCTATTGATTCGTCTGCGGCGGAGTCTTCATTGAGACCTTCCAAATCTTTCTGATACACTATTCGAACCCCACATTTCTTCACCTTAACACAATTGGCACAATCATCAGATATGATTGACATTTGAAGTTCATCGAATACCTGATTTGAGCTATCTGTTGTCGACGAATCCTCAAATTCACTTTCACCACATTTATCCTCGGAGTTGAATGGATATAATAAGTCGCTCGGCAAATAAGTAAGATAAAAGTGGTCCTCTACTATGGGTTGGATAATTTTTTTATTAAAAATCCAACATCTCCATATGACATGTTGAGGATTTTCATCCCAAGAAACAGCTCCATCACAACTAGCTTGTCCAGATTTTCTATGATGGATAACAAATTCACATGTGAGTTCCTCATCCCTCGAAGCATCATCATAGACAAAAATGCAGCAGAAAGAAACTCCCATCCATTGGCTATCATTCCGAATATTGTTAGGCAGTGGTATCCTGATTGAAGAGTCAACTGTCTGATGGCTGAACCATTTTGGGATTTCACTTCCAGGCATAACAACATCAAACCTTTTTCTTGAAATTGCATGGTGCTGCAAAATAAAACATATGTTGCTTGGTAACTAATACTATAAGTTCTTTAAGCATGAGATTTTGTAAGTGTGAAAGAGAGATTAATTGACCTTAAGACGTCTTCTCAGCAATTTTAATACATTGAAATTCTCAACCAATCTATAGCAGTGAAGACCCATAAACCATGGCCAACCCTCAGAATTGCATACCTTCGATGGATTAGGAACTAGTTCCAGAGAAGCAAAACCATCTATGTTTACACCTTCCGTACTTGTAAGCTCAGGCAACAATCGAAGCTCCTTGCAATTTGAGAATCCAAAATATTGAAGCTTGGAAAGTAGAGTAAGAGATGAAGGTATCCTGACGAAATTGTTACCACTGAGATCAAGAAATGTCAAAGAGGATAGACGAGAAATATCACTAGGAATATCTCCTTCACAAAGATTGTAGTCCTTTAGTTTCAAGCTAGTTAATGAAGTCAAACCTGACAATGAATGTAACATTAGAGGCATGGACTCTACACTTCCTCTTTGGAAAACATGGAAAAGAGAAGGTAGAGTTGTTCCTAACTTAGATGATGGTCCCTTGCGCCTATTCAAAGACAGAACTTTCAGATGTTTAAATTGAAAAATGAAGGATGGCGGTTTTTCTATGGCTGTTTCACTCAAGTCTAGCTCTTCCAAAAACTCCACTTGCTGCAAATTCTTGGGCAAATTTCCAACTTTATGACAGCCAGAAAGATCAATAGTTTTTAGAAATTTACACCCTCCTATTTTGGTTGGAAGATTCCTAAGACTTTTGCAGCCTCTTAAATTCAAAAGTTTAAGCCTCGAAAGAACTCCAATGGATGGATGAACATCTACTGTTCTAATACAACCCTCCAATATCAAAATTTCCAGATTTGGTGTTGTTGTGAAGTCCGGTGTCTTGATCAGGTTTTGGGACCCTTTGAGGTTAAGCACTTTCAACTTATACAATGGCTGTTGAAAATGATAATAAATTAGAGATAAAAAAAGAAAAACCTGATCAAGAAAGCAATCAGATAAATTAATTTTTATCATTCTACCCTTATTAGAATTTAATTATTCTTCTCAAATAATCTAGAAAACAATGATCACATGAATTAATTCTTACAGTGTTTCCCTTCCATAGCTGTTCGATGTGACTGTATGGCAACAGAAGTGCAACAAGGTTGTCGGGTTGGAAGCTTGGAGGCAAGAATGTTGAAGGATATCCCGTCCAATCTAAAAGCCGTTGCTCATTAGAAAGATATTTGAGATCATCACAATTTGAGAGGCAAAGGACTTTGAGCAATCTCAATTTTTTTCATCTTCGAGAAGGCATCCACATTCAAATTGAGCACCTTCTTCGATTCCCTGATAACCATAGGTAAGAGAACGAAAATTCACATCAAAATATACCAAAGCATTCGATACCTAAAAGCAAGGCTGCCTTTCGAACTTAATTTATTTATTTTCTGTCAAACACTCATATCCAACACATATCTGAATACAGATTTAGAGATATCATTCTTCAAGGACTTTCAAACTACATAAAAACAAACTTCAAAAAGTTGAACATAGCAATATCAAATGCATACATTTTTTAACACTCATAGCCAAGTTTGAAAAACATAGGCAACAAGAAACTAGAATTAATATTCACAAACACATACATTTATCTTTTTCTTTTTTTAAAAAGAGTAACTTATTGTTTGTAAAATAAAATAAATTAAAAATGAAATATTAAGCTTTAAAGGTGTTTTGCAATTGGCTTTTGATAGAATTTTTTTACACAAAAAAAGTTAAAAAAATATAAAAATGAAATATTAAGTTTTAAAGGTGTTTTGCTATTGGCTTTTGATAGAATATTATACATCAATACATGTGTATGCATGTTTTCCTACCTGTTATTGTCAATGATCATGCCTTCAATCCCTTCCGTAGCCTAAAAACAATCAAGAGTAAAACATAAGAAAACACAAAATAAAAGGGTAATTTATACGATAAAACTTGTGAAAACTTACATTTATGTTTATCATTCTTGTCTTTATCATTATTATAATATTTTGGTTAATATAGTAAATAAAGCATTTTCAACAATGAAATTAAATAAAATAAACTGGTTATATATTAATTGAGCTAAAACTACATTATATACACACACCGAGTAGAGATTGTAAATCAAATAAAATAAATAATATGCAATTTCTGTGGAATGACTTACAGTGTTTTTCGTTAGCACATGATAGACATCTTTTTCCTCCCATAATCTACAACGTTTTCCAGGTTCCTCAATAGATTTTTCCCTAACAATTTTTCTTCCCATTTCTTGTAGCAAGTTATGCATCCACAATTTGTTATTTTTATTAACTGTAAGTAGAGACTTCTTAATGAGAACATCGATTCCAATATCTGGGAAAAACTCACAACCATCCAATACTTTCATTACAAAATCTTTCTCCTCCCCATTGAAGAAGCATGCTATATCTAGAAATATATTCTTCTCCCTCTCTTCCAATCCATCAAAGCTGATTCGAAGCCTGTCGAGAATTTCTTTGTTAGAATCTTTTTCAAGTCTTTTGATTGCACTTTTCCATTGAGCTGCATCTCTACCACACAAAAACGAACCCAAAACTTCAAGAGCTAAGGGAAGGCCACTCGCATATTTTACAACATGTTCAGAAAGCTCAATGAAAACATTTTCTCGTACTGTCTCACTATCAAAAGCTTTCAAATTGAAAGCTGTAGTGCATCATTGTCATTCAATGTTGTAGGCTTATACACATCATCAACTCGGTAAGATTGGAGCAAATGTTCATCTCTTGTTGTTACAATGATTCTGCTTCCTAAACCGAACCAATTACGCCTTCCAACCAAGAATTTCAAGTGTTGTACATTATCCACATCATCAATAACAACAAGAACCTTTTTGTGCGACAACCTGTGGCTAATTATGGCATTCCCTTCATGAACATTGAAAAAATTGAAACCTTCATCAGACAAGATCTGGAAAAGAAGTTGTTTCTGTAGAGAAACAAGTCCAAATTTGCCTGAAACTTCTCGAACATCAGCAATGAAACCTTTACCTTCAAAATGAGATGACATTTGGTCATAAACAACTCTTGCAAGAGTTGTTTTACCAATGCCACCCATTCCGCAAATTCCTATAATGCGGACGTCATCTTCCCCGATCTCTATTCTCGGATATAACTCTTCCAAACATGGACTAATTCCAACCAACTCATCATGAACAACTGGATACGTTTGACATAATTTCTCTGATATTTTTCTAACTACGTCTCCAATAAATTCTGATTCATGCCTGCAAAGAATAAAATTTAGTTCTTTTAAATAAAAATTTTGCTTCTTTCTTCTGAATGATTTTTTTTTTCATTTCAATGAATCTTGAAACATAATATTGTTTGGGAGCTCACAAAAAGCAACGAATAAGAGGGCAGGATTTGTTACGGCATCAAAATACATGACTTGCACTTTAGTTGAGATATGGAACTTTACAATTAAACACATAATATTACATAAATAACATGTAATCCAAAAAACAACAATTTTGTAATTATTAAATTACCTGTCATTTAAATGCCATCCCTTGATACTTGCCACTTGAGTCGATGCATTTCGCCATCTTAAGATCTTGTCTTCTTTATCTCTCTCTCCGTGTTCGACAAAGGCTTGTTCAACTTTCCCTTTCTGATTTCGTAAATCAGAAGGATCCACATCGTAGAAAATTGGAAATAATTTATGCCCTTTCTCGTTTTTTTGTTTAACAATCTCAACAAGCTCCTCCAAGCACCAACCTGAAAAGGCATAGGTTTTTGAGAAAACAATTACCGAGCACCACGATTGTTGAATGGCTCTGAAGAGTTCTGGTGCGATCTCTTCGCCGACATCCAGCTTTAGATCATCCCTGAAAGTGACAATTCCACTCCATTTTAGAGCATCATATAGATGATCTGTAAAGTTCTTGCGCGTATCTTCACCTCTAAAACTCAAGAAAACATCATATTTCCTTCTAGAAATAGATGATGAAGTTGAAGGTAATGATGACATGGTGAAGTATGAGAAGGAGAAATATATCTGAATCTGGTGTTGAAAATCAAAAAATAGATTTCCCAATACCCAGAAAGAAACTATAAACAATCGAAGTATGGGAGCATAAAGAAATAGCAAAACATATAAAATTCCAAGGAAAAAGTTTGGGGGTTATGGACCACAAATGATGTATCGTATTGTATCTCCCGTCAATTGGTCCAAATTTTCACGGGCCATGCACTAGTTCAATGTGTCTACTTGGGGTTGGTTTCTCAGGTCTATTTTCAGGAAACATTAACATCAGATGGACGGAGACTTGTCAAGTACATGCTGGATTCTACAGAGGATACTATCAGCAGGGTCACAATTATGGAGCCCCACATTTGACAATTATTACTTAAATTTGAACATCAAATCAAAGTCAATCTGCATTTTTCTCAAAAAAAATCTGCAATTTCTTTATTGGAAAAAAACAGTCTGATTTCCAAAGTCATGTGCTAGCTGACGGGAACCAGACTTGTTGCTCCAGAATTTTCCCCATATTCCACTCTTGATTTTCTCAAGACTTTCATCAACCATTTGAACTAATGGAACTCGAACGAACGAATCCCGCGATAGACTTGGGATCCATTTCTCGTAAGCTTAGATTTAAAGATGTACAAAAGCAGCTAGTAAAGGAAGAACGAAGAAATTTCAGAAACTTGTCACTTGAAAAGAGATTTCCCTTGTTCCGAGCAATCTCTTTCACCAACCCAGAACCTTCAAAAGACGTATTGAATTGGAACACGGAGATACTATAAGAGAAAAAGAAATGACGTATTTGAGAAGGCTTTGTTCATCAACAAGTAGAACTCGAAATAAATAGTTCAATTGCTTTAGTTATATGCATCTACTTGGGTTGGTTTCTATGGTTGATATTTTTCCCACCACTTTCTACATTTCAGATTTTCCAATCTATATATTCAGAAAACATTAATTTCTTGTATAAGAAAATGATAGAGGAAAGATTTGTCAAGTAAACGTTGGATTCTATGGAGGATACTCTCAGCAGGGTCACAATTCATGGAGCCCTACATTGACAATTAATGTTTAAATTATGAACATCAAAACAAAGTTAAGAGTTGCCCTGTAATTTCTTTACGGGAAAAAAGTAAAGTTTGATTTCCAAAGTCATATGAGTAACTGCAGCTAGAGGAAATGATAATAATTTTACAAGCCTATGGAGTAACTTCGGTTCAAGCCATGATCAACCAATACCTACAGGCTACAGCTGAAAAAACATAGCTAAACCTTCAAAATGGTCGAAATTCAAATCAAATTTGCACTTAAATTTCGAAGCTACTTCACAACTCACTGTGTAGAAATCAGAAATGAAAGATGCCTAGCATCTACCCTGGTTTCCCTAATAATTCAATGATTGTGAATTACAAAACAGTAAAAGCAAATCTAATAAGTCTTACCGTGGTATTAGAATAATGATTCGGTTCACCGTTCTTCACAGAAACTGTCGAATATCGTAGATTTAAAAACACTAATGTACTGCCATACCTCATGGTTTTACACTCTCGCAGCTATCATCGTCTTCTGCTTTGCTCCCGTTGAAACAAATGCCACCACCGCCGCCGCCGCCACTACCACCATCATCGGGCTTTACCTTTTTCATGACGGGCCTTGGGCCACAAGGAAACGGACTTGCGGTTATTTGAGAAAATCGGAAATGAATCTAACGATTTGGCCCCCAAAAATCTAACGATTTGATTTTAATTTATTTAGTACTGGTTTTAATTGAATTTAGATTTTTATAAATTATGATAAAATATAGAGGTTTGATTTTATTTTTCAGATCGGAAGTTAAAGGAAAAATCATTACGGGAAATTACAAATCTAAGGGAATGGAAGAGTTAACTGAGAACATGCTTTAGATACTATTAACAATTACAATCTGTTTAACCCTACAAAATTATAAAAATTTAACCTGTAGACTCGTCTATGTGTTAGCACAGATTCTAAGAAGTTACATTAGGGCCACCGAAGCGACCCACGTTAAAATTTTTAAATAAACAATTGCTAAACCATTTAAAATCATAAATCAAGTTTTGAATTAAAATACAATTTCAGAAAATATTCGGACAATGAAACAAAACTGTGATAAAAATTGTTAATACAAGTTTCATACTCGAATATAAATCAAAATGTGACAGACATGCCCCCTAATTTCAGGTACCATACTCTGCAAGCAAGCCAAAAAAACTCTCATACCGACGTTGACAGCTGCGACATGGTCGATCTTCTAACCTGTGATGGTAAAAACAACGTGAGCTTCAAAAAGCTCAGTAATACAGACTACCAAGGGATGCTAAAAGCACAAGCAGGTATATGACAAGCTTAACGCTGTCATGATAATCTGGGCGACGGTAACCTCAAATTTCGATTCGATATTTCAGCGAAGCATTAAATCAAAAGGCAACAAAGTTGTTCTTTATTTGACCACCCGATTCTTAAGAGATGAGTCTCAAGCCGGATATTCAAAAGAGATACAAGTTTCAGAAGGTGAATCAAGGAGTTCAGAGTGGTTCATTAAGCGCGAATTGTAAGTTTACTGAGAGTTCAACTTTGATACATTAATTTAGTAGGGTATGTTTCAGAAGAGGTCATAAAGTTTTATTAATTTACTTAACTACCCTCCAACCGAACTCCGAAATGCAATTCCCCCTGAACTGCATACAAAAGGTCTTACCCTAGACCTGTAAGACCTGAGGCGTAGGAGCCTACCTAAGGGAACGTCTTAGGTCCAAAAAGACTTACCCTAGGCCTATTGGGCGTAGGAGCTTAGGTCTAGAAGGACTCACCAGCTTTGAGCCTACATATCTTCATTCATATCCCATATAATATACCACAGATGATTTCAGTTTATATTCAGAAAATAGTGTTTCAGAAAATAGAATGTTAGATCTATTTTTATACCGGAAGATAGATGTCAAATTTATATTATTTTTATTTCGTATTCAATGTCATATATCAGATATATTTTCATATCAGAGGACAGAAATCAGAGAATTGCTTTCTTTTCGAATAACAGTGGCATACTTTTAATTTTAAGCATGTGATCTTGGTTTAGGACAGAAAGTGTTTACAGATACATGGTATGCGCTTTATGACCCAATTCATTTCTCAAGGGTACTTGATAGATATCAGAAAGATGACATTTGACAATTTTTGGATTGATTTCAGGGTGAGGTCTCTAGGCGAGGGAGCTCGGTACTAACAGTTCAAACCAACATTCGGAACTTGACACATCGATAACATTAAGATTTCAGAAGTATCGAGAGTGATCCAATCATTTAAGCTTACGAGGGTATTTTGGTCATTTCAACCTTCAGGGTAATTTGATAATTTGATTATCAGGTAAAAGCAGTGACGTACGGAGTTCAGAAGTTCTGGTTACTTATCAGGTTTCCGAGTCCCTTTGAACTAATCACAAACCATCGCACAAGGTTTATTATCTAACCGAAACAGTATACTACAAGTACTCACTTCTCAGAACTGACTACATTGTATAACAAAAGCTCGCCAAGCCAAGCAACCACTGAACATACAGCGAGAAATCGAACAAATATCCAAATGGTATTTCCTAAGTAATCAGAAATGTGTAATGCATCTGAACTCGATCCATAACATCAAATACACACGAAGAACATGTTGCTCTTACCATAGACCTAGGTACTTCCTCCAAATAACTTGAACATGCCATACACACGAAGGACATGTTGCTCTTACCATAGACCTAAGTACTTTCTCCAAATAACTTAAACAGGCTTTTAAGTGGTATTCTTTCAACATCACAATAGTTCTCGAAACGACCGACCAACAAGGGCCGTGTATTACTACTTTCAAGACTATTGCCTTTGCTTGGCTTTAATGATAATTCTCATTTCAAGTCTTAGAGGTATTTTTAGTCACCTCGATGTCTGAAGGTGTTTCAATTATTCCGAGCCTCTTGGTTCTTTTAACTATTCATTCATTATAGTTCTCGAGGGTAAATCCATCATTTTGTTTAATTTGACAATTGGTGCCGAGGATAGATCATTCTTTTTTGTCATTACGGACATACTGATCAATTCAGCCTTAACAATATTTTCAAACATTTTTGTCATTTCAATCAATTCAGCATTTTACGCAACTCCGACTAATTCAACATACAATTAGTTTCTCGTAAATGTCTTTAGAGCATTACTCAATTTCAAAGAAACTGGGCAATTTATAGACTCGAAAGTGAAGCCTCGTTACCATAACTTCCCGAGCAATTTCTGGATGTTCAGAAGAATCAATTGTTTTACTGGATCTATTGTATATTTCCAGACCACTTTCACTGACATGGGTATTTTAGTCATTTACATAGCTCGAGGGCATTTTCGTAATTCATTAGCCAAAATAATCAGACTTAGAGATCATCTGTTTTTATTAGTCGTTTACTGAACTCGAAAGTCCCTTCAATACATCAAACACCTTATCCGAATATTTATCTTGGCCATTATTATTTTTATCTCATAAATGATCGACATAGGCGGGAATAATCACATACTCAAACATGATCGTGCAAACATTAACCGAATACCAACATGTTACAAAAGCATGCAGAAGGTAGTAATGTATTACCTTAACTCTGAGATGCATCGGTCGATTCATGATATCCCATTCGATTGCAGTCAAACCCGAATTCGACGTCCCATAACATATCAGATATGGAGATACGTGGGTACCTTCAATAAAACAATACCCTTAATCAGTCCTCATTTACATTGCTCTTATACTGGATATTTAACTCATGCACTCTCGGGTTCAAAGTCAGATTCAGAGGCTTTCGGGTTAGAATTTTACGAAACATGCTTCAAAACGGGCTCAAGACGTCAAAAAACATAAAATAGGAGTTTTTAAAAAATTTGACTTTTTAGTCAAAGTCAACGATCAATGCTGACGTCATCATCGATCAATGCTGATGTCATCATTCAACAGTCAGACAAGTTGACTCGGACGGGTTGACTCACTGAGTTGACTCACTAAGTTGACTCGGACCAGGTCAACAGGTCGGGCAGACCGATCGGGTCAACGGGTCGAGTTTGGGCTCAGACCGGGTTGACTGGTTCAAACCAGGTTCAGCCGGTTCAGACCATAGCTTGAACCGGTTCACTTACCCCAAATATGACGGTCACCGGGAGGTTGTCAGAAAATTCGTCGGAGATGCCTTTCCTCGTCGATTCTGCCATAAATCAAAAGATAATCAAACCCAGAATCATATTGATCCCCAAACTCAGTCAAACATGTCAGAATTCAACCGAAAATTACCTAAAAAGTTCAAAAAGGGCTGGACTGTCGCGTAACGCCGATGAATCCCTTACCGGCGCCGGATGAGTGGTCAAACGATTGGGTTTTGCTCGCCACTTCGTCCGGAGCTCAGATCTGGTGGCCGTGTCGCGAACGCACGGTGGACGGGGCCGGAAAGCATAAGAAACAGAGGCGGCGATTAGGGTTCTAGCCGAATCTTTAAACGAGCCTTGCCGTCGTCGAAAAGATGAGTGACCGGCTGGGTTTTGATCTCCACAACACGTCGAGCACGTTGGTGAGATCAGCGCGACGATCGGACACCAGGAGTGGCCAGAATCGAAGCTCGAAACTCAAGAATTCCGACAAAGCTTCAAACAAGCTTTTGCCGGCGGTGGTGGCTCGGTTGCGCGCGTGACAAGTGGCTAGTGGTTCGGAATCGGGCGGCGCGCACGGTGATGGTGGCGGTGTACGCCACGGAGCGGTAGTGAGGCGATCGGAGGAGTGGCCGATGGGGTCAGGTGAAGGGTCGGAAAAGGCTCCTCTTTTTTCCCAATATTTTCCATATTCGAAATGAATTAAAATGAGTCAGATGGGATGTTCAGTCTATAATTAGTATCGGTCAGAACACTATAGTATATTTTAAAACAAAGATGGTGCATAGTTTTAAGCAAGAGTGGTCTTCAGCCTAAATGGTTAAGGTTTAAGTTCATTAAGTGAGGGGTTAAGGGTTCAAAACCCTTTAACAACACTTTCTTAAGGTTTTAACCTTAAAAACTTTGAGGTGTTACAAAAATACTAATAACTTTGCGTAAATACAAAAAAATATTATAAAATTACATAAAAGTATGAATTAATTTTATTATACATTCTCAAATTACGATTCTCATTTTAAATTGATCACTAAATTTTTGAAATTTTAATTTCATCCTTAAACTATGATTCTCATTCTAAACTGGTCACTAAATTACGATCCTCAAACTTTTGAACATTTCAATTTCATTCCAAACTATCTTCTCTTTTTAAATTAGTCCCCAAACTTTTAAAAATTATCATTTCATACCCAAATTACCACTATATGCTAATCGTATCTCATGTTAATATAATTGTTATAAAAAATTTCAACTATCATGTAAACATTAATGTGCATTACATAATAATATGATGTAGCATAAACGATGCTTTGAGGATGAAATTAGAACTTTCAAAAGTTTGAGGGGTAATTTAGAATGATAACCATAGTTTGAGATAAAATTGGAATGTTCAATTTTTATGGACCAAATCAAAATGAGGGTCATAATTTAAGAATAAAATCAAAACGTTTAAAAAATTAAGACCAATTTAAAATGAGACTCATAGTTTCAAAACATATGATACAATTAACTCTAAAAATATTAACAAAATTGCAATGGATCTCGAAGATTAAAAAACCCTTAAATTTAGAAAAAAATAATTACGAAAAAAATAATGAATTTACTTTTAGTAAAATATCATCTATACTATATATAAAATGACAGATTAAGTTGGTATGTTAATTCAACATTAACTCAGTTTAAAAATTATTAATATTAGTATATTGTTTTTTTTTTAATTTTATTTTCTGTGTGTGTTTTTATTTAGTCTTTAAATAAGAAAAATACTATTTGAAAAACAAACACAAAACCTATAGTTAATATAAACACTTGATTTTGAAGTCGAATACAGAAATCAATCATTTTTTGTTATATTTTTTTACTCAATTAAGTCCCAATAATTTGATTATTTTTAATCTTGGATCGAAGTATAATTTTGAAGTGGAACTTCATCTCAAATTTTGATGAACCACAAGCCTAAATTCTCTAAAAAAATATTTTTTATTAATAAATTTATCATGTTCATCCTTTAGTGATATTATATGAACTTTAAAAAAATCCAAGCAAAAAGATTTAGGAACGGAAAACTTTTAAACTATAGTATACAAATTGATATTTGAACTCGAATATATGTACATAAATTGGTGGTACTCTAAAATAGGAACAAATACTTAATGTGACACTGGTCGGTCAAAAATCTAACATCGTCTAGTGTCACATATCACAATTTGATTAGTTGTTGAAATGGTTGATTAGTCGGTATCATGCACCAGTTTTAAAAAATTTCTCAAGGTCCTGTATCAGTTTAGAAAAATTGTTAACTTTAGGTACCAATTTATATAATAAGCCAATTTGAAATAACTAACATCTGGGTCTTTGAAATTACAGAGCAGAGTCCATTGGATTATAAAGTTTGGTTCGTTGAAATCATGTTTGGATCTGATTGATGATTACAAACCCAAACAAGAAGACGAAAGCAAGTGAATAAATCGACATGGAGATGGAACCAAAAATCGATTAATTATTGAAATTGAAGCAAAAGGAAAAAAAGCCTTAACGACCAGCCTGTCCGTCACCTTCCTTGTTTCTCAGAATTCATTTCCATTTTCTCCCATTTTTCGATGATCCATTCACATTTCTGTTGATTTACAATGGCTTCTTCGAGCTCTCTCGGGAGCTCAATTCCCGCTCCAGGTACGTTCATTTCCCGCTATTGGTTTTCTCGTGAAAACTGTTTTGATTCGTATTGTTTGTTTGTTTTTTTCAAAAGCAGAGGCCGTTCAAGTTCTCATCTCATCGCTAGCGGATGAATCGCCGATGGTCAGAGAAGCCTCCATGGCTTCTCTCAAAGAAATTTCTCCACTGTACGTTTCTTTCCATTCTGAAACAATTTCATATGATTCAGCTTTTTTTTTTTCATTGTTAATTTGATTTATGTATTAGGAATCCTCTTCTCGTTCTCGACTGTTGTTCTGCTATTTTTCGAAGTGGCCGTCGGGTAATTACTATTGTTTCTGATATTTCGATTTAGAAAACTGGAGTGTGATTAGTGATTGAATCGTTTAGTGTTTAAAGTTATGGGATCCTTATTTGTAGAGATTTGGTAATATGGCTGGAGTTTTTCAAGTGATGGCATTCGGAGTTCGAGCTATAGATAAAAAGGACATTGATGCTTCTTATATTGCGAAGCTTGCCAAAATTGCCACTGCCGAGATTATCACTTCCAAGGTGTGTATATTCATTTTTTGGTTCTTTTGTTGCATAAGAGTTAATAACATGAAAGTTATAACTAGAAGGCACATTTTCACCTATTGGAATTTGAGGCAAATTAGGTTGCCAGCTGTTCCTATATTGTCTTATGACGGTTTTGCAACTTTGGATTGGTTATGGGGCTTTAACTTCTTGTAGTACGATAAGAAAAAAGTAATTGAACATGGTCCTTTGCATTTCACAGAATCGTGGCCGGATATTTTGGGTTTAATCAGTGTTGCTGTTGAGTTAATATTTCTATTGGTGGATTATACATACACACATTATATTTTATCACAAATTTATGGTGCTTCTCTAAGATACTTACACGCTTCATTTTCCCAAAAGTACTCTTGTTTGACACATGTTCGACACATATATGTAAGTGGATAAAGGAGTATGATCCTCCAAAGATGTGAAGTAACTTTGAAAAAATATGAGCATGCATGTAGTTGGACAAACCATTTTGGGTAACATGGGCACTTTTTACTGTTTTTCCTACTGCTTGCTTCAAAGGTTCTCCTTCAGTAAGCTTCTAAATGACAGTGTTCTCAGTGGCTGTAACTTGAGTCCTCCAGAAGTCTCCTCAGTCCTTGGAAAATAAAATATTAGTTTGTATTGGCTGACACTATATCTTGCTTTTGTGGGTGTCTTACCAATCCAAGGCAATTAGTTGTTCATTGATTATGATTCTTGCTTGTTTTGCTTATTTTTATATAGGAACTCAATGCAGATTGGCAAAGAGCAGCAGCAGGTCTACTTGTTTCTATAGGCTCACATCTGCCTGACCTTGTAAGTTTGTTGCTTGCAGTTTGCTTTGTAGTTTTCATTTTTGCTTTATCTACTTTTAAGTTTGGCAGAGGAAAAGTATTTCCTTATTATCTCCTCTTTCATTTTATTTCTTATCAAGTTCATTGCTTAAACTATCTATAATTGGTCATTAATTATGGCTTAACTTGTTCTGGCAGATGATGGAAGAAATATTTCTTCATTTGTCAGGGCCAAGCTCTGGTTTGCCAGCTATGGTTCAAATACTTGCTGACTTTGCTTCTGCTGATGGTTAATCACTTTCCTGTGGTTCTTTTTGCTTTTTGAACTTCAATTATCTATTTTTTTGTTGCAATTTCTTTGTTTAACGGAAGATTTTTGTACTTTCATTTTATTCTACACAATCAAGCTTTGCAGTTCACTCCACGTTTGAAAGGTGTACTTTCACGAGTTCTACCTATCATTGGAAATGGAAGAGATGCCCACAGGCCAATATATGCAAATGGTATATATGTGCCCTCACTACTTTTCTAATAGTCAAGTAGTTTAGGCCTTGTTGATCTCGGGTGAAATCCTATAATGAGTTTATGTTTCAATCTTTGCTTCTATGTTAGAGTTCATGTTAGAATATGTCCTTGTGTCTTTCAATATCAATTGAAGTTTCCTTCTATGTTGCTTGACTTCAGAACCTTCTTCAGTATTTGAAATTATTAATTGTTTATCTTTGTCAGAATATTTGCTCTGATATGGGAGTGTAGCTGGTGAAAGACATTTTTTTTTTGAGTTTTGAAGTATTTTTCTTTGAACAAAGTTTATTCATTTATGTTTCTTTATGTTGGTTTTCCTCTTTCTATGTTTCTCCACATACAAAAACTCTGTTTAATGTTCAGCCTATTTTTTCTTTTGATGATTTTGTTGTAGGTAGATCGTACATATGCATTATGCATTTCTTCTGATAGCTAGCTAACCCATGATAATATGTCCTTTCTGCTATCTTAGCTTTCAAGTGCTGGTGTCAAGCAGTATGGCAATATAACATTGATTTCCCTTCAGACTCCCCTATTGATGGTGATGTCATGTGAGATTCTGTGATACACATTTTAATGGTGTCGTTTTGCTGATTCCTTGTATCATATTTCAGTTATGTAATGCCTGAAGATAAATGTTGTTTTTATTGCAGGTCATTTTTAAATTCTGCTTTTGAACTTTTATTGAGAGTTTGGGCTGCTTCACGAGATCTTAAGGTTTGCCAAGTCAAGATATTTCTTTATATATTTACATTTACAGAAACCTAACAATTATAAATATTATTACGGAAAATACTTTGATGCACAAGCTGTGTAAACTTTAGTTTACACAAGCCCTTTAATTTTAGGGTTTAGGGTTTAGGGTTTTAGTTTAGGGTTTAGGGGTTTAGTATGTAGGGTATATAATTTAAGGTTTATGGGTAGAATTTAGAATTTAGAGTTTAGGATTTAGGGCTTAGGTTTTAGGTTGCTAGGGTTTGTGATTTAGATTTTAAATTTTATAAAAGGAATGTGTAAAAAAAATTTACACAGCTTGTGCATCAAAATAAAACCCATATTATTACTGTTTAATTATGATCTTATTGTTGTTTGGTTTTGGAAATTCTCCACACACTTGATTACACTGTATGTTTCTTAATTTATCTATGCTCATCCCAAAGCACGTAAAATTTATCTAAATACAAATTCTGTAAGCAACTGCCGTTTTATGGGAATTATCTCTGGTACAGATGAATACATTATAATGATGTCTAAATGTCCTAATATGTTGTACCCTATATTTTGGATCTCAAGTAAAATTGCTGCCCATTTTACTGTTTTCTTATTTTATTTAGGTTCGGGTATCTTCTGTGGAAGCCTTAGGCCAGATGGTTGGTCTTATCACCCGCTCACATCTAAAGGCAGCTATACCAAGACTTGTCCCTACCATATTGGAGCTGTAAGATTAAATTTAACCATCAGTGTTTCAAAGAACGGATTACATTGTTGTAGTCTGTACATATGGTGTATACTAGTTTTATATAATGTAGAACTTGGAGTTTCTATATTTTGAGCACGTGCATTAGCAAATATTTATGAACTAACATATCTCATATTTTCTTAAACTTAGTTGTCAACATGGCCTATAAAGCCTTTTCCTTTTCATTTTAATCAGGTATAGAAAGGATCAAGATATTGAACTTATTGCAACCTATAGTCTATATAATCTGCTATATGCTTCCTTACTTTCAGAAACAGGCCCTCCTTTGCTTGATTTTGAGGTAAAGCCCTTATTTCCCTTCTAATTTTGTTTACTTGTATTTACTCCAGTTAATAATTTTTCATTATAAGTCGTATCCATTCTTGTTTTTCTTCCCTTTTTTTATGTTCAACTAACTTGATGTAGGTACTATATGAGTGTCAATTTATTTTTATCTTGGTGGATGCTTCATGTTGTCTTTGCAGGAGCTCACAGTTATATTATGCACACTCCTCCCTGTCATCTGCTTGAATAATGGCAGCAAGGAGCATTCAAAATTTTCTGTTGGACTGAAGGTATGATTACATGCTGGCCATCTTTTGCTAACAATGTTTATTACTTGAAAATGGCAAGTTCTTTTCATCTACTTGATATTTGGCTCTATGTCCTTTTCCACATCATTACTTTTATACTGCATTGCAGACATACAATGAAGTACAGCGTTGCTTTTTGACGGTTGGCTCTGTATACCCCGAGGATTTATTTTATTTTCTTCTGAATGTATGTATACACATTTCTTATTGATACCACATCAATGGTTAAACCTTTGTACATCATTGTTAGATAAGTAAAAAGATCTAGTTTGGTTTTCTGAATAGTAGTGATAGATAAGTAATGTTTTGACATACCTTTTCTTTTTTATTTATTTATTTTTGCTACCAGAAATGTAGGTTAAAGGAAGAGCCTTTAACTTTTGGTGCCCTCTGTGTTTTGAAGCATCTTTTGCCCAGGTTTATTTCTTTTTTCTCTTAATTTTGTGTATTCATTATTTTACTTGACTTCCTTGCATTCGATTTAAGGTCATCTGAAGCTTGGCACAATAAGAGGCATTTGTTAGTGGATACTGTAAAATTCTTGTTAGATGAGCAAAATTTAGGCATCCGAAAGGCTCTCTCTGAGGTATGTTGGTATGTAGTTTTATAGCAAGCAAATCATAATGCTATTAATCAAATATATTTCTTATATCTTACCAATTTTCATCCTTTTGCTTTTATGGTAGCTGATTGTGGTGATGGCTTCACATTGTTACTTGGTTGGGCCATCCGCAGAGTTGTTTATCGAATATCTTGTACGCCATTGTGCTTTATCAGAACATGGAAAAATTGATCTCGAAAGTTCTCAGGCAAGCTTTGTATTCAGCTATATTAACATAATAAAACCATTAATATGCTTTACTTTAAAAATATGAAAATTCAGCATCAAATGCTGATTTAATTTGATTGTTGTATGCAAAGTAGAACATAATGATTTAATGAAATTGAAGAAATGAAAATACATGAATGATGCTTGAATATCTCGTTCTGAAAGTGTAATCGGTTCTTATCATCATAAGTCATGTTTGTTGAACCAGCTAAGGTGCTTGGATGTTGTTCAAAGGTTCAAATTTGAATCTCAATTGCCATAATTTTTTCTCTTTAACACATTCTCAGAATAATGTAAAGTAGGTTCATGTATGCCGTGATAGATATCCCATCAGTTACTGTTTTCTCAGATGAAGACAAGATCAACTTCTCGAAAGGAATTAAGAGCAATATGTGAAAAGGGTCTTCTTCTTGTAACGATCACAATTCCTGAAATGGAGGTATACTGATTTCTCCTTTCTTCAATCATTAAATCTCTAACGAGGGGTCTTACTTAGAGAAAATTAACAACAAAAAGTTTTGTTTAATTGATATCTAGTTTTTATGCAGCACATTCTTTGGCCGTTTCTGTTGAAGATGATCATTCCCCGGGCTTATACTGGTGCAGTTGCCACAGTAAGATACACCTTAAATGATTTTAAGTCTTTTATGCAGTTTTTGCTTTACTGCCACCCTCTGTTTTCCTGTTTCCTCTATCTTATTGTTTTGTGCATGGCATGCCTTTTATGTTAGTCTACAGGATTTAATTATTTTTATGACTGGTTTCATTTATACTGCTACCCAGGTATGCAGATGCATTGCAGAATTATGCAGACATAGATCTTGTAACAATAATATAGTTGACGACTGTAAAGCTCGCAGCGATATTCCTAATCCTGAGGTGAGACATGTTAATCATATGATGTCTTATCAAGTTTGCTTTTGTTTTGTATCTATGAAAGTAAATCTCTTCCATCCTATGTATAACTTCAGGAGCTGTTTGCTCGTTTCGTTGTTCTTTTGCACAATCCTTTGGCAAGGGAGCAGCTGGCAACTCAGATTTTGAAAGTAAGCATATCTATACTTGAAGAATTTTCTACTTAGAATAGGACTTCTTTACACTTAAAATACTGTGAAGAAAACATTTAGTTTCTCTTGTTTCATGCAACCTTTTGTTTTATATCACTTGTTTGGCACGTGCAAGCAGTTTCTCTAGTCAGATGTACATGAAAAGATAGATGCGTGTAAAGCTCAATGCATGGATATTTACTTTTCCCCTTTTGTCGCTGAAATTTTAAGTGTATTGCAGTTGTTCAAGTCATCTGATTGATTCTTTGTTATAACATGGTTGTTCCAATTGGAGCAGATTACCATTGTCAGACCTATTAGTTGTCATCTTCTCTTAACTTCTGAACTGTTCACAGGTCCTCTGTCATTTGGCACCTCTGTTTCCAAGGAACATCAACTTGTTTTGGCAAGATGAGGTAGATCCTCATTTATAAGGACTGAGTTTGGTGTAACAATGTTTGAGTTGAAGTTCTATTCTTTTTAAAGGATACAAAATTCGAATGGTGCATGAAGTTCTTTGAGAAATTAATAGGGATAAAAATATAGAGATGAAAAAAATCATTTCATGTATACTGGTTCTTTTGTTAAATAAGTGATTGCAACAAATAGTTTACATGTTGCTCAGCATATTAAAGATAAGTTTAAAAAAGTGTATAGTTATTGATTGAAACATTAGTAGATTTACGAAATGTTTGTTTTCTAACTAAACAAATTACTTGTCACGAATGGAATAAAAGTTAGCCCAAGGAAGCATGCTCTAGTATCTAATTGATTGTTGTCTTTTGTAAGCTCTAGATTAAAAAATTGAAGGCTTATATTAGTGACCCAGAAGATCTCAAGCTGAATCCTTCCTATCAAGAGACCTGGGATGACATGATAATCAACGTAAGGTCTCTAACTAATAAGTTATTCTTGTAATTACCCTATTGTTTGGTCACATGATGGAAAATGTGTCCTCTGGGGAAAACTATATTTTTGTTCATAATTTACTTTTTCATATATGAATGGAAATATTGAATTTACTCTTCAATGCAACATAACAATACGAAAGGAGTGGGGTAAACTAGAAATTCCTCCTTATGTGCTAAGTAAAATTAGAAATATCTCATTATTCTTGTATTGCAGTTTCTGGCAGAATCTTTGGATGTGATTCACGACAGTGATTGGATGATTGCTCTGGGAAATTCTTTTACCAAGCAATATGCACTTTATACACCTGATGATGAGCATTCAGCACTCCTTCATCGGTATTAGTTTGAATTTTGCTTTCCTGAATTCGCAAAAGAAACTAGTATGGTGCCTTTTTTGTGGATGGTGTGGGATGGGTTAAAAATCACAAAAGGGTAAAGATTCTTGTACTATTCTTGTCTGTTAGGGTGAAGTAGTAAAAGGAGAACAGGGGAAATGGATGAAAAAGAGTAGAGAGTATAAGAGAGGGACTGTTCTACGGTCTAGGGGATTGGTTAAAAGGAAGAAAAAAAAGAAGGGATAATTCTAGACCTTAGTTTTTTAGAGGAAATAAATGATGACTTCTTATACTTTTACAAGTATGCTAATTAGAGTTGAAAAATTATGGATATGACAACCACACGTTATTTCTTTTTCTTCTTTTATTTACTATTATACAATTTTTATGTTTTACTTTTGAATTTTTGTGTTTAAGAATGGAGACTATTATAACATCTTAGCCTCTAGTTATGCATTCTGAGTTCTAATTTCGTTATACCAGCAGCCACTGGAAAAATTTATGGTACATACTGGAATTTATCTGTTATATCAGTCTAGCATTCATATGTACAAGATAATAGACATTAAATGTTAGATGCTAATCAAAAAGTTTTTCAAATTATTCTAGAGGATTGATGTCATGTTGAATAGGGACCTGGCCACCCATCTATAGCCCATTTTGGGAGTAGTGCCAATTGAAGGCACCATCCTATTGGAATTTGCAACGACATGAGCCAGGGGATTTTGCATGTAGTCTTATTCAGGACTAAAATTTCATATGGCTATACTCATTCAGCCCCTCTTTTTCATCAGTGGAAACTATTCTGTAAGGCACTTTTATTGAATTATAAGGTTTCAGTTGTAATTTCTTGGAGCAGTTTCTTTTGAAATTACTGACATCTCACTGGAATCAAGTCCATTTATGAATCAGTGTACTGATTAGGAGCTTCAGATTTCTCTCTCTTACTAACAAAAAGCACCAACCTTCAACGTAAAATATTATTATCTGATGTTAAGGTTCTGAGGTTATTCACTCTTGTATTGACTCCCCAAAATTCACAACCTTCTATTTTTTTGTAGAATCAAAGCTTAGTGCAAAATTCTGAACACTTTGGAACTTTTTTTCTTTCTCTTTTTGCTATCTGTGTCGCAGATGCCTGGGTATGCTTCTTCAGAAAGTTAATTACAGTGCTTATGTTTGTGGAAAAATCGACTGGATGTACAAGCAAGCAAATATTGCTATTCCAATTAACAGGCTTGGTTTAGCAAAAGCCATGGGATTGGTAATCTTCAAGCTTTCTTAATAGTTTATTTTCATTCATTTTAATGTTTATCGTTTATAATTTTCATTCTTTCAGGTTGCAGCATCCCACTTGGATACAGTGTTGGATAAGCTGAAAGAGATTCTAGATAATGTTGGTCAAAGCATATTCCAAAGGTTTGGTGCTTAGAACCACATTCCATTTGCAACACCGTGCAATGTGATGTTTGGTTTAAATGCAGATTTCAACAGTTCATGCAAGTTTCTGTTGAAAATTTGGAGAAAATAAGGCCCTAAGTTGAATGTCTTTACTTATTTTATTTGTTAACCATCTCTTCATCATGTGCTGAAACTAAAAACTTGAAGCAACACTTCTTTAGAACTACTTTTATTTTCAGTTGAGTCATTTTATAATTATCTTTGTCAATTTGTATAAGCATGTTATCAACTTCCATCGTTTTAATTGTTTTTGAAGTTGTTCATTTTCCAAAACCTTTGATCTGATGTCTGAGGCTTACCTACTGCAGGTTTTTAGCATTATTCTCCGAAAGTTATAGAACAGAAGAATCTGATGATGTACATGCTGCTTTGGCTCTGATGTATGGATATGCTGCAAGATATGCTCCATCAACGGTTATTGAGGCTAGAATAGATGCACTTATTGTAAGGAATCCTTAAAACTCTTGAATTCTGTATCGCCATGTGTCTTCCTTTTTTACATGTTTACCCTCTACGTCTAAAGCGTTATCTGTTTCATATTTAGATTGACTTTCAATCTGCATGTTTGAAAAGCATGAATACTGGTGCTCACGATGCAAAATTTTCAAAGTATTATACCAATCTAAACTATAGCTCGTCGAAGTTGTATTATGTATATTAACAATTACAGCTGTTTTCATTGTGTCACCAATACTGCTGTCATTTAATAAGGTAACTATTTCAATTCTCATCCTTGCAGGGGACTAACATGCTTTCACGGCTTCTTCATGTACGTCACCCTACAGCAAAGCAGGCTGTTATTACAGCTATTGATTTATTAGGTTTGTTAAAATCCTACTTTACTTCCAAGTTAGAGACCTGGATAGAATTAGTGTTGAAAAGGTTTTAGGTTAAGCAGGGCCGGACAGTACAATAGAAATGCACTTTGTTAAGGGTACAAGGAAAGCTCATAAGACCTAAGAGTGACTGTTTTCAGTATGTAGCCTTCATGATTTGCAAGTAAGGAGAGGTTGCAAGGATATATTGACTACTGATAGTTGAGTGATATGGAGAAATATAACTGCTAGAAAATGTATTCACATTGATAAGTGGGTTTTTAGGGATTACAAAGGCAGGGAAGCTGATAGAGATAACTGCTTTTGAACCTGCTGGTTCAAGAGTTCTTTAGGAAAAGAACGAAGAGAGAAGCAAAAGCAACTTCATTCATCCATAGTTTTCCAGTACAGGTAAAGTCTCTTTATATACAGAGAATCAGCTGGCTGGATAACTGCTGTTAACAGCTTTTCCCACCAAGATTTACTAACTGCTTATCAGTTATTAACTGCCTCTAACAACCTTTAGCGTCAATGACAACTAACAGTAGACTTCTAGTAATTTCTCCATGTACCAAACATGTCATACTTTAATATGTTGATAAGAAATGAACTTACTTCCATGCAGGTTGTGCTGTCGCTAAAGCTGCTGAAAATGGTGCTCCATTCCCACTTAAAAGAAGAGACATGTTGCTTGACTATATTTTAACCTTAATGGGTCGAGATGAAACTGATGGTTTTGCTGATTCCAGTCTTGAACTTCTGCATACCCAAGTATCTTCATTGCTTCCCATAATTGTAGTATGATATAGTGGTATCAGTTGTGTATTACCTCAACTATGTGATATATGATTTATTTTCTGTTTATGGTTTCTTCTCTAGGCTCTTGCTTTGAATGCCTGTACCACCTTGGTTTCTGTGGAGCCAAAGTTGACAATAGAAACAAGAAATCATGTTATGAAGGTACGTGCTTTCTGTTTATTTTTAATAAATATATTAACAATGTAAATTTTTTCTGTAGTTACTTGGAGCCATGAATACTTCTGAAAATATTTACAGGCGACCTTGGGGTTCTTTACTTTGCCAAATGATCCCATAGATGTTATCAATCCCCTTATTGATAACCTGATCACTCTCCTATGTGCTATTCTTCTCACAAGGTATTTTCCGCAATACAGTTTGATTTTATTTTTTTGCAAGATTTCTCCCAACTATCCTTGCATGTACGGGGAGAATATTTCTTTGATTTATGAAGTCCTACTTGACTGCCGTCATTTAATCAAGTGATGTTGGTAGTGAGGATGATTTTGAGCTCCTAGACTACTTTAAAAATGACACTATATTGAGAACAGGGGAATGATATGCACACTTCTTGTGTTCTCTATGGACCCTTTATGTTTTATTGTATGGTCTGATGATGACCTGAAGCTCAGTAAAATCACTGTGGTTTAATTGTGTATATCTGAAAAGTCAATCTCACTTTTTTTTTCACACTAGAAAACTGTGGTATATTTACTGCAACAGGTTATTCCGCGTCTGTCCAACTGTTCTTTCTTAAAGAAAGGATACCAGTTTTTCTATTGGAAGATTTAAATTTCCTTTACACATCCATGGCCTCTTAATGTATAAGAATCAAATTTTCTGTGACTCAAATTCTTCAAGCTTTTATGTTGAAGTTTGGACATAAGTTTGTCTCCCGTTAGAGAGATTAATCCTTTTGAGTAATTTGTTTTATTCCTGCCCCAGTAAGGATGTAGGTAGACTCTTTCCCCCTCCCTTTCTTCCAGGGCTAGACAGAGAATAGGTCACACATGGAAGAGACATTAAAGAAAAACCTTGTAAAAATTTGGGGGTCCAGGAACTGCTTAGCTACCTCACTGACTTGTTTCAGTACTGTAGGGCTTGGTTTTGTTTAGTTGGTATTTATTTGATCTTGCGTCATTGATCGACCGCAATATCAAGAGCAATTTGGTTCCATCTGAAAAGAATCTTAAAATATCTCCTTGTCTAGAAATTTCCCATATCTATTGTATGTACTGTTGTATGATTCATGGCTATTCTAACCGGAAACATGTGTAACAATTAGCGGAGAGGATGGAAGAAGCCGAGCTGAGCAGCTTTTGCACATATTAAGGCAAATAGATCAATATGTTTATTCGACTGTGGATTATCAAAGAAGAAGAGGTTGTCTTGCAGTGTATGAGATGCTTGTCAAGTTCCGGGTGTTCTGTGTTAGTGGCTATTGTGCGTTAGGCTGTCATGGTAGTTGCGCACACAGCAAGCAAATTGACCGTATGCATGGAAATTTTTCCAACTTACCTTGTAAGTAAACTTCCAACAACAGTTTGCAAATGTTCCATCTTACTAATCTTATTGAATTTCACTTTTTTTCTTCTTGTTTTTCAAATGCCAGCGGCATTTGTATTGCCAAGTCGTGAAGCTCTGTCTTTGGGAGATAGAGTTATAACATATCTTCCGCGCTGTGCAGACACTGATTCTGAAATTAGAAAAATTTCTGCTAAGGTATTAACTTGTCTAGGGAAAGATCTGGTGTTATTTAAATATGAGGTGCCAGTACTTGTCTAATTATTCAATTTGTATTAACTTATATATGATATTTAATCTCTATTAAATTGAAAAAATATCTTAATACTTCTTTTTTATTTGACTAGATCATTGATCAACTCTTCAGCATCTCCCTTTCACTTCCAAAGCCACTGGGTTCTAGTGTTTATGGTGATATAGAGTTATGCTATGTTGCTTTATCCTCCCTTGAGGACGTTATAGCCATCTTGAGAAGTGTATGTATATTTCTAAGCATCTACACCCCTATTTAAAGTGACATCTCCCACACCTTCCCCGTTCAAGATAACGAAAGTGAATCCGTGACACTTCATGCCTGTTCGATTCTGAACTTTGCATGTATTTTCAGGATGCTTCAATCGATCCATCAGAGGTTTTTAACAGAATTGTTGCTTCTGTCTGTACCCTTTTGACGAAGGATGAGGTGACGCTTATCTTTCTGTTTGCTTATTTGAAATGTAAATGATTTTAAACTAACCAGTGGTAGTTATTCTTGATGATTACTTTCAGCTTGTAGGCACACTTCATTCTTGCACGCCAGCTATTTGTGACAGAAACAGTCAGTCAGCTGAAGGCGCTATCCTTGCTGTTATTGAGTTTGTAACAAAGAGAGGGATTGAGCTGAGTGAAACTGATGTTTCAAGGTTTTTTTTTTCTTTAGACATGGAAATACACTTTTATTTAGCTTATTAATTCTACGTTCTTATGATAAAAAAGGATAAATTAAATGTCCGTGTGAATACGATTGATCAAGTCTTTCTGCAGGACCGCTCAATCTTTGCTCTCGGCTGCTGGGCATGTTATTGAGAAGCAATTACGTTTAGAAGTTCTTGGAGCTGTATCCTTTTTTCTCTCTGAACTGTTAACATTCTGCAGAATCAACTGTGAGGACTTTTTCTTTTCTGGAGATCTTTGTATATCCTTGATTATCTTTAGATATCCTCTCTATCTGAGAACACAAATGCAAAACTTGTCTTTAATGAAGTATTGGCAGCTGCTGGAAGGGACATTGTCACGAAAGATATCTCTAGGCTACGTGGTGGCTGGCCAATGCATGATGCATTCCATGTGATCCACTTTGTTTCTTTTTCTTCTTCTTTTTCCTTGATTTTTACGGCTACCAACTTATTCCTTCAGTTTTTGACTTTTTCTTAATTTGATTAGGCATTTTCCCAACATACTGTGCTATCAGTTTTGTTCTTAGAGCATCTAGTCTCCGTCCTTAATCAGACTTGTGTCACTAAAAGTGATCCAGGAAAAGGAGAAAATTCCAGTCCTCTTTCTGAAACTCAATTGGAGGATGAAATCCTGCAAGCTGCTATTTTTGCCCTTACTTCCTTCTTCAGGTATGTTGACCAATTGCATCTATTGGAATTGTCTTATTTTTATCATATCCCGGGGTTTTATGATGTTTTATCTTAATTTCAGAGGTGGTGGTAAAGTTGGAAAGGGAGCTGTTGAACAGAGCTACTCTTCAGTTCTTGCTGCACTTGTACTGCAACTTGGAAGTTGTCATTGTCTTGCTATCTCTGGTCGACATGAACCACTACGGTAAGTGTCCTACTATATATATAGGCATCTGTCAATCAGGAACGAGATATTTTTATAAGTAAAATTTCTTTCTCGACGCCTGCAGTGCACTTTTAACTGCATTTAAGGCATTTTGTGAATGTGTTGGAGACCTTGAAATGGGGAAGGTACATGAACTTTCTAACAATCTGAATACCTGCTACTGCTGGGACAATGAGAAATATTCCGCATATCAATACAAAGTTAAAAACAAAATTAAATTTGTCCTCAGATTTTGGCAAGAGACAGTGAGCAAAATGAAAAGTGGATTAATCTTATTGGAGATTTAGCTGACTGCATTTCTATGAAGAGACCAAAAGAGGTAATGCTATCCATTTAATATTTTTCCATTTTTCTGTATGATGTACCTTTTTTTAGAAAAATGGATGATGCCATTGCCAACTGAATACTGAAAGGAGAATATTTGCGTATACTGTAACTAATTCTACAGGTGGAGAATATATGCAAAATTTTCACGAAATCATTGAACCTCCAAGAAAATTTTCAACGGGAAGCTGCAGCAGCTGCAGTATCAGAGTTTATTCACTACAGGTATGAACTTTGTGATCTATCTTCAAAGTTCTTTCTATCTTCTACTTGTTCCCTTTTTATTTCTCTTCTTATAGTTATTGCTGTCGGTATCATTATTGTCATCACTTTTTCTCGAAAAGAAAATTTATGTGCTAATTTCAACCATGCAGTAGCGGATTTAGCTCCCTGTTGGAAGAGATGGTGGAAGTGTTGTGCCGACATGTCTCGGATGAATCTCCAACGGTTAGACGCCTTTGTCTAAGAGGATTAGTGAAGGTATATGATAAGGATCTCATGCAGATTTTAGGCGTGCCGTTTTTAGTCTTCAATTGCAGTCACACACATTCACTTCTCCCATAATTTCTGTCTCAAGTTTAATGTTTGTAAGGTTGTATTATTTCACCTTATCCATAACCTCTGAAATTTTGACTTTCCATGTCTATGGCAGATACCATCTGCTCATATCGACCAGTATACAACTCAAGTTCTGGGTGTAATATTAGCATTGCTTGATGATTTGGATGAATCAGTGCAGTTAACTGCAGTTTCATGCTTACTGATGGTAATTCATCCATTCTCTTATTGCAGTGAGGACCCTCACTTTTATGTGTGTGTTTTCCCCAGATAATTATATGAGTATAACACATTATCTTTCAATATGCCTCTTCTACTGTTATATTATTATATATACACACTTTTTATTATTTTTTGTAGATTCTTGAGTCATCACCCAGTGATGCTGTTGAGCCCATTTTGCTTAAGCTGTCTATCCGGCTTCGCAATCTACAGGTGCATTCACTTGCTATAACAATCTTTGATCATGGCAAGTTTATTATAGATATCCGATTTTGGAACACTTCAGGACATGAAAATCAATTTACCTTGCTTAGTTACTTGTTTATATGAGGTCGGGGTTGTAGATATTAAAATCAACTGCTAGTAGCTCTCTTTTTATATGATTAAGCTCAAACAGCACTAATCTCCCAGAGTCACAAGAATTCACTAATTTTGTTTTGCCATCAATCGTAGTTAATTTACTGTTGATATTAGACTCAGTTCAGTAATGGGCGATGCTTTTAATCTTGTACAGATATCCATGAATGTAAAGATGCGGACCGATGCCTTTGCAGCATTTGGAGCACTTAGCAACTACGGAGTTCGGGCACATAAAGATGCTTTTCTGGAGCAGGTATCGACTAAGTTTCATTTTAGGCAAATAAATGGGTTAAATTTAGGTGGATAACTGGTCTCTCTTCCTTCAGATATATTGTCAAACTTAATGGTAAGGTCATAGAACCACATAATATCCTTTCTAAAAGATATCATCGGAGATTTCCGTAACTTTTCTGATGTCAACATAACATCATGTTAGATAAAATAACCTACTTGATTTTTTGTACAATGAAGATAAAGTGGAAAATGAACAAATTTTTTCACCCTTTAGCATCTATTCACGCTAATTGAACGTTGATTGTTATTTCCAGATACATGCTACACTTCCACGCTTGATCCTGCACCTTCATGATGATGACATTTCTGTTAGACGCGCCTGCCGTGTAAGCGACTACCTTATTTCTTATGCCCCTTTTTGCATGAAGCTTTTTAACATACTTCTTTCTAAATGATGTTTTTTCCTTGTTTTTTAAATAAATAGAATGCCCTCAAGCGGTTTGTCCCTTTAATGGAGATAGAAGGGTTGCTGCCATTATTCAATTCGCACAGTATTAACTCCGATGATCGGTATGCAATAATGAACTTGAAATATATTAACATACGGTTGTCTTTCTAATTTCGTTATCCTGAAACATATTTTTCCTCCTTTCAGAAGCGATTACGAGGACTTTTTAAGAGATTTTACGAGGCATTTTCTGCAGCATCTTCCCTCCAGAGTTGATACTTACATGGTGTCAACCATACAGGTTCGCATTTTGCCAATAAGACTGCATATTTATTCTAAACTATTAGTCACCGGGATTGTTTTTATCGATGGCTACAAGGCAATCGAGTCGTACTTTAAAGGCCTGAGGTATTGGATAAGAGGCTATTTTATTTTCCCTGAACTAAACTGCTGCATAACATCAGTTGTGGCTAATGTACTCGATCTTATCCTAATGTGGAACGGTCGTGGAAGCCGAAAAAAATGCACTAACATAGTTCTTGATGATGCAGGCTTTTGATGCACCTTGGCCGATAATCCAAGCAAATGCTATTTATGTTTCCAGCAGCATACTCTCTCTTTCGGATGATCGGCAGATTTTGGCTCTTTACTATTCACAGGTCACATTCCGATTCGATTGTAACTGATCTTATTGTTCTAAGAACTATGCTTGAAAAATGTTTACCATGGTTTAGGTGTTCGGGATGTTGGTTAGCAAGATGAGTCGTTCAACGGACGCTGTTGTTAGAGCTACAAGCTCTTCAGCCTTCGGTTTATTGCTTAAATCAATTAATTCGGTTCCCTGGAGAGCAGCCAGACTTGAACGATTAGACTCCGCGACAAAGGATCAGTCGGACTTGAACGAACAGACTCTGCCGGAAAGAGTCATGATTTGAGTCCGGAAAAGAATAGCAAATGCACTTAGAAGGTATGATCACCGTGCCCATCATTGTCTTTCTGATCTGCACCCATTCCAAATGCAAGCTCGATTCGGATCACGAGCTACAAGAAGTTATAATTCATTTGCTGACATGAGATGAAACGAAAGGCAAATTCGAAATTCGGACAGGATTCTGAAGCATCAACTCTGTTAATAGTTTGTGTTGGTTGTGTGTCAAATGTCAACGTTAATAACTGTAATTTTTGGTGTACGGAGCCCAGAATTTGCATTTTTGAAGTTGGTGCTATGTTATTCGGACTTTTTTTCATTATGTTCGATATAGACTTGAATGCTAGTATAAAGAGAGGATTAAAATTTTGAGAGTACTTGTATTTGGTATTCACATTTAAATCCAAATAACATAGATGTTTCATTTATTTACAATTTATTCGAATTTTAATATTTTCAACTTCTTTCTTATCATCTAACACGAAGTTTTTTATATAAAAAAACATTAACTTATGAAAATTTTAAAGTAATGCATAACAATTAAATATAATTATATTGATGTGGATTCTATTGAGAGATCTAACAAATTTTATCAAAAGAAAATATAAAGTATTGTTCATCAAAAGTCAATGTATAAATTCACATAATCGAAATGGAAACTTTAACATTAATTATTATCCTTAATTCAAATTTTATTTTCTCAACTTTTGTCACTAGCTTTACAAAATCGAAAATATTATCTTTGATCAGAATTTTCTTCTTCTTTTAACTCTATTGAAAATCGAAACATAACATCAAAGTATTATTTTTTTACTCGTCATGTAGGAATCCTAGACTTTGACAAAGTCTTCTCAATTTGGATCACTTAACTTCAATTACAATAATAGTAAAAAAAATTATATAAGTTATAGTATGGTGCATGATAATTTGGTGGCAATGTTTTATTTTTTAAGTTTTCGGCGTCAAGTCGAATGAGTTATGAGTATTGTTAATATAGTGTAGGATATTTATTAGATTCTTAAAGAACAAATCAATAAGAAGATGAGAGCTAAAGAAAGGGACGATACTCTCCATTATTTCATTTATCACAAGTATAATATCTCCCAATGAAGACTAGTTCATTTATACAAAAAAAAAAGTCTGAACAGTTGGTTAAGTAACGGACTAACAAGGAATTGAATGATTAACGCCGCCCTAGTTTTTTCTCTAAACCTACCCTAGTTTTTTTTCTCTTTAATAATTATATGCCGCCGGTAAGTTTCTTGTCAATAAACAATCACCTAATTTTTGGTTGTCGATTGTTGGTTTTTATTATTATTTTATTATTCTTTTCTTATTTTATTTTAAATAAAAATTTTTACCTTTATGACACGCGTTTCTTCTGTTCTTGTGACATTTTTTTATATCCTTCTGACATGTTTTCTTTATTTTATTTTGTTTTGTTTCATTTGTCCTTGTGGTATGATTCAGCGTACCTTAGCGGTCGATTGTTGCTCGCATAGAGTTCTTAATCGGCGCTAGTTTCTGATTATGATTTTGCCGGTGGTCACGCAAAGTTAGATCCCCACTCGGTTAGTGGTTGTTTGTCGATGTAATCAGTCCTGGGTAACGTAACATTCTATCTGATAGTTTGGATCGCTCACCACTCCTTTTTCATCTATTATGTGTCTCGATTGGATAGAGACAAGGAGATTCAAGAAGCTTCTAAATTTTGATGGTATGCTTATCTCTATAAAAAAATTACTTTTCTTTGTTTTTGGGTTGTAAAAAATTTGGGTAGATTAGTCATATTTTTTTTTCCTGAATGCATTGTAATTGTGATATTTTCTAGGGTTATAATAAAAATTCAGTGGCGATACTAAAAAAAACATAACGGGTTAACAATCCTAACCGTTTCTTTACCAATGTCAAGTCACAAGATCACATGTGATGCAACACATACAACCTACCTACACTCGCTTAACTAAAACTATATCTTTTTTATCGGCAAAAGTATAATTTATTAAAGAAATTTTCATACAAGCCAACATTATCACGGGTCTCATAAAAAAAATTCCCTACACTTAAAATGGAAGAAAAAAGTACTCATAATAATGTAAACAACACAAAAATCAGCCAAATGCAAAACACCAAAACAAAAACAACAACCCGACATCGAGCAAAACACTACCCTAACCAACACCAACACACTGTCACAACAACCAAAAGGTATAACAACACCCACCCACCCACCCACACCAAAACACAACCCCATCACGCATGCCCTTCACAATCCACCACCGCCATCACCCTGGCAAAACCAACCTCACAGTGTTGTACCCAGCAACAACACCAAATTGAGTACACTGCTCACATCTTATAAAATATTTCGAAAAAACGTACTACGATCTACGCCTTCCTTTGCTAATGCGTCGGTGAGTTCGTTCACTTCACGAAATGTATGAACGAAACTAACACGCGTAACACCCCACGCTAAATCAATTTTAACAAACAACTCCCATAAGCGTCAATGTCTTTTACCGGACTGCAATACCTAACCAATAGCCACTCGCGAATCTGATTTCACAACCAAAGCATATTTCGCACTCCACCGCGAACTAAGAAACAGCTCCAACGCAAACGCGATGGCCCGGATATTTGCTTCATTGGACTTTATCATCCCCAACGGACCAGAAAATAGGGCAAGAAAAGAACGTAATTTAATCAAGAAGAACAACTACGACATCAATAACTTTTTACCCTCAAACATCGCCTCGTTTCTCGTCAACCATAAAGACCATAGTAGTGCCACTACACATGCACACCACCATTGCCATAACTCGCCCCCAAATGAACCATGAAACCTCGGTCCCAAAAACTCCTTTAAAGTATGTGACAAAGGCAAAGCCACCATCCACCAATGTAAGAACCAATCTCATACCTCTCGAATCACCCTACAACGAAAAAGTATATGTTCTAATTCGTCCTCATCCTCATTGCACCACACACATGGAACTTGACCCTCATTTAGCACAATCCCTCGACATAGAAGGAAGTTTAATATAGGCCAATGATCCAAGCATACAAACCAAAAGAAAGCTCGTACTTTCGGCGGCACCGGAACTTTCCAAACAAAACATACTCCAACCAAATCATCCCCATACTCTCTCCAGTAACAAACGATTCATCAAACTCTTCACCGAGAATTGACCATGAACATCTATATTCCAAATCAACGAATCTTGTATCTCATTATACAAGACAATCAGCAATACCAAATACTGTTGGAAAAATGTGAGAATTTGGAAACTTTGAGCCATATTTACTAGTGGTAAAGGTGGATGTTCGAATGGTAAATTTATCAATTTATATTCTACTCCATGAGACCTTTACAACGATATCTCATATGCTCAAAACGGTTGAGAAATGAATGAGAAATTGATGCTCAAAGTGAGGTTGTTATGAATTGTGTTAAGGAAAATATGAACCCCTTATCCCACATGGGTAGGATAACAAACTTGGGAATGGTTTAAATACACCAACCCACTTGGGAGTCATTGAATGACTTGAATGAATACTATGCCTCGCGCGCAGGCGCAGGGGGGGTGCAAATCGAAGCTCGTCGAACCCATTCGGGTTGGGGCGCGCTCGCACGTCGTGGGCGACGCGAATGTCCGGACCGGTCGGGTTCCACTTAGAACCTGCGGATATTTTACCCACTTCGAATTAAATATTTTCCTTATATAACACATATCTTTTTGAATATTCCGAATTTAATAGAATAATTTGTGACTTTCATTAAATCGGATATTAAAAGGTATTAAATCAATTCATAAGGAATATATCCGTTTAAATAAGGCACTAATTGATTATTTCCGATTTTGCTCGGATATAAAGTCAATGACCTTAATTCGGAATATTTACCTTCCATATTTTTCCTCCTCCACTCCCCTATATAAAGAATGCTTCTCTTCAGTTTCAAATCACTCCAAAAATCGTTTTCTCTCTGGTTTTTTCTTTTAACCGGTGATAGGCTAAGACAAGGCTCTAGTTCGAGATCTCTTCAGTACGTGCTTCTGTAGAAGATCTTCTTGTTGTTGTATCCTGGGAGACGAACGATCAATCAAACTCAAGCACCGTGGAGTGGTCGAAATTTGTCTTAAGGAAACTGCTCTTCACAGGCCTCAACTTTAATCTGGTTTTATTATTCTTCTCTTCTATTTATTTGATTAAAGTTTTTCTTTTATTTATTTTATTATCGTCTTGGATTGTATACTTTGTAACAATCTTAAGACAAATCTCTTCTTCTACCTTTCTTATAAATCCGAGACGATATAATCGTGATAGAGATAGCAAATAAATTGGTTTCAGGATTTATCCTGCCGTTTTAACGGATTTGCTAAAATCTCAAAGTTGGACAAATCTGTTTACAGAAATTGTCGGTAATAAACGAGAAATTAATTTTCTGTTTATTGGAATTTATTTTAATTCCTCTTTGTTTCTTTTGAACAGAAACGATGACTATTGGAGATTCTGTTGATTCTATTGCTAAGGTCCTTGCACCTGTACAGACTCCGAAACAACAAATACCGAATCTGAATGCAACGGCAGTGGCAATGAGTCACAATGAGAAGCCGTCGAAATTTTGCGGACAGAATTTTAAGACATGGCAACAGAAGATGTTGTTCTATCTGACCATGCTGAATCTGGCAAAGTATCTAAAGGAAGATCCTCCAGTTGTCGCTGTAGGGGATGGAGAAGGAGAGGTGGATGATCTCACCGCCTTCAGTATCACAGAGTCTTGGAACAATGCTGATTTTCTGTGTCGAAACTACATCCTCAACGGACTGCAAGACTCTTTGTATCCGGTATATGATGTGTACAAAACAGCAAAACAGCTGTGGGCAGCACTGGATAATAAGTACAAAGCAGAGGATGTTGGGGCTAAAAAGTTTTTAGTAGCCAAATTTTTGAACTTTAGTATGGTTGATTCAAAACCAGTAGTAAATCAAGTTGAAGAATTCTAACTAATCATTCATGGAATTATTGCAGAAGGGATGACTATCAGTGAATCTTTTCAAGTAGCTGCCATCACGGAAAAGCTGCCTCCCGGATGGAATGACTTCAAAAATTATTTGAAGCATAAGAGGAAGGAAATGTCAGTGGAAGAACTGATCACCCGACTTCGAATTGAAGAGGACAACAGAGGTAATGCCAGGAAACTTGCTTTCAAAGAGGCCAAGGCAAATGTTGTCGAAGTCAAGAAGGGTAAGCAACCCCAACATTACCAGGCCAAGCCAAATCTGAGGCCTAATGGCGGAGTCTCCAAAAAGGAGAAATTCAAAGGGTCATGCTTCAATTGTGGCAAGATGGGGCACAGGTCCTCTGAATGCAGACATCTGAAAAGAGCTAGAGCTAAGAAGGCCAATGCTATGGAGGATGAAGATCTGTGCACGGTGATTTCTGAAGTCAACCTGGTTGACTCTAACCCGAGGGAATGGTGGCTTGACACTGGAGCCACTCGCCATATATGTTGTGACGAAAATTCTTTCTCTGAGCTGATACCTTGCGACAATGGGGAGAAGCTCTACATGGGAAATGCTGCGACTTCCAAGATCAAAGGGGAGAGAACATTGGTCTTGAAGATGACTTCTGGAAAAGAACTCAAGCTGCAGAATGTATTGTACGTGCCTGACGTACGCAAAAACCTTGTTTCTGGAACACTTTTAAGTGTTCATGGTTTTAGAATGGTTTTTGAGTCCCAGAAGTTAATTCTGTCAAAGGGGGGGATGTTTGTGGGTAGGGGATATGTATTGAATGGAATGTGGAAACTCAATGCTATCTCTGTAAAATCCAAAATAATGAATAAGAATGCAGCTTCTTCTTCTGCTTACATGCTCGAATCATTTAATTTATGGCATGGTAGACTTGGACATGTTAATTATGATACCTTACGTAGGTTAATTAACTTGGAACACATCCCTTCATTTCACATTAATTATAACCATAAATGTGAAACGTGTGTAGAAGCAAAATTAACAAGGTCTTCTTTTCAAACAATTGAAAGAAGTAAAGAACCACTTGATCTAATACATAGCGATGTATGTGATTTGAAATTTGTTCAAACTAAAGGAGGAAATAAATATTTTATTACCTTCATCGATGATAGCACAAAGTATTGCTATGTATATTTGCTTAAAAGCAAAGACGAAGCTATAGACAAATTTATACTCTATAAGCAAGAAGTTGAAAACCAACTTAATAAAAAGATTAAGGTGGTAAGAAGTGATCGTGGTGGTGAATATGTTAATCCATTTGGTGAATATTGTTCACAACATGGAATTATTCATGAAGTAACACCACCATTCTCCCCAATCTAATGGAGTAGCCGAACGTAAAAATCGGACTCTAAAAGAAATGATGAATGCTTTGTTAGGAAGCTCTGGGTTACCACAGAACATGTGGGGGGAAGCAGTTCTTTCGGCTAATTACCTTTTGAATAAGGTTCCTCGAAAGGAAAAGGATAAGACACCATATGAGTTGTGGAAAGGTCGAAAGCCTTCCTACAAACACTTGAAAATGTGGGGGTGTCTTGCCAAGGTAATGGCTCCATTACCAAAACAAATGAAAATAGGTCCAAAAACTGTGGATTGTATTTTTATTGGCTATGCTGAACATAGCAATGCTTATCGATTTCTTGTGTATGAATCAAAAAATCCTGACATTCACAAGAACACGATAATGGAATCAAAGAATGCATCATTCTTTGAAAATACATTCCCTTATAAATCTAGGGAACTTGATCAAAGTTCAACAGAACAAACTTTGGATGAAATGATTCCAAGTAATCAACAAGAGGTTGAAAATGAGATAGAGCCAAGAAGGAGCAAACGAGCAAGGGTAGAAAAATCCTTTGGATCTGATTTCTTAACCTTTATGATGGAGGCTGAACCTCTAACGTATAGTGATGCTATACGCTCCTCTGAAGGCACCTTATGGAAAGATGCCATTAAGAGCGAAATTGATTCCATCATGCAAAACCATACATGGGAATTAGTGGACCTTCCTCCTGGAATTAAACCACTAAATTCAAAATGGATTTTTAAAAGGAAAATAAAAGCAGATGGAACAATTGATAAGTACAAGGCAAGGTTGGTAATCAAAGGATACCGACAAAAAGAAGGCCTTGATTACTTCGATACATTTTCCCCTGTATCAAGAATAACATCCATAAGGATGATACTCGCAATAGCTGCTCTGCGAAATCTAGAAGTACATCAAATGGATGTTAAAACAGCTTTCCTAAATGGAGATCTTGATGAAGAAATTTACATGGAACAACCTGAGGGTTATGTAGTTTCAGGTCAAGAAAGGAAAGTATGCAGATTGGTTAAGTCTCTTTATGGACTTAAACAAGCGCTAAAACAATGGCATGAGAAATTCAATAATGTCATGATGACTAACGGTTTCAAAATAAATGAGTGTGACAAATGTATATATGTCAAAACTATAGACATTGGTTATGTCATCCTATGTTTATATGTTGATGACATACTTATTGTTGGAAGCAACAATGAAATGGTAAAACGTACCAAAAACATGTTAAATTCGAAATTTGACATGAAAGATATGGGACTGGCCGATACGATTTTGGGCATCCAAATCAAAAGGTCACCGGAGGGTCTCATATTAAGTCAGTCACACTATGTGGACAAGATTCTTGAGAAATTTAATAAGGAGGATTCTGGCATAGCCTTAACTCCGTTAGATCCTTGTTCACATCTATCAAAGAATCGTGGGGAAAGTATCCACCAAGTGGAATATGCAAGAGTCATAGGCAGCTTAATGTATCTCATGAGCTGCACTAGACCAGATATCGCTTTTACTGTGAGTAGTTTAAGCAGATTCACAAGCAATCCATGGAAAGATCACTGGAAAGCAATTGTGAGAATACTGAGATATCTAAGATATACTCGGGACTACAGACTGCATTATTCCAGAGACCCCGCTGTCTTAGAAGGATACTCTGATGCCAGTTGGATATCTGATATTCAAGATACCAAAGGCACAAGTGGATATGTATTCACTTTGGGGGGAGGAGCCGTGTCATGGAAATCCTCAAGATAAACTATTATAACCAGATCCACAATGGAATCTGAGTTTGTCGCTCTAAACAAATCTGGAGAAGAAGCAGAATGGCTTCGTCAATTCCCTGAGGATATCCCTGAATGGTCGAAACCTGTGCCCACAGTATGTATACATTGTGACAATCAAGCAACAATTGCTAGGGCACAGAGTTTCATGTATAACGGTAAGTCAAGGCATATGCGCCGTCGACATAACACCGTCAGACAACTGATCTCAAATGGAGTTATCTCTATTAACTTTGTAAGATCAAAGGATAACATTGCTGATCCACTAACCAAAGGATTGAATCGAGATCAAGTTGAGAAAACATCTAAAGGAATGGGACTAAAGCCCATGAGAATTAAAGGCACTATGTGAAGGAAAACCCTACCTAGCTGACTGGAGATCCCAAGATCTAGGTTCAAAGGGACAACCTAATTACATAGACCTGTGCGATCACTGTGGGGATTTTTTCCCAAGTCCATTCCTATGATGCAAACAGTGATAAAAAGCGTTATAGGTTAAGCAAAGCTTTTAATGACCATTGCATGCTTCGGTGAGCCGAGCAACATAAGTCACCTATGTAAGAGTGAAGTGGGGCCGCTTCAAGGAGACTATTGGGCATAGTTCTTTTAAACTCTTGCAGAACCAGGCGATGTCCACGGCCACATGGACATAACCATGAGAACTAATAATCTTGTCAGAAAGATAGTTGTGTGAAGTATATCATCGTTTACACAAACAGCTGAACAGTTCAAGGACATCACGTCTACTGATTAGCTAGTAAAGTAAATATACTTTCACAAGGGAAGGTTCAAAGGAGGAAACCTACCTATCCTATGCAACTATCAATCGTAGATCCTATCACCACATCGAGTCAAAATATTTTGATAAAAACATCAATTTCATTCATGTGGGGGATTGTTGGAAAAATGTGAGAATTTGGAAACTTTGAGCCATATTTACTAGTGGTAAAGGTGGATGTTCGAATGATAAATTTATCAATTTATATTCTACTCCATGAGACCTTTACAACGATATCTCATATGCTCAAAACGGTTGAGAAATGAATGAGAAATTGATGCTCAAAGTGAGGTTGTTATGAATTGTGTTAAGGAAAATATGAACCCCTTATCCCACATGGGTGGGATAACAAACTTGGGAATGGTTTAAATACACCAACCCACTTGGGAGTCATTGAATGACTTGAATGAATACTATGCCTCGCGCGCAGGTGCAGGGGGGGTGCAAATCGAAGCTCGTCGAACCCATTCGGGTTGGGGCGCGCTCGCACGTCGTGGGCGACGCGAATGTCCAGACCGGTCGGGTTCCACTTAGAACCTGCGGATATTTTACCCACTTCGAATTAAATATTTTCCTTATATAACACATATCTTTTTGAATATTCCGAATTTAATAGAATAATTTGTGACTTTCATTAAATCAGATATTAAAAGGTATTAAATCAATTCATAAGGAATATATCCGTTTAAATAAGGCACTAATTGAATATTTTCGATTTTGCTCGGATATAAAATCAATGACCTTAATTCAGAATATTTACCTTCCATATTTTTCCTCCTCCACTCCCCTATATAAAGAATGCTTCTCTTCAGTTTCAAATCACTCCAAAAATCGTTTTCTCTCTGGTTTTTTCTTTTAACCGGTGATAGGCTAAGACAAGGCTCTAGTTCGAGATCTCTTCAGTACGTGCTTCTGTAGAAGATCTTCTTGTTGTTGTATCCTGGGAGACGAACGATCAATCAAACTCAAGCACCGCGGAGTGGTCGAAATTTGTCTTAAGGAAACTGCTCTTCGCAGGCCTCAACTTTAATCTGGTTTTATTATTCTTCTCTTCTATTTATTTGATTAAAGTTTTTCTTTTATTTATTTTATTATCGTCTTGGATTGTATACTTTGTAACAAATACCACAAATCACTCAAAAAGTGTTCTTCAAACACCCAAAGAGAACGCCTAAAGAAAGCATGTCATCCTCCGTGGTTAAAAGAACCATGTACTATATAATCAAGTACCATAGCTATAACACCCTTCTAATTTTATAAATCCTCGCTATAACACCCTTCGGGACTTTAAACACCCCCTTGTAATATATCGATAAAGATGACAAAACTTAATTAACTAAAACCACTCTCGCAGCAAATGAAAGCAAAGCACGCTTCCATCCCACTAACTTCAGTCGAACGCGTGCCACCACCGGATCTCATAACTCCTTACAATTATGTTTCACCCCAACACCATTCCCAAATATTTACACGGCAAAACACCCTTGTGGCAACCCAAAACCTCTGCCACCTCCTCAAACAACGCATCGTCCACTCCAATTGCAAATAACGAAGACTTCTTATAATTTACCTTAAACCCCGAACAAGCCTGAAAATAATCAAGTAACTGTTGTATAGAACGTGCCACATCCACTGAAGCCTCAAAAAATAATAATGTATCATCAACGAACTGAAGATGCGAAATCGCTACTTCGCCCGTTATCTCAATATCCCTAATCAAACATGCCTCCTTTGCATTTCCGAACAACATGTGTAACGCCTCTGCCACGACAACAAAAAACAAAGGGGACAACAGATCCCCTTGCCGCAAATTTTGACTCATACCAAATTTCTTAGTTGTCGAACCATTAAAAAGAACTGAAAGCCTAGCGGAAGTCACGCATTCCCGCACCCAAAAGCACCAAATTGAATCAAACCCCATTCGAACTAACACATTCTCCAAAAAGTCTCACCGTACACTATCGTAGGCTTTCGCAAAATCCAATTTTAAAATAAAACCCCCTCGTGACTTAGATTTACGCATCGAATGAATCACCTCATTCGCCAATAGTATCCCATCTACTATTAGGGGTGGCAATGGGGCGGGGCGGGGCCGGTTTTGTATTCCCCACTCCGTCCCCAACACTTGCGGTTACGGTTTCGGGGAATCTCCATTAAACGTTTCGGGTATTTTTACGTCCCCATACTTATCCCTTACGTATCCCCACAGTTTTTGGTTAATCCCGGTGCCCAAAAAAATAAGCAAAACTTAATACATTAAAACTAATAATCAACATTAAATCTCTAAAATTAATAACTTCTAATATATAACTCGAAATCAAGAACGGTTTGTTTTAAACGAATCTAGACTTCCGTATGGTTATAGAAATATAAGGCTTGCTTCCTAATTTATCTTGTAAAAATTTTGGTGATTTTTCAAAGTTATTGGTAAAATTGTTTTCTAAGAAATGTGCTGCCAATTTTTTATGACATTTCAACATTTAAATATTTATTTTTTAAAAATACATATCGAAATCGATCACCTTGTATTTTAAATAAAATTAAACTGGATCATGTTTACAATGATGTATAGATAATTTTCTAATCATTTTTATAAAATTTACGGAGAATTTCCAAACTTACTCTAGTTGTCTATACTCAAGTTATGGGATAATAGATTTTTGTTGAAAAATGGCAAATTACCCTTATAGCCATCCAAATTTGTAAATATATTGGGATTTGTGTGGATATTTTTCGGGGATTCCTACGGTGATTTATACGGGTACGGTTCGATTATCTCCACGGTTCGGATATAGCAATCCCCGTCCCATCCTCATTTGAGCTTCAGTGATAAAATTTCCCCCGTCCCCATCCCCATGGGTGGAGATTTCGGTTATTCCCCATACTCATCGGTTTAAATCCCCACAGTTTTCGATAATTCCCCACCCGATTTCCACCCCTATCTACTATTTACCTGCCCTTAACAAATGTCGTATGTACATCACTAATCACCAAATCCAACACCTTCTGTAATCGACGCGCCAACACCTTCGCGAACACCTTATTTACCGAAGTTAACAAGAGCGATAATCCTCCAACACCACCGGATTCTTCTTCTTTGGCAACAACACAATGAACGCAAAATTCGAGCCCTTAGACAAGCTACTTGACTCATAAAATGTATCCATGAAGCGCATCACATCTCCCTTGACAAACTCTAAGCTACACTTCAAAAATTCAAAATTAAACCCATTCGGATCGGGAGTCTTTGAGCCATCGCAGTTAATTTATTTCTTGAAATATTTCGATTGCCTAAAATGTATTTATAATTTATATTTTAATTATAAAATTAACGATTGTAATTATCGTCGGTTGGGGAATATGCTAAGGATAAACAAATCTAAGATTCTGGTTTGATCAATTAAGCCTTTTTTAATAAGAGTAAAAACAAAACTTGCATATTAGGTAGCTTTTTTTCCCTTATTTTAAAACTAAAGTCTTACGAATTATATATATATAAGTAGTGGTTTCAATGGGACATCTTTAGTTAGCAATTGCAATTGAAAATTTTGAACAATAATATTTGTTAATGCATTTGATGGACTCTTCCCTGCCTTAAACTAAATAAAAGATTTCTTTTAATTGTATATGTTTTATATATAATAGTCTAAATATGATTACAAGATAGTATATGTTCATAAATATTCTTAACCGTTTGACAACACACATACTTTGCAGACAAAACGATAAAACTCAGGTCTCGTAAGATAAACATCATCTATTTTTTCATTCATATCATTTGTTGGGTTCAAATATATATAATATACATGATGATTAATTGTGAGGATAAATTAATACAAACATAACCACTTTGCTTAAACAAAGTTAAAAATAATCATTAAAAACTATATTAATTTATACAATCTTAAATGATTAGGTACCAAAAAAAGTTACATCATTTGAGAGATATATATTCAAATGTTAATTAAACAAAAAGGGCTTAAAGAATTTTTAAGTTTAATTAAAAAATATTGAATTTAGCGTACATCTAATTTTGGTTTGGTTGCGACTTGAAAATTATTTTAATTTTTTATTAAATTTAGTTAAATTAATTTGAATTGATTAAATATTTTTGGGGAATATATGAGGATAATCGTGGTGTTCATCTTGTTTGTTGGGATGAGGTATGCAAACTGACTTCCTATGGTGGCTTGGGTTCCACAAAATTCAATTTATGAATGAGGCTTTTGTATGAAATTAGCTTTCTTCCTTGTCGTTAAAAAGGAAACATTATGGGTGCGCTTTTTGTGCGCCAAATATAAATAGGACATCAATGATCTAGTGCTCCATGTGCGAAGTTCCGGTTCTCGGCTATGGAAGGCACTGGCTCTAGTTTGGGATGATGTTAAAACTAATCTCTCTTTGCCTATTGGCAATAGCATATGCACCGACTTTTGGTTTGATAATTGGGTTCCAGATACTAAAATTTTGTCGATACATTTTTCTCCTTCGTTTTGATTGCAACTTCCCCATATATCGATTGCGCGTATGGTGGATAATTTTGGGGAATGACGTTGAGACGATTTGCAGCATTTGTTGCCGCTGAATGGCATGCTGCGTTTGGCAGCGATGAAGCCTCCGTGTTCGACTTATGGAAGTGATGTAATTGGGTGAGGTCTCACCGCGGATCGTCGTTTCTCTATAAATTCGGCATATGCGATGCGGCTCGGCACCATCACGGGTAACCAAGAGCGTGTTTGGGCATTAATCCACAAGTTCCGCGATTTGCAAAAGATCAAGCTTTTCATGTGGCTTGCATGTCGAGAGAAACTAATGACCAGCGTTGAACGTGGTCGTCGTCATTTTACGACCGACTTGCGATGTCCTATTTGCCACGATTAGGACGAGTCTGTTGAGCACCTGTTGCGCTCTTATCCAGCTATCCAACCGGTCTGGTTTCGGCTGATCCAGGCGTCCAAGATTGCTGAGTTATTTGATCTCTCACTGCTGCAGTGGTTTGAGGCCAATTTATAGGAGAATGTTTCGTTTGGCGCAAGGGAATGAGACTGGAATCTGTTGTTTGTTGTGGTGGTTTGGAACATTTGGTGTAGAAGAAATGCTATTGCCTTTGGTGCCGAGATTGATAATTGGGGTTCTATCATTGAACGAAGGTTTTGGCTTGCAAACGCAACTCGGCTATCGCTCGAAACTGAATGTCGAAGGTAAGTTGGGCCTTCATACGGTACATTCTTCTGTAGCAACTTAGTTAACGGAGTCGTTATTCTAGAAAACCCCTCAACAAACCTCCTATAATACCCCGCCAAACCTAAGAAACTACGGATTTCTGTCACTGACTTTGGTTGTTTCCAATTCATTATAGCTTATATCTTCTTGGGATCTACACTAATCCCACTAGCCGAGATCACGTGACCTAGGAAGACTACCTCCCTAATCCAAAACTCACATTTGCTTAGCTTGGCATACAACTGATTTTCAAGTAGGGTCTGAAGTACTAACTACAAATGCTCATCGTGTTCCTCTTCGGTCCTAGAGTATACTAGGATGTCATCTATAAACACTACCACAAACCTGTCCAAGAATTCATGAAACACACGGTTCATCATATCCATGAAGGCTGCTGGAGCGTTAGTCAACCCAAAAGGCATCACCAAAAACTCATAATGTTCATAACGTGTACGAAAGGTTGTTTTCGGTATGTCCACATCCTTTACCTTCAACTAATAGTATCCAGACCTCAAGTCAATCTTCGAAAACACAGAAGCACCCCTCAACTGGTCTAACAAGTCATCTATCCTAGGCAAAGGGTATTTGTTTTTCACTGTTATCTTATTCAACTGTCTATAATCTATACACATCCTCATGCTACCATCTTTCTTTTTCACAAACAAGACCGGAGCACCCCACGGAGAAATACTAGGCCTAATGAAGTCTCTATCAGTCAACTCTTGAAGCTGTGTCTTCAACTCTTTCAACTCTTTCAACTCTTTCGGTGCCATTCTATATGGAGCAATCGAAACCGGTGCAGAATCAGAATACGTCTCAATGGAAAACTCAATTGCTATGTCTGGAGGCAAGCCCGGTAGCTCTTCCGGAAAAACACTCGGAAACTCACACACTGTTTTGATGTCCTAAGGTCTCACCTCACTCATATACGGATTCATTACATACGCCAAATAAGCCTGACACCCTGAACTCAACAACCTCTGAGCTTCCAAAGCCGAAACCACATTGGACAAGAACCTGACATTCTCACCAACTACCACAACCTCAAAGTCATCGGTAAGCCTCAAGGAGACTCTCTTGGTCTCGAAGTCAACCCTAGCTCTATGCTCTTCAAGCCAATCCATGCCCAAAATCACATCAAAGCCATAGAAGGGTAACTCCATCATATCGACTGGAAATATGTGGCCTTGAACCATCAAAGGACACCTCCTATACAATTTCCTAACTACCACTGTATCACCAAAAAAGCTAGTGACATTTACACATACCTCTAACCAATCACATGGTAACCCTAATGACCTTGCGTGCTCACCAAATATATACGAATGTGTCGACCCCGAATCTATCAAAGAAAGAAAACTCAAAGACTGTAATGAGAAATTACCTGCTATGACATCAGTGTCATTCCCAGCCTCTCGCTGAGCATACACCCTAGCCGGTCCTCCTCCCTCGGGCTGGACTGCTACAACATGAGCCAAGTTCCTCTGACCCTCATTCCTTGGCTGAAAGTTTCCACGACCGCGCCCACGGCCTCTCTGATGCTTAATGCCCCTAGCTGGAGTCGGTCCGCCACTAACCGGGTGTGGGCAGTCACGCCTCAAATGGTCTCGGGAGCTACAGTTCCAACACGCTCCATAAATACCCATACACTCGCCCGGGTGGCCTCTCCCGCACCTAGTGCACTCCGAAATGTGCCCAACAGCTTCTTGGCCCTGACGGCTCTGACCATAGTTACCACCCATATGTCTCGAATCGGGCTGGTACCTCCTATCTCTATGCCTCTTGGTCTGATCTCTGTCCCAGTTCGCATGTCTCTTTCCAGAATCGGACCCACTAGCACGTGCTCTAGAGTCTAGGTTCTACTCTATATCCTTGGCCCTAGAGACCAAGACATCAAACTTAGTGTAGTCGGAGGCAAGCATGTAGGTCTTCACATCTGTAGTCAACCCATATCTGAAGCGCTCTCACCGCTCCCTCTCATTCAAGACCAACTCTGGTGCGTACTGGCTCAACCTCACAAATTGAACCTCGTATTCAGACACGGTCCTATTACCTTGAACCAAAGCCATAAACTCTCTTTTCTTTTCATACAAGTACCGAACTCCAAGGTACTTCCTCTTAAAGGCATTCCTGAAGAACTCCCATGTGATATCTGCCTCGGCCATACTAGAAGTAACAGTGGTCCACCAAGTATAAGCATCCCCCTGAAGCAATGAGACAATACAGCCCAACTTACGGGCGTCCGAACACTCCATCTGACCCAAGATGCGAGTAGTACTCTAAGGGTAAACATGTCCCTGCACCCTGAGGTGGTGGTGCAGCTTGCATCCCAGCCAAAGCTGTCTGAAAAGCTCCGGCTATGGTCTGAATCAAATGGGCCACATCTGCACCTGCCTGACCCTGGCCCGCTTGAGCCCTGTTACCTCCCACATTAGCCTCAACCTGAGGCCCATTACCATCATCACCAGCGTTTTCTCCATTACCATCGGGAGCATGAGGAGCAGGAGGCACATCTTCGGGTGCCTGGTCACCCGCTCTAGGCCGTCCCCTCGGTCTCACCATAGCAAAAATAAAATCTAAAACAACAAACACACAACAACAAGGGAAACGTTAGGTTAGCAAAAGGGCAAGGACTCCGGTTCTCAAGCTCGTTAAACCAAAACGATTTTCCTTTTTATTTTTACAACAATGCCTAACAATGGGGACATTGGACCTACTGTCAAGCAACAACAAAGTCATCACAACATGTATTCATACACTGTGCTAGCAACAGAATTTCTTTAACACATAACACATTAAATCATCTCACTTACCTGCCCGAGGTCTCGAAAACCTCAGGCTCTAATACCACTAAATGTAACCCTCTCGTCCCGATCTGGATGACTGACCGGTCCGAGTAGGCTACACGGGGAAAACCGATGTGAAACCCGTTAAGGTCCCACCTCGGTTAGCAACCCTAGAAAATTTCTTTAACCATATCTTGTCTAGAGGCATATTTATTTCCTAAGTGATCACAACAGCGGAAATACCACGGAACAAAAGCAACCAAACCAAATTAACACTTTAAACAGCCCATTTTAAACTTACACAGCATGTCGTATCGATACACCAAACAAGGGTATCGATACGCCTTGACCAAGTCAACTGCCTCTAGTCAACTCAGGGAGACCGTATCGATACAGCCCTTGGGCGTGTCGATACACTCTCCTCGGTCAACATCTCGCGGTCAACGATACAAAATCGTACCGATACGCCTAGAGCCCGTACCGATACACCAAAATCTCGTCTAAAACTCAGATTCCTAGTGAGGATTTGGCGTATCGATACACCCCCGCGTATCGATACGTTAGGCTTAAACTGAGCCTCTAAGTGCAAGACCGTATCGATACGGCATTTAGGCGTACCGATACGCCCTGCACTGCAACACACAAAACTTCAACTAAGGACTCCAAACCACAACTCTAAATGCAAATTAAGACACGTCTAAGCACAAGCAAGCATGCAAACAACATTTATCAACCAAGATTTAGCATATGAGGCACCCGAAACTAATAAGAACCACACATCAAAGGAGGCATACATAGCATTCAAAAAAGTTTATGCTTCAAACATCCAAACATAAGGCACCCATAGACAAGGTTCATAACTCTTAACCACAAGCCGTTAGGCAACCAAAAAGGACATAACACATCAATAACTTAGCATGCTCACCTAACATAAATCACCTAAGGAATTTGACACCAACTCCTACAAGTCTATACCCTATCGTTTAGGCATTATTACAAAACGCAAATCATACTTGAGCTAGTTTGAGAACTCCAAAAACTCCTCCCTTGCCCACTTGCCTCCCGAACTCTAACGATCTGCATGTTGGAAACAAAGAGAGCGTAAGCTAACTAGCTTAGTGAGAAAAGCTCTGCAATTCAACAAACATGCAATTTTCAAAACATTTTTCATAAATGGAAATAAAACAATGGATGCACGAATGACTTTCTCATCAAACTACACATGGTTTGCACATGCACAACCAACATACACACACGGTGGGACTACACATCACCGTTTCGACTAGTAGTTTTCCAATGGGACTACACATCAAAGTACTTTCCTACTAGTCACTACCGGTGGGACTACACATCACCGTAGTTAAGACAACCATCACGTGAGGCTCGACTTCAACACGACTACACATTAACAACTGTATAAAACAACTCAAGATGCACATGATAATCACAACACATAGTCATTCATTCACTCATAACAAAGCATAGAAGTAGTAACTTACACTCGGGTTTAGCTGAACCATCTAGGTCCCACCCAAACCCCAAGAGTTCCATTCGAACACAAATCAAAGGTTAACAATTCTACTCACCGTTGCTACCCAAGAGAAGACCAAAGACCAAGCTCAAGACTCTGAAATCTCCGGATTTGTCCCCGAAGCTTCACCAACCAAATTTATTGCTTCTAATCATCCCAACACAATCAAAACAACCTCAAATCAGTCCACAATTCAATGTAGTCAACTCGGATCACAAACCAAGCACAAAACACATAATTTCAACTAAAAACCAAACCCAAATTCCACATCCCCGAGCAGCCCTTAAGCACACCCTAAATACAATGATTCCAACACTTAAATTACTCTCAAAAGCCTCCAAAACAACCCTTACATATATTCTAGCCATCAGCCATCACATTTCCACATAAAACACCCCCCAAACCCAACTCAAAACCCTTCCAAAAACCCCTCAAAATCCAAATTCAGGAATATATATATATATATATATATATATATAACTCTTTAAAAATCACATATATTGGACCTCATGGGTAGCAAACAACTCACACGTCAATAACAAATCAAAATCTTCAGCTAAAGACCATAAAGATAGCATTTTTAACCAAAATCCTCAAAACTTCAAAATTTTAAAAACATAGACAATATTGAAAACCAAGGGTACTATCTTGTAGAGGAAGAGGAGGACAAACCAAAAATGTATTTACCTTTCAAAAATCACCCACAAGGACCAAAGGAGATGATGGAATAATGATTTGAAGGGGCTTTGGGTTTTTGACGTGAAGAGGAAAAATTTGAAGAAGAAGAAAATGACTCTCTTCTTTTGCCTAAAAGCTCATCTTTTTTCAAACTTTGAATTAATTACATAAACGCCACTAATGAGATGACTAAATCCTCATCTCCTAAAATTCATGCGTTTTGGATTTGAAATTAAACAAGCCCAACGTAAAGCATTTGTTTTGAAAACCGAGGCCCAAGATATTTTGTTATTATTATTATAATAAAAAAATCAAAACCTAAAACATTATTTTAATATTATTTTTCACCCGACCCCCAAACCCGGGTGTTACACCTTTGTAATCTTATAGAAAATTGAGTGATTTATTGTGTAATTTATTTTTATTCTAATTTCATCCTTAAATTATCAATTATATATATATATATTTTTGAATTATTTGGTATGGTTAGGGGTGCAAACGAGCCGAGTCTAGCTCGAGTAGTGTTAAGCTCGGCTCGACTCGTTAAAATTTTGAGTCGAGTTCGAGCTTGAGTAATTTCTAACGAGCCTAAGAAATCTGAGCTCGACTCGGCTCGTTTAGAACTCGAGTCAAGTTCAAGCTTGATTCGAGCCTAATCGAGTCAAGTGTTGGTTGATCTTTGACCGCATTGGACTCGAGTAACTCTTCATCTGTCACGTCATATGAAGAAAAAACTTTGATACACAAGTTGTGTAAACTCAAGCTTGTTAATTTTTTGGTTTATGGTGTTAGTTTAGGGTTTAGTAGTTTAGGTTGTTGAGGTTGGAATTTAGGGTTTAAATTTTAGGGTTTAATACTTATGTTTAGGGTTTTAAGTTTAAGAATTTAGATTTTAAATTATAAAAAAAAATAGTATGTTATATTTTCGAGTAGCTCGTGAGCTTTTCGAGTCGGGTATCAGGTAGCTCGGCTCAACTCGTCAAGAACTCTAGTCAAGTTCGAGTCGAGTCTAATCGAGTTGAGCTTTGACCAAGTCGAGCTCGAGTAACTCTCGATCTGTCTCATCTCATATTTTCAAAAGAATAATTCCTTTGGATCTTTCGAGACGGAGAAGGGGCAGGAAACTGGGAACAGAAAAACCAAACGCCGCACATGACGCGGCTCTTGTCCAACACGAAACACGTGTCAATTATTTATTCATTCGACACTGTCGCGCTTAGCTGTCTTAGCAGGAATGAGCGGCCGCTCAACTAAACCAATATCCATAAAATTTAATTTCAAACAAAAAGTTTTAACTCAGTTAGTAACTTCGTTTGATAAGTAATTCAAATTTTACTATTTATTTTAATAAACAAACAAGTAAATAATTGGTCAAATTGTATTATTATACTCAAAGTCGAGTTTGATTTTTTATACTTTAATTCATCATATTTTTATTATTGTAGTTGTATAGTATTATTAGTGGAGCTTAAATAATTAACACAGTAAATTCATTCTATAATCTCAATGTTATTTTTAGGAGATTTTAGTTCATACAATTTATTTGTATGATGTGTACGTTTCAATTGGACTAAAAGTAAATAATATATATTATGTGTAACTACACCAGAATATTAAAAAATTAATTAACATTTTTAATTATTTTGATTGAAATATTGACATAATTTATTTAAAACATCACTTTCAACACAAAACGTTTATGTCAACATGATAAGATAGAAATTGTATTTGAAAGAAAAATTAATTTAGTATTTTAACCCAAAAATAGTGTTAACTAATTGATGATACTATAAAAATAAAGTGATTAAATTATATCGATCTAATTTATTAAAATTCAAAGAAATCCCCAATTTAAGTAAAAGTATCTAAACCACGATTTGACCAGTTCATTTATTAAATAAGCCAGTCGTTTTTAAGGGATGAGGAAAGATTTGTTGAGAAACTAAAATTAAACATATGGATTAATATCCTATACACTGGCTGTGGAAACTTTAAGTTTCCACAAGCGCCTTAGTTTTAGGGTTTAGATAGTTAGTTTAGGGTTTAGGGTTTAGGGGTTTAGGTGTAGGGGTTTAGAATTTAGGGATAGTTGTTTCAATTTAAGGTTTAGGGTTATAACTTAGGGTTTATAGGTTAGGGTTTAGTTTTTAGGGTAATATGGTGAGGATTTAGGTTTTAACCTATAAACCCTAAATTATAACCCTAAACCTTAAATTGAAAGAACTATCCCTAAATTCTAACCCTCCACACCTAAACCCCTAAACCCTATACCCTAAACTAACTACATATACCCTAGAATTAAGGCGCTTGTGGAAACTTTCAGTTTCCACCGCCTGTGTATAGAAAATTTATCCTAAACATATTATCCGTATTAATGACTAAATTTGATTATAGATCTTTTTGTTTTTTATTAAGTTACCTATTTTTTTAACATATATTAATTTTTTTAACTTCTTAAATAGTTTAAAGATAATTACAATATAGTATTTATTTATAAATATGATCATTTATAATGCACACACCTTGCAAATATTGCGATTGAACTCGAGTCTCCTAAAATAAATATCATTCACTTTTTTATTGGGAGCATTTGTTGGGTTCGGTAAAATTAATATTTATGATTTATTCTTTAAAATAAGAAAGTTTATTTGTTATAATATGGTTTGGTAAAATTGTTTATGCATTTAGTTTGATTAAATAAAAATATTTTCAACTATATATTAATTAATAAAAAACTTAACTAATTTAAACCTGGAACAGATTAATCCCGGTAACCATGGAGCTTTATAAGTGGATATCACCAGATCATACCAGCACTCACTCACAACAGCACTCCGATCTTCATTCTCCACTCCCAACCGCTTGATTTCAATCAGACGGTAGACATGCCGATCAGAAACATAGCCGTGGGCGGACCGGAAGAGGCGACTCACCCGGACGCTCTCAAAGCAGCTTTGGCCGAGTTCTTCTCGACACTGATATTCGTTTTCGCCGGTTCAGGCTCCGGCATGGCCTTTAACAAGCTGACTAACAACGGAGCAGCCACTCCGGCCGGTCTCGTTTCCGCCTCTATAGCTCACGGCTTCGCCCTCTTTGTTGCCGTATCCGTCGGCGCCAACATCTCCGGCGGCCATGTCAACCCCGCCGTCACATTCGGCGCTTTCGTCGGCGGGAACATCACTCTTTTGCGTGGTATCCTTTATTGGATCGCACAACTTCTTGGCTCGACCGTCGCTTGCCTCTTACTTCAGTTCTCTACCGGCTACCAGGTAACGAATTAACTACCGTTATAAAATCAGGGTCTAATTATAATTTTAATCCCTCTATTATTTGAATTTTAAGATTTAACCCTTGTACTCTAATTTGATATAATTTGACTTTAGGAACGAAGCTGGGAGTTTTGTGTTGGGATCAAGATCAAATCATAAAATTTTTGTGAGGGCCAAATTTTTTATTAAAAAATCAATTAATTAAGATGTTAAAAGGTTTTTTAATTGAATTATCGTTTTAGGGGGGGCTAAAATTAAAAAAATTATATTTAATCAAAAGGGTCAATGGCACTTATAATAGCCTTGTTTGTATTTGGTTCCCCTACTTTTATAATATCATTAGTATGTTAAAATTAGGGTTCGAATCTTGGTGTCATGAGTGGAGCAAATTGGGTTGAAAGAGTTGTTTTTATAATGGCCGTCTATAATATTCGATTTTGATTAGCCGACTAATAAATCAGATACATGTGATTAGACCTAAAAGTAATCGGAAAATTCTAAATTTTAGTGAAACTACAAAAAAAAAACTAAAATTTAGCAAGGGATTAAAATCATAATTAAACCTAAAACCAGTGATTTCCGTTATTTTGATAGCGTCATTCCATTTTTTTGTTATGTTTTTTCGTAGGGTGTACCTGCTTTTGGATTGTCAGCTGGGGTGGGAGTATGGAACGCTGTCGTTTTGGAGATCGTGATGACTTTTGGATTGGTCTACACAGTCTACGCCACCGCCGTCGATCCCAAGAAAGGAAACATTGGAGTGATCGCACCGTTGGCAATCGGTTTAATCGTGGGAGCCAATATCTTGGCCGGTGGTGCCTTCGATGGAGCCTCAATGAACCCAGCCGTTTCATTTGGACCAGCCTTGGTTAGCTGGTCTTGGGCCAACCACTGGGTCTACTGGGTTGGACCGCTTATCGGCGGCGGTCTTGCCGGACTCATCTACGAGTTCTTCTTTATAAACCAAACCGGCCATGAACAACTCCCGGCCACCGAATATTAGAACCGGTTTGATTGCTTGATTTGTGACCGTTGATCTTGTTTACTTTTCAGTTACCTTCCTCTATCGTGCATGGTTGATGTCGTTTGCAATTGCATGCCTTGAAAAATGGAAATTTCAGTGACGAAATTGAAAATCAGGGCTGTAAATAATGTGAATTTGTGTTAAAAACTTCTTTCTATGATTATTGCTTGCATTTCTTTTATCTTCCATTCATTTTTTTCTCCACTTAATTATATTTACTTTTAAAGTTTATATTTAAATTTTAGGCTTTAAATTTTTTTAAATATTACAATAATAATAATATCAACCGAATAAAAAAATCTGTAGTAATTCCATGATTTTTGCTTATGTTTTTGTCCATTATGGGCAAAACTATAGTACGTTTTGAATAACAAAATAGATGCAACTCCCATCATTGAATTTGTTTTCTTATCAATCAATAGACCAAGTAAATACTTCAAATTTACAAAGTTTTTTCACTCTATTTTATTTAAATATATATATATATATATTTGTATTTATTAGTGTTCACACTATATATAATATTTTAATTAATTTTTCTATTTGTATAATGGATGATATTGCAAAAACGACATAGATATTATTGTACTCGTAATAATGACAAATATGGGCTGCAGCGCACATGAAGTTTCTGGTAAGAACCAACATGTCCACGCCGTAGAACCAATTTTCTTGCCCCATCTTCGGCCATTTCCGATAGGACAAAAAATCTCCCATCTCTCTTTTTTAATGTTTTTTAAGAAATTATATCGTGGGTCATTCTCGTCACTTTATCTATAAGACTAAAAATTTGAAGTGGCCCTACAAGTCCCTTAAAGGGGGAGTTCTAGGGAACAACCTTTAAATACAGGCTAAAGAACGGCTGACCTGTTTACCGGGTAAAAAGCGGTACACAAATTGTTACATGAAGCGGTACACAAATTGGTACAATATTGTAATAAAAGAATGTATATACAGTTTTATTACACGATGCACTGTTTACCGGTACACAAATTGTTACATGATGCTGTGCACAAATTAATACACTTTTGTAATAGAAGAATGTATATACCCTTTTATAACACATGCACGAATTTTTGGAATGAATTATGGACGTGTAGGAAATGTGTACATACAGAATTTCTTACCCAAAAATCATATTTTGTTACAATAGAGGTATGGAACTGTGTATATACATAAATTACTACCAAATATACAGAAATTTGTACAAATTTGTAAGAGGAAAAGGTATATACATTTTCTTGTACACGGTTTGACGAAGGTTGAAAATGGACTTGTACTTGTAAGGAACTGTGTACATACAGAAATTCTTACCCAATAAACATAATATTTTACAAGTTTTGTTAAGATTTGTGTATATACTCTTAATAGGACGAATTGTACATGAATTGGAACAAATTTGTAAGACGAAACGGTATATACCTTATATATTACAAATGTGTAAGATGGAACAAATGGGTCATTAGTTGTAGGAAATGTGTACATACACAATTTGTTACCCGTAAAGCATATTTTCTTACAAGTTATGTAAGGAGTTGTGAATATACACGTAATAGTACCCAATGTACACAAAATAGTAGAAATTGGTTTGAGGAAATGTTATATACCTTATTTATTACAAACTGGGTAGAACTCTGTACGTATACTTATTTTATTACACAAAATTTCCCAGGGTCGTCGAAATGTCCAATTTGTTTGTAAGGAAATGAGTACATACACGTATTCATACACAAAAAATACTTTCGTAGAATTAATGATAATGGCATCAAAACCATGTCAAGGTGGGTTCGGTTCTGGTTTTGCATCGAAACCTCGTATATAGGGTTTCGGTGCTGGTTAAGCGCGAAAATATGTGAAGGTCTTTAACCTTGTGAGTGAAAATTACTTGGTTTGGTATGAAAGATGAAGAAATTTTATGACAAAAATAAAAATAAAATGCATTCCAATCCAAACAACGTTCAAATACATTAGATATTAAAAAAAACATAATAAATCCTCCCCTCCTCATTCCTGCCCCGAGAAACGACCTGCATGCCCGCTGCCACCCATGGCACTGGAACCAGCCTCTGGTTGGTGCTGACCAACCATCTCTGAATAAGATCGGATATCATATCTGACCCTATTGTTGCCTAATGAACAAAACACGTATGCATTAGTATGAGAAGAAGTGAATCTTGTAGAAAAGAAGAAACTTATGATAGAGACAACCTTGAGAGTGGTGGCGGTTGAAGTAGTCTAAGTCCTCTTTCGTAGGCATGAAACCATAAAGTTGGAGCTTTGTGCCTGGAGCATAGAAGATGCCTTGACATTGTTCCCAAGCTTTTCTATCGAAACCTTGGGCAGCAAACTTGTTATGCAGATCCTGGGCGTCGAGATAACCTCTTGCTGTGCTCTGAAAAATCAAAAGGCTCATCCCACGATGGCCGTCGAGTCCATATGAATGGCGAGGCTTGGCAATAGTATTATAGGAAGGGAAAGAGTCCCGCAGCTCTTGGTTTCCCATGCCAATCCACTGAACCATAAAATGCAAGAGATTAGAAGTGAAGCAATTGTAATAATATTGAAAACATAATTCAAATTTGTTAAATAACTACCTTCCCAGCAGCATCCCTTTCCAGCTGTGTGTTCATTATCATGACCATGGGCGGCCAGAGTATTTGGTGATCATGAACCTCGTTGTTTGCAGGCAGGGGGCAGGCATTATTAGCAGCAGTGGGATCATCTCTCAAAGCAGTCCATTGGCCAAAAGCTTGACCCTGAGGAATAGAAGAAGTGCCCCTTGCAAGCAATTCCTCATCCAAGAGTTTAGCAAAATGGCGATGGAGCTTCAGCTTTGGTCCACCTTTCGTTGTGGCATGTGACCGTAGGGACTCAATGCCAGTAAACTTCTGAGAGGCACCAGGACCTCCTTGGCAGGCTGGACATAACCATTTTGTAGCAGGATCAGTGATGGTCACCATTGTAGCAATGGCCTGGAAAAAGCTCCAGAACCATTTGCTTTGTCGGAGAGTTCCATTGCTCGGTTGTTCATCGTCGTCAGAATCCAAATATAAGTCATCATCAGAATTTGAGTCAGACTCAAATTCTAATTTTCTTTTCGAGAAATGGTGAGGAATGTTTTTTGAAGATCTGCTTGAACTCATCTTAAATGAAAGAAGTTTAAAGTATTTGGTTAGGAAGAGAATATAAAGAAAGAAGGGTTCAGATGACTATAGGGAATTGTTGATGTTGTAAAGAGTATGGAGAAGAGTTGTATATTTATAGGAAAATTCAGTTGGGAGGGAAAGTGAAAAAGTGAAAAGGCTGAATCGTTTTTGCTTGGTTTCGAAAAAGTAATTGGTTCTATAGAGGGGGTACCTACTTTGAGAAGGCACGCTGTGTGTCTGTTCATTGCACTAGGTACATGAACATGAACCCCTTCATTAATTAGAAGACAGAAATCTGAAAAGGCTAAATCGTTATGCTTGGTTTCGAAACCAGCTGTAAACACGATGAGGAAGAAGAAACGGTTCATGTGATTATAGTGAAAAGACAGAACAATGAAAAGGCGAGATTCCTTTTAAAAGGTTCGAAACCATCGGAAGGGGTTTCGGAACTATATACAGTTATTAGTAGTAAAATGTACATAGATCGGTACAAGATTCCAAAAGAAATCGGTATATACATGACTTTATTACACACTATCACGAATTTTCAAGTTGGGTCATTTAATTGTTAGGAAATGTGTACATACATAAATTGTTAACCAAGTGCAAAATACATAATTTTGAGGGGCATCGAAACCACCTCAATGGGGTTTCGGTGCCTGTTTGAAGTGCAGAAAAAGTTACTAACTTGTTCGTAGAAGCCAGCTATAAAGTTCTGCGATTATACATAAAATATTAGCCCTTTCATGTAATTGTTTATGTTTAAAAATGCCTCACGAGATGTCTACTCATTGAAGCAGGTGAAAGCAACTGAAAAAGCCTGACTCGTTCTGGGGGTATCGAAACCAGCTTTATTTTTGGGTAACACGCAAGGGTGCAGGTGATGACAGTGAAAAGACAGAACACTGAAAAGGCAGATTCCTTTTAATGGTTTCGAAACCAGGATATGGGGTTTCGGTACTATATACACATAGTACTTGTAAGAATTGTACAGAAATGCGTAGTCGCTGTACATGATGTGTACGAGGTATCGAATCTACAGATAAGGGGTTTCGGTGCTATGATTTCATTGGGGCATCGAACCCCGATTTGAGGGGTTTCGGTGCCTTTCGGTTTCGAAACCCCCTTAAGGGGTTTCGGTGCTATATACACATATCTTTACATACCCTGTGTAGACCTTTTTTACAATAAGAGTTGTACATAAATACGTTGTCTTTGTACATGATGTTGGTTTTGGTACAAAACTGTAAATGTATCATGTTACAAGTACAAAATTTCTTGCCAATAATATTTCTGAATATATAAGATTGTATGTTATAATTATAGAGATACAAAAGACGTTTCAAAACATATAATACAGAGGAGATTAGAGGAGAAAACTTGGTTAATCCAATTGCCATCCACGGTTTCAGCTGCATTTAATCCAAAAATGGATGATGCTTCACGTACTCCTGTACATTGTCTGTTGCGGCCATGTTTTCTACATATACCCTAATGGAACCACCTAATTCTATGATCAAGTGCAAGTACATAATTAGGTTGCAAGTACATTGATTCATTTTTATAATGAATAAGTGTCATTTTAGGGTGTTGTACCTAATGCGTTATGAGTTCTCTCATCTTCTGGGTTGTAGGATTTAGGACAAATGTAGTTGTTCTCCTGAAAAATGAACATAATCGACAACATAATTATTTGATACAGATTCATTGACTATATTGCAGATAGTAATGAGCAAAATTGAAAATAGTTGCGTTCTTCACTAACCGGATTATTAAGCATTTTAGCTTCGGAGTCGTCAACCAACAGCGTGTTTCCTTCGTTATACTGAGGCATATTATCCCACACGCGCCTCAGATTTTTTGTATATACATTTGGATAGGATGGATGTTTTTCGCAGTGTCTTTGATCATGCAATATTCAAATATAGTCCATCAGATTTGTCAAATTCTATTTATATGCTTTAACGAAGATGACTTTGAAGTTACCCAAATGAAGGCAAGTCTTGGTTTAAGATCACTAATTCTCCAAAGTGCCCAGTGTAGGTTTTCTCTGCATTGATGAACAGTTCAGGCACAAATAAAGTCAATCCACAAATTATCTTAAAGGATCGTGTAATTATATACATTTAGGGTGGTGGCATATGTCTGCATTACCTTGTCCTTGAGGACCAAATAGCAACCTCATACGCAGTAAAACAATAACACAGAAACTCAAATGCACCAGGTCTGAGTTCCACAGCTGCAATTGAAAAAACATAAATTCCCTAATCTAATTTATGTGCAGTTGTATTAAAAGTGAGTCACAAAATTAATACCGTCTTTACTAACAGTGGCTAGCACGCCATTGTAATCAAGAATAAGAAGCTTCTTCGTCGTGGTAGGTGCTACGTTCCTGTACCATTCGCCATACCTTTGCGGAGGACGCCTGGGTCTCTGAATTTCAGAGTCTATTTCATTACTTGGCGTTATGCCATGACGATGAAGCTTCTTTCGCCTGTAAGTGAGAGTCACTTGAGGTGTAGAAGCACGCGCAAGAGCATGACCTTCTACCGGAGCAGATGCCTGATCATGAACAACAGCTGCAGCATATGCATCATCGTTATCTTTTGCAGAAGTACATGGGACATTTTCTGTTGGGCCAGAGGCCTGATAATGGCATCCTGGTGCAGAATATGCATCAAAATGCTCCTCAGCAGGTGTACCTGTGACATTCTCTGTATAGAACAATCCAATGTTACGTCGAGGAACACACCCTAAAGTTATCAATGAAACTAAACAGAACGCAACACGATATGGAAGAAAGGTGTAAATGGATTGATTTATAACAAATGGCAGCCAATGTTCATGAAGCAGTCTAACAAATTCAACAAATGTTTATTCATGTAATACAAGAAATCCATATACTATGCATACTAGCCTAACCATCATCATAATAATTTGCATCCTGAGGCGATGTCGATCGAAATACATGCTGATTCCGTTCACGTTCCAATGAATAAACACGAGCTTGTAGTTGCTCAAATCGGGAATTAGCCTCTGCCACATGACTGCGGATAAACGCATCCAAGTTCTTTAGTGTGTCGTACATGGCGTCAATTTTATCTGGGGGTGGAGCATCTGGTACATCTTCAATTCGTCTTGCAATTCTTGCTTCATCTTCATCTCTTTTATGGACCCATTCACCCTGAATGAACGTCCACCCCATCTTCTTAGTTGTTGTTTCATCAATTTTACTTGGTAGCGGGATTTCAGGGTCCATGGAGGTGTCGATCCCTAAACATTCAAATATGTGACTAAGCACACATCCATAAATGAGGGAGCCTCTTGAAGGGTTGCTAACGATTTCCGCAATAGATCTGAAGATGATTGTAGCTATATCGGGTTTATTTTCCGACCGAAAATGGTGCAACCACCAATAATCAATATGACGCATGCGAGTGCATCGTCCACCTGATGGCCGGAAGAACCAAGTTGTCATTAGATGCAGAAGCCTTTCATGTATATGAAGATGAGTTGGGCTGTCATCATCGAACTTCAAGGGGACACGGTTGTTTTCTTGCTCTTCACCAGTAACTTCCACACCAATGTGTTGGGCAATAATTGCCGGAGTGATTGTAAATTCAACTCCCATCAAATAGGACTCGATAGCTACACAGTGTTGGCTTATGGCATCATGCTGAAGGGTAGCATTTTCATAGAAGATCTTCACCAGGTTCTGATAAACACGGGGTTTAATATCGAGATATCTGATCCAACCCCATTCCACAAATAAAGGCCAGAAGTTGAATTGATAATCATTGGACATCAAAAAATCCAAGTCAATCGTTCGTTACTTCCTAATCTTCTTCGCCTCGTACACTTCGTGGAATCGCTGAAGACAAGCGGGATCACGGAAACAATGGCTCAAAATATTTGGAGGTTGTGGCGCGTCAGCTACAATCGAACGGATAAAACCACATGTTTGATTCGGACCTCGTTTACCTTTACTGGGTTTAGGGTTTTTTGGAGCCATGTAAGAGTTTTTGGTTGGAATATCTGAAACTAAACCCTAAACAATCAAAGAAGAAGAAAACGAACGGTCTCAGGTTTCGAATATGGCTGGTAATCGAAGAACAAACAATAAAAAGCGTTAAAATTGAAGGGTTAGGGTTACAAAATTGTGTTTTCCGAGATGGAGGAGCTGGAACGTTTTCATTTACAGTCTATATTTCCCGCTTTTTATAATTTGAAACAGGTTTCGAATCCCCACATGTAGTTTCGATGCTCTTTTGGTTTCGATACATGACATTTGGTTTCGATGCCGGCTTGGTATCGAAACCTCCCTATTAAAGGTATCGAAACCTTTTGACGATATATCATTTATTGTATTACCTACCAGCCCATCTGTCAACTTATTGCAATTTAAAGTGGCAGCTGATATTAAAGGTTCTCCACAATTACTTCTCCTTATTTCATCATCAACGTCAGAAGTAATAAAGGAAGGATTAAACAACATATCGTTGTAGACCACTTTTTCCATCTTCTAATTTGAAACATGGCTGGTGTAAGAGTTGAGGAAGCTCAAATTGGTGAACCAGATGAGTGCAACACAAATGAAGTTGGTGCTTCCGATAATTTGGTTGGTATGGTGTTTAACTCTCGTGATGAGGCGTGGAACTATTATCGACTATATGCGAAGAATAAGGGGTTCAGTGTCAGTCGTGCAACAACAAGGACTGATGGTATGAGAAATGTACATACGCAAGAGTTTTGTTGTTCAAGGGGAGGACAGCGCAGAAGGAAAGTTAATGACTCCGACCGGAAACGTGCGCCTCGTGAAATAACACGAATTGGTTGCAAGGCAAAGGTGATTGTCAAGTGCAAAGAAGAATCAAGGTGGGAGATAGTAGTATGTCACAGTGAGCATAATCACCCGTTGTGCCCACCTATAATGCAACCGTATCTTCGGTCGGCTAGAGAAGTTAACGAAGATGATGTAATTGAGGCACAGGCTTTGAAAAGTGTTGGCCTGCGGACGTCGGAGGTAATGAATTATTTCACGCAACAGTCGGGAGGTTTCCACAATGTTAGTTTCATTCGAAAAGACTTGTACAACTCCCTTCAAAAAGCAAGGGCGGATGAATATCGTGACGGTGATGTCAATTCTCTTCTTGCATACTTTGACTTCAAGAAAGATCAAGATGCAGGATTGTACGTGCAGTTCAACACTGATCCATTAGGGGGGTTGCATAATATTTTTTGGTCGGACTCAACATCTAGGTCCGACTATGTATGCTTCAGTGATGTAATTGCATTTGACACAACGTACAAGGGTAACATGTATGGCCGGCCTATAATGCCTATTGTTGGTGTTAATCACCACCATCAAACCATTATCTTCGGTGTCGCAATTTTAGCAGACGAGACTGCAGACACATTTGAGTGGGTCCTTACTGAGTTCATGCAGGCAATGTCTAACAAAGCTCCTGTCTCAGTCGTCACGGATGGTGATAGGGGCATGCACAGGGCTATCAAGACAGTGTTCCCATGTGCCCATCATCGCATATGTTCCTGGCATCTTTCTCGAAATGCCCAGGCAAACGTAGGTGATCCCAAATTTACATCTGCCTTTACACGGTGCATGTCCTCTTGGTGGACAATTGAGGAATTCGATCGCCAGTGGAGATCAGTTATGAAAGATTTTAACGTCGAGCAGCATCCCTGGGTCGTGGAGAAGGATCACACGGTTGGTATGTGGGCACAAACATATCTCACAGGACATTTCTTCGCAAATCTTCGCTCAACACAACGTTGCGAATCTATGAATTCCGCCCTCAACATTATCCTCGAACATAAGAAGACATATCTTGAAGTGGTTTGTGCCATTGACAAGGGAATAAATGACATGCGCTTAAATGAGTTGAACAAAGAATACAAAAATTGCACCTCGAAGCCTTTCCAACTGACCAAATTGCATGACCTTGAAGGGAGTGCAGCTGACATCTTCACCCGGGCATCGTTTGACAAAGTTGTGAAGGAACTAAAAAATGAGACACTATTTCGTGCTCTCCATCCGATACTTACGACTGAAGGTGCACGAACGTATCGTTTGACACAGTATAAGGATCCAGATGCCATCTATGAAGTTGTGCTTGATTTCACAACACATAACATTACATGCAGTTGTCGGAAATTTGAGACGATCGGCCTTCCATGTCGCCATCAACTGCACGTTCTTAAGTTGGAAGACTTCTCCGCCATCCCAAATTGCTTAATACTACCGCGGTGGACAAAAAATGCTAAGGTATCTGCTTCATCTTATCTTCACATCGAATTCTGTCCTGAAATAAGACAAATGTCTCGATTTGCATCGCTACGCTCACTTTCATCGCGGTTGTGCTACCTTGCGTCTCAAACAGACGAAAGTTTCAAAACCACAAAAGATGAGTTACTACGGCTAACTGCTCAATTTGAGCAGTCCGTAACATTCAATGAGTCCTCATCACATAGGGTACGCCAAAACACCGTTCGAGACCCGCAAACGAAGGACGCAAAACGAAAGCAGAAAATAAACACTAATGCGTCCACAAAACGGAGGAATCATTGTTCATTTTGCAAAATGGAGGGACACAATAAGAACACATGCTCGGGACTGAAGCTTCAACTTCCAACGGGTACTACGGAACTTGACGACCAAGACATGTCTCAACCATAATGCAAATGTCATTCAAATCACTGTAAGTAAAACCTAAACCATGTGCATATGCTACTTTTATCCACTGAAATTTATCATATATTGCAAAATTTCTGTACAAGCGTTTTACCACATTGTGCCCCTGAAATTGCATAATATACATTCAAAATTTGTACATTTCACTTTCACTCTTACCTAACCTATGTATGCTTGCAGCACATGTCATATACAAAATGTTTTCAGTTCATATACATCCAAACATGGTTACGACCCATAAAAAAGTGGGTTCCTTTATGCACTGCAACGCCACAAAAAAATAAGTAAAAATCCATTGCCATCCGCTCACCACTGCCCCATCCCCTAACATGTTCTTCACCAAACAAAATTGCATTAGATTAGAATAATGAACAACATGTCCTACTGCATTCAAATACATAATAAACAAAGCATTCAGGCCTTACCATTGCGGCCGCTTAAAACTGCCATGTTTTGGAACCCTTGGTTCGATTGCCTTCATGTACCATTGACCTACAGCAACATTGATATTCCTCCGCAATTTATTCTTATGATAACTGATAAGTTCGTAAAAAAGAATCATCCGATCCCATTTTCCAACGCTCTATTAAGACAAGTACAAACAAATTAAGCTTTTATTATAGACCATTGTAGTATACATGACCAAAGTAAGGAAAGTTGAATGAAGATTAACCTAAACCCTTACCACTTCCCCTATATGCTTCTCATTCCAAAGCTGCATCCATCTGATGCAAAACATACCACAATCATCTCTGTTAGAAAACAAATCCATGTTAACATAATACCACGAGTAATCCTTCCCAATTTGTTAAACAAAATTAACACAAAGTATTAGAATATGACAACTCTGTACCCATTATCCTGATGTTTGACTTTTTCCACCATCACGCGCAGATCGGTCAACGGCCTTGATGGTGAGCCAAACACTTGGACAAACTTCTTATCTTTTAAACATTCTTTTAGACTATTGGTCTACATGCAGAAACATTTTTTCTGTTTTTACATACTCTGTAACATCTTAAACAATGGAATAATAAAAGTTCGTAGTTCTCGATTATTACCAGTTTCTCTGCCATACACACTCTTGCACCATTGCCTCGGGTATTTGGGAAGCTGTCCAGTAGCTTCACTACACCAGCATCAATATCGACGGCACACATAAACCAATGAGTGTTGCTCTCATTCACGGGGATAAAGAGCTGAAACAAGCAACGATTTCCATTGTAATATACAGATGACATGAAACTGCATGAGATGTTTAATTTATTAATGCTTCTTCGTACCACTTTACAGTCCATCAACAAGCCATATGGATTGCCAACCTTATTCCAATACTGAGCGATTATATCAACATTTACTCCGTCCAGAAGCTGAGACTACAATAGATCATTTATTATTAACCATGTATCCTTACAAAACCATATCCAGTTGTTCATAATACACATAAGATTCTTTAATATTTTACTTACACTCAATGCACACGGGATGTACCCTCTCCTTCTTTTAGATTTCTTCATTATATCTTCATCAACAATGGTAAAACCAACAGCATCTATAACCTAAACCACAAACATATAGCAACTATCATACTAAATTTCTTGTAATATATACAAAATGCTTAAAAGGAATAGTCAAACCTACTAACCATTGAACCCACCCAACATCTAGGTCGTATCGTATCTGCATCGCTTACAGACAAATATGTGTGCCCAAAATCTGCAATTGATTTACTGCACCCATAAAAAAATACTTACATATTATATTTAACATAACAACATCATTGAGGATTACTTTCAAATTCAGATTGCTTACGATTCAGGCAATGGCGTATTCCATATATAGTCACAAGTATCTTTTGTTGACTTGCCTACTCCTTCCGGTACTTGGACGTATGTCAGTATCTGCAATGCTTACACATTTCTTGTTCAATACTTCATCTACTTAATAAGAAAAATAAGTACTTCACGTTCAAATATATAAGTTTTATTAGAAAACCTCATTAGTTATTCAAGCACTAAACAATTAGTTTGAATAACATTAGAATTTCATCCATATTTGTCTGTAATAAATGTACTCATACACACACAACATTTATTGTGGACACAAATCCAACTTAAACCAAACATTGTCACACAACATTCTTCATTCAATGGCTGACTTTATTCATGTTCCGAGTTCGAATTCCTATTCTTATTCCTTTGCCACTAACCTTTGCAGTAGCTATAGTTGTTGTCTTGCCCTACAAGTTAACACAAACAATATCAACAACAATACTCTCAATCCTTAACATATACAAAAATTTGATCAAATGAACTTATTATACCTTTTTTATTGTTTTCGGTACAGCAACGACTTCTTCATTCAACCACTCGACTTCGTCCTCCATCATTGGGTCCTCCTCAATATGAACTCCTTCGTTCGGATCAAAAACTTTGACTTGCCCTTTGTCAACCACTTCTTCTCCTTCTTTACCATGAACAACAATTTCTCCATCAGATTTCCTCAACGACTTCTGCAATTCTATCATGTTAGCATTTAAACTCTTGCATTCCTCCTTCAATTCCCTTATACTTTCTTCGATTTCTTTTTCCTTCTCCAGACGGGCTTGCAGACTATCTTTTATTCCACCCAACTCTACCAATACAGTCTGCAGCATATCCATAACAACATGATTTGTTCCATTCTTTTGATCCCTTTCTTCCCCTTCCACTTTCTCATCATCATACCCAAGTACCTGGAAACATCATCATTAAATCATTTCATATAACCACAACATCCTATATAATCCCAAGTTGGTTTAACCCACTTACCTTGGGTCTTTTTGGATGGCTTTCTTCCTTCAGGCTATTTACAATCTTCTTTACTGCCTTCTTGTTGCCCCATGCATGTATGCGACCGCGACCTTGAGAGGCAGCAACTATTCTGCTCGCAACTCCACTCCAAAAATCAAATAACCTCACCTACATTTATTATTCATCAAAACATTATAATCTACCTCAATAAACTCAATCCCATGAAACAAATACTACGTTCGAACAAAACATAATTTTAAACATATATTACCTCTAATATCGCGATGCATCCGGTCATGTATGCCAAACCACCACGAACTTTCCAGTTCTCTACTCCATCAAGTAACTTGTTGTATGCATATTTGCACCAATTGAGATTTCCCTTCAACCCCTCTGGGCACAACAACCGTAAATGTTCCGAGGAAGGCATATTGTTCGCATTAGGACTTATAAAAACACCAACAATGAAAAGCAGAACGCGAGCTTTCAACTCGTCTCCCTCAAATTTACCGCTAACTATGTCCTCCTCAAGTTCATTCACCTTGGCATCCCTCTTTATTCCGTACTTCGATGCCATTTCTTTTGCATTAACATTTCTCGTTCCAATTTCAACTTCGACTCCTTCATTCTTCAAACCCAAAACAGCCTCCACATCTTCCACCAAAACTGGAATTTTATGTCCATCAAATTCCATGATCGACCTCTGGACATCAAAATTCTCTACTAAAGTGCGACATAGGTCGCGATGAATAGCTCTCGGTTTTATTTCCAGTAAAGGACCAAACCCTAACTCATGTACCACACCCTCAATATTCATCTTCCTCATCTCTTCAAACACCTCTGACAGCTTAATGAGGCTACATCTTGAAGACTTCTCCTACAACATTTCATAAATACATTATTTACTTCACTATTGCACAAATATACCTAATGTTAGAACAATTTCATCTCTTTCTCCATAAATAATTTCAAAAATTCACTTACCTTTTTCTCTTTCTCTTCCTCAGGTACTACAATATCCTTCACATTTGAGGCTTTCCATTCAGCTAGAGCCTGCTTCTGCTCCTCGAACATTTTTTTATAAGGCTCCTTTTCATCTTCACTCATCTGTCTCCACCTCAAACCCAATGCTTTTCTTTTCTGTATCACTCTCACAATTAGTCCAATACAAATATCATGTACAATTAACAAACCATTACACAACATACTTACATTGTTGTTCATTGTCTTCTCCCCCTCCAAACGTTTACATTCTGCTTTACTATAAACATAAATTCTCTGTTACCTTATGCAACTCATATTTAATAAATTTGTAAGTTCTATATACATTTAACTTCAACTTACTAGAATTGGAAATATGCTGTACATAGCTTAGGTGCCTCTGCATCCCCTTTATGAGACTTCTTATGTTTCATTGTCTGCAACCAAATACAAGAACAGTTTTTAAACCATCTCAGCCAACATTCATAACCAATACATGCATTTCAACTAAATAATTCTTACAACTCCAATCTCCTCGACAATATTTCTTTCTTAAAGAATTCAAAACTTCTTATTTGGTTATCTTTTTTAACTACTGTTAAACACTTCTTCAAACTACTGTTATCTTTTTTTCCCAAAAACCCTTAACAGAACACTAACCAAAAACACCGAAAATTCCCTCCAATCCAATCTCCTATACAAAATTGATAATATTTTACAAAGAAATTCACATTCGCACGATTTATACAAAAACCTTCACCGTTCGCTGAAATAGAAAAAAAAACCCGAAAAAAACCCGAAATAGAAAAAAAAACGAAGCAAGAAGCAAAAAGCAAGAACTTACCTAAAAACCGTGCTCAAACCCAACCTCCTCGACAAATTTCCTTCAAATTTTCTTCTTTGGTTGATGCAAAAACCAGCTCGTCGTTTTGTTTTTCTTTTGGGTTCGATGCCCTAAAATTTTGTTTTTCTTTTCCCGCTCGTCGTATTTAGGTCAACTTATACAATCGTTAAAAGGGTTACCGGTTCACCGGGTAACCTTATCCCACGTTTTTTTTTCAATCCAACGGCCTATATTAAACCGGCTCCATCTAATGGAGTTTTTTCCTTGGTTGATATTTAGTTGGTATTTAAGCCGCCTGTTTTTAGAATTGGCCCCTTAAAGGATCTGTCCATAAGGCAAGTTGTTTGAATCTAAGAGCCTGTTTTTGGTTGCGTTTCGCAACCAAAAAGCACTTTTTTAAGTGCTTTTAATTAAAACAGATTGTTTTTTGTTGCTTTTAAAATTAACTTTTTCACTCAAACTAAGAAGCTGGATTTTATAGCTTCTTGGGTAGAAAAGATAGTTTGAAAATAAAATTATATTTTACCCTTATTATTTAATTATAATTTATTGTTAAAATAATGTTTATGCATACATAATTGTAAAATAATATATATTTTATAATATTTATATTAAGAATAAAATTGTTTTATTTGTACTTTATTTTATATTTATTATTAATGTGTAAGTGGTATGCCCATATATAATTTAGAATGTAGTTTATATTTTCAAATTAAATTTTATAAAAAAAATATTTTTTATTATAATTGAAATTGATATATTTAATAAATCATAACATTAATTAATTTGAACAATCACCCAAATTTATTTTTACTTTTCAACATCATGTCTAAAATAGACATTTTATCTCCTCAAAATCACTTTTTGACATCAATGATAAACACTAACCAGCTTTTCAAAACTACTTTTCAACAGCTAGTTTAAAAATTACATTTTTCACCGTACTTTTTAAAAACAACTACAAACTAAGCCTAAACCTCTAAGAAATAACAATGTTCTGTTCTCCACTAGCATCATTCAAAGGATTCATTTCCAATTGTAATTTTCAATACGACGCAATTATACAATATAAGTATACCAAAATACGATGTAACATGAAATAATCAAATTGTATTTTTTTATATTACGATCAATATTTAACTAAGTGATGGAATCATTTGAATTGAAAATTATAGAAGTTAATTACGATGTAATCTTCTCAAGTCAATCTTCTTTATTTATGATATTAAAATTTGTTATCTCTAATTTTATTTAAAATACTTGACGTCTAATTCAATTCGATACAAATTACATACTTTAAATATGATTAATAGTTATGGTTACAATTCTTATATTGTTCAAACATTTGAAATTTAATTCCAAATACGGCTAAAAACTTTTTAAATTAAAAAATAATATGTATTTAAATACGGCTAACAACATATCTATAAAAGCGAAACTCAATTGAATTTGTGCCATTTGTTTTGAAACGTAAAACGACAATAATAAAATCTTGCACACTGCAAAGATATCTATGGAGATTTTAAGTAGGCTGAACGTTTAATTGAGTCGAGTTGAGTTAAAAAAATTTGAGTTATTCGAGTTGACGAGTTTAATTCTATCATTTGAACTTTTATTGGAAATTTTTTTGAGTCGAGTCGAGTTTTCGAGTTCCTATAAAAATTTAATTGTAATTATTTATCATGTTATAGTACAGTTTGATTCCAATTTAAATAGTTTTCTCCAATCATATAAGATGTGCATATATATATTTATTCATATTTTTATATATTTGTATGTATATATCAATAAAAAAATCAAGGAACTCGTCTCGAACTTAAAAATAAATCCACTAATTAGTAGAATTTTCGAATTATTTGAATTTTCATTTTACAACACAAACTTTATTTAAAAAAATTTCGAGTCGAATCAAGTATTTTCACTTCAAGTTGAGTTGAGTTTTGCTCAGCACTAATTTTAAGGGCACATGTTAAGAAAGTGACCGCGGATTGAAGGGGTCATTGTCCTTAAAACATGGTGCGGCTGCTCCAAATAATTGTTTTCTCTTTTTTGGAATCTCATAATGTTGTTTTTAGTAATCCCAAAGCTATCAATATATTTGATCAAAATACATATTTTATATATACATATTATACATAAACTATTAATTCATCTATAAAAGATTAACAAGGTTAAAAAATAATAAATGGACATTTAGTTTTGGGATTTAATGATTTTTCATTAACTGGATTTTTTTATTGTTTTGTCAATATTAATTTTTAAAATTCATAGTTTTTTAACTTAATTCATGAAGTTGCACTGTTAATCCTTTTAACGACTGAAATAGTGTTATGCCAACAGCTAAAAAAATTTAGCATATATATATATATATATTTAAGTGATGACATTGCACATTTTATCAAAAAGAAAAAAAAATATGAACCAAGTGAAAAAAATGTCAAATTCTAAGATTAATATGAACATAAAAAATTTACAGACCAAATTAGAAGAAATTATAAAGTTCGAGAATTAAATGTTACTTTTTTATTATTTTTTTGAATGTGAGTAGGCTGGTTTTATTAAAAGAGAAAAAATTAAAAATACAATGAGAGTTTACAACTCAGGTAAATAAACTTGTTCCAGACATATTCCTAAAAACACAGAAATTAATTAACGTCTCTAGATCATAAACAGGATCATACAAAGAAAGAGTAAAACCCCAACTCAAAGACTAAAAAAATAGATACAAACATCACCAACGCTCAACGAATGAAAGGTGAAAAAAAACCAACAACAAACGACATTAAAAAAATGCATATTACAATGATAAGGCAAGTTGACAACATGGTTATTACCGCATACTCAATCGTGAACAAGAATGGTAATTGTAAGCTCGTATTCAAATCCAGTTCGAGGGTCCAAAACAAGGAGATCAACAAGATAATTAAAGAGTGTCATCTTGATCAGTCGTGGCGAAGTCAAATTCAACTCTGATAGAAAATCAAAAGAAAAAAATGGCCAAATGCTCGAATAAAAAAATAAAAGTGTACCAAAAAGTAGAAAATACATAAAAAAAAAAGAAAAAAACGTGTTACAAAAACATAATTATTCAAATTAAAACAAAAACATGAAAAACAAATAAAAAAATTATTGGCGGTCCCGCATCAAGGCTGGTGCCGCCGCCAACACTTAAAAAAGAATGAAAAGAAAAAGGCTAGGTTTTTTTTTGAATATGCTGGTGCGATGCAAGGGTAGCATCTGTTCAACTTTCTTAGTCTTTTCAAAGATGGCACACACAGCATGACATAACTGGTGCTCGAACCCGGGTCCCAAGGGATGATAAACATCTACCTTTACCACTAGGACACAAGGGGATGAGCAAGAGGCTAGTTTTTTTTTTTGTTTTTTTTTAGTTAATTGTTATTTTTATCTCCTAAAAAACACAACAACAATAATTAATAAAAATGTGACATGTGTGCATTATATATGGAATGAATGATATCATGTGTCGCACTTTTCATTAATTAAAATAGTCATTTATTTATAACACTATTATCGGAGGGTTTTGGCCCTCATGCGCAAAACCCTAACGAGAGTTGCTACCCGTTTTCTGGCAGCCAGCCGCCGGGAGGAGGGTCAACGGCGGGTGATCTGCCGGTGCTTGGAGTCGTGGAGTCATCCCAGGCAATGGAGACGTCGGGGGGAAGGGCAGGAAACAGCCATGGAAATCGCAGACAGTGCAGACGCAGCAGATGGAGATGCACGGTCCAACCCTGTACGAAACGAAGGATTGCTGGAAACACCAGAAGGTGCGGGGGGTCAACGGCGGCGGCTACTGGTCCGGGGAGAGGTAGTTATGCGAACATGGTGGCGCGTGGTGAGGGTAACATCGGACGGTAAAAGGTTGGGGTGATCGCGGATAGCATACAAGTTTTAGATTTGGATTTTTCCATTGATCGCAGTGGAGCGTTTCCAAAAATAAAATTCTCTGAGCGGGTTCACGCTTCGATCGATGAAAGTATGAAGCAAGCTGTGATTGTCTGTTTGTTGGGGCGATCCATCGGTTACAAGAATTTGATATCCCGTATTCCTGGCTTGTGGGCGCCGGTGGGTGATTATCAGGTTGTTGATCTTGACAACAATTATTTTTTGGTGAATTTTACGTCTTCTGAAGACTACACTAGGGTTTTATCGGCTGGACCATGGACCTTGTATGGTAGCTATCTTACAGTTCAGCCATGGTCGCGATCGTTTTCGACGTCACAGAGGCATCCATCGCAGGTTATGGTTTGGATTCGTCTTCCGGGGCTGCCGTATAGGTATTATACCAAGGCGTTGTTTAAATTAATTGGAAGCATTATTGGAAGTGTAGTTCGTATTAATTACAACACGACGGTGGGGGAAAGAGGTAAATTCGCTCGACTTGCGGTCCTCGTTGATTTAAATAAACCACTGCTACCGTGCATAGGGATTGACGAGTTTACTCAAAAACTCGAGTACGAGGGTTTAAGCCAAATCTGTTTCAAGTGCGGCATCTATGGGCATATGTCGGAGATGTGTGGGAACCAGGGTGACGTCGCCCCCGATGTGGGTGCTGCGCATGCATAACATATTGAGGAGGATAAATCGAATAACCTTTATGGTCCGTGGATGGTGGTGGAGGCTAGGAAACGTAAGCCTCGAAAGGTGGAGAGTCGTCAACCTGCTGCTAGTGGACATGGTTTGGGGGGCTCGCATTTTGGTGTTTTAGACGGGTCCGATGGTAGTAAAGTTGGCGAGGTTGTTGTTGCTGAGTTAGGTGCACATGGTGAGGGGGCTGCTACCGTCGCTGGGGCGGGCTCGTTTGGGAAGGAATCGTATGCGATACAGTCAGGGACAAAACCCCATGGTAAGGATGCTGTTGTTGCTGAGGTTTCGCCGGTTGAAGGTAACGGGAAGGGAGCTGTTGTGCAGCGGTCACGGGCCCCTAAGGTGGGAAGACCTCCGTTGAAGGAGGTGTCGAATAATGGGGCAGCTTCAAGCGGAAGTCCTAAGGTGGTTACGATGTCCCAGAACGTGCCGATGCAAGTTCAAGCATACGAGTCGTCGATCGCTAATGGCATGCACAGAGCGGTGTCGATCACGGAGGGTGTTACAGGGAAAGGTGCAGTGGGGAGTGAACGGCGAGAGGTTGGCCGCGGTAGAAATTTGTTACCGGTGAAAGGTGCTCTTAAGAAAACATCGAAGCAATCGAAGCGGGGTTCTGTGGGTCGTGCTCCAGCGAAGCCAGTGTTGGCGGAGTGGGTTCAATCGTTGTCCGGGCAACTTCAGAATATGCACGATCAGGCGGTATCGGCTGTGCAGGGGTCGGATAATGTGGATATGGCCTCGGGGGAGCGTGACGTGGAGTCATCTCCTTCGGGGTTGAATGCTGCGGTTCAAGACAATCCTGGTGATATTGTCGCATCAGAGTTGAACAAGAAGAACTCTGATCCTTTGGTTTGAGGTTAGTTTGTGCGTTTATTTGTTATTAATGATTAATATTATGTTCTGGAACTGTCAGGGTGCGGCGAGCCCGGAATATCACCGTCATTTTCGTTCTTTTGTACGGAAACATGATCCGAGGGTTGTTTGTCTCGTTGAGCCGCGAGTAAGTGGTTTACAAGCGGATAAGGTGATTCATAATTTGGGTTTTGCTAATTCTTATCGTGTGGAATGTCGTGGGTTTAGTGGTGGTATTTGGGTTCTCTGGAGGGATGAGGTTTGTGTTGAAATTCTAGTTGCTTCGAACCAATTCGTCCATGGGAAGTTTCTTGATGAGGAACTCAATCAGTGGGTTTATTTTACGGCTATGTATGCGTCGCCATCGGTGGGTTTGCGGAACTTGTTGTGGGATCAATTGCTGAAGGTCCAACCATGCGCAGGGCAGGCCTGGGTGTTAGGGGGTGACTTTAATTGTATTCTTCGTGCGGAGGAATGTTATGGTAGTCGCTCTGGGGTGGCTGGGATTAGTTTGTTGTTTCAGGATTTTGTATACTCGGCAGGTTTGTTTGAGTTGGATTACAGGGGTGATGATTTCACTTGGAGATGTGGACATCTTTATAAACGTCTTGATCGTTGCCTGGTGAATGGAGCTTGGCAGGGGTCCTACGCGCATAGCCTAGTTATTCATTTAGATAGACTGGGTTCTGACCACTGTCCTCTTCTTCTTCAGAATGATTCTTGTACCAGGGTGGATGATGATAGGCCTTTTCGCTTCCTTGCGGCTTGGCAAGATCACCCGGATTTTGCTACTCTTCTGGGTAATAGTTGGGATCCATCGGACCTGATTGAAGTAAATATAGCGTGTTTCCAGTCATCCGTTAGTACTTGGAACATTGAGGTGTTTGGGCATATTGGTCAGCGGAAGAAGAGGATTATGGCACGTCTGAGAGGGATTGATCGAGCATTACGGCGGAATTATTCGGTCTTCCTCGCGAATCTGGAGAAGGAATTGAGAGACGAGTTGGATAGGGTGTTGGAGCAAGAGGAGAGTTTATGGTTCCAGAATTCGAGGTGTAAGTGGATCACACAGGGAGATAGGAACATAAAATTTTTCCATGCATCGGTGATTAGCCGGAGGAGGAGGAATTTGATTACGCGGTTGAGGGATGGTAATGGCGTTTGGTTGGAGTCCCAGGCGGAGCTTCGTAAGCATGCGGTGGAGTTTTATAGTCACTTGTTTCAACATGGTAATGTCAATGTTGATAATTTTCCGATGCGTGGTAAATTCACACCCCTTAGTAGTGCTATTGTTGAGGCTCTTTATAGTGTTGTGTCTAAGGACGAGGTTCGTCGGGCAGTTTTTCAAATGGATGCGCGTAAGGCACCCGACAGTGATGGTCTTCATGCTCTTTTTTATTAGCGGAATTGGGATGTTGTCGGGGATGGAGTTTGCCGTCTGGTCCAGGATATTTTTGAGGGGGCTCCCTTTCCCGAGAAGTTGAATGACACTTTGTTGGTTTTGATCCCAAAGGTCAAGTCGCCGGAAGGAATGTCTCACTTTAGGCCTATCAGCCTTTGTCAGGTTCTTTATAAGATTGTCACTAAAGTAGTGGTGAATAGAATCAAACCGTATATACCTGAGTGGGTGAAAGACAACCAGACTAGCTTTGTTCCTGGTAGGTTAATTTCTGATAACATTATTATTGCCCAGGAGGTGGTTCATTCCATGAGACGTAAGACTGGTATGAAGGGGTGGATGGCTGTGAAAATCGATCTCGAGAAAGCTTATGATCGTCTCGAGTGGGATTTTATAGCTGATACGCTAGGTGATATTGGGCTTCTGCGGAAAATAAGCCAGTTGATTATGAGATGCGTGTCTTCAGTGACTACTAGTATTTTATGGAATAGAGCTCAGACGGAGAGATTTCAGCCAACTAGGGGGATTCGACAAGGGGATCCGTTATCACCTTACCTCTTTGTGCTTTGCACGGAACGTCTTGGTCAGCTGATCGAACATCATATTGCTGAGGGTAAATGGAAGGGTTTCAGGGTATCGCGACAATGTCCGGTTATTTCTCATCTTATGTTTGCTGGCGATATGCTGTTGTTTGTTGAAGCTTCGATGGAGCAAGTAGAGGTTGTTCATTCAGTGCTTGCGGATTTCTGTGCTGCTTCCGGGATGAAAGTTAGTATCGCAAAGACTTGCGTTTTCTTTTCCAAAAATGTTCCGGGTTTGGTAAGGCAAGCTATCTATTCTATGTGTGGTTTTTCGGAAGTCCAAGACTTAGGGAAATACTTGGGTGTGCCTATGCTGCATCAGCGAGTGACTAAGGAAACGTATGATTTTTTAGTTCAGAAAGTGAGAGATCGTCTGACTGGTTGGAAGGCGCGATACCTCTCGTTTGCTGGGCGTATTGTTTTAGCCAAGTTTGTCTTGTCAGCTATTCTGTTTTATTGTATGCAAACGACTAGGATTCCTAAAGGTGTTTGCGACAAGATTGAAGATATTATTCGAGCATTCATTTGGGGGAATTCTTCGTTAAAACGGGGAATTCATCTTGTGAAATGGGAAGATGTTGTTTCACCGGTTAATAGTGGTGGGCTTGGGTTTAAAGAGTTAAGTTATCAGAATGATGCTTTCTTGATGAAAGTGGCGTATAACATCGTGACAAAAATGGATCAGCTTTGGGTGCGTTTCCTACGCGCCAAGTATAAGTGTTTTGATCGTATTCCTGTATCGATCGCACGAAATATTTGCTCGGTCCTTTGGAAGGGAGTTAGTACGGTTTGGGGTGATCTTCGCGACGGCATTGTGTGGAATATTGGTAATGGTCGGACCGTTGATTTTTGGAAGGATTGTTGGTTAGCAGATATCGGACCTCTGGCCCAACGCTGTATACGGTTGACAGCACCGTTGTTACCTACCGCCGTGAGTACTATGGTTGATTCCAGTGGGGAGTGGATGTGGGATGCATTTGCTGCTATGTTGCCGACGGATGTCTTGGATCATATAGCGGTTGTCAAGCCGCCTATGGCCTCGAATGGTCCCGATTGGCCGGGGTGGCGTTGGTCTCGGACAAGGAAATTCACCGTTCGTTCCGCGTATGATGCGCGTACTCAGCCGGCGGATGATGGTGGTGATAAATTTTGGAACATTATTAAAACTTTCAAGCCCCCCCCCCCCCCCCCCCCCTCGCGAGTTCGGATGCTTCTTTGGCTCCTTGGTAAAGGGCGGTTGCTAACGAATATGGAACGAACCCGTCGACATTTGGCGGACTCGAAAGCGTGTACGCTTTGTGGAGCGAGTCGGGAGGATATTGATCATATCATGCACCGTTGTCCTATGGCGGTCATGACTTGGCATAGGGTGATTGAACCGCAGCAGCTAACTAAGTTCCTCTCTGTGCCGTTGAAGGATTGGTTGCGATCCAATCTGCAGCATGGGCGTGGTAATATGCTGCATAGAGTCAGCTGGGCGGAACTGTTTGGAGGGATTTTGTGGACGTTATGGTGCACGCGTAACGAACATATTTTCGGCAGTATGGGGTCGCATGGAGATGATGTGTTGGAGCGCGCTTGGCGCGTTGTTACTGGTGCAACATCGAGGAAAGCCAGCGTCGCCCCTAGTCCAGTGGTGGGCGTGCGTGACCCGCCTGTGCAGCAGGAGAGATGGCGGGCACCGGACAGTGGAACCGTCAAGGTTGATGTGGATGGTGCGAGGTGTCGCTTCGATGGTTCGGCCGCTTGTGGTGGGGTGATACGTGACTCTACCGGTGGTTGGATTTCGGGTTTTTCAAAATATATAGGTTGTTGTTCGGATATCGAGGCTGAGCTTTGGGCCGTTTTTGAAGGGCTTAAATGTGCCATGGGAGTGGACGGGATGAAGGTTATGATTGAAACGAATAATTTGGATGTTGTTCGGGTGTTATCGGACCCGAATGATCGGTTAATTTCCTCTTCTTTGGTTGATTCCATTAGGGACTTGGCTATGGTGCATGGTGTAGTGGAGTTTCGACATGTTTATTGTGACGCTAATGCAGTAGCGGATGCTTTGGCAAAAAAGGCGCTACGAGGTTCGAATGGATCTTGTGTTTTCCCCCGTGCTCTGGGGGATGTGTTAGCTCTTTTAAGAGAGGACCTTCCATCGGTTTAAGCCTGTGAGAGGCTTTGGTTGTTTTTTCGTTTTCTCATGCGATTGTATGGGTTATCTATGGGTACTCTTTTCCCTCATTTAGGTTAGGAGGGTTTTTAACGAGGCCCATGATAATTCCTTTCCTTCATTTATCAAAAAAAAAATAATTTAACATTAAACCATACACACAGAGAGATAAAGATCAAGTGGTAGAGGAAGAGGACAACCTCGGTTGAGAGTGACCCTCACTCTCCCTCAAATGTATTGATGAGTCATTTTGATTGTGATTTATGAAAATTTTAAATATAGGATAGTTAAAATTTAATTTGACTCGAAAAAATTAAAGTATTGGATTTAATTTTAAAATATTCGATTTGTCTTGATTTTACTCGTAATTTTACAAACTTGACTCGAATAAATTTTAAATAAAGTACGGGTTATAAAATAGAAATTCGAATAACTCAAAATTTTTAGTAATTATTGGATCAGTTTTCAAGTTCAAGTTGAGTTGAGTCTCGCAATTCTTACTGACATATTAAGGAAATATACGCATGGTTATATGAAAGAATATGAAGAAATATAGATGTATATTGTACATGGTTATAAAAAAAACTGTTTAAATTAGAACATTATAAACGTTTACAGTTAAATTTGAACAGAAACTCAAACTCGACTCGAAAAAATTTTCAAATAAAGTTTGAGTTATAAAATAAGACTCTTCAACTCGACTAACTTAAATTTTTTTTACCCGACTCGACTCGATCGTATGTCCATCCCTAGTTGTGCCATAACTAAATATTCGTTCACAAATTTAAAAAAATTATAAAATTATAATTATCGATGTTTGATTAATTGATTAATTAATCTGGATCATGTATTGTATAGAATTTAATTTATTTTAGGCTAAAGGGCTACTTTTGCCCCTGAGTTCGACCCAAAAATGCAATTTCGTCCCTCGTCGAAAAGTGCACTCAATGTGGCCCTCCAGTCCATGAAATCGATCAAATTGGCCCTTTGACCGACGTTGACCGTTACGGTGCTGACATGGCAGTTAACGGTGATGACGTGGCAGTCCATGATGCTGACGTGGTGGTCAACAATGCTGACGTGGCAGTACACGTGGGATGATGACGTGGCAGGAGGGGCTGAATTGATTATTTTAACCGAATTCAATGGCATAATTGATTTTTTTCCTGAGTTTAGGGGCATAATTAAAAGTTCGATAACTTATTTAATCTTTAAACTAAAAAAAATAAAAACTATTTATATTTAAATAATATTTAAATATTCATAAAATATTAAAAAAATAAAAACACTATAATGAATTAAATATAAGTAAAAACCTTAAAGTTATAAATATAAAAAATTTAAAAATGTTTATAAACCATTAGAGAATCTTTCGATTGTTTCTCGTTATGCTACGCGTACTAATGTTCCTTGAACATATTTTCAATTGAGACATCCTTGTATTAAAGTATTAATAAAGCTAAAATTCTCTTTCATTTTTGTACATCAAATATTAATGAGCATCAATTTGATGTGAAAAGCGAAAAAAATTGAATTCTATTGTTACTCTAGTACAATGTTGATTCTACTAAAAAAAATCTAACGAATAGTATTACTCAAATGACGAAGTCGAATTTTTTTCGATAAAAGTGTTTACTTTTTTAATAATTTATAAAAAAATTATTAAGTTTTTAGATTAAATTTTATCTTTTTTTAATTCATAATATATTTTAATTTTTTATATAATTTTTATTTTCAGTAACTTTTAGAATATTTTATTTATTTTTATTAACTTTATGAATTTTTATAAAATAAATTGAAGAATATTTTGATTTTCTGTGAGAGTCTTCACTTTGTTTTTTTTTCTAATTATTCTCACTTAATAAATTTATTTATCTAGTTTTAATATTTAAAATTTTAATAATTTCATAAATTCTTATTTTTCAACTTAAATATTAAATAAGTTATATAACTTTTAATTAAAATCAATTATGCCCCTAAACTCAGGAAAAAAATCAATTATGCCCTCAAATTCAGTTAAAATAATCAATTCAGCCCCTCCTGCCACGTCAGCATCCCACATGTACTGCCACATCAGCATCGTTGACCACCACGTCAGCATCATGGACTGCCACATCATCACCGTTAACTGCCAGGTCAGCACCGTAACGGTCAACGTCGGTCAAAGGGTCAATTTGATCGATTTCATGAATTGGAGGGCCACATTGAGTGCACTTTTCGGCGAGGTGCGAAATTGCATTTTTGGGTCGAACTCAGGGGCAAAAGTACCCCTTTAACCTTTATTTTATTTACAATGTTAAGATTTAAGCTATTTAACTTGTATAAAAAAATCTAATGTGTTTGCATGTTAGAACATCTGATAACTAGTAACATCACCCTTTCTGGTAAGATTAGAGATAATATATTTTACACTATAATTTCTTGTGAATAATATAACTCGAATTTGCTTTAGTGATAATATATTTTAACTTTCTATTGATCTTTGAACATATAATATAAAGTTCAAACTTTATCATAAACATAATAAATTATGTACTTCATGAACCACATTTTTGCATTAAAGTAACTAGAAACTTTGTGTAAATTAATGAGACCGATTGAAACCACGTTGTTAGATGTTATTTTACATCATTAGTTCATGGTAGACCAGTTTAAGGATTGAATATGAGTTGGGTTTTTGGAAGGAAAAAAAAAATAGAATTGTTCCAATTTAATTCAAGTTACTAATTATAAATATTTTATTTTATTTACATCAATTTCTTTAAAACATGATCCGACTCAACCCAATGACTCAAAATACTAGGTAAACAAGCTTAAACAAACTTAATTGAACAAGCTCTGACAGCTTAATTCTTACCTCGAATCGAACCCGAACTTCTAAAAGTGAAATTTTATTTAGCTCAGAGCCTCAAACCTCGGATTTCTAATTCCCTTATGATCATCTATAACCCTAACTTAACCCGAATTTAACTTAGTTGATTAAGTTGCATCTAGTTCATCTGGGTTTAGCCCATTACTACAACGATGGGCTTTAAAACTCAAAGGCTAATGGTTTGATGTGGGAAAAACTTGTTGACTCCTAGACACTAACCATCTATCATCTTGGACCGTGGCATCCTAGCCACTGTAGGGCTTCGAATCTACGGCTCTCAGCTTCGAACCGGACCGCTTTACACCGGTGGCCAACCTGCATGACTTGGCTTGAATCTAATCTCTTGCAATAAAGCTTATTTCAGGGGTCAATAATCCCCTTAAGAAAACACCATAGAAAAAGAAGATTAGCAGCTTCATATGAATAGAAAACGAAGTGAAAGCTCCAATAAGACCATATTTATTCAAACTGGCGAAGGAAACTCATACATTCGACCCAAAATATAGAAAAGCCTCAATGTTATCATCCAATATATCGATCATGACAAACGATTTCGTGTCTTATGGGTAGGAAATGATTAAAAAAAGAAAATAGTAAAACATTGTATTTACAGACGCTCTTTCGTCCATGTGCTGCAACTTCTTCATTGCAACAACAATCCAAAATCCCGCCCGTAAGCCCTTTTACCTGCTCCCTCTTCTTTCAATAGCTTAAAAAGCCTAAGCCGCTAGCGATCTATAAATGACTTATTCATGAGGTTGACGGCATCATCCATGAACTGCAATAACAATAGCAAGTAACCAAATGAATAATGAAATATTATCAAATGCGCATACTTTACTAAACAATGCCTTAGAAAAACCGAAACCAGATCATATCCGAAAGCCTCTCTTCATTGCTTCTTTAATAAAGAACTTTGTTAAAGATGACACATGAAAGATAACTCTCGGTTTGCCAATCCAATCTTCTACTCTAATCCAATACGATATTGTAATGTTCTTAATACTTTAGGATCTGAAAGACCAAGGCCTTTGGACCCTAAAATCCTCAAAAAGACAATGAATCTTTTTGACCGATTTGAGGACTCTGGACCTATGTTGCTTGTACTCTTCATTTTTCTTGAACTTGAAGTACCCACGTTCAATGCTCGTATTCAACATATGGATATTGGATATAGAGATATGACCTCCAAGGATCCTCTAAGTAGATGAACTTAGAAAAATCTAACCATACACGTGGTAGATACATACCCGTATTAGACAACCAGAGAAACCCCATTTCCATCCAATCGACCTCAATGTTAAAGACAAAGGCTATATGAATGCCTTGGGCCTATTGGCTACAAAATAATACGTTTCTACTTCATCATAAACAACTCCATCTAAATACTTAAAAGCTTTTCTTAATTATGTTGACTAATTTCAAATTGCAAATGCAACTACCCTGAAAATATTGCAAATAACATCAAAAGCTCCTTATTAGGGATGCAAGCGTCTCGACAAGTGGATCATTCCATGTGTGCTTGAAAGAGGAGAGCATAAAAAATACAGATTTTTACCTTTCCAAGCAACTTTAGTTCTTTACCGACTGGTTCCAAAAATTTTGTGTTAACTTCAATTGGCCACACCTGTCAATATTGAAAAGAAGAAATAAGTTTACAAAAAATGTGTAGCAGGCAAGGTTTACACTTTACACCCCGGACATAAGCAAAGGAAGCTATTTCTAAAACAGACACAATGATTTGGGAAGACAAAGGAAGCAAAAGTATCTAAGTTTCATTTTGAAGATGAAACAGCAAAGTATATCTTCCGAGTTAATGTTGTATTTCCGTGAAAATGCGCATTACTCTAGAAAATTACTTCAAATGAAATTAACGATTACATCAAGCATTGAAATCATAAGTTGTGATACTCTTCCAAAGGTTAAAAGTTAAAATAAAATTTTAATCTAATGGTTAAATAGATATATCTAGAAAGACCTAATCACCGGAGGCTCTCAAAGTTAACTAGTAAGAGGAAAAAGACCATGAAACAAAGGTTACAAGCACAACATACAAACACGACGCTAGTTTGTTTTGCTAAAACCGAATGCAACAGCCAAAGAGAGGTCTTCAACCGATCTACCGGCATACAAAAACTGCACAAACCCGAGATAAATCCTTTCATAGTAGAAGAAGATTACTTATGGAGTAAAATAAGTTAAACTTCCTCGAATGTTTCATATCAAAATTGAAAATTTCAAACCAGAAGTCCCTTTAATTGTACTTAAGCAACTAATGCTACTAGTTATAGATTATGAACTATGATAACATATTGATAAAAAAAAAATCCCATCTTGGCACTATATTATCCATAAAAAAAGGAACATAAATCAATTTCCCAAAATGAATGAAAATCAAAATACCTTAAGACCAAGTAATCTAATAGGTGTAATCTGGCCGGGGACGATGCATTCAGGTCCAGCTGCTTCCACAATAGCCTCTGTCGCTAACCCACTTCCTATAGGATCCGAGTGCTGCAAAAATCAAAACAAAAATCTCAATTCATCTTCTTTTTTTCTTAAAAAGAAAAGAAATTTCAATTGGTTATAAAGGGATGACCTTCATGATGGCGATGGCATAATTGGAATTGGGGGTTTGACGTAGACGAAGAACAGGGGAGTGGTGGATTCTAGGAATTGATTTTCCGGCTGAGGCCCGCCATGGAACATCCTTTTGCAACGAAGCTCCTCCTTTCTTCGACATGGGTTTTTTTCCCTTTCTTTTTAGTTGGTTTTTGTTAAGGATAGAAACGAAATCAAGTCTGGGTTTTGAACGAAATCTTGATTGGAATTAAGATAATGATAGGAAATGAATGGAAATTAGGAAATTAAAGAAGCTGTGGTTTTAAACTGTGGCTTATCGAAGCTGCTGCTTATTTATTTTGTGGATATGGATATGAATTTTCGTAGGGACTGTATTTTGGCGTATGGTTCCAAGTTTATCAGTATTTTAAAATATTGACTAGAAATGAATTTAAACGATTTAAATAGATTTTTTTGTATTTCCTTTTTAATTTTTTTAGAAAAAAAAAACAATTGAAAGAACATCTACTTCCATTTATTTTGATTAAACGATTACAATAATTGAACCTAATAAAAAATTGTCATTCTATTCGAGTTTATACAGTTTTGACCGTACCTTAATTACGAGTTTCCAGATAATTATATACATAAACTCACGTTTAAATATATATATATATAATTTTACACGTTTTTTAGATCTTTAGACCAAATCAGAATTTTGTATATTCTACTATTAATCTCAACTATTCGTTTCACCTATGTAACAGTCTAAAAAAATGTAAAATTTAAAGAGTTATACAAAACATTTGCAATGAAAATGTCCAGTAATCAATAAACCACCGAAACCAATGCATGTTATTTGATCCTAGTTCTTGTCTTAAAAGAATGAAAACTTGAAGTTCAATCAATACAAATTCCAACATTGTTAGTTACATTCGCCTCTGCTCTGAAATGAAAAGGAAAAGGAAAAGAAAAAGAAGCATACCATTACCATCAAAATTGACAAGGGAATAGCAGAACATCCCTTAACCCAAAGCTGAGCATTCTTTACGGAGGAGAAACAGTTTAGCCTCCGCCTCTCTCAGCCGCCGCTTCCTCCAGCTTCTTCCACGCAATTTCTCGTTGGTCCTCCGCCTCCCCGGCTCTGGCCTCTTTCTCTTGAAGCTGTCGCTCACAGTCGTCGACCAAGTCAGGGTCCATTTCCAAGAACATCTTGCGCACATTCACAGTCAAGCCGTGAACTTCTGTATTCCAATGACTCTGGATGTTCTTCTCCAATGCGCCGAAGATGATCGGCAACACCACCTGCCGGTTCTGGGAGATTAACCCCACGATGTGGTCGCTGTTCCAGAAGTAAAGGGCTCTTTCTGCAACCTGTAACATAACAATGGTATTCGGAACAACTACGAACAAAGTTGTTATCTTCTTACAAATCATTTTGCCAAAATGCTATATACAAAATACAAAAGGTTAAACTACATTCAAGGTCACTTAACTATAAATTTAGTAATAAAAGACCACTTTTTTTTTCTTCTAAAAGTTACAAACATATTACCTAATGAAAAACTTGTTAGTGTCTAGATTTACTAATTTGCCCAATAACTAAAAATGTTCATATTACCTTATTTTATATGCGTCTGAATTTAAACATGAAAATTTAATACCTCTCAATTTAATAAAAAAGGCTTGTTAGTAGATCTACTTACAAACAAGTCATTCAATTAAAAAATTGTTACAAGCATGTCACTCACTTAACATATTGTTTCAAATAGGTCACTTTCCTTCTATGTGACATGATATAATAACATTTTTAGTTCCTAAAACTTATATAGTCTATCAATATGATACTAATTCTAAAAAGTTAAAAAAGTTAACTCTTACTAATATCATTTCAACCTTTATTTTTCTACTAAAATACTTGTAATTATCTCAGAAATGTTATATTATTTCTTTGATATTTTCATGGTATAATATCAATTTCAACCTTTATTTTTTTCTAATATACTTGTAATTATCTCAAAAATGTTATATTATTCTCTTGTTAATTTCATAGTATAATAACAATTTAACATTTACTTGTTAAAATTTTTAATATAAATGTTTACGTTCATTGAATTATTTCGAAATAGAATATATAAGTTTTAGGGACAATAATATTTTTATAACAAAGGATAGCGACATTTTGTAACAATATACTAATTAAGTGACTTATTTGTAATTTTTAGTAAAAAAATGACATATTTGTTATAAAAGCTATAATGAAGTGACGTGGTTTACCCTAACAATTAACAAAAGCCTTAAAAGAGTTACCTGAAAGTTAGGGTTGTTAATACAGCGTGCAATCTGGCGGAAAAGAGGAAGCATACAGCGCTGGAACTCGGCGGGCTGCATGGTTTCGAGAACTTCCTCGAGTTCCCCGAGGAACAGAACTTCCTTCTGACAATTAACCAACGGCCAATACTTCAACAAACCTCGAACAACCGTGTCCGCCAGCTTATAATCCTTATCCACAAACTGAACCACACAGTATGACAACTGCGGATGATACACAGCCAGATGTTTCAGCTTATGCATCGGAATCAACGTTCTCACAAGGAAAAGCCTCTGTTCTTCTTTTATAGGCACCGTGAAGCCGTTGATGATGCTCCCCAGAATCTCCAGCAGCTCGCCCACGCCGCTGTACCTCTGGGTTTCGTATATGAACCTGCTGAATATGTTGTTTATGGTTTTCCTGATGCACGGCCGATGCACCACGAATTTGCCGTATATCCGGTGGAGAACCATTTTTAAATACTCTCTTTCCCGGGAATCTTCCGAGTCGAACAGATCCAGAAGCTTTAAAACGAAGGTGTGATCGATGTATCGCTTCGCGGATTTTGTTTCTATGTCGGAGGAGACGACGTACCTAAGGAGGAGCTCGTACACGATCTGTAAATGCTGCCATGCCGGTTCCGAATAGTTTTCCTCTTCTTCCGGATCGCCGCCTTCCGGTCCGGTTGTCTCGTGGTATCCCGGCGGGAGGGATCGGAAAATGTTGGTTCCGACCATTTTGATCATTTCTCCCAAGCTTTTCTCCGCGATCTTTCCCATTCCGGATTGGATGAAATCGACGAGTTCTAATAATGTTTGCCGCTTGATCTCTTTTTGTTTGACCGATTTCAAGTTGTCCGTGAAATCGAATTGAAAGCAACAGATCTGTAATTTTCTCAAGAACAAAATCTGCCGTTCCGATTTGGAGACATCTTTGAATAACGGCAACGGTTCCACGGATTTCATCGGCGGAAGGCTCGGTAAAGCGTCGCCGGGAGTTTGGATTTGACCCGACCCGGGTGCACCGGGTCCGTTTGCAGGTGCATCCGGTGGGTCTGTTTTGGAATGTTTCCGCTGTCCTTTTCTAAAATTTTTGAACATTTTGGATCAACAATTTGATTGATTACTCGATCATAAGACTTTATCACCGTTGATAGATCTGAAACCCGGCCAACGAACTAAACGGCGGAGATGATCCGGCGATCATTTGAACGTACCGACGTAACAGAAAACAAAGACAGAGAGAAGAGAGTGATGAAACCAAAAGGTAAAAAAAAATATTAAAATATTATTTATGATAAAAATGAATTAATTTCGTATCTGTGTTCAAAAAAAGTGGATAGTTTGGTTTCTTTTTTGTTTATTTTGACGTTGTCTTTTATACACGTGGCTTATAGCTAAGAATCGGCAAAATCCTTCCACGTGGAAGTAAACAAGACAACGGAGAACTTTTTAGTTCAATCAAATTTTATTGGATTAAATATGTAAGGCGTCCCTAAATTATGATTCAAATTTTAAAATTGATTCTAAACTTTAAAATACTTTGACTGAGTTCTTAATTTACTAATATCTTATCAGTAAGATCTTTCTATCTGTTTAACTATTGGTTTACGTGTTAAATGTCAACTTAGATCTGATATAGATTATATTTAAAGTACATTCATGGAATGTCAATCCTATTGCTTGATTTTTTGTTGTTGTTTAAGTTGCATTTTCAGGTTTTACCGATCGACTTCGGGTGCAAACATATGTTTGTTACTATCAAACTGTTTTCGGTTTGATTTTCGCTTACTTTTTCACAGTTATACTTCGATTGGAAGCATACATGATACATTTACAGAAAACAATACAATCTTTATCGAGTGTACCTTTACCGTTCCGATGTTTCACGGACATAGCGTATTTACAACGAATGTGATCTCACCGTTGAGTTTTCATCTCCAGATGACTCGGTTACTCAAAAGGAAAATTGCTGCAATGGGTGCCAAAATTTGTTGCAGAGAGAAGAAAGAGGATGAGATATTTGGAACTCAATTTAATTATTTTGAATTAAAATTAAATTAATAGAATTAATTGATTTTAGAGATTAAAATTGATACTATATCAATTATCAAGTCGTATTATTATCTCTATTAATTATGTAATGACTGGTGATCAAATAAAAAAGACGTAAATCGAAATTGCAAAAAAAAATTATATCAAAAATGAAGTTTAACTCAACTGGTTTATACAAATACCAATATATGCACTTACATTTGAATCCAAATAGATTATATATGCACTTTCAGAGAATGCCCTAAAAAATACAAAAAAGTACAGTGTAATAAAACAAATTACAATATATGTATCTTTTAAAACCTTAATCTGAAAGTACAAATCTTGAATCCCATCTCTCATCTTAGCCTTTTTCAGCATCCAATCTATGTATGTATGTATGTATGAACGATTTCTTTATGCTTCATGTATACCGGAATCATGGTTACAAAAGTAAACCATCTCCTAAAACTTATAGAGCTAAATCCATGTTTATGCCTTACGTTTAAGAGGCTTAACGATCTCCCAAGTGAAATCCGGGTCGTCACGTCCGAAATGGCCGTAAGCCGCAGTCCTTTGGTACCTAAACTTGCCTCCTCGCTTCAAGTCGAGATTGATAGAGATCATTCCAGGCCTGAAATCGAAATTCTCCTTGATTAGTTGCAAGATGTCCTTGTCCGGGATCTTGCCTGTCTTGTATGTGTCGACAAAGACCGACAATGGTTCAGGGACACTAATAGCGTAAGAAACTTGCACGATGCAGCGACGTGCAAGCCCCGAGGCCACCACACTCTTTGCAGCTTGCCTAACAATGTATGCACCACTGCGGTCCACCTTTGTAGGGTCCTTTCCTGAGAAGGCACCTCCGCCATGAGCACCCCAGCCACCATAGGTATCGATTATAATTTTCCGGCCAGTGAGCCCGGCATCTCCATGAGGTCCACCGATAACGAACCTACCAGAGGGGTTGAGGTGGAAAATGGTTTTGTCATCAAGATACTTTGCTGGAATAACAGGCTTAATGACATGTTCTTTCAAGTCGGCTGCAATTTTTTCATTGGTGACAGTCTCATCGTGTTGAGTCGAAATGAGAACAGTGTGAGCGCGCACGGGGACCATGGCTCCACCCTCATTGCGGTACTCAACAGTCACTTGGGTCTTACCGTCGGGCCTCAACCATGGACATGTCTTGTTCTTTCTAACTTCAGTGAGCTTGGCACCAAGCTTAGTTGCAAGCACATGTGTTAGAGGCATCAACTCAGGGGTTTCATCCGTGGCATAACCGAACATGTGACCCTGGTCACCAGCTCCGATTTCCTCCGGCCTCTTAGTGAGGTGACCATGAACTCCTTGCGCAATATCGGGGCTCTGTTGCTCAATATTGACAAGAACTTTGCAATTGTCAGCATCAAGGCCAACATCCGCTGATGTGAAACCAATACCTCTGCAAGTATCTCGAACAATCTTCTCGTAGTCAACTTTGGCCTTGGTCGTGATCTCGCCAAAGACCATAACCATGTTTGTCTTCGTGCAAGTTTCGCAAGCCACTTTGCTTTCTGGGTCCTGTTCTAGGCAGGCATCAAGGATTGCATCTGAAACCTGGTCACAAATCTTGTCTGGATGGCCTTCGTTGACAGATTCGGAAGTGAATAGAAAGGTATCCATATCTGCAGTTCATCGTATCGCATTTGATTAATTTCACATAAACAAAAAAAATTATGTTGAATATCAATAAAATTAACACAGCACAAAAGTCATACTATCTTCATCAGATTCATATTTCCACTTCAATTTCACTTAATAAGAAACTAATCCTCCATTTCACTGCCCTACTCGCCTCTTTAAACCTCACAATTTCAGACAATACCATTACATATCAGGATAAAATTAACTAAAACACAACATAATACGAAAAAAACATGAATTCGAGTAGTTGTTAAAGTTTAATCTCTCTTTTTTTTTTTTAAATTGAGTAGCAATGAGCATATATTACAAATGACTGATATTGAAACTAAAATCCATGTCTCTGGAACTCAGAGTTCTTCCAAATGCATAAAAGACTTTGAAAAATCTAAGTATATTCATGTTGGATACATACTTATATCCAATGCTCAAACCCGAGCCCGAGTAACATAGACGAAAATATGTATTTTGATGTTAGCAATAATCAGATTTTTTTATTTTACATTTTATTTCAACATGTAATTTGTTTTTTAATTCAAATTGCAGCAAATCAAACATCATCTAAGAAATTAAATCAAGCAATTTATGGATTAGTTAGCATTCCAAAGCTGCAACATTGTACTTCAATTAAATCTTAGCTTTAACTGAATTTCATTCCAAGAAACAATAGCTCAAATCTTACTAATACGAAAACAGAACGAATCTAAATTATAAAAGACAAAACTAGAGCACATACAAACTAAAACCGAAGAGAATTCAAGCAACGGAGCGTACCTTTTTTGCTGAGATCCTGAAGAAACAGATGATTGAGAGGGGAAGAGGAATGAGAAACTGAATTGAATTTTAGGAGGAAAAAATAGAGATTAATTTATAGAACAGAAAGATGAGTCGTTTTGAGTCGGTATTTACCGAGTTATTGACGATTTGCCGCTCTTTTCGATAGGCTTGGATCTTCCCTTGCTTTTTACCCACTGCTTTCACATTGAAATTGTGATGAGAACAAAAATGGAGGGACGAGATCGAGATGAGCTGACGATGCAGCAAAGAAGAGAAAACTCGATCGTTAACAATGGCGGAGAATGGGTCCCGCTGAGTCTGACACCGACATTCGAACGTGGATCCAGGGGGACCTCCACGCTTTTCTCATCTGTTTTCAAATCTCCCATTTCGATTTTTGGCAAATTAATTGAGCGCAGGTACTGCACATGTCTATTATAGATCGATCCTTTTAAATTTTACAATTACTGTTTAGATTATGACTAAAATTTTAAAATTTGAAACGTATATGATTAAAATTAATCAAATAAAAATATACAGACTAAACTATAAATCTTATGCTCGATGCCCTTTCTATGCCACACCATTACAACTTAAATTTTAAAGCCTAATCTTAAATTCTAAAAATTATAGCTGCTCATAATTTTTAAACTCCGACCTTAAACCTAAATTTTTAGTATGAAACATTAAAAAGAACACCGAAAATGAGCAAATGATTTATATTCCAACCTGCACATAATATATGCATTGGCACTGTTTGGTAAATAGATGTTTGTTTGGTGAATAACGGATTGAAAGATCGGATTGTGGTGAAACCGCTAATTTTGAAAAAGCTCATAATAGGAGCTTTTTGAAATTAGAGGTTTGATATGAGAGTTGTGAAGACTCTTTTACCCTTACTAGTTACCAAAAATCTCAAAATAACCTAAATTAAATATTTTCTCACTCTATTTATAAGCTAATCTGATAACTAATAAACTATTCAAACAAGTATTGAATATAATCATGTCATTATATGTCATTTTGCTTGTTTAAATAATCTAACAGCTATCATCTATCAGTTATTTTTACCAAACACTTTTGTACAATAAGCTAATACAATTCGCTAGTCAAATCAGCTAACGCAATAAGCTATCAGCTAATGCAATCTGTTATCTGCTATCAACTATCCGCTAATTGTCAAACAAAGCCATTATCTATAGAATTTAAAATTGTATCAAATTTTATTTTATTAGAATAACTATAATATATGGTGTATTGATCGACTGATCTTAATCGAATACTGCATAAAATTAATACGAAAACTGACTCTCAAATTTTCAATTCAATCAAAATTTTCTTTTATATGTTGATTCATGTGTGGCTCAAGTGGTGTCAACAAAAGAAAACAAATATCGGAAGTTAAACCGTGCACTCTATATTGTGTCGGGTGAGTTGTGACTATGAGATGGTAGAGTTCTAGTGGAACTCGTGCGCCCAGAAGTGGATGACTCAGTGACTCGCAAGTATTCAAATCGGAGCTGAAATACTTTCATAGGATAAAGTAAAGAAGGTTTAATTTGTTTATTATAATGAAACTTTATGCGATAAAATCGATTATTAACCGGCTAAAAATACTGAATTTAAATGACTTTCAAACTCTATAATTTCAAATATAAATAACTAACTGGAAAATCAACTTAAAAAATCCAACCAGTCTTTCTGCATCTTCACTAACTATGACTTGGTTTGTTTCCATCACTAACAGGTAAACCTTTCTCTGTTTTTGATTATTTTAGTTCGATATACGAAACCAATTAGTTCGTCTTTTAAAGATGATTGTATGAATCACTGGAGTTAAATTTTTGGACATGAACATTATGATTTGTTGCAGGTTAATTGAAATTAAAAGGCATACACAGAAAACATATGAGTTGAAATGGGTCGTCATGATCTTCTTTATTACGGCAAGCGTGGTTTCTGCTGGAATTTGGTTTTGTTGTATATTTTTCTTAAAATTATGTCTGCAAGCACATTACATATGGTCTCGGATTGAGCTGGTGTTTGCCACCACACTGAGTTTTATTGCATTACTCGTCTTCACTGCTTTTCCGACCACCCTAGCGGGCTTTTCGTCGTTTGGCTATATTCTTAGTCACACGCAGTTTAACAAGTTAAATGCCAGCGTGTATCCCGGTCTCGTTGGGCCGCCGGTAGAAACTAGGCTGCCTATTCGGTTAACAGCGGCCGCATGCGTCGTGTGTTGGATCTTGGTGCCGTTGTCCGGGTGGCTGTTGTGCGACATCGTCGAGAAGATGGTGGTTCTTACGCTCCGACGACAAACCGTGCTTTATATGTTCGATCCTCGGATTATTTTTTGTAGTTTGGGCTTTAACATCTGTTTTGTCTCGGCTGCTTTCTTTTCAATATGTATTCTTCAGGAAATTAGGGAGAAGTCTATTGAAACATAGGACGCATTTAACCCGAATCTTTTTATATCGAGAATCTTGATTCAACATCTAATTGAGATAGACTTCTATTTTTTTATACAATATTTTCTTAAAATTGAATTATATTTAACAGTGAAAGAATTACAAATGAATCACACCGTAAATAATAAAAGCTCAGTGCAAAATAAACAATGTAAAAAAATTAACAATGTAAATGACGTTAAAAATTCAAACCTAACACCTTCAGAAGAAACTTCTGAAATGAAATCCAGAAAGCTATTACTTTTGACTTGGGTGCTCTTTGAAGATAGCATAATTCTTTTCGCTACTTGTTCTTGGCATGTAGACACAATTATGAAGTGTCCGGCCTTCCTTCTGTGACAAAAGAGTTCGATGGTACTCGTCACCCGAACTCTAAACTGTCAAAAGATAGAGCGAAACTAGACAAAGAACCTGCCATACAAGCAGACAAAAAAAATTTCATAGAAAAAAAAAAGAAAACAGAAAACAGAAAAACATGAATCTAATGCAACGATGAAACTTATTTATATATATAACCAGCAGAACGGCCAACGGCGACGCTAGTAAAAGAAAAAAAAGAACAAAGATGAACTTTAAAACTTACAAAATTTACAACCACCTCAAAAAAAATAGAAAAAGTAAAAAAAAAGATTTTTTTTGTTGTTATTAAAAAATAAATTAAATACGAAATTTTGTGAGATGATATGGATTTTATTACTTTATTCAGAGTGATTGACCCTCACTTTGAATATAAATTTTTTTATACAATATTTAAACTATTCAGAATCTACTTTTGAATAGGAGAAGAAGTACGCTTCACTTGTTATAATAGCAAATATGTCAATTGATTAAAAGATATAACAACTTTGCATTTTCCTCCGTAAATTTTATTTGTCTCACTAAATAGGGGCGGATATTATTCAGTTTTAATCGAATTAATTAATTAAACTAAATTTTTTTCAATAAATTTGTCGGTTAATTAATTGAAGTAACTTAAATTATTATATATTATATTACACATATATTTTTAGTCATTAAACTTTTAAAAGTTATAAAAGAATCATTAAATTTTTTTATATGTTATAAAATGATGATTAAACTTTATCGAATTAGCACAAAATCATCACTAAATTAATTGAATTATTACAAAATGGTCTTTAAACTTTTCAAAAACTATTTATAATTTAAAACATGCAACGATCATTTTGTAATAGTTTGATAAATTTAATAATTGTGTTGTAACTTTTAAAAGTTAAATAACTAAAAAGATCATTTAGCATAGTATAGTGAGCATTTATGTGCTTTACCCAAAACTTATAAAATAACAAATTTCACTTAATTTGAAAATTGACTGAATAAATTAAAATTTATTTGGTGCAATTCATAAATTTCAAAAAATCCGATTCGATTAACTGTTAAAAGGAAAAATATTTTGTTTAATTTGATTTTGACTATTTTGATTCGGCCACATATAGAACTAACCAAATGGCACATATATCACCAAATAAATAAATAAATAAATTACCAACACATGATTCATAAGAGTAACTAAAAACTATATTGTTAATCTATTTTGAAAACAAATAAAAGAGAATAAACATTCATTACCTGAAAATGCGACAAGGGAATCGGTTTTGCTTGAATAATATACATAAAATTTGAATTTGTCATTTTTACGAATGTAATATACATAAAATTTTATAATAGATGGACATTTCTATTTCATAAAAAGAATCATAACATTTTGTTTTATTACTTTCTTCCACTTTCACATGTTTTATAGTGGTTATCTTTTCCTTTAAAAATTTTAAATAACTTTTAGAATTTTCAAGTCAATAATAGTGATTTAGGTTGTTTATCAGCGGTAATTTCTTTTAATTATTTTTTTGTCAATTATTTTAGTTTGTTCTTTATCTGCCGTTATGACACGTTTCTTGTTTGTCTCTATGACATGCTGATTTTGAAGACGTCTACAAACTGGTGCATGTTAAAATTGAATCTTACCTAACAACATTACGTGAGTTGGTTGTTCGAGGAGTTAATCAAGACTTTTTTCTCTCATTTTGTTGATTGGAAAAATTCAATGATCTGCGCTCTTCTAGTGAACACTCCAAGTTTTCGCTATGGTGATAGATTTGAAGAACACTGGTGAAGATTTTATGAGAAGATTTAAATTTACTATTTATGTTTGCATACTCCTTGTTTTTTACGTTTATTTTTATATTTTAAGGTATGCTTATCTGTGTATTTCTTTTCATTATTCTAATGAAATCTGATGTTTAATTTAATTTTTTTATTATAGATTCATATTTATTTTGGGATTCGAGTTAACTATAGGGTTGATGATATATACAATGAAACTATTTAGTGTTGTAGGGAGAAAGAGTTTCTGATGAGGTATATTTCTCTTTGTGTTCTCTCTGATTTTGTTTCCAATTTCTCCCATTGTCTTTCTGACACGTGTGATCTTGTAATATTATTTTCTTTTTAATCTATGCTAGCATGTTCTTCTCGTTCAAAAGAAAAAATAATTATATCTCTCACTACACCAAATATGGTATATAATGGCGCTTTTAGCGGCGTTTTTGAATTAAACGCCGCTAATGTTACACAAATCGCGGCGTTTATATAAGAAAACGCCACAAATAAAAAAAATACCGGCGTTTGTTGAAAAAACGCCGCAATAGGTATGACTTTAGTGGCGTTTATAATTAAAACGCCGGAAATGTGTAGTTTTACTAGCGTTTGTGTATAAAACGCTGCAAATGTTTAGTTTTCACGGGCGTTTGAAAAAAGAAACGCCGCACTAACCTGTAGGTGAACTGGGGAGATATACTCTGCACTCTCATTCACTCTCCCTCACCCGATCCCCAAATCAAACCCACAATCCCTAATGTCAAAAATAATCATCCTCTCTCTCTCTGGTTTTCGCAAATTAGTCCATCACTCTGTAATTCCTCAGGTTACAGATCTCCAGAAAGAGGAAAAGAGCTTAATCTAGGTTTTAGCGGAAGAACCAAAAGGAGAGAAAGAGGAAGAAGCAAAGCCAAAGCCCAAGCAAATGACAACGTGAATCGCTCCGGGTGTTGGAGCAAACTTGCTCGGTCAACACTCTGCCGAGAGGGACCAAGACGCCGCTGCTTAATCCTAAGGTTCTCCCTGTTGTTCCCTTCCCCTTTTCCCCCTTCTGTTTTCCCTTCAATTCTTTAGTTCTACAGTTTGAAATCGTTTACTCACTTTTCAGATATTCTTTAGTTCTCTGTTGATATGTATAATAATCTAATTTTTTTCTTTTCAATTTATTTTATGTTAAAGCTTGTGAGGTTTAATTCCATGAGCTTTTCTTCGTTTTTTGGATATATCGTAAGGTTTGTTGATCTTATGGAACTACCAAAAAAATTTAGCTTCAAGATTTTTAATGTTTGGCCTGTAGATAATTTCTGATCAATGTCTTTGCTAATCCCAATTGTCAAGGCAAGGCACACGACTAGACAATAAGAGCCCCTCAAACCTTTTCAGGTGAGATCCATTTGATCAGGTGGACAACTGGTGCCTAGATCTTGTATCATGCCGAGCAATAAAAGTTCCATTATTTAGAGGACTTGTACACTTGGCTAACTAAGATTAACCAATGTGTAGGAATTGGTGACTCGTCAATGAGGGAGAGACTAAGAAAAGATGAGTAAAAATCTTCATCATCTTCCTCCTCCTTTCTTCCTCCATAATCGAGATTAGAGAGTGGTGAGAGAAAGCTTTGAATTGGTTATCCCAACTTAATCACAAGCCTTGATCGGTTGAGTCTTGCAAAGAAGGTAATCCCTTTTACCTTTCTTCATATTCAATTGAATGCTATACTTGTTTGGTAGATATATATATGTATGCATGTGTATATCCCAAAAGATGCTTAGAAATGTTAGAGAATTAGATGATAGTTATATGAAGTTGGTGTAGTCAATTTTGAAATTTAATCTCATTACATAGAGATATCATTATTGGATTGTTTTATTGAATAAGGTGGAGAGCTAAGCTATTAAATTAAGTGGAGAATTCGGTTGTTGAATTCAGGGGTTGTTTTATATGTATATACACTGTTTTGGGGCAAAATTGTGTATTTGAACTATGTTGGGACTGTTTTGTTAGCTAAAAACTGTTTTGAGAACTTAAGGACAGATTTTTAAACATTAAGGGGGTGATTTGATGACTTTAAGAGCGATTCAATTCAGTGCATACCTATTCAGTGTTGTTTTAAACATAATTGAAACCTAAATAGCTATTATTATCATGAAATAATATCACACTTTTTAGCAATGGATGTTCCACTTCCATGTGAAACAAAGTCCAATGTTTGTTGCATGATTGATATCTGCATGACAAGTGCAATTTTTTATTAAATGAAATCAAACCCAAATATCTGTTATTTTGAGATTAGAACAGTGTTCCGTGTTGGATGTCCTATAATGGGGAAAAGGAAGATAAGTCATTAATAATGAAGGTTTAAATTTCCTTCTTTGGAATATATATAATGAAAGATGTAATGAATTTGATACTAGAATTCAGACCGCCGAATCATTTACGGTGATATTGTAGTTATTTTTGTGCTTATTTAAGTTAAAAACATGAGCTTTTGGTTTAGTCTCCTGTTGCACTTCCAAACATGTTAACTTAGCAATATGGATACAATAATTATCATGCCTATCTACATGGTGAGCCTATTGTATGCAGGTACATTAACAAATTTCCTTACTTGATGTTTCATTGCTTGTTGTTCCTTTGTGTTTGGCAGATGGGAAATCATTTTAAGCTAGAGAAGCTAAGAGTATGAGGCACTCTAGTGAACCAGATTTCGACTACGATGATGATCCTGATGTCATGATGAATTTTAGTTTGGGCGATCTTGTTCTAAATGAAATTGGAAGAGAAATTTATGGACCACATTTAAGGGATCACATTTTTCTCTTTTAGTTTAAGGATGGACTTTAATGTAACACATTTTAAATTATTATATAATATGTATGCTTTATTTGATTTTTTTTTTGAAACATGGTGTTATTCGCGGCGTTTGTAAACAAAACGCCACTAAAGAACATGTTCTCGCGGCGTTTGAGTTTACAAATGCCACTAAAGAACATATTTTAGCGGCGTTTGATTTTACAAACGCCACTAAAGAACATATTTTAGCGGCGTTTGATTTTACAAACGCCACTAAAGAACAGTTATTCGCGGTGTTTGTAGATACAAACGCCACTAAAGAACAGTTATTCGCGGCGTTTGTAGACACAAACGCCGCTATAGATATTGACCTTTTGTGGCGTTTGTTTTAGCAAACGCCACTAAAGAACACTTATTTGCGGCGTTTGTAAATACAAACGCCACTATAGATCTTAACCTTTTGCGGCGTTTTTCACCTAAAAACGCCGCGAACTATTGCGGCGCTACTTTAAGCGGCGTTTCTTGCGGCGCTTTTTTAAGCGCCGGGAAAGTTTTTAGCGGCGCTAAAAAACGCCGCTATAGGGTTAAAAAAACGCCGCTAAAGAACTGTTTTGCTGTAGTGTCTTGAAATTTCAAATCCTTATAAATTTCATATTCTTTATAATTTTTAAATTATAATATAATTTTATTAAGTACGAAAGTATATATAAAATCTTTCAGTTATCTCTAAAAAACAATACATCAAAATAATTCAAAATTTGTTGAATTTACAGCGGTGAAGGTTGTAAAATTGTCGCTGAAGATTTTTATCAATGGCGGAAGAAAGGAAGAATGAGGTTGGTGGAGCAAGATGACGAGGAGGAAAAAATAGAACTTGAGATGAAAGAGAGACTAAATTAATAAAAAATATTGAGAATAATTTTTTTTTGTTGGAGTGAAGATCAAATTAAATATAGTGTAAAATAAAAATATTAAATTTTGTTGTGAATAAAATAACAAAGAATAATAATAAGAACAAAGAACAAGAATGGAAGAACAAAGAGATGGGAGAAAGAATGAAATTTGTATTATTCTCAAATATAGATTTATGTACAATGTCTTCATCAAATCATCTATTTATAGGCATAAGAAGTACATATTACATTGAACTCTAATTAAATGAGATAATATTCCTAATGATAAAGTAAATCAATCTCCTTAGATAAAATTCTAATCATGATAGACATCCACATAGATAAATATTCATAACACTCTCCCTTGGATGTCTATGTAGATAATGTGTCTCGTTAAAACCTTACTAAGATAAAAACTAGTGGGAAAAAAATTCTTTAGTGAAGGAAAAAGAGCACACATCTTTGATACGCATAACATGTTGCCTCATTAAAAACCTTACTAGGAAAACTCATTGAGACAAAACATCGGTTAAGGGAAAAAGAGTGCAACGCATATTTACTCCCCCTCATGAAAACATCTCAGAAGATCTTTGAATCTTTATAATTCAAACTTGAATGTTATTTTTCTAAAGATAGCGGGGGATGAAACTTGGAGTAATATTTTCCATGATGTATCCACCTTCCATTTTCTCTACAAAAGATATCAATTGTATCATATCTTGTGAAAGTAAATCACATATCTTCTGGATATGTTGGGTCAATGGTCATAGCCAAACACATTTTTGGCTTGCCTTGTGCATAACAATTATATCTACAAGATTTGAGGAGGCATCGACGAATGTTTGAAGATCTAAATGTAATGATCTTTGTATATTCATATATATTTCTTGACCAACTAATCTATAGTGTTTTAAGACCAAGAAAAGATATAATTATCTTTATTTACATCCAACAATCTTACAACTATTGGGATACTCAATAGATATGCTCTATTCATATTGAATCTTTTTTTAAATAAATTTGATAACGAAGCTTTGATATTTTAACTCCATGGAACAAGTTAACATGGAGAACGGAAGCAGCATGGAGAGGAGAAGCGTTGATCTTCGGAGGAACACGTCGGCGGCGGGCAATTCAGCAACGACAAAGACTGAGGAGTGGACGTTATTTATCGATAATCTGAGCAAAAGGGTGTCCCGTCTCGCTCTCAGGGAACTTTTCAACCACCACAGCGTGGTCCGACGAGTTTTTATTCCGGCAATGAATCTGAAAACAAAGTATAAGTCATCCACTTTTGCGTTCGTTACCATGGAATCGAGAGATGATATGGAGAATGCTATTAGGAAAACAAACCAATCCCGTATCGATGGGCTTGTTATTAGAGTGGCTAAAGCTAGGTTCCCCCGGCCAGCTTCTGGTCCTGGTTTTCGCAGGGGATCTGCACTGGGTTTCAAAGGTGTTGCTTCACCCAGAGACATGGGAGTTCGCAAGGATCATAAGGGAAACTCTTCTTTCTACAAGACAAGGGACAACAGAACTTATAAGAAAGCATTGTTGGGTAAGAACGGAGTTAATAGCGCTTCTTTTTCCATAGACGCTGGTCATGGCAAGCATATTCCAGAGAAGAATACTGTCAACTTTCAAGTACCTATAAAGGATACGAAATGGCTGAAACGTTGTATGGTTGGTATTATCAAGGAAGGCTTCGATCAAGATTTTGTCCATTGGGCTCTAACAAACGACGATATTGAGGTATTGGTTCTAAAATGGGGGATAGATAATGAATCTTCTATTATTTTGTTCAAATCAGTTGATTATATGGATGGTATCTAGAAATCAAAAAAGAGGAACTCTCGTATTGGTTTTCTCATATCGGATCGCTACTGATACAAGACGTCCCTTATTACTTTGCATCCCTGGTTCTTAAGGGTGTGCCTCTCTACTGCTGGCATAGGAAGTTTTTTGAGGAGTTGGGTAATCGATGGGGCCGTTTCGTTAACTTGGATCCAATGACACAGAACAAAGAAAGATTGGGTTCCGCATATATGTTCATCAGGGTGGCAAGCACCTCCACCATCCCGGATAAAATTACAGTTTCTTCCATGGGTTTCCAGTATAGAATAAAAGTTCAGTTGGGGGACTTCGATGCAGTAGCTTCGTCGGAACTGAGAGAGGATCCCGTTGATGATTTCACAATGGACTGGGATTCTTCTGATGATGATGGGATGGTTAAGGCGGATGGGAAAGTTTTCGCCGGCGGTTCAGCGTTGTCGGAGGATGATGACCGTTTTTGCACTGGTTATGGGGATGATGGTGAGCATCGGGATCGTGGTGATCAAATAAATGAGAATGAAGTGGTTAGTTATGTTTCCACCAATTCTGAAGATCATGGGGATGTCAACGGGTTGGGCAATAATGACCCTATCATTTCCGAAGTCAATGGGAATGTTATTGGTAATGGTGAGTCAAATAATGTGGTCTTTGTTGCTGATTGGGTGGATTCCCTAGACAGAACCGCTCCAGCTGGGGTGCATGCAGTTGGTCGAATTAATGAGGCAATCAGGTTGTCGGTCCACTCACATGGGTATCTGGATCCGGTTGGGCCTGCTTCTAACCATTTGGAGGAAATAGGCCCACAGTCCTCTAACTCTATAAATAGGCCCGATCTGATGCCACAGCGTGATTTTAACTCCATCATCAGATCCCCTTCTTACTCACTTGAAGTTGTACCGGACATCTTTGAAGGTCGAGGCGGGCATACTTTCGGTAATGGTTGCATAGTGGGACAGTTTCCAATTACAACTTCCCTCCCATGCGGTTATAAAAAAAATTTCAGGCGAAAACAAAAAGAATCGTTAGACGCCTTGTTAGAGATTCTTTGGACGATTCCCATCATTCTTCGGCCTATGCGACCCAATTTTTAGATATGAATTTTGAGGATTCAGTAGCGGGTCTCGAAGCCGAATTAGTATGGGAGATGTGCAATTTGTTAGAAATTTCTTTTAAAGGCGGGAAGGAAGCGATCATCAAAAAGGTCTACAACTTGGAGCAGGAACTTAAGAGCAAGGTTTGAGCTGAGTTCGGTAAGGTTTTTTCCTTTTTCTTTTTATTTTTATTATTATGAATTTTAATGTTATAACATGGAACATTAGGGGTTTTAGACGTAGAGAAAAAAAGAGAGCCATTAGGGAGGTGGTCCGCAAATTTAGACCAAATTTTGTGTTACTGCAAGAAACTAAATTGGAAGAGATATCGGGGAGGGATATTAAATCTATTTGGCACACGGGGGATATGAAATCCGTTTTTTCCCCTGCTTCGGGTTCTGCAGGGGGACTATTATGCGTTTGGGATGCTGAATTTTTTCAGATAGAGGAAAAGTTAATTTTTCCTTGATTTATTGCAGTCATCGGGGTAATCAAGAATATCAATCTCCACTGTGGTATTGTGAACGTGTATGGCCCTGCTACAGATGCTGATAAAACCAACTTTCTTACGGATTTGTTGAACTTCCAAAATCAAAGGAAATTACATGGTGTCCAAGGTTAGGAGCCCAATCTTGGTCTCCTTGACTTCATTTGTCCCCTCGTATGTGACTTCAAGCTTGTCCCATACCTCCTTGGCACTCTCACAAGAAGACATCTTCTCATAGATGGATGGACCAAATGCACAAAATAGAATGTGCAATGCTTTGCAATTTAGCTCCATCTTCTTGCGATCGTCGGCACTCCACTCCGCTTTACTTCTTTGAGGCACGAACGGACCATCTTCAACTACATCCCATAGCTTGTAATCTTTTGATTTGATGAAGAACTTCATCTTTGTCTTCCAATGGGCATAGTGGTCTCCGTCAAAGAAAGGCAGTTTGTCGATTGATTGTGCCATTTGAGCCGGTTGATGAAATAGTGATCGAGCTTGCCGGATCTTCTCAATAAGATGTGAATCCTCTTCGATTGAGCCAAGCTCTGATACCAATTGTTGAGTTGTGTGGGGCTCGATTTGATCAACCAATTTAGCTCACCAAGTGGTGGAGAGATGGATTTTTGGGTGGAAGGGTTGTGGAAGCTAGAATGTAAAAAGACACAATGATTTATAGTGGTTCGGCCTTCTAACAAGCACCTACATCCACTACCTTAGCTTCCCACTAAGGATTTCACAATCAATCCACTAATTGATTCGTCCCCTTTTCTAGGATTAGGAGGAAACCCTTACAACCGATCAAGCTTCTACCCAAAGCCTTGATCAAAACCCTCTTTACAAAGAGAAACAAGAAAGCAAACTTAAACCCTCTAATAGGTGTTTGTTTGCACAATGAAGCACTCACCCAAAACCTAAAACACTTGAGCAAATTTGACAATTTTGGCTCACTAGTGTTTGTCTATACAAGAAATGACAATTTAAGCACTAAGACAATTTCTTGATCATTTGATGTTTGACAATATGAGCATTAGCCTTCTCTTAATGCTTGGAGGTCCCTTTTATACTCCCAATTGAGTTTATAGCCGTTTAGGACCGTTGGGATCAAATTGGAGCCGTTGAGGACTTTAATTCCCACCATAAATGCAGTCTGCAGCTCCCCGTTTCGAAACGCTCGAAGCCGTTTCGAAACACTCTCAATGTAGAAAGAGCCGTTGCAGTCTGTCAGGGTACCCGTTTCGGAACACCCCCTTGCCGTTTCGGAACGCGTATCGAAACGCTATAAGCCCGTATCGAAACGCCTGCATTTAAAAGTTAGTTGGGAAAATAGCTGTTGGGGTTTATGACCGTTGGGGTCATTGCCACGTGGGCGTATCGAAACGGCCTAGCCCGTTTCGAAACGCTGGGCAAAAATCCTGTCCAATGAAGGCCTGTTTCGATACGAGTATCGAAACGTTTTTGCCACTGGAAGCACCCGTTTCGAAACGCCCTAAGGTGTTTCGAAACACCTGGACAGTTTTGTTTAGATAGGCTTTGAAAAACATGAAAAACCCTTTTGAAAAATTCCCTAAACATGATTTCAAGTTGTTTGGACTTTGGAAATATTTTAAATACTTTTTAAATTAGTCCAACACATTTTTCAATTATTATATCAAAACATTAGTTCTACAGAAACTGAGTTTGTCTATGAACATTCAGCTTATAGCGGCATTTAGGAACTTCGTCTCCAAAGCCGGTCTAATGGACCTATCCTTGATTGGGGGAAAATACACTTGGTGTAATAATCGCGATCCACCTACCTTTGTGCGATTAGATAGGTTCCTAATTTCAGGGGAATTCAACTTGGCCTTCACTGGTTTAATTCAGAAAGTTCTTCCTCGGTCTCTTTCTGATCACAAGGCCGTAGTACTCGTTTCTGAACCTTCTAATTGGGGGCCGAAACCTTTCAAATGTTTTAATTAATGGCTAGAGGTGGAGGGCTTTGATTTGATGGTTAGGAATTCAATTGAGGACCTCAGAAAAAATAGTGGATCAATTGGAATAGGGGTATTCTGAGAGGTACTAAGAAGGTAGTAAAGGCTTGGTCCGCCGATTTATCTAGAAAAATGGGAAAGTGCGCGGCAGATATTGAAAAGGAGATTGATCATATAGAAACTCAGTTGAAACAAGGTTTGGCTATCCCTGGTTCGCATGATACTCTTAGGATTCTGAGATCTCAGCTTTTGGGTTGCCTATCGTAAGTAGGAGAGTGAATGGCTCCAAAAGTCCCGCCACCGCTGGTTCTCGGAAGGAGACCGTAACACCCGCTTTTCCACCTGTCGGCCACAGAAAGGAGGGTGAACCATATAAAGCTCTTAAAAAAAGATGGGGCTGACATCTGCAACCCTACCTTGATTAAGAAGATGGTGAGAGAACATTTTTTCGAGTCTTATAATACTTAGACTGCCTTAGAGGTAGAGGATCTAAATCTGGGCTTCACTAAGTTAAGTGAGGATCAATCCTCTGCTCTTTAGGATAGGTTTAAAGAGGATGAAGTGTGGGCATTACTGGTCTCTTCGGATAGTAATCGTGCCCCCGGGCCCGATGGCTTTAACCTGGGATTTTTCAAAAAAAATCTGGAATATCCTAAAGGGGGACATTATGCGCTTTTTTGATGATTTCTATTGTGGTCGCAAATGGGAGGAAGGAATAAACCACTCATTCATCACTCTTATTCCTAAGGTTCGAAATCCTACTTCTCTTGATGAATTCAGGCCCATAAGTCTCGTAGGGGGGATGTATAAGCTCTTCTTCAAGGTCCTCGCAAAACGATTAAGTTCGGTCATGGGTTCCATCATTGATGAACAGCAATTTGTTTTCATCACTGGCAGTCAAATTCTGGATTGCTCTCTGATTGCCAACGAGGTCATAGATTCGATGTAAAAATCAAGGAAGATGGGCATTGCTTTCAAAATAGATTTCCAGAAGGCTTATGACACAGTTAGTTGGGGTTTCTTGACCCGGTTATTGAAGGAATGCAACTTTGGCGAGAGGTGGTGCACTTGGATTACCAGGTGCATTTCTTCTGCCTCAATTTCTGTATTGGTGAATGGCTCCCCTACAGAAGTTTTTAGTATCTCTCGAGGCCTCAGACAAGGTTGTTCCCTGTCACCTCTCCTTTTCAATAACGTGGGGGAAGCTTTGAATTTGCTATTCAGGAAGGCTGTTAGGCTGGAACTCTTTTCAAGGTGTAAGATTGGTAGGGCTAGCCCCCCTTTAGAGGTTACGCATTTACAATTTGCAGATGATCTTCTGATTTTTTGTAAGGGTAATGAGAATCAAATTCGCAATGTTAAGCGGGTATTACGCATCTTTGAACTTGCTTCGGGCCTGAAACTTAATCTGAAAAAGAGTAGAGTTTTTGGGATCAATATAGAGGACGATCTGGTCAATAAGTGGGCTACAGATATCGGTTGTTCTTTTAGCAAACTTCCGACGGATTATTTAGGTTTACCCCTAGGAACCAGTAGGAATAATGCGTTGCTTTGGGATCCTATTTTCGCTAATTTCTCATCAAAATTAGGCAGCTGGAAATCCAAATCTCTTTCGATAGGCGGTCGACTTACCCTATTGAAATCGGTCCTAAGTAGTCTTCCCACGTACTTCCTTTCTTTGTTCTGGCTGCCGGCTCAAGTGGGTAAATGCTTGAACAACCTAATGGCTTGCTTTCTTTGAGGTGGGAACGAGGATAAGTCCTGTACTGGTGGTTTGGGCATTTTAAATCTAGAGCTGCTAAACAGAGGTTTAATGTGCAAATGGCTAATCAGATTCGGGAATGAACCGGATAACATGTGGAGGAGAGTAATCAATGCCAAAATCCCAAACTCCTCTTCTCCCCTGCTCCCGGCTCTCTCGAAGCCCAAACAAGCCTCTTGGATCTGGTCGGGGATTTCGAAATCCTCCTTGGGAATGACCCAACAAGCACCATAATAAAGTAGAAAATCTCGCTTCAAGTTGGTGATGGCAGGTCGATTTTATTCTGGTCCGATCGGTGGCTTGGGGACTTCTCCCTAAAAGAAAGTTTCCCTCGTATTTTCACACTTTTGACTCGAAAATCCAGACCTATCTCGGATTATGGAGTCAAGAACGAATCTGAATGGTTGTGGTCCATCCCACTCCGTCGCCCGTGACTCGATTGGGAATTACCCTCCTGGGATCTTTTCATGGACTGCCTTAGGAATTTTAAACCTTCGCAGGCTGACAAGGACTGGGTCTGTTGGGGGGTTCCAGTGATGGTTCGTTCTCCATCAAATCCTTTAGATCTATTCTCGCCTCTTACGACTTCCCTAACCCTGTTTGGAAGAAGCAAGTCTGGTTAGGTTTCGCACCCCTAAAAGTCAAGGTTTTTGTTTGGAGACTCCTATGGAGTCGTATTCCGGTGAAAGTCGAACTTGCTAAGCGGGGCGTAAGGAATCTAGATTGCCTACTCTGCCCTTTGTGTAATTCATTTCCTGAGTCTTGTGTACATCTTTTCTTTTCTTGTGCTGGAGTATGGCGTATTTGGATGGGGTTCTGTAGATTGGTCGGTCTAAAGACGGTATTTCCTAGGGATACTGTTAGCTTTTTTGAGGCTTGGAATGGTCTTGGGGTAGGACACTAAGGAGCCTGGTTAAACTTAGTTCCTTTTGCGGTAATTTGGTCAATTTGGTTATTCCGAAATGATATAGTTTTCAATAAGAAGGTGATCGACTGGTTACAATTAGAGTTTCTAGTTAAGTTTAGGCTTGCTTCGTGGTTCAAGGCCAGGAACCAGGATTGCGCCTTGTCCTTGGATGATCTGATATCGTATTTTTCTTTGGTGTCGTCATTTTCTTCCAAGGGTCTACCTCCGGATCCACTCGTCCGTTGGTGCCTTCCTCCAGTTGGGTTTTTAAAACTGAACACCGATGCTACCGTCTTAACGGATTCGTTAGGGGGAATTGGCGGATTGCTTAGGAACAACAAAGGAGAGGTCCTTCTTGTTTTCTCAGAATCTACCAACATTGCACCCCCTGCTATTTTAGAGTTCGAAGCAATGGCGAGAGGTGTTGGTAAATTCCTGAACTCAGAGTGGGCTTCGAACTCCAGACTTATAGTTGAATCGGATTGTTTATTGGCAGTGGATTGGTGCCTTGAGAAAGTAGCCCCTCCCATCCATATTCGTGGGAGAATGTTGGAATTGGTGGAACTAACCAGGTCTAGAGGTATGTGTTTTCGTTGGATTCCCATAGCATGCAACACTGAGGCGGATAAGATAGCCTAACAAGGAATCAGGTAATGGACATAGTTTTATCTCCTACTAGTACATGGCAGAATTCGACTATCGGGGTGAGTATTTATATTTTTCGGATCTGATTATTGTTTTGTCCTTTAGTACGTGCTTTACAGGCCTGTAGGTGAAGATATGGTTTTGGATGATCATCCAGCTTTGGTATCCCATGTATTGCTGACGCACAGGGGTCGGGGTTGCTAATCTGGGGCCCGGCAGATGAGGTGGGGTCAAGCCGTGGTATTGGATTGGCTGTGGCAATGAAATCTTTCATCTTCAGTTTCAGACTTATGTTGTTGTTGGTGTAGATGTGGACCTTTCTGCTTTTGTTATGGTATTTGTACCTCTTTATTTGGCCAGCTATGGTGCACTCTTTTTCCTCCAACTAGGGTTAGGGAGGTTTTTTAACGAGGGCTATAGCTGTGCTACTTTGTATGATACTTTTCTTTAATCATACAAATTGCCTTTCAAAAAAAATATTGAATCTTTTTTAAGATTCTTTCAGCTTATGTATATTCATAGACAAAAAGAAATATATAAAAATACTCGATCTTCAGGTCGAAATAAACTTGATGTCAAGATTCAAGTACTTGTATTGAAAGTACTTCATGAGTTTCCAATTTGAAGCTCTTTAGGAGTTCTAAAATTATCATAATAGATATTGATCCAAACTCCTTTATAAAATACATAAGGAAATCTGATCATTCTTATAGTATTTTCTCAATTAGTATTCACTAAGGCGATTATACCAAATGCGCCAAAATATTCATGAGACATATCTAAATAAATTTTCTCAGAAATTTCCAAATGCTTCTATAATTTTAAATCCTTCAAGGATAAATATGGATCCACAAATAATTAGACACATGTAAAATTTTACATAGCTGCCAAAGTAATTGCATCCACCATGAAGTAATTAAAATTTTTCATAAATCATAGTTCAAGTCGTATTTACGACTACTTATTTGCGCCTCACTTGCATTACACCTTTAGGTGTTTGGACTATTGGTCCAAATACTTCTATTTTAGAAGTTCAAAGCGTCTTTCAACATTGGCCAATTCAACATATATACTTTTGGATAGATTTTATACAAGATCATCGATTTCTTTCTATACTTCTATAGAAGTATTTTATATAAAATTGTTTGTAAAATCGTTGTCGACAACTTTCCAATTTTCTGGTTCCATTCTCGTAATGACATAACTCATCGAGATCTCTTCAAGATTTTAATCTTTATTTTAGGTACCTGAAACTCTTCAAGAGTTTTATTATTAGTTATGTCTTTGGTCTCTTTAGGAGCACCCGCCTCCAATATATGACCATCTCATAATACTTTTCATTTACGAGAATTTTGATCATTGGAACCATTTCAACTATCATGCTTCAAGCATGATTTACATCCACTTGCTCTAACATGTAATTTAAACTTAGAGCATTTCAGATGGTATATGAGACTTAGTTACTCTCATTGGGTCAGTAAATATGTCTGACAGTTGACATGAAATAACATGAATTATCTTATGAACTTTTAGTTCATATTCGAAGATCTAGATAATGATAATTCATTTCCTTCTTTATCCAGCTGCTTATTCTCTCCCATGATGTTGAAAAAAGCATCTAATAAATGATTCTCCAAATAATGTTTAGAATTTAAACATAAAAGGAGACTCGTACTCAATATATATTATCAACGCTTTTTACTTGCCCATTTTGTGCATTATGATGAAGCAATTCAACTATATATCGCACATTCAAAAATTTAAAAATGGGAAATATGACTTCTGACCAAAAGTCAAATAATAATGGGGAGTTTATTATAACTCGTTGGCTTGATGTGTATAAGTGTTGCTACATGAAAATACCATATAGATAATAAATAATTTGTTCTCACAGTTTAGCTATTAAATAGGAGGCATCCAATTAAAAATTTGTTAAACCGTATTTTTCATAATCAATAGGCTTTGTAACAACCGATATAGCCTAAAATATAAACCCACAAGCTTTTGTAAAACGAATAGTCTAATTGCATAATCTGAATTCTTTTAGAATCAATCTCACAAACTTCTGGTTGTAAATTGATAAAACAATGTAGATGCATCTACTAAAATCATATAAAACTTTCCACATTTTTGGATATATGGGCCCATATTTCGTTCTGATATGCAAGACATACAGTCTCAACTTCAGTACAAGAACTTCAAGTTCTAATTTTTTTTGGTAAGTGGGATCATTTATATCCTTTGAGAACAAACAACACAAGAATTTCGGGTTCTTTTAGTAAGTGGAATTTAATCAATTCCTTTAAGCAACATAAGAACTTCACGTTCTTTAATAAGTGTAATTTAATTCATTCCTTTGAGAATAAGCACCATAAGAATTTCAAGTTCTTTTAATATATGTGCATGTAAATCTCAATAGCTTTCGCATCATTATTAAGCAGGATGGTCTATCAGATCATACCAACTACATACAAGTGTGTATATACATTTTTGAATTTCGTAAACTTTTGGTTTACCATAACATGTGATTTAATCTCACTCGTACATGTCTGGTATGATCATCAAAATTGTTCTTTTGAATATGAATATATTTAGTTTTTTTGGAGCTTTCAATGGAAATTATCTTTTGGTAGCAATATATATAGCTTTTCTAGGGCTTTCAATTGACTTTTTAGCTATCAGAACTTATATCCACAATGACTTAGTTCAAATGCTAATTGATAACATGTGTTATCTATAATTTCTAAAGGGATATTTTGCGAACTCATATTTGCTCACTTAAAATTTCTAATTCTAGTGGTGACGATATTATTACCCTTAGCGGTAAATATTGCAATATTCGTAATTCTGCACTTTTCATAGTGTGCTTTCTCTCAAGAATTTATTGTTCTTCTAGAGCATCAATATTTTCAGTACTTTGAGATATAGTACTCACATTATTCTCTTGCATTTAAATAGGAAAATATATCTTATGCATATGTTGAGCATAAATCGTCACCATAGATTGTTGATTTTTCAATGTACGACGAGTACGAGACTAATGGTTTATAACATCACATTGGTAATAAAAATAATTTTACTTCATTAGAATGATCTTTATCACTCTTATTAAAATGCTATGTTTCCCATGTTTATATTCATGGTTTCAATCACGATCACAACCTCTAATGTGGCTTTTATTCTTTCCATAATATAATCTCACAAATGGAGTAGAGCCAGTGAGCCTTTGAAACTTTTTTCATGATATTGTGTCTGTAGACAACATTATTTGTTGTGAAAAGGGGAGTATGCTTTTATTAACATATCCACATCACAGACAACAAAGATTTAATTCTTGTACGCGACGTTGTTAAACTAGTCCACAAGGTCCTTTAAAAACTTCCTTTGAGACCAATAACCTCGCAGAACGAGATGTCCAGCCAATATACTTGGATTATATCAAAGTTATGTTCCTAATTGAATAGTGATTTACCATGTTTGCATTCACTTTCGGGAACGAAACAGATCCAATAATTGCATTGAATAAACATCATGCTTGCATTCACTTCAAGGAATGTCTCCCATAAAACCTTTTGGATCAAGACAAATTTTCGTGAACTTGGGAGAAGTCTATAGTCAAGTTTTTCGACATAGAAGAAATATTACTTTCAAGCAAATATAGATTTCATAACAACTCTTTCATTCACTTTAGGGAACGAAACAAATCTAATCGAACTAACATATTATAAGAAAAACCTCTTATTAATAATTTAAAAGAAAAGATTAATACCTTAACAAATTGAGAAGAAAGTTGCGATATGAATTGCCAAACCGTTAATTCTCCTCAGAAGCTAGCAACTTTACCTCTTTAGATTTTATTTTCGGAGAAGCCATGACTTTTTCCAACCCATTTAAACATATCATGTAAAACTTAAAACATATAAACTCTTATCAATAAAATAAGATAAACAAATATTATTATTTAATTCCAAGTTTAACCATTGTATCAAACTTAAACATATATGAAACCATAATAATTAGATCTATATATATGGAATAAACTGAATATATTAGAAACTAGAGAATTTGTGGCATAATACTCTCTTTTTGTTTTTTTTTAAACATAGTTGTATAGACAGTTACTAGGCATAACAATGATGCGTTTATATATTTCTTTTGTTTATCATAGGTTAACATAATGTCTAAGGGTGTAGAAAACAATCAGGATCAAACTAAAATGATCTAAACTATGAAAAACCAAGACCACAATTTACCTTTAAGATAGATTTTTTATACTAAAAATATAGGTTTCATGATTTCATTGACAGAAAACAATTTTTTTTCATAAATAATATATATGTTTATTTTAACCAATCGCACCACAACTTTAATTATTTTTGTGTATGTTTAAAATTGAGTTTTTCCTTTTTTAAGTTAGAAAAATAAAAGCAAGTCAAAGAAAGCAAACCAATAGTAAATCGTTCATTAGCTTGAACCACGAGCATCAGATTTTGTGTAACCTGACATCTCAATTGGTGTTTACGAGCGGCTTCAAAATTCATAGCTTGCTTAAACCTTTAAAATATATCACCAAAAAATAAAGACCTAATTAAAATATAAGACGCTGACAGTTAGTAATTAAAACATAAAGAGAAAAAAAATTTATCTTCAGTTCAAAGTAGGATCAGACTTTTTCAGTATCTTTTTTAGGATTCGAACGAAGAGCACCAAAATCTTTCGAGCAAACTCGTGCTGATAACGTGTTGTGAATAAAATAACAAAGAACAACAATAAGAACAAATAATAAGAATGGACGAACAAAGAGATGAGAGAAAGAGAGATATTTGTATTATTCTCAAATATATATTTACGTAGTCTTCAATCAAATCATCTATTTATACATATAAAAAATATATATTACATTAAACTCTAATTAAATAAGATAATATTCTTAATAATAAAGAAAATCAAACTCCTTATATAAATTAAATCAAACTCCTTGTATAAATATTCCTAACAAATTTGTTATTGTTTACCTTTAAATAACCCATCGCCCTCCTCTTCAGATTCCTCCGCATTCTTCAATCAAATTCAAAGAAGCCCAATACCCAAAGCCAATTTCTTCTCTGTGTCTTTCTTTTCTTTGATCAACCAACACTATGTCAAACCAAGCAGAATCATCCGACTCGTAAACACCCAGATCTCCTTTTTCCCTTTTCTTCAATGGGTTCGTTTTAGATTTCGATAATCTGATTCCGATCTCGTGTTTTTCAGGAAAGGGACTAAGAAGGATTTTAGTACTGCGATCTTGGAAAGGAAGAAGGCACCTAATCGGCTTGTTGTCGATGAGGCAGTCAACGATGATAACTCTGTTGTTGCTATTCATCCCGATACCATGGAAAAGCTCCAGCTGTTTCGCGGTGACACCATCCTCATCAAGGTTTACATTTTAGGGTTTGGGTCCCTCTGTTTTCTTCGATTAATGGGCATTTTTTATGTTTGGTGCTTGTTGTGGTTTCACGTGATTATTCTCATGGGCTTTTTGTTATGTTGATTTGAATTGAAAATCGATTTGGTCTCTCTTGCGTTAGGTTGGATGAATGATGGAAGTTTATTGTAGGTTGTTTACGTGATGATTTTTGCTTTAATTTACTGCCCTCCTTATTAGGTTCTTCTTCTTATTATAATTTGGTTAATGTAGATTTGTTTGTGTTTATTGTGTTTTAGATTTGTTTGTGTTTGTTGTGTTTTAGATTTTGGGGTTTTATTCGGTTTTGGTTTTTCTCTAGTATGGCATTGTGGAATAATTGTTACTGGAATTGTAATTTTTTGTGTACAAGTTCGAAGTACAATGTCTTTAAGCTTATAAATATCTTGCTACCATTGTCGTTTACCTTTGTTCTTTTGGTCCATAGGGAAAGAAGAGGAAAGATACTATCTGCATTGCTCTTGCAGACGAAACATGCGATGAACCAAAGATCAGGATGAATAAAGTTGTCAGGTCGAACTTGAGGGTTAGGCTCGGTGATGTTGTCTCTGTGCATCAGTGTCCTGATGTTAAGTATGGGAAACGGGTGCACATCTTGCCTGTGGATGACACTATTGAAGGGGTCACTGGAAATCTCTTTGATGCTTACCTTAAACGTGAGTTTATTCTTAATATTTTATTCCCAACTTATATATGGATTTTCTTTTGTAATTTATCGATGGTATTCTGGTAACCTAATCAGCTAAACGGATAACATAGTTCCTTTGTTTTTCAATCGATCATAAGTCCATTAGTTCATTGAATAACATAAATTAGCCTATAAAATATAGATTGAGTGCATTTTTTTCACATCATAGAGTACACTTGTATGTTAACAAGGCATTACTTCACAGGCATAAGCATTCAAGGAGTTTGGATTTCTTTCTTTTTATGTGCACCTATGATGTTAAAAATACTTTTTATATGCCGCCGCCTTTATTGAGTTTTACTTTCTTTGTATCAATCGGTCTATACATCTCGGATGGACTCACATCTTCACACATGCATCCTTGGTGACTCAATTATTAATCTAATTGAGGATTTGGTTTGAAATTACGTATAATGTTGTCTGTTGACTGTAAATACTGACTACTATGGTTTTGCATTTACAGCTTACTTTCTGGAAGCGTACCGCCCGGTGAAGAAGGGTGATTTCTTCCTTGTCAGAGGTGGAATGAGAAGTGTGGAATTCAAGGTTATCGAGACTGACCCTGCCGAGTACTGTGTAGTTGCACCAGACACTGAGATATTCTGCGAGGGAGAACCTGTAAAGAGGGAGGACGAGAATAGATTAGATGAGGTAGGTTATGATGATGTTGGTGGAGTGAGGAAACAAATGGCTCAGATCCGTGAATTAGTGGAGCTTCCGTTGAGGCATCCACAGCTCTTTAAGTCAATTGGTGTGAAGCCACCAAAAGGAATTTTGCTTTACGGACCTCCTGGATCTGGGAAGACTTTGATTGCCCGTGCTGTTGCTAATGAAACCGGTGCTTTCTTTTTCTGTATCAATGGTCCGGAAATCATGTCGAAATTGGCTGGAGAGAGTGAAAGCAATCTCCGAAAAGCATTTGAAGAAGCAGAGAAGAATGCACCATCCATCATCTTCATTGATGAAATCGATTCAATTGCTCCCAAGCGAGAGAAGACAAATGGTGAAGTTGAGAGGAGGATTGTATCTCAGCTCTTGACACTGATGGATGGGCTCAAATCTCGTGCACATGTTATTGTTATTGGGGCCACAAACCGTCCCAATAGCATTGATCCAGCTCTCAGAAGGTTCGGAAGATTCGATAGGGAGATTGATATTGGTGTCCCCGATGAAGTTGGCCGTCTGGAGGTGCTTCGTATCCACACAAAGAACATGAAGCTGGCTGAAGATGTAATGCCAAAAACTGAAACTTTTTTTCCTTTCCTCAAAGATTGTATACCACTTTTTTTCTGTCTAAGTATTGACTCTAATTATTTCTTGACTTCATGCAGGTTGATTTAGAAAAAATTTCAAAGGAAACCCATGGTTATGTCGGAGCTGATCTTGCGGCCCTCTGTACCGAGGCAGCATTACAGTGCATCCGAGAGAAGATGGATGTGATTGACTTGGAAGATGATTCGATAGATGCTGAGATATTAAACTCTATGGCAGTTTCAAATGAGCACTTCGCCACTGCTCTTGGAACAAGCAATCCGTCAGCTCTGCGTGAAACAGTGAGTATAATGAATATTCTTGATGTACAGATCAATGCCAAATATGATCTTTTCCGGTAAGTTTGGTTTTTAATATGTTTTTTCTTTGCACCTGGTCAGGTTGTTGAAGTGCCCAATGTCAGTTGGGAAGATATTGGAGGTCTCGAGAATGTCAAAAGAGAGCTTCAAGAGGTAATACTGTTCACTGATTTTGGTTACTGCTTAATTTACTCTCCCTTTTATCTTTTTAAATTTCATAAAAAATGGAATTAATTTGTTACTTTGGTACATAGACTGTTCAATATCCGGTCGAGCATCCTGAGAAGTTTGAGAAGTTCGGGATGTCACCATCAAAGGGAGTACTATTCTATGGCCCTCCAGGATGTGGGAAAACTCTTCTGGCCAAAGCTATTGCCAATGAATGTCAGGCAAACTTCATTAGCATCAAGGGTCCGGAGTTGCTTACAATGTGGTTTGGTGAGAGCGAGGCCAATGTCCGTGAAATTTTCGACAAGGCTCGCCAGTCTGCTCCTTGTGTCCTCTTCTTTGATGAACTTGACTCAATCGCTACACAGGTATGTTCAAAGGTTAATTCATTTATCTGTTTCTGGCTTTGTGCACATGGATTACTCTAGCAATGAAATTTATTATTTGTGTAAACGGTGTATGGTTTTTTGTGTAATTACGATTCATGCTATATATTGCAGAGAGGAAGCAGTGTTGGAGATGCAGGAGGGGCTGCTGATAGGGTTTTAAACCAGCTTCTTACTGAGATGGATGGCATGTCTGCGAAGAAAACTGTTTTCATCATTGGTGCCACCAATCGACCGGACATTATAGATCCTGCACTTTTGCGACCTGGTCGTCTTGATCAGTTGATCTATATCCCTCTCCCTGATGAGGATTCTCGCCACCAGATCTTTAAGGCTTGCTTGAGGAAATCTCCGATTGCAAAAGAGGTTGACCTCAGAGCTCTTGCCAAATATACTCAAGGCTTCAGTGGAGCTGATATTACCGAAATCTGTCAACGAGCATGCAAATATGCCATCAGAGAAAACATTGAGAAGGTACCAAACGACTATGCGTGCTTCACCCCGGATTAGTTTATTATTTCTTAATGATGAATATGATCGTTACATGAGATACCATTTTGTTTTTCAGGACATTGAGAGGGAAAGGAGAAGAAGCGCGAACCCTGAAGCTATGGAGGAAGATGTGGATGATGAAGTGCCGGAAATCAAGCCGGCGCATTTCGAGGAATCAATGAAGTTTGCTCGAAGGAGCGTGAGCGATGCCGACATCCGGAAATACCAAGCATTTGCTCAAACACTGCAACAGTCGAGGGGATTCGGAAGTGAATTCAAGTTTGCTGAAACCGGTTCCAGGGCTGCAACATCCGATCCTTTTGCAACTTCTGCTGGTGGAGCTGATGAAGATGACCTTTACAGTTAATTTTAGAGTTTTTATTTTTATTTTTATTATTATGGCAAGAATTATTGATTAAAGATATTTTATGCAATTGTTGAATCAGAGGGAGTCTTGCTTGGCTTAACCCTAGAGTTCAAAATTTCATCTTTTAAATTTTATTTTGTTTCCGTTGCAAATGTTTTTGAAGATTCCAATCACTTTTACTTCATTACCTTATGAATTATTGTTGCATTGTCATGTTGTTCATTTTAGTTCATGATTTTAATGCATACCCGAGTAAGTAAATAGTCTCAAGGGTTGATGTATTAGTATCTTCTAGTTCGTTATGGATAAATTCTCTTTTTCATCATTACACTTTCTTTTTTACATTTATTTTGGTTATTGTAGTTGATTTTTTTTTTCAATTTAATCACTTAAATTATGAATTGTTCATGTATCGACCACTCCATTATTGGGTCATAAAAGTTGTAAGTTCATAACTTATTTTATTAATATTTATGTCAAGTAGGATTAAAGTAAAAAAGAAAGGAAAATTAAAATCTTTACCCTCAACGGAAATCAATAACCACAGTACCACACAACCTAAGATTTCTGGGGGTGAAGAGGTCACTATTGGGATGGAAAGTAACACATTATCGTTTGTGTTCCATCCGATGATGAAGATTAGAGAACAAGAAATTTTAGTGTTCAATGTTAATTAATATTGTTTGAAGTGTTTTCAAGGACATAAATTTACATGTTAAAAATATGAAATGAGCTTGATGAGAAATTTTGAAATTCACCGAACGACAATATTTTAGTCAGTGGTGAGCGATGTGTTTGTCATATCATAATTTTAATTATTAAAGGTAAATTGATTAAAATAGAAGTAATTTAAAACTTTGGTGATTAAATTAAAAAATTTTAAACTTTGATAACCATATAAGAGCGAGAAGGAAATTTAATGACCAAAAAAGAAGGTTAATTTACCTTTCTTTTATTGGTTGAACTGAAAGCTCTATATTTACATTAAAAAAGCTCTATATTTGTATACGAATGAACTTCGAGTGCATCAACCCTTCACTCCAACCTCTCGAATTCTGATTTTGCTTAAATTTCCCTAAATTTCAATTTCTCAATTTCCCGTAATATTCCCTCCATTTCCGTTGACCCATTTCCCCCTGTAAACTCTTAAAAACCTTTAGGAAAGTTAACGTCTTTGTTGGGAGGTTTTTGTTTTGGTGTCGTTCACTTCAGAATCTGGTTTTGTTTCAGCTCAAATTGTTTTTTTTTTCATTGAAATTCTTGGATGACTGGTAAGTGTTCAAATTCTGTTATTTCTCTATAATTTTGATTCTTTCCGCATGTAGAAGTAGACAATTAAGACAATTTCTAGGGTTTCTTGGAATCAGCTGCTATTCTCTGTTCCTTTTTTACTTGTTTCCTGAGAAAATATAGAAGTTATTGGTTTGTTTAGTTCTTGGGTTTTATGAATTATTAGTTTGGGATTATGGCATGAAAGAAAGACAATTGAGAATTTTGAGGAGAGAAAGTAAAACTGTGAAATTTGATATGAGTTTTTGAACATGAACCCTGGAGGTGTGGAGAGTACAAGAGATGCGAGGAATGCCGAAGACAGGCCTAGCTCTTCGTTGGGAAGACTGAAAGCTGATGATTTTGGGAGATCAGTTTCGAAGACTGCAGTGGCGCAGATTTGCGAGAGTGTTGGTTATCAGGGATGTAAAGAATCTGCTTTGGAGGCTCTTGTGGATATTTCAATTCGATATCTATGTGACTTGGGGAAAAATGCAAGTTTTCATGCTAACTTAGCTGGTAGGACAGAATGCAATGTGTTTGATATAACTCGGGCTTTAGAAGATTTGGGAGATTCACATGGGTTTCCGGGTGCTTCGGAGATTGGGGATTGTCTTGTAGGCTCCGGCACAGTTAAGGAAGTAGTTCAGTTTGTGAATACGAAAGAGGAAATCCCATTTGCTCAGCCAGTGCCTAAGTTTCCAGTTGTAAGGAACAGGAAGCTGATTCCTAGTTTCGAGCATATGAATGAAACCCCGTCTGGAAAGCATATTCCAAATTGGTTGCCGGCATTCCCTGATCCCCACACTTATAATCATACACCTATGTGGAATGAGAGAGCATCGGATCCTTGTGATGATAAGATCGAGCAAGCTAGGCAGCGGAGAAAGGCTGAGAGAGCATTGCTGAGGTTGCAACAGAGACTGGTGTGTAATGGCTATGCTGGAACTTCAGCTTCCGCGGTTTTGGATGCTAAAGCAGAAAACATACATGAAGCTGGAAGTAACCCTTTTCTTGCTGCCCCATTGCAACCTGGGGAAAAAGATGTTTCGGAGGTTGTTTTGCCAGCTAAGCTTTCCGATGAAGTGAACAAGGGCAATCATGTTTCTTTGCTGGATGCATTTGCTCCTGCTATTGAAGCAATGGAAGCTGACCCATCTGACCGATTAGATGGTGAAAAGACGCTCCTGCCTGAAAAAAGGACTGCCGTTCAATTCAAATTCAAAACCGGTAAGAAAATCTTGGGTGAGTCGCTGGATTTGAGCTTGCAGAAAAAGGGCGAGAGGAGCGCATCATTCTTTCTGCGCGATGACGAGAGGGACGATAAGAAGAGGAGAGCTGAGTTTATTCTTAGACAAACTACAGAATATCCGATGGAACTTAACCAATCATAAAAGTGTATTTTAGGTAATTCTTTCTCGAAATCTCGTATTTTTTGTAATCAATTGTTTTAGTGGGCTGCTGATGCGTTATCCTTGGATCATGCTAATAATTACTCTTGTATGGATTGTAATCACACTGTTGGCAGACTCTAACAGATTTTAGAGGTATGAAAGCTATTGTTTTTGCATCACTAGCTCTAGTTTCATTTGATTTCTTTGGGAATGAGGTTCCAATTTCATCACCATTTGTGTTGTACTGAATACCGATGTACTGTCATTTTGTATTGGATTATGCGCTGAAACTTTTTCTGCCTACAGTTTCAAGAAATATATTCTTAGCTGACATGTACTAAATTGTATCAGTTTACAATATCATCATTCAAAGCTAGGCCAATCCATGCTCTTAATATGCCTTTTTGATGGGGAATAATTCATGTGTTCGATGTTGGTTAAAGGTCTGATTAATCTCTCCATTTTAGGCTGCAGCTAAAGTAGTCATTTAAGTTTTTCTTGAAGCCGTACCGTTGTGAATTTGCGAAGGGATGATTGTTTGTTATAGCAATTTATTATGAATGAATGAAGCATAATGCTATACCGACATAACACCTCTGGAATGCTTAGAACCTGCAAAATGATGTCTTTAAATTCCTCGGTGTGAATTTATTACTTGTGCTTTTATAATGAAATATTTTCAATGTCTAAAGCACCCTTTTGATTGAAGCCATATGTATTCTTGTTCCACTGCATATTTCTCGTGCTTGCCACCGTTTTCGAGCGCTACAACTTATAAGGGTGCCGCTTGTTCGAAGCTTCTGATATTCTGCTCATCATTGGTTTTGCCAAAGGTGAGTTATGCCCTGCAAGTGCTTCATCGCCGCCTATTCAACCGTATCCATTCACAATTGTGCTATGGTCTTGTCTCCCTCTTCCTTAAACTAAAGATATCTTATCATTTGGATTTTTGTTGTCTTGTCTGTTATGTGAACTTCTGTTGGAAGTACACATAAATGAGGCAAAGAATTCATTGTTGAGATGCATGGTGTCGTCTTCTCATCCTGTGGGAAAGAATTTGTTTGTACATTTTTATTCTTTTTTGGTCCAATAGACGACGACGAAGGCTAGAACGACGATGATAGTTGCATCAATAAGCCTTCATTGTTTTTCCTCGTAATGGTTTCATGTGTTTTTAATGAAGATGTTTGAGTCCTCATCTTAAAAGTATAAAATCATATAGTTCATAAAACTTGCATGTAATGTGTTGAAGAAACATTGTATTCTCGTGGAGGAAACATATGGATTTGGAACTTTTTACTTTTATTTACCTATAATACTTTAACATGATTGTATTACGAAAAAAATACAATATAAATTTGGGTAAAGCACACATATGGTTTAAAAAAATAAAATAAACTGGTAACTAAACTTTCGAAAATCACAAAATATAATTAAATTTTATGTTTTATAACAAAATGGTAACTAGATGTTAAATGCCGTTAAGTGACTGTTATAAAATTTGGTATAATAATATATTTAGTTCTTTATATTTATGCATTCAATCAATTTAGTCTTAATTTGAAACAATTCACTAAATTTAGCCCTCGTTATTTATGCATTCTTTCAATTTGGTCCTTAAAGCAAAATTCTAAAATATGGTAACATGATAAATAATTACAATTAAATTTTTATAGGAACTCGAAAACTCGATTCGACTCGAGTTGAAAAAAAATTCAAATAAAGTTTGAGTTGTAAAATATGGCGTGTCAACTCGAATAACTCGAAATTTTTGACTCGACTCGATCGAACGCTCATCTCTATCTTAAGATATGACGCGTCAACTCGAATAAATAGAAATATTCAAATATTTTAAATCATTTTTTCTTTTAAATCGAATATTTTTTAAAATAGAATATTTAATATTTTCATATTTAAATCACATAGATTATTTAATAACAACTTTAAATATTCTATTTAAAAGAAAAAATTGATTTACAATATTTGAATAATTAATTAAATTTTTATAGGAACTTGAAAACTTAAATCGAAAAAATCTCAATTAAAGTTTGAGTTGTAAAATATGACGCGTCAACTCAAATAACTCAAAATATTTTTACTCGACTCGATCGAACGCTCATCTTTATCTTAAGATATGATACGTTAACTCGAATAACTCGAAATATTCAAATATTTTAAATCATTTTTTTTTCTTTTTAAACCGAACATTTTTTAAAAATAGAATATTTAATATTTTCATATTTTACAACTCAAACTTTATTTGAAATTTTTTCGATTCGAGTCGAGTTAAGTTTTCGAGTTCCTATAAAAATTTAATTATAATTATTTATCACGTTGCCATATTTTGGAATTTTGCTTTAAGGACCAAATTGAAAGAATGCGTAAATAATGAGGGCTAAATTTAGTAAATTGTTTCAAATTAAGATTAAATTGATTGAATATATAAATATGAAGGACTAAATGTGTTATTATACCAAATTTTATAACAATTAACGTCTAGTTACTATTTTGTTATAAAACATAAAGTTTAATTGTCATTTTGTGATTTTTGAAAGTTTGGTTAATATTTTGTTGTTTACTAAAGTTCAGTGTACTTTACCCTATAAATTTAGTAAAAAAATAAATTATTGAAGTGTTCGAACCCAGATCCAAAGGATGATGAACATTTACCGTTGCCACCAAGACACAAGGGATGAGTCTTTGTTCAAAAGTTGAACTCAAAAAGAATAGTGGAAAATAAAAAAAATTGTTTGAACAAAAAATAAGCTGGTAAGATGTGATAGATTTTTTAAGTTGAAAATTTATATCATACCTTTCATTCAAAAATTATTTTTTTTTTATTTTGCCATTGTTAACCACCGTGACTATATTAACTTTTGAACTATATGATCGTAAAGAAAAAGTCTTAACATAGCTAGCTAACGATCAAAAGAACTTTAACGTGTTGATTTAAAAAAAAAATTCTTTAAAAAATATTTTAACGTATCACGACAACAATAACCGTAATGAATTAAAAATTTAGTGAGTGTATTAACTTTAAAATTTTATTGATCAAAATAAAAGTATCTAAAATTTTAGGGACTAGAAGTATCAAAATTTAAAATTATATTAAAAATAAATTTAATTAATTAATTTTCAAAAAATCTCTAAATTTTTCAGATTTTACAAAACAACCTCAAATTCTAAAATCCCTAAACCTCAAAACTTAAATCCTGGTTTGGGCCGATTTCGCTGCTGATTGCCACGCCGCTGCCAACCACATCGGTACCGGACCATCACAACCATTTCTCCCTCCATTCTGTCGTCGAAAATCGACTCACGCCGTGCGAATCAACGAAATTGTCAAATAATTTTTTCGAACGATTCACGACGAACAACGACAGGAGAGGTGACGAACTACGTGTGTGTTGTTCGACAGGAGAGGATGCTTCATTTCGTCGCCGGTAACGCGGCCTCCGCCGACAAGAGTGGTCATATTTGGGGGTTTAGAAATTTAAGGAGTATTTTGGAAATATTTGAAAATTTTAAGATATATTTTTATTTTGTTTTATTAATTTTTTTATTTTTAATATATTTTAAATTTTTTCAAAATGACACATGACATTTAGCGGTAAAAATTAACAGCGAATCATAAAATAATTTAGACAGGAAAAAAAAATCCTAGTTTGGCACTTATTTACCAAATTATATTACGAAAAAACCCAAAGTTTTCTTTCCTAACAAGAAACGGAGCTTCCTCTAGTTCCCTTCCTTGATAAAAACTCTCTCCTTATTTAAATAACCCATCGCCCTCCTCTTCAGATCCCAAGCATTATTCAATCAAATTCAAACAAACCCAACACCCGAAGCAAATTTCTTCTCTCTGTTTCTCTATTCTTTGATCAACCAACACTATGTCAAACCAACCAGAATCATCCGACTCGTAAACACCCAGATCTCCTTTTCCCCTTTTCTTCAATGGGTTCGTTTTAGATTTCGATAATCTGATTCCGATCTTGTGCTTTTTCAGGAAAGGGACTAAGAGGGATTTTAGTACTGCGATCTTGGAAAGGAAGAAGGCACCTAATCGCCTCGTTGTCGATGAGGCAGTCAACGATGATAACTCCGTTGTTGCTATTCATCCCGATACCATGGAAAAGCTCCAGCTGTTTCGCGGTGACACCATCCTCATCAAGGTTTCTTTTTTTTTTTGGATTTGGGTTCTTTTGTTTTGTTCGATTAATGGGTATTTGTTTATGTTTGGTCTTTGTTGTGGTTTCATGTGATTATCCTCATGGGCTTTTTATTTTGATTTGAATTGATAATCGATTTGAATGATGGAAGTTTATTGTAGGTTGTTTACGTGATGATTTTTGCTTTTATGTATTGCCCTTCGTATTAGGTTCTTCTTATTTTTTGGTCAATGGAGATTTTTTTGTGCTTGTTGTGTTTTAGATTTTTTATTTGATGAATTATGAGTCTCATTGGCTTTTTATGCTGCCTTGAAATTTATATTTGATTTGGGTTTCTCTTGCCGTAGATTGGAATGTGTTATGGCAGTCTTTGTAGGCTATTTACATGATTTTGTTGCGGGAATGGCATTGTGGAATAATTGTTACTAGAGTTGCAATTTTAAGTACAGTATTTTAAGTTTATAAATAACTTGCTACCATTCTTTGTTCTTTTGGTCCATAGGGAAAGAAGAGGAAAGATACTATCTGCATTGCTCTCGCAGACGAAACATGCGATGAACCAAAGATCAGGATGAATAAAGTTGTCAGGTCGAACTTAAGGGTTAGGCTCGGTGATGTTGTCTCTGTGCATCAGTGTCCCGATGTTAAGTATGGGAAACGGGTGCACATCTTGCCTGTGGATGACACTATTGAAGGGGTCACTGGAAATCTCTTTGATGCTTACCTTAAACGTGAGTTATTCTTAATATTTTATTCCCGGCTTATATATGGATTTGTCTTTTGTAATTTATTAATGGTAGCTTGGTAACTTAATCAGTTAAAGGGGTAACATAGTTCCTTTGTTTCTAACTACTGTAATAGATAGATTGAGTGCATTTTTTGCACATCATAGAGTACACTTGTATGTTAACACGGCATTTATTCACAGGCTTAAGCATTCAAGGAGTTTATCGTTCATTCTTTTTATGTGCATATATGATGTTAAAAATACATTTTATAGGCCGCCTTTGTTGAGTGTTACTTTATTTGTATCAATTGATCTGTATATCTTGGATGGACTGATATCTCCACACATGCTTCCTTGGTGACTAAATTATTAATCTAATTGAGGATTTGGTTTGAAATTACATATAACGTTGGCCATAAATTCTGACTACTATAGTTTTGCATTTACAGCTTACTTCCTGGAAGCGTACCGCCCAGTGAGGAAGGGTGATTTCTTCCTTGCCAGAGGTGGAATGAGAAGTGTGGAATTCAAGGTTATCGAGACTGACCCTGCTGAGTACTGTGTAGTTGCACCAGACACCGAGATATTCTGTGAGGGAGAACCTGTGAAGAGGGAGGACGAGAATAGGTTAGATGAGGTAGGTTATGATGATGTTGGTGGAGTGAGAAAACAGATGGCTCAGATTCGTGAATTAGTGGAGCTTCCGTTGAGGCATCCACAGCTCTTTAAGTCAATTGGTGTGAAGCCACCAAAAGGAATTTTGCTTTACGGACCTCCTGGATCTGGGAAGACTTTGATTGCCCGTGCTGTTGCTAATGAAACCGGTGCTTTCTTTTTCTGTATCAATGGTCCGGAAATCATGTCGAAATTGGCTGGAGAGAGTGAAAGCAATCTCCGGAAAGCATTTGAAGAAGCAGAGAAGAATGCACCATCCATCATCTTCATTGATGAAATCGATTCAATTGCTCCCAAGCGAGAGAAGACAAATGGTGAAGTTGAGAGGAGGATTGTCTCTCAGCTCTTGACACTCATGGATGGGCTCAAATCCCGTGCTCATGTTATTGTTATTGGCGCCACAAACCGTCCCAATAGCATTGATCCAGCTCTCAGAAGGTTCGGAAGATTTGATAGGGAGATTGATATTGGTGTCCCTGATGAAGTTGGCCGTCTTGAGGTGCTTCGTATCCACACAAAGAACATGAAGCTGGCTGAAGATGTAATATCAAAATTTGAAACTTATTTTCTTTCCTCAATGATTGTATACCACTTTTTTCTTTCTAAACAAGTAGCAACTCTAATTTTTTTCTTGACTCCATGCAGGTTGATTTAGAAAAAATTTCAAAGGAAACCCATGGTTATGTCGGTGCTGATCTTGCAGCTCTCTGTACCGAGGCAGCATTACAGTGCATCCGAGAGAAGATGGATGTGATTGACTTGGAAGATGATTCCATAGATGCTGAGATATTAAACTCTATGGCAGTTTCAAATGAGCACTTTTCTACTGCTCTTGGAACAAGCAATCCGTCGGCGCTGCGTGAAACAGTGAGTATAATGAATATGCTTGATGTATACAGATCAATGCAAATTATGATCTTTTCGGGCAAGTTTGGTTTTTAATATGTTTTTCCTTGCATCTGGTCAGGTTGTTGAAGTTCCCAATGTCAGTTGGGAAGATATTGGAGGTCTCGAGAATGTCAAAAGAGAACTTCAAGAGGTAACAGTGTTCACTGATTTTGGTTACTGCTTAATTTATGCTCCTTTTTATCTTTTAAATTTCATAAAAATGGAACTAATTTGTTACTTTGGTACATAGACTGTTCAATATCCGGTCGAGCATCCTGAGAAGTTTGAGAAGTTCGGGATGTCACCTTCAAAGGGAGTACTATTCTATGGCCCTCCCGGATGTGGGAAAACTCTTCTGGCCAAAGCTATTGCCAACGAATGTCAGGCAAACTTCATTAGCATCAAAGGTCCGGAGTTGCTTACAATGTGGTTCGGAGAGAGCGAAGCCAATGTTCGTGAAATTTTTGACAAGGCTCGCCAATCTGCTCCATGTGTCCTCTTCTTTGATGAACTTGACTCAATTGCTACCCAGGTATGGTCAAGGTTAATTCGTTTAATGATTTCTGGCTTTGTGCACATGGATTACTCTTGCAATGAAATTATGCTTGTGTACACGGTGTATGGTTTTTTGTGTAATTCTTATTCATGCTATATATTGCACAGAGAGGAAGCAGTGTCGGAGATGCAGGTGGGGCTGCTGATAGGGTTTTGAACCAGCTTCTTACTGAGATGGATGGCATGTCTGCCAAGAAAACTGTTTTCATCATCGGTGCCACCAATCGACCGGACATTATAGATCCTGCACTTTTGCGACCGGGTCGTCTTGATCAGCTGATCTATATCCCTCTCCCCGATGAGGATTCTCGCCATCAGATCTTTAAGGCCTGCTTGAGGAAATCACCAATTGCAAAAGAGGTTGACCTTAGAGCTCTTGCCAAATATACTCAAGGCTTCAGTGGAGCTGATATTACCGAAATCTGTCAACGTGCATGTAAATATGCCATCAGAGAGAACATCGAGAAGGTACGACTTTGCGTGTTTCCTCCTGAATTAGTTTATTAGTTCTTAATGATGAATACGATTGTAACATGATATACCGTTTTGTTTTCCAGGACATTGAGAGAGAAAGGAGAAGAAGCGAGAACCCTGAAGCCATGGAAGAAGATGTGGATGATGAAGTGCCAGAAATCAAGCCGGCGCATTTTGAGGAATCGATGAAGTTTGCTCGAAGGAGTGTTAGCGATGCCGACATCCGCAAATATCAAGCATTTGCTCAAACACTGCAACAGTCGAGGGGATTCGGAAGTGAATTCAAGTTTGCTGAAACCGGTTCCAGGGCTGCTACATCCGATCCTTTTGCAAGTTCTGCTGGTGGAGCTGATGAAGATGACCTTTACAGTTAATTTGAGACTTTTTTTATTTATTTATTATTATGGCGAGAATTATTGACTAAAGATATTTTATGCAATCGTTGAACCAAAGGGAGTTCCTGCTTAGCTTAACCCCTAGAGTTCAAAATAACATCTTTTAAATTTCATTTTATTTCCGGAGCAATTTTTTTAAAAGATTTTAATCATTTTCATATTTATGATTTTAGTCCATGCTTGTTTTATTTCATACCCGATTAAGTTGAATTTTAAAATAACTTATATATCATTGGTAAAAATTTATATATAAATCTTATTAATGTTTTTGTACGTTTTCGATTTTAGATTATAAAAATGATGAAGAGATAAAAGTTGTTTTATAATAATATTAATTTTTATGAACAAGAAATTATATTTTAGGTAAATGTACAAATCATCATTAAACTATCTTCTCACTTCTACTTTGGTTACTTAATTTTAAAAATTTTCAATTAAATAACTCAAACTCTGTTCATTAAATAATTTTGGTCACTTTTTCGATTTTCACTAACAATTCGCTGAAGTGATTTATTTTATTATTATTTAGCGATGACATAACTTTTTGTTGTTATTTAATTATGACTTTAAAATAAAAAATAAATCTATTAATTTTATTTTCAAACCTTATTTCCTCTTTTAAACCCAAAATCTAAATCTCTAAAACCCAAATTATCACTGCATCTTCCTCCCCTCCTGAATTCAATATCTCAAACTTTGTTTTCCGTGTCGTTTCTATCGTAATTCATTTTCTGAATGAAGTTGAAACTATGGATGTAGGGAGTATAAGTGTAGATGTATCTGCCATTGTTGCAGAGCTCACATTAGAAGAAGACGATGGGTCCATTTTGAGGGATAAGATTGTGGATGTGCTTTTGTTGTTCGTAAATGATGTTATCGTTGCAGAATTTCACTGTGGCACCCATGGTGGTTTGAAGAGAAGCATCTGTCGATGGTAATTTCACAAGACCTCACTTTGCACATATAATCAATCAACAATCTTATTCCTATTTTAGTGATAAGATTGTGGTAGTCATTTTTATTTTAAATTGTGCAACAACTATATTTTAAAATATATATACAAAATGTTGTTAACTTTAATTTAATTATTAGATTTATTAATCCACATTTATTTACTTTTCCTTGGCATAAAGAACCAAGTATGATTTATATCAAATTATTTGCATTTATTTACACGTGTCACCACCTTATTAAATAATTTATTTATTTTACTAAATTAAAATTATGACTAAATTGATAAAATATATAAGTAATGAAGACTAAATGTGTAATTATACGATTTTTTACTAACTGCCACGTCACTCCCTCCGTTAGGTTTTAACGGCTGGTGGTCACATTGATACCATTTAAATAGTTTGGTGGTTTAATTGCTTCGAAAAAAAGTAATGTGATCAAATCACAACTTTATCAAAAGTATAATGGTCAATGAAGTAGTTTACCCAAAAAACTTCTATGGAGATAAGCATACCATCAAAATTCAGAAGCTTCCTGAATCTCCTTGTCTTTGTCCAACCGGGACTCACAACTGATGAAAAAGGAGTGGTGAGCGATCCAAACTATCAGGCAAAATGTTTCGCTACCCAAGACTGATTACATCGGCAAATAATCATCAACCGAGTGGGGTCTACCTGTGCGTGACCATCGACAAAATCTATTAAGTTGATCAAACGATTACAAATGGCCAAGAGGGGTGAATTGGCGATTAAAAATTTGAGGGTGGAAATTGAATGAAATAAAAATATGACACAAGACAATTATAGTGGTTCAAGTTCCTAAATGACCACTACCTTAGCTCCCACTAAGGATGTAACACCTTGATTTTTTTCCCTGAAATTAAAAATCCTAAATCGAGTTAAATCCCTAATTCGTAACCTTAAATTTGGGAATTTTAATCAAAATACCTAATTGAATTTTAGGGGCTAAATTGAAATAACTTGAATTTTATAGGGTTAATCTAACATATGGGGTACTTTTGAGACCCTTAGATGGTAATTTACCCATAAATTAGGGTAAAGAGACCTTTTAGACTCTTCACCTGCCTTTGTTAGTTTTTTCAGCCACTCTCTCCCTCTCCCATTTCCTTTCGAAAAACAAGGCCCCTAATCACCCATTTTTCGTTCAAGCACTAGTGAGGGAGCTTTTGTCGTCCATTCGTTGAGCTGTGACCACCGTTGCCTTTCCCTTCCCCATCCGATCAAAACCCGCCGACCGCCCCTCACTGTTCCTCGTTGCTGTCGTTGCACGAGATTCGAGAGGCCGAAACCCTTCGTCTTCTTCACGCGCCGCCGCCCTCTTGTCGCCATCTCAAGTTTGGGTAAGCGCCATTGTTCACGGCTGAATGTTTGGTCAGGTTTGGAGAGGGTTCCGGTGCCGCCGTTGTTTTGTTTGGCCGCCGCTGGGGATCCTTTAATTAAGGGTTAAGGTTTTGGGAATAATATAGATCTAGGGTTTGTGGATTTGAGGGAAATTAAAAGATATTATGGTTAGGATTGATAATATAATTTGGGGATTTTGAGGGCTGAACTAAACCGGGAAAAAGAACCGGACCGAACCGGGTCCCTTGAGCAGAACCAAATCGACCAGTGTGCTAAACTAGACCAAACCAGACCTTTTGTGACAAGCCGGATGATGTCAGTAGTGACATCATATGTTGATGGGATGATGATGCAGGCCGACATCAACGATGACATCATCATTGATCATGATGACGTCATCATTGACTTTTTTGGCCAAAAGTCAACTTTATGTTTTTCGACGTCCCGGTTCTTGATTCGCAGCCTGTTTTTCCAAATCCGAACCCGAACGATCGTTTTTGACCATTTGAATTAAATTATGCTTAGTTGAGAATTATGCATTTGGTATTCTAAATTGAGTTATTTTTGTATTCAGGTGACATCGATTCGGACACCGAAATTCTCCCTTTTCCTCCGCCTGGTCTACCTCCTACATCTCAACTTTCGAGTTCCGCACGTATGTGAATTTAAATAAGTTTTTGTTTAGTAGATTGTGGCGTAGTAGTAGAGAATTTTGACTTAGTGAACCTTTGTAGGTGTCGATCCTGTTCCGCCTGCTTCTAGATCTGAGCGTGAGAGACGTCACTCCCGATGTTGAGCTGATAGCTGTCTGAGGTGTGTTCGCTGCTTGTGCTATATTATTCGTGTTGTTTTTGTATGATGTATGTCTGTGAATTATGTTGTGATATGAGCTATGTGATATGTTGTATGCCATTATGTTAAGCATCATACATCGAAATCTGAATAATAATAATTATCGGACTAAATTCTCATGCATTTTCGGACTATAAGGTTGCATTCGGATTGGAATCAAAACATTCATGTCATATCATTCAGGTGGGAAAATGTACGGCAGATGTTCAGTGGTTTCATCCTTCGAGCTGAATTCCACTTCGGATCAATGGTTCCACCCTTCGGACTGAGTTCCACTTCGGATGGTGACAATGTAGAGAGTGGTTCAGGGGAACCTTACTGTTCGGACGATGATGTAGATGGGTACATGACATAGAATTAGGTGCATCGTGCCATGCATATCTGTGTATTTGATTGTCTGCTAATTTGACTTGTGATAGTATGATACTTGAGATACTTTGTTTTTCGCACTTTAGAGACACACTAAGCTCAATAGTTGACTCCCCCTTAGCTTCTATTTCAGATTCTCAGACATAGGAGTTCGATACTTGGAGGACCATAAATATCAGATTTATTATCGTTTTAGTATGAATGTTCTTAGTTTTCAGTTTTATTTCGGTTCTATTTCGATTATTTCGTTATTTGGGGTTTTTATATAAACTCAATTATTTTTATTTTTATTTGGGATTTTAAAACTATTTAGCATGCATGGAAATTTTAATTTGTTATTTTACTACTTTGTTTTGGATTATTTTATCTATACGCCTGCATTTTCGAAATATGAATTTCAATGTTAAACGACACCGTTTTAAATTAATATTTTGAGTATTAATTTTCAAAAACCTAATAATTAATTATTTGAGGGACACGTTTTCAATCTGACTTCTTAGATTCAACCCATAACCCTTGGGTCGGGTTTAAGGGGTTAAATTTAGTGGTACAAGAGCTTAGGTTCAACCCTCGGACTGTGTGGCTCGCATAAAATTTTTAAGTCAAAAATTATTTTTGCATGCATACTAAATATTTTCTGGCGAAAGGGTTTTTTGGAAAGTAAACATTTTTGGTATTTTTGACATATTTTTGAATTGAACTCCAAGTACCGAAACTGATATTAGGACTCTTTACCTTTGTAGATAGACTACTATGCTACCTCGTAGGAGCTCTAGATTAGCGACTAGTCGTGGTCATGGTGGAGTGCGTGGTCGAGGTCTAGGTCGTACCGTAGCAGCTAAGAGCGATGCTTCACAGTCTGTGGGAGCGCCGCCAAATTAGGATAATATTCACGATGTTAATGAGGAGGAGCAGGTCATGGATCAGTAGCCTGGGGTTCAACATACTGGAGCTCAATAGACCAGGGTCTAACAGACTGGGGCCCAATGGGCTGGTGGTGAAGATCATCCTGCCCAGCAGACACCGAGTGATGGACCACCTGGGCCTAGAGATGCTGAGACTTCGGGCATGGATACTGTTGTAGTGCACATGGAGTTTCTCCGTTATCTTCGTCAGACTGAGGGTGTTAGGAGGCCCATATCTACTGAGTTCTTGGCTGCCGAGATGACTATGTTTGATGGGAAGACGAGTATCGATCCCGCTGATGCTGAGTATTGGTTGAAAAAGCTTCAGAGGTTGTTCACTGAGATGGATTATCCTACTGACCGAAAGCTTAGAGCTGTTGTATCTCTATTGCAGGGTGAGGCTCAGAATTGGTGGGAGGCTGAGGAGCATGTTATTCCAGCTAGTCAGATTTCTTGGGATTATTTCCGACAAGCTTTCTATGACCGATATGTTGGGACTGCGTATCTAGCAAAGTGCCAGTATGATTTCATGAGTCTGAAGCAGAACGACATGTCTGTGAATGATTATGAAATTGAGTTTATGAGACCGATCCAATTTGTTCCGGGGCTGGTGTCTACCGAAAATGAGAAGTGTGATTGGTTTCTGAAAGGGTTGTGCACTCCGATTAAGGCGGGCGTGACTCTACATATGGATAATGAGTATAAAGAGATCACCAAGCGAGCTAGGACAGCTGAGCGGAATGAGGCGGAGTTGAAGCTACTTGAGTCCTATGGTACTGATCGGGGTAGAAGGCAGTCAACTGCATCAGTTCAGCACAGTTAGGGTAACCAGTGTAGAAAGAGAGCCAGAGACGAGTCTGATCATCAAGGTTATTCCAGAGCTAGACCTGTGACTTCCATTGTTCCGACTGTTAGTGTCGGGGGTTCGACTAGTACCCGTGGGGTGCCGCAGTGTTCCTTTTGTAAGAAGTGGCACCTGGGTGAGTGTAGGAGGCAGTATAGGGCTAGTTTTCGATGTGGATCATTTGAGCATCTTTTCAGGGATTTTCCGGTAGCACATCATCTTATGTTCCGAGTCAGTCTCAGGAATCTGTACAGACTCCTGCTGGAGGTAGAGGACATGGTAGACCTGCTACTTTAGGTACTGCTAGTAGTGGTAGACCTGCCCAGAGTGATAGATCAGCTAGATCCGATACTAGACATCCGGGGTTGATTTATGCAACTGGAGCTCATGAGAGTTATGATGGTGAGCCAGAAGACATAGCGGGTACGTTTCTAATGAGCTCATGAGAGTTATGATGGTGAGCCAGAAGACATAGCAGGTACGTTTCTAATGTTGTCATGTTTTTACATTCATGTTGAAGGATGAGGAATTCAGAATGAAGAACTTTAAGTTATGTCAGCTAATTTTTGGGATCTATCGCTAAGTCTAAAAATTTCGAGGCCAAAATTTCTTTTAAGGAGGGGAGAATTGTAACACCCCGATTTCCCCCCCAAAATTAAAAACCCTAAACCGAGTTAAATCTTTAATTCGTAACCTTAAATTTGTGAATTTTAATCAAAATACCTAATTGATATTTAGGGGCTAAATTGAAATAACTTGAATCTTGTGGGGGTTAATCTAACATATGGGGTGTTTTTGAGACCCTTAGATGGTAATTTACCCATAAATTAGGGTAAAGAGACCTTTTAGACTCTTCACCTGCCTTTGTTAGTTTTTTTTTTCAGCCGCTCTCTCCCTCTCTCGTTTCCTTTCGAAAAACAAGGCTCCCAATCACTTGTTTTCCGTTCAAGCTCCGGTGAGGGAGCTTTCGTCGTCTATTCGTTGAGCTGTGACCACTGTTGCCTTCCCCTTCCCCGTCCGATCAAAACCTGCCCCTCACTGTTCCTCGTCGTCGCCGTTGCGCGAGATCCGAGAGGTCGAAACCCTTCGTATTCTTCACGCGCCGCCACCCTCTTGTCGCCATCTCGAGTCTGGGTAAGCACCGTTGTTCACGGCTGAATGTTTGGTCGGGTTTGAAGAGGGTTTCGGTGGCACCGTTGTTTTGTTTGGCCGCCGCCGCCGGGGATCCTTTAATTAATGGTTAAGGTTTTGAGAGTAATATGGATCTAGGGTTTGTGGATTTGGTGGAAATTAAAAGAAATTAAGGTTAGGGTTGATAATCTGATTTGGGGATTTTTGAGGGCTGAACCGAACTGGGAAAAAGAACCGGACCGAACCGGGTCCCTTGAGCAAAACCAAATCGACCAGTGTGCTAAAACAGACTGAACTGGACCTTTTATGATAAACCGGATGACGTCAGCATGACGTTATCTACTGATGGGATGATGATGCAGGCTGACGTTAGCGATGACATCATCGTTGACCATGATGACGTCAGCGTTGACTTTTTGGGCCAAAAATCAACTTTATGTTTTTCGACGTCCCGGTTCCAGATTTGCAGCATGTTTTTCCAAATTTGAACCCGAACAATCGTTTTTAACCATTTGAATTAAATTATGCTTAGTTGAGAACTATGCATTCGGTATTCTGAATTAAGTTATTTTTGCATTCAGGTGACATCGATTCGGACACCGAAATTCTCCCTCCTCCTCTGCCTGGTCGACCTCCTACATCTCAACCTTCGAGTTCCGCACGTATGTGAATTTAAATAAGTTTCTATTTAGTAGATTGTGGCATAGTAGTAGAGAATTTTGACTTAGTGAACCTTTGTAGGCGTCGATCCTGTTTCGCCTGCTTCTAGATCTGAGCGTGGGAGACGATACTCCCGACGTTGAGCTGATAGTTGTTTGAGGTGTGTTCTCTGCTTGTGCTATATTATTCGTGTTGTTGTTGTATGATGTCTGTCTATAAATTATGTTGTGATCTGAGCAATGTGATATGATGTATGCCATCCTGTTAAGCATCATACATCGAAATCTGAATAATAATTATCGGACTAAATGCTCATGCATTTTCGGACTATTTCAGATTCTCAGACATAGGAGTTCGGTACTTGGAGTACCACAGATATCAGATTTATTATCGTTTTAGTATGTATATTCTTAGTTTTCAGTTTTATTTCGGTTCTATCTCGATTATTTCATTATTTTGGGGTTTTTTTTGTAAACTCGATTATTTTTATTTTTATTTGGGATTTTAAAACTGTTTAGCATGCATGAGAATTTTTATTTGATATTTTACTACTTTGTTTTGGATTATTTTATCTATACGATTGCGTTTTCGAAATATAAATTTCAATGTTAAAATCACCGTTTTAAATTGATATTTTGAGTATTAATTTTTGGAAACCTAATAATTAATTACTTGAGGGACACGTTTTCAACCTGACTTTTTAGATTCGACCCATAACCCTTGGATCGGGTTTAAGGGGTTACAAAGGATTTTCAACCAATCCACTATTGATTCTTCTCTTTTTCTTGGATGAGGAGCAAACCTTACAATAACGATTAAGCTTTCTACCCAAATCTTAACCCAGCACACTTTTTACGATGAAGAAATTTTTGTAAACTTAACAAGTGCCTCTCAAAGGATAATGTTTACCCAAATACAATCAAACACCCCCCAGAACTCTTAATAAAAATAACAATGAAGAACACACTAGAGTTGGGTACAAGATTTGACTCTAAAAGATCAAGGTTTGAATTGGAATGCTTTGATGTTGCTTGAAGGCTCAATAGTTATTTCTGTAGCTTTAGAGACTTATTTTTATACCATCTCATTGATTTCTAGCCGTTTGGTTAGTTGAGATCATCAATAGAGTTGTTGGGACTCTCTCTTCCCTCCATAAATGCAGTTCTGCAACTATATGTATCGGAACACGGGACCCTTGTATTGAAACGAACACTCAAAAAGGAAAGAGCTGTTATGTGTAAAATAGGGCATGTATCGAAACGACTATACGCCGTATCGAAACAGCAAGTGCAAAAGAAGGTCGTATCGAAACAGATAAGGGTTGTATCGAAACATTTAGAAACTGTAATTTGGTGATTTGAAACAGCTTGGGGGTGTTTTGAAACACTTAACCAAATCTTCAAAATTCAGTTTCTGACAGTAACAGATAGTTCATTAAATGCCCAATTTTAAAATCACTTAACCCATGTATCGAAACGAGTGTTAGCCGTTCAAAAACGATGCTTAAAAATCAAAAGCCCAGATGAAGGTCGTATCAAAACAGGTTTGAACCGTTCCGAAACATGTCTCTAGTGGTAAAACGTATCGAAACACTTTAAGGGTGTTTTGAAACACCTGGGCGATTTTTTGTATTTTGGCATGAAAATCACTTAGAAAATTTATGAGGTTTAAGTTTTGACTTGAAAACACTTTGAGAATAATTTGTACTTGTCAAAATCGAATATTTTGATTAATTAAAAATTTATTTACTTTTCAAATTAGTCCATGAATTACTTGTTATATCAAAATCAATTATTAGTTTTACAATCCCCCTTTTTGATATAACAAAACCAAAGTAAATTTTTAAGTAACCCCCTAAGTTTAAGCTAGGTTTTGAAAACTAGTTTAAAAATTTTGCTTAACCCTTCTCCCATTTTTGTTAGATCAAAATCAATGAGGTAATAGAATAGTCAATCCATAAGCCAAACCACAAATATAGCAACATAATGTCATTAAACATTAAAACCAAAGCAAAATAAGTTAATAAATCCAAAACATAATATCCAAACCATAATTTCAAACATAAAAGCAAAGCATATGTCTTAAACTTAATACATAAATTAGTGCATGAAAATAGGGAAATCCTAAGCTATATGAGATGCAATGTTCTAAGGCCCATCATCCTTGTAACGCCCGTGTTTTGGGGTTAGGAGTTAGTCGGGTTAGTGGTCCGAGTCAATAAAATTAAATTAAATCAATTCAAACTTAATTAGGGTCTAATTGGGTTTTAATAAAAAGGGGAGGGACCAAAGAGGTAATTTGACCCTAAAGAATTTAAAAGGAGGACAACTTTAAAGAAAAAGCCATCATCTTCTCTCCCCACTCCCCTTTCAACGTTGGAAAAGCTTTCAAACGCCCTAACACCCAAAGTTACTATTCCATTGATTTTCAACTCCTTTCCAAGGTCATTTTGAGAGGTAAGGACATTTTCTAATTCTCCTTTTCACCCTCTATCTCTCCATAGTCATAGATTTTAAAACTATGAACTTTTGAAATGTTAGGGTTTGGTTAAAGCTTGAGTTTTTATGAAGATTTTCATTTTGTTTTGAAATATAGAGTTGGGTTTTTGTTTATTCACATTAAAATGTACATTATATGTCAAAATGGTTGGGTTTTGTTGAAACCCGAAATGTATTCTTGAAGCAATTTTTGAGATGTCAAGAACTTGATTTTTGATGGGTTTTAGGTTGAAATTAAAGGGATGATGGTTTATATATGTTAGGAGGATGTTTTGGGACATTTTGAGGGTCATTTGGATGATTGAAAATGGAATTTTCAGCTAAGGTTTGAGGGAGCACGAAAATGGGTATATTTGGGGGATTAATTTGATTGGAAAATTGGTTGAAGTTAGTTTGAGCTCAAGGGTCGAGTGTTGATATAATTTTAGCATTGATTGGGAATAATGGTTGTGTTTTGCTTGGCTAGAAGCAAGAGGAGACGTTGGAGAAGCATTGGAATCAAATCCGGTCTTGTAGGAGACTTGTTTTGGTTGCTAAGGAAGGACGGTGAGTGGTTTTAATCATGTTTTAAAGTTTGGTTCGAGTGTGTGTAGTGTGTGAGTGAAATGTGCTTGGTAGGCCATTTCTATATAAATTCAAGTTGTTAATTTAGCTATTGATTTCCATTAAATGCTATGTGTATTGCCTATTTATGCTCTTGTGATATGTGGTTGTTTTGCACATGTATACCATGATATGTGTATGTGATGAGCATGAGTTATGGTTGATGGATGTGTGATGTGGTAAATGTAAATTGACACTAATTAACTTACAGGGTGTAAATGATCGATCATTAGGATTAGTGTGCACACAAATTGAGTCAAAACGTACGTGGCCTTGATCGCGTTAAGTCATCAAGGAGGAGTACGGTGATGTAATATTCCACCGGAAGCTATTATATATTCTACGGGATGATGAGTTGAATCCCATCCATAGGGAATGTGGTGATGAGTGGAATCCCGCCCATGCAAGGTCCGGTGATGAGTGTAATCCCACCGAGGTAAAGTGATTGTTGAGATTTAAATCCGCACATCCGGGTAACTAATAGCGGCCAATTAAACTTGTTCATATGATTGTGATTTATGATGTTAATATATATGATGTTGATATTGATGTTCGAGCTTTGTATGATGTGAGATGCCATACATGACTCTTGAAAGACTAGCTAGGTCTACTTGTGGTATTACATATGCATGTTAGATATGAGATTTAGGGAACACATGCTTGAACCCTGCATTGTTGATGTTTTCGGTTTTAGAGCATCCTCACTAAGCTTATAGCTTACGCTCTCATTTTCAACAATGCATATCATTAGCGTGGTGTTAGCTCGGAGCAAGGCAAGAAGGGATTTCCAAGTTTGTTGCTCAAGTACGGTTATTAATTATGTAGTAGTCTAGCAATATGGCAAGGGTGTGTTTGAATGAGCTTTGTAACACTCATATGTGATTTTGATGTTTATGGTTTGACTTGGTTTGTAAGCATAATATACCTTGCCAAGTGCTCATTTGATGTATGCCCTTTGGATGTTTAAGTTTGCTTTATGGCATGTAAACCATAATGTGATGAATGGTACTTTTGCTTATCGATGTTTTCAAGCATGATTTGTATGAAAAGCTAATGTAAATTGTCATGTATGTATGATTGTTCAACTCTATGTCTTGTATGTCTTCGAGCATGCTAAACATAGGATGCATGCCTCAGACTTTGTTTGATGGTGTTGTGTGCCTTTAGGGGGCCCTACGAGACCTTTAGACTTATTGAAATTCGCCTAAATCTAGTTTTCAAGGGTTGCAGACAGCCCGCGTTTTGAAACGGGAGGGGTCATTTCGGAACGAGCAGGCTTCAGGGACCCCGTATCAGAACGCGTTTCGATACGGTTTGGCCTCTGGGAGCCCCCATTCCGATACGCGTTTCAGAACGTTTTGGCTACTGGAATTCTGAGAAATTGACGAGATGAAGGTGTTTCGAAACGGGCTTGAAGGTTTCGAAACGGTCAAAATCTCGTTGACCACAGGAAGTTGACCGTTGAGGGCGTTTCAGAATGGTTGACCACCGTTTCGATACGACCCCTTGTATAGGCTCCAGGACAGTTGACCTGGTCAAGGCGTTTCGATACGCCTCAAGGGTGTTTCGAAACAGCCTGTTTAAAAGATTAAAATCGGGCTGTTTTGGGTTCGAATGTTTGTCTCATGTATTTTATTCCGCTGTTTGATCACTTAGGATTCAATACTCCTCTAGACAAGATTAAAATGAAAAAAATAGGGTTGTTAACCGAGGGGGAACCTTAACGGGTTTCGCTTCGGTTTTCCCCGTGTGGCCTACTCGGACCGGTCATCCGGCCAGACCAAGATGAGGGGGTTACATTTGTTGGTATCAGAGCCTGAGGTTACCGAGACCTCGGGCAGGTAAGAGAGGTAAGCTTGTTATGTTAAGTGATCGTGCTGTTCAATGCATGCTTGCCATGAAATCTTGATATTTGATTGTTCGTATGATGTTTTGAAGCATGAGTTATTGTATCTGGTGTAGAGTGTGTGCCCATTGCTACTATTACTTAATTTAAAAGATTTTTGGTAAAAGGGGTACTTGAGCACTACTGGACCCTTGCTTTGGCTAACGTAATCCCTATTTGTTTGTTGTTGTAGTTATTACCTTGCTAGCTATAGCATGAGACCACGTGGGAGGCCTAGGATGGTTCGACCGGAACCACGGGCAGCGGCTCCGGGAGTTGAGCCAGTAGTAAGAGTTGAGGCTCATAGATGACTATGAGATTGTAGTGGTGGGTGAGAATGTGAAGTTCTTGTCTAATGTGGTTTCAATTTTTAGAAGCTAAGAGGTTAGTTGAGTTGGGGTGTGAAGCATACTTGGCGTATATGATGAACCCTAACATGAGTGAGGTTAGACCTCAGAACATCCAGACATGTGTGTGACTTTCCTAGTGTGTTTCCGGAAGAGTTGCCAGGGTTGCCACCGGACAGAGAGGTAGAGTTCACCATTGAGACTTATTCAGAATCAGCTCCTGTTTCGATTGCTCCGTATCGCATGACACCAAAAGAACTGAAAGAGTTGAAGACTCAGTTGCAAGAATTGACAGATAGAGGTTTCATTCGACCTAGTTCTTCACCTTGGGGTGCGCCAGTTTTTTTTGTAAAGAAGAAAGATGGAAGCATGAGAATGTGTATAGATTACAGTCAGTTGAATCAGTTGACAGTGAAGAATAAATATCCGTTGCCTAGAATTGATGATTTGTTTTATCAGTTGAGAGGAGCATCAGTCTTTTCGAAGATATACTTGAGGTCGGGTTACTACCAGCTAAAGGTAAGAGAGGTTGACGTACCGAAGACGACCTTTAGGACTAGGTATGGTCACTATGAGTTCTTAGTCATGCCATTTGGGTTGACTAATGCACCAAATGCTTTCATAGATATGATGAATATGATTTTTCATCAGTATCTAGATCAGTTTGTAGTTGTGTTTATAGATGACATCTTGGTGTATTAACGAACTGAGGAAGACCATGATCGACACTTGAGACTAGTTTTGAAGACTTTGCTAGATCATCCGTTGTATACGAAGTTGAGCAAGTGTGAATTCTGGATCCGAGAGGTAGTCTTCTTAGGACATATAGTGTCAGCCGATGGGATTAGAGTTGATCCGAAGAAGATTGAGGCCATTGTTGAATGGAAGCAACCGAAGTCTGTGACAGAGGTACGTAGCTTCCTAGGCTTAGCCGGATACTATAGGAGATTTGTAGAAGGTTTCTCTAAGTTAGCCACCCCATTGACACAGTTACTTCAGAAGAGTGTTCAGTTTGAGTGGACAGATGCAAGACAGAGAGCTTTTGAGAAATTGAAAGAAGCTTTGATCCGAGCACCGATCTTGATTCAGCTAGAGTCCGAGAAGGACTATGTAGTTTACAGTGATGCTTCTTATGTAGGTCTAGGGTGTGTTCTTATGCAAGACAAGAGAGTAGTGGCTTATGCCTTAAGACAGTTGAAGACCCACGAGTGCAACTATCCAACCCATGATATAGAGTTAGCTGCAGTTGTGTTTGCTCTGAAGATTTGGAGGCATTATTTGTACGGTGAGAAATGCACAGTGTACACTGATCACAAGAGTTTGAAATACATTATAACTCAGCGAGATCTGAATCTCAGACAGAGTAGGTGGTTAGAGTTGCTAAAAGACTATGATCTTACCATCGAGTACCATCCGGGTAAGGCCAATTTAGTGGCCGATGCATTGAGTAGAAAGATGGCCGTGAACTTGAGAGCCATGTTTACTAGATTGAGTTTGTCTGGAGATGGTGGCTTAGTAGCCGAGCTTCAGGTTAGACCTACTTTAGGTCAGTTGATTAGAGAGAAAACACTCCTAGATAGATCTTTGGCACCCCACGTGCAAGATATAGCCGAAGGTAGATCTTCAGACTACAGTTTCAGTATTGATGGGGTTTTGTGTTTCAAAGATAGAATAGTTGTGCCAGAGGACAGTGACTTGAGACGTACGATCTTGATTGAAGCCCACAGTAGTCCGTTTGCTATGCATCCTGGAAGTACAAAGATGTACCGTGATTTGAAGAATGAGTACTTTTGGGTTGGCTTGAGGAGAGATGTAGCCGACTTTGTGAGTAAGTGCTTAGTGTGTCAGAGAGTGAAGGCGGAACATCAGGTTTGCTCAGGTTTGCCACATCCGTTGAGGATTCCGGAATGGAAATGGGAGAACATCACCATGGATTTTGTTTCAGGTTTGCCTTTGACTCCTACGAAGAAGAACTCAGTGTGGGTTATTGTGGATCATTTTACAAACTATGCTCACTTATTGGCAGTCAATACTACTTACACTTTAGATAGATTGGCCGATTTGTACATTGGTGAGATTGTTAGACTGCATGGTGTGCCGAAGTCATTGTGTCAGATAGAGATCCGTGGTTTACTACTCGATTTTGGGAGTGTCTGCATACAACTTTGGGTACCCGTTTGAACTTCAGCACGTCTTATCATCCTCAGTCAGATGGTCAGTCAGAGAGAGTTATTCAGATCTTAGAGGATATGTTGCGTTGTTGCATCATTGACTTTCAGGGTACGTGGGAGAAGCACTTGCCTCTAGTAGAGTTTGCTTACAATAATAGCTTCTAGTCGAACATTCAGATGGCTCCGTATGAGGCCTTGTATGGCCGAAAGTGTAGGACTCCGGTTTGTTGGGCCAAAGTGGGACATAAATTGTTATCTATGCCTAATTTGCTCATGGGGACAACCGACAAGGTAAAATTGATTTGTGATCGTTTGAAAGCTGCTTAAGATAGGCAGAAGTCCTATGCCGATTTGAAGAGGAAGGAAGTTGAGTTCTCAGCGGGTGAGAGGGTATTCTTGAAAGTGTGGAAGAAAGTAATGAGATTTGGCCGAAAAGGGAAGTTGAGTCCGAGGTACATAGGACCGTATGAGATTGTGAAGAGGGTTGGTCCGGTTGCATATCAGTTGCGTTTGCCATCCGAACTAGAGAAGATACACGATGTGTTCCACATTTCGATGCTCCGTAAGTATAGGTCCGACCCATCACATGTTATGCTCGTAGATGAGATTGAATTGAATTCGGATTTGACTTATGAGGAAGAGTAGTTGAGATCTTAGCTTCCGACAGTAAGGTGTTGCAGGGTAGATCAATTGAGTTAGTAAAGGTGTGGTGGAAACGTCGAGGTGTGGACGAGGCCACTTGGGAGAGGAAGGAGGATATGGAAAAGCAGTTTCCGTATCTCTTTCAGTTAGATAATTTCGGGGACAAAATTCCTTAAGTGGGAGAGAGTTGTAACACCCGTGTTTTGGGGTTAGGAGTTAGTCGGGTTAGTGGTCCGTGTCAGTAAAATTAAATTAAATCAATTCAAACTTAATTAGGGTCTAATTGGGTTTTAATAAAAAAGGGAGGGACCAAAGAGGTAATTTGACCCTAAAGAATTTAAAAGGAAGACAACTTTAAAGAAAAAGCCATCATCTTCTCTCCCCACTCCCCTTTCAACGTTGGAAAAGCTTTCAAACCCCCTAACACCCAAAGTTACTATTCCATTGATTTTCAACTCCTTTCCAATGTCATTTTGAGAGGTAAGGACATTTTCTAATTCTCCTTTTCATCCTCTATCTCTCCATAGTCATAGATTTTAAAACTATGAACTTTTGAAATGTTAGGGTTTGGTTAAAGCTTGAGTTTTATGAAGATTTTCATTTTTTTTTATAAATAGAGTTGGGTTTTTGTTTATTCACATTAAAATGTACATTATATGTCAAAATGGTTGGGTTTTGTTGAAAACCCGAAATGGGTTCTTGAAGCAATTTTTGAGATGTCAAGAACTTGATTTTTGGTGAGTTTTAGGTTGAAATTAAAGGGCTGATGGTTTATATATGTTAGGAGGATGTTTTGGGACCTTTTGGGGGTCATTTGGATGATTGAAAATGGAATTTTCAGTTAAGGTTTGAGGGAGCACGAAAATGTGTATATTTGGGGGGATTAATTTGATTGGAAAATTGGTTGAAGTTAGTTTGAGCTCAAGGGTCGAGTGTTGATATAATGTTAGCATTGATTGGGAATAATGGTTGTGTTTTGCTTGGCAAGAAGTAAGAGGAGACGTTGGAGAAGCATTGGAATCGAATCCGGGCTTGTAGGAGACTTGTTTTGGTTGCTAAGGAAGGACGGTGAGTGGTTTTAATCATTAGCGTGGTGTTAGCTCGGAGCAAGGCAAGAAGGGATTTCCAAGTTTGTTGCTCAAGTACGGTTATTAATTATGTAGTAGTCTAGCAATATGGCAAGGGTGTGTTTGAATGAGCTTTGTAACACTCATATGTGATTTTGATGTTTATGGTTTGACTTGGTTTGTAAGCATAATATACCTTGCCAAGTGCTCATTTGATGTATGCCCTTTGGATGTTTAAGTTTGCTTTATGGCATGTAAACCCTAATGGGATGAATGGTACTTTTGCTTATCGATGTTTTCAAGCATGATTTGTATGAAAAGCTAATGTAAATTGTCATGTATGTATGATTGTTCAACTCTATGTCTTGTATGTGTTCGAGCATGCTAAACATAGGATGCATGCCTCTAGACTTTGTTTGATGGTGTTGTGTGCCTTTAGGGGGCCCTATGGGACCTTTAGACTTATTGAAATTCGCCTAAATCTGGTTTTCAAGGGTTGCAGATAGCCCGCGTTTCAAAACGGGAGGGGTCATTTCAGAACGGGTAGGCTTCAAGGACCCCGTATCAGAACGCGTTTCGATACGGTTTGGCCTCTGGGAGCCCCCGTTCCGATACGCGTTTCAGAACGTTTTGGCTTCTGGAATTCTGAGAAATTGACGAGATGAAGGCGTTTCGAAACGGGCCTGAAGGTTTTGAAACGGTCAAAATCTCGTTGACCACAAGAAGTTGACCGTTGAGGGCGTTTCAGAACAGTTGACCACCGTTTCGATACGACCCCTTGTATAGGCTCCAGGACAGTTGACCTGGTCAAGGCGTTTCGATACGCCTCAAGGGTGTTTCGAAACGACCTGTTTAAAAGATTAAAATTGGGCTGTTTTGGGTTCGAATGTTTGTCTCATGTATTTTATTCCGCTGTTTGATCACTTAGGATTCAATACTCCTCTAGACAAGATTAAAATGAAAAAAATAGGGTTGTTAACCGAGGGGGAACCTTAACGGGTTTTGCTTCGGTTTTCCCCGTGTGGCCTACTTAGACCGATCATTCAGCCAGACCGGGACGCGGGGTTAATTTGTTGGTATCAGAGCCTGAGGTTACTGAGTCCTCGGGCAGGTAAGAGAGGTAAGCTTGTTATGTTAAGTGATCGTGTTGTTTAATGCATGCTTGCCATGAAATCTTGATATTTGATTGTTCGTATGATGTTTTGAAGCATGAGTTATTGTATCTGGTGTAGAGTGTGTGCCCATTGCTACTATTACTTAATTTAAAAGATTTTTGGTAAAAGGGGTACTTGAGCACTACTGGACCCTTGGTTTGGTCTCTGGGAGCCCCCGTTCCGATACGCGTTTCAAAACGTTTTGGCTATTAGAATTATGAGAAATTGACGAGATGAAGGCGTTTTGAAACAGGTCTGAAGGTTTTGAAACGGCCAAAATCTCGTTGACCACGAGAAGTTGACCGTTGAGGGCGTTTCAGAACAGTTGACCACGAGAAGTTGACCGTTGAGGGCGTTTCGGAACAGTTGACCACCGTTTCGATACGGCCCCTTGTATAGGCTCTGGGACAGTTGACCTGGTCAAGGTGTTTCGATACGCCTCAAGGGTGTTTCGAAACGGCTTGTTTAAAAGATTAAAATTGGGCTGTTTTGGGTTCAAATGTTTGTCTCATGTATTTTATTCCGCTGTTTGATCACTTAGATTTTAATACTCCTCTAGACAAGATTAAAATGAAAAAAATAGGGTTGCTAACCGAGGGGGAACCTTAACGGGTTTCGCTCCGGTTTTCCCCGTGTGGCCTACTCGAACCGGTCATCCGGCCAGACCGGGACGAGGGGGTTACAATCCTTGTCATCTTCATCATTGGCTTGCTCTTACGGAATTGCCTTCATTCGTCATAGTAATCGATGAATGACATATCCATAGAAGTTAGTTGAGATTCAACCGAGGTGAGGCGAGTCTCAACATTTTGGATACGTCCATCCATGATAGTGAGGCGAGTATCAGTGGTAGCGAAGCTTGAGTCCATGTGAGTACACATTCCATTAAATTTCTCGATGATGAATGCCATTAGGGCTTCATTGTTTGGTGGAGCAACTTGAGGTGGGGGTTCGGAGGCGACAACGGATGAAAGATTCTCAACACGAGTCCATTCTCCATCATTGTAGTAAAATTTGCTTCGGAGAAGTGTGCTCTCATCAATAGGATGTTTGAGGGATTCCGTATAATCAAGTGAGCAATCAACTCCCACTTTAGAAAATAAATAGCTCAATGTTGTGCCATATGTGAAAGAGGTAACAAGATCGGTGTGGCAATTTTGAACAAGGAACACCATCTCGGCAAACATAATCTGACATAGATTCGGACAATGTTGTTCACGAAAGCACCTAATCCAAAAATCATCTACTTCTCTTATTTGAGAGAACTTGCCACCGGAAGGACGAAACCACCACGACACCATAAGATGGAGGATACGATCATGTGCATGAAGAACCGTGACGGAGCCACCAAGGGTATGACCCAAAGAGTTCTCATCCGATATGCCCTCGTCTTTAAACCCAAACACGTTGCAAAAGACTTCCAGATCAACTCTAAATTTCTTTCTCATGAGATAGGATTCAATAGCAACCACTTGGCCAACATTGGAAATGCAACGAGCATTAGCATAAAAGATAAGCACCATGTTACGGTACAAGGTACCGGGTAAGCTCAAGAAATTCATAAAGTTCCAACGCCTTAGGAGATCAAGATAGTGGAATTGAAAACGCTCATAATCCGAAAAGGGAAGAGAAACGGTACACTCACGTATAATGGCATGATCTTGGAAAAGCTTAAAATTGGTGTAGGCATCCTTGGTACGAAGAGCCCTTTGGTAGAGCGAATTGAGATTAGGATAAGTAGAATCATCATCAACGGTGGAGCTCCCACCAGCCTCATTAGTTCTAACTCTCTTCCTAGAAGCCATGTTTGAAATATGGAAAGAAATCAAAACAAGAACATGTGTATGCGTAAATCAACCAAATTCAATCCATGTTACAATCCTATAATCAAGGTATTAATAAAAACTATACAATATAGTTTTAAATATATATATATATATATATAAACATAAAAAGAATTTTTGGTGAAAAGAATTTAAAAAAATAGACTAAAAATATACAATATAAAATTTATATTCGAATAAAAAAATAGTTTTTGAATATTTTTTGTGCAAAATATTGAAAGACTATATTATAGGTATAGGTTTTATACAAAAAGAAATTGAAAACAACCTAGAAATTTAAACGAAAGGGGAAAATAAAGAGAAAACATTTTTATACATTGATATTGGACGAGGATGAATGAAGGATGATTGATGCACCAAATTACTTGCAAAGCACTAGCCTTGATGTGCAGATTGAAAACCCTCAAAAAATTTAAGGTTTTGATGTAAAAAATCAAGCGATTGGAAGGGTTTTTATAAGGGTTTTGCGGCTAGAGTTTTTGTAAAATCTAATAATATTATTGCTATGTCATCTTGGATTCCTAAGGGAACCAAGGTTTTGGGAGCTAACACTCATGGACCCAAAATGATTTGGGTACCAAAAACCAAAGTTTAATATCTTTGTTTGTAGGGGGAGCATTGCTACAAGGCCAAAGCACAAAGTCAAAACTCATGGTACCTTGATAGTGGATGCTCGAGACACATGACCGGAGACAAGAGTCGAATCATGGATTTAAAGCCAAAAAGTGGAGGAGGAGTAACATTTGGTGACAACTCCAAAGGCCACATTAAAGGTATTGGCTCCATAGGTAATCACTCTACCATTCTTATTGAAAATGTCTTATATGTCGATGGTCTTAAACACAATTTATTGAGCATAAGTCAATTGTGTGATAAAGGGTTTAATGTTCTTTTTGATAAAAATGGATGCAAAATTGTAGACATTAAATCTAATAATATTATGCTCATAGGTCATCGTATAGGAAACATATACATGGTGCATTTAGATGACATTCATACATCTCATGCATGCTTAGTTGCTCAAAATGAAAATGATGCATGGTTGTGGCATAGGAAGCTAGGACATGCTAGCATAAGTGTTTTAGAAAAACTAGTCTCTCTAAATCTAGTTAGAGGTTTGCCCAAAATAAAATTTTCAAATGATAAAATTTGTGATGCATGCTCAAAGGGTAAACAACATAAGTCTTCCTTTAAATCCATTAATGATGTTTCTACTAGTAGATGCTTACAATTAATTCACATGGATTTATTTGGGCCAATTAGGACTATGAGCTTGGGTGGTAAATCTTATGCATTTGTGCTAGTTGATGATTTTTCTAGATTTACTTGGGTTCTCTTTTTAAGTACTAAAGATGAGGCTTTGGAAAAATTCATCACATTTTCAAAATTAACCCAAAATGATCTTGAACTTAGAATTTCACACATTAGAAGTGATCATGGAACCGAGTTTCAAAATTTAGGGTTTGAAGAATTTTTGAATGAAAATGGTATTAGCCATAATTTTTCGGCTCCTCGAACTCCTCAACAAAATGGGGTAGTTGAGAGGAAAAATAGAACTTTACAAGAAATGGCTAGAACTATGCTTTGTGAAAATAATTTACCTAAATATTTTTGGGCGGAAGCCACAAACACCGCTTGTTATATTGTAAATAGAGTAATGATTAGGCCAATTTTAAAGAAAACACCTTATGAGATTTTAAAATCTAAAAAGCCTAACATTAGCTATTTTCACCCTTTTGGATGTAAGTGTTTTGTTTTAAATAATGGAAAAGATAACTTAGGTAAATTTGATGCAAAAAGTGATGAAGCCATTTTTATAGGTTACTCTTTAACCTCTAAAGCCTATCAAGTATTTAACAAAAGAACTTTAGTAGTAGAAGAATCTATTCATGTTGTATTCGATGAAAACCTCCTTCCTAGGAAGGATTCTTGTGATGATGATGATGTAGGAATCATAAATGCCTTTGATGGAGGTCAAACTTCAAAGGAGGATGAGATTCAACCAAAAGAGGAAGACACACAAGATCCACCTCTTGATGCCTTGAAGGACTTGGCCATTGAGGAAAAGGAAGTGAGCTACCCAAGGGAGTTGAACTATGTCAAAGATGGTGAAATCTTGGGTGATCCATCCAAGGGGGTAACCACTCGTTCTTCTCTTAAATTAATGAACCATGTTGCATTTATCTCATGCATAGAGCCTAAAAATATAAAAGAAGCATTGAAAGATGACTTTTGGATTATGGCTATGCAAGAAGAGCTAAATCAATTTGAGAGAAGTAATGTATGGACATTAGTTGATAGGCCTAGTAATCAATCTACAATAGGAACTAAATGGGTCTTTAGGAACAAACTAGATGTGAGTGGTAACATTGTGAGAAATAAAGCTAGACTTGTAGCACAAGGTTACACTCAAGAAGAGGGAATAGATTTTGATGAAACCTATGCACCCGTAGCTAGAATGGAAGCCATTAGGATGTTGCTTGCATATGCATGTTATCATAATTTCAAGCTTTTTCAAATGGATGTTAAAAGCGCATTTTTAAATGGTTTTATAAATGAAGAAGTGTATGTGGAACAACCACCGGGTTTTGACGATTCAAAATTTCCAAATCATGTTTTCAAACTTACCAAAGCTCTTTATGGTTTAAAACAAGCTCCTAGAGCTTGGTATGAAAGGCTTTCAAATTTTTTGATTGAAAAAGGTAAGGTGGACACTACACTTTTCATAAAAATGTATAAAAATGACATCTTAGTAGTTCAAATTTATGTTGATGATATTATTTTTGGTTCTACTAATGAATGTCATTGTCAAGAGTTTGCTAAGTTAATGCAAGGTGAATTTGAGATGAGCATGATGGGGGAGCTCTCATTCTTTTTGGGACTCCAAATCAAGCAAAAGAAGGATGGCACCTTCATCAACCAAGCAAAATACATAAAGGATATGCTCAAGAAGTTTGGCTTGGAGAATGCAAAGCCTCAAGCCACTCCTATGAGCTCATCTACAAAGCTTGACAAAGATGAAGGAGGTAAGTGTGTTGACTCTAAGCTTTATCGTTCTATGATTGGATCTTTGCTTTACCTTACCGCAAGTAGACCGGATATCTTGTTTAGTGTTTGCTTGTGTGCTAGGTTTCAAGCTAGTCCTAGAGAGTCTCACCTTATAGCCGTTAAGAGAATCTTTAGATACCTTAGAGACACTCATTGTTTAGGCCTTTGGTATCCTAGAGACTCTACCTTCAACCTTCATGCTTACTCGGATGCGGATTATGGGGGTTGCAAAATTGATAGGAAAAGTACTTCGGGAACTTGCCAATTCTTAGGTAGTATGCTCATATCTTGGTTCTCTAAGAAACAAAATAGTGTAGCCTTATCTACCACCGAAGCCGAGTACATATCCTTAGGGAGTTGTTGTGCTCAAGTCCTTTGGATGAAGCAACAACTCTTAGATTATGGAATTAAAGTTGAAACCATACCCCTAAAATGTGACAACACTAGTGCTATTTGTTTAACAAAAAATCCCATCCAACACTCTAGAACCAAACATATAGAAATAAGGCATCATTTCATTAGAGATCATGTCCTTAAGGAAGATGTGGTTATAGAGTATGTAGACACCTTGAATCAATTAGCGGACATTTTTACAAAATCCTTAGACAAAGAGCGTTTTTGGTCACTTAGGAGAGAGTTAGGTCTAGCTAGCCTATCTTGACCTTTTTAGGACCTCTTTTGTGTTTAAATATGCTTGATTTTGTGAAATGCCATGTTTATATGCTTAGACTCCCAATTTCTTCCATGCCTATAGTTAGGGGGAGTATGTTTCTGTCAAAATATGCTTAGAACTGCTCATACATCATTTGCATACTCATAGGAGAGTTTAGGTTCGAGCCTTTGGTTGTTCTTTGAACCAAATATGCATTTCTGGGCATGCCGTATCGATACTGTTTTACGCGTATCGATACCTGTTCTTCATTTCGTTTCCCAGAATTCTTTACGCTTCACGCGTATCGATACGATTCATCCCGTATCGATACGGGTCGTTTCGATACGAACCCCTCCGTTTCGATACGACTGTTCAAACAGTCATATTTGCGAAAAGACATCTTTATCCCCGTATCGATACCCCAACGGGCGTATCGATACTCGACTGCGCTGATGGCTTTAATTAGCTTTTAATGAGTTCAACTTTTACCCAAATTCAAACTTTTCAAAACCTAATTAACCCTAGCTGTTTTTACCTATAAAAAGGCACTTCCTCCTTCATATTTTTCACATCTCAACTCAAACCTAAAAGAGTTTTCAAATCAAGCAAGGCTTTGTGCTCTCTTTCTCATCTTTGTGCAAGTTCTCTTCAACTTTTCAAGTTTCTATCAAGGTAATCACCTTCTTCCTTTTTAATTTTCTCTGTTTTAATTTTTTTTTAACTTTGCTTTTGTTCAATTTTTTTTTTTGAGATTTTCTTCTAAAATTTTTCTTTTCAAAAATTCTCTTGAAAATTTTCTTTTATTTTTTTTACCTTGATTTTTACTCAAATTGAAGAAATCTCCCTTGCTTAATTTCTCTCTTAGATCATGGCACCAAAAGAGCCATCGAGGAAGCGACAAAGGGCTAATCAAGCCGGTGATTCCTCCAACCTTGGAGCGGTTGCTCGTCCTAACTACTCGACAATCTATGAGCAATCCTTTGAAGGCAATTCGGGTCTCAATCACTTTCGACAATATGAGAATTACAAGATCCGTGCCAAAAGGGTAATATCCATTCCCTTTCTCAATTCGGAGCGTTTCAAGTTTGAATACCTCCCTTTGCTTCATCGTTGGAATTTCATGCATTTTCTCTCTATTCCCGGTTTTTACTATCGTCTCTTGGTTTTAATTTTCTATGCTAATGCAAGATGTGTTAGTCGAAATGGGGAAGTTGTTGCAATTAACTCCTATCTTATGGGAAAGAAAATAACCCTTGATGTCGAGTCTATTTGTGAGGTTTTTAAGTTGGATGATGAAGGCCTTGATGATGAGCACCGTGGGGGGCATGTTCTTAGTGGACCCGTCACCGCCCTTAATGCTCACGACTGGATTCTACATTTGATGGTATCGTGGTGGTTTCGTCCTTCCGGAGGAAAATATTCCACCATCCGTCAAGTGGATGATTTTTGGATTCGGTGCTTCCGTGAAGCCAAGCGACCAAATCTAGCTCGACTTATGTTTGCGGAGATAGTCTACCTCGTTCAACATCGTCACACTCCTCATGTCACCTCCTTCACATACGGTACGACTTTGAGCTATTTCTTTGCTAAAAAGGAAATTGATTGCTCATATGACATTGCAACTCCTCTCACCGATCCTATTGATGAGCACTCCCTTGCTCGGGCAAAATTCTCTTATATTAATGGTGAATGGATACGCCTTGCCGAGTTACCACCAGAAGTCGCCGCAATGCATGAAGCGGCTCAGGCTCCTCAAGCTCCTCAAGTCCAACAACTCAATATGGATGCTCTCATGACCTATCTCAGTGAGCAATTCACCGGGTTGCGTACGGACATGAATACTCGTCTCACATCCATGGAAACTACCTTTGATACTAGGATGAAGGGTTTCGAGAATCGCCTCACATCTCTTGAAAGTGGGCATAATTCCTTGAATATTTCCATTGCCGCTTTCCATGATGAGTGGCGTAATAGTATGCGCACTAATGAGCCTTTGGGAGATGATGATGAAGAGGATGAAGACGACGAAGACGATGCTTAGACGTTTTCTCTTGTTTTTTCATGCATATCATTTAGGATTTTATATTATTATGCACCTATGCTTTATGTTTTTAGGATTAAGTTTGTTTAGGATTAAAACCTATGCTTTGATTTCTATTTTGCCTTTGTTTGGATTTTCAGTATGTTGCTTTAATGAATAATATTTATGTTGCTTATTATACCCTTGATTTCTTTATGCACTTAATTGTCTCAAAGATTTTTTGATCTAACAAAAAGGGGGAGAAGAAACTAGCTCACATTTTAAAATATTTTGATTTAAATTCAAAGGTTACCAAGCTTATATTAAGGGGGAGTTCTTTATAAAGGTTTTTCAAAAATTTTAAGTTTTAGTTTTGTTATATCAAAAAGGGGGAGATTGTAAAACCTATGATTGATTTTGATATAATTAAATCCTTAAGGATTATTTTGTAAAACTTAAAATTAGTTTTTAAGTCCCTTAATAAGTTTTTAAAACACCAACACTTTGAAACTGATTTATAAAACTCAAACTCAAAATATTTTCTAAGTGTTCCAAGGCAAAACCATCCAAAAACGTCCAGGCGTATCAATACAGCACCCAGCGTATCGATACCATTTTACAAAACTTGGTCACTGTCGGAACCTGTATCGATACCCCAAACCCTCGTATCGATACAGCCCTGTGTTAAAATTCAAAGAGTTTGAATACGGTACCGATACGGCTAACCCTCGTATCGATACGGGCTTTGTAATTTTTTAATATAAGTCGATTTAAAAAATATGGCCGTTGGTGTCAGTTGGTTGGTAACCAAACTTTAAAAGTTCGTTGACCCGTATCGATACGCAAAACCCTCGTACCGATACGGTTGCGGACAGTGAGCTAAGTTCAGAAAATAGTATCGATACTGCCCTTTCCGTTTCGATACCCCGTACCGATACGCTTACGCGCGTATCGATACCCCTGTATTAAATGCACACAACGGCTCTTTCTTTTCTGAGACAGGTACCGATACTCCTTTCCGCGTACCGATACTGGTAGCTGCATAAGTGCATTTATGGTGGTAAGAGAGGGTTCCAACGGCTCTAATTAAGTCCCCAACCACCCAAACGGCTAGAAATCAATGAAGAGGTATAAAAGACACATCAAAAAGCTACAGCAACAACTATTGAACTTCAAGCAAACACTTATTCATCAAATCCAAGCAATTGTGCCAAATTTCATATTTGTCTAGAAATTCCAATTTGTGTCCTTCATTCATACTTTGTAAAATTGGGTTGAGTGCTTGTATTTGGGCTATCATTTGTATTGAGAGATACCTTATTAGCCTACAAATTTCTTTGTTCTCTTGTGTGAGGGTTTGGTTGATTTTTGGGTAGAAAAATCAACCGAAATTGTAAAGGGTTGCCTCCTTGTCCTAGAAAAGGGGAAGATCAATTTAGTGAAATTGTTGCAAATCCTTAGTGAGGCTAAGGTAGTGGATGTAGAGTTCATTTGGAACTTGAACCACTCTAAATCTCTTGTCCATCAATTTTTAATTTGCCAATTTCCACCACAAACCTTTAAATTTCCAATTCACCCCCCTCTTGGTAAATATCGATCTTTCGATCCACTCAACAGTTTTAAGGAAAAAGAGTTGGTGTTTTAATTAAAGTTTGATGCCTATTTAAAGTTGTTCTACGCACTCGTGTTTCGATATGCCACTTGGCGTATCAGTGCGCCCATTTTGAAACGCTATCGAGCCATTTCAGTACCAGAATCGTTTCGATACAGGTTGACCCTGTTTTAGAACGACGCCACGAACTCGTACCAAAACGCGAAGATCCCGTTTTGATACAAATTGCTACTGGAATCTCCCTAATTAAGCCTGTATCGAATCATATTTAGTTGTTTCGATACACCCTTACTAGAAACTGCAGTTTAGATAGTTTTAAGTTCATATAGCCAACTTAGATCGAGCCTAAATGCATGTGAATGATATATGAGCAAGATTTAATGGCTAAAATTGATGCATACTCCCCTAACAACATGCATAGAAGCAAAATGATGCAAATTAACATAAGCATGAATATCAACCAATTTCAAGCAAAATTTTGAAAATTTGGGACCTAAAAGAGTCAAGGAAGGCTGGTTAAACCTAACTCTCTCCTAAGGGTCCAAAAACGCTCTTTATATAAAGGTTTGGTAACTGTATCCACTAATTGTTCAAGGTATTAACATATTCTAGAACAACATCATTTTTCAAAACATGGTCTCTAATTAAATGATGTCTAATTTCTATATGTTTGGTTCTAGAGTGTTGTATGGGATTCTTAGTGAGACAATGGCACTAGTGTTGTCACACCTAAGGGGTATATCTTCTACTTGAACACCATAATCTAAGAGTTGTTGCTTCATCCAAAGGAATTGAGCACAACAACTCCCTAAGGATATGTACTCCGCTTTGGTGGTAGATGAGGTTACGTTATTTTGTTTCTTAGAGAACCTAGATACGAGCATACTACCTAAGAATTGACATGTCCCGTAGGTACTTTTCTATATATCTTGCATCCCCCATAATCTGCATCTGAATAAATGAAGGCTAAAGGAAGAATCCTTAGGATACCAAAGACCTAAGTTAGGTGTGTCTCTAAGGTATCTAAAATTTTTCTTAATGGCTACTAAGTGTGATTCTATAGGACTAGCTTGGAACCTAGCACACAAGCAAACACTAAACATAATATTTGATCCACTTGCAGTAAGGTATAGCAAATAACCTATCATAGATCTATAAAGCTTAGAATCAACACACTTACCTCCTTCCTTTGATTGATTTGGAGCCCCAAGAAGAATGAGAGCTCCCCCATCATGCTCATCTCCAACTCACCTTGCATTACTGTAGAGTGACCATGATTCCTATATTTTATACACATTCATGTCCTTATTATTATTGTTCTTGAGCTCATTTAGGCATATTTAGGCGCATTGCATGGATTATAACAACATCTTCTTTTGTACCATGCTTTCATTGAATATTTTATGATTGGTGAAGAAAAGTTATTGTTTTAGTTTAGTTTATGTTTTAAGGTGCTATAGCTAGGAAAGTAGACGAGAGGACAGGACAAGGCAAGAAAGTTGGAACCAAAGAAGTTGTACTAAAGCAGCTCAAGTTGCCGCCAAGGACACTGCCAAAGCAGCATTGCCGCTAAGAGTCACCCGAGCATTAGTTATACCGACTTAGCTAAGATGGGTTGCGATTTCAAGAGGACAATTTCCTAAGCCCAATAAGCCCAGCCTTGCAACTTCCTGAAGCATGTAGCGGCCGGTAGAGTTAAGTCAAGAACGATAAGTAGGAGCACTTATCCTTACTTGCTGAAGAAGGGAACATCCAAAGAGTCTGTATTTAAAGCATAAATGAGTCTGTATTTAATGTAATTTACGTTTAGAACTCATACTTCAAGAAGGACTCAACTTAGGTCAAGAGCCCTATATATACCCAATGTATGTAAGGTATATGGGCATGCATAGATTGAGAGGCATATCTCATAGAAGGATTAGTGCATCAACGACTTTTTCCGATGGGAGTGAGGATGGGGGGTTAACTAGAAAGGTTGGAGTGTTGGGGGTCGCGGCCCAACTCTCCTAGGGTTTAGGCGCGTATATGTAAAGTAATTTGGGAAACAATTGTATAGTTTTGAGTTATTTTCAATAAAGTTCCGAGTTTGCTTAATCTATGCTTCTTGTTCGTTCAATTAGTCCACACCAGTCAATTGAAGAGAAAATCCATTTGTCGGGCACGAAAGTGCAAGGCTCACGAAAGGGTTAAGCACGGTCACAACTCACAAAGGCGTGACTAACTTGGTTCCACATCAGTCCACAAGTTTTAGCGGCTAAAAGGGATTACCAACCGAGTTGTCTAATTTGGTTCCACACTAGTCCTCAAGTTAAGCATTCTCGAGCATCCTAACCTAAAAATAGGAGGGATCGTTGTCGACTATCCTGTCGAACTTGGAATGTCTGCCAGACTTGCCACCAGGACTTCTTTCCGTTCCACTTGTTGAGGCAGTACACACCCCTGCCATGGCAGTGATCTGCTGGGATCGTGTGACAAGGTCGTAGTTTGCCGCCCACCTTACCCGCCGCGGCAGCATCTCATGGCAGCGCGAAACATACTCAAGACTTTGCAATGCAGTCCACAAGCTACTAAGATGCACTTGTCTTACCTAGCTTATCGCCCAATCTCTCCCTATCATTCATCTCATCACTATCTTTATCTTTATTTGTGTTTTTATATTTCCACATCTTGAGATTTAATGACGCATTTAGTAAATCTTTGTGCAGGAAACCATTCATATGAGCTATTCCAATCCCTGTGGAGACAATATATTTTATACTATAACTTGACAAGAGTGTGCACTTGCGCTCATAAAAAGAGAACACCTAAACGCTCTACAAGTTTTTGGCGCCGTTGTCGGGGATTGGCAACAACAACTACGTTTGAATTTCTTCACTTCTATTTAGTTTTTGCACATTAAATCTCTTTCTTTCTTTTTAATTGTTAAAAAAACAAAAAAAATTTATACATATATAGCCTTTTTGCTTTCTTGGTGTATGTCCCGCCATGGCAGCAAGATTGGCATCAACATCCATATGAGGAGGGGAAGGACATGCCCAGACAAATAGCCAAACACAAAGACCCTCAGAAAGTGGTTATGCTTGGGAAAAGCACAACCCAACATAACCTAATTATTATTTTTATTTTTATTTTAATTCTTAATTTACTTTAATTTATTAGGATTAGATTTAATTTTTAATGCTTGTATTTATTTTATTTTAGATTAGGAAGGAAGGAAGGACCAAGGAAGATGACAGAATAAAGGAGAGGCCCAACTAACGACCAAGGCAGATGAGCACAACGGCTAGTGGTTTCATAACGGCTAGCTTCAACGGCTATATTTGCCTTAGCGAGCGGAACGAATATCTGCGTAACGGCTAGAATCCCGTTATTCGTGCCGCAATAGATGCCACCCGTTGACAGCGTGCCCGCCAAGGCAGTTGAGAGAAACGGCTATATAAGGCCAACTATTCTACCGCTCATTCTTCACTTTGTTCTCTCTTTTCTCTGAATTCTTTCTACAGTCTTTGCTTCCAAGATTTATTTGCTTTATTTTCTTTCACTTTCTTTAGGAAAACAACCGTTTCATAAACAATGGCCTCAGCACAGAAACTCGCCGCCACCTCCAAAAACTAATACAAGAGGTTCTTGAAACCTGCTGTCGAGGAGACCTACAACCAGTTCTACAAAGACATGCAACTATGGGAAGAGATGGGCTTCCACTACACCCAGAATGATGCCAACTTCAAGTTGGAACCTTCCCTGTTCGAGATGATCCATAATATGGGCTGGGACCAATTCGCACGACAGCCAGAGGGGATTAACAACAACCACGTGCAAGAGTTCTATGCCCACCAGCCTAACCTAAAGAGCTCGTTTGTCTACGTCCGGGGAGAAGGTGTTAAGTTGACTGCTGACATGATCAACAACTTCTACAATGTAGACGACAGCAACGACCAGCATGGAGAGTGGGAGTCGTATCTGACAGTGGCTGACTACAAAAAAATCAAGAAGGAGCTCTGCCGACCAAACACCAAATGGCTGACATGCAAAAATAATGGGTCAGTCAACCACAGAGACTTGCTGCCAGAGGCCGCCCTTTGAAGCTACTTCGTCAAGCGCCATATAATGCCAACCTCGCATGGATCGATAATAAACAGGTCGTGGCTCGCCCTTATCTACAGTATAATGAATGGGTGACAAATCAACGTGGGAGAGGTAATAATCAAGGAAATTTATTCCCACGCGGAAAAACCAGCTACCAAAGGTCCACTCTTCTTTCATGCACTCATCACAAACCTATGTGCCAATTTTTACGCGTCGTTGCACACAAAAGATAAAATTCTTCCTGCCAAGGAAGGATGGACAAGAAGAGCGCGCCAACAAATAATGCATAATGCAGAGCCAAAGACACCTTCCACCGCCAGGCCATCGTCCCAAGCCGCCGCCTCCCTAACCGCTGCAGGCAGTACTAATGTTGCCCTTACGTCTGCCGCAATCCCCCTACTGCGCAACCTAGTGGAAAGCTGCCAGTGGATCGAGAACAAGCAAGTGATCTTCACCAAATATGTAGTAGACGTGCATGGGGCCTTTGTGACCTACCTGTTGGACAAATACCAGAACGCTGGACCACAGTTGTCCGCCTTTCCAACAGAGCTAGCAGCATCCAAACCGATACACATCACTCCAAGACATGCAGCTGCTCCTGCCGCCGACGATAGCGAGAGGCCGCACTACCGCCCCAAAAGAAGAACCTCCCCGACTCCCATCCAACCATATGACCTCACCTCTTCCTCTGAATCCGAGAAGGAAGAAGAGAGCACTACTGCCTCCCCAATAGCCAAAACCACTGCTGCCCAGGACTCCGGCTACTCAGACATGGAGATTTCAGACTCCTTTGAAGATGCACCTGCCGAGGTAGCACGAAAGGGAAAACGACCAGCAGCAGAACCCCTGGGTGGAGAAGCTGATATACAAATCTAGAAAGCCACCCCCAGCCGTATCCAGCCGCCGCGTAGCTCGAAGAAGAGCCCAGCAGAAATGCCATCTTCTATGTGCCGCCTTATCCTGCATGCCTCCTTAGATGCCTCTGTTGACGCGACAATAACAGAGTGGAACTCCCCCAGCCCATAGCACCATTTTCCTTTTTATTTCCTTTTTATGTTGTTTTCTATTTCTATTTCTATTTCTGTTTTTTATTTTTTATATTTTATTTATATTCTTTTTATCTTTTATTTTATGTTTTTAATTTTTTTAGAGGCATTGAGGACAATGCCAACCTTGAGTTTGGGGGGAATTAGTCCTCTTTGTTTTAGGTTCATAGCACTTAGATGCATATGAAAATTCTGCCCCTAGTACTTAATGAAATAGAATCCTTAGTTCAAAACTTGTGCCTAAGATAGCTTAGCCGACTACTTATATTCGCACCATTCTAAAAATTTTAAATCTAACTATGGGAAGAAGCATGAAATATACATTGAAAATTTTTCTTTTTGCCAAACTATCCTTACACTTGTCTGTTAAAAGCTTAATTTTGCTTGAGTTTTGAGTTTAACTGTAACACCCCAATTTTGGGCTTGGAAGTTTAGGGTCTAAACTGGACCGGTCTGATTTTCGGTTCGAATATAAAAGGTGGTTTTAGGGAAATCCTAGTTCGGGTTGCATTAAAAATATGGAAAAATATCTAAAAATACTCTTTTAATATATATAAGAGAGTGGTGAAATCAATTTTACAAAATAAGGTTTGGAAGTGTGACATTTCAAAATAGTGACTAAAATGTAATTTTTGAAAAGTTCAGTGGTGTCTGTTTTGTAAGGATTGAAACTTTGAATCTTTAAGGAGCTAATTTACCCAAGAAAGAGTTTCTCTAGATTTTTCTTAAATTTTAATGATTCATTTAATGTTTAATTAATTAAAGGAAAAGAGGGAACCATATTTTAGCTTTTCATAACTAACTTTCTTAAAAACTTTCTCATCTCATTTTCTCTCAAAATTCCCTCAGCCAAACACATTTCTACAGCAACATTCCTTTTAAGTTTCACACTAAATGATGAGGTTTCAATCATCAATTGATTCCTAATCCTTTCTACATCAAATCTTCTTCATTTGCTTATTGAATTTTCAAGGATTTTGGCTCTAATCAAGGAGAAATCTACATTTAGAGGTAAAGATGTTCTTCTCCTCTAAATACTCAGTTCTTTACTGAAATTCCCAAGTTCTCAATCCTTAAATTAAGTTTTATAAAAGGTTTTAATGTTGTGATCTTGATTTTGGCTTAAAACTCAAGATTTGGATTAAATCTTGAAGAAATTCGTGGTGATTGTTTGGGCTCTGTTTTGAGATGGCTTTTTAATGTATTTTGGATTTTTAATGATGTGTAATTGAGGTTTAATCAATGCAATCCCGAACAGGTTGATTTTCCTAAGTTTTTACTTGTGAAAATGGTGGTTTTGGGGTGATCTTGGTGTTCTGTTATAGATGGAGGTATAAGGACGTGTTTAGGTTCTTTTTGGATGTTAATTGATGTTTTGGAATGGTTAGAAGTGATGGATCTTGGCTGGGTTATGTTGAGGAAGAGTTTGGAGGTGATTTCGGTTGTGTTTGGTAGCCGAAATGTTAGTTTTGGTGAGAGCAGCGAGTTTAGGTGTAATGGCTGAAGATTTTAATGCATGATGATGCATTAATCCTCTGCTTTGATGTGTTTAAAACATGAGAGACATCTTCGGATCCTTGTGGTGTTGATCCGGAGGCTTGAACGGTGTTTCGGCAAGCTTGCGAAACGGAATTGGTGAGTGGAGTTGGATTTCCAGCTTTGTATCGAATGTTTGAAGGTTTGGGAGCTTAGTTTAAGTCTAATTAACTTAACTAAGCTCAAGAGTAAGTTTTCGGAAAAACTCTCTTGGATGAGCCATGGATTGGTTCAATGCATTTGTTGATAATTGCATGTTTAAATTATGTTTTTGAAAGCATGTTTAGCATGGTTAATGCTGGTTATGTAAGCCATTTGTTGAAGGATGCTCAAGGTAAGAGATCCTTGGTTTGATTTGTTAAAATTGTGGATTGATGCATAGTGATGCATGTTGTAAATGACTTTGTTTTAGATGCTTTAAAACAGTGGGTTATTGATGATAATTGATGTATATTGGCAAGTGATGTGTTGGTTTAAAAGTACTTGAATCAGATATAGTTAGCCGGCTATAGGATTGGGTGCACCGTGAATTAAGTTGCCTTGGATGTCGAGGGGTTGTAATTGTACCGTAAACTCCATCCAAGTACACTAACGAGATGGTTAAGATCACCATGGTGGTTAAAAGTCCATGTGTGTTGAGTGTCTCGTGTTCTCGTTAGTGATGTTATACAACTACTGATGAGTGATGTGGAGGGGTTGTGATTGTACCGTTAAACTCCATCACGGGTGTTGAGGGGTTGTGATTGTACCGGTAAACTCCACCTTGTGTGTTCGGTAGTGTGTATGAAGCGTATGGGACAACGCTTGTAATCCGCGTATCCGATTGTGTTTTATGTTGTAAAAGGTTATAGTTTATCACTTGGAAGCCAATATGACATGTTAATGATATTGAAGCATGAGATGTTTGATGTGAATGCAATGTTGCAAGAATAATGATGTTTATGTGCTAAAAGGTTTTGTGGAAAGTGTTTTTACAAAATGCATTATTGTGTTGTTTCTTTAGAGCATGCCTCACTAAGCATTTGTGCTTACGCTCTCTCTCTTGAACCAATAATGCAGATAATTGAGGTGTTTGAGGGCAGCAAGGAGGCTAAGAATCCAAGGGAAAGCTAAGCTCATGTATGGTGACTATTTCACAACATTATTAGATTTTGATATTTGGCAATGGGAACCTAGGATGTGATTTGGGAGATGTTTTGGACTCCCTAGTTGTGGCATGATGCCTTAATTGTATTGGGTTTGTAAATCGCCATTTTGGTGCTTGCTTTGATGTTTTGATGGTTGTTTGCTTTGGATATTAGGAAGTATGCCTATAGACTTGTGAATTTTCCTAATTGATGTCATGAATGTGTTTTGATGTTGCAAACATATGCCTTATATGTGTGGTGACTTGTTGGCATGATTAGGAAGTCATTAGGATGTATTTGAGTGATTAATTGTATGTTAAACCAGTAAATTCCGCACTTTCTAGGCAGTTCGTATCGGAACGGGCACTAGCGTTTCGAAACGTGGGCCTGAAATGGCATTCGTGTATCGAAACGGATAGGGTCGTTCTGAAACGTTTTGGCCACTGCCAGGCCCTATTTCGATACGGGTCTCGAAACGAACCCGCGTTTCAGAACGGTCAACCCCCGTTCTGAAACCCTAGACCGTTGGGCACTGATTTGAATGGTTTAAGGTTTGCAAGCTTTATGTTTTAGTCCTGAATTTTGTATTTGCAATTGCTTGAGTTTGAGATGTCCGTTTGAGCTGAAATTTGACAGGGAAGCATGAAATGTGATTAATTTGATATTGGTAATTTAAAAATCAGCTAAGTACTTTATCTTTCCAGAATTTACTTTTTGGTCCCTAATATTTGTATGTTGTGCAATTGAGTCCCTTATTGCTTTCCGATCGTTTTGCTTTTCAAGTATGTTTTTCTCAAGGGTACGCTTAGGGTTAATGTGCACCTAGATAAGATTAAAAAGAAAAAAGGGTCATTAATCAAGGTTGACTTTCTGGTTCACTTTGGTTTTCCCCGTGTAATCTTCGTAGTTCAGGTCAACCATCTAGGCCGGGCTAAGGGGGTTACATTAACATTGACTGTCTGACTTAATAAAAGTTTATTGATTGACTACAGGTTCGCCGCCATGGCAGCACAAAAAAATTGAATAAAAACCTAGAGGTGCCCGAAATAGGCTCTAGGAAGGATCATGAGCAAGGACTCTCCGCTGCTATCTAAGTCCATGAATCTAAACCAAGTGACGGACGAATTAGATAGAGTGAATGAAAGTCTTCACGGGATGACTCTATTCAAAGGGTTCAAAGTTTGGAGAGTGCACCTACATTAGCTTCAAACCCAGAGAGTAGTTGTGATGAGCTGAAGCCTTTCAAGCCATGATCAGAAAAAGAAAAAAAAAGTGCCCAACTGTGTTGCCAAGGCATCATCTTGTATCCTTTCCAGTAACTTAATTATTATAGGCATACTTTGTTAACTTGGTAACTTCATCATGTTTAGCATGAACAAAGACCTGCACACACTGCACTGACATTAAGAAAAATTAATCTTAGTTATCTCATGTTATTTCCCATCACTAACATTATATAGGTGTCACAGCCTTGAGGCAAGAAATCAAGTTGAAAAAATAACGTTCTATTAATTTTGTGCTAATGGCAGTCTTACTAGTTAGGTTGCATTGCTCGAGGACAATAAATAGTTCGAGTTTAGGGGTGTGTAGAGTGCCCATTAGTCCTATATTTTGTACACATTCTGCCCTTATTATTGTTGTTCTTGAGCTCATTTAGGCATATTTAGGTGCATTGCATGCATTATAAAAACATCTTCTCTTGTACCATGCTTTCATTTAATATTTTATGATTGGTGAAGAAAAGTTAATGTTTTAGTTTAGTTTATATTTTCAGGTGCTATAGCTAAGAAAATAGAGGAGAGGACAAGACAAGACAAGAAAGTTGGAACCAAAGAAGTTGTACTAAAGCAGCTCAAGTTGCTGCCAAGGACACTACCGAAGCAGCATTGCCGCCAAGAGCCGCCCGAGCATGAGTTACATCGACTTAGCCAAGATGGATTGCGATTTCAAGTGGACAATTTCTTAAGCCCAATGAGCTCAGTCTTGCAACTTCTTGAAGCTTATAGCGGCCGGTAGAGTTAAGTCAAGATTGATAAGTAGGAGAACTTATCCTTACTTGCTGAAGAAGGCAACGTCCAAAGTGTCTGTATTTAAAGCATAAATGAGTCTGTATTTAATGTAATTTACTTTTAGAACTCCTACTTCAAGAAGGACTCAACTTAGGTCAAGAGCCCTATATATACCCAATGTATGTAAGGGTATAGGGGCATGCATAGATTGAGAGGCATATCTCATAGAGGGATTGGTGCATCTATGGCTTTTGTCGATGAGAGTGAGGATGGGGGTGAACTAGATAGGTTGGAGTGTTAGGGGTCGCGGCCCAACTCTCCTAGTGTTTAGGCGCGTGTATGTAAAGTAATTTGGGAAACGGTTGTATAGTTTTGAGTTGTTTTCAATAAAGTTCTGAGTTTGCTTAATCTATGCTTCTTGTTCGTTCAATTAGTCCACACCAATCAATTGAAGAGAAAATCCATTTGTTGGGCACGAAAGTGCAAGGCTCACGAAAGGGTTAAGCATAGTCACAACTCACAAAGGCGTGACTAACTTGGTTCCACATCAGTCCACAAGTTTTAGCGGCTAAAAGGGATTACCAACCGAGTTGTCTAATTTGGTTCCACACTAGTCCTCAAGTTAAGCAATCTCGAGCACCCTAACCTAGAAATAGGAGGGATCATTGTCGACAATCCTGCCAAACTTGGAATGTCTGCCAAACTTGCCGCTAGGACTTCTTTCCATTCCACCTGCCGAAGCAGTACACACCCTTGCCATGGCAGTGATCTGCTGCGATCGTGTGACAAGGTCGTAGTTTGTCGCCCACCTTACCCGTCACGGTAGCATCTCATGGCAGTTCGAAACATACTTAAGACTTTGCAATGCAATCCACAAGCTACTAAGTTGCACTTGTCTTACCTAGCTTATCGCCCAATCTCTCCCTATCATTCCTCTCATCAGCACCTTTATCTTTATTTGTGTTTTTATATTTCCACATCTTAATATTTAATGGCGCATTCATTATATCTTTGTGTAAGAAACCATTCATAGGAGCTATTCCAATCCCTGTGGAGACGATATCTTTTATATTATAACTTGACAAGAGTGTGCACTTGCGCTCATAAAAGGAGAACACCTAAATGCTCTACAAGTAGCTTAGAAAATTCTTTGCAATAACATTCAGTAGTAGAACCAAAAATAATATCATCAACATAAATTTGCACTAATAAGATGCCATTACAATATCTTTTTATGAAAAGTTTAGTGTCCACCTTGCATTTTTCAAAACCTTTTTCAATTAAAATGTTTGAATCCTCAAAATCGGGTAGTTATTCAACATACACTTCTTCATTTACAAAACTATTTAGAAAAGCACTTTTTACATCCATTTGAAAAAGCTTAAAATCATGGTAACATGAAAATGCTAAAAGTATCCTAATATCTTACATTCTAGCTACAGGTGCATATGTTTCATCAAAATCAATTCCCTCTTCTTGAGTGTAACCTTGAGCAACAAGCCTAGCCTTGTTTCTCACTATGTTATCACTCTCATATAGTTTATTCCTAAAGACCCATTTAGTTCCTATAGTAGATTGGTTACTAGGCCTTTCAACTAATGTTCATACTTTACTTCTCTCAAATTGATTTAATTCTTTTTGCATGGCCAAAATCCAAAAATCATCTTTTAATGCTTCTTTGATATTTTGGGCTCAATACATGAAAGAAATGCAACATGGTTTATTAATTTGAGAGAGGATCTAGTGGTTACCCCCTTGGATGGATCACCTAAGATTTCACCACCTTTGACATAATTGAACTCCCTTGGGTATGTCACCTCATTTTCTTCAAGAGCCAAGTCCTTCAAGGCTTCAAGAGGTGGATCTTGTGCATCTTCTTCTTTGGTTAAAACTCACCCACCTTTGACGTTTGTCCTCCATCAATGGTTTCAATGACCCCTACATCATCATCATCACAAGAATCCTTCCTCGAAAGGAGGTTATCATCGAAGACAATATGTATAGACTCTTCAACAACCAAAGTTCATTTATTAAATACAAGGTATGCTTTAGAGTTTAGGGAATAACCTAAAAATATTGCTTCATCAATTTTTACATCAAATTTACCTAAGTTGTGTTTTCCATTGTTTAAAACAAAACATTTACAACCAAATGAGTGAAAATAGCTAATGTTAGGTTTTTTGGATTTTAAAATCTCATAAGGTGTTTTCTTTAAAACTGTCATAATCATTACTCTGTTAATAATATAACAAGTCGTATTAGTGGCTTCCGCCCAAAAATACTTAGGTAAGTTGTTTTCACAAAGCATAGTCCTAGCCATTTCTTCTAAAGTTCTATTTTTCCTCTCAACTACCCTATTTTCTTGAGGTGTTCGAGGAGCCAAAAAATTATGGCTAATACCATTTTCATTACAAAAATATTCAAAACCCATATTTTAAATTTCGGTTCCATGATCACTTTTAATGTGTGAAATTTTATGATCAAGATCATTTTGGGTAATTTTTTTGTAAAAGTGATAAAATTTTCTAAAGCCTTATCCTTAGTACTTAAAAATAGAACCCTAAGTGTTTCAGAAGTCATCTACCAATACAAATGCATATGACTTACCACCCAAACTCATAGTTCTAATAGGCCCAAATAAATCCATGTGGATTAGTTGTAATACCCTACTAGTTGACACATCATTAATGGGTTTAAATGAAGTTCTATTTTGTTTACCCTTAGCACATGCATCATAAATTGTATCTACTGAAAACTTTAGTTTGGGTAAACCTCTAACAAGATTTCGGGAAGCTATTTTTTTTCTAAAACACTTATGCTAGCATGCCCAAGTTTCCTATGCCACAACCATGCATCATTTTCATCATGTGTAACTAAACATGCATGGGATGAATGTATGTCATCTAAATGCACCATATAGATATTTTCTATGCGATGACCAATGAACATTATTTTATTTGTTTTAATGTTCACAATTTTACACCATTTTTTATCAAAATGAACATTAAAGCCTTTATCACAAAGTTGACTAATGCTCAAAAGATTATGTTTTAGACCATTAACATAAAGCACATTTTCAATGAATGTAGATGAGAGATTACCAATGGATCCCATGCCTTCAATGTGTCCTTTGGAGTTGTCACTGAATGTCACATATCCTCCACTTTTTGGTTTAAGCTCCAAGAGTCTACTCTTTTCTCCGGTCATGTGTCTCGAGTATCAACTATCAAGGTACCATGTGTTTTGACTTGAAGCTTTGGCCTTGTAGCAATACTCCCCCTACAAACAAATATTAGTTTCTTGTTTTTGGTACCCAAATTATTTTGGATCCATGAGTGTTAGCTCCCAAAATCTTGGTTCCCTTATGAATCCAAGAAGCAATATCATTCCCTTAGAAACCCACACACTCCTAATTCTTTTAATTTTGGATTGCTTTTGAGAAACTCTTTGTTTGGGGTAAAATGGTTTTCTCTTAACATATTGGGTAGTTGTTCAACTTCCTTTTTCAAAAACATGTTTTCCAATAGTAAGAGAAGTTTTGAGATTATCCACCTCCTTGGTGTGATAATCTTGAAAATCGGAAAGAAGTTTTTCTAAATCAACATTTTCTTTTTGAGATCATTTGAAAGATTAATCAAATATAAAACATTCTTTTCCAATTCCGAATTGGTTTTTGAAAGAGACTCGTTTTGATTTTTCGAATCGGAAATGTTTTTCTTGTTTTTCAAAATAGACTCTTTATACTTTTCAACCAACTCATCATAAACATCTTGTAACTCATCATAAGCATCATATAATTCATTATAAGTAAAAGATGATGAGTTAAGGTTTACCATTTGTTCCTCTTCAAATGCCATGAGACAAAGGTTGACCACTTCCTCCTCCTCTTCGGATGACTCCTCGTCACTCTAAGTTTCTACTTGCGCTTTGAGCTTGTTCTTCTTCCCAAAGCTTTTCTTTCTCAATTGAGGGCACTCGGATCGGATATGGCCGGTTTTCTTGCACTCATAGCAAGCTTGTATTCTTTTGGCCAACATGACCATCTCCTCATCTTCCTCTTCACTAGAATTGTTATCATTGTATGAAGCTTTAAATGCAATTCTGATCTCCTTCTTCTCAACTTTCTTCTCTTCTTTCTTCTTCTCTTCTTCCCTTCCCTTTTTCATGATCTCATGAGTGAGTAGAGATCCAACAAGGGCATCAAGCTTGAGAGTCTTCAAATTCTAGCTTCAATGATGGTCGTTCTTTTTCCATCCCATGATTCTGGAAGGGAATATAGAAGTTTCCAAACTAGCTTGTCTTCGGGAATGACTTCACCAAAGCCCTTTAAACACTTTCATCGGGATCCATCTTGAAATTTTTATAGCTAAGTTGAGCAGCCCAATCTTTGTCTCTTTAACATCGCTAGTTCCCCCATATGTCGTCTCGAGGGTATCCCAAACTTCTTTTGTGCTTTCGATGGAAGACACATTTGAGTAGATATCGGGATCGAGAGCACACAAGATCATATGCAAGGCTTTGTCGTTGACTTGCAACCGTCTTCTATCTTCATCGGTCATCTCGACTTTGACCTTTGGGACTAATCTTCCTTCACCATCTCTCTTCATAGGAATGCTTGGTTCGTCTTCTACAACGTCCCACACCATATAATCGTTGGATTTGATGAGGAGACGCATCCGATTCTTCCAATATGGGTAGTTATCCCTGACACGCGTTATTTTCGCGTCAATAAATAATTCCTTCTTCCCTGATAATAAATAAAGGAAATAATACATAGTAAAAGAGAAGTAAGGGTCGATCTCACAGGGACTCAGAAAACTTCCTGATTAATGTATGTTCAATCGTTGAGCTAAGAAGAGAATTGAATGATATTTCAGTAAAAGGGGGTTTGCGAAATAATAAGAACACACAGAAATGAAAGCGAAGTTTTAAAAGAAATAGATTCAGTATTTATGAATAATCCTTCGGCTTTGGCTTTGACTCAATTTCTTCAGATCATCGGAAAAGAAATTTTTCTTCAGGATTCATGTCGGTTAATTGCCTACAAGGGTCAATCCTTGAGACTACGCTTTTGTAACCGAATACCCAAGTTCTATCTTTAATATCGATTTACGGGGTTGATCTAGTCAACAATTATGTTGTAGATCAAAATTGTTTAAGTTCAGTAAAACTGACTCAGATTATATTGTTTTAATAACAACGATTTCGATCTCAATTTTCTTCTTAGTATACAATTTACTAAGTGTGTTCCCAGGAAGTCAAAAGTGCTTCAATAGTCGATCCTTCCTCCCACATATTTAACCAAAAACATCATTCCGACCAAAGTCAATCTTTAGTTTCGAAATCGTTTTAGTTTAGAAATCAAACCTTAGAAAACTGAAAGAGATTCTCGAAATTTTGAAAGAACTTTTGAATCCTCTCGTTGGAATTGAGTCTTTGTTGTAGCCCTCGACATTAAAGAAAATTAGCTAAGCCTGATTATGGAAGAAATCATGCTTAGCATATTTTATAATAAATGAAAAATAAAACTTTAAAAAGAAAGTAAGAACGAAGAAGAAGAGAAAGGAATTTAATAAATTCAAAGTAAAATGAAACAATGAACAAGAGATGATTTGAGTCTCACCCCAAAGGGGGTATTTATAGCATCCTAAAACCCTAAAAATACTCTTAAAATGATAATAGATAATCCTAAAATATTTAAAATACAAAAGATAAATGCTAAGTGATAATAATTAAATCCCAAAATGTTTAAAATTTAAAAATAAAAGATAAATCCATAAGCTTGATCCAAATCTCGCTGACAAGTGATCGAACGCGGCTGATAGCTTATCACGCACTGCTGACGTCATCTTCTAGAAGCCTGCTTGACGTGGCGTCGAGTCAGCAGATTCATGCCCACTAATCCAGCCATGAATCCAGAAAACTTGCAAAATCCAACCTTTTCTAGTATGTTTTCCAACCATGAAGTCCTGCACAGAAAAACACACAATATACCACAATTCAGCACCACAAAGAAACCATTTAAGCGTAATTAGCACTAAAATATTGACCAAACAAGTTACGCATCAAATTCTCCCTCACTTATATGATGCTTGTTCTCAAGTATCTCAAAATTTAAACAAATCTAAGCTCAAGTTCTCATTCTTAATTTCACGAAGTCTCAAAGTTTCTAGTATGACTAAGTATCTAAACATGAAAGAAAATAAAGGAGCAAAAGTGAAATTGCAAGACTTAGAAATAATTTTAGCAAAAACGACATTTCAATACCATGTTAACAACAATGATGCAAACCAAGTACCCTCACAAGGAATCGCTCAGTTCACTCAAAGTTTTTAAGGGTATAAAAAATCACTCGAGCCAAAACTAATTAGAGCATTACCATAGGTTTGTGGTTAAATCTAATCTCCACTACTAAGTATGAATGTGATGCAAAAATCAAGAGGTCTTTTAAAAGGATTGTAACGAGGGGTAAGGTTCGGGTAGGATAAAGGCCGAAAAATATGGGTTAAAATTCAAGACAAAAATCATCCCAAAATTCTTATTTGAAAATGTTTTTCTTTTTTTCCCTTTTTTTCATTCGAATCAAAACTGTAAAATTGCATTGCTTATTCCCCTTCTTTTTCTTTTTTCTTCTATGCAGATTTGAATAAATTCTACATTGTATATTCTTGCACTTTTTTTCTGCTGCATATTCGAATCATTTTCTACACTGTTTGAAACTGCTTTTATTTTTTTCTACAGTGTTGATTCGAATATATTTTTTCCTTCTTCTTCTTTTTTGAGACAATTCTGTCTTGAATAAAGGTGACAAAATAGTGGAAATAAAAGAAAAGGTTTAGGCTAAAAATATGGTGAAGCAAGGAAAAGGTCAATGCTCAAAATTGTCTATCTAAGGGGTAAATATACAAAGGGTAGGCTATTTTTTGGGAAGAGAAATGGGGTTATAACCTAGTGCCTCTATCACATTTAAGCATAATACTAAAAAATGTAATTTCGAAAAGTATTTAAACCACAAGTTCTAGAATGTAACTAATTTAGCTAGGCACACTCAAAGAAACAAATAGCAAAAATAAGTATACATGCTCATTAGGCTCAAAAGCTCTCATGAATTGTCTTGTGTACATAGGTAAGCATCATGTAAATTAACAAAGTAAGGAATGTCATAACAAGGGTTATATGAAAAATTCCAAGCATGCCATAATCTATTATGCAACCTAAAATTTCTAACAAGAAAAATACCAAAGTCATATGAAAACAAAGGAGAACAACAAGTGACTTAAATTAAATAAAGTAAGAAAAAATAGAACAATCAAACAAACAAGCAAATATGAGAATTTGACATGGGTTCTCACTCCCCCTCACTTTAAGCATGATGTCCCAATATGCAAATAAAAATGAAAGAGATGGAATGAGAAAACTCTCTGAACTAGTTACGGCCATGACAGTGCCCACGCCCTCGACGAGACGTGGCCGACCAAAGATAAGAGAGGATCTCGGAAATGTTTGTTTTGATGGAATTAAGCCTCTCATTCATGTTCTGTTGTTGGTTGTCATCTTTTGGTGGCCGAGGTATGGGCCTATGGAGGAAAACACGTAAGTTGCGGGGCGTAATAGTTCCCTAGGGAACAATGTATGGCGCATCCGAAGTACCCGCAAGAACCCTCATTGAGTCCAAGAACCTAGCATCCAATGCATCCAATGCATCCATCGAAAAAGCGTAAGTAAAACGTGAGGTATCAAACGCCGATGAGAATAATCGTGAAGCAAGTTTAGTGATATAGGGTCCGATAATAAGTGGGCGATTAGTTCGTGCTACACGATCAAACGTGTAGGAGAACCAATAATCGAGATTTACCTTTACTCCGGCGTGCATACACCCAAAAAAGAAAAGCTCAACCCTACTCAAATTTGAAGATGTGTCCTTATGACCGGAGTAATTATAGGCGAGGAATCCATGGATGTAGCAAAGAGTCGGGCTATGAATGTTTCGGTCCTTCATCGAGGTAGGGTTTTACTCGGAACCTGCTTCTCCTGTCAAGGTCTCGTAGGAGAGGTCGTTATCGAAATCCTGCAGAATCTCAAGTAAAGACGTTAGATACCCGGGATCCGTGACATCAGTCACGAAGCCCATATAAAAATTAAATTTCGTAAGGGACATTCAAAAATATTAATCGAACAATCGAAATGAGATCACATCAGGAGTATGAACAGATATAACATGATTCCTACGAAATGCAAACGTAGCATAAAACTCAAATAATAATTCGTAGTATGTGTTGCATTGAATTGTAGGGTATGTACTCCAACCTATAGCATTGAACATATGCATGACAGATTCACACAAATGCAAACTATCTAGTGTATTAGTTGGAATGTACTTACATACTTTAAACTCGCAATGTCGGATTTGGTTGAAACATGTCAGCTCATCACCCTCGAAATCCAAGTACCCTTGTAAAACTTCTTCGAGTGGAACCGAAAAACGACGTCCCCGACGATAACGCTCATGTTGCTCTTGCATGTTAAGATGATCGTCAGGTATGGCACTATCGACCAAACTTGCATCTCGTGATGGAGACTCCGGTCGACTAGTGTGCGAAAATGTGGCTTGCTCGGTCCTCGTGTGGAATCCCATAGTGAAGTTCTTTGCAAAACCAAGGTTCGGGTAATATATTAGCAACGATTGGACATTAAAAACTGAATTTACCTCATCTGATTGGTACTCGGCTTCCGATGGTATCGAGTATGAGGGAAAGGCATCTGGCATGGATTGGTTAGACAATGTAGCTTGGTCGAGGCGGTTCGGCGACGATGAAGCCTGAAGTGGGCTGTTAACTTGCGGCTGGTGGGATGACCATGCTCAGGAGCGGCTGGATGTGTCCACCGTCGGTAGGGGTGGAAGGAAGAGGACGGGCATAGCGAAGCACGTAGTGGCCGGTTGCGGCTGGATCCACCCGTGCTGATTCGCGTGCGTTCTCCCGAACATGTTTGCGACTAGGCTGGAGCAGGTGCATGAGGCGATGAAGGCTCGGTGCCGGCTACTGCTTGGCGTGCTGGTGGGCTTCCGTAGTGCGACGGTGATGGTGGTGTGGCTTGGAATGACTTCAAGTCGCCTGGGACGGCCACGAAGTCCAGCGACTGCATGCGACGACGACTTCCTAGAACAAGGGGCTTCGACCGGTTGGGGAGACGGCGAGCTTGCTCTCTGGTCCGGACCATAGTTGTTACGGCTGGTGGTTGTCGAACATGAAGGAGAAAAAGGTGTGTCTGGTTTTGAAGAAGAAGAATGGGAAGTTAAGAGTTTTAGGTTTGTTTTAGTCACGTGAAGCTTTAGGATTATAAAAGAATGTGGGCCCATGGTTTTAATATTTAAATGATAAAGAGTAAAAAGATAGGGGATGAGTAGGATAAATCATTATTATATAGGTGGGGGTTTAAAATAATATATATATATATATATACTTAAAATATATATGGTCTCGCATGTGTTTATTTAAAAAGGATAAATTCAATTGAAATGAAAAGATATGGATATGAATATTTTAAAAAAATGAATTAAATTTTGTTTGAATTAAAATTGAATTGTACGTGGGGTTTGTCATTGTGCACCGTCTTTCCTAAGAGATTTGCTAACGTGTTTTACGTTCAAAATTCCAGCACATATTTGATCCAAAATCCGATCAGCAAGGAGTTATCAGAAAAAATGAAAGAAATAAATTCAAATAATTTAAAGAAAATTGAAAGAAGCTAAATAAGATAAAATAAAAATATTCGGCTAAGGGAAAATAATTTAAAGGGAATAAATGGGCAGCCTCCCATTAAGCCTTTGTTTAACGTCATTAGCTTGACGATCTTATTTATGCGATTGACATTTCTAAGCGAACATTTTCAATTAAACCAATTGGGGCGCTCTCATAAAAATATTTTAATCGTTGCACGTTTACTTTGAAGCAAGTCCAATGATCTTGAATTTTGACTGCGCCATGTGAAAATACTTGAGTCACCTTATAGGGTTCGAGCCATTTTGACTTCAGTTTTCTTGCAAAAAAGTTTTAGCTTCGAATTAAATAATAAAACCTTTTGACCAACTGAAAAAGACTTAAATGAAATGTTTTTGTCATGAAACATTTTTGTTTTCTCTTGAAAGATCTATGCGTTATCGTAAGCATTTCTACGAATTTCTTCCAGCTCTTGGATGTGCAACCATCGTGCTTCCCCTACCGCATTCGTTTCTATGTTACACTCTTTATCGGCCCAGTACGCCTTGTGCTCTGGCTCAAGTGGCATTGCTTGCCGTACACAAACCGATACAACGACATTCCTATAGGTCCTTTGTAAGCTGTGCGGTATGCCCACAATGCATCGACTAACTTCGAGCTCCAATCTTTTCGATTTGGTTTGACAATTTTTCAAGGATGGATTTAATCTCTCAATTCGACACCTCCGCTTGTCTGTTTGTTTGCAGATGATAGGATGTGGCTATCCGCTGAGTAACGCCATATTTTTTCATTAATACTTCCACAACCCGATTGATAAAGTGTTTCCCTCTATCGCATATGATTGCTCTCGGAGTGCTGAACCTAGAAAAAATCAAATCACGAAGGAAATTAGTCGTTGTTTTAGCATCATTGTTTCGGGTAGCCTTTGCTTCTACCCATTTAGAGACGTAATCGACTGCGAGTATAATATAAAAATTTCCAAAGAAGAGGTAAATGACCTCATGTAATCGAGTCCCCAAACATCGAAGACTTCGTAAACATGGATTGGATTGAGCGGCATTTCACTCCTTCAGCTTAAATTTCCAACAAGTTGGCACCTGTCACATACTTTACAAAAAAAACATAAGTATCTCTAAATAAATTAGGCCAATAAAATCCGCACTCAAGAATTTTGTGTGCAGACTGTTTAGGCTCAAAATGACCTTCGCATGAATAATAATGACAGAATTTTAAAATTGAATTTACCTCGTCCTCAGCGATGCATCGCCTAATTACCTGATTTGAACATTGTTTCCAAAGATGCGGATTGTCCCAAATATAAAACCGGGACTCTCACTTTAGTCGATTGATTTCAGCTCTAGGAAAATCATGAGGTAACTTACATATGGCCAAATAATTCACCATGTCAACGTACCATGGTGTCAATCTTTGCGCCAACATCTATTGTTCTTCTGGGAACTCATCATTAATCGATGGATCAAATATAGAAAGGGGTATGCGACTCAAATGGTCCGCGACGAGGTTTTTGCATCCCTTTTATCTTTAATCTCTAGATCGAACTCTTAGAGGAGTAAAATCCACCGAATAAGTCTCGACTTCGTTTCCTTTTTGCTCATAAGATACTTTAAAGCTGCATGATCAGAAAACGCAACAATTTTAGTACCGAGTAAATATGGTCGAAATTTTTCTAAAGCAAAAATAATGGCGAAAAGCTCTCTTTTTTTGTAGTTGAGTAATTCTTTCGAGCTGAATCCAAAGTGCGAGATGCGTATGCTTTAACGTAAGGTTCTTTTCCGATCTTTTGGCCAAGAACTGCTCCAACGCTCGTATCTGACGCATCACACATCAGTTGGAATGGATAATCCTAGTTTGGTGGTTGAACGATTGGTGCTATCACGAGCTTCTCTTTAAGTAAATCGAATGAAGTTTTGCATTTCTCATCAAAATTAAATGCTTGATCTTTCTGGAGCAACATGCAAAACGGTTGCTCTATCTTTGAAAAATCTTTAATGAACCTGCGGTAAAACCCTGCATGACCCAAAAAAGAATGAATATCCCTCACAGTTGTGGGGTAAGGAAGTGAGCGTATGATGTCGGTTTTAGCTTTATCCACATCAATTCCATTAGATGAAACAATATGTCATAATATTAAACATGTATCAACCATAAAATGACATTTCTCATAATTTAATACAAGATCAAACTTAAGGCAACGTCGCAAAACGTTTGTTAAATTTAACAAACACTGACCAAATGAATTACCGTAAACAGTAAAATCATCCATAAATACTTCAATTCCCTTTTCAATATAGTCGGAGAATATGCTTACCATACACCGCTGTAAAGTAGTCGGTGTGTTACAAAGCCCAAATGGAATTCGACGATAGGCGAATGTCTCGAATGAACATGCAAAAGTCGTTTTTTCTTGATCTTCAGGTGCCACAAGGATTTGGAAGAATCTTGAAAAGCCATCAAGATAGCAATAATGAGTTTTACCGGTTAAACGTTCTATCATTTGATCTACAAACGGTAATGGAAAATGATCTTTTTGGGTTAAAGAGTTCAACTTCTTGTAGTCGATACAAACCCGCCAACCATTCTGAACTCGCATCGGAACTAGCTCACCTTCGAAGTTTTGGATTACCGTTACTCTAGTCTTTTTAGAGACCACATGGATGGGACTTACCCAATCGATGTCAGAAATTGGATAAATTATATCCGCATCAAGGAGTTTTTGTATCTCCTTTTGCACTACCTCCATCATAGGTCCGTTTAGTCGATGTTGCCCTTGTCGTGAAGGACTCGCCCCTTCTTCGATCTTGATCTTGTGCATACAAGTCGAGGGACTTAATCCCTTTATATCGGCTATTGTCCATCCAATGGCCTCCTTATGAGCACGCAACACAATCACAAGATCAGCTTCATCCTCTTTCGAGAGTTTATTCGATATAATTACAGGCAAAGTTTTGTTATCTTCCAAGAACACATATTTGAGGTGTTTCAGAAACTCTTTGAGTTCGATAACTCGTGCCTGTAAAACCGACGGTAACATTTTAGTTTTTGAAAGAAGTAAAGAAAAACTAGAATTAATCGAAAAATATTTTCTAACTCCCTTATCTCCTCTTTGCGGCAAAGTTCAAAATCCCTGTAAAAATTATCGAAAAAGTTAGTTTTAATGAATTCATTAATTAAGGGATCAATAATATCAATGGAATTAACTCTTTCTACTTTGTCTGGGTATTTCATTGCTTTATACACATCAAATTCTACTACCTCACCATCAAATTACATCGTTAAAATACTGCTTCTTACATCGATTTCTAAGCACGTGTTTGTTCTATCGTTCTCCATGTCAATGACATAGAAATCAGCAAGAAAAATTAGAACATCGACTTTCACCAAGACATTCTCGAGCACTCCTTCTGGATAGATGATTGAACGATCGATTAACTAAATAGTAACACGTGTTACCTTCAAAGGTTCATTAGTAATCATTTTATAAACAAAAAGAGACATAACATTAATTAAAGCTCCAAAGTCACACATAGCTCGATTAATTAAAATGTTACCTATTTTGCATGGTATAGCGAACATACCTTGGTCTTTCATTTTTTGTGGTAGTTTTCTTTGAAATACTGCAGATACATTTTCTCCCAAATTTACCTTCTCGTGACCTGTCAGCTTTCTCTTCGTTGTACAAAGTTCTGTTAAAAATCTAGCATATCTTAGTACTTGCCAAATTATTTCTAGAAGGGGTATGTTGACTTGTAATTTTTGGAATACCTCTATTATTTCCTTTTCTTCGGCTCATTTATCTCGCCTCACCAATCTTGATGGAAAAAGTGGTGTGATTTCATGAGAGAGAGGTGGAGGAGGCGTATGTGATGAAGTTGTACCTTCAGAGTTTGAAGGTGGCGTTTCATCGTCTTCCTTGGTTTGTTCGGTTTCTTTCGTTGGAACTTCAGGGTTGACTATGGTTCTACTTTTGAGGGTGATAGCACTGACGTTCTCCTTTGGTTTTGGTTCTGATTGAGATGGAAGTCTTCCTCTTGACTCCAATCTTCCTATTGCTTGAGCTAACTGGCTCACTTGTTTATCTAAATTTTGAAGATGGGTCTTAGTACGGTTTTGGAACTTCTCCTGGGATATTGTCAACCGCTCAACAATGGATTCTAAATTTGACTTTTGTTGTTGATAAGGTTGTTTCTGTTGGTATGACTGATTTGGCCTTTGGTTTTGCGCATAACTGAAGTTCGAATGACCTTTCCATCTAGGGTTATATGAGTTGGCATTGGGGTTATATTGCCTTTGTGGTGGTCCTAGAAAATTCCCCACAGCATTCACTTACGCAGCATCCTCTTCTTGCACCATCAGACAGCAGTCCGTCGGATGTTCTGGGCTTGTACATATTCCGTAAAGCCTAGATGCAATTATTTTATCTGCAGCAAGAGATTGAACCATGTCAGCCAACTTATCAATTTTATTTTCCAGAACACTTACCTCATTGACTCGCCGAGACGGTTCAGTCCAATGGTAAAACCGTTGCGAGTTGGATGCCATAGTTATTATTAAGGTTCGAGCTGCAATTGGGGTCATGTTGACAAGTGCTCCCCCACTTGCTGCATCAACTACCTTCATGTCTATAGGTTTCAACCCCTCGTAAAAATACTAGAGAAGCGCTTGTTCGGTCAAACCGTGTTGAGGACAACTGGCACATAGCTTCTTGAAGCGTTCCAAGTAGTCGTACAACGATTCGGTATCTTTTTGTCATATATTCAAGATAATTCGCTTAAGTTTGCTTGCCTTGGCTGCTGGAAAGAACCTGTCAAGAAATAAATGAGCCATATCAGTCCAGGTCGTAACAGAGTTAGAAGTAAAATCAAATAGCCAATCTTTTCTCAATATCAGATAAAGAAAAAGGAAAGGCTCGAAGCTTAATTTGATCTTCAGAAACTCCCTACGGTTTTGTACTTAGACAAACCATATAAAAATCCTTAAGATGCTTGTGGGGGTTCTCAGAGGGCAAGCCGTGAAATTTTGGTAGAAGATAGATCAAACCGGTCTTCAATTGGAACGATGTTGTGCCATTCAGGAAGGTTATGCATAAGGGTTATTTGTCATCTGGTGCCCTAGTTAGTTGCTGGATTGTTTGTTTTGCGTCTCCCATTGGATTTTGTCCTTCGTTGGTATTCTCAAAGTGTGTTACGGTTTGGGATGCTAGCTCAAGATCTCGTTGTAATCTCTGTTGACGCAATTTATTTTGCTTTTTTTCAGTTTGTTTGTGCGTTCTGACGTCGTGTGAATGCTTCGATTTTCGGGATGTAGTCTGCTAGTTTCTCAAATTCTTCCTGGTCATAAACAAACAAAAACAATCAGTATTTTTTTGCTGAAGTCCCCGGCAACGGCGCCAATTTGACACGCATTGTTTTCACGTCAAAAAATAATTCATTCTTTCCTAATAATAAATAAAGGAAATAATGCATAGTAAAATAAAAGTAAGGGTCGATCTCACAAGGACTCAGAAGACTTCTTGATTAATGTATGTTCAATCGTTGTGCCAAGAAGAAAATTGAATGATATTTTAGTAAAAGGGGGATTTGCGAAATAACAATAACACAAAGAAATTAAAGTGAGGTTTTAAAAGAAATAGATTCAGTATTTATGAATAAGCCTTAGGCATTGGCTCTGACTCAGTTTCCTCGGATCATCGAAAAAGATTTTTACTTCAGGATTTACGTCGGTTAATTGCCTACAAGAGTCAATCCTTGAGACTACGTTTTTGTAACCGAATACCCAAGTTCTATCTTTGATATCGATTTACGAGGTTGATCTAGTCAACAACAATGTTGTAGATCAAAATCGTTTAAGTTCAGTAAAACCAACTCGGATTATGTTGTTTCAATAACAATGATTCTGATCTCAATTTTCTTTTTATAATCAATTTACTAAGATTGTTCCAAGGAAGTCAAAAGTGCTTCAATAGTCGATCCTTCCTTCCACATATTTAACCAAAATATCATTCCGACCAAAGTCAATCTTTAGTTTCAAAATCGTTTTAGTTTAGAAATCAAACCTTAGAAAACTAAAAGAGATTCTCGAAATTTTGAAAGTGTTTTTCAATCTTCTCGTTGGAATTAAGTCATTGTTGTAGCCATCGGCTTTAAAGAAAGAAATCATGCTTAGCATATTTTATAATAAATAAAAAAGAAAATTTTAAAAAGAAAGTAAGAAAGAAGAAGAGAAAGGAATTTAATAAATTCAAAGTAAAATGAAACAATGAACAAGAGATGGTTTGAGTCTCACCCCAAAGGGGTATTTATAGCATCCTAAAACCCTAAAAATACTAATAAAATGATAAGAGATAATCCTAAAATATTTAAAATACAAAAGATAAATGCTAAGTGATAATAATTAAATCCCAAAATGTTTAAAATTCAAAAATAAAAGATAAATCCACAAGCTTGATCCAAATCTCGCTGATAAGTGATCGGGCGCGGTTGATAGCTTATCACGCGCTGCTAACGTCATCTTCTAGAAGCTTGTTGATGTGGCGTCAAGTCAGCGCATTCATGCCCCAATTCATTCCCACTAATCTAGCCATGAATCTAGAAAACTTGCAAAATTTAGCCTTTTCTAGTCTATTTTCCAGCAATGAAGTCCTACACAGAAAAGCACACAATAGACCACGATTCAGCACCACAAAGAAATCATTTAAGCGTAATTAGCACTAAAATATTGACCAAACTAGCTACTCATCAATCCCCATTGAAGAATGGTGGTTTGGTGGTGGATTGAGACTCATTGAGGTTGGGCCCGGAGGTGGATGTCATTGCTTGAAGTTTTTGTTGATCAAACTCTCCTAGAATCGACTCAACAGGGTTTTAATCTTTTTAATGAGTGCAGCTTTGATATCAATTGTTGAGTTGATCAAATGATTTCAAATGGCCAAGAGGGGGTGAATTGGCGATTAAAAATTTGAGGGTGGAAATTGGATGAAATAAAAATATGACACAAGGCAATTATAATGGTTTAAGTTCCTAAATAAACTCTACCTCCACTACCTTAGCTCTCACTAAGGATTTTCAATCAATCCACTATTGATTCTTCCCCTTTTTTGGATGAGGAGGAAACCTTACAATAATGATTAAGCTTTCTACCCAAAGCTTAATCCAACACAGTCTTTACAACGAAGGTATTTTGGTAAACTTAATAAGTGACTGTCAAAGGATAATGTTTACCCAAATACAATCAAACACTCCTAAAAACTCTTAATAAAAATAGCAATGAAGAACACACTAGAATTGGGTACAAGATTTGACTCTAAAATATCAAGGTTTGGATTTGAATGTTTTGATGTTGCTTGAAGGCTCGATAGTTATTGTTGTAGCTTTAGAGACTTGTTTTTATACATTCTCATTGATTTCTAGCCGTTTGGGCGGTTGCGATCTTCAATAGAGCCATTGAGGCTCTCTCTTTCCTCCATAAATGCAATTTTGCAACTACCCGTATCGGAACACGGGACCTCTAAATCGAAACGGACACTAAAAAAGAAAAGAGTCGTTATATGTAAAATAGAGCATGTATTGAAACAACTATAGGTCGTACCGAAACAGCAAGTACAAAAAGAAGGTCGTATCGAAACGGATAAGGGTTGTATCGAAACAGCAAGTGCAAAAAGAAGGTCGTATCAAAATGGATAAGAGTTGTATCGAAACATTTTGAAACTGTAATTTGGTATTCTGAAACAGGTTGGGGTGTATCAAAACATTTAACCAAATCTTTAAAATTCAGTTTCTAACAAATAACGGCTAGTTCATTAAATGCCCAATTTTAAAATTACTTAACCCCTGTATCGAAACATGTGTTAGCCGTTCCGAAACGATGCTTAAAAATCAAAGGCCCAAATGAAGGTCGTATCGAAACAGGTTTAGTCGTTCCGAAATAGATGTCTTCAGTGGCAAAACGTATTGAAACACTTTAAGGGTGTTTCGAAATGCCTGGGCGATTTTGTGTATTTTGGCCTAAAAAACACTTAGAAAATTTATGGGGTTTAAGTTTTAACTTGAAAACACTTTGAGAATAATTTGTACTTGTCAAAAATCAAACATTTTGATTACTTAAAAATTTATTTACTTTGCAAATTAGTCCTTGAATTACTTGTTATATCAAAATCAAATATTGGTTTTACAAAATCATAATTAGGAACTAGCGCCGACTAAAAACTCTATGTGTGCAACGATCGTCCGCTAGGGTATGTTGAATCATGACACAATGACAACTGAAACAAAACCACAAGAACAAAGAAAATATGTCACAAGAACAGAAGAAAATGTGTGTCAGAAGTACAGAGAAAATTCGTGCCATAAAGACAGAGATTCTTATTAGAAAATAAAAAGGAGAAAAAAAGAAAAATAATAAACACTGATGGTCGACAACCAATAGGTGATTGTCGATTGCTGGCTAATGCGGAAAAATTTAAAAAAAATTACAGACAACGTAAAATTGTTAGAAAAAAATAGGGTCGAGCAATTAGGGTTTGTAAAGTTGTTTTATAGATTTAAAATCGATTGAAATAAGTAATTTTAGACCTCGGATATAAATTATAAAATAAATATAATAAATAAAAGTGTATTTTTCATATGAAGATTGAAATGCAATCACTTTAATAAAGACGTGGGTGGGAGTTATTGATTAGACTAAACCTACTTTATGTGAGACAAAGACATGTTCTAAGTTATGTCAACTCGTTGTCTTAACATCACATTTTTTTTATCATTTTTGTCCGTTTTCACCCTTTTTTTTTTCAATGTTTTATTCGGTTTCGATAGATGTTTAAGGATTAAATTTAAAATAAATTATAAAATGTTGGAATATATTTAAAGATTTATATCAAATTCTACAGTCCAGGGGAAGACATTACTTGTAGGTGGCGTCTTTTATTTTTACTTTTTTAATAATTTTTTTCCAAAGACGCCACTGAATGTGGTGTTTTTTTTAATATTTTTTCTTTAAAGTTGACATGCACATGAACACTTTATGTTAAAAAATTATTAAAAAAACACCCATGAAACCATCTGCAAGTGACGTTTTCATCCTCAATGTTATTTTTTCGGTAGTTTCCAAAATAAAACCCAAAAACCCTCATTTCCCTAAAATTAATTTTAAGGGGCAATATTCCCCAATTTCTCATTTCATTTTGATTATTTTATTTGAACTTTTTCATGCTCACTGTCATGAATTTTGATTAAAATTTTAAAGTAAAATTATTCGAATTCTATTTTAAAGAACACATTCTTCTAAAATCTTTTTCATTCGCAAAACTTATATTTAAAAATGATTTTAAATAAAATATTAAACTTTTTATTACTCGATCAAGTAAGTATTAATTTTATTTTATTTCATTTGATGTTTAGGCACATACGAGTGCATTCCATTTCCACATGAAAGAAGCCATTGAAAAAATCAATTATAAAGAAAAAGCTAAAAAGGAAACATGGGCAGCTGTTGTTATTGTCAGGTACTCCAACGTTGTCCGTAATAACATGCACGTGTAGAATTTGCTTTGGTCACGTGTCCTCCCCTTCCTATTTTAAATTTAGAATTAATGTTTTTTATATATTTATATTCTATTTATTATTTATTTTAAAAGGATAAATTATAAATTTTATCACTCAACTTTACTCTCACTCCTATTTTAATCACTGAAATTTAAAAAGTTTCAATTTGCTTACTCAACTTTGACATTGCGTTGTTTTTTGTCACTCATCCATTACATCAAAAACAGGGTGATGACATGGTAGATAATCTGATGACTAACCAAAACGACGTAATTTTAGATTTCTGCAAAAATCACTACAACGACGTAATTTTGAATCTTTATAAAAGTTTAAAGAAATGACTTTATTTTCTCTTTTCTTCTTTCTTCCTCTCATATTCTCTAAATCTATCTAAATCAGCCTAGATTCCAACATCAAAGACTCCTATGTAAAGTGCTCGAGTTGGGATTGTCCGCATCAAGGAGGTACCAAACCCCCTGTAGAAATAGATCTAAAACCTCAAAACTGTAAAAATATGTATTAAACAAGAAATTACCAGATCTCCAATTAGCATTAAAAATGGCTGGCAATAAAATTAGACACAAATTTATATCTCAAAAACATTATAAATACAATGAATAAAATTAAACAAGCAATCAAAAATTCAAATGACTAATAAACATCTAATTTTAGCATCCAAATTCTACTGAAAATGTTCAAATGAGGTTTAAAATATGCATCAAAAAATGTTAAAATGAAAGAAAAACATTCCTTTCATTATTTTCAACAGCATGCAAAAACAAGTGAAATCAGAGGGTGGAAAAATTACACGAATGATGCAGAGATTAAGAGAAAATGAGAGGGAGAAGAAAGAAGAAATGAGAAAAATAAAGGTTTTTTTTCTTAGCTTTTATCATGATTCAAAACAATGTTGTTTTGCTGACTTTTGTATTGATCCAAAACTACGCCGTTCTGGTGAGTTATTAGATTACCTGCCATGTCATCACACCGTTTGTAATTTAACGGTCAAATTACCAAAGACGACGCAATGTCAAAGTTGAGTGAGCAAATTAAAAAAATTTAAACTTCAGTGATTAAAATAGAGTGAGAGTAAAGTTGAGTGATGAAATTTATAATTTACCCATTTTAATATTTATAGTTATTTTTCTTAATAATATCATCTTACGGATGTTATTATTTCTCTCAACACTTGTTGATTAAATTAATTTTTAACGATTTAAAAATTATTAATTTTATATATCAAAGATAAATATTTGATACTTTGTGATGATTCTTGTAATTCCAAAAATGAGACATACAATAAGTTATCAATTCTAAATTTATAAATTATCTGCTTATAATTAAAAAAAACTATGTGTTCACATTGTTTTTTAAATTTAGATTCTTTTGAGGACAATTAGTTAACAATAATGTCGATCATACAATGACACAAGAAATAGGAAAACATAAAACCTTATCCCATGTTTTTGGAGTGCATGATCGATACATCATTCTCAAGTACATTGAGTGTGATTTTACATTACCAATGCCATGATCAAATGTTAGTTTTCCATTGTCTTTGAAATAGACAACCAAAGTACTTTTCTCTGTTGCCCTACCATAAATTGTACAAGGAAATAAGATTTGATTGCTTTATTTGTATAATAAATACAACTTAATTTGATTATTATATTGGGTTAACTACTAGAATTGTCACTTATGTTTCCCCTAGTACAGAGTTGGTCACCGATTTTGAAAAATGACTAGTAAGGTCACTTACGTTTTGGGGAATAAACTTTTGGTCACTCAGTCGTTTGTTGCCGTTAAATATTGACTGCTTGCTGACCTGACAGCAAAAAAATAAGGGTAAACTACTGCAATGGCCACTAAACTTTATCATGTGTACATTTCTGCTCCCCAATTTAAAAAATAAACATTATGGTCACTACTGAAAAGGTTTCTTTATAATTTCACCCTTGAATTTTTAAAATTCATTTTTCAACCCTAAAACTTAACAATCAATTAGTACAATAATATTATAAAGGCTTAAATGAAAAATAGGTGCCCAAAGTATACCCTTTTTAAATTTTAGGTCCACAAATTGCTCATATTTAATAACTAAACTTTCAAATATTCAAGTTTTTTCACTCTAAATTATTATTATTATTATTATTATTATTATTTATAATAATAATAATAATAACATGACATGCCATTTTTTATTATTTTTAAATTAAAAATAATTTAAAAATAAAATAAAATAAAATCAATTTTATTATTATTAAATTTGAAATATTTAAAAAAATATTACTTCTTAAAATGATTTAGGTGTCTAAAGTATTTTTTTGTAAAAATAGGTGCCCAAAGTTTCCATAGTTACAATTTTAGGTGCCCGACTGTTAAATGGGTGTTAAAAAAATTGTCAACCAATCGGTGCTTGACACATGGCATTAATTTTATTTTTTAATAGAAAATACTCAGAATTTTCAAATTATCGATTTCGTGTTCGACGTTCGGCTGCACGCCGTTGGGCGTTTCCGGCGATGCCGTGTTAGAGAAAATGGTCACCTTGGTCCGACGACCAAGTGGGTGCGGTCAACGACAGCGACCGACGGTGGAAGCAGCGATAATCGACAACGGAAGTTTAGGAATTTTTAGGAATTTAGGGACTATTTTGTGAAGCTTGTAAAATTTTGAGATTTTATAAAAATTTAAAAATCTGAGTATTTCCATTAAAAAAAATTTAAAAAAATAAAAATAATGCCACGTGTCAAACACCGATTGGTTGGCAATTTTTGTAACACACATTTAATAGTAGGGCATCTAAAATTGTAACTATTCAAACTTTGGGCACCTATTTTTACAAAAAAAATACTTTAGACACCTAAATTATTTTAAGAATTAATATTTTTAAAATATTTTAAATTTAAGAATAATACAAATGGTTTTATTTTATTTTTAAATTATTTTTAATTTAACAATAATAAAATGACATGTCATGGTATAATTATAATAAAATAATTCAGAGTGAAAAAATAAGATCAATTAGAAAGTTTAATTGTTAAATAGGAGCAATTTGGGCACCTAAAATTTAAAAAAGATATACTTTGGGCACCTATTTTTTATTTAAGCCTTTATAATATTATTGTACTGGTTGATTGTAAATTTTTAGGGTTGAAAAATAAATTTTTAAAAATTCAAGGGTGAAATTATAAAGAAACTTTTTTAGTAGTGACCATAATGTTTATTTTTAAAAATTGAGGAGCAGAAATGTACATGGAATAAACTTTAGTGGCCATTGCAGTAGTATACCCTTATTTTTCGCTGTCAATGTTTAACCGAAACAAACGGCTGAGTGACAAAAAATTTACGCCCCAAAAACATAAGCGACTTTACTGGTCGTTTTTTTTTCAAAATCGGTGACCAACTATGTACTAGGGGAAAACATAAGTGACTATTTCAGTAGTTAAACCTATTATATTTTATTTTTAAATATTATTAAAAAATAATTATAGAATTAAAAATGATTAAGTTGAAAAAAAAAAACTAAAACTAGTTTAAAACGTTGAAATTGTGTGTTTATTGATACATTGTATAGTACAATAATTTTGACTAAAACAAAACTTCAACTATTTGATGTTTCAATCATGTGTCGACCAAAACCAATACTTGACCGTGTCTTCAATCATTGAATTGCATTGATAATCATTGAATTTTATGTTGTTTTCTTATTTTGATCCTGAATTAAAAAAATTTATTACTGTCACTAAACTGTTAATTCATTTTTATTATGATATTTTTGATAAAAACAAATTAAAACTTTAGTGATTATAATATTTTTTTTATTTTAATGACCAAAGTGAAAGCTTCTTCGACTTTAGTTACTACAGTGTAGTTCACCCTTATAATAATACAAAAATGTTACAAAATTATAACAATTTATGTAAATTTCCCTTAAACTTACCTTACTTTAAATTATATATACTAGACTAATACATATTAAGTATAATGATAAGGTACGTTTCTTAAAAAGAGAATACAAGTTTAAATCTTGGAGACAAAGAACTATTTAGACTCTAAAACAAACAACCGCCAAACAAACCCAAATAATACCAACTAAAATTTTCCTCCTTTTGACAGCTAAAAGAGAAGGTTTGAACTTCATCCCTCCATTTCAAGAACAACAAAGTAATACAATGAACGACGAAAAATTAATTAATCATATAGTTTAGATTCAAAATAAGAAAGTGTTTATAAATTTTAACCATTTGATTAACTAGTCGTTCATCATTCATCTTTTCCATCATTCATACCAAACAAGGCTTAAGACTCGGCGGTTTCACGCCAGCAAACAAGCATTGCTATGCAACGGCGGAGGATGTAGAATTTGGCTCGCTGTTTCTTCACCAAATGGCTGCACTTTTCACCGACGGATCTGCAGGGCTCGCATGTGTACTTGTCGTCGCCGCTAATAGTACATGTCGTCGCTATTTCTCTGCCGTCGGCCATTACTTCAGCTACTTATACCGCTAAAAGAAGCAGTCAATATGAAAAGTGTGGAGGGTGAATCCGCGAGTGTTTTAAGTTGTTATTTATAGAAATTTGGAGATATTTTTTTTAACTATGATAGAGAGAGAGTTCAGGTATTTTTTATTCGATTCACTGGTCATCTAAATGGATGTATGTAAATGTTATTATATTTATACTTGTGTCAGATATATTTTTTTAATAGATGCCAGATACATATTTGAATTGGATATAATTTTAAATAAAATTTTATACAATTTGTGTAAAAAAATCACATAACCCCTCAAGTCTTAATTATAAAATTTAAAATTTAAATGTGTAGCTCTAAACCCTAAATGACTAAACCCTAAAATATAAACTCTAAGTTTTAAAGATAAAACCTACAACCTAACTCTTACCCCTTAAAACTTAAACTAAACTTCTAATCCTTAAACTTAATAGGCTTACGGTATGTGTATCAAAGTATTTTGAAACACAAGTATAAAAAATTCACACAATCATTCTTATTTATAGTGTAAAATCTATTTTTCTAACTCTAAACTCAAACTATGAACCCTAAATTCTAAACCTTATACCTTACTCTTGTACCCTAATTTTAAATAGAGAATTTAACGGACCGATCCTAGTAAGTATAAAAAGTATACATTTTTTCTCTGTTAAAAAAAGTTTAAAAAAGTACTGTCAAGAAAAAGTATAAAAAAGAAAAGAGTGATATTACCGATTAGTCACTTCAATTTTACAAAGCATAAAAATGCAGTAAAATTTGAAATTGGAAGGCGGATTTCATACGGTTAAAAACCATGGTCAGCGACAGGTTAAATGTTGCCTGAAAGCTGAGATAAGAAAGACAACAGTAGTTAAAAGGGGCATTTAATTTTGAGGCCATGCATTCGCAATCGCAGGGTGCAATGGTGAGTAACCTTGACCAGGGATGTTTCAATTTCGTACCCATTTATTTTTAATGTCGGGTTTATTCAAACTCGGGTGATATAGAACGAGTCGGTTTTGACGAATGTTTGTTAACTTCATCCTGTGTTAATAAATCTGAACAAAACTCACACTTAATAAGACTTAAACTAATATTTATACTTGATATGAAATCTCCAAAATTTTCGTCAAACTCTTCATATAAATGAAGTAGAGCGAGTTAGAAGAATTACGAGTCTTAAGAGTACAAGATTATACATGTGAAACTGTAATAATCTCAATTTATTCGATTTAATGCTGATAGGTTGGGTGAGTATTTTGTAGCATGGAAAGAAGCAAAAAGAGTCAAAGATCCTATGTGGATATGGGACCCTGCCCATGTGCAAACCCAGTTTCACTTTAGTCCTTTGTGAAGTCTTAGGTAAAACCTTGTAATTCATCATTTACCACTTTTCACTGTTCTCATCATCATTGCTCTCATAGTAAAAAACAAAACACTATATGTACGTGTCAGTCTTTTATCATTCCATTCGACTACAAGATAATATTTATATTTAACTTTAAATCTTGATAAATCCCTGTACATATGTCGACTAAATTATTTAAACTCAAGCCACTTGGGTCCACGTAAATATTACTCTTTTAGTTCATGAAAACTATAACTAAGCATTGTATGAAAACTAATTGTCAATTCACTTCAGTTTGATTAGTATTATTGTCGATGCAATATATAAGAGATCGTAAAATAGATGATACTTAAACTAAAATAAGGTTTTAATAGTTTAGATAGTAGTAAAACATGGTCTTTAATTTTTTGGTATAATTGTATTTTAGGCCCCTTTTAATTTAAATAATAGTAAAATAGGATTTTTATTTTTTCAAATTTTAAAAAAACTTAATAGACCTTTGCCCCTCCCGATATTTAACAAGTAATCGGATGGGTTTCAGGTCGGGTACTGTCAGGTCAGGTAAAATCGGGTACATGTCATTTCAGGTCATTTTTCTATTTTGACTCGACTCGGGTCGGGTGCGGGTCCATTTCAGGTCGGGTTCATTTCAGATCGGGTCCATTTCAAGTCGGGTCCATTTCAGGTCGGTTTCATTTCAGGTCGGGTCAAAACGGGTCGGGTCCAAAGCAGATAATTGACAGGTTAATTCAAGTTCGGATACACTTCAGGTCAGGTCCATTTCAGGTCGAGTTCGTTTCAGGTCGGGTCCATTTCAGGTCGGGTTCATTTTAGGTCGGTTGCATTTCAGGTCGGGTCCATTTCAGGTCGGGTAATTTTAGGTCGGGTAATTCAGGTCGGGGTATTTTTATGATTGAAATTCGTATTGAGTTTGAGTTCGGTACAACCGTATAAGTAGTCGATAGACTTTAGGTTGGCCTTCGTCAATCATCATTGATTTGGAGTTAATTATTTAAAGTCATATCAAATTAAAATTATAAAACATTGGAGTAATTAAAAAATAGTAAAAAGGGGTCAATTTGGATTAAAAATAAAGTTTCACAGATTATAATGAACAAAATTATCAAATTAAAATTATAAAACATTAGACAAATTTAAAAGAAAACAATGAAAATGGGTCAATTTGGAATAAAAATAAAATTTTGGGGACTATAATGAACAAAAATATCAAATTAAAAGTATAAAAATTAGAGTAATTAAAATAAGAATAAGTAGATGTCAATTTAGAATAAAAATAAAGTTTTAGGGTCTAGAATGAACAAAATTTCAAATTAAAATTATAAAACATGATGAATTAAAAAATATATAGGGGACATTATGGAATTAAAATAACGTTAAGGGACTAGAATGAAGAAAATATCAAATTAAAATAATAAAACATTTGACAAATTAAAAAAATGTGGGTCAATTTGGAATAAAAATAAAGTTTTAGGGCCTAGAAGATGAAAATATCAAATTAAAATTATAAAACATTGGACGAATTAAAAAACAATGAATATGGGTCACTTTGGAATTGAAATAAAGTTAAAGGGACTAGAATGAACAAAGTACAAATTAAAATTATAAAACATCAGACGAAATAAAAAACAATAAATAAGGGTCAATTTGGAATTGAACTAAATTTTACGGGACTAGAATGAACAAAATATCAACTTAAAATTATAAAACATCGGACTAATTAAAATAAAGTTAAGAGACTAGAATAAACAAAATATCAAATTAAAATTATAAAACATCGGACTAATTAAAAGAATAAAAAATTGTCAATTTGGAATACAAATACAGTTTAAGGATTAAAATGAACAAAATGTCAAAGTAAAATTATATATTATTGGACTAATTAAAGAAACAATTAGTAGGGGTCAATTTAGAATAGAAATGAAGTTTTAAGGGTTATAATGAACATAAATATCAAATTAAATTTATAAAACATTGGATGATTTATGGTTTAGGGTTTAAAGGGTTTAGGTTTTAGGGAAATTTTATTAATGGTTTAGGGTTCATACATTGATAGATATATACATACTTGTATACATTAGGGTTTATGGTTTATGGTGTATAGTTTAGGGAAATTCATCAAGGGTTTAGGGTTCATACATAGATAAGTACATATATACATAGTTATATATATTAGGGTTTAATGTTTAGGGTTTAGGGTTTATGGTTCCATGTTAAGAGAAAATCTATTAAGGGTTTAGGGTTCATACATTGATAGGTACATACATACATACTTACATACATTTTAGTCTCAATATTAGGCACTAAAATGAACAAAAATATCATCAAATGATTTATATCTGAAATTTTGGAGTAAATTACAAAAATTAAAAAATAATAAGGGTAACTTTCTATGAAAAATAAAATTTTAGGGAATAAAATGGATAAAAATATTACCATATTAAAAATGAATAAAATTTATATCTACATATATACACATATACATAAATTATGATATATACATATACATGTATTGTTATAATTAATTAAACATATGTATATATATATACTAAAACACACATGTATACATACATACATACATATTAAAACACACACACACATATATATATATGCATGTATTTAAGTTTTAGTATATATATACATGTATGTATGTAAGTTTTAGTATGCATATATTGTTATATATATATATATATATACTAGAACATACATATTTGTATGTATATATATATACCCCTAAACAATACTCGTAAACCTCAACCCTTAAATCTTATAATCACTAATAATTACAGTACAAGCCTAATCCCCTAATCTTTAAACTAATCTCATAACCTCAAATAATTAAGTTGACACATTTACCCCTAAACCCCAAACATGAATATCTAAATCTTACAAACAATATTCACTAATAATTAGAGTGCAAGCCTAATCACATAATCCCTAAGCTAATCTCATAGCCCCAAGCAATCAACTTGACACACTTACTCTTAAACCCTAAACATAAACCCATAAATCTAACAAACAAAATAATTTAAAACGTAAAAGGACAAATCTAAAAATAAATTAAAATTAAATTATTAATTAAAGCCCAAATCACAAATGAATAAAATTATTAAACCTAATTACTTACCAAATCTTTATACGATGACCAAATTAAATTTAAAGCAAACCAAAAAGCTTAATAATTAATTAATTTATGAAGCATGACCTAATTAAATAAAATTTAAAGAAACTAAACCAAAAGTTAAGACTAAAAAAAATAAACTAAAACCTAAAAAACCTAAACTCTAACCATCTAGTCAAGGAAGGACCTAAAGGATAATAAACCCCTAAATAAAAAAATCTCAATTCCCCTCTAAATAAAAATTTCACCCCTCCCCCACCACACTTTCATCTGGCGGAAAATCCACCCCCCCCCCCCCCCCCCATTTTATTTTTGTTTGATATGATACCAAAACCCTCCATAATTTCTACCAATCAAAAAAAATTTTCCCCCAATAATTCAAAAAAAAAAATTCCCCCTAAACTAACAAATATTTATTTATTATTTTAATAGTTATAATTAAATTTTTTAATAAAAGATTTTTTAAATTTAATGATCACAATTAATAAATTGATTTAAATTTTAAATAATTTGTCTTAAATTCATCCATCACAACTTATTAATTTAATAAAATTTTGAATTTTGAATATTTTTAATAAATTAAATTTAAGTATGTTAATTTTTATTAAACTTCACAAATAATTTATATTGAACGAGTTAGTATTAAATTAATTTAATAAATTAATACTTTACATTTATCAAATTGTAGACTTCTTCAACTATATATCAGGTAAATATCAAGTCAGATCAATATCAGTTCAGGTTAAAAATAGGTCGGGTTCAAAGCAGGTCGGGTTCAAAACAGGTCGGGTTCAAAACAGGTCGGGTCCAAAACAGGTCGGGTTCAAAACAGGTCGGGTCCAAAACAGGTCGGGTAATATCGGATCTCGGGTCAATTCAGTCAGGTAAAATCGGTTATCTGCCAGGTCGGCTTCGGGTTCGGGTTCGTTTCAGTCGGACGCAAGTCGGGTTTCAGGTCCACAGTAACAGGTCCAATTCGGGTTCAGATCGTTTTCAGTCGGGCGCAGGTCGGGTTCGGTCACTACAGTAACAGGTCGAATTCAGGTTCGGGTCAACAACAGTCGGTTACAGATCGGATTCGGGTCATTAAATTTTCAGATCAAATCAGGTTCTGACTCGAGCAGGTTTCAGTCGGGTTTTCAGGTCGGGTCAGCTTTTTACATCCCTAATTGTATGGAAAAAACCTTCTAATGAATCCATTAAGTATTATAGTCTAGTGCGATTAAATATTCATGAAGTTGTGAATAAATTATTTTTTAATAGAGTAAATTAGATTGAAAGAAAAATTACGTAATAGGTCTCTACAATATCATTTTGAATTATTCACTAATAATTTAATACATGTGATTATAAAAAAAAAAGCCTATACATATGTAATTTTTATGGTTTTATAAATTATTATTTTTCCATTTCATATTTTTTTTATCGAATTGTGTTTTACGTCCAAATTTCATGCTTTATGCGGTTAATCTTTTCTGAATTTGTTCAAAACTTATTAAGCAATGCATAGAAAGGTATTTTGCTTATCAATTATTAACTGCCATAAATTATTTTTTTAATTAAATAAAAATATCACATCATATGCCGGGATTTAAACTCGTGGGAGTAAAATAAGCATCCGTAGCCACTAAGCTAATTAGTGGATCTCAACTGCAATATATAATCACCCATGTAATTAAAATTACACCATGCTAATTATCAATTATATTAAAATTTTTATAATTGACATATGTACGTTTTTTAAATTTTAAATTTAACTTGAGATATAACTAAACTATTGGAGTTCAATCAAATAAACTGATTTATTTAGTAAAAAATAATTCATTTTTTATACTCAAATCTAAACTCAATTATTCATATATTTTTAAAGTTTGCCAAAAAAATATTCATATTTAAATTTGTTGGATCAACCCAAAGTAATGGGCTTTGATCCAACGTTTAACCAGGCCCAAGGCCCAAAACAATGAGCTTGGATAAGTGGCAGCTCTAAATTGAACTAGACATTCCTCTAACTTGAAGTGATTCTTATTATAGCTCGCGGTAATATTTGTTATTTTTTGAAATCATAAATTCACATGTAATGGATTTGGATAGATAAAAGTATTTGAATTTAAATATTTTAAATCAAATAATATTTTTTGGTTGAATCAATCTTCACGTTTGAGTTGAAACAATTTATAAACATAAATATATGGCGGAACTCCTATTTGAAATCCAAAGAAAAACTAACCCCACATTCATAATCTATTGGCCGAGCAAACCCACTTGCCGTAGGAGCAAAATTTTCCAACCACTCCTCGTACGTAGAAATTGTTCAGAAAAAACAATCTACAAATGAAAGTGGTCAATTTCACCATACACCCTCCAATTATTACTCAAATTTAAATTAATCTTAAATTTTAAAATATTTCAATTAAATCGCCAAAGTATCAATATCATATAAATTAAATCATTTGTCGTCTAAGACTTAATTTATTGACACCTTCATGAGTGATGAGACTCTGGGTCCAAATAGAGGTGATAAATTGACCCGAGATCCGAACTGATTTTATCTAATTCGAGACCTGAAATCGACCTGAACATGATGACCTATTTGATTTCAAAATCTGAAACAAATCGAATCGAAACGAAATCAACCCGATTTTTACTCGAACCGTTATGAACCCAAATCAATTTTTACCTGAACCGAAAACACCCGAACTGAAGGCACCTGAAACCAAAAGGAATCCAAACCCAATTTAAACCAAACATTGATCTAATTTGAACCCGATAATTGAGTTGGACTGAACGATTATTATTATTATTATTATTATTATTATTATTATTATTATTATTATTATTTAAAATGATGTATGTTTTATTCGCTTTTGTATTACACTAGTACACTACTAGTTAATTACCACCTTTAGTATTAATTTAATGCTCAATATAATCTTTTCTCCTTTAAAGGTTATCTCCAAACCATATTTATCCGATAATTTTTATTTTTTCTAAAAAATATTTGATATAAAATATTGTAAAATAAGTTTACTCACTATCCACAATTATACTTTATGTGATTAACTTTAACTAATATCACTTAGACAATAAAACATAAATAACTTTAAAAAATTATTTTTTTACAAACACAAGTTAACATGAAACACATGTCTCAAATAAAGAACTTATTTAAAAAGTAAATAATTACACTGAGTTTTTTGATAAAGTTTAAAAAATCAATAAAGTGATCAAGTTGAATCATTAATATTTAAACTCGATTTAAATTTAAAATCCATAAGTAATTTAAGAATTGAGTTGAACCATTCATATTTAAAGAATAAAATAAGTTAAAAATTGTTTTTTCAAGTTGAATCGAGTTTTTCTTACCCCTATCGTCATTGTATCATTCGTATTTAAAAATTAAAGTTTTATTTTGAAACAAAAATGAGCCTAAATGATAAGATTTGGGAATAGAAAGATGTGTAATTTTACAAGAATATATCTATATTCTATATATATTTCGATAACTTGAAGATCCAAAGGTTAACCCGAATAAAAAAATGACTGGTCTATTATTGAATCGACCGGGCCCAACCCGAAAATAACTGATTCGTATTGACCTGACCCAAAATTCGACCGATCTAGTATTGACCCGACCCAAAGAGTAACTGACACGGTATTAGCCAAACTAAAAATTAACCGATCAGATATTGACCCGATTTGACATGACACCCGACCCAAATTACTACAGACCCAAACTAAAACTGAACTAATTTCGAACTGAACTAAACTAAAACCAAACATAGTCCAAACTCGAAATCACCCGATCCAACCCGACCCGAATGACCCGTTTGCTACCCCAGTTACAAATACGTTGAAGTGTAATTGCCCCGTTTAAGGGTTTGGTGGGATTATTGATAGTTTAGGAATTGTATTAGAAAAAATAGTAATCGTTAGAAACAAGGCTTTAACGTCAAATAGGTGCCCAAACTATACCCTTTTTTCCAGTTAGGTGCCTAACGTTTGTTTCGGGCCACCTAGGTGCCTATCGTTTCATTCCGTAACCCATTTAAGGTTTTAGCCGTGACGGACGTTAAACTTTTCCGTTAAGTGACACGTGGCATGATTTTAAATTTTCTGATATTAAAAATAATAAAAAAATTAAATTAAATTAATTAAATCTTTTAAATCTATCTTCTTCTCCGTCAAACCATCCTCCCCTTCCCCTGTTCTTCTTTCCTCTCCTCCTCAAGATTACAGCAACCCTAATGAAGAAAACAGTACAAATTATTCCCAGAGGGAACTATTTCCAAAGCTGCCTGCTGTTAAATTCTCCGCAACCCATATCTGATCAGAGAATCCTCCATAGGAATCCAGTGGTGGATAAACCCACCCATCTACCGAGTCAAGGAGTATTATCTCGTTCCGCGAGTCAAACAACGAGTCGAAATCCCCAGCTATGTTGGGTAACTCAACGATTTCACTAAGCTCCTCGGGCTCGGGTTCTTCCGACGGAGATGAAGAAGAAGATGATAGGGTGTTGAAGTTGACCATCGAAGCAGCTTTAACGGCGGCGGCTTGGATGTCACGGGGAAGAAATGAAACCGGTCGAGGAAGCGACTCCACGAGCTCATGGAAGTTGAGAATGGCTGAATCACCTTTGATGGTCAGAGCAGCAACATCGTGAGCACGAGCTGCCATTTCTGCGGTGGGGAAAGTGCCGAGCCAAATGCGAATTTTGTCTGTGAGAGGAAACTGTTGTACGAAGAATAATCCGGGTAACCTTCGAGAATGGCTGTTATATTGTGGGCATTGACTGAAACAGCAACTAGAGAGAGAATGAGGAAGATGAAGTTTGCGGCGGCCATTGTTGAACGTTGAAGAAAGGTTGAAGGATGCAACAAGAGCTGAGTCAGTGAGCTAAAAAGGGGATGGGGCCACGTGGCATGGTTTGATAGGGTAGAAGATAGATTTAAGGGATTTAATTAATTTAATTAATTTATTTTATTATTTTTAATATCAGAAGCCCTAAAAATGTGCCACGTGTCACTTAACGGAAAAGTTTAACGTCCGTCACGGCTAAAACCTTAAATGGGTTACGGAATGAAACGTTAGGCACCTAGGTGGCTCGAAACAAACGTTAGGCACCTAACTGGAAAAAAGGGTATAGTTTGGGCACATATTTGACGTTAAAGCCTAGAAACAAACACAATATATATATATATAGTATGATTTTGTCATTAATCTCTGTGGTATGGGTAAATAGAATGTTCTCATATTCACACTCTAATTTGATTAAATTAATTTTATACCTTTTAAATTTTAGAATTTTAATTTAATCTAAAATTATACTTAAACAATATAATTATAATATAATAATTAAATTGGAGACATAGAGGTGGTAATCGGGTCGTTCGGATCTGATTTGGATCGGGTTACTTTGGTTCGGGTTGTTTTCGGTTTAGGCCCAATTTGGGTTGGACCAAATATGATTCGGATTTAATTTGTGTTTATGTTATTTCAGATCAGGTATCAGGTCGGGTTAATGTTAGATTAGTTGATTTTCGTGTCATGACAATATCAGATCGATTGACTTTTCGGGTCACGTCAATATCGAATCGATTGACTTTTTGGGTCATGTCAATATCGGATAAGTTGACTTTTTGGGTGGGGTCAAAATCGGATCGGTCGGCTTTCAATTTGAGTCAATATATGAAATAATCTTTTAAAGGAGAAAAATGATATTAAACTATTACTAAAGGTAGTTTTTAATTAGTAATATAATACAAAATGAGAATAAAACATACATATTTGAGGAAATTAGATTCGGATTACTTTCAGTTTGGGTTATTTTTTGTTCGAGTTGCTTACGGTTCGGTTGATTTTCGGTTCGGGTTGATTTTCAGTTTAACTAAATTTGGGTCGATTTTGGTTCAGTTCGATTTTGATACGGATTCAGGTCAAATTTACACCATCATGTTCAAGTCTATATCAGGTCTCAAGTCAAATAAATCAATTCAAATATCAGGTCTCGGGTCAAATTTGCCAGATCTAATTGAAGAACAAAAATTAAAACCGATAATTCACGTATAGTACAAATGTTAATATAAATTTAGAGTTGGCATATTTTGATGGCTATTGTTTGAATTACAATAAAAAAATTTAAAATTTAAAAAATTTAGGGACAAAATTTATTATTTATGTACAATAAAAAGACTAATAAGAGTAAGTAATTTGTTTTTTTTTCTTCTTATGAGCCGCTAGAATGAAGTAAATTAATATGACATTGTGAATGAAGTAAATTAAACTGCGACGCCCTATAACAGACATTTATAGTACCTAATTCGAATTAAAAGAGAAATAAGTTGATACCAATGGTTAACTGGTTATAGCTAAAAATAGAACAAATAAAATAAATTTTGTATTGATATTAAGGGTAAATTACATTACATGTAACTCATTTAATAATACAATTACAAATGGTCGTTGAATTTTAAAAAATTATAAGTGGAGTGATCGATGTAACAAATATGTCACGGTTAGGTGTGTGTAACGGCTAATGAAGGTTAAATTTTTAGTTACAGTCGATAAATAGAGTGCTACATTTGTAACTCTTTGAAATTTAGCGACCATTTGTAATATTACTAATAATTGAGTGGTTTGTGATGTAATTTACTAAAATATAAAACACGTCTTGATTCCATCATAGATACTTCATTGTCCCTCTGTTCCTCTTCAGCTATTGTCTCTTTTTGGCGGTTACAGCTTTTCTACTTCGAGCATTCGCTTGCCCTTTTTTTTTCATGAGCACTCTCACTCAGTTTCTTACAGGTTAGATCTTTTTCTAGCTTTGTTTATATAATTTAGATTATATATATTTGTTTTTTTCTGGATTTTGCTTGTTTTTTTTATAGTTTTTTTAGCTGGAAATTAAGTAGATCGGAGAGTGACAAGGTGAGTTAGTGTTTGATAAGTGCAAGCATGTTTTGTTTCATGTTACTTTTGTTGATGGAGTTGTGTTTTTTACTTTGTTAGTGTCTGTTTGGTTACTAAGAAAAAAACCGGGTAAAGGAGAGATCTTTGAGGGTTTTTCTTATGCTTATTAAAATGGAAAAGCTTGTCGAAAAATTGCAACAATACATTTTTATAAAATTATACTTCCAATTGGGAATAGAACAGTTACTCTTCTTTTATTGTTCAATCCTAGTTGAAATCTGACATATAAAAAAAACATTAATTTTATATAGTAGATGAAATCCGAGTCCAATCTGAATTCATGTTCCAAACATATCGAAAGGGTAGAAGGAATGATGAGCTTATTGCGCATGAAGAAAAATGCGAATACAAGAAGCTGAAGGAATGTTAAGAGAATATGAAGAACTATAGATTATTTTGTCTTTGAATTGAGTTAATTAGTTGTAACATGACAAGTAGCTGTCTTGTTGATGTTTTATAGTAGACTTGGTCTGTTGAAAAGTTAATGAATTTAGATGAAGGTGAGAAAATAAGTTCGATTGATCAGTTTTCTATGTTGACAATCACTCCCTAAAGTGTTCATTTCTTTATTTTGAATTCCTCATTCAGTTTAGTTAATGGAATTAAAAATGTTTGTTTCCATGTGTGTATTAAGTCATCTGTTTTCCGAGCAGGCGATAGTTATATGCATTTCTTTCCATTTGATTTAGGGAAATAAAATGGACAGATGATTGCAAGTTTGGAATAAGCTGAGGTTATAGAATGGAAACCGATCGGAAATCACATTTGATAAAGAAGCTCGGTGACGTGAAATGTCAAAGGGTAAGAAGATTTTGATGTTCGATTAATTCGCTCTTGTTTTTTTGTTTCTTTGTCTTGCCTGCATTTAGTCATTGATGTTCGATTAATTTGCTTGTGGCATTCTCCTTAAAATGAGCTTATAAATTTAATACATCCGACATTGTTCCCCTACCCTCCTTCCTCTGCATTTGTTCTCTGGATATAGGTGGATGAATATGTAGTTCCTGGTCTGGAAGATGAAGCAACCGAGATTGAGCATTTTCTTGCAGAACCTAAAACAGGACATGTTTCGGTTGATGAAATCCTATGTTTCGAGAAGGAGAATTTAGAGAGGCACTTGAAAATGGAGGACTACTTGTGCACGTTTGACTATGGCTGGAAAATTAGTTCTGGTAATATTCTTAACAGTTTGTCTGTCTATTCTTTTGCTGGTGCTCTCTTTTCGAAAATTAAAAAGAATGTGATCTTTGTAGTGCTTCTTATTTCCGGGTTCATAGCTATTTCCAGGTGTAAGTATCGGATGCTAGTATTTGGCCTTTATTATGAATTGCTTGAACTAATATAATCCGTCTCTAATTTGCTTTACGGTCATTGTTTCCCCATTAGTTTGTAATTTGTTGCAAGTCTTTAAACTTATGAGTCGTGCATGGATGTGGATGGCATAATCATTTTACGACATGAAAATTATGATTCAGATGGGAAAAAGAACAGTCTTGAAAGATGTAATACTAATTTCTTGTTGAAGAATATGGCACACAACACGATTCCGTTGAACACACGAATGCTTTTGTTCAGATTTTTATTTGAAATTTCTGTATGTATTCTTTTAATGCCGTTTTACCGGTTTATGATTCTTGCTAAGGTGGGCTGGATTGCATCCATGGTCAAGGAGGAGAGGATTTGAAGCTTGAAGAAGTACGTATTGCTTATATGTATTTTTGTAGCTTTCCTTTCCTTCTTCAATTTCGAAACTTCCACATTGAATATCGGATTTACAGTATGCAAGCATACATAGATTAGGTGATATGCTGACGAAATACTGCTTTAGTAGGTTCTCGATGGATTGCTGGATGATGATTTTCTTTTGGGTAAGTGTTGTTTGTAATTGTATCAATTTGCCAACTAGTTGTGTGCTATAACACCCGAGGCTCATTTTGTCGTTTTCCTTTTGATCGCAGATACTGAATTTCCTGAAAAGTTTTCTGAACCGGATGTTGGTCCTCCTGAAGTCTCAAATTTGTGTAACTCAAGTTTGGAAAGTAATAGTGCTTGCGGCATATTGGATTCATCGATTGCAACTATTCGAGAACCCAACAGCAAGAACGGGAAGAGGGTTGGTTTTGATTTACGTCATACCTTTAGGAGCAAATACAGGTCTCGGGGTCCAGTTACGGACACCGTTCGGCCAACTAGAGAACACGTGCAAGATCTTGATGTGTCCAATAATGATGAAAAACCTTTAGCAAGTCCTATAGTGTCTAATCAGAAAGTAAAAAGCTCCGTTAAAGTAACAAAAGGTGACACCCTTCTCAGACAGAAGAGACGGCGAAAGCCTACTCGGAGGTATATTGAGGAACTTTCTAGAAATTCTACAACGGAAAACATTAAGTGCCGTAAAGTCCGACCGCAAGAACATCCTCAAGTCCCATCTGAATCCCGGCTTTGGAGAGGACGTCCTAAGAAAATTGTGCCTAAATTGGTAGAAGTTCCATTCCCGAACTGGTTCTTACATATCTTTTAGATTAACTATCTATAGTATGATAACTAAAAAATTTAAGAATATTCTTCTCGTTTCCCTGCAGGAGTTTGAATTGGACAGTGAGCTCTCTGCATCTGAATTCGAAGACGAGCATAAGAGATCCAAAACAGCTTGTGACCGGAGGAAGCATCAAAGGACGTGGACCCTTGCAGAGGTGATTAAGCTGGTTGATGGAATTGCTCAGTATGGTGTTGGGAGATGGACTGATATCAAAAAGCTTCTGTTTGCATCGTCCGCTTACCGAACTCCCATTGATCTTAGGGTACATCGACTGCTTTATCCAATCATATGGTTTCCCTTTGTTTTCAACTCGGGTACTTAAATACAAATGCTTTCCTGCAGGACAAATGGCGAAACCTTCTACGATCTAGTTCTGCACAGATAGACAACCAGAGAGAGGTTAGCTTTCGTGGCGGTTTCATTTTTCCCTCTTTGTTCACACTTTCATTTGCTTCCAGCTCAATCCAATGGTATTCATGACTTCAAACGTTAGTTGCAGGTCGTGAATAAGCCAAAGTATCCTGTACGTCCCTTACCAAAGCCTGTGGTATGCCGCATCCTTGAACTGGCAACCATTCATCCGTACCCAAAGCTGTCCAGTAGTTTCCTTCATCGGAACAACTGACGACAACCAAACGTACCGTGCAAGAAATTACGTAGGAAGCAAGTGTAGTTGAAGTATTGTGTGATTTTGTAGTAAAAGCAAACTATAATTCGAGTTTAGTTTGTAAAGAAGCCTTGTTCTTCCGTATAGCGTTCAAAACAGTCATGATCGGCACATACAAATGATCAAATTCCGGTACATATTGCAAATGTGAAAAGAAAGTTTACAATTACAATAGCTGGGGAAAATATGGCCAGCTGATGTTCAAAACTTATGTTTTGCTTCTATATTATTGCATCTTACTATACTTTTTGAATTCTATAACCCTACAATTACGGAGACATGAGTACGCTCGCTTTTGATTTAATGATTATATCTTCGTTCTCATATCCGAATTTGTATAAATAGAGTTGGTGCAATATGATTAACAAATTTAGATGGTGCTATATGTTCCCCCTTGAGGAGAGGGAGCTAAGATGTTAAAAGTGATTTTATTACACTTCAACAAGGGAATGATTTGAAACATTTATGCCAACCAGAAAAATGGCGAAACAATTGCAGAGAAACCTAATGCAGAACACGAAATTGTACGAAGAAACAATCTTTAAAGATGGTCGCAAATTGCCTTAGTGAAATCAGTTGTTGTCGACGAGCCGCCGAGGTCAGCAGTTCGATATTTTCCTCAGAAATTGTGCTGGGAATGGCATTCTGAATCCTATCAGCCTTGTCATGGAGATTTAAGTGGCGCAACATCGTGACCGCACTCAATAACAAAGCAGTTGGATTCGCCAGATTCTGAAAAATAATCCGACCATATAAATAATTAGCCGGAACCATCGGAAATGAAATTATGCTTCGGAAAAACAAAGGTCGATGTGAGCAGAGAAAGGAACTCAGTAGATGCAATTAACAAAATGCTGATTTCAGGCAAAGATGAAATTCAGTGTTTTACTCCAAGCTACCATCAACTTAAATATCCACAACAAACAAACTAACGGTTTACGAAATGCTATATTACTTGGGCTTCGGGTATGAATGCCGGATACGAATATATGTCCGATATGAACATGTTCAAATTTTTTAATACCTTTGCATACCTCTTAACGATCCCAAACATCCGGCCTCAACTCTCAATCATTATGATTTTCTTTGTAGTACAGAAATATGAATATGCATATGCATATATTCTCAATGTTCCTTGTCCATGGAAAATGTACGACTCTAGAGAAAGAAATGGACAGGTAATTAGAAGCCCTAAGATAGATTTGATCAGTAACCTTTCCCGCGATATCAGGTGCTGAACCATGAACAGCTTCGGCAAGAGCTATTCCTCCCTCGCCAATGTTGCAACTGCAGAAAGAGTAAATGCTATTAAACCATATAGATGTACCTTACCGATGATCGTTAGGAAGGTTCGGTTTAGTCTACCTTGGTGTTAAGCCCAAGCCGCCAATCAATCCGGGACAAAGATCGCTGATAATGTCACCGTAGAGGTTAGGCATCACCAATACATCAAAAAGTGCTGGATTCTTCACAAGCTGCAGTTGGCAAGCAAGTAATTAGTTCTAGATATCGGGTTTCATTTCCTTCAAAGATGATTTTGTTATTCGTTAGAGGTAATTTCTCAGAAGTAATATAGGCAGAAAGGTAGTGCCCATATGTCAAAAGTGAGATAAAAATGAAACCAACATAATGCCTTATTGTATGAAATCTGTCATACCATCATACAACAATTGTCAATGACTACTTCCTCATACGTTATCTCCGGGTCTCGGCAACGTCTCGGCAGCACTGAAAAACAACAAGTAAACCAAACTTAATAAACAAGTAGTTGAGAAAATTACAACAAACTAGGCATTTGAATCGACACCTTGAGAAAAAGACCATCGGTTTTCTGCATGATATTGGCTTTATGAATGGCGGAAACTCGCTCTCTTAGCATAGTGAAAAGCATATTCGGCTACCCTCAAGCTTGCCTGCCGAGTGATAATCTTGAGACTTTCAACCACACCTCTCACCACCTAGCAACCAAAACAAAAGGCTTAATACTCCATTTATCGAATTGTGCATAAACTACATATCGAAAACAAACTTACTTGATGTTCAAGTCCACTGTACTCGCCTTCAGTGTTTTCACGAATGGTGATGAGATTTACGTCATCGTACCGAGTCTTATATCCGGGGAGGCTATAACAGGGCCTGACATTGGCATACAAATTAAGCTCTTTCCTTAGAGTAAGGTTCAAAGACCTATGACCTTTACCGATGGGAGTAGCCATTGGACCTTTCAAGCCTATCCATTATTTCTTACGGATTCTAAGCTTTCCCATGTTAGAAAACTCTGAGTTCTTGGTTCAATTTGGTCCCCAACATAATGTTCTTCCCATTCAATTGGTACTTCAGCTGTTCTAAAAACCTGAATCAATTAAAAATCACCGAGTTAATGCCTAAATCCAAAGCCTTTTTTAAAGCAAAAAGGTTTCAATAGTTTAACGCTTAAGATTCAATTTCATTAATACAAGCATACAGAAATCGGAACTTTCCAAGTGAAAACTCGAAGCAAGAAAATTAAAGAAAAATTAGAGAAATGGCGGGAACCTGTTTGATGGACTCGGCAATCTGGGGCCGATACCGTCGCCGGGGAAGAGAGTGGCTCGGATGGGAGCGGTGGCGGAAGATAAACCTCTGGCAAAGGAAAGTGGCAAGGTAGAGTTAAGGTTGGCTTGGGATTTGGGAAAGGATCTGATTGACTCGCCGTGTCAGTAGCTGAGTCGCCATTGATGGTAGCTGGCTGAGTCCCGAGTTCTTTATTGCGCTCGAATAAAACCCAAAATTGTAAAGCTAATGTTATTGAAGTAAGGGTTAATTGCACTAAAAATTCCAAAACTATCGCTTATATTCTAATTAGTTCCTAAAGTTCAAAATATTCTGATTGAGTCCTCAATATTATCGGCTCTTTTCATTAATCTAACCATTAATATAGTCAATAAATACCGTTTAAATATAGGATTAATATCCTATACACTGGCGGTGGAAAATAAAGTTTCCACAAGCATGTTTATTTAGGGGTTTAGGAGTTTAGTTTAGGGTTTAAAGGTTAGGGGTTTAGGTTGTACGATTTAGAATTTAGGATTTATTGTTAGAATTTAGGGTTTAGGGTTTGGGGCTTAATGTTAAATTTTTAGGGTTTTAAGGTTAGAATTTTAGGTTTTAAATTTAGGCTTGAAAATAGGCATGTTTGTGTAAACTTTTTTTTTACACTGGCAGTGTATCAAATATTAATCCTTAAAAAGGGTTTTGGGTTGCGTAGCCTGATGGAGCCGCATGGGGGGTGGTGGTGGTCGGAAAGCCTCCGGAGAATATCGCGCCGATGACGGTGCCTGTGAGTCTTGAGAGGCCAGGATTGCCGTTAGAGGAGGGCGTGGAAAGGGAATCGAAAAGGGGACGTAATCTGAATTCACAGGAGACGGGAGGAGGAGTTAGCGCGGATGTCAACGCCGGTGATGTCTGCATGCACGAGGCAGTAGAGAAAGAGGCTGTTGGGGCGGCGCCGTCAAAGGAAAACTTGACCCCAGTGGCTGATAAGCCGTCGTTCCGAGACATGGTGGCTGGGAAGGAGGGACCGAGTTCTTTGATTGAGGAACTCGACGTGATTCTAACGAAGGAGGATGTCCGAGTCAATCTTGACGGACTGTTGCCAAGGATTGACTTTGCTGATCGCGTACATGATTCGATAGATGCGAAGCTAGCGTGTTCGATCGTTGTGCGATTACTGGGTAAGGCGATTGGATATCGAGCATTACTGACTAGGGTTAAGGCGTTGTGGGTGCCGGTAGGAAAGCTAGAACTGGTGGATCTCGACAATGAATACTATTTGGTACGATTCGAATTGAAGAGCGATTATGATAGGGTGCTTTCTGGCGGTCCGTGGGTTATTTATGGTAGTTATCTTACGGTGCAACCGTGGTCAAGATCATTCTCTACATCGGAGGCGTATCCTTAACACATTGTAGTGTGGGCACGCCTTCTGGGACTGTTGTATCGTTACTATACGAAGAGCATGTTCAGGGCGATTGCGGGGATGTTTGGTAATGTGGCTCGGATTGAATATAATACCTTGGAAGGGAAGAGGGGCCGTTTTGCAAGGTTTGCTATAGTTGTTGATCTGAATAAGCCACTGCTCTCCGGAGTGGTTATCGATGGTTTTCGACAGGATGTTGAATATGAAGGATTACCGCTCATATGTTATAAGTGGGGGAAGTATGGGCATCAAAAAGAGGTGTGTGGGATTGGAGGCAATCCGGAGGTGGGATCGTCGTCTAACTCGTCTCCTAGTGTGGAGGGAGGGGCGAGCGAAAAGGAGATATATGGCCCATGGATGCAAGTTCAAACCCGCCGTCGTAAGCCGATTAATGTGGCTAATCGAGGTATTGAGGGAGGGGCTGCCAACCGGAGTGGGAGTCGATCGATGGGATCACGCTTTAATGCTTTGGTGATTGAGGACGATAGCATCGCGGGAGACGTGAGTAAGGAGAGTGCTGAGGATCGTGATATGGGGAATGTGTTGAACAAGGGGAAGAGTGTATCGGAGGATGTGGTACACGACGGGGGGAAGGATGCAGGGGTGGAAAAGGCTGGTACGTCGAATGGGAAGAATGGTGGTAGGGTTGATGTGGTGATGCATGAGGATAGCACGGGAAAGGTGCAGGCTGTGGGGGCTCTGGTTGAAGGCGAGAGTATGGATGTTACGGCTGGGGATGGCAAAATTGCATCCGCACAAGAAGTGGTAGTGGAGAAATCTTCTCTAGGGGGCGGTAATCATACGGTGGTTCGAGTGTTTGACAAGGGGGATAAGGAAGTGTTGCGGGATGTGAATGGACGTGGTTTAAAAGGAGTGGTAAGGAAGCAAGCAGTCAAGAATGTACTGAAGAACCCGTTAGCGGCAAAAAATGTGGGCTTTAAAGGGTTGAAAATTAAGAAAAGGGACGAGCGTGGGCCTCCAAAACCGGTTCTGAAAGAGTGGATAAACAATATGACGGCGGAACTTGACGCGGCGTCGAATGGTGGACGGGAGGACTGCGGAACGTCGTCGTCGAGGACCGAGAAGGTGCATGGTCCGGTGCAATGGCAAGCGAACACGGTGTTTGAGGATGGTATGGACGGGGATATGTTGGTCTAAGGTGCCCTCCTTTTTCTCTCTTTTTTAATGATTAGAGTCATTTTTTGGAATGTTCAAGGAGCGCTTAGCTCTGATTTTTATCGATGCTTTAAGCTTTTGGTGCAAACTCAACGGCCAGATGTGATTGCGTTGTTTGAACCACGTATTAGTGGTCTGAAGGCGGATAGATTTATTCGGCGGGCAGGTTTTGATTGCTCCTTTAGAGTAGAGGCGAATGGTTTCTCAGGAGGTATTTGGGTGTTATGGAGGGCGACGGTCAAATTAGATATTGTGGTGGTGTCTTCTCAGTATGTACATGGATGGTGCTACGATGTGTGCAAACGTAAGCGTTGCTTTATTACGTTTGTGTATGCGAGCCCGAATAGTAGCCAGAGAGTTTTCTTATGGAACCAACTTGGTGCTCTTGAACCAACACTGGGGGAACCTTGGATATTAGGAGGTGATTTTAATGCGATTGTGAGTCCATTGGAAAGGGAAGGAGGTTCGGTTAACATGGTAGGAGTTTGTGAAAGATTTAAAGAGTTCCTTTTTGATTCGGGTCTGGTAGACATGGGTTTTCACGGACCGTTATTCACATGGGAGAGGGGAGATTTGAAGCAAAGACTTGACCGTTGCATTTGTAATGAGGCGTGGCTTGAAGAGTATCCGGAGTCGGGCATTTTTCACTTACCGAAGCTTGAGTCGGATCACTGCCCGGTTATGTTGAAGATGGGGGAAGAGCGTGGAAACCGGGTCTCTAGACCCTTTCGCTATCTTTCCTCGTGGACGGAACACCCGGAATTTCACAACCTGGTGACCGAGGTATGGCGGGAGGAGAGGTGCGTATTTGACAACGTAATTGAATTCCAAAAGAAAAGCGCGAAATGGAACAAGGAAGTATATGGGCACATCGGCCGCCGGAAAACACTTCTTCTTGCTCGTATTCGAGGGATTGAAATTGCTCGGAGCAAGAGAGATTCAAATTTTCTGATGGATTTGGAGAGAGAATTGAAATTGGATTTGACGAAGGTGTTGAAGGAGGAGGAAAGTTTGTGGCGGCAAAAATCACGGAACTCTTGGATAGTGGATGGGGATAGGAATACGCGTTTCTTCCACACTAGCACGCTCGTCCGCCGACGACGGAATACAATCCATGCACTTAAAACTGAAGCTGACCAGTGGTGCTATGACCAACATGACCTACAGTCGCATGCCGTAGATTATTTCCAGAAGCTCTTCACGGCCGGAGTACATGACTGCACGGTCACGATGCCGTCTGGGAAGTTTTATACGTTTACCGCACGTGAGATGGAGTCCTTGACGGAAATGGTAACCATGGAAGAGGTACGGAAAGTTGTGTTTGAGATGGATCCGTCAAAGTCTCCAGGTATAGACGGCATCCATGCGGACTTCTACCAGAAGAAATGGGATGTGGTAGGGCCATCACTTTTTGAGTTTGTTAAGGGTGTTTTCGAAGGAGCTCCGTTGGATGAACGCCTGAATCAAACACTCATTGTGCTAATACCGAAAGTGGAAGTTCCTGAATTGATCAGTCAGTTCCGACCCATTAGTTTGTGTACGGTATTGTATAAAGTCATTACGAAGACAGTGGTTAACCGGTTGAAGAAGTTTTTACCTAAGTGGGTGTCGGCGAACCAGGTTAGTTTTGTTCCAGGGCGAAATATTACTGATAATATTATTTTAGCCCAGGAAATAATTCATTCGATGCGCAACAAGAGTGGTAAGAAGGCTTTTATGGCAATCAAAGTAGACTTGGAGAAAGCGTATGATCGCTTGGAATGGCATTTCATCGAGGATACCCTACGAGAAATCGGTTTGCCGGATACTATGGTTACGCTAATCATGAAATGTGTTAGCTCTGTATCGACGCAGGTTTTATGGAATGGGAATGTGACTGACACTTTCAGGCCGTCACGGGGCATCCGCCAAGGGGACCCTCTTTCACCCTATTTATTCGTACTATGCATAGAACGCCTAGCTCAAAGCATTGAAGAGAAGGTGGCGACTCGGGAGTGGAAACCGATTAGGTTAACAAGAAATGGGACGGGGATATCACACCTCTTTTTCGCCGACGATTTAGTATTGTTTGCGGAGGCGGATATGTCGCAAATGAGGGTAATCCATGAGGTTTTATCGGAGTTCTGTGCATGTTCCGGACATCGGGTCAGTGTAGCGAAAACTCAGATCTTTTTTTCAAAAAATTGTGATCCGGATAGGTGCAATGATTTGGGTCAGAGATTGGGCTTTGAGGTTGTTGGCGATCTCGGGAAATATTTGGGCGTGCCTTTATTGTATGAGAGGGTCACTAAGGCCACGTATGCATACCTCCTGGATAATATGGAGAAAAGATTGCCCGGGTGGGTAGCACACTCTTTATCGTTGGCGGGAAGAATAACATTGGCGAAAGCGGTCCTTCAAGCAATCCCGTCCTATGTTATGCTAGCTACTCTTCTTCCGAAAGGAATTTGTCTCGCGATGGAGAAGATTATCCGTCGGTTTGTGTGGGGTGGTAACCGAGAGAAGCGGAGCATATCCTTAGTGAATTGGGATTCTATGCGCAAGCCGATCGTGGATGGAGGTATGGGTTTTAAAGACTTAGCCACTCAAAATAAAGCCTTTCTTATGAAAGTTGGTTTTGAGCTTTTAACCCAATCTAGTAAACTTTGGGTAAAGATCATTAAGGAGAAGTATGGATGGTGCGAGATGGTCCCGGCAAGCATTACTAGAGTTCGATGTTCGAGACTTTGGAAGGGCCTAGAGTTGGTTTGGGGCGATGTTCAAAGGAGTGTGTTGTGGAACGTGAGGAATGGTGCACGAACGGACTTTTGGTATGATACGTGGGTGGATATGGAAGGACCTTTGGTAGAACGTTGTTCCTTACCGTTTACGCCCTACCCGACGCCGGTTGAACGCATGGTAACTTCGGATGGTATTTGGGATTGGCAGTACTTGGAAACTGTCTTACCGGACAAGGTATTAGCTCGGTTTGAGGCAATACAACCGCCGAGACCGTGGTTTGGGGAGGATACTCCATGTTACCGATGGGAAGAGAATAAAAGCTTTACAGTCCGATCGGCATATAGGGTTTTAGCCGGGGAACATACTACGTCGGGTGATGGTAAGTGGAAGGTGGTATGGGATCTCAAATTACCTTTCCGTATCCGAATGTTCTTGTGGCTTGTAATGAGACAAAGCCTTCTCACAAATGTGGAGAGATGCCGGCGCAAGATCGCTACTGATAAGGGCTGCTGTGTTTGTCGTAGAGGGGATGAAGATGTAAACCACGTATTACGTACGTGTGTGGCGGCAAAAGCACTGTGGCAGCAGCTAGCGCCAAGGGTGGATTTGCAGGTGTGGGAGACGTTAGATTTTGAAGATTGGTTGATGTTCAACCTGAAGAATATCGGCAAAATACAGGTCAGGGGCTCGTCATGGACTACCCGGTTCGTGGTGGGCTGTTGGCTACTGTGGAAACGGCGCTGTGCGACGATATTTGCGACGGATGGAGCGGTGCAGGGAGACATCGTGGAAGACTGTCTTCGGTTGGCGACTGAGTTTGAAAGCATGGTTCCGTGCATTGCCGGCACGCAAAGAAGAGCTGTGCGGGAGGTTTCATGGAAGCGGCCGCCGTTGGAGTGGTGTAAACTCAATACCGATGGTTCGGTTAGTGGACAACACCGTGAGGCGGCGATTGGAGGAGTGATCCGTGATTGGAATGGGGAGTGGATTTTTGGGTTTGCTCGTCGGATAGGTAGTTGCTCGGTATTGTTATCGGAGTTATGGGCAGTGTACGATGGGCTCTTTCATGCATGGCGATTGGGTTTACGGAAGGTTATTGTCGAGTCGGATAACATGGAAGTGGTACGGATATTGCGGAATGAGTCCTCGGGGTTACGAGGGGATGTAGTGGTAGACATGGTTTTCGGGCTGCTTTGCCGCAATTGGGAAGTAAAAATTCGACATGTGGGTCGAGAGGGGAACAAGGTTGCGGATCGCCTAGCGCGTTGGTTCGCCGGTGCGCGAAGGGAGGATGCTTGGATGCTTGCGGAACCGGTGCTGCTGCACGACCTGATACTTGCGGATAGGGGTACATAACCCATCATCATAATGCTGTATTACCAAAAAAAAAAATATTAATCCTTAAATATAATGTAGAACATATTTAAAATATTCATCTACTTATTGCATGGCTTAGACCTGATGTGTTAAAAAATATAGTATCGATTATTTTTTATACCGTAAATATACTGTGTGTTTATAATTTGACCACGAGTTTTAAAGACATTTTAAATTAAATTTGAGTTGATATTTGAATAGTCTACTTCAAACTCGATTGTTTTGAAGGTTAAATTTAGAGATATGAAATTAAAAATAAACACAATATATGATTAACAAATTTACAAGGACTAAAATGAAAAGCTTTTAAAACTAGCAGATCGGGAGAGGGGCACCATTCCATTCTTGAAGACATTCAAGCATTGGGTCAATGATCTTCCCTTGACACATAGCAACGAACACCTTATCAAATTCCTCACCGGGTGACTTCACTTTTTCCCCTGTTAGTAGCCTGGTTCCGAGCTCTTCCCTCACGAATTTATACAATGGATACGATCGGCAATCAGTGATCTTGTTAGGTATCGCCAGGTTCCCGTTCTCGATCAAAACCCTCGAGCTCTCGACCTCCTTCGGCAACACAGCCTTTAATTCTTCTTCGAAAGCCTCTATCTTTTGGAAGATTGATGTGCTCGCATTGTTCTCGTTGTCACTGTTTCTCAATGCGTGCTCAACGAGTACTTGCCGCAGCTTTTGCATCAACGGATACGTGGTGCTGCAAGGGTCGTCGATGTATGCGAAAACATATTCATGATCCACCACTTTGAGTAAGTCCTTCTCACAGAACCGGGAAGGATGAAGCTCGCCATTGGGGCCGGTCGTGAGGATCTTCTTAGCTACTTGACTCACGGTGTTCTTCACTGTGTTCCTTAAGTTTTCTTCTAAATGCCTCAAATCAATAGCTTGGCAAAGGGCCACCAAAAACGTTGATGACATAAGCTTCAAGATATCGATGGCTTCGGCAGTTTTTCGGGACGAGATTAGCCCCAAAGAGTTCACATCTTGGTTGTGCTGCTCGGCACTTTGAACATGGTTCGTAACCGGATTAGCCAAGTATTGGAGCTCGGAACAATAGGAAGCCATGGCAATTTCGGCACCCTTGAAACCATAATCGAGACTCGGGTTTGGACCACCAGAGAGGTTCGAGGGGAGACCATTGTTGTAGAAATCATTAACGAGTTCTGAGAATTGGGCGAACATAAGTTTCCCTATAGCAGCAATAGCCAATCGAGCATTGTCCATCGAGACACCAATTGGGGTACCCTGGAAGTTGCCACCATGTAAGGCCTTGTTCCTCGAAACATCGATCAGAGGGTTATCGTTGACAGAGTTAATTTCTCTTTCAATCGATTTGGTTGCAAACCGGATCACTTCAACCTGTGGACCAAGCCATTGCGGAGAAGTCCGTAAAGCATACCGATCTTGTTTCGGTTTCTGCAACAGATCCATTTCATGTAACTTCTTAGCCGCTTTAACATAAGAGCTCCCTTCAAGGATATGTTCCATTATCGCAGCAGCCTCGATTTGTCCCGGGTGATGCTTCAGTTTATGAGTCAAATGATCCGTAAACTCGGGTTTACCATTCATTACTTCGGCGAAAATTGCAGACAGAATCTCAGACAAAACAGCAAGTATGTTAGCTTCAAAAAGAACCATGGAAGCCAAGCCTGAACCGACAGCAGTGCCATTGACAAGAGCCAGCCCTTCTTTAGGCTGCAACACGAAGAACCCAGAATCAATACCGGCAACACGAAAGGCTTCCTCGGCATTAAGAGATTCTCCTTCGGGTCCGACGGCTTTGGAGTTAGGCCTGCCAGTGAGCAATCCAGCAATGTAGGAAAGCGGAACGAGATCACCGGATGCCGTAATGGTGCCACGAAGGGGCAAACATGGGGTGATGTTGTGGTTTAAAAGCTTAGTGATGGCTTCCAAAATCTCGAATCGAATACCAGAGTATCCCTGAAGGAGAGTGTTGATTCTAACGAGCATGGCTGCTCGAGTTGCTGAGTGAGGGAGCGTGTTGCATGACTCAGTTCCATGGCCGAAAATTCCAGCATTCAAGAACCTGCAGATGAAGCAGAGTAGCAGACAAACAGAATTAAGAAATGGAAATATGATATTTCAGGACACGATTCGATTTAAACTCGAAAGAGGAAAATTACCGGACCCGATCTGATCTATCAATGCTACGAGTTAAGAACTGAATCAAATCGGACGGTTCAGCTCAGTTCGAAACCGAAGTTGAATACTTGCATCGCTAATTAAGTATACGTAATTAAAAAAAGAAGCTCAATTCAATTCAATCAACTCACCTAATCAACTCTTTTTGAAGCGCAGCGCCTTGTTTAGTTCTCCGATGAGAAGTGGCGCCAAATCCGGTGGTAACACCATAGCTATCAGTTCCTTTATTCATCCCATCAAGCACCCAATCGGCGCTCGCCTTAACGGCGGCCCTCGCATCGTCGGAAAGTTCAACTTTGACGCCGGAGTCACGCGTAGCTATCGCTGCGACTTGTGAAATCGTTAGCGTCTCACCGCCGAGCTTCACCAATGGCTTCCGATACTCGGCCACCATGCGTCTCACTTCGTCCAAATGACTCCCCTTCAGAGACTCCGCCGCGACGCCCCAGTTCAAAGGGTCGGCGCCTCCACCGCCGTTTGTAGCGGTGGCAGTGCAAAAACTCTTGGAAGAAGAACCGTTTTGAGTGACCGTGGCCATGTTAAAAACAGGAATTGATTGAAAGATGAAGAATGAACCAACAAAAGAAACCTGCAAGGTGTTGAAATTATGAATGTGTGATTTCAGAGAGGAAATGAGAAGGGATCAGCTCAAAGAAAGGATTTTTCTTCTTCTTTTGGGCTTTCGTTTCTTTACATTCCTGACTCCTGAGGAGGGAGGAAGAAAAGGCGGTTTAAATAGAGGAGAGAAAATGAATGAAAGGGAATTAGTGGTGTTAGTAGGTAGAAGAAGAATAAAATAAAATTGTGTTAGTTGAAAAGATTTATTATATTTTATTTGAATTATAATTTTATAAATTTAATTTGTTTCGAAAATTAAAATAAAATTTAAAATATAAAATGAAACAATTATGTCTCGTGTGTGTATATATATATATATATTACTTATAAAAAATATAAGGAAATATATGGCTAATTTGGTCAGATATTCTCTTTTGGTGAATTATCTCAAAAAATTTCCCTCTTTGGGAAACATTGGGAAAAAAAAACCCTATTTGGTCCACGTCAAGGTAAATCGCGTTATGCAGTGGGCGATATCCAAAATCGCGTTGTACAAGGCGCGCTTTTTGTCCGATGTAGATTATATTATCTGGTATTTATTTTTTAAAAAAATAAATTAAAGTTGCGGTCTGTAGGACGTGACTTCCATGAGAATTTCAAACGACTCGTCGCGAATTTATCGAGTAATATGCAGAAGTCGCGTTGTGCAAAACGCGACTTTTGTGTAAATCTGTTGTTTATACAATTTTGGATAGGATTGTTTAGGGTTAAATTGCATGGTCTTGAAGGATAATTTTTCATTATTTTGATCTCTTACCTCATAGTAGTGATGTTTCTCTTCAAAACGATGTAAAAATTAGCGTATATAAGGCATCCAAAATCGCGTTAAAAACGCTACCTTGCCATGTTTCTTTGATTGAAGAAAATGAGAATATGGGTCGGTAGAGTTGTTTATGGTTGATTTGCATCGGAATTTCACGTTTTTTATTGTTATTTAACTTTCACGTCGTAGTACGGGAACACATGTTTACAATGGCGCAGAAATTGACGCGTAAAAGGCATCCTAAAGAGTGTAGAAATTGTGTTAAAAATGTTATCTTGGTATATTCCTTTGCATTAAGAAAATAGAAACATGAGTCGATATTAATGTTTTAGTCGTTTTTTTGTTTTAGTGTATGGTCGTGGGTTTTTTTGTTATATATCTTTCATGTGGTAGTACGAGAACATGTGTTTACAATAGTACGAGAACATGTGTTATTTAGGATTAAAACATTAGAGTTACAATTACAATTAGTTGATTCGAGGGCAGGTCATAAAAGGACATATTTTGATGTCGTGTCCAAGGTTCCTACAATTTCCACACAACTTAGGTTGGTCGGTCTGTTCTCGAGGAACCATATCATCGGCACAAAAAAATCTTACTTGACTTTGGGTGACCTTTTTTATTGTGTTGCTGGGATTTCTTTGACCGAATCTTAAGTTCATTTTCAACCACATCAGGATGATGTTCATTTCTGATCGGAGAAAACTTGGATCGGTATACCTTGAAAACGTTTTCAAGTTTGTATACAGGATCAACAAGTGTCATTACGTCGAGATGAACAGATGCACATGCAGCGAAGACGTGAGCACACAGGTACTTGAATGTCTAAAAGACTCCGCAATCATATGTTCGGTCTTGTAGATTAACAACGTAGTTGTGGTGCAAAATTCCTTCAAGTGGTTGTGAAAATTCAGTAACCGTAAACCTATGTTGGTGACGGGAGAAGCATGTGGCACCCCATTGCGTTTGCTTGCGCACGATATATCTGAAATTTTTGTTGGAGATCTGGATAAATATATGGCCACCCGTCATCCAGTTCATAGCTTGTTTTTCGATGGTTGCAAAAAGGGTAGCCAGTCGATAATATTTTGCCTTCACAATTTGATGTGATAGGAAAATGACGCATTCCCTTCAGAGACGAATTGATCGCCTCAGCCAAGTTCGTCGTCATGTGACCATATAAACGACCCCCATCATAACATCACAACCATTTCTCCCTTAAGATATTAAGAAGATAGTTATGTCCAAATTAATTTCTAACTTTCAACTTTTCTAGCAGCTCCTCAACCACCTGAACTCGATGTGCGTTGCCTATTCAAAAAACTACGAAATAATTAACGAGAATTAATAATAATTGAAAATTTAATTTATAATTTTGAGAGCGAAAGGTGTACCCATGCGAAGAACCATTATACACTCATCATTGTTCTTATACCTCTGGTAGTAATTTGCAGCATTGTGCCGCAGACAGCACCAATGATAAATATAGGGAGGTTCCCAAGACTGTCCTAAATGTTGGATTAATCCCCAGATCCCCGCGCCTTTATCTGAAATAAACATATGCAGTCTGATCTTGCATATACTACCTGGCGTAAGACATGGGTCCGCAGGTTGGTAAGAAAAAGCGTCCACAAAGGGATATCTTCCTTTTCAATAATGGCGAACGCTACCAGAATGCAATTTCTATTGTCGTCTTGTGTAACTGCCACTTGTAAGATATGGGTGTATCTGCCATACAAGAATGTGACGTCGATCTGTAGTATCGGCTTGCAGTGGCGGAATGCTTTAACACATTGCGAAAATGTCCAAAATAGGCGAAAAAATCCGCGCTCCCCAGGTACGCCACGATCCATTTCGTATCTTGGCATTGTCTCAAGTTCAACGATAGTTCCTGAGTTGTATTTTTGCATACAGTTGAGCCATACTAGCAACTCGTTGTAGGATTCCTCCAACTACCCATATAGTTGTTGGATGGCACAATGTCTTGCATACCACGCCTTATCGTAATTAATAATGTGCTTGTAACGAGAATGAATCGATGTTATATATATCGGCACAGATACGCGCGAATTTGCTTTCACGAGTGGAAGGATATGATCAGAGAGCACGTGCACATCCAAGTTAGGATGATCTTGATTCAGGCTTCCCACGGAGCATGTATAGGGTCATTCGTATTTCGTTATCTGCCAGAGGTTGTTCAACCTCTTCAAACGTGATGCACAAACCCTTCACTTACATCCAGAATTCTTGTGGGGGCATTCAACAATATATTTGTTTGCTTTAGTTTTTCGCACGATGGACGTAATTGAGTTGTGTATATTGTAATGCTTGATGGCAACCTCCGCAAGTTTTTCAGTCATGAAGATCATCCCAACATGCAGTTCACCATTATTACGTTTGTTCTGGTCCAACTGTAGGTATTCTTGAAATTTTGTAGCGTAGAATCCTTCCATATCCACTGTTGTGAAGTGGGATAGTGGATCGTAATACGCTACAGTAGTGTGAGTTGTAGTAAAACTACCCGGGGCAACAACGTCCACAGGTTCTTCCTCCGCAATATCCTCCACAACATCGGGTGCATCATCCTCGACATTCATGGGCTCATCAATGTGTTTGATGGTTCTTCTAGAAATAAACCTATCTCGTCACCTTCGGGGTCGGGCTCCCTCAGTGGTTCCTCATCCCCTTCAAAACAGTATAGTTCTAATTCATCAGCAACATGTACCCTATTAGGTTCTACAACCGAAACCCGATCAGGAGGCCTATATCCAAATTTGGAGGCTCAGCTGGAATACGTTGGAAACAACCAAATTATCGTAATACGCGGTCGTTCGGATGCCACTCAACTGTGGCATAGAAGATGAGTGGTACAGAGGCTGTCCAAACAAGCTTTATCTCAGTCAAAAATATCGAGATGCAATGCTGCAACTCCATATTCGCGTAGGACGTCCATAAAAACTGTACAATATATAATGTGTATATTAAAAAAGAAAAAGAAATTACGTAAAGTTAAATATAAAATTTATTTTATATAAATAAACTAAAGTGTTACATGATCTTTTGAAAAATTCTCAATATCATGTTTGATAACCTCCAGGCCCTTCGCGACACCAACATGAGTTAAACGAGCGGTCCACCTACAAAATAAGAAGATAATTTTAATTAATTATAATAATACGTATATTAGAAAAATTAACAACTTTTTTCTTACCTCCGGGCTAGTGGAAAAACATATGGAGTAGCCTCCAAAAGCTTAGGGCGTAAAAACGACATTCTCCACCACGCCCAGGATTGGAGGAACATCAAACAACCTCCAATGGAATACTTTTCTGGATCGGCGTTCTTACACAGCTCCCTAAACAGAGTGGCCAAAACTGCGAATCCCCAGCTTAGTTTACCGAAATCTTTAAAATTCTGCAAATGCCGCAACCAGATCGTGTGAACCTTGTCTTGAGTTTTGTCAGGCATCAATACCCCACCGATCATCTGTAAAATATAAGCGCGAGCATATCCTTACAATACGAATATATATATATTAGCATATGTAAAAAATTATTATTCTAATAATATTCACTAAAAATTATTGTTACTTTCTTCACTCACGTCAACGGGTACGTCACCAAAATTATTCCCCAGCCACACTAATTGTATTTTTCCGCCGTAAAAACGCTTCGGCACAACCCCTAGCCCACTCAAACATTGGTCCACCCAAGCATCAGCACCGGGACCAGTTATAACCTCTCCATTAATAGGCAAGTCTAAGATATGGGACACGTCCTTCAGGGTAATCGTCACCTCATCGCAAGGAAGGTGGAATGTGTGTGTCTCTGGCCTCCACCTCTCCAAAAGATTATTGACCAAATCAATGTCTATTTTTGCACCTCCAACAATTTTGGATGCCTACAAAAATCCAGCCCGCTCTAAGTACGGTTCGATCAAAACGTGTAGTAATCTCGTTATTCGGTTGTAAGAAACCTCCAAACGTCGTTTCACATTCTAAAAACAATAAATTTGTATGTATAAATTAAACTATATAAAAAATATGTACGTATAAATAGCAATATATAACAAAATAATAAAAATAAATAAAATGGGATAAAACTTACATGTCTCCGATGATAATCGAACACGTACTTATGATCCAATCTTATCAATCCCGTCATTATATCAAACATGAAAAATCAACCGAGAAATTGAAAGAAAGTAAATTTGAGAGAGTGAATTTTTTGGTGTGGGGTAGAAGGGGAGGGTGTGGGTGTGGACCAATTTATAGTGGAAATCGCGTTGGTTGGGGTGCGATTATTCAATGAAAATCACGTCCTGCAAAACGCGACTTTGAAAATCGCGTCATGTAGAGCGCGACTTCTTCATAATCCTAACGCGATAATTAAATTTTCAACCGTTCCAATTTATTAACGCGGAAATCGCGGCACACGCAACACGACTTCATCTTATCACGACGAGTCGTTTGAAATTCTCGTGTAAGTCGCATCCTACAGACCGCGACTTCAATTTATTTTTTTAAATAAATATCAAATAATATAATCCACATCGGATAGAAGTCGCGCCTTGTACCGATTTTGGATATCGCCCCCTGCATAACACGATTTACCCTGGCGTGGGCCAAATGGGGGTATTTTTCCAAATGTTCCCCAAAGAGGATATTTTTCCAGATAATTCCCCAAAGGGGAATATCTGCCAAACTAGCCGAAATATATAAGTATATTGTATATAATTACAAAAATTCGTCTAAATTAAAATTAATTAGTATTGTAACATTATAAATGTGGATAAACTATAACCAATGTCACTTAACTATGAGTTTATTAAAAAATACAAGTTGCTCATCCCCTTGTGTCCTGGTGGCAAAGGTAGATGTTCATCATCCCTTGGGACCTGGGTTCGAGCACCAGTAATGCATGTCGTGTGTGCCGTCTTTGAAAAAGTTAAGAAAGTTGAACAGATGATACTCCAATTAACATGTCATTTTTCTTTTAAAAGTTACAAACATGTCACCTAATTAACATATTGTTTCAAACATGTCATTGTTTGTTACTAAACTCATAGTTAAATGGCCTTGGTTGTATTTTGCCCTATAAATTTCTACAATTAAGTTTGACCAAAACTCAAATAACTTTACTCGACTAAAAGTTTTAAATAAAAATTGAGTTTTAAAGTATAACTTGTAAGTTGATTAACTTGAAATATTTTTACTCTGACTCGATTTGATGGATGCTCACCTCTAATAGCTATGGATTAAACATATGTATTCTCATTCATATTTATTACTTAAAATTCTCGTTGAGTTAATATTACAAGTTAATTAGTATCAATTTAATTTAAAAAAGACTGAAAATCAATTTTAAAAATATATAATATAATCATATGAGTATTTTTGTCATTCCATATTGTTGTATACTCTTCAAATGAAATAATTAAATAGTAGAATCAGTATAAAATTAATAATTTCGTATATAAATCATTCACCACTCCACGATAATCATTCATTGATAATTTTTTAAAAACTATATATATAAATAATTTAAATAAAAAGAATAAATATTTCCAAAAAATTATAAATTTTAATAAATATTAACTAATGTCGTATCCACTCAAACATAAAAGTTTTAATTAAACGTCTTTTTTTTCGAAATTAACTTTCTTTTCTTATGTAAACGCTTTTATATAATCGGATTTAATTGAAATTTAATGTATTCAGGTTATTTGGTTAGTTTTAACATAAATTGAAGTTATAAATGTAATTTTCAATTACGTTTTTAATATAGTTTGCGAATGTATTAAATACTATTATAAACTTATAATCAATTACCGTGAAATCAATAATCAACAATTACTCATCGTGATCTTTTAATTCGGAATATGAAATGAAGATATAAGAAAACGTTACTCTCTAGATAATATTTGGTTCGTTCATCACTTCTCAAGCGTCCATTATTTTTATTAATAAATTTTAATTGCTATTGTTAAAAAACGTATTGTTAAAAAAACGTATGATGTGAAAATATTTTTTTATCAGCAAGAAAGTATGATTTTATTAAGGGATATCATACAATCTGAGACATAGTTATAAGTCTCATTAAATATCTCTCTAAGCCTAAATGGAGGAAAAGAGTATCATATGACCATGTTATACAACGAGAGAACAAAACACTGAAACAACACCCCGAAACACAAACACAGACAAACGTTCGAACCAAAAAGCAACAACACCCCAATGTCAATCCCAATTGCAGATGCCTAAATCCAAAATCAACATCCCTCGTAACTGAACCATACCACCCACGGACACAACCTCGCACGTTGCAGCAGAACAATACCATGTCGTAGCTGCCAAACAAGACGCCCAAAGCCAAAATCAACACCAATCACCCAACACCCCCTAACCCCACATCTCTCGCAACCGAACCATACCACCCACAACCACAACTTCTCACAACCTCATACGATACAACCAAATAGTACCATGTCGTAGCTGCCAAACATGATGCAAAACCAATTACTCGTGGCAAGTAAAACACTGAGGCAAGTCAATTACCGTGGCAAGTTAATTGTCGAGACAAGTGGAAGCCCCTACAATGGCAAATCCATCTGAGAATATAGACTCCCTATCGACCCCTTGTTTTGCAAGCACGTCCGCAAAATCAAAAGGCCAAATACAACGCACCATCGCCTCAAAAATATCCTCTAACTTTGTCTCTTGGCCAAACGCCATGTCACACAAATGTTATCGCAACAATTTCGCAACGTTGTCTTCTTCGACAGGGACCCCAACCCCCTCACATTCCACGACAACACCTTCATAACGCCCAACTACTCCTTTCGATCTCCTTTATCAAGAATCTTCACAATATCCTTGATGATCGCCTCCTTGTTCCCTATAGTTGAAACACTCAAGAATTTATCCAATTCTACCATGGCTCAAGCCTCACGCAACAAAATTTGTTGTCAATTGTCATACGTAGATCTGCTAAACGAATTCGTTGCCGCCCCATTCCCCTATGTGTCGTCGCCATTCCTCTCTATTTACCCCTCTTGCGATTAGAAGCCTCAAACAGTACAACTTTCTTCAACACAAACCTAGAGTCTTGCGTGTTATCAACACTTACAGGATTAGAATTATCCAATAAAGGCTCATCTGGTACTATTAATTTAGCCTCAGCCGGCCCAACTTTCTTGGGTTCTAACGGTAGAGAGACGAACTCCACTGGACAATCCACCAAATTCAGGTTCTTTAGCCCCGACCCCTCTTTAACCCATCAAACATTGTCTAACTGTGACACCATACCCACCTCCTCATCCGTCACCCAATCTTTCGAGCTAGTCTGTACATTGACCTCTCGATCCGTTGAGCGTTGCTGCTCAATTCACAAATCATTCGATCTCCACCTCATAAGGTCCCCGCTATCCAAACCATTACGATTTTTCTCTGCCCTCTCAACCTCCTCAATTGGAACACTAGGTTGCTGACCTTGATCACAAACTCCCCATATTCCATCCATATTCTGACTACTACCCTCATTTCACTAGCTCGAAGCATCATCCTCACTATCAACATATGACTTGCATGTCTGCTCATAATGAGAGCATAAATGATCATCTAACCTTGGCTCAAATTCGACAACCCAAACGTGAAACTTCAAATCATGTGTATGTAATTCCAAGAACTCATCAACACGATCTAAATTCTCCGTCTCAATCAGAATATGACCTCTTTCAAAAGAATTTGGCTCTAAAATTGAATCATCACACTGAATTAATCTCCCCCACATCAAAGCTATATTCATGAATGTTTCCTTCAACCACAGATGTACAAGAATTCTAGAGATTGCTAGCCATACCCTCCTACTCCCACTCTCAATCTCAGGCTCCCACTTCACCACTTTAGAGAACCATTTATCCAAATCAGAATTTTCTAACATTGTCGACCTCGTATCTAAGTTAGAGAACAACATTAAAATCCTCGACCACGCCAATCGCATAAGAGAAAAACCTACAATCTCTGCATCTTGCAATTCCTTTGCCAATGTCACAATTTCCATTGACGCCTTACACCACGCGATCACACAATTTCGCAAGAACTCAATTTTGTTATCGTCCTCCACTCCCTACATCATTCTAATATTTGCTTGCCTCTTTGAAACACTTACCCCATCCTCATTATCTACCTTATATTATCCCAATTGATCCTTCGGTTGCCTGTAATAATCTCGCGTAGTTCTCCAAGCAAACGATACACTCATCCGAGCCCAATAAATACACCCCCATTCAACCTCTCAATCACCCTATTCGTTGCACTCTCCGAAGCCATACGCACAAAACTAAATCTATAGTCATTCTTTACTCTTTTGGACGGTACAAAGACATCAAGAACTTTTCCATGACGATCAAAAACCAGCCAAACACCTTGTCAATGTATATGATCCGATAGATTTTCCATGTAAAAGAGTCTAACATCGCCGTTGACTGTTCTTTCTCTCCGGTGGCGGCGACGACGACATTAAAATCTTTATACCACAAATGAGTCGTTTAACCTTACATTAAATATTTTGTCCAGACTTCTTTGAATAGTCTTGGATGATTACAATGTAGTATTTTTTCATATATATTTTTTAACCCTTTGATAAGGTGCACATACCTTGCAGACAAAAACGATTTGAACTCGAATCTACATGGATGAACATCATCTGATTTTTCACCGGAACCACTTGTTAGGTTCAATATTTTGTCAAGACTTAAATATTGATGTTGTGAGTAAAACAAATTAGGTTAAAAATATGTCTCTATAATCAATTTTTGAAATTTTCTATCAAGATTAGTCAACCTATAAATTAAATATTTAAACATTCAAATTAATTCAATTATCGTTGCTCTGCATTACAAAAAAAAAATCAGATATCTTGTTCATGTATAATGTATTACCAAAAAAATTAATACAAATAATTATTAAAAAATTAACTTATTAAAGAATTTTGCCAACCGTGCAATTGTTTTCCATAGGCTACAAATGTGACCCTGGGTCACATTTAGAACATGCTCTGCTCTGTAATAAGACAATTTTTAAATTTTACTATCACATTTTGAGGCATTGAGTTGTTGAAACTTGAAACAGTCGTGTTATGGTCAAACATTTAACCATCCATAAATGTTTTTTAATGCCAAGTTGTATATATTTTAATGCACTATTAATTAATGAGTATTGTAATTAATTATCTTAATTTTATCGGTATCATTATTGGTGTTGTAACTATTTTAAAATTATGAGTTTGAGTGTATTTAAGTGTGCAATGTCGAGATACAGTAATTGACTTAGTGGCGAAAAATATTTATATTATTCTAATCTGTATAAATTCGAATCTTAATATGAAAATGTAACATATCTCTATTTAATAAAAAAACGTGCAATGCCATATAATTTAATTAAGTTAGGGTTTAAAATATATCGAGAAAAGTATTAATGAATATTGTAATCATAAGCCTAATAAATTACATTTTATAACCTCTACGATGCAGGTGAAATAAAATATGTTATATAAAACACATATTTATAATAATTTTGAACGAGTGATCAACTGATTATGGGTATAATAATGAATGATTTATATATAAATTTATCAATATCGTGTTTAGCTCTTAATTAGTGAGGTTAATTATTTTATTTAAATATTATATCGAGTCTTCTTTTAATTAAATTGATCTCAAATTAACCCATGGCACTATCTTATTAATATATTTATTATTTTTAATTAATCTCGAATATGAATCGTAAAATAATTATGTAATTAAAAATATGTATAAGCTATAATTCAGGCCTCATACAAAATATATTTGAAATTCGATAAAATGAAATAAAACGTGATGAATCCTCGAACAAAATTAATAAAATAAAATTTACTTGTGTCCACTAATTCAAATCACAATCAAGCAGGGCCCCAGCAATATGTATATGTATTTCCACAGCAAAAGTTAGCTATAATTCAGGCCTCATATTTCACCTACCAATATCGGTCCACTAGCATAATTCATGTACCAACAAATTGGGAAATTGAAAAAAAATAATCCACGTTTTAACCCATTGTTGAACTGATTGAATTAGTATCTAATTAGAGATTTTATAAATAAGTATTTTAAATTTGAATCTTTTAAGAATAATAATATTTTTTATATAATATATATTCATTTTATGATTCATATTCGAAATTCATGACTTTATCTCTTGAAAAAAATTGATGTTTTAACCTATTGTTGAACCAATTGAATTAGTAATCTAATCAGAGATATTGTAAACAAGTAATTGAAGTCGGGTTTTTTTATGAATAATAATATTTTTTGGAATAGTACATGTCCATTTTATAATTTATGTTCGAGGTTCGTAATTTTTCCCAATAATATAATTTTTAGATCCAAACCAATAACAATATTTTTTATTGGGACTACTTGAAGAGTTTATTTATGTTTTAAATTTTAAATCTTTATAATTGTTAATATTTTGCTTTGGGTTGGATCAGATATATTAATAATGTGTTTGAAATATGAAGTTTGGGCGTTAAAGTATTTTAATAGGTTTGGACATGGTTGGCCTTTGGGTTTAGTTAGAGGTAATTATTTCATAGACCGGGTAGAATAGAAAAGTTTCTACAAACTTTAATTTTATGGCTTTAAGGTTTTAAAATTTAAAAATTGTAATTTGAATTTAAGGTTTATCAATTAAAATTTAAATTCTTAAACATATTACTCTAAATCCATAACCTTAATTTTTAAACCCAAAACTCTAATCTTAAATAAACATTTAGCAGAACTTCTCTGATAGAAATGAAATCCATGAAACAAAATTGAGTTTTAGCATCCCTAAAATTACCTTATTAGTGTAAGAGAGAAAAATTTCCACCATTTTCTAAACCCTTTTTCTTTTAATTCTTCAGCAACTACATATCTCCATTACACAACTTTCACCCTATGTATAACATACAAGATAACATTTGCAGGTCAAACTTTTAATACACATGAGACAGGGCGGAGGGGGCAGTTTCAACAGTCTTGCTGAAATTGAACCGCTCCGCTCGAAAACTAAACTGTGACCCTCAGTGATGAAAATGGGAAAGGAAGCTATGATCTGTACGAGGCCGACAATGGAACTGACATAGGAACTTTGCGTGATCTCGGTCCATCATGTGCACTGACAAGATTAGATAATCTATGCTTGTACCGTTTAAGGATAGACGCCAAGTTCTCTTTTCCCTTTGGGAAAGCTACATCACCAGCAGCAGTGCCCGATCGACCTTTCCGGCAAGATATAGCGAGCTCTACATCCTTGATTATATCCAAGAGAACATTTGCATTTGTACACTTACCCCGGCTGGGTTTTGCAGTCGGTGGCAACACTCCATTTGAAACCGGAGAACTTAACTTCTGATATTCCGCAGGGATCTCAAGGCAGAAGCATGGTGACATCGGCGATCGAGGCTTCGGAAATGCCAGATCTATTACACCCTGTCAATGAAGAACGATCACAGTTAATGCCATCAACATATAGGTGAAATGACAACTTGGGAAAGAAACCAATCATGTGATAATACCCCGAGAACTTAAGCATCAGATATATACATTAACTACACAAGGAAAAAACTTCAAATAATATACCTGGAGACGATTAAGCAGATAAGTGTATTTTCCCCACAGCTCAGGTCGGCTTTCCATCAGGGAAAGATCAAGGATCCGGTGAATACACCAGACCCCAAAGCTTATTATCAAATCCACTTTCCAAATACAACCCTCCCCACAATTCGGGACAGATGAAATTAAAACATTGGGAAGATTCGCCTCATCGCTCTTCAGTGTTGATCCGTACCTTCTTTCAGAAGACAAGTATTGAGGTTCGCCTGAGTGAACAACCTGGTTTATTTGTCGAGTTTCCGCACCATAGAGAAACTTCTCCCTTACTGCTACACGATCAATTAAATCCTCATCAGCTCCATCATTTTGTCTAAATAACCAGTCGGACCCATCTAATTTCAAGAGCTTTCCAATACAATGCCGGAAAGATAGAAGAAGCTTAGACTCTAAATCCATACCAAAAGCAGTATCCCGAGTTGTCGAGTTCAACCCACTTCCACGTGCTTCACTACCTGTTGTACGTTTTATCTTAGCCACACCAAAATGCTGAAAAGGCTGTCTAGACCAAAGGGATCCACTGCCTGCACTTGAACTCAACTGTAACGGAAAAGCATCTCGGTAGCCCTTTGATTGAGAAAGCTCATCAAAGGACGATGGAACTCCAACCCTTGACCCAGCATTTGCATACATGGATGTTTCATAGTTTGTACGACCAACAGATGATCCATATCCTACAGAATTGTCCCACTGAGCACTATTCTTGGACATGTACAGATCCCGACGAGGAACAGAAAGCCCTGATATGGATGGTAAGCTATGATACTTCTTTGAATTGAGAGATATCCCGGAATTATCATTAATTCCCGGGGAGGCAATGTCATAATATGATATTTCAGATTGCAACGGGCTATTTCTAGATATTGCAACATTCTGAAATCCAGGGTCTTGATTGGGAGTTATCCCATTTTGCAATTTTTGCTCTAATGCGAAAGCCACAGAATCTCGATAATTTGTAGGGCCAAGAGCCGGATAACTCGATGCTTGTACATCCATTTGACCATTTGAGCTATCAGAGCTTCTATCCTTGGCAATTCGATTGAGATATGATTTAATATGATATCCATGCACTGTAGCTGGTTGATAATCCCATGCGTCAGCAGATGTTGCAGTTCGCAAACTAGAGTACCTCCTTTCACCGGAATCAACATTATGGCTCGAATTTTGACCATAAGCATCCAATAATTGCATGTGATTTGACCACATCGAAGATCCTCTTGAATACCCATACGATGAATAGATACTATGTTTCCCATGCAGTTGCTTCGGTGAGTCGTACAGACTTGAACTGATAAGTGCATCAGATTCTCTTCCACCTACCGAAGGGAAATACCCACCAGGTTCCATCCCGGTAATATCCACATTTGTTTGCTTCAAACCACCACCCAATAATACATCTAGTTTCTTCATCTTTGCTTCCTGGGTATGTTGCCCGTGAAAATCGTACAACTGCCCCCAAAATTCTTTAAGAATGGCAGCCAATTGACGCCTTGCAGCACGACCTAATCCAGCTAATCTAGAGAGACTCCCAGTACCACTCCCACCATCATCGTTTTTCCCACCGAGGCTCTTAAATGAAGGAGGGTCATCCGGTGTCCAAGACGAAATACTTCCCGAAGGAGGTTTAGATGGTTCTTTGGGCTCCAAAGCATCTCCAAGGTCATCATGTTTTTTAACATGTAGATTTCCCTCTAAAGTCGTTGTTCTCTCCACAAAATTCGTCTCTTCAATCTTCAAAGTTTTAGACCCTGGTAAATCATCACCAGCTGCCTCGTTAACTACAGCTGAAGCTGAATCTGTTACAGATATGGACTCCTGGGTGATGTGAAGTGTGGGTCTAGGACATATATTATTGGAAGAGTTGTCATTTACCGTATTCAAAAGTATTTCCTGATCATACTCCAAAATAGTTTCAAGCAAATCAAGATCATATTTTGGAGAAGACAAACCAAAATGGCTCTCGATAGAATTTTCTGCTATTGATGATCTTTCCTCAATACAACCAGGTTCATCTTCATGATATCTAGTTTCTCTTGAATCGTTTTCCTCCCTCTCTATAGCTGCCTTGGGTACGGGTACGGGTTCGGTTCTATCCAAGTCCTAGTTCAATGCATGAGCTTCATTTCGGGAAGTAGCAAATTTTAAAGGAGTAACTGCTAGCCAAAGCATCAAAGAAAACGATGCATCAGCAGTTACAAGAAGAACAACGAAAGGAAAAGACATAACAATGCTTGCATTCGATCTCAAACTATTGACCCAATCACTATTCCCGAATATCATTTCTACAACAAAAACTATCTTTAACCCTAGCATCCCCATGAATGTTACCAGTGCTAGAAACTCCACGATGGAAGACATCTTATAGACACCCATAATTGGTCTCGAAGAGGCAATCTGAAAGAGGGTGATCACTGATGATGGAAGCAGAAGGGCTATCATAACCTGAGTGAAGATAAGCAACTGATATATCCCTTCAGCTCCGGAAGTCCACACGCAATAAAGAGCTAGAATCGATGCAACAATTCTGATTGTCGTACGATGAATCCAACCCGGTATGTGAAGCCCAAGGAAATCGTGCAAGACGACTTGCCCACCAAGATTCCATGTTGATGCAGTAATTTGATTTGATAGGAACATAACCAGCATAAAGATTACAGGCAGTACTCCATTCCTGAATGCCTGTTTTAATCATTTTTTTTAAAGAAATTTATTAACATCCACAAATGGAACACTACAATGAAATATTTAGGCATGACTTGTAATAGCAATCATAACGAATAGGCAGGCTATCAGAAAAGAGAGAAAACCTATTCGAGTAGTGACATTGCATCCTGAAAGCTAACCAAGACAAGGCCGACATCGTAGAACACATTCGAAGCAGCATTCATCAACACATAATTTACTAGAAAAAAGCCACTAAATACGCATACAATGGCAAAGAAATGGTCATGGCACAAGGTATTTGTAGAAATATTTGGCGGTCTCTGATGCTACTGTGAACACGAGAACAAATCTTTAGAACGTCGATAATGATAGCATCAAAACTTGTAAACTCTAAAAATATGCAAATATTCTAAAACGGGAAATTTGAATTCTTTAGTGAAATGAAATTCCTGAACTATATATGATTCCAATACTGAAGCCCAAAATAAGATGTGCATACATGAGAATCCCGAACATACATGCATATATGCAGTCCAGTGAGAGATACTTGAACAATAGAAGAATGTAGATAAAAATTGTGTGGCATGATGCTTGCTCCGAGGAGACTCATCAAGGCAAATGCACTCTCACCACTCAACCTTGTCAGCATCCCAGTCATGGTAAGAGAAATTTCAGGTTGACTTATGAGCACTCCGAAAACATAAGAAAGCAATATGAAACTGTTGAGTGGATCACAAGATCGATATAAACCAAGAGGGGGGTGAATTGGAAATTTAAAGGTTTTATGGTGGAAATTGCAAATTAAAAATAATAGACAAGGGATTTAGAGTGATTCAAGTTCCAAATGAACTCTACATCCACTACCTTAGCTTCACTAAGGATTTGCAACAATTCCACTAATTGATCTTCCCCTTTTCTAGGACAAGGAGACAACCCTTACAATTTCGGTTGATTTTTCTACCCAAAAATCAACCCAATCCTCACACAAGTGAACAAAGAAATTTGTTGGCTAATAAGGTATCTCTCAATACAAATGATAGCCCAATTACAAGCACTCAACCCAATTGAATATGAATGAAAATTACAATTGGGGTTTCTAGACAAAATGGGATTTTTGCACAATTGCTTGGATTTGATGTTAGGATGTTTGCTTTTGGATCAATAGTTTTTGCTGGAGCTTTTAGATGTCCCTTTTATACCTTCTCATTTATTTCTAGCCGATGTGGTTGTTGCACTCATCAATAGAGCCGTTGGGATGTTATCTCACCTCCATAAATGCAGTCTGCAACAACCCGTTTCGAAACGCGGGGTACCTGTTTCGGAACGGACTAAAATAGAAAGAGTCGTTGGGGTGCATTTAAGATCCCGTTTCGAAACGCCTTAGGGCCGTTTCGAAACACTTTTGCGACTGTCAAGGGTCGTTTCAAAACAGTCTTAGCCCGTTTCGAAACACCCTAACGGTTTTCAGAAAATCAGTTAAAAATAATTTCAACGGTCATATTTTCAATTTGAATTGAAGAACTGTTTCGAAACGGTAGGCCTCATTTCAAAAACGATTTTGCTAGTGTCAAGGGTCGTTTCGAAACAGTCTTATCCCGTTTCGAAACACCCTATTTATCTTTGTAAAATGTCAATTTATATAACAACCGTTATGTTTTTCAAATTTTAATTGAAGAACTGTTTCGAAACATATGAGACTGTTTCGAAACGTGTTCAAGTGTTCTAAAGCCGTTTTGATACGCGTTTCGGAACAAGGGTTGACAGTGATGAAAACATTTCGAAACGCCTTAGGCCGTTTCGAAATAGGGACTTGAAAATCACTGTATTGGCTTTAAACACTTGGAAAAATATTTGAAAAACTTTGTTTATAACTTTGGCATAATCTTGAAATTATGTAGGGATATTTTGAGGACTTAAAATTCGTTTTGACATTTTCAATTTAGTCCTTAGGTTTTTTTAGTTATATCAAAATTAAAATATTTGTTTCACAATCTCCCCTTTTTGATATATCAAAACCGAAGTTAGAATTTTTAGGAATTTTGAATGTTTTGAAAATATTCTAACTCCCCCTTAATTCAAGATAGGTTTTTAAAGTTTAAAGGAAATTGTTTTGACTTGAAATTCAAGTTGTAAAACTTAAAAACCTTTTAAACATTTAAAACGAATTTTAGTTTGTGGCTCTTAAATTTCTTCTCCCCCTTTTTGTTAGATCAAAAAGAATAATGAAAGCTCATAGAGAAGATAAAGGATTAGTACCAATAAGCATTAAGAAGCAACAATAATATTAATTCATAATATCAAAATATCCAAAACATAAATCAACATTAAGTTCAACATAAAATCCCAAATAAAAGATCAAAGGCATATGTTCTTAAAACATAATAACACATAAAGATGCAATCTTAAACCTAAAAAGCATAAATAATATGATATGATATGATATGATATGATAGTCCTAAGCCTCGTCATCATCATCGGAAGTCTCATCGTCGCTCTTGACTTGAGAACGGTGAAACTTCGTCCATTGCCCATAGAGAGTAGAGAAGGACAAATCCAAGTTTTAATGGGAAGTCTCAAGAGTATAAAGGCGATCCTCGACATTTTTCAAGCGATTGTCCATAGCATCAAAACCCGTAGCAATGCGAGTATCCAAAGCATTGAACCGCTCGTTAATGAGAGCCGTGAGGGCTTCATTGTTTCCAACTTGAACTTGCGGTGGAGGAGAAATGGGAGGAGGAGGAGGAGCTTCTCGATCAACTCTTTCCCAAACATCATTCAAATAGCGAAACCCGGATTTGCGTAGAGAGGACTCACCAATCTTAGACTTACGAGGTTTCGGAGAGTCGTAGGTACAATCGATACCAAGGTCATTAAAGATGTAGCTTAAGATTGTGCCATAGGTAAAAGACTTCAACTCATTTGTGTCAATAAGATTAACATTATTGACCATCTCGGCAAAAATAATCTTAGGCACATTTGGGCGCTCACCTCTACGGAAACATTCAAGCCAAAAATGATCAACTTGACGAATGTGAGAGTATTTACCTCCGGAAGGTCGAAGGAACCACAAGACCATCAAGTGAAGAAAGCGATCATGCACATCCAAAGTAAGTGCCGGACCGGTGAAAGTGCCAAAGTGACCTTCATCTTTAAGTTTGAAAGTTGACTCCAAGAGAGCAATATCAACAACAAACTTTTTACCCAATATGAAGGATTCAATTCCAATAATCTCGGTTTTAGTCTCATCATGAATAAAACGAGCATTAGAGTAAAAAAGGAGTACCATATGTTTGTAGCGAATATCCGAAATGCTCAACAAAAAGAGAAGATTCCACTCACTCAAACGCTCGAGATATCGGAATAGGAAACGCTCGAAATTGAGGAAATCAAGATCAATGACACGTTCTCTACGAACTTTGAAATCCTTGACATAAGTGAAGCGAGCTCCCATCTCATTAGTTTTAAGGGATTTCTGAAATAGGAGAGCAAGATTCGGACGAATGCTCGAATCACCGGTTTGAACGGCCTTACGCTTTTTGTTAGCTTGTTCCGCCATCTAAAAACATTAAGCAAGTGTATTTAAAAACGAAGTGTATGCATTGATATTAAAATCAATCCAATAATAAATCCCACTTAGGTTTTTGAAACAAAATTAAAAAAACAGTAAAGAAAAATACGACTGAAAAATTTTATATTCGAATAAAAAAATTTGAGATTTTGAATTTTTTTTACAAGATATGGAAAACCCACAAATGAAAACATATAATTTATACAAAAATAAAATTTTCTAACCTAAGATTCGAACATAAATTGAAAGAAAAATAAAAAAAGGAAAAATACCTTAGTTAGGGATTTTGATGATTCGATGAAAATCCTTGCACGATGTTGATGAAACTTGCTTAGACTTGAGTTTAAGAGTAAAACCCCTCACAATTTTGTGAAAAACACAGAGTTTGAGAGGGTATTTATAAAGAGGGAGGCAGTTTAGGGTTTTAGGGTATTTTAAGAGTTTGATAAAAAGTAGAATTTTAACATTAAAAGCCCTAAATAAAGCAATCTGCGATGCCGTTTCAGAACGATCAGGACCGTTTCGAAACGGGACGACTAGGGTTTGATCGTTTTGAGACCATAGGCTGACCGTTTCGATACGGTGTTGACCGTATCGAAACACGTTTCGATACACCCCTTGGCAGTAGCCAAAACGTTTCGAAACGCATTGGAGGCGTTTCGAAACGCCCTTCTCTCAGAACATGATTTAAGGAATCCGTATCGAAACAGGGTCACCCGTTTTGATACATCTGGGCCTGAAAGTGCAGATGAGGCTCTAAAAGTGCAGAAAAGTGAATTTTTCTTAGGCCTAACATGCATAAATGTCATGAATGAGCAGACAAAACATATTCAAACATAAACATACTCCCCCTAGCTATAAGCATGGATGAAATTAGGAGTCTAAGCATACAAACATGGCATTTCACAAGATCAAGCATATTTAAGCACAAAAGAGGTCCTAAAAGGTCAAGATAGGCTAGCTAGACCTAACTCTCTCCTAAGGGACCAAAAACGCTATTTGTCTAAGGGTTTTGTAAAAATGTTCGCTAATTGATTAAAGGTGTCTACGTATTCTATAACCACATCTTCCTTAAGGATATGATCTCTAATGAAATGATGTCTTATTTCTATGTGTTTGGTTCTAGAGTGTTGGATGGATTTTTAGTTAAACATATTGCACTAGTGTTGTCACATTTTAGGGGTATGGTTTCAACTTTAATTCCATAATCTAAGAGTTGTTGCTTCATCCAAAGGACTTGAGCACAACAACTCCCTAAGGATATGTACTCGGCTTCGGTGATAGATAGGGCTACACTATTTTGTTTCTTAGAGAACCAAGATATGAGCATACTACCTAAGAATTGACAGGTTCCCGAAGTACTTTTCCTATCAATTTTGCAACCTTCATAATCCGCATACGAGTAAGCATGAAGGTTGAAGGTAGAGTCTCTAGGATACCAAAGACCTAAACAAGGTGTGTCTCTAAGATATCTAAAGATTCTCTTAACGGCTATAAGGTGAGACTCTCTAGGACTAGCTTAAAACCTAGCACACAAGCAAACACTAAACAAGATATTCGGTCTACTTGCGGTAAGGTAAAGCAAAGATCCAATCATAGAACGATAAAGCTTAGAGTCAACACACTTACCTCCTTCATCTTTGTCAAGCTTTGTAGATGAGCTCATAGGAGTGGCTTGAGGCTTTGTATTCTCCAAGCCAAACTTCTTGAGCATATCCTTTATGTATTTTGCTTGGTTGATGAAAGTGCCATCCTTCTTTTGCTTGATTTGGAGTCCCAAAAAGAATGAGAGCTCCCCCATCATGCTCATCTCAAATTCACCTTGCATTAACTTAGCAAACTCTTGACAATGACATTCATTAGTAGAACCAAAAATAATATCATCAACATAAATTTGAACTACTAAGATGTTATTTATTATAAAAAGTGAAGTGTCCACCTTACCTTTTTCAAATCCTTTTTCAATCAAAAAATTTGAAAGTCTTTCATACCAAGCTCTAGGAGCTTGTTTTAAACCATAAGGAGCTTTGGTAAGTTTGAAAACATGATTTGGAAATTTTGAATCTTCAAAACCCGGTGGTTGTTCCACATACACTTCTTCATTTATAAAACCATTTAAAAATGCACTTTTAACATCCATTTGAAAAAGCTTGAAATTATGATAACATGCATATGCAAGCAAAATCCTAATGGCTTCCATTCTAGCTACGGGTGCATAGGTTTCATCAAAATCTATTCCCTCTTCTTGAGTGTAACCTTGTGCTACAAGTCTAGCTTTATTTCTTACAATGTTACCACTCTCATCTAGTTTGTTCCTAAAGACCCATTTCGTTCCTATTGTAGATTGATTACTAGGCCTATCAACTAATGTCCAAATCTCTCAAATTGATTTAACTCTTCTTGCATAGCCATAATCCAAAAGTCATCTTTCAATGCTTCTTTTATATTTTTAGGCTCTATGCATGAGATAAATGCAACATGGTTCATTAATCTAAGAGAAGAACAAGTGGTTACCCCCTTGGATGGATCACCCAAGATTTCACCATCTTTGACATAGTTCAACTCCCTTGGGTAGCTCACTTCTTTTTCCTCAATAGCCAAGTCCTTCAAGGCTTCAAGAGGTGGATCTTGTGTGTCCTCTTCTTTTGTTGGAATCTCATCCTCCTTTGAAGTTTGACCTCCATCAAAGGCATTTATGATTCCTACATCATCATCATCACAAGAATCCTTCCTAGGAAGGAGGTTATCATCGAATACAACATGAATAGATTCTTCTACTACTAAAGTTCTTTTGTTAAATACTCGATAGGCTTTAGAGGTTAAAGAGTAACCTATAAAAATGGCTTCATCACTTTTTGCATCAAATTTACCTAAGTTGTCTTTACCATTATTTAAAACAAAACACTTGCAACCAAAAGGGTGAAAATAGCTAATGTTAGGCTTTTTAGATTTTAAAATCTCATAAGGTGTTTTCTTTAAAATTGGTCTAATCATTACTCGATTTACAATATAGCAAGCGGTGTTTGTGGCTTTCGCCCAAAAATATTTAGGTAAATTGTTTTCACAAAGCATAGTTCTAGCCATTTCTTGTAAAGTTTTATTTTTCCTCTAAACTACCCCATTTTGTTGAGGAGTTCGAGGAGCCGAAAAATTATGGCTAATACCATTTTCATTTAAAAATTCTTCAAACCCTAAATTTTGAAACTCGGTTCCATGATCACTTCTAATATGTGAAATTTTTAGTTCAATATCATTTTGGGTTAATTTTGAAAATGTGATGAATTTTTCCAAAGCCTCATCTTTAGTACTTAAAAAGAGAACCCCAAGTAAATCTAGAAAAATCATCAACAAGCACAAAAGCATAAGACTTACCACCCAAGCTCATAGTCCTAATTGGCCCAAATAAATCCATGTGGATTAGTTGTAAGCATCTACTAGTAGAAACATCATTAATGGATTTAAAGGAAGACCTATGTTGTTTACCCTTTGAGCATGCATCACAAATTTTATCATTTGAGAATTTTATTTTGGGTAAACCTCTAACTAGATTTAGGGAGACTAGTTTTTCTAAAACACTTATGCTAGCATGTCCTAGCTTCCTATGCCACAACCATGAATCATTTTCATTTTGAGCAACTAAGCATGCATGAGATGTATGAATGTCATCTAGATGCACCATGTATATATTTCCTATGCGATGACCTATGAGCATAATGTTATTAGATTTAATGTCCACAATTTTGCATCCATTTTTATCGAATAAAACATTAAATCCTTTATCACACAATTGACTTATGCTCAATAAATTATGTTTAAGACCATCGACATATAATACATTTTCAATGAGAATAATAGAGTGATTACCTATGGAGCCAATACCTTTAATGTGGCCTTTGGAGTTGTCACCAAATGTTACTACTCCTCCACTTTTTGGCTTTAGATCCATGAATCTACTCTTGTCTTCGGTCATGTGCCTCGAGCATCCACTATCAAGGTACCATGACTTTTGACTTTGTGCTTTGGCCTTGTAGCAATGCTCCCGCTACAAACAAAGATATTAAACTTTGGTTTTTGGTACCCAAATCATTTTGGGTCCATGAGTGTTAGCTCCCAAAACCTTGGTTCCCTTAGGAATCCAAGATGACATAGCAATAATATTATTAAATTTAACAAGTTCCTTAGGAACCCATACACTTCTAATTCTTTTAGCTCTACTATGTCTAGGGTAGTTACCTTGTTTGTAGTAATTAGTCTTTTTCTTAGGTTGGTGTGTTCTAGAGGATTCACCTACTTCATGCTTGACACTACCAACATTTTTTAAAGACTTTTTGAGCTCATTTAGCTCACCCAACACCTTTTGGTGTTCACTATTGCATTGAGACAAAAGATTGTTAAGATCAATATTTTCATCTTGAAAGAATTTTAACTCATCTTTTAATCCTAATATCTTTTTCTCAAATTTTGAATTAGCTTGAGTGAGTGAGTCATTTTTCTCATTTAGTTATAGAATAATCTTTTTATTCCTAATGACCGACTCCTTATATTTCTCAACTAATTTATCATATACCTCTTGCAACTCATCATATGCATCATTTAATTCTTCATAATCTAAAATAGATGAGTTAGAGGTTACCATGGAGGAATCTTCCTCAAGTGCCATGAGGCAAAGATTAGCCATTTCTTGTTCGTCATCCTTCGATTACTCCTCATCACTCCAAGTAGCAAGCTTGGCTTTGAGCTTCTTCTTCTTCTCAAAGCCCTTCTTCTTGAGTTGAGGGCACTCCGAACGTATGTGGCCGGGTTGTTTGCACTCAAAGCCAATGATAGGATCCCTTCCTTCCTCCTTGTTCTTACTTTTGAAGTCCATCTTCCTTTGGATTTTTCTTCCCCGATTGGACCTCATGAAGCGTGAGAATCGTTTGGCTATCATAGCCAATTCTTCAAGTTCATCCTCCTCACTAGATGAGCTCTCATCATGTTGTGAAGCTTTAGCCTTGAGAGCTATTCACATCTTCTTCTTCTTCTCAACCTCAAGCTTCTCTACCCTTTTCTCTTCTTTCTTCTTCTCATCTTCCCTACCTTACTTCATGATCTCATGAGTAAGGAGAGAACCCACAAGCTCATCAAGCTTCAAAGTTTTCAAATTCTTTGCTTCGATGATAGCGGTTCTCTTCCCATCCCAAGACTCGGGAAGTGAATAGAGTAGCTACCGGACAAGCTTGTCTTCCGATATGATATCTCCAAAGCCCTTTAGACCTTTGACAAACGTGGAGAATCGATCAAACATCTTTGACACCGTCTCATCAGGCTCCATCTTGAAATTTTCATAACTAACATTGAGAATTCCAATCTTAGTTTCTTTAACATCGTTGGTGCCTTCATAAGTTGTCTCAAGAGTGTCCCACACTTCTTTGGCACTTTCAATTGATGAGACCTTTGAATATATGTCCGGACCGAAAGCACAAAATAGCATGTGGAGAGCTTTATCATTGACTTGAATCTTTTTCCTCTCCTCTTCACTCATTTCCACTTTCTTCTTCAAAACCATCTTGCCTTCACCATCTTGCTTCAAAGGAATATATGGCTCATCTTCAATGACATCCCACACTAGATAGTCATTTGACTTGATGAATATACGCATTCTATTCTTTCAAAAAGAATAGTTATCACCGTTGAAGAATGGAGGCTTTGTAGTGGATTGTGACTCGTACATACCCGAACCGGAGGTTGAAGTCATCTCTTGATATTTTGATGATCACACTCTTCCAAGGAACTCCTCTTGTGGTTGTTAATCCTCAAAGAGTTAGGCTCTGATACCAATTTTTGAGTGGATCGCAAGATCGATATAAACCAAGAGGGGGTGAATTGGAAATTTAAAGGTTTTGTGCTGGAAATTGCAAATTAAAAATAATAGACAAGGGATTTAGAGTGGTTCAAGTTCCAAATGAACTCTACATCCACTACCTTAGCTTCAATAAGGATTTGCAACAAGTCCACTAATTGCTCTTCCCCTTTTCTAGGACAAGGAGGGAACCCTTACAATTTCGGTTGATTTTTCTACCCAAAATCAACCCAATCCTCACACAAGTGAACAAAGAAATTTGTTGGCTAATAAGGTATCTCTCAATACAAATGATAGCCCAATTACAAGCACTCCACTCAATTGGGGTTTCTAGACAAAATGAGATTTTTGCACAATTGCTTGGATTTGATGTTAGGATGTTTGCTTTTGGATCAATAGTTGTTGTTGGAGCTTTTAGATGTCCCTTTTATAACTTCTCATTGATTTCTAGCCGTTGTGGTTGTTGCACTCATCAATAGAGCCGTTGGGATGTTATCGCACCTCCATAAATGCAGTCTGCAACAACCCATTTCGAAATGCAGGGTACCTGTTTCGGAACGGACTAAAATAGAAAGAGCCGTTGGGGTGCATTTAAGAGCCCGTTTCGAAACGCCTTAGGGTCGTTTCGAAACACTTTTTCCACTGTCAAGGGTTGTTTCGAAACAGTCTTAGCCCGTTTCGAAACACCCTAACGGTTTTTAGAAAATCAGTTAAAAATAATTTCAACGATCATATTTTCAATTTGAATTGAAGAACTGTTTCGAAACGGTAGGCCTCGTTTCGAAACGGTTTTGCTACTGTTAAGGGTCGTTTCGAAACAGTCTTAGCCCGTTTCGAAACACCCTATTTATCTTTGTAAAAATGAAGAACTGTTTCGAAACGTATGAGACTGTTTCGAAACATGTTCAAGTGTTCTAAAGCCGTTTCGATACGCGTTTCGGAACAGGTGTTGACAGTGATGAAAACTTTTCGAAACGCCTTAGGCCGTTTCGAAATAGGGACTTGAAAATCAATGTATTGGCTTTAAACACTTAGAAAAATATTTGAAAAACTTTGTTTTTAACTTTGGCATAATCTTGAAATTATGTACGGATGTTTTGAGGACTTAAAATTCGTTTTGACATTTTCAATTTAGTCCTTAGGTTTTTTTAGTTATATCAAAATTAAAATATTTGTTTCACAGAAACCTGCAACATATATGCATAGGAAACTCTCCCTGCAATGATCCTAATTATCGGAAACTGATTTAGATTGTTGTTGATGATGATGCAAAAGAGATTGTGCAATAAAAAGAAGCAGGCCAGCTTACCAGGAGAGAGGCAAAAACTGGAAATAAAACAGCGTCAAGGGCAGCTAAAAAAACACAAGTCGACAAATCAACCCCGAAGAGAAGATTAATCCCATGTGCAACACCCAAAACTTGGTAAAATACAAACAGTAGTTGAGAGAATAAAATAAACATCAGTCAATAAGGTGCAAATCACAAAATAGAGTTGCCTTAGTTCACCATAATTTGCAAAATAGGCAGCTGGACATCATAGAAAATCATTAATAAGAAATTTACCATGGTAAGGTCCAATACAATCACGGAAAGCTCTGCTTGAACTCCTAAGAATATTTGAGTGGACTTCTCGTACTCATCACAGCAAATCTATTATCAGCAGAAAAAAATTAATAAAAAACATAAGTATAGTGAGTAGAGCAAAAGAGACATCTTAAAAAACACACACATTGCATAAAAACATCCATAGTGACAGATAAAATGAGTAAGCAAGAAAAAAGGAGCTCCATTGTTTCTTACATTATTATACAAATAGAATTCGTTTTTTTCCCTTTTTTGTACACTTTTATTGTAGGCAGGCAAACATAAATGGCGGTCTAAGAAACTGAGCCTATAAATGGAATAAATCATTGTCTTATGATTAAATGATATCAACTAGATTTTGTCTTCGGCACTTGTTCTCCTCCAATATTTTCTCCTTCCTTTTATATGTGACAGGTTTTTTTGTTGTGGTCAGCATGGGTTAGTCGATCCATTATCGATTTGGTTCTTTGTCTCACACACCATTATAAGTTATATAATTGCATGAAACAATCATATATAGCAAAAAAACAGGAGAAAAATGATTTAGCATTAAGCATAACAATGAAAGTAGCGAACTCTACCTGAGCAAGATCTCTTCCAGTGACTACACCAATTCGAGCCGACAGGTATTGACACAAAATGACAGCTAAATTGAAAAGAAGCATGGGGACTACCAAATCAAGACCAAAACGAGCACCTCCTTCAATAGTTATACCCCACTTTTCAGGGTCAACGTACCCGATTGATATTAGAAGCACAGGTAAAACAGCAGGAAGCAACCGATGAAGTAGACCTTGTTGGTGGTTACCATTCCCTGCCTCAGCTTCCATGCTGCTAATTAAAAAATTTAGACAATGTACAACTTCCAAAGTTGTGCCGATCTAAACAACTTCAGTCAAAAGAACCTCAAATGTTCCACAAACTACACAATTACAAGGTTGTTCATGAAAATAAAATCATGAGACAAAGATCTGACACATCAAAAGGCATCCAGCTGGACATCAACAACTTTTTTGACTAACAATGATGTAACGTCTAGCCCAATATCTCAAAGCCTAGCTAGCAAATGGATGCACATCTAACAGTAGGACTGATGGGGATCTAAACCGCACTTCCTCGGAATTAACACTACGATGACAACTGCTAACACAACAACATTCCAGCCCTAGTCGCAATCATGAGATGCCAATCTAATGCTTGAAATCCAGTTCACAAACACACTAGTGTTGAGATCTTAAACAATTTGTCATTCATCTCCTAGACACAAGTAGTTGATTATTCCAATTCATGTAGAATTTCTACCGATAACTCGAACCAGCATAAACGATCAATACTCTCAGCTATAGTGGAGAGAAGAACAACAAATAATAAAACAAATTCGTCCTTCAAAGGGACCTGGAAGGTAAAAATTTGATTAAAATCAGTCAAACTGGATAAACTACCATCAACCCTTTGATCAGAAATACAAGACAAAGAAATCAAAGTTCCAAAATCACCATCTAATATTTAATTACAACCAAATTATTATGGTATAAAATCCGACCGACATATTTAAACAAAACATGTTCCAAATCCAAAGGCAGAATCATTAGAGTCCACATACAATGAACCTCAATGGATTATACTAAACTAGTTTATTCACCAAAACAACAGTTTAAATTAATTCAACCAGGAAAACATTCAAAAAGCATCATCACCAATTCAGTTTCCAAATTAAGTTTCACCATTAATGTTACTCGATAATAATAAAGATCAATACACACAAAATCCCAAAAATAAACAGCCAAAAAGAAAGAATCCAATAACAGCTCCAAATGCCCATCCAAAACCGCAAACCCCAAAAAAATTCCCACGAGAAAAATGTAAAATGAAATCCTTAAACTTAAAAAACAAGCTCAGATCTTCTAAAAATCACAAAGCAAGCAGACAAAATCCCCAGAAATGAATTAGACACTTGGGGAGCTAAAATGAAAAAAAAAGTTTTATGGATCTGATTCAACTATAAAAACCCTAAATTTGAAGATAGATTATTCATAAAGGGTATAAACCCAGAAAGCCAAAAAATTAAAAAGAACAAAGAGACTACACAAAGCTAAATAAAGCTAAAATTAGGCTATGACTTTAGTGATGACAAACAAACGTTTTTGTTTTACCTTATGGTGAAGCTTATGAAAGGGTGTGTTTTTTTGGAGCAAATCTGCTATCCTTTTCCCTGCAATCTCTGTCAAAGTTTCTAGTTTCAACAGAGTAGATCTTGAGGAAGGTACCTTTTTTATGAAACCATGTTTTTTCGTAAAAAGAGGGAGAGAGAGGAAAAAACAAAAAACAAATGGAGTCCAATATAGAGAAATATATATTATATGATATTATATGCGTATATATAAAGAGAGAGAGAGAGAGACTTTGCAGAATTATATATTTTCAAGCCATGTTGAAGAAAGAGGGAAAAGACCTTTTGAACCCATATATTGTAAAGGAATATAAAGGAAAAAATAAATAATTAACTATAAAATAAGTGCTTAAAATATTTTAAAAAATAAGTAGAATAAGTGCTCAAATTATGTTATTTTTAATAGGTGTTTAAAATATTTTTTGATTAAAATAGTTGTATAGAGTTTTATTTTTTGCTGAAATATGTGCTTAAAGTTTTATTTTTGTTGAAATAAGTGTTAAAGTAGGTGCCTCAGTTGACTTTAAAATAAACTAAAAATAAAATTTTAAGCACATATTTTAACCAAAAAATAGTTTAGGCACCTATTTCAGCTAAAAATAAAACTTTAGACAATTATTTTAACCAAAATATACTTTAAGCATTTATTTAAAAAAATTAATTCAAACACTTATTTTATAGTTTAGAAAAAAAACACATTTAACCAAAGAAGACAAGGGAAAAAGAGGTTGAAACTTGAAAGATCTATAAGACAATTGACGTTTTCGTTATTTTTTTATTTGTTTAAAAAATCCAAATAATGTATGAGACTCAAAAGCAATTAAGCTATTTCAAGTTATTTAATCAACCTGAAATTGAAAAGTTTTAATTTATATTTATATTTTATATGGAAAAAAGGAAATATGATTTATTTTTAATATATTTGAAAAATAAGACAATAATCTATGGTCATAATTTTATTAAGTATAATAATCGGTTTTTACTTATTTATCAACTAATTAAGATCAAATAGTATGGAGGCTCTTTATAGATGCAACACTTTTATTTTAAAATTTTGAGGATTTTTTTATGTACAAACTTATTAAATTTAGAGTTTATAGTTTAAGTTTAAGCTTTAGAGCTTCAAAATTTTATATTAGAGTTTAAAGTTTAAATTTTGGGTTAATAATTTAAATTTTAAATTTTAAAGAAGTAATTTAGAACTTAGATTGTGAGTTATATTTTTTTTATTAGATAAATAGGTAATTATATTCTCAAGACAAATGTTGAGATTTGAACTCATACAACATTAGACAATATAAGCACCTTTGACCACTCGACCAATTAATGAATATCGGTTATGAGTTATATTTCGATATACAAACGTTTAAAGTTTAAGTTTATAGTTTATAGTTTAAGTTTAAGCTTTAGAGCTTAAAAATTTTATATTAGAGTTTAAAGTTTAAATTTTGGGTTAATAATTTAAATTTTAAATTTTAAATTTTGAGGATTTTTTTATGTACAAACTTATTAAATTTAGAGTTTATAGTTTAAGTTTAAGCTTTAGAGCTTCAAAATTTTATATTAGAGTTTAAAGTTTAAATTTTGGGTTAATAATTTAAATTTTAAATTTTAAAGAAGTAATTTAGAACTTAGATTGTGAGTTATATTTTTTTTATTAGATAAAGAGGTAATTATATTCTCAAGACAAATGTTGAGATTTGAACTCATACAACATTAGACAATATAAGCACCTTTGACCACTCGACCAATTAATGAATATCGGTTATGAGTTATATTTCGATATACAAACGTTTAAATTATAAAATTTAAACCTAAATCCATAATCCTAGATTCTAAATCATAAACATTAAATTTTAAATTAACTCTAAATCATAAATTCTACAAACCTAAACCCCTCAACTTCAAACACTAAATTAAACAACTAAATCCTAAAATTAACAAAAACCTTATATATTTTAGTTTATTCAAACTTTTATATTAAAATATTTTTATTCAGTTAATGGGTTGATTATTCGATATTAAATTAAATTAATTGATAACTAAAATATTCAAAATCTTTAACTGATCTCTGATAAGATTATTTTTGTGACCAATCAATTAACCGAATTAGTTTGAATTAATGGATTTAATTCGGTTAAAACCAAAATGTGTATATTACTAATACTCCCAATTGTGCTACTTAAATTCAAAACCCTTTAATCAAGGTCATTTGAGTTTATCATCAATATCTTATTCATTAATCTACTTATTCGAATAAAATATTATAAAAACAACTCACTCAATCTAATCTACTCTATTTACTATTAAATCTCACTAAACCAACTAATAATCGGTTATTTTTAAAAAAACAAATGAAACGAAACAAAATAAACATTTACCAGAACTTCTCTGGTTCACACCCATTTAAAACAAACAGGTCAAAATGAAATCCATGAAAGAAAGTTGAATTTTACCGCAACTAAAATTAACTTATTAGACTAACAGAGAACAATTTCCACCCTTTCCTAAACCCATTTTCTTTTAATTCTTCAGAAACTACACATTTCCATTAAACAACTTTCACCCCTATGTATATATTATAACATACAAGGAAATAACATTTGCAGACTTTTAATACACATGAGAGAGAGAGAGCAGACGGGGCGGTTTCGACAGTCTCGTTGAGCTACGACATGAACTGCCTCTGAAAACCGCATCGCTCGACAATTGTGAACCCCGGTGATGAAAACTGGAATGGAAGCTATGATCCAAACGAGGCTGACAATGGAGCTGACATAGGAACTTTGCGTGATCCCGGCCCTTCATGTGCGCCGACTAGATTAGACAATCTACGCTTGTACCGTTTAAGGACAGACGACAGGTTCTCTTTTCCCTTCGGGAAAGCTACATTACCAGCAGCAGTGCCCGATCGACCTTTCCGGTAAGATATAGCGAGCTCTACATCCTTGATTACATCCAAGAGCATGATTGCATTTGTACACTTACCCCGGCCGGGTTTTACAGTCGGTGGCAACATTCTATTTGAAACCGGAGAACTTGACTTCTGCTGATATTCAGCCGGGATCTCAAGGCAGAAGCATGGTGACATCGGGGATCGAGGCTTCGAAAATGCCAGATCTATTACACCCTGTCAATGAAGAACAATCACAGTTAATGCCATCAACAAATATGTGAATGACAACTTGGGAAAGAAACCAATCATGTGATAATACCCCGAGAACTTAAGCAACAGATACATGCATCAACTATACAAGGAATCAACTCTAAATAATATACCTTGAGACGGTTAAGCACGTAAGTGTATTTTCCCCACAGCTCGGGTCGGCTTTCCATCAGTGAAAGATCAAGGATCCGATGAATAGACCACACCCCAAAGCTTATTATCAAATCCACTTTCCAAATACAACCCTCCCCACAATTCGGGACCGATGAAATTAAAACATTGGGAAGACTCGCCTCATCGCTCTTCAGTGTTGATCCATACCTTCTTTCAGAAGACAAGTATGGAGGTTCTCTTGAGTGAACAACCTGGTTTATCTGTCTAGTTTCCGCATCGTATAGAAACTTCTCCCTTGCTGCTACACGATCGATTAAATCCTCATCAGCTCCATCATTTTGTCTAAATAACCAGTCAGACCCATCTAATTTCAAGAGCTTCACTATACAATGCCGGAAAGATAGAAGAAGCTTGGACTCTAAATCCATACCAAAAACAGTATCCCGAGTTGTCAAGTTCAACCCACTTCCACGTGCTTCACTACTTGTTGTACGTTTTATCTCAGCCACACCAAACTGCTCAAAAGGCTGTCTAGACCAAAGGGATCCGCTGCCCGCACTTGAACTCAACTGCAACGAAAAATCATCTTGGTAGCCCTTTGATTGAGAAAGCTCATCAAAGGCCAATGGAACTCCGGCCCTTAACCCATCATTTGCATACATGGATGTTTCATAGTTTGTCCGACCGGCAGATGACCCATATCCTACAGAACCGTCCCACTGAGCACTATACTTGGACATGTACAGATCTCGACGAGGAACAGAAAGCCCTGATATGGATGGTAAGCTATGATACTTCTTTGAATTGACAGATATCCCGAAATTATCATTAATTTCTGGGGAGCCAATGTCATAATAAGAAATTTCGGATTGCAACAGGCTATTTCTAGATACTGCAACATTCTGAACTCCAGGGTCTTGAGTAGGAGTTATCCCATTTTGCAATTTTTGTTGTAATGTGAAAGCCATGGAATCCCCATAATTTGTAGGGCCAGGGGCTGGATAATTTGATGCTTGTAAATCCATTTGACCATTTGTGCTATCAGAGCTTCTATCCTTGGCAATTCTATTGAGATATGATTTAATCTGATATCCGTGCACTGTAGCAGGTTGAAAATCCCATACATCAGCAAACGTTGCAGTTCGCAAACTAGAGTACCTCCTTTCACCGGAATCAACATTATGGCTCGAATTTTGAACATAAGCATCCAATAATTGTATGTGATTTCACCACATCGAAGATCCTCTTGAATACCCATTCGATGAATCGATACTATTTTGCCCCTGCAGTTGCTTCGGTGAATCATATGGACTTGAATTGATAAGTGCATCAGATGCTATTCCTCCTACCGAAGCGAAAAACCCACCATGTTCCTTCCCGGTAATATCCACTTTTAGTTGCTTCAAATCAACACCTAATAATACATCTAGTTTCTTCATCTTTGCTTCTTGGGTATGTTGCCCATGAAAATCGTACAACTGCCCCCAAAATTCATCGAGAATGGCAGCCAGTTGACGCCTTGCTGCACGACCTAATCCAGCTAATCTAGAGAGACTCCCGGTACCACTCCCACCATCATCATTTTTCCCACTAAGGCTCCTGAATGAAGGAGGGCCATCCGGTGTCAAAGACGAAATACTTCCAGAAGGAGGTTTAGATGGTTCTTTGGGCTCCAAAGCACCTTCAATGTCATGTTTTTCAATCTGTAGATTTCCCTCTAAAGTCGTTATTCTCTCCATAGAAATCTTCTCTTCAAACTTTGAAGTTTTAGACCCTGGTAAATCATCATTAGCTGCCTCGTTAACTACAGCTGAGGCTGACTCTGTTACAGATATGGACTCATGGGTGCTGTGAAGCGTGGGATTAGGACATATATTATTAAAAGAGTTGTCATTAATCGTATTCAAAAGTATTTCCTGATCAGACTCCAAAATAGTTTCAGGCAAATCAAGATCATAATTTGGAGAAGATAAATCAAAATGGATCTCGATAGAATTTTCTGCTATTGATTATCTTTCCTCAATACAAGCAGGTTCATCTTTATGATATCTAGTTTCACTTGAATCGTTTTCCTCCCTCTCTATAGCTGCCTTGGGTACGGGTACGGTTCTATCCAAGTCCCAGTTCAATGCTTGAGCTTCATTTCAGGAACTAGCAGATTTTAAAGGAGTAGCTGCTAGCCAAAGCATCAAAGAAAATGATGCACCAGCAGTTATAAGAAGAACAATGAAAGGAAAAGACGTACCAATGCCTGCATTCGATCTCAAACTACCGACCCAATCGCTATTCCCGAATATCATTTCTACCACAAAAACTATCTTTAACCCCAACATCCCCATGAATGTTACCAGTGCTAGAAACTTCATGATGGGAGACATCTTATAAACACCCATTATTGGTTTTGAAGAGGCAATCCGAAAGAGAGGGATCACCGATGACGGAAGCAGAAGAGCTATCATAACCTGAGTGAAGATAAGCAATTGATATATCCCTTCAGCTCCGGAAGTCCACACGCAATAAAGAGCTGGAATTGATGCAATATTTCTGATTGTCACACGATGAAGCCAACCCGGTATGTGAAGCCCAAGGAAATCGTGCAAGATGACTTGCCCACCATGATTCCAGGTTGATGCAGTAATTTGATTCGACAGGAACATAACCAGAATAAAGATTATGGACAGTACTCCATTCCTGAATGTCTGTTTTAATCATTTTTAGAAGAAATTTATTATCATCCACATATAGAACACTACATTGAAAATCGAGAAATATTTAGGCATGATCCGTAAAAGCAATCAAACCGAAATAGGTTATCAGAAAAGAGAAAAAAAACTAATCGAGTAGTGACATTGCATCCTGAAAAGTAACCAAGACAAGGCCGGCGTTGTAGAACACATTCGAGGCAGCATTCATCAGCACATAATTTACTAGAAAAATACCACTAAATACGCATACAATGGCAAAGAAATGGTCATGGCATAAGGTACTCGTAGAAATAAATGGTGGTCTCTGATGCTGTTGTGAACACGAGAATAAAACTTCAGAACATCAATAATGATAGCGTCAAAACTTGTAAACTCTAAATATGTGCAAATATTCTAAAAGGGGAAAATTGAATTCTTTAGTGAAATGAAATACATGAATATATGCAGTCCAGTAGTGAGAGATACCTGAACAATAGAAGAATGTAGATAAAAATTGTGAGGCATGGTGCTTGCTCCGAGGAGACTCATCAAGGCAAATGCACTCTCACCACTCAACCTTGTCAGCATCCCAGTCATGGTAAGAGAAATTTCGGGTTGACTTACGAGCACTCTGAAAACATAAGAAAGCGATATGAAACCTGCTGCATACATGCATAGGAAACTTGCCCTGCAATGATCCTAATTATCGGAAACTGATTTAGTGATGATGATACAAAAGAGATTGTGCAATAAAAAAAGTAGGTCATCTTACTAGGAGAGATGCAAAAACTGGAAATAAAACAGCATCAAGAGCAGCTAAAAAAACACTCGTCGACAAATCAACCCCGAAGAAAAGATTAATCCCATTTGCAACACCCAAAACCTGGTAAAATACGGACAGTAGTTGAGAGATAAAATAAATATCACTCAATAAGGTGCAAATCACAAAATAGAGTTGCCTTAGTCCACCATAATTTGCAAAAAAAGGCAGTTGGAAATCATAAAAAATCATTAATAAGAAATTTACCATGGTAAGGTCCAATACGATCACGGAAAGCTCTGATTGAACTCCTAAGAATATTCGAGTGGACTTCTCATACTCATCACAGCAAATCTATTATCAGCAGAAAAATTAATAAAAACATAAGTATCGTGAAAAGAGCAAAAGAGACATCTTCAAAAACACACAATGCATAAAAACATCCATAGTGATAGATAAAATGAGCATGAAATCATAAAAAAAGAAGCTCCATTGTTTCTTACATTATTATAAAAATAGGGTTCTTTTTTCCCTTTTATGTACACTTTATAAGAAGGCGGGCAAACATAAAAGCCGGTCTAAGAAATTGGACCTATAAGTGGAATAAATCCTTGTCATATTATTAAATGATATCAACTATTTGATCCAATATCGATTTGGTTCTCTGTCTCACCCACCATTGTAAGTTATATAATTGCATGAAACAGTTATGTATAGCAAAAAAATAGGAGAAAAATAATTTAGCATTAAGCATAACAGTTAAAAGAACGAACTCTACCTGAGCAAGATCTCTTCCGGTGACTACACCAATTTGAGCCGACAAGTATTGACACAAAATGGCAGCTAAATTGAAAAGAAGCATTGGGACTACCAAATCAAGACCAAAACGAGCTCCTCCTTCAACAGTTATAACCCACTTTCCAGGGTCAATGTATCCAATTGATATTAGAAGCACAGGTAGAACAGCAGGAAGCAACCGGTGAAGAACACCTTGTTGGTGGTTACCGTTCCCTGCCTCAGCTTTCATGCTGCTAAGTAAAAAATTTAGACAATGAACAAATTCCAATGTTGTACCGATCTAAACAACTTCAGACAAAAGAACCTCAAATGCTCAACAAGCTACACAATTACATGGTTGTTCATGAAAATAAAATCCTGAGACAAGATGTGACACATCAAAAGGCATCCAGCAGGACATCAACAACTTCTTTGACCACAATGATTTAACGTCTAGCCTAATATCTCAAAACCTAGCTAAAAAATGAATGCACATCTCACAGCAGGACTGATGGGGATCTAAATTGCACTTCCCCGGAATTAGCGCTATGATGATGACTGCTAACACAGCAACACTCCAGCCCAAGTCGCAATCATTAGATGCCAATCTAATGCTTGAAATCCAGTTCACACACACACTAGTGTTGAGATCTTAAGCAATTCGTTATTCATCTCCTAGACACAAGTAGTTGATTATTCCAATTCATGTAGAACTTCTATCAATAACTTGAACCAGCATGAGATCTATACTCTCAGCAATAGTGGAGAGAATAACAACAAATAATAAAATAAATTCGTCCTTCAAAGGAACCTGTAAAGTAAAAATTTGATTAAAATCAGTCAAACTGGATAAACTACCATCAACCCTTTGATCAGAAATACAAGACAAAGAAATCGAAGTTCCAAAATCACCATCTAATATTTAATTACAACCAAATTATTATAGTATAGAATCGCGACTGGCATATTTAAATATAGCATGTTCCAAATGCAGAGGCAGAATCACCAGAGTCCACATACAATGAACCTAAATGGGTTATACTAAACTAGCTTATTCACCAAAACAACAGTTTGAATTAATTCAACCAGGAAAATATTCAAAAACACCATCACCAATTCAGTTTCCAAATTAAGTTTCACCATTAATGTTTGTTGAGTGTATAAAAGTTCTACTATTTACACCCTTTTTAACTCATATTTCTGCTGCATTCAAGCATCATTGCATTGCATTTAAGTTAGTTTACAGCAAAACATCACAAATATATTAAAGGCACGGATTCTACTAAAAAATGGCTTATTTTGCAGGTCACTGCCATAGTTGACGAAGAAGGCAGGCGCAGGGCAGAGAAGCAGGAGAGCTGAACTAGACAAGCAGACGAGGAGGACGATGCTGCCATGGATCTGCCATGACAGGAGGACGACAGCAAGTTAGTGAAGGAAAAGCAAAGTGGACCTCGATAGATAGAGAAAATTATGCTCGTCTCTCGTGTGAAAACCTTATATTTTTCCAAGCCCCGGATCAAAAGATATGTCAAGCCAAAGCTCAAGGAAAGGAAATCCCATGAAACAAGGAGGCGGCTGAAAAGTAGGATACTTAGAGATTAAGTCTTTATTAGAATCCAACTTTTAATTAAAGTTGTAATCCTTGTTATCTTAGAATACTTGAGCCCAAAGCTTATATAAGGGCATAGAATTTAACCTAGGAGAAATCGAATACCCCATAACCGATAACAAAACCCTTCCGCCGTCTACCCGCCGCCGACATGTTCTAAAAACCCCCTAGGGCCATGAGTTGTTTTGTAAAGTAGTTGCAAGGGTTGTTTTGTTTTAGGATTTTCCAAGTTCAATAAAATAAACTTCAAGTTCTCTTATTTTGGTTATTAACATCTTACAAGAGCATCGGGAGAGCATTGTGAGGTTATCCATTTACTTAGCATCGGGAGAGTTAAGTATACGAAAGAAATAAGAGCGAGTTCTCTAGTTTATAGTTGAACTATCTTGTGCCTAGGGATAGGGCAAGGTTAAGTGGCTAAGGAAGAATTCATACACATCGGTGTTCATCCTTCGATTCACGCCGGGAGGTATCATCAAGACGTGATCATCGATAGACTTGGACCTAGGGATAGGCCAAGGCAAATCTGGGTTTCTTGCCAAACTTGAACATACTAAGTTGAGTGTTTGCTGCCGCGACGACCAACGGACATCTGCCGCGATAGGTGCTGCCGCGACAGGCGCGACGACAGAACTGGAGTTCCTAAGCATTTCAATACCTGCATTACTGAGCAATTCAATACCTGCACTACTGAGCAATTCAATACCAGCACATTCTCTCTATCTTGATATCTCAATTCTTTTATTTGCGTTTTCCTTATTATTTTCGTGACAATTCTCTTAATATTTTCTTTACTTCGTGCAGTGAAATAAGGTGAAGCTATTAACCCAATCCCTGTGGAGACGATATCCGATACTTCGTATCACTTTACTACTTGCGTCGTGTACACTTGCACTACAATTGCGATAGACTCTTTTACACGCAACAAGTTTTTGGCGCCGTTGCCGGGGATTGGCAACATAACTACACCTTTCTTTTATTGCACTTTTTCGTTTTCGTTTTTGTTTTTCTTTTCTTTTATTTTCCGTTAGTACTTTCAACTCTCGCTTTTCACGAGGTTTTCTTGTTTATGCGCAGATCTAAAAGAGGCGAAGATCCTGAGTATCCATTAGATCCGGAAATTGAACGTTCCTTCAATCTCAAGAAACAACTTCGCCACCTTTTAGCCAGAAACGAGTACCTTGAGGAACATCTAGAGCAGATGGCCCGTAATCCGCCCGCTGGTGGAGGTATACCGCCTGTCGGCGACCTGCCTGTGGCAGATGGACGACGGTCCTGTCGTGACTACATGTTGAACGATCATGTAGAGCTGGAGACCACGCTGCCGGATATTAAAGTTGATAACTTTGAGCTTAAACCTGTCATGTTTAGTATGATCAACAATGTCGGGCAGTTTAGTGGTGCTGTGACAGAATATGCTAGAGAGCATCTCAAGACGTTCCAGGAGATCTGTGGTTCGTTTAGACTACCAGGAGTTAATCCGGAGATACTGAGGCTTCGGTTGTTTCCCCATTCATTGAGGGACAGAGCTAAAACTTGGTGGAATAAACTTACGCCGGGTTCAATCGTAACTTAGGCAGATTTATCTCATGAATTCTTATCTCGTTTTAATCCTTCGCATTTATCTGAGCGATTACATAATGAAATTGCTACTTTTCAACAGGAAGATGACGAGCCGATGCACGAGGCCTGGGACAGATTCACTACTCTTCTTTGGAACTGCCCAATGCATGGATTCCCTGTCTGGAATCAGGTAACTAAGTTCTATAATGCTGCCAACTTACAAACTCGCATTCGAATTGATTCTGCAGCAAACGGACTATTATTAGATAAAGATCCAGACGAGGCATTACAAGTTTTGAAAAATCTGGCTAAGAATGAGGAGCAGTTTCCGACAGCTAGAAGAGGGGGTAAACGGGTACTTGCTGTCAAGGACTATGAGGCCGACAGCACTATGAAATCACAGGTAGCATTCCTTACTAAAGCAATGAAAAGGTTATTGAATGAAGATGAATTACGAGGGTTTGCTGTTGAGGAAGTTTGTACCATCTGTGAGGGAAATCATAGTCGGGATGAGTGCCCAATACAAATAGAAGAGGGAAAATATGTTGGAAACTACAAGCCGAATTACAATTCCAACAATTATAATCCCAATTGGAGGAAGGATCCCAAATTTTCCTGGAGTAACCCTAATAATGCCCTGAATCCTCAAGCACACAATCAGAATCAGGGAGGACCTAGATTGCTAACGCGACAACAACTGCCACCGTAACTGCCGTCACAGCAGCAACAGCAGCCACCACCTGCCACGAGCAGTATATTGGAACAGACTCTGGCCACCTTTATGTCTCAGACTGGTACGTATATGGAGAATATAAATCAGTTTGTCAAGAAGACAGAGAATTTCATAGATAAAACAGAGATGAGGATGACAAATCATGAAGCTACTTTGAAATCTCTGGAGACACAAATGGGTCAGGTTTCCCAACATATTAAGTCAAGGCAGAATGGAGGATTCCCTAGCAATACTGAAAATGCTAGACCGCCCACACATGAGCAGTGTAAGGCAATTACTACTAGGAGTGGGAAGAAACTACCAGGGCCGGAAAAAGAAGCTGAAACAGTAAAGGAACCTGCCTTGGATAAACCTGCCGAGGAAGCTGCCCCGACAGGTGATAAACAGACTGTTGCCGATGAGCCTATCACGACAGCAGAAGCGACAGAGGAGAAAAAAGATGATTACCGTCCTCAGATTCGCATGCAGTGGGAAGGACGTATTGCTGATTATCGTCCCCCACCTCCTTTTCCTCAACGGATACAGCAAGCTAAGCATGAATCTCAACTTAAAAAGATTTATGATATTTTTAAGCAAGTTCATATTAATATTCCGCTGTTAGATGCCGTTAAGGAAATGCCCGGTTATGCTAAATTTCTCAAGGATGTCATGTCGAAAAAATCTAAACTTGGGGAGTTTGAAACGGTAAAGATGACAGAAGGGTGCATGAGCATTCTTCCTAGGTAGCCACCCCAGAAAAAGAAGGATCCGGGGAGCTTCATCATACCTTGCGTAATTGGAAACAAATTTGTGAGTAAGGCACTTTGTGATCTTGGTGCTAGTGTTAATTTAATGCCAAAGTCTGTTTTTCAGAAAGTAGGTATTGGAAAGGCGCGGCCCACGACAGCAACTCTGCAGCTGGCAGACCGCTCTTACGTTCATCCAGAGGGAAAGATTGAAGATATTCTGGTAAGAGTGGATAAGTTTATTTTTCCTGCTGACTTTCTTGTTTTAGATTGTGAAGCAGACGAAAACGCACCAGTCATCCTTGGGCGATCCTTCTTAGCCACGGGAAGATCACTAATTGATATGGAGAAAGGAGAACTCACCATGCGAGTGAACGATCAAGAGATTAAGTTAATTGTTCTCCAAGCGATGAAACATGCTGATATGGATGAGGAATGCAAGGCTATCACTGATGTTGCCCTTGATCAACCCTGCATCAGGTCGGGCTGTCACGATATTAAATTTGGTCACTGCCGCGACAGCCACTTATAGGACTGTCACGACAGCAACGAAGACAGCACCGACGACAACAACTCCTCTGACTCTGATACATCTGATACTGAAGATCAAGAGGAGGTAAACTGGTTAGGCAATCGACCAGGTAAGTTATTCGAACCCCTAAATTATACTTCGGATAACCATTTAATCCAAAAGCCATCTACTGTTGAACCACCTGCCTTAGAACTGAAGCCCCTGCCAGGGCAGCTTAAATATGCTTTTCTTGGTTCAAATAACACGCTACCCGTAATCATCTCTTCTAAGCTGCCGCAGGAACGGGAGCTAATCGGCATGCTAAGGCAGCACAAAAAGGCGATTGGATGGACGATAGCAGACATTCAAGGCATTAGTCCGGCATTATGCATGCACAAAATCCTCTTAGAGGAAGATCATAAGCCGACTATTGATGCCCAAAGGCGGCTAAACCATGCGATGAAAGAGGTGGTGCGTAAAGAGATAATCAAATGGTTAGATGCTGGTATTATTTACGCCATCTCAGACAGCAAATGGGTAAGCCCGGTGCAATGCGTTCCAAAGAAAGGAGGAATGACCGTGATAACCAATGATAACAACGAGTTAATCCCAACCAGGACTGTGACCGGTTGGAGGGTTTGTATGGACTATCGGAAGCTTAACAAAGCTACCCGAAAGGACCACTTTCCTTTACCCTTTATTGATCAAATGCTTGATAGACTAGCGGGTAAACCTTACTATTGTTTTCTTGATGGTTATTCAGGTTACAACCAAATTGCTATCGCACCGGAAGATCAAGAAAAGACGACTTTCACATACCCCTACGGAACATACGCGTTTAGGAGGATGCCGTTTGGACTATGTAATGCACCCGCCACCTTCCAAAGGTGCATGATGGCTATATTCTCTGACATGGTAGAGGACTTCCTGGAAATTTTTATGGATGATTTTTCTGTCTTTGGAGACGATTTTGAGAGCTGCATCGGCAATCTTAAAAAGGTACTTGAAAGATGTGAAAAAGCCAATCTTGTTTTGAATTGGGAAAAATGCCACTTTATGGTGGATGAGGGAATAGTCCTTGGCCATAAGATTAGCTGTCGTGGGATAGAAGTCGACAGGGCTAAAATAGAAGTAATTGAGAAGCTGCCGCCGCCGACCACTGTCAAGGGCATTAGAAGTTTTTTAGGGCATGCTGGTTTTTATCGAAGATTTATTGCAAATTTCTCAAAAATCACCAAGCCCCTATGCCATCTCTTAGAGCAGAACCGACCCTTTGACTTTAATGAGGAATGTACTGAAGCATTCAAGGTTCTGAAGGAAAAACTAGTGACAGCCCCCATAGTACAGCCACCAGACTGGACACAGCCATTTGAGATCATGTGTGATGCTAGTAACTATGCTGTCGGGGTAGCACTTGGGCAGCGCAGAGATAAGTTGTTTCATGTCATATATTATGCCAGCAAAACATTAAATGACGCCCAAGTGAACTACACCACCACAGAAAAGGAGTTGTTAGCTGTGGTGTTCTCCATCGACAAGTTTCGTTCTTACATACTTGGGACGAAGGTAATAGTGCACACAGACCATTCTGCCCTTAAGTATCTGTTCGTGAAAAAGGACGCAAAGCCTAGATTGATACGGTGGATCTTGCTATTACAAGAATTCGACCTTGAGATCAAAGACAAAAAAGGGACAGAAAATCAAGTGGCAGACCACTTGTCAAGGTTGGAGAAGGGACAGAGTCTACCAACCGATGAGACAAACATACTGGAGACCTTCCCAGATGAGAAGCTCTTTGCTGCCGCAATCGTTGCCGCGACAGCCATGGCGACAGGTAAGTCTTCTGAACTCCCCTGGTATGCTGATTTCGTTAATTTTATAGTTAGCGGAATACTTCCTTCTGATCTTAATTATCAAGCCAGGAAGAGGTTCCAAAATGATGTTAAGCATTATTATTGGGACGAACCTCTTCTTTTCAAAATGTGTGCAGATCAGGTTATAAGGAGGTGCGTACCACAAGAAGAGCAAGAAGACATTCTCCATCACTGCCATGCTTCACAATATGGAGGTCACTTAAGAGGCAACAAAACTGTTGCCAAGGTGCTGCAGTCAGGGTTCTACTGGCCAACACTATATAAAGATGCACAGGACTTCTACAAGAACTGTGACAGGTGCCAGCGGACAGGTAACATCTCGAGAAGAAACGAGATGCCACTGCAGAACATTCTAGAAGTCGAGATCTTCGACGTTTGGGGGATCGATTTTATGGGGCCCTTTCCATCTTCATGTGGAAATCTATACATCCTCCTAGAAGTGGATTATGTCTCTAAGTGGGTAGAAGCTATCGCCACTCAAAAGAATGATGCCAAGACAGTCCAAAATTTTTTGCACAAAAACATTTTTTCTAGATTCGACATCCCTAAGGCGATTATCAGTGATGAAGGGAGACATTTTGATAATAGGGTAATTGCTGCCGCCCTGAAGAAATATGGTGTCAAGCACAAGATCGCGACAGCATACCATCCACAGACCAATGGACAAGCTGAGATATCCAATAGAGAAGTTAAGAACATTCTTGAAAAGATGGTTAAACCAACTAGGAAAGATTGGTCGTTACTCCTCAACGATGCATTATGGGCATATAGGACAGCTTTTAAGACTCCGTTGGGCATGTCTCCATACCGACTGATTTATGGAAAAACCTGTCACTTGCCTGTCGAGATAGAGCACAAAGCATATTGGGCAATCAAGGCAGTGAACATGGACTTGGACAAGGCAGGATAGAAAAGGCTGTTAGATTTAAACGAGATCGAAGAAATACGGACAATGGCCTACGACAATGCAAGAATTTACAAGGAGAAGACTAAGAAGTGGCATGACAGGAAGTTGCTGCCACGATAGTTCTGCCCAGGGCAGCTTGTGTTGTTGTTCAATTCTAGACTGAAACTCTTCCCAGAAAAGCTAAAGTCTAGATGTTCTGGCCCGTTCCAAGTAGTACAAGTTTTTCCCCATGGTGCCATCACAATCCGATCATTAAAAGACGGGCACCAATTCAAAGTCAATGGACAGCGCCTCAAGCATTATCAGGGGACTGAAGCCCCAGGAATACAGGAAGTGGTTACCTTAGGAGATGCCCCACAAGGCATCCCTAATTTAACCTAAATTTTATTTTTATCTATTTTTATTATTTATTATTTATTAGGAAATTAGGTTTATTTTATTCGAATAATGTTTTTATATTTTTTGTTTTTAGGAAAAAAAGGAGTCAAGAAGAAAAGGAGAAGTGACCCAAGCCCACCATCCATCCATCAGCCCAACAGAGCCCATTTATTGAAATCTGTCGTTCCAGCTGCCGCCGCAGACACGGATAAGACAGGCTGTCAACAGACTGACACGGCAGACACAGAAGTGTGTGACAGACGCGTAACAGACGCATAATTACGTGTCAGACACGTCAGACACGCCAAAACTCATCAGTCGCCCCGTTATTCACGCCTGCCGTTACAGCATTAAACGGGCAGCAACTCGACCGCTATAAAAACCCGTTCTCATTTTCATTTTCCTCACTTCTGCTTATTCTTACTTGCTTTCTCCTCTCGTTTTTTATTTGTTTTCTTTACTTTCACAACCCTTGCAACTAAAATGTCTTCCAGACGTACCCGTCGCAGTGCTGCTTCAACCTCTTCAGCAGCAGCACCTACACCACAATTGTTCGCCACCAAGGAATTATGGGAGGAAAGAGGATTCATCTACGTCCGCAAGGCAGCCAATATGGGGCTCCGACCATTCATCGCAAAGGCGATAAGGACTCAGCTATGGGAGCAGTTCGCAGCACAACCTGCTGAATTAAATGATACGTTGGTGAGGGAGTTCTATGCTGCCATCGACAGCAGGACAGCAACATCAGTCACCATCCGAGGGGTAGAGGTACCATTCACAGCCGATAGTATCAACCATATGTATGGCCTCTATTTTGGTCCCAACGACGATGCCCACCAGCAGTTCGTGGACACCCTCGACCCTGCCGCCTACGGTGCTGTCATGGCAGAGGTGACAGAAGAAGGAACGGAGTGGAACAAGAGCAAAAAGAACCCCAACTCTGTCAAAAGGGGGCAGCTGCTCCCAGAAGCATAACTATGGAACGCTTTCATCAAGAAGCGTATCATGTCGTCCTCCCATCACACAATAATTGATCAGCAGCGGCTCGCCCTCATTCATTCGATCATGCACAACAGGCCTATCAACGTGGGCCGCTATATGAGGGAAAGCGTCTTGGACTGCACATTTCGATCAACATCCCGCCTCTGCCTACCATTCATGATCACATCTCTCTGCCGCTGCACTGCTGTCCCAGAGGCATCCACCGATAAATTGGTCCAAGGACGAGGCTGAACCGATAACAACATTATCAGCCTCATGGAGCTGATAGTCGCAACCCCCCTCTCTTCATTCAACCCAGCTGCCTCCCCAGCAGAATCATTCGAGGAACCTGCCCCTGAACCTGCCGCAGCAGCCGCCCAGACAGACCAGTCCGCTCAAATCCTTGCTGCCATACAACGGGTAGAAGACAGACAGATAGGGCTGATGACATTCATCCGGGATTTCGCCAACTCAACGGTAAATTTCATTACCAATACTTTACAATATCCCGATGTTGTTTTCCCTACATTTCCTGCTGCATTCAAGCATCATTGCATTGCATTTAGGTTAGTTTACAGCAAAACATCACAAATATATTAAAGGCACGGATTCTACTAAAAATGGCTTATTTTGCAGGTCACTGCCATAGTTGACGAAGAAGGCAGGCGCAGGGCAGAGAAGCAGGAGAGCTGAACTAGACAAGCAGACGAGGAGGACGATGCTGCCATGGATCTGCCATGACAGGAGGACGATAGCAAGTTAGTGAAGGAAAAGCAAAATGGACCTCGATAGATAGAGAAAATTATGCTCGTCTATCGTGTGAAAACCCTATATTTTTCCAAGCCCCGGATCAAAAGATATGTCAAGTCAAAGCTCAAGGAGAGGAAATCCCATGAAACAAGGAGGCGGCTGAAAAGTAGGATACTTAGAGATTAAGTCTTTATTAGAATCCAACTTTTAATTAAAGTTGTAATCCTTGTTATCTTAGAATACTTGAGCCCAAAGCTTATATAAGGGCATAGAATTTAACCTAGGAGAAATCGAATACCCCATAACCGATAACAAAACCCTTCCGCCGTCTACCCGCCGCTGACATGTTCTAAAAAACCCCTAGGGCCACAGGTTGATTTGTAAAGTAGTTGCAAGGGTTGTTTTGTTTTAGGATTTTCCAAGTTCAATAAAATAAACTTCAAGTTCTCTTATTTTGGTTATTAACATCTTACAAGAGCATCGGGAGAGCATTTTGAGGTTATCCATTTACTTAGCATCGGGAGAGTTAAGTATACGAAAGAAATAAGAGCGAGTTCTCTAGTTTATAGTTGAACTATCTTGTGCCTAGGGATAGGGCAAGGTTAAGTGGCTAAGGAAGAATTCATACACATCAGTGTTCATCCTTCGATTCACGCCGGGAGGTATCATCAAGACGTGATCATCGACAGACTTGGACCTAGGGATAGGCCAAGGCAAATATGGGATTCTTGCCAAACTTGAACGTACTGAGTTGAGTGTTTGCTGCCGCGACGACCAACGGACAGCTGCCGCGACAGGCGCGATGACAGAACTGGAGTTCCTAAGCATTGCAATACCTGCACTACTGAGCAATTCAATACCAGCCCATTCTCTCTATCTTGATATCTCAATTCTTTTATTTGCGTTTTTGTTATTATTTTCGTGACAATTCTCTTAATATTTTCTTTACTTTGTGCAGTGAAAAAAGGTGAAGCTATTAGTCCAATCCCTGTGGAGACGATATCCGATACTTCGTATCACTTTACTACTTGCGTCGTGTACACTTGCACTACAATTGTGATAGACTCTTTTACACGCAACAATGTTACTCAATAGTAAATAAGATCAATACACACGAAAAACCCAAAACAAACAGCCAAAAATAAATAATCTAATAACAGCTCCATAAGTCCACCCAAAACCACAAACCCCCGAAACCTCCCACGTGAAAAATGTAAAATTAAATCCCCAGAAATGAATTAAACAAGCAAAAAAAACTTGAAAACAAGCTTAGATCTTCTAAAAATCACAAAGCAAGCAAACAAAATCCCCAGAAATGAATTAAACACTCGGGAAGCTGAAATGAAAAAAAAAATCAAATTTAATGGATCCGATTCAACTAAAAATACCCTCAAGTTTAAAAAAATTGAAGGTAGATTATTCATAAAGGGTATAAACCCAGAAAGCCAAAAAAAATAAAATAACTAATAGGCTACACAAAACTAAAATTAGGTTATGATTTTTGTGATGATAAACAAACGTTTTTGTTTTACCTTATGGTGAAGCTTATGAAAGGGTGTGTTCTTTTTTTGAGCTAATCTGCTATCCTTTTCTCTGCAATATCTGTCAAAGTTTCGAGTTTTAACAGAGTGAGCATTTCTCGAAACCATTAGTTATTGTTCAATTTAATAATATTAAAATTTTCGAATCTTTAGGGATGTAGGTTTGAATCTTACAAGTATAAATTATGTATGGATTGTCTATATGGTTTTAGTTAAATTGAATTGGTTTTTAAAACAGTTATTTGATTGAATACTTGTAAAGTTTTTTAAATAATATGTCGGCTGAAGCAGTTAGAAAATAAAATAAAATAAAATAAGCATTTTATATAAAATAAAAATATAACAGAAAAATGATAAAGTAAAGGAAAACTAAAAAACTTAGAAAAAAAAACATCAGACTAGCAAAACAGTTCAATGAGCTGCAATGACATGATATGATAAAACACCAGAAAAAGAAAGCATGAAATAAAACTCTTTGTATCTATTCAATTACACACTTAAGGGTCAAAGTAGTAGTGGTGAGCGAAACAAACAACCTTGTAAGTTGCTTTACGAAATAGATCTGATTGCATCGACAAACGAACTACAAAAGATGATCAAACTACTGAAAGACCATCGATAACCGCAAATTAGAGCTGTGCTTCGTGAGAAAATCATTCAATAATACAAATCTACCACAAAAATAGGCAAAAACGTGTCATAAGGCAAAAATGCATCACAAGGCATATAAAAAGCGTGCCATAAATGCAATACAAACTAGAAAAAAACTAAAACAAAAAAAATAAGAACTTAATATAAGAAATCGAGGGGAATAAATATCGTTAGCCGATGACCAACACTAAAATTAATATCATCGTCGACTAGCCAATTGAAAAAACATAGAGAAAGAAGAGACAAATTAATTGTTGATTTGATTATATAAAAGAAGTTAGGATTTGTAAAGTTGTTCAAAAATACCTGACCTAAATAATTTAGTCTGTTAACTCCTCGATCCGATCAAAAAATTTAAGTAATTTTATAATTTTTTCACGGGCACCTAACCCGCCATTTTTCGTATTAGACCTGGGTTGCATATCTCTAAATTTATGGGTACCCAAGTATATTTAAAATTAAAATATTTTTATATTAAATTAATAAATACATATTTTTATATTAAACATAAAAATATGTTTATATTTAATAAACGCATATTTTTATATTATGGTACCCAATTACCCGATTTTACGAGTACTCGCAATATCTAAATACCCGACTAAGTTACTTTCTGAAGAGTCGATACTCAAATTTAAACACCCCTACTTGTAAAGGTTAATTCTAACATAATATCAAAAGGTAACTGTTTAAATAACTGGAAGTTATAATTAGGGGGGGGGGGGGGGGGGGGGGGGGGGGGGGGGGGGGGGGATGTAAAAGTATCTTTTATATGAATTATTAATCTAGATGTCTATACGATATAAATTGTTGAAAGTTAAAGCCTGGTTTTTGGTATATTATTGTGTTTAAAATTGGAATTTAGTCCATTTATTTTAATTTGACTCATTTTGGTCTCTTTACTTTCATAATATAATTTGTTGATCTAAATATCTAACGATGTTAACATATATTATGTTAACTATTTGAATTAATTATTGACATTCTAAAAATAGAAGTCAAATATGCTAAATTATATATAGCATAAGGATTAAATCTTAATTTTTTGTGTATAGTAAAAAGGATTAAAATAAAAATTTACCAAATTAGAGAAATACAAAATAACTGTTGAGAGTGGGATTTGAACCCACGCCCTTTCGGACCAGAACCTTAATCTGGCGCCTTAGACCAGCTCGGCCATCTCAACATTTTTGTTATTAGCTTCAATTTCAACTTATTTATATGCAAATTATTGTAAATTCTAGCCCTATGAGACTTCAGAGAAATGCTCGTTTTTTGGTATTTTAATTAAACATTTCTTGGAACCAAAGGAATATGAACCTTTTTGCTTAAGTGTTGATAGTATGAGATGCTGAATATTAAAAGGTTTTTGTCTCATTCAAGGTTGATGATACAGATGTTGGATTAAAATTCGTAATTATGGGCACATAAATAAAATATATGATGCTATTATAAAGTATGACACAAAATCAACTGACCAATGATTTTAGACGCGTCACAGATATTGAAATGTCATGAAAATAAGAGTGTAGATACCGTAAGATATATTTATAATTCAATGAGGGGCAGAGTTATAAATATTGTTTAATAGTTGATTTAATAATCAATTATATAAAGAAGTAGTGGTCAAAAAATAGGTTAACTTGTATTACTCTTGTCCCGTCAGAGAATTTTTACGGCAAGGGCTAACCTATTTTTTTTGAAAGATCACAACCACCTTCTAGGCGATCTTCATCAAAAGATTAAAAGTTTTTAGTTTACAAATATATTCATGTACGCTTCCGCATTCAGTTTATTCGGTTTATTGTTCTTGATGATTTGACATAATAAATTTTGAATATTATATTTTATATTAAATTATGGTTTGGTTCTAACAACAACTTTGTCATTTTAGTGAATTTAATCCCAGAGACTATACCCACAAGTGATTCGAATCGTGTTAGTAATCTTTCAAGTTGGCCTCAATGGTTTAGCACTCGAGGTCAAGGCAAGGTGGTGTTAGCGAAAGTTGTGTATGACAGGGAAAGTGGTCGATCGAGGAGTTTCGGATTTGTCGCTTACGATCCTGGCCAAAGATTTGAACATTGTCATACGATTCAAGTAGTTGGTAATACTTTGTAGAACACGAGAGGGAGGAATTCCAGCTCCAATGAATACTTACATTCATCTGCATCAATCCTCATTTATCATAAAGATATCAAATCTAGCAACATAGTATTAGATGAAAAGTTACTTGGATCTTGGATACTTCTGGTAAGCCGATTTACCGAGAAGATGGTGTTCATGTTTATAGTTTTGAGGTTGTTTTAATTTTTAACGACACAAAAGTCAGTTTCGACGATTAGATCACAAGAAAAGATATAGTGTTTAGTCTCTTATTCCGTATCGTCGGTGGAAGAACATTGTCTACTGGATATTATTGATGACAAAATCTTGAGGGATGGTGAAAGCGAAAATTTTCAGTTGATGGATATCATATACAATATGTAATTAGTTTACTAAAATTTCATATTGCTAATGTATTACGTATTTCTGCGTGAGAACGATGTCTAAAACCAACAATGATTCGATATTTTTATTTTAAAAACATTGAATGTTTGTAAACACTGATGATAATGATTTAAGTTGATGTAAAAATTAATTTAATTTTAAATGTTTTCCCATAAAATTTATTAAATTATAATATGTATATAATTGTATAAATTTATTTTATGCTTAATCCATTTTGCTTCCAGATTTAAGAAATATAATTATCACAATGAAAAACATTAGTAAAAGATAGAAATTAACGTTCCTCCCTAATCCTCTCCCAAACAATTTCCTCCTTTTGTTTGTATTTAACTGCGCAATAAAAATCTCCCTTTATATATAAATTTGCCTGAAACTTGGAAATCATTTCCCGTTTTATAACAAACGGCAAAAATTCATGGGAAACATCCCAAGTAACGAAGTAAACGAGCGTCAAAGGAACGGCATCGGGCAAACGGTCGACATTCACATACCGCATCAACCGCAACCCGGGGTTTACGGAATGTAATATTTAGTATTCTCAAAATAATTCATTATTTAATATATTATTAGAAATTTTACATTACTTTATTTGATTTATTTTGATTTATTTAACATGAATGTAAAATAACAATGTATGTTTTGTTGTGAATAAAATAACAAAGAACAAAGAACAAGAATGAAAGAACAAAAAGATGAGAGAAAGAAGGAGATTTGTATTATTCTCAAATATAGAATTGTGTATACAATGCCTTCAATGAATCATCTATTTATAGGCATAAGAAGTACATAATACATTAAATTCTAATTAATAGAGATAATATTCCTATTAATAAATAAATCAAACTCTTTAGATAAAGTTCTAATCATGATAGACATCCACATAGATAAATATTCATAACACTCCCCCTTGGATGTCTGTGAAGATAATGTGCCTCGTTAAAACCTTATTAAGATAAAAACCCACTAGGAAAAAAAATCATTAGTGAAGGAAAAAGAGTACACACATCTTTAATACGCATAACATGTTGCCTCATTAAAAACCTTACCAGGAAAATTTATTGGGACAAAACCTCGGTTAAGGGAAAAAGAGTGCAACGTGTATTTACTCCCCCTCATGAAAACATCACAGAAGATCTTTGAATCTTCATAATTCATTCTTGAATATTATTTTTTTAAAGATCGTGAGGGATGAAACTTTAGAGTAATATGTTCCATGATGTATCCATTTCCAAACTGAAATATACATCTTGCATTATCTTCACACAAGATAGCTTTTATCATATCTTGTAAAAGTAAATCCACATATCTTTTGGATATGTTGGGTCAATGGTCTTATCCAAACACATTTTTTGACTTGCCTCGTGCATAACAATTATTTCTACAAGATTTGAGGAGACATCGACGAATGTTTGAAGATATAAATGTAATGATCTTTGTATATTCATAAATATTTCTTGACCAACTAATATATAGTGCTTCAAGACCAAAAAAAGATGTAATTATCTTTATTCACATCCAACAATCTTACAACTATTGGGATACTCAATAGATATGCTCTATTCATATTGAATCTTCTTTAAGATTCTTTCAGCTTATGTATATTCATAGACAAAAAGAAATATATAAAAATGCTTGATCTTCGGGTCGAGATAAACTTGATGTCAAGATTCAAGTATTTGTATTGAAAGTACTTCATGAGTTTCCAATTTGAAGCTCTTTAGGAGTTCTAAAATTATCATAATGGATCTTGATCCAAACTCCTTTGTAAAGTACGTAAGAAAATCTGATCATTCTTATAGTATTTTCTCAATTAGTATTCACTAAGGCGATTATACCAAATGCGCCAAAATATTAATGAGACATGTCTAAATAAATTTCCTCGAAAATTTCCAAATGCTTCTAACATTTTAAATCCTTTAAGGATAAATATGGATCCACAAATAATTAGACACATGCAAAAATTTTCATAACTGCCAAAGTAATTGCATCCATCATGAAGTAATTAAAACTTTTCATAAATCATAGTTCAAGTCGTATTTACGACTACTTATTTGTGCCTCACTTGCATTACACCTTTAGGTGTTTGGACTGCTGGTCCAAATACTTCTATTTTAGAAGTTTAAAGCGTCTTTCAATATCGACCAATTCAATATTTATACTTCTGGATAGATTTTATACAAGATCCTTGATTTTTTTTCTTTACTTCTATAGAAGTATTTTATGTAAAATTGTTGTCGACAACTTTCCAATTTTCTGGTTCCATTCTCGTAATAACATAACTCATCGAGATCTCTTCAAAATTTCAATCTTTATTTTAGGTACTTGAAACTCTTCAAGAGTTTTATTATTAGTTATGTCTTGGGTCTCTTCAGGAGCACCCGCCTCCAATATATGACCATCTCATATTACTTTCTATTTACGAGAATTTTGATCATTGGAACCATTTCAACTATCATGCTTTAGGCATGATTTACATTCTCTCGCTCTAACATGTAATTTAAACTTAGAGCAGTTCAGCTGGTATATGAGACTTAATTACTATCATTAGGTCAATAAATATGTCTAGCAGTTGACATGTAATAACATGAATTATTTTATGAACTTCTAGTTCATATACGAGGATCTAGATAATGATAATTCATTTTCCTCTATCTAGCTGATTATTATCTCCCCATAAATATTGAGAAAAATCATGTCATAAATGATTCTCCAATTAATATTTAAGAATTTAAACATAAAAGGAGACTCGTACTCAATATATATTCTCAACCCTTTTTTATTTACCAATTTTGTGCGTTGTGGTGAAGCAATTCATATCGCACATTCAAAAATCATAAAATGGGAAATGTATGGTTTTTGACCAAAAACCAATCATAACGGGGAGTTTATTATAACTCGTTGGCTTGATGCGTATAAGTGTTGCTATACAAAAACACTATATAAATAATAACTCTTTTGTTCTCATAGTTTAGCTACTAAATATGAGGCTTCCAATTAAAAATTTGCTAAACCGTATTTTTCATAATCAATAGGCTTTGTAACAACCGATATAGCCTAAAATATAAACCTACTAGCTTTTCAAGACGAATAGTCTAATTGCATAATCTGAATCTTTTTAGAATAAATCTCACAAACTTCTGGTTGTAAGTCGATAAAACAATGTAGATGCATCTACTAAAATCATATAAAACTTTCCACATTTGTGGATATATGGGCCCATATTTCGTTCAGATATGCAAGACATACAGTCTCAACTTTAGTACAAGAACTTTAAGTTCTAATTCTTTTGATAAGTGAGATCATCTATATTCTTTGAGAACAAACAACACAAGAACTTCAGGTTCTTTTAGTAAGTGGAATTTAATTAATTTCTTTAAGTAACACAAAAACTTCACGTTCTTTAATAAGTGGAATTTAATTCATTCATTTAAAAATAAGCACCAGAAGAACTACAGGTTCTTTTAATACATGTGCATGTAAATCTCAATAATTTCTGCATCATTATTGATCAGGATGGTCTAACCGATCATGTCAACTATATATATATGTGTATATATCTCTAAATTTGTAAACTTCTTATTTACCATAACATGTAATTCAATCTCACTTGTACATGTCTAGTACGGGCATCAAAATTGTTCCTTTAAATAAGAATATATTTAGCTCTTTCAGAGCTTTCAATTGAAATTATCTTTTGGTAGCAATATATAGCCCTTTTAGAGCTTTCAACTGACTTTTTGGCTACCAGAACTTATATCCATATTGGCTTATTTCAAATGCCAATTGATAACATATGTTATCTATAATTCCCAAAGGGATATTTTGCGAACTCATATTGCTCTCTTAAAATTTTCACTTATAGTGGTGACGATATTATTACCATTAGCGGTAATTATTGCAATATTCGCAATTCTGCACTTTTCATAATGTGCTTTCTCTCAAGAATTTTTTGCTCTTCTTGAGCATCAATATTTTTAGTACTTTAAGATATAATACTCACATTATTCTCTTGCATTTAAATGAGAAAATATATCTTATGCTTATGTTGAGCATAAACCGTCATCATAGATTGTATTTGACAAGTAATCATGTTAAACAAAATAAATAATATGATAATATATAAATATAAATATAAAACGTAAATAATTAATGTGTGTAAAATAAATAAACGTAAAGTAAAATAAATATAAATAAATAATTCTCTTCAAAGTTATGAGAATAATTAGAAGATGATTTATTCTATTCGAGGGTTATAAGAAAATCAACAACGTCCAAAAGAGTTGGGCCAACAATGTCCAAATAAAGTTGGACCAATATCATCTTCGTCATGTTTCGCAAACAAAATTTGCTTCTATTTTCTTTCCTTTATCATTCAATGATTCTTGATTTTTTAATGTACAACACGTACGAGACCAATGATTTATAACATCGCATTGATAATAATAAGAGTTTTACTTCAATAGAATAATCTTTATCACTCTTGTCATCCTTTAATCTCACTACCGGTGGGTAGAAGCATTCTTAAAATGATCATATTTTTCATGTCTATATTCATAGCCTCGACCATGACCACAACTTCTAATGTGGTTTTTATTCCTTCCATAATACAGTCTCACATTCACTTTAGGGAATGGAGTAGAGCCAGTGGGCCTTTAAAACCTTTTTTGCATATCTTTATCATAGAGAACAAAGATTTAGTCCTCGTAGGCGGCATTGTTAAACATGTCCACAAGGTCCTTTAAAAACCTCATTTGAGACCAGTAGCCTTGCAGAACGGGATGTCCAACCAATATACTTTGATTATATCGAAATTATGTCTCTAATTGAATAATGATTTATCATGTTTGCATTCACTTCAGGGAATGAAACAGTTCCGATAATCGAATTGAATAAACACCATGCTTGCATTCACTTCAGGGAATGCCCCATTATTGATAATCGCATGGAATAAAACATCATGCTTTGCATTCACTTCAGGGAATGCCTCCCATAAAACTTTTGGATCAAGACGAATTTTCGTAACTTAAAATTGGGAAAAGTCTATGGTCGAGTTTTTCGACGAAGAAAAAATATTGCTTTCGAGCAAATATAAACTTTATAACAATCTTTTTATAGATTGAAATTCATCATGATTTATCACACTTTAAAATCATAGTTTAAGGGGAAAATAGATTTTACCGATAATAATTTTTCTTTCGAGAACGATGGAGACATAGCAAATGAACGAGACAACTTCTCATAATCCCTTTATATCACGTCTCTTTCCAAGTCATTTAAATACATGTAAAACTCAAAATAAGGTTAAAAATATCAATTTTTATCAATAGAATAACATAAATAAAATTTGATCTTTAATTATAAGAAACAAGAAAAAATGATTTAACCAACAAAAATAAATATGTTCAAAATTTGCTTGGCTAGGTCTGTTAAGATCTATATATGTCTTAATCAATTAAAGTATGAAATTAGACCTCTTTTTGCGAATTGAAACCCCTAATTATAAACCAAGCATAAAATGAGATATAGACCAAATTAGACAAATTAATAATATTACTACTTAATGACCGCATCTCTAATAATGCACAAAAATAAAATACGGTAAAGTACACAAACGATCACTGAACTTTGGTAAAAAAAAACAAAATGGTAACCAAACTTTTAAAAATCACAAAATGGTAATTAAAATTTATGTTTTATAACGAAATGGTAACTAGACATTAAATCCTGTTAAGTGTCTGTTATAAAATTTGGTAAAGTACACAAACGATCACTGAACTTTGGTAAAAGAAACAAAATGGTAACCAAACTTTTAAAAATCATAAAATGACAATTAAAATTTATGTTTTATAACAAAATGGTAACTAGACGTTAAATCCTGTTAAGTGTCTGTTATTAAATTTGGTATAATAACATATTTAGTCCTTCATATTTATACATTCAATCAATTTAGTCCTAATTCGAAACAATTCACTAAATTTAACCCTCGTTATTTACACATTCTTTCAATTTGGTCCTTAAAGCAAAATTTCAAGGTATGATAATGATAAATAATTACAATTAAATTTTTGTAGGAATACTAATAAAAAAAACAAAAATATCCAAAATATGTGATTTTGTTACGCCCAATCACATATTTTCCAGAATATTTTTTTTAGAATTAAATATAATAATCTGCAATTAAATATGTGATTGGGCGTTAATAATTTTTTAGAATTCATGGCAAAATTCCAAAATCGAAAAACAAAAATGAAAAACCCACCTTTTTTTCTTCTCAATCTCTTCTGTCATATCTTCTCCAAATTGAAAAGCCAAAACCATTTTTTTTATTGTTGCAGAAACCCCATTTTTGCAATCGAAGCTTTTGGCAGAGAAAACAAAAGTTAAAATTAAAAAAAGTGGCGTTTGTTAAACCAGATGTCTCATGTGAGATGAAGAACACCAAGCTCCATTCTTTTCATCACCTCACACTTGTTCTCATTTCACTCTTCATCGGCTTCTCTTCATGTGAGCACCGCCATTCCATTTCTAGTTACGGAGGCCTTCTCACCGGCCAAGAAGCGTTGTACATCCGGCAACGCTAGCTTCTCTACTACAGAGACGAGTTCGTTGACTGGGGCGAAAATGTCACTGTCGACCCATCACTTGTCTTTGAAAATCCGAGGCTCAGAAATGCTTACATAGCTTTACAAGCGTCGAAATAAGCTATCCTCTCTGACCCTTTCAATCTCACCGACAATTGGGTCGGATCTGATGTTTGTAACTACATCGGTGTTTACTGTGCCTCGGTGCTCGATAACAAGAGAATCAGAACCGTTGCCGGCATTGATTTGAACCGTGGTGATATCGCCGGGTACTTGCTGGAGAAGCTTGGGTTACTCACTGATCTTGCATTATTTCATATCAACGCGAATCGATTTTGTGGGACTGTTCCACAGAAGTTCGAGCGTTTGAAGCTGTTGTTCGAGCTGGATCTGAGCAACAATAGGTTCGTCGGTTTCTGTTATTGTCTTGGCCAACAACAAGTTCCACGGTTGTGTGCCGGCGAGTCTCGGTAACATGACCGATCTCGAAGAAATCATTATGATGAATAATGGGTTTAGATCTTGCTTGCCGGAGCAAATTCTGCGGTTGAAGAATGTGTAATTATTTATCATGTTAACATATTTTGAAATTTTGCTTTAAGGACTAAAATAAAAGAATGTGTAAATAATGGGGGTTAGATTTAGTGAATTGTTCCGAATTAGGACTAAATTGATTGAATGTATAAATATGAAGGACTAAATGTGTTATTATACCAAATTTTATAACAGACACTTAACGGGATTTAATGTCTAGTTATCATTTTGTTATAAAATATGAAGTTTAATTGTCATTTAGTGATTTTTAAAAGTTTGGTTATCATTTTATTTTTTTAACATAGTTTAGTGACCGTTTGTGTACTTTACCCTATAAAATAATATATTATCATGTAACAAAACTTTAAGTTACAAACTATAAATGTCAATCATTAAACAACCCAAAACTCATCACTTTTTTTTCATAAGAAAATGTTGGCATTGTCAATAATAAATATACATTTGATATAATTGTATATTATTTTTATAACAAATCTAATCATTTCATAAATAAATAAATAAATAGATAAAGGCATGAAACTTAAAATTATTTATTTATTTGTCAACATTACTAATAACTAATACATTATATATAGGTTTTAATCAAATGATAACATATAATCATAACAAATTCGATTATATATACAATCATAACTATACAAAAAAATCATAATATACTAACAAAAAAAAATCAAACCTTAAACCATGAAATATATAAACGAAACGATGAATCATAATATACTTCCCTTATATTTGGAATGATTATAAAAACACCAATGATTCTCACCAAATTCATGTTTACGCATCAAATTAAAGGGAAGATGAAACTTGATCTTCAACCAAAATCTTCTGAGCAAACTCGTGTTGATAACGTGTTGTGAATAAAATAACAAAGAACAATAATAAGAACAAAGAACAAGAATGGAAGAATAAAGAGATGAGAGAAAGAGGAAGATTTGTATTATTCTCAAATATAGAATTGTGTATACAATGCATTCAATGAATCATCTATTTATAGGCATAATAAGTACATAATACATTAAGCTCTAATTAATAGAGATAATATTCCTAATAATAAATAAATCAAACTCCTTAGATAAAGTTCTAATCATGATAGACATCCACATAGATAAATATTCATAACATGTTTGATGAATTATAAGATTACTAGAACGTATATTTTACAAAACTATTATTGTGATATATTTTTTAACTATGCTTAAATATACATTTGGTACCCGAACTATACACCTTCTCCCAAGTTGGTACCTAAAATTTTTTTTCTCAAATTGCTACCTGAATTAAGCATATTCTCCCAAATTGGCACTTAAAGAATTTTTACTCCCAAGTTGGTACTTGAACTAGGCACTTTCTCCCATGTTGATACCAAACTTATACATTCTCTCAATTTGGTCCTAATTTAAAATAATTCAATAAATTTAACCCTTTATATTTAGAAATCTTATCAATTTACTCTTTGTTATGTTCTTAAATTGTTTGTTTTTCTCATGTAAATGTTTATATCACTTTCCTAGTATAAAATTTTTTAACAGTAACTTGATGTTATTTTATGGTAGAATGCAGTTATCTCATTGTTGTTGTGATCCATTAAGCTTGTTTAATTTGAAAGTATTGTAAAAAATGACTAAATTGATGGTATTTTTAAATACACGTGGTTAAATTTATTGAATTATTTCGAAATATGACCAAATTGATAGAATGTATAAGTTTTGGGACTAAGTATGTTAATAAAAGTATTAGAATAGTTGATGGAATTAAAGTTTGGGTATCAAAATGGGAGGAAAATTCTTTAGGTGTCAATGTGGGAGAAAATGTTTAGTTCAAGTACCAGTTTGGGAGTAAAAATTCTTTAATACTAACTTTGGAGAAAAGGTATAATTCAAGTACCAAATGTATATTTAAGCGTTTTAACTAGTCAAACTTTTCAATATTAAAGAAAAATATTCTCATAAAAATTCATAGGAAATATATTTTCTATTATTTTTAATTTATATATATATATATATTATAAATTTCTTACACAAATAATTGGAAAAAAAATTATAATGTTGTAGTACAATATTATATATTTGAATATTTTTTATTTGTTATAATTATATATTTGAAAAATATAGAAAAAATTCATAAACTTCTATAATATTCATCGTATTCGCTACTAAATCAAATATACTAATAAATAATTATAAATATTATATTTATATGTTTTATTACTCAATTTACATTATTTTTAAAATCAAAAGTCATTATTTAAAACCTAAAATTTCAAACAAAATTTATAACGTGATTTAAAATTGAATAATATAGATTTTTACCGTATAAATAAAAAATATTATTTTTAGAGAATAAATAATATTAAAATTATTTCTAATATTTATTATTTTTTTTAATGATGAGTGTAGTTTATATATTTTATTATGCAACAATCTAGTTTAGATAAAGAATTGTTTTAACATATCAAAACAAAAAAAATATTGTTGGAGAAATAGAAAATAATGATTTATTTGAATACAAAACATTATTTCAATGGTATTTTAGTCCAAAGTAATGATAATTGTCTAATATCTAAGAATAGGGTGGGAATGACATTCTCACCATTTTCAGGAAAAGAAGCTACTATTGGGAATGTAGTATTACCCCATGTAGGGAGTTCTCCTAAACCAAATGTGGGTATATGATTCCGAAAAAGATTATTCCCCTTAATAATTATCTTTTTTGTGAGCTAAACACCCCCCTTACGTCTTTCCGAACATGTTCATGAATGCTAAACAAACGAACATAAACATCTTTAAAAATAAATAACAAATATTATTAAAAATTTAAATGAACAAAAATCGAACATGAACAGCTTTAAAAATAAATAAACGAACACGAATGTAGCATTGTTCGTTCAAGTTCTGTTCATTTACACCCATAGTAATATAAATATATAATTTTTTAAACACAAACAATATATATTTTTATTGAAATATGTGTCGAAGAATTCTAGATTGACCTTAAAATGATCGAACTGAAGGTTTTGTTCTTCGGCTTACTTATAAGTTATGTCTAAATAGGATTACGGTTGTTTTCTTCACGAAAGAAGGTGAAGATTGTAATTTGATACCGACGAAGGGAAATACTCTTCCACCGGTTATTTTTCCTTTCGAACAAGGTATATGACAGAAGTTTTGATTGGTGTTGTTATTATTGCAGTTACAATATAGTTAGAAGGTTGTTTATTAGTTACAGATTAGTTTCATTAGAAAACTTAGTTAGCCAGCCAAATACTTAGTGTATAAATATCATTATAATGTATTCAATTATTATCAATAAAAATTGAAAAAATATTTCCAATATTATACTCTCAATCATAAAATTTAACATGGTATCATGAGTCTATTTTCTTCAGTTTTTTTCACTTCGGGCCTTTGTTTGTGTATGGCCCATTTCTTGCTTATTCCGATCTCAGTTTAGTGTATCGGTTTTTCCCCTTTTTTGCTTCCTCTTTGTTTTTCCCCAAATTTTAAGGTTTGTTTGCTTTCTCTTTGGTTTCACGATATGTCGTCTGCATCGGAAGAAACGATGGTTGATTTTCACCATCCTCTTTTCATGCATCCTTCTGATACGCCGGGATGGTTGTTGGTGTCGCATCAACTCACTGGTCCAGAGAATTATAGTGTCTGGAGTCGCTCGATGAGGATTGCTCTTTTGGCAAAGAATAAGCTGTGATTTGTTGATGGAGATTGCAAGAAGGATGCATATGAAGAAGCTTTACAACCACAGTGGGAGCGTTGTAATGCTATCGTCTTATCCTGGATCTTGAAAACTGTAAGTAAAGAACTCTCAGCTGGTATTGTTTTCAATTCGAGTGCGTCACTTGTGTGGGAAGATCTCCGTGAGCGTTTTGATAAAATTGATGGGTCTAGAATTTTTTTTCTTCACTGAGAAATTGCTGCACTGACTCAAGGGGATTCTACGGTGTCTGCGTATTATACTCGTCTCAAGCTCCTTTGGGATGAGTATAATTCGCTTGTTCCTTTCTCTTCTTATAACTGTGAAGCATCTCAAAAAACCTTCAGATTCTGGTTCAACAAAAACTCTTTCAGTTTTTAATGGGTTTGAACGAGACGTATTCAGCCATTCGAAGTCAGATCTTGCTTAAATAGCCTCTTCCGACTGTGAATCAAGCTTATGCGATGATTATCCAGGAGGAATCTCAGTGAAAGCATCTTACTGTTTTTCACCACTTTCCGATTCGACGATTATGTACTCTTAGGCTATTGGTGGCTCGGCGCGTCGACGGTTCAATGGTGTTTGTGACCATTGTAAACTCAAGGGACATAAGAAGGAAAATTGCTATCGATTGATTGGATTCCCACCTGATTACAAGTTCACTAAGAAGAGGGGTTCATAGGTTGTACTTGTCAATTCCCAGGCTCCTTCTGATCTGTTGCCTGATGTCGATCGTGGTGATTCTTCGAGTGCTCCCACATTTACTCGTGATCAGTACACTCAGATTCTAAGCTTGCTTCAGAAGCTTCCTGTGAATGATGTTGTGGTGAATTCTGCAGGTATTACTTTGAGTTTTTCATCCAATACTGATAAATCTCCTTGGATTTTAGATACAGGTGCTACCGACCATATTTGTCCGAGTTCAAGAGTTTGTGTTCTCCACAGTCATGTGATTCTTATTCACGCCTTGTCCATTTGCCAAATGGTAAAACTATTCCCATAACACATATTGGTTCATTTCCTCTTACCTCAGATCTCTCTCTTCATAATGTTCTCTTTGTGCCTCAATTTAATCAAAATCTTCTTTATGTTTCTCGCCTTACCCGTGATCTTAATTGTTCCATTACTTTTTATCCTAATTGTTGTGTCTTACAGGACCTCTCAAATGGAGTGATGAGGGAGATTGGTAAGGAGCATGGAGGCCTATATTTTTTTTTTCTTCAGCTATTGATTCTGGTTTGTCTAAAGCTTCCACTTGTACTTCTGTTTTACCCTGTGGTGACATCTCTACTCATTGTATGACATTTGTTGTTAATAAAGACTTTTGTGTTTGGCATGCTCGTCTTGGACATGCTTCTGTCTCTACTAAGCATAGACTTTCTCCTTTAACTATTGTTGCCTTTAATAAGCACGTGGATATGTCTCCTTGTCTTATTTGTTCCTTAGCTAAGCAAACGAGGTTTCCTTTTCCTCATAGTCAATCTATTTCTGCTAAGCCTTTTGACCTTATTCACATTGATTTATGGGGGCCCTATAGGGTATCCACTCATAGTGGTCATAGATTTTTCCTCACTGTGGTTGATGATCATACATGTATGTGTTGGATTTTTTTGCTTAGACTTAAGACTAATGCCATTTTGGCTCTTAGAAAGTTTTTTACTCTTGTCCAAACTCAAGATTCTGTTGTGATTAAAACTGTGAGGAGTGACAATAGTTCTGAGTTTTTCAGTACTGAGTGTTATACTTTTTTTTCTTCTTTGGGAGTTGTTCACCAAAGCTCTTGTGTCTATACTCCCCAGCAAAATGGGATTGCTGAGAGGAAACATAGGCATATCCTAGAAGTTGCTAGGGCTCTTCATTTTCAATCTAAAGTCCCTTTAAAATTCTAGGGAGAGTGTATTTCTACTACTTGTTACATCATTAATAGGTTACCTACTTCAGTTCTTCATTGGAAATCCCCTTTTGGAGTTTTGTATGGTAAAATTCCTAATTTGTCTCACATGAGGGTTTTTGGTTGTCTTGTGTATGCCACTAATACTAATCATTCTGACAAATTTTCTGCTAAAGTTGTCCCTTCTATTTTTCTAGGGTATTCTAGTACCCAAAAAGGCTATCTGTTATTCAACCTTATCACTAAGTCCTTCTTTGTTAACAGAGATGTCATCTTTCATGAGACTGTGTTTCCTTTTTCTTTTCCCAAATCTCCTTCCACTTCTTTTTTTCCACCTCGTCCTTTCATTTCAGATACTGATTTTCTTGTTTTAGATCCTTTGCAATCTTAACCTACTCCTACTGAACCTGTTCATCCTTCACCTGACCCTACTGAACCTGTAAATCCTTCACCTGCTCATTCATCACCTCCTCATCCTATTCCACCTGATCATCCATCACCTACTCATCCTTCATCTATTTTTCCTCCACCTCAATCTGAAATTTCTTCACTTCCTCAAATTGACATTTCTTCAATTCCTCAATTTGAAATTTCTTCACTTCCACCTCCAGTTGTTCGACGTTCCTCTCGTGTTTCTCGTTCACCCAATTGGTTACATGATTATGCGCAGACTTACCATTATTCCTCTCTTCATTCTTCTTTGTCTGGTCAGTATCCTCTTTCCTCTTTTATTTCTTATTGTCATTTACCTTCTCGTACCCAATCATTTATTGTTTCTACTTCTCATATTCCTGAGCCCCTTACTTATCATGAAGCTGCCCAAAATCCTTTGTGGGTTTGAGCCATGAATGAAGAGATTCAGGCTCTTGAGTCTAACAAAACGTGGTCGGTTGTACCTTTGCCTACTGGAAGATGCCTATTGGGTGTAAATGGGTTTATAAAGTCAAGTACCAGCATTCGGGTGTAGTGGAGAGATACAAGGTTCGTTTAGTGGCTAAGGGCTATAATCAAAGGGAAGGGGTAGATTTTGTTGATACCTTCTCGCCTGTGGCAAAAATGACTACAGTTCACCTTGTTCTTGATCTTGCCTCTGTTTTTGATTTGCCATTATATCAAATGGATGTCTATAATGCCTTCTTACAAGGTGATCTTGTAGAGGAAGTGTACATGGACTTGTCTGCTGGTTTTTGCAGCCAGGGGGAGCGTATGGTATGTAGGCTGCAAAAGTCGTTATATGGGTTAAAACAGGCATCTTGTCAGTGGAATGCAAAGCTAACAGAGGCCTTTGTGTCTATTGGTTATTGTCAGAGTAAACATGACTACTCTCTATTCACAAAGAGGCAAGATTCGAAAATAGTTATTCTCTTGGTCTATGTGGATGATTTGCTGGTCACAGAGAGTGATCAGGGGATGATAAAGGAGTTGAAGGATATTTTACACATGAATTTCAAGATGAAGGATCTGGGGGAATTGAGATATTTCCTTGGGCTTGAGATTTTAAGATCTAGAGAATGAATTGTACTCAATCATCATAAATATGCTCTAGAACTGATTGAGAGCACTGGATTAGAAGGGGCTAAACCATCATTAACACCATTAGAGGCAAATCAAAGGTTAACTTTGATTGAGTATGATACAACAACACAACAAAATAAATATGAGGATTTGTTGGTAGACAAAACGCAATAAGCGTCTTATTGGAAGATTACTCTACTTAACACATACGAGGCCGGACATTTCTTTTTCGATACAACACTTGAGTCAGTTTATGCATCAACCCAAGAAGACTCATCTTGATGCAGCTTTGCGAGTAGTGTGGTATGTCAAGAAAAATCCAGGTCAAGGAATATTGTTAAGTGCAACGAGTAATTGTCAGCTTCTTGCGTACTGTGACTCAGATTGGGTTGCATGCACTATGACAAGAAGGTCTGTTACAGGTTTTTGTGTGAAATTAGGGGATTCACTAATTTCATGGAAATCAAAGAAGCAAGCCACAGTTGCACGATCATCGACAGAAGCATAGTACAAAAGCATGACTGTTACAACATCTGAAATTGTGTGGTTAAAAGGATTGTTGAAGGAGTTAGGTTTGGTTACAAGCTTACCAGCCAAACTTTTTTGTGATAGCAAAGCAGCCTTGCAGATTGCAGCTAATCCTGTTTATCACGAAAGAACAAAGCACATCGAAATAGATTACCATTTTATTCGTGAACAAATACAAAGCAAGTTGATTGAAACAGAGTTTGTTCCCACAAATGAGCAATTAGCAAATGTTATGACAAAAGGGCTTGCGAAGCAACAACATGATTATATTGTATCCAAGTTGGGGGTAAAATACATTTTTCATCCTCCAACTTGAGGGCGAGTGTTATGATTGCAGTTACAATATAGTTAGAAGGTTGTTTGTTAGTTACAGATTAGTTTCATTAGAAAGGTTAGTTAGCCAACCAAATACTTAGTGTATAAATATCATTGTAATGTATTCAATTATTATCAATGAAAACTGAAGAAATATTTTTAATATTATATTCTTATTCATAAAATTCAACAGGTGTCCGCAACAAAAATTAGTTTCTTTCTGTTTGATTATTGTGAGAAAGCAGCCATGGTCTCCGGAGATAATAAAGAACATAGATGATATTTGAGTGAGAACGAACGATAGTTAGGGGTTGTGTATTCTAAACACGGAATGAAAGGAAATATTAACTTTGTCTTTAGAAAATGGTAAAGTAAAATTAGGTACTGCCTATTACAATGACATGGGTGTTTATAACCCAATATTAAACGGCCCAACAAACTAATTAGAGATCCAAATAACTAATTAATTACAGTTTAACTTATTACAGTTTACCTTTTAACAAGATTTTCGAATTACTGAAAACAAACGAGGACATCTATCCTCTAGTACTGAAACTAAAGACAGTGTCTGTCAACTGGAATGTAGCAGATGAAAACCAAGTGTTCGGAGCTCAGATAACTATGGTGGTGTTCGAGAAGGAGAAGGGCGAGTACCGGGAAAGAGTGGTGGAATAGATAATGTGGGCGAATGGGATTAGGTACAGGTTCGTTCTTGAGATTTGGTGGTATACGAGCGAACTTAAAAATTAAATCTTTAATAATAAGTATTGAAAAATAAATTTTAAGAGTGTACTCCTAATAACAAGTATTAGAACAAAATTAAAAATCTATAACAAATAATAAAATAAATAAATTTTATAATAGTATGTACATCAGTACATGTTAGCAAATATTAAAAAATACCCTAATAACAAGTGGGGCCAATAAAGATTGTCTTATTTACCCTCAACGAACCCCGCGACACAATTGTTCTTTCATACAGACGAGAAATTATCATATGGACCCTTCCCACCACGTCATTCATGGTCCCTAGTAATAAAAAAATTTCACGTCATTATTTTTTTACACGTCATTTACACACTCAAATTTATAATTTCCAAATCTTCTTCTCTAATTTCTCCAATTAACGTAGGGTTTAGGGTTTAAGGTTTAATATTTAAGATTTAGGGTTTAGGGTTTAGGGTTAGGGTTTAGTGTTTAGGATTTAGGGTTTAGGGTTTAGGGTTAATGTTTAGGGTTTAGGATTTAGGGTTATGGTTTAGGGTTTAGGGTTAGGGTTTAGGGTTAGTGGAGGAAGCTATCGTTCTTGAAGAAAAAAAGGAAATAGTAAACCCTAATTTATTTTTAATTTGATACGACACCATGATTTGGAAAATATAATCCTAGTGTACAAATGATATGGAAAAAATAATGACGTGGAATTTTTTTATTACTAGGGACCATGGATGACGTGGTGGGAAGGGTCCATATAATAATTTCTCCATACAGACACATGGTAAAAACGTCACCTCTTGTTCTCTATAACGGCTTTTTAAAATATCAACCAAGACCAAGAATTTAAATAGCGTTATGCTATTGTAATAGCAATCGTTATATAACAATAATGACAACAACATCGTTTGAAATTGTTATTAAAAAAATAGCGGTTTACAAGGGTCGCAATTGGATTTGTGTATGTGCATATGGATTACTACTAAATTATTAACTACCAAATGATTTAGGGAGGTGATGTAATATATCTCTTAAATATGGTTAGAGGTTCGAGTACATTAAAAATAGAGTAAATAAGATTGAAAAATTGCCTTACAAATAACTCTATGCAATACTTGATTTGAATTAATCAACTAATGAATTAAAAATCAATAGTTATACTAAAAAGAGTTACTACTAAATTAATGCCAAAAACAAAACAGAACATTTTTTTGTTCCAAATGCCAAAATAAAACATATTAGAAGAAGATGAGGAAGTGGAAAATGCAGGCGAAATAAGCCCAAAAGTTGTAATGTTTGCATTTTTGTCTTTATTACCTTTTGTGTTATTACATGTATGCATGTATTAGTCCTAGGCAACGACCTTTACTTTACACTTACTACAATCATGAAAAGGATTGTAATTTCAATCATCAGTTCTTTATTGTTATCCGCTGACAAGCAAAAACACAACATTCAACAACTTTGCCCTTTGTCAAAAAAAAGAGAGGGTTAAGCAGAAAAACTGAAAAATAAAAATAAAAATTGATTCATATCATAGTATTTGTACTCGTTCACTTTTATTAAACTTTAATTGTTTATTGCTTAAATGTGTTCGGTTCAATTTGAATTTTGTTTTGTAAAGTAAGAAAAACTATAATTTTTTGAACCAAACTAACTTCTATCTTTAAATTAATTTATAACTATTTTCACGGGGTCAGAGTCTTGGCGCAGGGACATAGCCCCCGTGCGGCAACCCAGGGCTCTTACCAGCCCGGGGCTAAGCCTTATCCGCTCGATGCTTACTGGTTTCGCCCTCCCATGGGCTCATCAGGGAAGCGGGGACAGCTCCCGACCAGTGTGGTGCCTACCAGCACGCCCTGTCCCGAAGGACCGAACGGTTGTACGGCACGTACTACACCCTTAATGCTATCCCGCATCCTGCTTTAAGCACAGCCAGCAAGCATCTGTCACGGTCTCGAGCATCACGCGAATAGGACCGTGACAAACTCCCCCACTTGAGTCATGCACGCCCTCGTGCATGGGGAGTAAGCTCTTCACCCTCTTCTTTTGTTAGCCGGGATCTAGTGTGCAATTCCCTGACTGCTCGCCCTCTTCATTGGAGGCACGAGTGTCTGCGGAAGGTTCGTTGTAGCTTCCTGCCTACCCGACCTCATCTTTAGAGGCCCCACTCGCGAACACCCCTTTACCGGGTGCGAGACACATGCTCGTCAACTTTGACTCGCTACGCAGCACAAGGAGCGCTTGGTAAGCTCACAGCTAGCACACAGACTGGCTCTGATACCATCTGTCACGGGGTCAGAGTCTTGGCGCAGGGACATAGCCCCCGTGCGGCAACCCAGGGCTCTTACCAGCCCGGGGCTAAGCCTTATCCGCTCGATGCTTACTGGTTTCGCCCTCCCATGGGCTCATCAGGGAAGCGGGGACAGCTCCCGACCAGTGTGGTGCCTACCAGCACGCCCTGTCCCGAAGGACCGAACGGCTGTACGGCACGTACTACACCCTTAATGCTATCCCGCATCCTGCTTTAAGCACATCCAGCAAGCATCTGTCACGGTCTCGAGCATCACGCGAATAGGACCGTGACATAGGTATAATATATAATGAATATCTTATATATAAATCAATAAAGAAATCCTTAAATACTAAAAAATATTATTTAAAGTATTTTTAAAAGAATCAAACCAATCTTTTTTTTTATAAAAGCTACTAAATTTTTATTAGATCCATAGAAAATTTTCAATTACAATGCATCTAAGAAGAAAAATATTTGGATTAAACAACTCAAAAAAAAACCTTACAACCTAAAAACAAAGAAAAATGAAAACTTCTATGGAAATAAGCATACCAACAAAATTTAGCAGCCTCCTGAATCTCCTTGTCTCTGTTCAAACGAGACGCATAAAGAAGGAAGAAGAAGTGGTGCGCGATTCAAGCTGTCAAGCAAAAAGTACCGCTACCCAGGACTGATTTCATCGGCAAACAACCATCAACCGAGTGGGGATATAACTTTCCAAGTGACCACCGACAAAAATATAAATCAGAAACTAGCACCGATTGAATCTCTGTGCGCACAACAATCGATCGCTAGGGTATGCTGAAACATGCCACAAAGACAAATGAATCAAACCACAAAACAAAAACAAAAACATATCACAAGGACAGAGGAAAAAACGTGTCACAAAGACAGAGAAAGAGATCCTTAATAAAATAAAAAACAAGAAAACTAATGGATCTGATGGTCGACAATTAATATTAAAATTAATTGTCGACCTCCGATTAAAGGGATTGATTAATATCGAAAACAAATAGAATTGAAGGAATTTTGGTATGAAAAGCGGATAAGAATTTTAGTACGAAGAGCGGCTAAGGTTTCATCCCACAAAACTTTTGCAAGAATCAAACCAATCTGAATCAATAGAAGTTAGTTATACTTTATTTACTATTCGATTTTGGTTTAAGTTTGTAAAAAATTTAGATATTATACGAAAATCACAATTTTTTTAAATCGATTCGAATCAAATAATTATCAACATTATTCAAAACCACATTTAAAGTTCAAATAATCTCAATAATTCAATTCAATTCAATTCTTTTCTTTCTTTCTTGTAAAGCAATCTCCCCACATTTGATTGAAGCATCTTAACCCCATAAAAAAGAAAGAAAATATGTACCCTTCCACCTAACATTTACATTAAAAATCAATCTCCCATATATTATGTATATATATATCGGTTAAAGAAACAAAAGCAAAGCATTTCAAAGGAACAGAGAAGAGACTAAAATGAGAAGGCAATTGGTATTTACCTTTGTTTTCCTGGTAATCTTCTTCTTTTGTGATGAAACTTTAGCTCAAATAGCTCCAGCGCCGCCGGTAAAGGTGGACAATATCACTTCGATCCTCGAAAAAGGCGGTCAATTCACCACTTTCATTAAGCTGCTAAAAGCCACACAAGTGGCCGATCAACTAAACAACGAGCTGAGCACCCCCAACCCGAACGACGGGCTGACGGTCTTCGCACCAAGCGACAACGGGTTCAGCGGACTCAAAACTGGGACGCTGAACTCGCTCTCCGACCAACAGAAACTCCATCTGGTCCAGTTCCATATCCTCCCCACGGTGATGTCGACGTCGCAGTTCCAAACGGCGAGCAACCCTTTGCGAACGCAGGCGGGTGATGTTAAGAGCGGGAATTTCCCGCTCAACGTGACAACGGCGGGGAACCAGGTGAACTTAACGACTGGCGTGGTGAACGCGACGGTGGAGAACACCGTGTACTCCGATCGAAGGATCGCTGTTTATCAAGTGGACCAGGTTCTTCTTCCGTTGCAGATTTTCGGAACGACGCCGGTGCCGGTGCCGGCGCCTGCACCGGATGTGCCCGACAAGGATGTTCCGATTCCGAGTCCGAAAGCATCCAAGGGTGCTGACACTGATCCATCCGGTGCCGTGAGCTTGAAATTCGATTCCATGACAATAGTTTCTTTTGGGTTTGCAGTTTTTTGGACAATTTTTCGGGGACTTTGAGGTTTGTTAAGTTTCTTTGGTATTTGCATGGGATGCATGCGTGTGTTATTACTGTTTGTGATTTGCGGTCATTTCATATGATTAGATATTGATTCTTTGTAATACAATTCCTTCTCTTTGTTTGTTGATGTTGAAAACGACAATGAAATAAATATTGGGGCCGATATTTAATTAGGATTCAATTTAATTGGCCATGTAACTAATTTTTAAAAGAAATATAGTACTATATTGTAGTTAATGTAATTTATTTATGAGTTGATATGTTTTATTAAATTTGAAATGAATGTTTTATGTAATTTGATATAACAATAATTTTAGTTTTTAAAATTCACGCAAACTATTAAATTGATCATAATATAAATTAATTCAATAAATATAGGTCCTATTTGGCAATTAGCTGATAGCTGATAGCAGATTACATTAGCTGATAGTGGATAGCTGATTGCATTAGCTGATTTGACTAACGGATTATATTAGCTGATTGTATAAAAGTGTTTTGTAAAATTAACTGATAGTTGATTGATTATTTAAACAAACAAAATGACATATAAGGACATGATTATATTTAATACTTGTTTGAATAATTTATCAGTTATTAATATTTTGTATCTAATAAATATTAATTAGATTTGTAAAAATTATTTTTTAATATAAATTTCCTAAACATATTTGAAAGATTTATATATTAATTTATTATTTATATAATTATTAAAAAATTTATATGCACATATAAATATGTGATAATAAAAAAATAGAATTAACTTACAAATGTCACCGTATAAATTAGTAGTAACAACAAATAAGTCCAATATTTAATATGTTATTATTTATATTAAAAATATTATTATTTAATTTAAGTTATTTAAAATTTTTTGATAATTGTTAAGGGTAAAAGAGTCATTACTATCAAACCTCTAATCTCAAAAAGCTCATATTATCATATTATTAGCTTTTTTAAAATTAGCTTTTTCACCTCAATTTGTTCTTTCAATCCTCTATTTACCAAACATCAATATTAACGGATTTGACTTGTCAAACCTCTAATTATACCTCAAACCTCTAAATTTTGCTCAAACCGCTATTTACCAAACATGGCCATAATATTTTCATATTAAAAAATTTCGTCAATCTAATTTTTCTTTTACAACACTATCAAAACGACCAAACTCTTCAAGCCAGATTAACACTTAATTGTCTCTGCAATAAAATTACAACAATTATTGTTAAATTATTATTATATCAATAAAATAATATAATATTTTTGAAAGAAGAACAAGTAATTTAAGAGAATAAAAATTAATATTGTGATGAAATTTTTAAATATGATATATTAAATTTGTTGTATTGTTTTAAATTATGATCAAACTAATAGATTATATAAATTTTGAAGACTAAAATTATTGTCATACCAAGTCACGTCTCGTCTAATATTTAACGACCAATAATCTATTTGTAATAATGTTTTAATTGAATGGTCTATTTGTAATTTTTTTAAAAATTATGTTTATTATAAATCCATAATTAAATTATACAAAGTGCAATTTAGCAAAAAAAATAATAAAGGATAATTCTACAGTGAATGACATTTACCGCAATGTATTACTATTTATATGTACCACAATGTACCATTAACTATTTTAATTAGTTTTAAAATCTCAAGGATCGTAAGTGTTATTATCCATTTTTAAAATAAAATCTTAAAAAAATATTTTTATATTATTTTTTTCAGATTTTCTTTTATTTGTTAATTCAAAAAATAATTAAACTTTTATTACTATAATAATTCCTACATTCACTTTAATTTAAGGGTAAAGTCCATAAATGATCATTAAACTTTGATCAATTATTTAATTTGGTAATCATACTTCCAATTGCTTCAATGTTACCATTAAACTTTTAGTTTTGTTTCATTTTGGCCACTGACTCGTTAACAACTATTAAAAGGGTGATGTGGCTGTTAAAATATTTTATATAATAATACATTTAGTCCGACACACTTACACATTCAAACAATTTAATCTAAATTCGAAAAAAATATATTAATAAAACTGCTAAACCTAGAGAGAATATCATACGAAGTTGTCATGTAATTTTCTTTTGTCCTCTATTGTATGTTCAAGATTGATGTCACGCCTTGTGCTTCTGCAGCAAGTTGCATTATGGCTTGGATGTTGAAGCCAATGGAGTTCTATTAATGGTTGGCATTGTTCTATATGGTTCCTCCGAAGAAGAACATGGAATTCCTGTCATCACACCTGATTTTCCTATCATCAAAAAATGCGTAGGTCCATTTAAAGAGAGAAATGAAGAGGAAAATTGAGGGACTTTCTAATCATATTACATTTTAAGCTGCTTTTTTATTACAGGTGGCTGATGGAACCCATTGTGTTTTCCCCCAAAACATAACCCTTATGCAAGGGATTTGAGATTGCACTTGACCAAAGCTTCAACAAAGTAGCGTGTCTCGTATCCTTTGTGTTTCTCTTGGGCACGTCCACCACGAATGAATATGATTCAAAGACAAGAGTCTCATCTCATGTCTTTCATCAATGATCTCTGGATTTGATGTGAGAAAAGTTTGATGACATAACAACATTGTCCAAATCTAATTGTTTTGTTACAGTACGCAGAAAATTGGAACATTGCTAACCACTAATGAACTAAACCTTATCAAAAGCTTCCATTTCCTTGGTTTCTATACTTAATGGTTTAGGGTTTTGAGTTTTCACTTTAGGGTTCAGGGTTAAATCATTTTTAATTAAAATATGGCTAAATTAAAATAATAAGGTTTAAATTTATTATTTCTTTTGAATTAAGACTAAATTAGTTGAATGTGTAAATGTGGAGGACTAAATGTATTGTTATACAAAATATTTTAACAACCACTTACCCTTTTAACGTTCAGTGGTAAATTTGAAAAAAACTAAAAGTTTAATAGTAATATTGAAGAAATTAAATGTTTGGTTACCAAATTGAATAATTCATCAAAGTTTAGTGACATTTGTGAACTTTACCCTTAAATTAAAGTGAATGTAGGAATTATTATAATAACAAAAGTTTAATTATTTTTTAATTAAAAAATAAATAAAAATATGAAAAAGGTAATATAAAAATTATATTTTAAGATTTTATTCTAAAAAGAGAATAATAACACTTTCGGTCCTTAAAATTTTAAAAATAATTAAAATAATTAATGGTACATTACAATACATATAGATAATAGTACATTGCGGTACATATCATAAAATTATCCATAAAAGTAATGATCGCCCAGAATAGGAAGGCCTGAAAAGGGGTAAGGCCTTTTTAAACTTTGTCAAATTTTAGTATTGGTCCTTTCTAATACTCAAAATCAAGAATTTATTCTCTATGCTTTAATTACACATAATTTGATTCTCTATTTTTATAATATCATATAGTCTAAATATTTACCACATTAATTATCATAGTTAAAATATGAGGTGTATTTTCCCCCTAAAAACACGTTTTAACTCAAAACCATCCATATTATCGTGACACATTGAAATGTGTGTTTTCTTAATCCACGTCATTATTTTAACCAAAATGGTTAAATATTCCAACTAACTAATAATATTGTACAAGTTTTAGAATTAAATTATGTTGATTCAAAGTATGATAAAGTTGTACAGTTAGTCGTTCAACTTCGGTTGATTTTTTATTTTAGCCACTGAACTAGAAATTAGGTTAAAGGGTATATTTGCTCCCGAGTTCGACCTAAAAAAATCAATTCAGTTCATCGCTAAAATACACACTCAATTAGGTTCTTTAGTTTGCGAATTGGATCAAGTTGACCATTGACCGACGTTAATTGTTACAATGTTGACGTGCAGTTAACGATACTGACATGGTGATCAACGATGCTAACGTGACAAATAACGATGCTGACGTAGTGTGCATGCGAGATGATGATGTGTCAGATGGGCTAAATTGATTTTTTTTTAAACCGAATTCAAGAGCATAATTGATCTTAATTGAAAGTTGAATAACTTATTTAATATTTAAATTAAAAAATAAGAATTTAGAAAATTATTAAAAATGTATAAATAATTGTTTAAATTTCAAGTTAATTTAATCGATTTATTTAGTTTTTGAATGAAATTAGATAAATAATTTAGTTTTTCAAGTTGAAATTTTACAAATGGAATATATAAAAAAAACTGATTAACAAATTGATATAAATATTCTTTCGGTCCATAATAATTTTGAAAAATAAGCAAAGTAAAGTCTCTAAAAAATCAAAATATTCTTCAAGTTTTTATAAAAATCTATAAACGTAACAAAAATAAACAAAATATTCAAAAAATGTATAAAAAATAAAAACTAATATAAAAATTAAAATGTATTAGAAATTATAAATTGATAAAATTTAAATATAAAAAATTAAAAATTGCTTATAAAATATTAAAAATTGAACACTTTTATCGAACAAGTGTTCGACTTCGTCAGTCTAAGTATTACCATTCGTTGAACATATTTTCAATAGAATCAACATTGTATTAGAGTAACAATAAAACTCAAATTTTATTTCACTTTTCTACATCATATTGACGCTCATTAATATTTGATGTAGGAAATTGAAAGAGAATTTTGGTTTTATTACTACTTTAATACACATATGCTTCCATTGAAAATATTTTTTTAGAAAAAAATCCCATTGAAAATATGTTCAAAAAATGTTAGTATACTTAACATAACTAGAAACATTCGAAAACTTTTTCAATGGTTTATAAATATTTTTAAATTTTAATTTTTTATATTTATAATTTTGATATTTTTATTTTTGTTGTGAATAAAATAAAGAAGAACAAGAATAAGAACAAGAAAAACAAAGAGATGGGAGAAAGAGGGAGATTTTTATTATTCTCAAAATATAGACTTGTCTACAATGCCTTCAATGAATCATCTATTTATAGGCATAAGAAGTACGTAATACATTAAACTCTAATTCATAGAGATAATATTCCTAATAATAAATAAATCAAACTCCTTTGATAAAGTTCTAATCATGATAGACATTCACATAAATAAATATTCGTAACACTCCCCCTTGGATGTCTATGAAGATAATGTGCCTCGTTAAAACCTTACTAAGATAAAAACCCAGTGGGAAAAAAAATCTTTAGTGAAGGAAAAAGAGTACACACATCTTTGATACGCATAACTTGTTGCCTCATTAAAAACCTTACCAGGAAAACTCATTGGGACAAAACCTCAGTTAAGGGAAAAAGAGTGCAACGCGTATTTACTCCCCCTCATGAAAGCATCACAGAAGATCTTTGAATCTTCATAATTTAATCTTGAATATCATTTTTCTAAAGATCGCAAGGGATGAAACTTTGGAGTAATATGTTCCATGATGTATCAACTTTCAAACTGAGATATACATCTTGCTTTATCTTCACACAAGATAGCTTTTATCATATCTTGTAAAAGTAAATCCACATATCTTTTGGATATGTTGGGTCAATAATCTTAGCCAAACACATTTTTTTGGCTTGCCTCATGCATAAAAATTATTTCTACGACATTTGAGGAGGCATCAATGAATGTTTGAAGATCTAAATGTAATGATCTTTGTATATTCATAGATATTTCTTGACCAACTAATATATAGTGCTTCAAGACCAAGAAAAGATATAATTATCTTTATTCACATCCAACAATCTTACAACTATTGGCATACTCAATAGATATGCTCTATTCATATTGAATCTTCTTTAATATTCTTTCAGCTTATGTCTATTCATAGACAAAAGAAATATATAAAAATGCTCGATCTTCAGGTCGAGATAAACTTGATGTCAAGATTCAAGTACTTGTATTGAAAGTACTTCATGAGTTTCCAATTTGAAGCTCTTTAGGAGTTCTAAAATTATCATAATGGATCTTGATCCAAACTCTTTTATAAAATACATAAGAAAGTCTGATCATTCTTATAGTATTTTCTCAATTAGTATTCACTAAGGCGATTATACCAATTGCGCCAAAATATTCATGAGACATGTCTAAATAAATTTCATCAGAAATTTCCAAATGCTTATAGCATTTTAGATCCTTCAAGGATAAATATGGATCCACAAATAATTAGACGCATGTAAAATTTTCAAAACTGCCAAAGTAATTGCATCCACCATGAAGTAATTAAAACTTTTCATAAATCATAGTTCAAGTCGTATTTACGACTACTTATTTGTGCCTCACTTGCATTACACCTTTAGGTGTTTGGACCACTGGTCCAAATACTTCTATTTTAGAAGTTCAAAGCGTCTTTCAACATTGGCCAATTCAATATCTATACTTATGGATAGATTTTATACAAGATCCTCGATTTCTTTCTTTACTTGTATAGAAGTATTTTATGTAAAATTGTTTGTAAAATCGTTGTCGACAACTTTCCAATTTTATGGTTCCATTCTCGTAATAACATAACTCATCGAGATCTCTTCAAGATTTCAATCTTTATTTCAGGTACCTGAAACTCTTATAGAGTTTTATTATTTGTTATGTCTTGGGTCTCTTCAGGAGCACCTGCCTCCAATATATGACCATCTCATATTATTTTGTATTTACGAGAATTTTGATCATTGAAACCATTTCAATTATCATGCTTCAGGCATGATTTACATTCTCTCGCTCTAACATATAATTTAAACTTAGAACATTTCAGCTGGTATATGAGACTTAATTACTCTCATTGGGTCATTAAATATGTTTGACAGTTGACATGTAATAACATGAATTATTTTATGAACTTCTAGTTCATATACGAGGATCTAGATAATGATAATTCATTTTCTTCTATCCAGCTGATTATTATCTCCCCTGATGTTGAGAAAAATCATGTCATAAATGATTCTCCAATTAATGTTTAAGAATTTAAACATAAAAGGAGACTCATACTCAATATATATTCTCAACCCTTTTTATTTACCCATTTTGTGCGTTGTGGTGGAGCAATTCATATCGCACATTCAAAAATCATAAAATGGGAAATGTATGGTTTTTGACCAAAAACCAATCATAACGGGAAGTTTATTATAACTCGTTGGCTTGATGCGTATAAGTGTTGCTATATGGAAACACCATATAAATAATAACTCTTTTGTTCTCATAGTTTAGCTATTAAATAGGAGGCATCCAATTGAAATTTTGCTAAACTATATTTTTCATAATCAATAGGCTTTGTAACAACTGATATAGCCTAAAATATAAACCTACTAGCTTTTCAAGACGAATAGTCTAACTGCATAATTTGAATATTTTTTAGAATCAGTCTCACAAACTTCTGGTTGTAAGTCGATAAAACAATGTAGATGCATCTACTAAAATCATATAAAACTTTCCACATTTGTGGATATATGGGCCCATATTTCATTCAGATATGCAAGACATACAGTCTCAACTTCAATACAAGAACTTTAAGTTCTAATTATTTTGATAAGTGGGATCATCTATATCCTTTGAGAACAAACAACACAAGAACTTCAGGTTCTTTTAGTAAGTGGAATTTAATCAATTCCTTTGAGCAACAAGAACTTCACGTTATTTAATAATTGGAATTTAATTCATTCCTTTGAGAATAAGCACCATAAGAACTACAGGTTCTTTTAATACATGTGCATGTAAATCTCAATAATTTCTACACCATTGATCAGGATGGTCTAACCGATCATGCCAACTGTATATATGTGTGTATATATCTCTGAATTTGTAAACTCCTTATTTACCATAACATGCAATTCAATCTCACTCGTACATGTCTAGTACGGTCATCAAAATTATTCCTTTAAATAGGAATATATTTAGCTCTTTCGTAGCTTTCAATTGAAATTATCTTTTGGTAGCAATATATAGCTCTTCTAGAGCTTTCAACTGACTTTTTGGCTACCAGAATTTATATCCATATTTCCTTATTTCAAATGCCAATTGATAACATATGTTATCTATAATTTCTAAAGGGATAGTTTGCGAACTCATATTGCTCTCTTTATGACTTTGACGAGTATAACACACTTTGAATATGGAATAAAGTTCCATTTGACAATAACATATTTGCTCAACCAGAGCCTTTTGTGATATTAGTACTTCCGGATATAGTACTCACATTATTCCCTTGCATTTTAATCGAGAAATGCATAATTGTGCACCTTTCAAAATGTGCTTTGTTTCATTTACTTCAGGTAATGAAAATATGTACTTTGTATCATTCACTTCGAGGAATGAAAAATATAAAATATAGCACATCATATCAAGTCGATTATCTATCAGAGATAAACTTTCAAGTGCTCTTCCGAAGTATTGATATTTTAGTACTTTGAGAAATACTACTCATATTTCCCCTTGCATTTAAATGGGAAAAATATTTCTTATGCTTAAGTACAATATGAGTACTTGCATTATCTGCTAGGCATAAATAGCCACAATTCATTGTATATTTTATTCCGAAAGTAATCATATTCTTCAAATAATAAATTAACATAAAACGTAAATAAATAATATATGAAATAAATAAAGATAAAGCAAACTAATATAAATAAATAATAAATAAAACGAATTAACATTAAAAAATAAAATAAAATAAAAATAATTATTCCTGTTAGAGGTTATAAGGGAAATAAAATAAATGGTAAATTATTCCCTTCAAGGGTTATGAGAAAATTAACAATATCCAATTGAGTTGGACCAATAACGTCATAATTATTTTCGCCATAAACAAATTTTGTTTATATTTTATTTCATTTATCATTCATGATTATGGATAAAGTCCATAATACTTTGGCGTTTAACAAGTACGAAACCAATGGTTTATAACATCACATTGGTAAAAGGATTTCACTTCCTTAGAATGATCTTTATCACTCTTGTCATCCTTATAACTTCGCTACCAGCGGGTAGAAGTATTCTTAAAAACGACTATATTTTTCATTTGTATATTCATAGCCTCGACCACGATCACAACTTTTAATGTGATTTTTTATTCCTTCTATAATATAATCTCAGATTCACTTCAGGGAATGGAGTAGAGTCAGTGGGCCTTTAAAACCTTTTTCGCATATCCTTATCACATAGAACAAAGATTTAATCCTCGTACGTGACATTGTTAAACCTGTCCACAAGGTCCTTTAAAAACCTCCTTTGAGACCAGTAGCCTCGCAGAACGGGATGTCCAGCCAATTATACTTGGATTATATCGAAATTATGTCTCTAATTGAATAATGATTTACCATGTTTGCATTCACTTCAGGGAATGAAACAGATCCAATAATTGCATGGAATAAACATCATGCTTGCATTCACTTTAGGGAATGCCCCATCATTGATAATTGCATGGAATAAACATCATGCTTGCATTCACTTCAGGGAATGTCCCATCATTGATAATTGCATGGAATAAACATCATACTTTGCATTCACTTCAAGGAATGCCTCCCATAAAACTTTTTGGATCAAGAAGAATTTTCGTAACTTGAAATTGGGAGAAGTCTATGGTTGAGTTTTTCGACAAAGAAGAAAAATTGCTTTCGAGCAAATATAGACTTTATAACAATCTTTTTATAGATTGAAATTCACCATGATTTATCGCACATTAAAATCATAATTTAAAGAATAAAAAAATAAGAATTTACCGATATTAGTTTTCCTCTCGAGGAAAATGGAGACGTAGCAAATGACCAAAATATCTTCTCATAATGTCGTGTCTCTTTCCAAGTCATTTAAATACATATAAAACTCAATACATGGTTAAAATATCAATATCATCAAATAAAATATTATAAACACATATTGATCTTAATACAAAGTTCAACCATTGTGTCAAAAATAAACATATATGAAACCATAATAATAAGATCTATATGTATGGGCTGAATTGAATACAATAGAAATAAGAGGATCTATGTCATAATTCTATCTTAAAAAAAAACTAAACCAACAAAGGTGTTTCATTAATGTACAGATCTTTGTTACTAAAAAAACCTTAAACCTAGAGTACGTATTTTAATGAATTTATATGAAAGACTACTATAGTTCTACGTACATAACTTTGTTATTCATGATTACAAAGTATAGTCAGTAAATCGAACAGGCTTTACATGCACCATCATCAAACTTCATGAATTTACAAATATACAAACACAAATAATAATAATTAAGTATGAAAAGCATAAGTAGTTGAGTACCAAAAAATGAAAACCCACAAATACTTTCGCTCAACAAACCTTAATCGATTTCATCGTTCCCTGCTTTAAAAGCCGAGGAGGCAGGTAAGGAAAACATCGCGACATTATCGATTTTTTCCGCTAATTAACCCTTTTAGGAACAAGAGAAAACACACGTAATTTACACTAAACACAACATCTTCGTCTTTGTTGATTCGTCTTTTGGTTTGTGAGAAGCCACAAATTTATCTCTTTACAATGTTCGAATAAAATCAAACATACTTTCAAAATTTTCAAAAATTAAAACAAAGTTAAAATATAAAGAGAAAGACAATCGGTAACTAAAAAAATAAGGAGAAAAAAAAACTTATCTTTGGTTTATTCTATAATCGAATTCTTCCTGGTAACTTCTTTTGAATTATAACGATGAAGACCTCAGTTGATTAGAGTTTCGTGCTGATAACGTGTTGTGAATAAAATAAAGAAGAACAAGAATAAGAACAAGAAAAACAAAGAGATGAGAGAAAGAGGGAGATTTTTATTATTCTCAAAATATAGACTTGTCTACAATGCCTTCAATGAATCATCTATTTATAGGCATAAGAAGTACATAATACATTAAACTCTAATTCATAGAGATGATATTCCTAATAATAAATAAATCAAACTCCTTTGATAAAGTTCTAATCATGATAGACATTCACATAAATAAATATTCATAACAATTTTATGTTTTTTTTACTTCATTTTAATTCATTATATTGTTTTTTTTTTAATTTTTATGAATATTTAAATATTTTTAGCTTAAATGTTAAATTACCAAACTTTCAATTAAAATCAATTATGTCCCTAAATTCGGCAAAAAATTAATTATGCCTTCGATTTTGGTTAAAATAATCAATATAACCTCTCTACCACATCATCATCCCACGTGTACTACCATATTATCTTCGTGAACCGCCACGTCAGCACTGTAACGATCAACGTCGGTCAAAGGGTCAGTTTGATTCAATTCTTGAACTAGAGGGTCTAATTGAGTGCGTTTTTCAGAAGTGACGGAGCCACGTGTAGTTTAGAGGGGTCAATTGACCCCATTTAATTTGTTATGACATGAGATTTTCAAAGAGTTAAATGGAATTTTCAAGGAGTTAGTATAAATTTTTTTTATGAAAATATTAAAATTGACCCCACTTGATTTGTTTGGGTATGAGGTCAACAATATTTATATTATAGTGATATGAGAATCCTCGTACCTCAAAATCTACTATGACTATATAAAAATCCTGAATCCACCATTGTTTTTCAACGAGGGTCTGAACTAATTTTTTAGGTTGAACTCGGAGCAAAAATACTCATTTAGCCTAAAAATTATAATTATAACACTGGATCTTTTAAATCTTTTTTAGTCATTGGGTCGTTAAGTCTTACATGGTTATGTTGAGTTGATCAAATGATGGCTAAACACCAAGAGAGAGAGGTGAATTGGTGGAATAAAAATTGAAGGGTGCAAATAGATAATTTAAAAATGAAGACAAGGTGATTTTAGAGTGGTTCAAGCTTCGAACAAGCTCCACATCCACTACCTCAGCACCCTACTGAGGATTTCAACAATTCACTAACTTGAATTCGTCACATTTTCTCGGCTAAGGAGGAAACCTTACAAATCAGTCAATCTATCTACCCAAAGATTGACCCAATATCACTATTTACAAAGGAAAGATAGGCAAACTTTGTATATAACTCTCAAAGGTTAATTGTTTACCCAATTACACATAAACACCCCCCCAAACTCTAAAAAGATTTATAGTGAAAAACTCCAAATGAGTTGGGTACAAGAATTTGACTCTAAAGGCACAAAGATTTGAAATGAATGCTTTGATGTTACTTGAAGGTTCAATAGTTGTTGTTGGTGCTTCTTAGGCTTGTTTTTATATTTTCTCATTGATTTCTAGCCGTTTGGGTGGTTGAGATCATCAATAGAGCCGTTGGGACTCTCTCTTCCTTCCATAAATGTTGTTCTGCAACTGCCCGTACCGGAACACGAGACCTTGTATCGAAACGAACACCAAAAAAAGAAAGAGTCGTTGTGTCTAAAAAGGCACGTATCGAAACAGCTATAGGCCGAATCGAAACAGTAACATGCAAAAAGAGGGTCGTATCGAAACGAAAATAAGTTGTATCGAAACTTTTTGAAACTGTAAAATTCAGTTTCGAAACATCATAGGAGTGTATCGAAACACTTAACCAAATTTTCAAAAGTTCCTTTCTAACAAGTAACGGCTAGTTCATTTAACACTTAACCCCTGTATCGGAACATGTATGAGCCGTTTCGAAACATCACTTAAAATTTAAAAGCCCAGATGAAGGTTGTATCGAAACGGGAATAGCCCGTATCGAAACAGATCCTTCCAGTGACAAATCGTATCGAAACACTTTGGGGTGTTTTGAAACGCCTGAGCAATTTTGTGTATTTTAGCTTTGAAACACTTAGAAAAATTTATAGGGTTTAAGTTTTGATTTCAAAAAAATTTAAGTATAATTTTTACTTGTCAAATATAAGTATTTTGATTATTTAAAATTTTATTTACTTTGTAATTTAATTTTTAGATTATTTGTTATATGAAAATCAAATATTGATTTTACAAGTTAGATGACCAGCGTACTTTGCTTATATGGAAACCAAAACTGATTTTTTATATTATTTTTTTGGTGTGACGTTTTTATTTTCTTCCCAAAATTTATTGCGTTTTTATTGGGGGCGGGTGGGTGAGACTTTGTCAAATTTAACGTTTTGGGTTGATAGTAAAATAATCTAAATGACGAGAAATATTCTTTCAATAAGACAAATAACATGTCTTAAAATTACCCTTATCAGAATGCCGATGGTTGATATTATAGCATTTAAAGGTCGAAATTTTAACTTTATTTTCAACGATTTTGAGTGAGTTTAAAGAAAATCAAACATTGAGAAGCAAAAGAGGAGAAACGTGAATGTTTTTTTTGACAATTATGCCGTGGATTGGTGTGTGATGACCGAAAGGATTTTAGATTTTTTTTTAAATAGAATAAGAAAAGGAAAATACTTTAATATACACCTTTTCATTTTAAGGTTTAGAGATTTAAATTGTGGTTTAAGGGCTTAAGGTGAAGGGTGTAAAATTTAGAATGTAGACTTTTAGGGTTTAAATTTTAGGGTGGTGTTAGGGCTAGGGATTTTGTTAGGCTCAATACCTATCAACCGAATTGCTTGCCACTAGTGGAGAAGATTGATTTTTGGGTGTTTTTAGTGGAAGTAAAAATTAGACAAATAAACAAAGAATTTATAGTGGTTCAAGCTTCTAACAAGCTCTACATCCACTACCTTGGCTCCCACTAAGAATTTTCAAACCAATTTCACTAGAAATCCTTACCTTTTTTAAGGCTTAGAAAGAAACCTTCACAACCTAGACTCGCTCACAAAGTCTAGCAACCAAAGCTCACAAACCGAGCTTTGGGAACACTCTTAAACAAGAGAAAATCTAGCAAACTAGAAATTCCTCTAAAAGTTATGTCTTTACACTAATAAGTCTTCACCCAAAACCTAATACATTTGAGCATACATTGACAATTAAGCTCAACAAGTGTAGTCTATACAAAGAGTGAGAATTTAAGCACTAAGACACATTTGACATCATAATGTTGTTGACTTGTGGATCATTAGTCTTCCATAGATGCTTGGAGGTCCCTTTTATACTCCCAATTGAGCTCAAAGTCGTTGGAGACCGTCGGGATTGATTTGGAGTCGTTAGGGTTGATTTTCATGCTAATTTCTCAATTCTAGTGCAAGATGTATCGATACGCGGGGTACCCGTATCAATACGGTTCCCTTGGGAAATTGTCGTTGTGCATCCCGCAGCTGATGCGTATCGATGCGCTTCTGAGCGTATCGGTACGACCTGTACTTTAAAAATTCGTTGGGAGATAGTTGTTGGGGTAGTTGGAAATAGCCGTTGTAATTAAAACACAAGGTATCAGTATGCTTCATAGCATATCGATACGAGCGTACCGATACGACCCTACTCCGTATCGATACGAACAAGTCGTATCGGTACGGGTTTTAGCTACTAGAATTTTCTTGTAACTTAAACCCTAAAACGTATCGATACGATGTATATTGTATTGGTACGGTGGCTTGAAAAACAAAGGTTTGACAACTTTAAAGACGTTTTAAATAATTCCAAAGCCTTGTAAAATTCATCAAATATATTTTCAAGTTGTTTGGACTCATTAACATTTTGAGACCTTTTCAATTTAGTCCAAAACAAATTTTCTATTATTATATCAAAACAAACATCTCAACAATCTCTCCCTTTTTTATATAATAAAACCAACTTGATTTTTTGTGATTATCCCCCTTAGTATTTCAAAATTTGAATAAGAATTTTTAAAATTTAGAAGTAGTTAAAACTCCCACTTATTCACTTGAAAAATTAATTTTTTAAACAATTTCTCTCTCTTTTGTTATATCAAAAAAGAAATTTTAAAATATTAAGTTCAAAATAAGAAATGAGGTAAGATAAAATTTTGATAAAATTAAAAAAAATTGTTTTTAAAATGGCCCCCCTTATTCAAGCATCAATAAGTGTTAGTCCAACAATTATGATAAACTAGTTGAATTAAAAATAAATAAATCTAATTAAAAAAAGAAATTCAACAAATCTTTACCACACTTGAATCAAATTGAGGATGCAAAGCCTTCCTTCTTCGAGTGCTTTCTTTGTGTGTATGGAGCTCCCCTTAATATTACACATTGTTTGTCATTCTCCCTCACACCTAAAACAAGACAATCAAGTAATTTTTGGTATCAAAATTGTTTTGGATCCATAAGTGTTAGTAGCACATAATTTAGTCCCCTTATAAATTCATTTTTCAATTTCATCTTTTTTAATTGAAGTAGTTAGTCCTTTTGGAACCCAAATACTTCTAAAACATTTTCCATTAAAGTATCTAGGGGAACTAGATTGTCTTTGGTAAAAAATTGATTTTCTAAAATTAGTTTTCTTTTCAAACTCTTTACAAATCAAACCTTTTTCTTATTGGACTTTATGAAGCAAATTTTGTAAATTTATACAGTTTTGCTCAAACTCATCGAGTTTTTCTTCAAGTTCATTTTTTGGTTTTAGAAATCAAGTCATTTTGAATTTTCAAATTTGAAAGCACTTTCTTATTTTTCAAAATGCGATTTTAAATTCTAAAACCAAATCATCGTAGTCATCTTGTAATTTATCAAAAGAATATGAACTAGAAATAGATGAATTAGAAGTTACCTCACCCTTTTGAAGGGCCATAAGGCATAGATGGGCTACTTCGTCTTCATAAGTGGAGTCTTCATCACTCCATGTAGTCATATACGGCTTCTTTGAAGATGATCCCCTTTTCTTGTATTCATAGCTCTTTCGAGGACCCTTCATCTTTTTTGTCAATTTATGCTTGGATTCTTTCATTTTGCTCTTCATGAATCGAACACACTTCTTGAAGAGATGAATTATCTCTTCATCTTCACTTCCCTCTTCACTTGATTCTTTATGTTGTCATTTGGAGGAATTGAGAGCAAACATCAATGCCTTGCTCTTTGACCTTCTTCTTCTTCTTCTCCCTTTTCAAGGGTTGATGCATCATCTCATGGGTGAGCAAAGATCCAACAAGCTCATCAAGCTTGAGCTCTTTCAAGTTCTTTGCTTCTACAATGGCTGTCTTTTTGGACTCCCATGATTCGAGAAGTGAGTAGATCAACTTTCGAATGAGTTTGTCTTCCAAAATATCCTCTCCAAGACTTTTGAGTTGATTGACGGTTGTGGAGAAACGGTCGAACATCCTCTTGATGGCTTTATCCGAGTCCATTTTGAAGTTCTCATACTCTAAGTTGACAAGACCTATCTTGGTTACATTTACTTCTTTTGTTCCTTCGTATGTAGCTTCAAGCTTGTCCCATACCTTCTTGGCACTCCCACAAGAAGACATTTTAATGTATATATTCGAGCTAAAAACATAAAAGATAATGTGTAAAGCCTTGCAATTAAGCTCCATCTTCTTGTGATCATCCGCACTCCATTTTGACTTGTTTCGTTGTGGCACGAATGAATCGTCCTCAATTATGTCCCAAAGATGATAATCCTTGGCTCTCATGAAATACACCATCCTATTCTTCCAATATGAGTAGTTGATCTCGTCAAAGAAAGGTGGCCGATCAATGGATTGCGCCATGACTTCGGTTGATGTAAGAATGACTTGAGCTCTTCGAGGATCGACTCTTAGGATGTTAATTCGATAAAAGAGATCTCGCTTTGATACCAATTGTTAGGCTCGATATCCTTTAACTGAATTGTTTGCCAAGTGCGGAGAAGATTGATTTTTGGGTGTTTTTGGTGGAAGCAAAAATTAGACAAATAGAGAAAGGATTTATAGTGGTTCAAACTTCTAACAAGCTCTACATCTACTACTTTATCTCACATTAAGGTTTTCAAACCAATTTCACTAGAAATTCTTCCCATTTTCAAGGCTTGGGAGGAAGCCTTTACAACCTAGACTCACTCACCAAGTCTAGAAACAAAAGTTCACAAACCGAGCTTTGGGAACACTCTTAAACAAGAGAAAATCTAGCAAATTAGAAATCCCTCTAAAAGGTATGTGTTTGTACTAATAAGCCCTCACCTAAAATTTAATACATTTGAGCATACATTGACAATTAAGCTCAACAAGTGTAGTCTATACAAAGAGTGGGAATTTAAGCACTAAGACACATTTGACATCATAATGTTGTTGACTCGTGGATCATTAGTCTTCTATAGATGCTTGGAGGTCTCTTTTATACTCCCAATTGAGTTCATGTTGATTTCCTAATTCTAGTGTGAGGTGTATCGAACTATCGATACGCGAGGTATTCGTATCGATACAGTTCCTTTGGGAAAGAGTTGTTGTGCATCTCTCAACCGATGTGTATCGATATGCTTCTGAGCGTATCGGTATGACTTGCACTTTAAAAATCCGTTGGGAGATAGCTGTTGAGGTAGTTGGAAATAGCCGTTGTAATTAAAACATAGGGTATCAGTACACTTCATAGCGTATCGATATGATCCTACTACGTATTGGTACAAGTTTTGGTTACTGGAATTTTTTTGTAGCTGATACCTTAAAGCGCAACGATACGATGTACGTCGTATCGGTACAATGGCTTGAAAAACAAAGGTTTAGCTGCTTTAAAGACATTTTAAATAATTCTAAAGCCTTTTAAAATCCATCAAACATATTTTCAAGTTGTTTGGACTTATTAACATTTTGAAACTTTTTCAATTTAGCCCCAAACAATTTTTATATTATTATATCAAAACAAATGTTAGGTGTGTAAAAGTATTATAAGTTCACCATTTTTCTATGACAATTATTGCTAAATCTACACCCATTTGAGTCATATTGTAGCCCTCCATGCATCAATCACACTTGTCTCATCTTTATCATGTTTGATCCTTATGTTTGGTTTATTTTGTGGAAAAGGTACTGCTTTAGTGCGTGTTTAGTGCGTGTGCAAATTTCGTTACTCATTGCCCAAGCAAGCACTGTCGAGGCAGTGAAGGAAAGGAAGGAACAGTGCAGAACCATCTCTCGACGGTCTAGATAAAGCCAGTTGCGGATGTTAGTTTCTACTAAAGGAAGCTGAACCGTGAGATAGGGCCCTGTTGAGTGGAAAAGACAAACAAACCATTGCCGAGACAATAGTCAAGCCACTGCTGAGGTAATGCCCAGACACAGTCGACAAGGGAGAAATTATACAAAGTGGTATGCGTTTTGAAGAGCATGTAAAGCTGAATTTTTCTATGTACTTTGCATGAAGACCAGACTACGGGAAGATCGTAAAACGCCGAAGGAAGGTCAAGAGAAGATTCCACGCAAGTGGGAGGATTTTAAGGAAAAATGATATAATACTTAAAAGAAGATATTTTCTTTTAATCTATTTTATTATAACTTGATTTCATTCTCAAGAAAGACTTGACCTAGACCCCCTCTATAAATAAGAAGCCAAAGTCGACCATTGAGACATCAAGCAATTGAGATTTGAGAGATTTTGTAGTGAGCTTACATCAATATCATGTTCTAAATTTCTTCTTGGGGTTTGGATTGTATTGTTTAGTAGTTCTGAGAAAATGGTTGGATTTTGTTTATGTTTTTGTTAATGCAATTTTAGTTCAAGGTTTGCTTATTCTTGGTGTTTACGTTTTCTTGCAATTGAATTGGAAGAGAATATTGCAGTTGCATCTATTTGTTTAATATCATGAGAGTTGGACTCACGAAACGGATAAGCATGATTTTCATCCCAATCGGTGAAAATTAACTCAGCATAGGGATAAGTTTGAGTTTCAACGGCTAAAAGAAGCGTAAGATTGGATGATGTTCATCCTTGGTTCACGCTGGGAGGTATTATCAAGGCCTGCACATCAGCAATGTTTCGACTTAAGGATAAAGAGGAGCCACTGAAGGACGCTTTGCCGAACCTTGACGTTGTTGGTTGCTGCCCAAGCAAGGGATTGCCGAGGCTTAACCCATTGCCGCAACAGTAGCTTTGGTCATTGCCGAGACAATTTGGTGTTCGTTGCATTCAAAAACCAAGACAATTCCAATTTATTCCCACACTACGACACAATATAATCTAGGTCATTCTCTCATCTTGATTACTCAACTCTTTAATTTACTGGCTTATTTTATTTTTTGTTTATTAGATTATTCTAAAAACCCAACCAAATCACTTGTGTTCTTTACTTTTATTTCTTTTCAGTGTGAGACAATAAACTTTAGAAGTCACATCAATCCCTGTGGAGACGATACTCAATACTCATCCATTTATTACTTGAGACGTGTACACTTGCACAATTGCGGAGCACTCTACACACGAAATAACAAACATCTTAACATATTTAAATTTTAGATTTTATAGTTTAAATATGAAGGATTGTGTAATTTTCTTTTATGCAACTTGTGTATCAAAATATAACCCATAAGAAAATGGTTTGATGACTAAAATGTAATTCAAAAACCTTAGCGCTACAGTTCCAACTTCTTATAGCACAATGACCAAAACGAAGATGTGGTAAAAGCTCAATGACTAGTGAACGTAGTTTACCCTTTAAAGTAAAAAGACCAAATCACAAAATTAAACATAATAAAGGGACCAAAATGAGAATTCAACCTTTAAGATTTATACCAAATTAGGAGGGAAAAAGGCTGTAAGGCGGCAAAACAAAAGTATCAAATTCTGGAACTCATCTGTATCACATTTCTCAAATCTGAGCTGTCCGATGCTTCTCTTCCTTACTCAGCTCATATGTTTGTGATTCTACAAATTCGTAAAGGTTCGTTTCTCGATCCAAATCTATTTACTTTATTTTTTTTCAATCTTTTAAAAATTATCGAGTGTTTGAATGGAATCGAGCTTTTCCTGATATGTTCCTGCGCATCGTTTGATTTTAAATAAAACGCGTTTCACTTTTTTTTGGGATGATCTGACGTTGCTTTTTTTAATGGTTCCATTTTAGCTAATTTCTGGCTAGAAATATTTTAGTAATTATGAGCAGGATTTTATTCAGGTTTAGCGAATTGTTTTGACTTTCGATTAGTAGCGATTTAAAGATTTTAGGATATGGAGGAATTGATGGGATTTTAAAGCGTCGATTCATTTTCTTTCGTTTGACGAAATATATTGAATTTGCAATTAAGGACTCCATGTTGTTAGCCATTGATTTTTGTTTCGTCATTTAGGTGCATTTATAGTTGAATATTTTATAACGTCGAGCCAAAGGCTTCAGGGATTCAGCATCTTTTACCCAGAGGCCACAATTGCAGTGAATGTGAAACTCGATATTGTGATGGATAATTCTAAGCTATTTCAATTCCCGGAGAATTCATTCTTTGACTAAGAATGCTTGATTTCTCGGATTAATCGTGAATCGAAGTTTAATTTATGGTTGGTTTGAAGGTAAATGGTAGCATCAAAACTCTGGAATGTGTTTAATGTGATTTGAATTGGCATACGTAAAATAATCAGGATGTTGCTCTTTTTTGAGTTGTTTGAAATCCACGTTACTTTATTGTTTGCATAATCTGAACTGTCATTTTAGGGTGAAGTTCTCAGTTTTTTTTTTGTTTGCTTTGTTACTACTTCATCCCTGTTTTTGCCACATTGCAATCACCCTGGCTTTGTGAATCGTCCAGTAAGCACCGGTCATTTTTCATTGCTCCTTATTTTTTAAGGTGTATAATAAATGTGTTTCTCTGCATTCTTAGTTTCTTAATGGTGGCCCATTCCACATGCTTTAATTATTGTTCATTGTAGAAAACTTTTATCAATGAGCATATGACACAGTTTTCTAAAGCTGATTTCTGAAAAATTTTCTCTAAATTTGAGCATGAAACTAAGAAATTACAACCTTGTTAAACAGTATACAGCCCTACATGCCTTCTCATTATAGGTTATACAAGTAATTTTACATTTCCCTACAAGCCAAGTAAGTGTCGTAAATTGCAATTCCATTTCTTCATACATGGTTATTCGGTCAATGTTGACTTGTATGGATCTTATGACTGTGCTATCAATTTACTCATCTTCTCCAGCACCCTTACCTTTTCCTTTGACCAATCTGCTGGCTGGGAAATGTAATCTAGCCATTAGAGGACGGGGTGCTCGTGATTTCTGGTCAAATCCCCGTACACAAACATATCCTGCAATTTATCATCAAACAATATTAAAAATTGAAGATTTCGTTATATGACTTGAATTCTATCAGGAATGACTGTTTCCAAATTGTTCAGGAATTGAAAAACCAGGTGTAACTATAAAAAAGGAGTTTTGACAGAATATTTTATTTCTACTTCTTGTGGTCAAAGATTTAGAATAATAAAACAGTGTGTGGCAGGTATTCAATTGTTGAAGTCTATGTTTGAGACTGTTTAGCTAATGCTAGCTGTTTTGGTTAGTCAAAATATTTTGAGTCTATGCTGTCTGATAGAGCTAAAGCAATTGGTCTTCACTAGTTAAAAATGATAGTTAGGGCTCTAAGGAGAATATTTCAGGATAAAGCGTGTAAGCCAGTCTGCTAATTATTTGATAACTATTTTGGTCATACTAATTGCTAAGCTAACTGATGAGTTGGTAATTCAAGTTGTTAAATTGTAGAAAATGTCAAAGGAGTTGGACTCTTATTTTAGGAGGATAAAGGTTTGTTTTGCTGAAAGGGCTAGCTCGTGAATAATGCAAGATAAACAAGGTCGGCTGGTTTGTGTGAATTCCTATCTCCTATCTTTTGTTAGAATTCTGAGCCACTTTAATCTCTACTTTGAAAAAATCGGGGATTCAAAGATTTTGAAGGGTTAATCAACTGTTGAATGTTTCTAAAAAAATTCAAAGTTTGGGTTTTATGTACACCTGAAGTAGGATCAAGGTTACTTACGGGTAGCTATTAAAATCAATACAAATAGCATGACATGAAGTTACAATGGTTGATAATTCTCACCTCTCCAGAAGCAGTGTTGAATTCCCTCGGTTGTTAAGCCTAGTTATCAGAAAATATACAGTCAGTTTTTATCTTGCTACATTTATCAGCACAATCCTCTATATTAAAATCTTCTAACCTTTAAATATTGAAGGTATGGAGGTCCCAAAGTAGACCATTCTCCTTGGCAGGTTCCATAGCCATTCCCTTGGAACAGCAATCGGGTTCAGACTAGAATCATGGTCAGCAAATACCTTCATAGGAATATTATTTCTTATCTTTGTTATTTCCTCAATAAAGAAGAAAACTATAAAGCTTGAAGGAACTGGTTCAACCAGAATGTTCAACTTACCTCATTAACTTGGAAGTATGTGCCATTTAGGGGAAAGCTCCCTCTCATTGCTGTTCGACACGGTATCTGTTTATGATGTTTTATCATATGGGTTAGCATATGATATTCTGAATTAATATTCTGAATGCAATGGTTATATTTCTTCATACTATTTATCAGATCTATTTTCTTACCAAAAGTGTTCCCCTGACAATGTGAGAGTCTGCTTCCCGAATACTGTTGCAAGAGAAACATGTCTCATCATTGCACAATTTGCCATGCTCTTGGGAATTGCACCTTCTTTCGGGCATTTGAATAGAGTTTGCTGTTTCACCTGGTGTAAGCAAAATATTATGTCATCTCAAGGTCTAAAAGAGTTTATTATACCATTCTATTAAATGGTGTCCATACCAGGTGTCCATATGGCAAGAAGGTACTTGCATGGGTCATCAGGTTCTCTTTTATCCAACTGTAAGTTCACCATATGCACTCATATGAGAAAAACATAGTTATTGGAATATGGAAAATATTCTTGTTCAAGTAAGTTGTCAGAACAACTAACCTCGTTTAAAAGAGGGTGTGAATCTGGAAGTTCATAGCTGTAGGATGGATTCAAGAAGTGGGGAAGAAAAAAAAAAGACAATTAGCATGAAATGACGGTATCATTTTTGGCAGGACGTCTTTATTGTTGAAAGCTGCATATCTTTCTTTAGCATATTTCACTATTTTCATAGATTGGTTCCTACAAGTACAATGGTATGATGACTATATTATAGTTTTAAACATATTTGGATTTTTAAAAGAAGTTTAAGAGATAAGACTTGGTATTCTTACAATTATAATTTACGCTCAATTCAGAGCAATTATCTAGAACTAGTAATACTAATAACAGTTTTCATAAAATAGTTGACTTTGGTCTATGTTTCCAAGACTTCAGATTCAGAGATATAGAAAGTGCCTACTTACACTTGGTGTTCTGTTCTTAGCCGGTTGACATTCTTAAGTCTGGGTGTTGGAATAGATGCAGCTTCTGCTGTTAAAGCAACTAAAGCCTTTGACATATCCCCTTCCTGAAGTTCCATGTTATTTTGCATATAATTCTGTAAAGTCTGGGTGAACTCTTCCATGTTAAGCTTGATTGTAGGAATTTCATCAGGGTCTTCAGAGAACATGTCCTCAATGTCATTTTCTGCTACTTGTGTGCACTCGGGTTCTGGACTTGCTGGCTCTTCAATGATGGGGTTGCATTTATTAACCCTGGATACTGTTTGTAACTGTTGGCTTGTTTCTGACTGACAGTTCCTATCTGATATTTCATTTGGCTGCAGTAAGGGTAGAGCCAGTTGTTCAATCGTCACAGCATGATTTGGATCAGATGTTCCATTTTTGGTAGCGCTGACGATGCTTTTGTCCTCGGGCCCTGGCAGAGCAAGCCTTGCACTGCAGTAATATTTTATGAGTAAGTTAATTTGTCTCCTGGAATAAATTTGGGGTTCTCTAATATCTTATCAGCAGAGCATGCTTCATGCAAATAACTAAGTAAATAGGTTGATGATAGCCCTAGTGATGAAAAATACTGCTTATCTAAGGACATCTTCCGGTCAAACCTTTATCTCTGTATGGTGACTTCATATTCCCATTATTTTATCAGCAGAGCATTCATTCTAAAGGAAATAAATAGGTTGGCAATTGCCCTATTCATGGAACTGCTGCTTATCTGAAAACCCACCTATCTTGTGCTTGTCAAATTCTTATCTCTGTTTGGCGACTTTATATCTTGGTTTATTCATATATTCAGTTGATTATTTGGCTTCTTAGGGCTTGATGTTTAATCTGAATTTTAGGATGAGTACGGAAACTGTTCTAGATGGTTGTAGGCAGACACAAAGTGATCTTGCTATACTGGAAGTAAATTGAAGTTAAAAATATTGAAAGATTTTGCAATAGAACCTTGCAAATGCACTGGCAAAATGTCTGCATTCTCCTCTCATTGGACATGCATTGCAGTTTGGTTTGCCTTTTGTACAGAAAACCTGCATTAACCTCAGAGAATGTTTTTTCTGTCAGACTTAGATTGTTGCTGGTCACAAAAGGAAGTAAATTTCCTCACTTTAAGCACATATACAGCTCACCTTTCCAAATGTGATCATCTGATAATGTAGTTCATACCTGTTCAGTTGATAGTTTAATGAGTTAGCAAACATGAAGCTCTGATAAGAAATTTGTTTTGCTTTCGGAAAAAAATGCATTTGCTTGAGTCAAGTAATAAAGTGAAGTGCTTCTTTACAATGTTCTTTGATCCAACTTGCATAATCGGGGCCATAGATATTTTTGGATGGATTCCAGGATGGGGTACCTAAGTAGGCAGAACAAATTCAGCAGCTTTCTTGTGAAATGTATTGTTCGTTTATGAATCTGTTGCTTTATAATCTATAATACTCACAGCTCTAGGAGATGCAATTGAAGGGACTCTGGCAGTGGTTGAAGGGGGACCCATCCCAATCTTACTGCTATGCGTCCAACATTTGTGTCAACCTGTCAAGCAAATATAGAAATCTGAATTCTGCCTTTTCTGCCATGGTCATTTACACAATTGATTAACTTACTGGAAACGCAAGATGGTGAAGTGTCAGAAGCCGCACACACTCTACACTTTTTAACCCCAGTCCTCTTACACTTAGCAGGTACTCTCTACAACAAGGAAAAAATGTTTAAGCAGCTTTCCATTGTTTAAAAACATTGACAAATAATGTTCTTTGATTTAGATATGCGTACTAATATGATACATGTAAAAAATGGTCTTGTAAATGCACTTGGGTACTTTTTTTGGTCCCTTTGGCTTACTTTGCTTTGTCTGGCGGAACATCCCTCAACCACTCCATGTCAATGCTTCCATGATCTCTAACCAGTCGGTTGAGGAAATCCTGTGTGAAACTCATTTACAGTCAGCTGTTATGCATTAAAGTTACTGGTAAGTTTGTTAACTTATCCTTACAATGTCATACTTTTACCTTTATTCGCTGAGCAAGCACATTATTCATCCCTCGTTCCTTAATTGTCTCAGCAATCTCATTAACTTCTGCACATCTCACTGCTTCCCAGTCCAGTGAATCCATTGTTTTCTCTGTTCTCTCTCTTTTTCTTCCATTTTCTTCTGCCTGTTTTCTTAATTTATCCCAGTCAAAATCCTCTTTTTTCTCTTTCTTGCCCTTTCCGCCTTCTGATTTTAAGCCCCCAACCATTGAATTGAGCTCCTTGTTAGATGAAGAGTCAGGTGTATGCAAATTTGACTCTTGCATTTTCTGTTGTGGGGTTCTTTGATCATCAAATGCAGTAGTGCTTTCTGTAATATCTAAGGTTTCTTCTGAAGGTTTTGACATATTTATATGGCTCAACATTTCTTTGTTTTGTGTATCAGCCAGTGATTCGACAAGATTTATAGCGTCTTGAAGCTCCCCCTTTTGACAGTGTGAAACTGTCATCTCACCTGCTTGAATGTTGTTTGATTGATTATTTTCAAGGGGAGATTGTTGGGTCACCTGCACACACATGGTTTTGGCATTTTGATCCGTTGCTTGACATGCAGATTCTTGTGTTAAGGGACTTTGTCTTTCTATCATGTTCTCATCTTTTGTCTTAGAAGTATCGGACATTCTTGTTTCTTCTTTGAAAGTTTCAAAGTGTCCAATTTCTCTTACTTCTGAGTTCAGACTAAGACATGGATGATAATTAGCTGATGGCACAAGGTCTTCTGCGTTGAAACTTGTAGGAACTTCTGAGTTGTCACAGTTTTCTCTCTGGTGATTCTGGGATTGGCTTGTTTCTACCTTTGGAATCTCATTTGCAGACATGTTTTGATGACTGTAAACTTCATGCAACCTGGCAGATCCAACCATCTGTAAAAGCTGTACAAAAGAAGTAGAGCTATTCAAGATGTCAAACATAGGCCTCTTAGTATGATCACCCGCTTCCGAGTTGCTCTCTGAGCATGATCCTGTTCGTTCAGCAGTTTGAACCAATGAAAACTCCTCAGAGGTTTCAGATGAAACCACAGAATTTTGAGATGAGAGGACATCATTTGTCTCCTCATCTCCTTTAGAGCATTCATTTTTTCCCCTGATAGTTTCCGTGTTCATTCTGTTTATAGTGGAGTCACAATATGTACTCAAACCACTTCCAGAAGAGTTCAGCAACTTGCACTTTGGTTCATTTATTGAACTTAGAGCAGCAGTACTACTTCCAGACAATTCATTGCTGTTGACAACCTCTTTTTCTTCAGAGTCTTGATACCCATCCACAGTCATCGAGGTTTGGTCTCCAACTGGTTGAATTGCTATACTGTCTTCTGGCTCTAAGACATAGAATTCTGCTCCATTTACTAGGCTTGTTCCCTCTTGATGATACTTGTCCTTGCCTTTTGATTTCAGAGGAAACCGAGCGGCAAGAGACATGAATGCAGAACTGTCAAAGGTTGAACAAAAATTAAAATATTTCCTTTACTGTTGTGGGTCATTAAAGGTTCTTAGGGCCTTTAGCTTACCTAGAAAGATGGTCAGAGACATTCTGAGTAAGAAAGACTCCAATCACAGAGTCCAGGACTGATCCTTTCCATGGAGAGAAGCGTCTATCCCCTACAGAATTGGTATTGTACTCTCATGAAGGAAACAAAGGTAATAATTCAAGAAAGAGAGATAATGCCTTCTAAGTTCTAAAATATGAACATGAAACTCATTACACTTCGGTGTTATACAGAAATAATGTTTGCAATTTATGTTTTTATAGACACCCCCCTCTTTGCCCCTCAATTCCCTTTTTCTGAGCACCTCTCTGTATAGAATAAGAATCCTTTTCTTTCCATTTATATAGGCATTGATAAGTGGGATAGCAAGGTTAAATAGTGTCTTTTATAGCAATAATATTACTGGAACCTCATTTCATAGCATGATAAACTCTATTATTCATTAAAATAATCCATCTAATTAAGTTTTTAGCAAATGCTTGTAAAACATTTCCTCTAAGATTGCTATAAAGGGAAATATTAGAAAAACTATGTTACCTTGTACAAGGTGCATGCGTGCAATAAACGAGTCTGCACGTCCATTGAATACTCTCCTTTCTTCCTCCCACCATTTTGCCTTGTCTTCATCAGTTCCATCAATACCTTCACTATTGATATTTTCTAAGAGAAGCTTCCAAACTCTAGTTGTTTCTTCATCCAGGTCGACCTTAGGCCGTGGGCGTCGTTTTCTAGTTGGCACAAATGGAATAATGGTTCCATCTCTATAAACAACGAGTGCATTCTGCTCTTGGTATCTCATAATATAAGGGACAAGTGCATTCTGCTCTTGATATGCAATTGTGCTACCTTCCCTATTAATGTCCAACCGGTTGAACTGTTCAAGAAGTGCATCAACAGAGAAAAAGCGTTTCCATATTTCTTCTGGAGAGGAACCTGCATCAAGTTGATTATATGAGTTAAAAGGCTCGGCAGATAGGGAAAATTACTCAGAGATCTAAAAGTTGCTTGAAATACTTTATTGAAATACCTAAAAGTTCGGCAGAAAATTGGTTTTGATTAGATAAGGCAAGTTTCTTGTGCATTTGTGCTTCACTCGTACTAGAGCATGCTGAACTTACGAGGCAGTTTCTCTTCTTTGTTTGCTTTGTTTTTGCCAATTTTGCCTGCATTCCGGTGGCAATGGCTTCTATGCTTGTATGAGATCTGCATGTGTTTCCAATTTGTTGCATGTCATAGCCAACAAGTGACTGACGGCTGCAGCATTCTGGTGCAATTCCATTATGTGAAGCCAAATCTTGAATCCCTGTGGTTCCTCTGGCTCTCTTTTTCTTTGGACTCTGTGTTTGATTTGAAGCCTTGATGCAATTAAAAGTTTGCAATTTATTAAGAGAAAAATTTGTTCCTGCTACAAATTTTGTTGAAACTCCACCGTGAGAATTTAGTTCACCCTTGTCTGCCAGACATGCTTCTGCAGGAGCGAGATTTTCTGCAGCAGTGACGAAAGATGAAGCACTAGATGCGGCCAAATTTTGTTCTTTACCAGTTCTCTTTCTCCTGTGAATATTTGGAAATTGCATCCCTAGAATCATCTGGTATACAGAAAAGTTATTGTATTGACTCCCATATGAATTGAGCACACTGGTATGTGCTTGTAGAGTAGCTGCTGACTTATTTGCTTGTCCTCCCTCCAGTAGCAACTGAGCATCGGATTCCAACACGGTTTGTTTGATTATTTTTAGTCCGTCATTGGTAGTGGCTTTATCTTTTCCTTTCCCAGTATTGAGCTTCTGGGGATGAGTATTTCGTCTTCTACAGGAAGGAGTCTTCTTGGTTGGAAGCTCTGTGCCTGGTGCTTGATCATCGGGTAAAGATAATAAATTTTTCAGCGTTTGATTTACAGATTGGTTTAGTTCAAATGCAAAGCCTGTTTCTGTCTTTTTTGCTGTCACTTCGATTCTTCCACAAAGCTGAATCTTTGACGTCAATTGACTTCCTTCTTTCCATAGGTTTTCTGTCCCTGAACTAGAATTTAAATTACTGTCTGCCTTGCATGCAGAAGTTTCATCTCTTTCTTGCCCTTCTGTGTCAAAATCTAAGGCCCTTCTGCACGTTTTCTTATTATGCTCGAGTGTCTCTGGATGAGTAGTCCCCTTTCCACTTTCTTCTTGTGTGGGAACCGTGGAGTCTTTGTTGAGTTCCTTTCTTCGCACATACTTCCTCTTCCCTGTTGGTTTCTCTGCATTTGCTTCTCCTGGAGGGGTCGATGTGTCGTTTTTTATTGTATTCTTTCGTACATATTTCCTCTTACCAGTTGGAGTTTCTTGAGGACCACCGGGCATTGGAGTCACCGGCTTTCTAGGCTTTCTAGGTTTGCCCTCGGTAATTACCTTGGGCCTGTGCTTTCTCTTCCTTTGTTTCGGCTGCGGTGTTGTAATTCCTAGTTCAGCAAGATGGCTATCTCCATGTTCAGGATTCTGATTTTCCTGGCTCAGTGTAGTTGTCAGAGATGATTCTAAAACAGGCGTTTGGAGCTCTTTACTGCATTGAACTCCATCCACATCAACTCTAACATCAACCAGTTCATTTGCTTGCACATCTCTATTCTCGGTTCTGATCTCTATGTATACATTTCCTATTTCTGAAACCTCTTTGGGTTCTGCTCTTGGGGCCTTTTCTGGTGTGATTGGGGCAAAACCAGAGATGCTGCTCGGAGAGAATGCACCCCTCGCTCCAGCAGGCAGATTGAAGTCATAATCGTATAGATTCTTCGGAAGAATGAAATCTGTAAACAATGTAAGTTTAACCTCATTAATGTGATTCGTCTACAAAGTTTTCAACTTTCCACATTTAATAAGAACCAAAGCATTTACTGTAGAAATTCTCAAGAAAAAAATGTTTGTTCAATAAGTTGCAGAAATTGTGTGCATTCCATTTTTAGTTTTATGTAACTTGAAATGAAAATTTTATGCTTGATAGCCTAACATTTCCATTGTCATTCATCTTGCTAGACTTCCATTGTTAATTTGTTTATTTTGATTTCATATTTTGTCTCTAATATTAATTTCAATTCTCACACAACATATTGACAACTAGATGCTGTGAATATAAATAGCTTACTTTGATGTTTTTGTGGCGTGCAATTGCCATCAATCCATATTTTGTCTTCAGCTGAAAAATTTACATGTACAGGAAAGAGTCCGGCAGAGCCCCATTCGACATTGTGTCTGTTAATTCCCTCTGATGCTGCACTTGAAGATGCAGCCGAGGCTGTACTTGCAAGAGCCGATAGATCTGCAGAAGAAACATTGCCAAGTGCAGTTGAGCTCAGGTGACATTGACTAGTCACTCTGGGATAGCGTGAAATGCACTCACTCCCAACTGGTGTTGCATATGCAAGAGCCGATAGATCTGCGGAAGAAACATTTCCGAGTGCAGTCGGGATCAGGTGATTTTGCCGAGGCACATTGGTATCACCGGAAATGCGTTCACTCCCAACCGAAGCTGCCTTCAAGTTGTTATTAACGCTTCCCATTACTTCAACAAAACTATCGGAACATGCAATTAGTCCATCGGTTTGAGATTCTTGAGCAAACCCAAAAAAGCATCTTTCGGACTCTATACAATTTGCTCCAAATATCGGAATTTCCTCTCTCCCAGCATGGTTCAGCGGTGGTTCTTGGCCTTGTTTGCTCATTCTGTTTGCTCCTCGCGCAAAGTTTCAGCTATATTCTCTCACTCGAGAAGCAATTTGCTTGAGGTAATCTCCCTTTTACAGTGAACCTCATTTTATTGAACCTATTTCTGCCGGGTGAAAGAAAAAGTAATCTCTTGCAAAAAAAAGAAAGAATAAGTAATCAGCATAGCTATTATAGGCAGGAACAATAGTGCCTTGTTTGAGGTTTGTGCAGCACCTGAAAAACCCAGAATTCTTAAACCCCTAAAAATCTTTAAAAAAAACAGATCCTTAAACTGATAGATCTCAAACAATTTTTCTAGAATAAATTATCAATTGGCTATTAATTTTATGTCTAGCGGATAAAAGATATCAGCAACAGAAGAAAAAGAAATAAAAAATCTTAACAGATTCTTCCTGTAATCTGCATTAGATAGGTTTACTTTATATCCTTTTGCTGGGCGGTATATTAAACATAAAAAAAATAAGATAAAATCCAAACAAAAAATCCTTTGAAAATCAAGAATTACCAGAAAGAGTGTCACTGCTGGAGATCTGATTCAATTACTTGAAGCGTTTTAGAAATGAGAATAAAGTCGTTCCTTTAAGTGAGAGAAAATAGGGAAAGATAAAACCAGATAGAAAGACCAGTTCATTTGTATAATATTAGGTACATGTTGGCTTTGAAACTGATAACTTCTTTTCCCGTTGTTTACCGTTATATTTCATGTTCTATTGTACTTTCGATTTCGAATATATATCTTATTTTTTAAAATTGAAGTAGTTGAAGTTATACCTACGTACCGACCAAATTAAGATTTAGTCAATCATATTTTATTATATTCTATAGACAAAGAAACTATGTAAAGGTCCGTAAGCTGTCAGGGCTAAAAGTGTCATTTCATGGTTAAATTAAAAGAAACCCTTCTTTCATTTTGATAAAAAAAAAGGGTAACGTGGAGAAAATTGGGTTCTTTGTTATTTGTGAAATTACACGTCTTTCATGTAATTTTATTCCTTTTTTTTATTGAAAGCCCCTTTTCTTTTTTCTTCATAAGCCGAAACGGTCTTTTATGAAACATTGCTGCCATGCAGCTCATATTCTTCTCAGGAGATTGACACCTGTGTTTACAGATGGCTCTTCTTTGTCATGTGGCCCCTGAACATTACCTCTTCCCACCACAATATATTTATTGAGTCAACAAACCACATTTCGAGTGCTCTTTCTCTTCATTTCGATGTTGTGGGTTTTTGGTGATTTTTGGATTTGTTTCTATTTAAGCTGTGTATTTGTTTTCACTTTCTACTCGCTTAAATTTTGGATTTCTTGCTACGTGTGGTAGTAGGAAAGAAAAAAAAAAGCTGAAATGGGTTGAAATAGGTGAATATCAGGAATAGAACTTGGTGTCACTATTTATGTTCTACATTAAAAATTATTTTAAGTTTGGAGTTAAAATTTTATGGTTAGAGTTTAAGAAATTGGGTATAAAAAGAGATATCAAAAAGGGACATTAAAAAGGAATAGAAAATTTTTATTATGACATCAGGGATATCAGGGGTAGAACTAGAAAATTTAAATTGTGGACTCAAATAGTAAATGTCAATTTTCTTTAAATATCTCATTTATTTTTAAAACTTTTAATTTTTTTAAATGGCGTCAATTCTCTTATATTTATTTTTTTCCGTATAAAACAAAAAAATCTCAGAAATTTGGGTGTGAATGACACCCCCATTAGCCAATGGCAAAAACTGAAGTAAAAGAAAAGGAGCAATGAAGAAGGTGCAGAGGTTTGACAATGAGAATGGAGTGAAGGATGGTGTTGATCCCAAACCCAATAGAAAGCAAACAATTTACAGTGCTTATTTACCAATACCAATATGATGGTGTTGAGCATTTCACTTCCACTAAAACTCTGTATGTTTATCTTTTCTATATTGAAGTGTCCCTAAATGTAACGGTGTCAGAGATTTGAGATTCGTATATGTTTTTGGGTTGGGTTAGAATTATGGGTCTTTTGGGATGCGGCTAAGGTTTTGGGTTGGTAAGGTGTAAAATCCATACCTTTTCTTTTTCTCTTTATATGTCGTACAGACTTCACCCTTGACCCTACCATAAAGAAAGACTCGAGCACTCAAATTTCTTCTCAACACACACCGGAATGAATTGTTGATGCGAATGCTTTGGCCCATTCGCAATGCAAAATAATAGCAATCATGACACTGCAACTTTGACATCCATTTTAATGCATATGTGTCTACAAAAGAGTACACGTATTTTTTATGAAAAAAATATTATTACGTGTCTCATTAAAAAAATTTAAATTCATATATTTTAAGTTTATAGATATATTTAATTCTTTTTCATTATTGAAAATTTAGTACAACTTCCTTCGAAGTTCCTATAGTACCACAACTTCCTACAAGTTTACTTAGCTGAATAAAAGAGTGGTATTTATTATCGGTGGTAAATATTTTGACTCACACTAAAAATAAAAAAATTTAGATATTTTTTTGAACAATTTTTACTTAAGAGATGGAAATTTTTTTTCTCCTAATGACTTTTGAACCTACAACAATCTAGAAGAAAAGAGAGTGTTATTGAGAGCTTTAACCATGTATAAAAGAATTGGATATTCTTAAAGTTAAAGTTTGGATGTTAAAATATAGTTTACCCATATATAATTTGGTGCTTAGAATTTTGGTACTTAAATTGAATTATTTTGAGTAGTTCTTTTGAAAATTTCAAATAATTTTGAAATTTTATAAGATATAATTATTATTATTTTGAATTTATTAATTATTGGACAGAACATGTATTAATTTGAATAAGAAATTGGCTCTAGGTTTGAATTTAAAAGATAAATTGATCCAATAAATTTAAAGGTCTAATTGAACAAGAAAAAAAAAATAGAACTAATAGAAAATTTTCAGATATCAAAGTATATATTTAATTTTGCAATAAAACATTACTATTTTATTTAAATTTTTTATCTGAATTATATTCAACAGCGAAAGGAATATAAAGGAATCACACATTTTACAAAATAAATACAGTGCAGAACAAATTAGTAAAATTCTAAAAGTGTGAAAAACGTTAAAATATCATACCTAACACTGTCAGAAGAAATTTTTTGATAAAAATCCAGAAAAACTATAACTTTGCCTTGAGTGCTCTTTGAATATAACAAAAAATTCTTCTGTTACTTGTTCTTGGCATGTCGGCACAACCACAAACGAGAATCATAGCATGTATAGAACGACCTCCTTCATTGAAAAACGCTCGTTGATACTCGTCACTCGAACGCGTAACTGTCAAAAGACAGACTACTGTCATGAAGACAAACAAAAACTACTAAAAAGCAGACGAAAGAACTGCCACAAAGCAGACAAAAGAACTGCCATAAAAACATATTTGAATAAAAATCCGGTAAAGTAGAAGAAAAACAAGAAACAAACTTGAAAAACGAAATATTCATCGAAAAAAATGAATTTTATTTATGTACAGAACCAGCAGAACGACCAAAGGCTGTCGTCGGTAAAGAAAAACGATGAAAAAAAAGAAGAAAGATTTAGATAAGTTTTATAACCGCCTCAGAAAAATGAAGAATTGGAGAACTGGAGTACTATTTTATTTAGTTAAGTTATTAGATTTATTTACATTCTTATTCTTTTATTTGAAAACAAGTAATTCCTTGTTTTAAAAGGAAATGTTGTTTTGTTTTAAAGGATATACGTCTAGCCTCTGCGTATACATTGACTAGATTAAACTGAAAGACTTATTTGGATACATAAATTAAAAAGTTGAGGGTCTATTAATAAAATATACAAAAAAAAATAACTTATCTAAAATTATTTTTCCCTTTTTTATAAGGCTTATATTATAAATAAGTATACAAAGTATACTAACTTTTCTATTTTGTTTCGTTCCTGTATCTTCTAAAAAAATTAATCTTTGAGAGCTATTTTCTTACAAGCAATTCGTTATGTAGGCGCCGTACTTAAAATATTATTTGTTCAAAATAAACACTTGAAATATATTTTTTGGTTAAAATAAATACTTAAAAAATATATATTTTTTGTCAAAATAAAAATCTATCGTATTTTTTTAATTAATGTCACATGTCAATTTTTAAAAATATATATATGTATTTTAGGTACTAATTTTAATTAAAAAATAAGATTAATACTTAAATGAAAAAAACTATATACTTCAAGTACTTATTTGTAATATAAGCGTTTTTATAATTTTTCCGCAAAAACTACTATAGTCATAGGGAATGTTTGTGAATCGTTAAACCCAAACCAAAAATAAAACCCTCGCTTCACCATCGCCGCCGTATTTGAAAGAGCTTTCACAGTTCTGATCATGGAAGATGGCGCTTCGTTCTTGTTCGCCGGCACTAGCTTCAACAAAAAGAAGTACGCCAGCGAGATCTCCCGGTTTAAGGTTCGTTTTTCTTCACTTCTCCCTATTTTCACAATTTTACTATGGAGTTCGGCGTTTAATCCAATATTTTATTCTCTTCGATTTTATTTAGGAGAAAAAAGAAACTGAAAACAAATTCGATTATTTGAGCTCGTTCGAACTTGCAAATCCAGATTCAGAGGAAGCTACGGTTTCTACCAAAAAACGAAAGCGTAAACAAGCAGCTTCAGGTATTTCTTTTCCTTTGATTTTTTTTAAATTTATTAGCTGATGTCTGCAGTCTGCTATATTGAATCTCATATTCTGTTTTTTTGTGCTTGATTGAAACGTAGAAGCGGTGGAAGGATTTAGTGTCTTTAAGAGTTCAAAAAAAGCATTGGTAGTAAGCCAGGGGAATAAAACAGATGAGGAAGAAGATAAGCTTTCCAAAGAAAAGAAGAAATTAAACCGAAAATTGGAGGTTTGCTTCTTAAAATCCATGCATAAATTGCATTTTTACTTAGTATCTTTGATATAATTTTCATAATTTTGTTGCTGAGATTAGGCAGATTCGATTCTGCGGAAAAAGTATAATATTCATGTCTCCGGGAATAATGTTGCAACTCCATTGAAGAGTTTTGCGGAGTTAAGCTCAGTGTATGTTCTCCTCTGTATTTTTTTAAATATCAGCTGACATTGACTTTGCCTTTTGGTTGCATGAGTTGAGCTTTTCTTGAATTATGCAGATATGGATGTGAGTCTTACTTATTGCAGAATTTTGCTAAACTTGGATTTAAAGAGCCAACACCAATTCAACGGCAGGCTATCCCGATTCTTCTATCCGTATGTTCTTTTATTTACCTACTACTACTTTTATTCCCTACATTTTTAACGTTTTTGTTGGCAATTAGGTTATGCAGCGAAACGATCAGTATTTGGCTGTTTTTGCTTTACATAGATTCACTAAAGTCTCTTATAAGCTGAAAACTGATAATTTTTTCCCTTGTTTGTGAAGGGCCGAGAATGCTTTGCTTGTGCTCCAACTGGATCTGGAAAAACCTTGGCTTTTGTATCGCCCATGCTTATGAAACTCAAGGTATTTTTCCTTTCAATACATGTCTATTTTTTTGCAAAAAAATATTGCCAAGTTTTCTGATCAGTTTCCTTCATCTATCAGCATGCATCAACTGAAGGCGTTAGAGCTGTTATATTGTGTCCTACTCGTGAGCTAGCTGCTCAAACAACCAGAGAGTGCAAAAAACTTGCAGAAGGCAATAAGTTTTATATAAAGTTATTGACTAAAAAGCTCATAAGAAGTGCGGATTTATCAAAGTTGCGTTGTGATATACTTATATCCACACCGCTTCGCTTGCGTTCAGCTATCAAAAAGAAGAAACTTGATTTGAGCAGGTTTGTGTTATAAATCATGCCAGATACAATTAATTTCTCATTTTAGATTGTAGAGAGACCCATAGGATGAATACGTAGGTAAGTGGATGCTAAAAGCTCTTTGAACATTACTAATTGTTTGATTAATTCTGGTTTATTATAACTACTTATTTGAATGTTTTTTAGTGCTCATGATTTTTGGGAAAACTATGCTTACAACATTTTGTGTTAATCAGAATGGATAGAAGTCTATGAGTGTTTCAAGGTTGATATTGTTAGAATGAGAAGGGAAAAACAGCTCATTGTTGAACATTATTTTTGAATCTAAACTGCTTTCTTGATACAAATTTTATCTTTCTTCAGGGTTGAATATCTCGTCCTGGATGAGTCTGACAAACTGTTTGAGCTTGGCTTGATAAAGCAGATTGATGCTGTGGTTAAAGCATGTTCTAATCCTTCAATAATACGCTCATTATTTAGTGCTACTTTACCTGATTCTGTTGAGGAACTTGCACGCACCATAATGCATGATGCTGTTCGAGTTATTATTGGTCGAAAGTAAGTACGAGATTATTACCTCTTAACATTAATAAAGATGAATTATCTTTGACATACTTCAACTTTTTGATATTTTATCCAGGAATACAGCCTCAAATTCTGTTAATCAAAAGTTAGTTTTTGCTGGAACTGAAGAAGGGAAACTCCTTGCACTTCGTCAGAGTTTTCAAGAGGTATGTCGCTTATATGGATGTTGAGAAAGCTATATCTCTTGCAACTATCGTCACTTCCAATCATTCTGACATTATTATCGTAATCCACCTTATTTATCCTTAGATATTGTGTCCGGTTATCTTGTTCATGGACTCGTGTCTGACACATGGACATGGGATATAATCTCCAAGGATCCTCCAAATACATGAAAATCTTAGAAAAGGCTAACCATACATGTGTTGGATGCATATACCCATTTTCGACACACCATAGGTTATACCAATATCCCTTATTTTATTTATTGCATTTGTAATATTTTGCTTGAGGTTGTTGATGATATATGATCATAGAAAAACCATTTTCTTTTCTCGTTAAGTCGTTATCCATTTAGATGTTTTTCCTCTGGAATATGTCTTAACCATATTCTTGCTTTGGAATTGTAACATGATTGGCAGTAGAAATTGAATCCGCCGGTTTTGATCTTTGTACAAAGCAAAGAACGGGCAAAGGAACTGTATGAAGAGCTGAAATTTGATAATATTAGAGTCGGTGTTATCCATTCCGACTTATCTGAAATACAGGTAAAGGCTCTTTCTATGCTTTCCACCTGCAGCAACAAAAGAATTCTAAATTTACTCGGTCCTGACATCTTATAATTTGAATGTAGCGCGAAAATGTTGTTAATGATTTCCGGGCTGGCAAAACATGGGTTTTGATTGCCACTGATGTCATTGCCCGTGGTATGGATTTCAAAGGGGTCAATTGTGTGATTAACTACGATTTTCCGGATTCTGCCGCCGCATACATTCACCGAATTGGTATGCTGCAGACCTTGGTTGTTAAAATAGATTGTCTTTATTTTTTTTAACAAAGTTTAATTGATCTCTCGAATAGGTCGGTCCGGCAGAGCAGGGAGGACGGGAGAAGCTATTACTTTCTACACAGAAGATGATGTGCCGTTTTTGCGTAACATAGCTAATGTGATGTCAGCATCGGGCTGTGAGGTCCCATCCTGGATCATGGCTATGCGTAAGCTAAGGTGGAAGAAGCATCGGCCGAAACGAGAGTCGATTTTAACTATACCAGATAATGCGGAAGATTAAACAAATTGCAGTGAAGTATTTGCACCGGATTTTTCTTACTTTTATTGTGGAGCTCTTGATTTCATAACTACTCTTTTATGCCCCTGTTTGGTGACGCTAAACCAATGCGGTGAAGATTATTTATCCGGGCACGGCACAGGAGCCTCGATTGAGACCAAAATGGCACTCGGACTTTGTAGTAGGTCTTCAAATTTTGAATGAAAAATATTTTAAGCAGTTAAAGTTAATGTGACTTGTTTTAAGAGTTTATTTTCCGGTTTTGTTTTAAAAAAAAATCAAATCAAAGTCCATTTTAATTTTAGAGGGACATAATCAAGATAGATTCGACAATTCTGGAAATGATTTAATTACATCAAACGAATACGGTATAAGTATATCATTGAATTACAATTCTTATATAAAATGAATATTTTCCATATCAAAATTTATGTCGGTATGCGATGTCTCATGTCAATAGAATATTCCGATTATCAAAGCTTAGTTAAGATAATTACTTTAACCCATTCTTAGTGGTAAAATATGATGTATTTTATCTAGGTGACTCATATTCAAGCGCTATGTGTGTGCGTTACTAAAAGGTTGAGAAAATTAAACAGATACTATTTTGTAATTACACAACACATTTTAAAAGATAATTAATTTTAAGGGTAAAAGGTAAAGGGTAAACTACAACGGAGGTCACTCAATTATGAGTAACGTTACATTTGGGTCACTCAATTATTAAAAGTTATGTTTTGGTCACTCAATTATGGGTAAGGTTACATTTGGGTCACTGAATTATTAAAGGTTATATTTGGGTCACTCAATTATGGGTAAGGTTATATTTGGGCCACCCTTCATATTAAAAAAAGTATATCAATCCGTGTATTAGATTAATTAATGATTTCAAATGAAGTACTCTAAATTTTAATGTTAACGAGGATATACAAGTGATTTGGAAGAAAAAATAACTAAATTGATGTACCTTTTTAAATATGAAGGGTAACTCAAACGTAACTTTACCCATAATTGAGTGACCCAAATGTAACCTTTAATAATTTGGTGACCTAAATGTAATCATACTCATAATTGAGTGACCCAAATGTAATTTTTAATAATTAAGTGACCCAAATATAACCTTACCCATAATTGAGTAACCTCCATTGTAATTTACCCAAAGATAAACTACGGAGATCACTCAATCATAGGTAACATTGCTCATAATTAAATAACCTCTATTATAGTTTAACTTACTTTTAAGTAGTTGATGATTTTAGAGGTCAAATAAATAAGGTTTTGATACTCTAAAATTAGGGATTACGATGGATAATATTGATTTGACATGATTTATATTTTATAGATTCAGGTAATATTCAGGTTTGAATATTTTAATTATTGGTCATGTTTGGTAAATATCGATTTGAGCCAAAATTAAATGTTGAATTAAAATTAGAGGTTTGACTGGCTAAATACGTTAATTAGATATTTGGTGAATAACAGATTGGAATAGTGGATTGGGGTGAAACCTCTAATTTTGAAAAAAAAAACTGCTAATAGTAGCCTTTTGAAATTAGAGGTTTGATATAAGAATTATATAGACACTTTTACCCTTAACAATTATTAAAAATTTCTCAATAACCTAAATTTAATATTTTTTTGTTTTAATTATTCATCATCACGTATTTACATTGTAACATTTATAAACTAACATTTTTTCTTTTTATTCTTACACATTTATATTTGTATTTAAATTTAATAATTAATTAAATTTTATTAAAAATAATTATATAAATAATAAATTAATATATAGACCCTTAAAATATGCTTAGTAATGTTATATTAAAAAATTATTTTCATAATCTAATTAATATTAATAGGTACAAAATATTGATCACTAATAAACTTGTAACACCCCTAACCCGGGCCGGGAGTTAGGAGCGTTACCGGAATCGGAAAACGGAAAATAGCGGAAGCATATTGAAAAAATAAGATACCATTTTTAATTAAGTTATTTATATTTTATTGCGCACGCGAAAAATGGGCTAACAAAAATTTTCTTAACTTCTTATGAACATACATAAACTAAGCACAACTTCTTTTCATCTGTTACCAAATTTAAGCCAATTTAAACTTTTCCTATTATCATTATCAAATTCTAATTCCAGATTTATAACTTAACCATTCGGTCACAATGCTTCTATTTAACCAATTAATTTTAACCTTTAACTAGTAGATTACCAAATTACATTTTCGAGTACAATTAGAACAAACATGTTGATGACTTAAACTATTCAATTCCATGCAATTCGAAACCTTGATTAAATAGTCTAGGTGATTTTCGAATTAATCCAATTACCAATAATTAATTACATCAATTTTTCATACAAGACATAATATATTTCAATACCATGGAATTCGATTTTCTTTACTTAAATCTTTACAAAAAATCAAGTTTTTATATGCGCCTAAAGCATGTCAAGCTATAGACTATGAACAACAAAAAGAATCGACAAGACCACTAGCTCGACTTACATTTATGTACAACAAAATAATGAGGCTTTCTACTTAAATACAAAACATGATTCTAGCCTCCTAATCAAGCATCATGGAACATATAATTTCAAACACCATCGTAAACTTAAGTTACGATCAAAGAAAATAAAACGAATCCTTAAACAGACTTCAAAGCCACCATCTAGGAGTCTAAAGATAAGACTAAGATCATACATATTTCTGAACTCGTAACTTGATCCAATCGAATGCTAGCTTTAAGGTCCAAGCGATCCTGCTAAGGTTGGGAAGAAGAAAACAACGAAGCGATAAATACAAATAGTACTTAGCGAGGTAATGTTAAATCTAATTCATTCTTGAGCTTTTAATGTGATCAAGCATTGAGTTTACTTAGCTAGGTTTATTAACATTCAAATTTCACCCAACTAAGCTTATGTAACATCAAATACACATAGCATCATGCATAACATAACAACATTCATAGCACAAGCTCGAACACATAACATAACATATTAATTTATCACATGCTTACATATCATTCATTCAATACCATAATCCAATTCAATTTCAACATACTCAATCTCATGCTTAACAATTGAATTAACCAAAACTTCATGCCAATCCATACATAACATTATTAACTTATCAAAACAAAATCACAAATTTTTCATGAGCATATCATTCGAAAGATCTCAAACCATCATCCAAAAATTAGAATTTTCCACTTCTTAATTCCATGTATTCGAATAGGGTCATTACCCAAATTACACATAATCGGACTTATAAGCATATCATATGCATCATATTATAATCGGAAGGACCAATGTCCACATAATTCATCATTTCATATCACATCATAACATGCCAAATCATTCAACAATTTATCCACTTCACAAACTATACTTAATTTAGCAATTTCTATTTAATTCACATAGATTATATTTCATTTCATTGTATTGCATTGCATTTTATTTAATTTCATTGCCCTAGGTAGAGTAGACGTATCAGATATTCAAGCCATCAAGGTGGTATCAAGTACCTAGCAAAGGTTGCACGAAGCAGCAAGCAAGAGTTGCACAAAGCAACAACAAAGGATGCCCATAGCATCATGTGTCTCGAACAGCAATCAAGAACACATATCATATAATCGAAGAGTACACGAAGTACTAACAAGAGTTGCCCAAGGCAACAAGCAAGAGTTGCACGAAGCAACAAACAAGAGAGCTCAGACTCTAGGCATGTCGTACTATCTAAAACTTCTAATCGACCGAGGGCATTATTATTCTTGTTAAATTGTTATTCATTATTTCATTTAACATATACATTTTTCATAATTCAGTTTGCATGCTCATTCGATCATATCATCATACATGGCAGCACTTCATATATATAATCATATCCATTTTAAGCATAACATAATTACCATAGGGCAATCCACATATTCACATAAACAAGCATTATCAAGAATCCAGATTCACACATGTTCAACATACAAATAATCACATAGGCAATTCACATTTGCACATATTCAAACCATTATCAAAATCCAAATCAAACATATAAATCATGGCATTTAATTTCACATAAAGCAGCCCGCTTTTTCACATTTTCAAACACTAGCCAAAATCTCAAATCATGCATCCATTTTTCCTTTGATCTCCTTCCCTTACTAAACACATTACCGAATATCAATTAGTTCAATTTCATACACAGAAATCATAAATTACAAATAATAAGGTGGTTCGGACACTAATCCCAACACTAATACAAAATTATACTCACAACTCCTCAACTCCTTAAGCTTGATCTCGAATTGAGATGCCCTTGTTTCTTCCCTTCGAGTGATCGATCCTAGCTTCCTCCAAAGTCTCTTCACAATTCCGATCTTAATTCTCAACATAAAATGAATACACACTATATTAGGAAGCAATTCATTCATAATTACTCCTCAACTTCAAGCATGAATTCATATTGTCAAATCTGACTTTCTATTAAACTAGTTGGAGGACTAATTAGTGTTTTAATCATATCTTTTTAATTACTAATCCAAAATTAACTTATCATATACCATTAAAAAGGTATCAAACTCAATTTTTTACTCATGTGAACCTCGTATTTTTATCTTATTCGAATAGATACAGTTTATTGCTTAATTACACCCCTTTTGATAAATCTGGACAGCTTGTATTGTCAAACTTTAAAAATTCATATCTCCTAATTTACATACTGAAATTGAGTTCCATTTTCTCTCAATGATTCTAGACATGCCAAAGTTTATACAGTAAAAATTTTAATTCAAAATACCTTATATCCAATCTTTGGTGAATTTCTAAAATTACTGCTTATGAGTTGTATACCACTGGACAGCTTACTTAATTTTCACCTTAAGCTTAAAATTCATCTAATTACATTATTCAATATATAAATTCACTCATGAAATGACTTATACTATTCTTCCATGAAATTTTACAATCCATATTAACCTTTAATTTCAACAATCAAGTACTCAAATTTATCGATTTTCTAGTCCAGTTCCTAATCTCCATTAATTTCGAATACATGTCCACTTTTAATTCTATTCGAATTTTTATCTTTTTAATTCATTTTTCCAGCAACCAATAGTCGTTTATAATAAAATTCTTATTTCTTCATCACTTTATCCTAGTGAGAATTTTCTAATTTTAATCTCTAAGTATACAAATTTTCCAACTATCTAAGATTTTACATTTTCTTTCGAAACAGCCCCCTTATGACTCTATTCATAATTTCTCAAGAAATTTTCAAGAATTTCGTTAGTTCATCTTATTATCTTCTTCAAGATTCTCATGGTTTCATGTTCATACAAATTTTAGGTTTACATGCATGGTGTTATACTCAACCGAATAGTTACAAGGAGAAGGAAACTTACTTCTTGATCTCTTTGATAATACTTGCTATCCTTCCCAAATCCTAGCTTAATCCTTCCACCATGCAAGCAAAATTTTTCACCATTTAAGCTCTAGAATTTTCAGACTTCTGAGCTTCTCTTTCCCCCATTTTTCTCTCAACCTCACGGCAAAGAAGAAGAAAATGATGAGGAGAGACAAGCTTCCTTAATCTAGGTGATTTGATGACTTACAAAATTACCCAAGAGCCCTTAGCCTATAACCTTTATCATCATTTTACTAAGGGAATCCCTAAGGATATTTTATTTTTAACATGCAAATTTCAATCTTTATAATTATTTTAAATTGGTCATCAATTTCCCTTGTTCCATGCTTTCTTGAATTTTCTCAATTTGATATGATTTCCTCAAGGAAATGCAACATTACTTAATTTCTTTTCATTCTTTTAATTTCACACTTTGTATCTTGTTATCACTAATTCAAATTCACCAATTTACCAATTAGCTAAATTTCTTAATTCAAAGCTAAGTTTCTTTCTAATTCGAATTGGTGCACTAGTTGCCGAAATAAGAAATTTAAGGACCAAATTGCATAATTTACTAAATTGCAAGCTCAATTGCTTCTAAGAATAAATAAATAATTTAAGTTTAATGGCTTTAAATTCTAGGGCGGAAATGTGGGTGTTACAAAACTATTCAAACAAGCATCTAATATAATCATATCTTTATATGTCATTTTACTTGTTTAAATAATTAAATAACTATAAATTATTAGTTAATTTTACCAAACACTTTTATACAATTAAATTTGACACCCTAAAGTTAGGGATGATGACACATCACGGGTAATATTGATTTGTATATGTATAAATATTTGATTTTATATGTATTCAAATCATATTTTTTGAACAATTCAAATTATATTTAAATTTAAGGACGAGTCTGCTACGCTTGATATGTACTGCTGAGCATCACTAACGACGAGTACCGTTGAGCACCATTAAATTAATTTATAATAAAATTTAAAGGACTCAAGGTAAAATTATAAATTATTTTAAATAAAAGATTAATTAAATTATTTTCTATATATATAATATTTTTATTTAAAAAACAATTGGATCAAATACAAACTTTAGTCAATTTAAAAAATAAAAAACCTTAAATCTTAAACCCTAAACCATAAAATCCTAAACCCTAAACGCTAAACTTAAACCCGATACCCAAAACCCTAAACATAAAATACTAAATTATAAACCTTAAACCTTAAATTGTAAACCTTGAACCCTAAATTCGAACATTAGATCTAAGGCTTAGGGTTTCGATTTAGGGTTTAGAGTTTATGATCTAAGGTTTCATGTTTATGGTTTATGATTTAGGGTTTTGAGTTTATGGTTTAAGGTTTTTTATTTTTTAAATTAACTAAGGTTAGAATTTGATCCATTTATTTTAAAAAAATTAAATATATAATATATGGAAAAATTTTAATTAATATTTTATTTTAAAAATTTTATTTTATTTTAATTAATATAGAAAAATTTGAGTCTTTTAAATTTTTAACCTTTATAACCGTGTTTAGAATTTGATCCATTTATATTATATGGAAAATTTTTAATTAATATTTTATTTTAAATAATTTATAATTATACGGTGCTCATCGTTAGTGTAACGCCCGAATTTAGGGTTCGGGAGATAATCATGTTGGTTAAATCGCTACGGGTTAGGTTAATTTTGAAGCTATTTAAAACAGATAACTTTGGCTTTAATAAAAAGGGCAAAATGAAAATTTTGAAATAAAAGAAATAAAGAAAGAGGTTTTTGAAAATACTATCATCTTCTTCAAAATATTTTTCTTTTCATGTTAAACCTCCCCAAAACCACATTTCACTATTCCATTGCTCCTAGCTTTTAATTCAAGCAATTTTTCAAGTTAATTGATTTTTTAACATGGTTTTATTTTCCCTGAGTTGTAGATATTAAGATTTTTGCAAAAACTCATAGTTTAAACTTGTTTTGATTTTAAAATTTAGTTTGAAATGAAATGGAGTTTATGAGTTTTTTTTTGTTGGGGTTGGTTGTGGCTGGATTTAGGTGTGTGTTTTAACTTTGTTTTATTTCTAAAGTAACATGGAAATGATGGGTTGTTATAGGATACTCGAAATGGGTATTGTGGGTAACTTTGGGAGTTGGAAATCTTGAGTTTTTGGATGAGTTTTGAGTCTAAATGACAGTTGATGGTTTGGTAACTTTGGGTTGATGTTTTGGGATGTTAGAAGATAGATTTTCGATGATAAATTCGTTGGGTTTGGCTGCAAGTAGTTTGGAGCTGAGTCGAATATATTTTGAGTGAAGTTTGGGCTCGAATCGATGTATTTTGTTGCAAGAAAGTTGAGTTATGAGTTGATGTTATGTTTGTGAGTATATTAGCATTATAATATTATGTTTTGGGTTGCCTAAAGCAGATGAATAGGATTTGGGTTTCGTGGACGTGAGTCCGGGTAATTCGGAGGCTTGAACCGACATCTTGGATAGCGTTAGTGTGTTGGATGATGATTTGATCAATTTTAAAAGCCTTAACGTGGTTAATGAAGTGTTTTGAGAGTTTAGATTGAGCTTGAAAGGTCAATTCAAGCTAAGAGTGAGTTTTAAAGGTTTCACGCACTTAAATCGTGTTTTATGGTTTCTTGATGCATGTTGAACATGTCATGTTGTTATGTGATATATTGCAATGTTGCACATGTTGTAACATCCCGAAAACTGGTCTAGTCGAAATTAAATTTCATTGACCGAGTATTTTATTTTATTTGATGTTATAAAAAGTTATTTGAAATAATTTATAAATTCGGGGTTAAGTTCCGACGATCGAATATTTTGCTTCGATTATAAGTTAGTTTGACCTTGTTTCTAAATATAAATAATAAGTATTATTATTATTATATTATATTATTATTATTATTATTATTATTATTAAAAAGAGAAAATGATGGGACCCACGGCAATTCCTTCAAATTGAAGGAATTCACCGTGGAACTCCCACCTCAAGAAACATATGGCAAATGCCAAATTAAGGTGGCAAATGGCCATTACGTGGATTGCCTAAGGCCATTCCACATACCGTGGCCACTCGGCCAAACCTTGTTAAGGGTGGCATTTTGCCCCTCCACGTGGCCACACCATAAAGGCCTTGTGCCAATTGACCATGGCAATTCTATGGAGAGAAGGCCGGTTTAATTCAAGTATAAATAGGGTGGGGAGTGTTGCGCAAGAGAGCAAAGAAAAGGAAAGAAAGAAAGTGTGAGGGATGGTGCGCAAGTGAGAAAGAAAAATAAGGAATCAGTAAAGAAGCGATAATTAGATGGTTCAGTATTAGATTGGTGATCCGATAAATTTGATATAGTAATATCGAATCTCTACCGACGTCGGGTCCAAGAAATCGATAAAGGACGACCGTCAACCAAAGGAAAATGTGATGTTATACGGGAACCCTAATATCAAGGTGAGTGTAGATGCATTTGTCTCGGGTGACACGATGTCATTTCGATCTTGGTTTCTATGTTCTGATATGTGAGTGTAGTCGGAGTCTCGAGAGTTGACTAGGTGTCATTTTGAATCATTGTTTATTGATTTGTTAATTATTTTATTGAAGGTCATTGCATAAAAATCATATTGAAAGCGTTACTTGGTAAGTTTGGTTAAGTATTGCATATCGAACATTAAATATTGCTAGTGAAACTTTGATATATGTCTACCGCTATTGTTATTGATATTGAGGTGTAAATATTGTTATTGAAATATCGTTGTTGAACTATTGATTATTGAACCTTGGGTTCGAGAGTATTGGATACAATTGGCATGCTATAGAATTCATGAGCTCATTGATACGGATATTGGGCTTCAGCCATTGGTGCGGAGGAGGGATGTGTTGTGTGTTGGTCAATTGGTGCGGAGGAGGGAATACGACACGACCATTATTGTTGGTGATGTGGTGGAATTCGCGTATCCAGATACTGTTGAATCGGTCCAAGGGAAAATATTGATTATTGATATTGTTTTTGTTATGATTAGATAACATGCTTTTCATTTATAATATGTTTATAAATTGTTTATGTTAAATGTGCCATTGAAGTATGCGACATTGCATAACATGCTCATTCATTGTTATTGGCTACCTCACTTAGACTATGTAAGTCTAATGCATTCATTTGCATAACATTTCAGGTTAAGAAAAGTAACGGATCGAGATCAGGATTAGTTGGAGGATCGACAAGTCACCACAAGCAAAGAGTAATGTGTTTTGTCTTTATGAACTCCTAGTATGATGGTAAAGTAGTTAAACTAATTATATTAGTCTTGTGGCCCTACTATATTGTATATGTTGCCTATGTTTGTATAAAATTTTTAAAGTTATAATGACTTTTGAGTTAGTAAATAAAATTGACATTTTGACACTAAAATATTTGTTAAAAAGGTTTAAGATTTATGTCTCCGATTTTCGTTTTGTTTTTCGATAGTGCTCTTCGACTCGGTTATCTACCAGTCCGAGAATGGGGTGTTACACATGTTGGGATTGATGACTTGTGTTTCTATTTACATTGTGAATACATTGCCTTGCATGGAAGTTTGGTCATGGGAAATGATTCAAGCATCGATAATGTTTGTGGTTTGTGAAATGAGTATATTGACACGTGTTGAGTTGCTACTGGATATAATTGATCGATCAATATAATTAGAGTGCACTCGAGGTAAAAGTCGCACGTGGCCATAGTGATGTTAGAATTTACTAAGGAGGAGTACGGTGATGTGAGATTTCACTGGAAGTTATGTTTTTACTAGACGATTGAGTACGGTGATGTGAGATTCTACCGAAACTGTCTAGTGGGTTTGAGAAACTATCCGCATATTCGAGTAAAAGCGATGAATGTCAACATACCCATAATGCTCTAATTTCTCATGTTAAGCATGTTGCATTGTTCCTTCTATTTATGTTTATGCATGTAGTTGATTACATTGCTTGTGTTATGAGAATGAGCATGAGGTAAGCTTATGGCTTGTGGTTGCATTCGATAAATGCATGTGATGCTAAATGGATGTTGTTGTGTGTTCAAGCATGATAAATAATTTGGAAATAGTTTTGGTTTCAAGCAACTTATGTTTTAAAACTGCATTGTTGTAGCTACCGTTTTGAGCACTGCTCACTAAGCTTAAATGTTTATGCTCCTCTTACCATTTATGTAGGACCTACGGAACATGTAACCCCCTAGACCCGCCCATGCGTTACAACGGATCCTAGGAAGTCGCATTAGGGCCACAAGAGCGACCCACAGTAAAAATACACATAAAACATTTTCTTTCTCAAAACACTTATTAAACTGTAAAATCAACTTCTGTTTAAAATATAATTTCAGGAAATCATTTAAACATATAACAAAAATTTCAAAAAGCAATTTACAGACACTGTTGAGTGTGTAAAAGTTCTATTATTTACACTATTTTTAACCCATATTTATGCTGCATTCGAGCATCATTTTATTGCATTTAGGTTAGTTTACAGCAAAACATCACAAATATATAAAAGGCACAGATTCTACTAAAATGGCTATTTTTGGCAGGTTGTCGCCATCGCGGACGGTGAGGGCAGGCGCAGGGCAGAGAAGTAGGAAAGCTGAACTGGACAAGCAGATAAAAAGGACGATGTTGCCATGGTGCTGCCGTGACAGGAGGACGACAGCAAGTTAGTAGAGAAAAAGCAAAGTGGACCTCGATAGATAAAGAAAAATCTGCTCGTCTGTCGTGTGAAAACCAAATATTTTTCCAAGCCCCGGATCAAAAGATATGTCAAGCCAAAGCTCAAGGAGAGGAAATCCCAAGAAACAAGGAGGGCGGCTGAAAAGTAGGATCCTTGGAGATTAAAGTCTTTATTAGAATCTTACTTTTAATTAAAGTTGTAATCCTTATTACCTTAGAATACTTGAGCCCAAAGCTTATATAAGGGAATAGATTTTAACCTAGAACATACATCCCATAACCCATAGCCCATTTCCCTTTAAACCGACAATCAAAAACCCTCCGCCGTTTACCCGCCGTCGACATGTTCTAAAACCCCCTAGGGCCACGAGTTGATTTGTAAAGTAGTTGCAAGGGTTGTTTTGTTTTAGGTATTTTCAGTTCAATAAAATAAACTTCAAGTTCTCTTATTTTGGTTATTAAAATCTTGCAAGAGCATCGGGAGCAGCATTGTGAGGTTATCTATTTACTTAGCATCGGGAGAGTTAAGTATACGAAAGAAATAAGAGCAAGTTCTCTAGTTTATAGTTGAACTATCTCGTGCCTAGGGATAGGGCGAGGTTAAGTGGCTAAAAAAGAATTCATACACATCGGTGTTCATCATTCGATTCACACCGGGAGGTATCATCAAGACGTGATCATCGACAGACTTGGACCTAGGGATAGGCCAAGGCAGATCTGGGATTCTTGCCAAACTTGAAAGTATTGAGTTGAGTGTTTGCTGCCGCGACAATCAACGAATTGCTGCCGCGACAGGTGCTGTCCGCGACGGGCGCGTGACAGAACTGGATTTCCTAAAATCTGCAATACCTGCACTACTGAGCAATTCAATACCAGCCCATTCTCTCTATCTTGATTTCTATACTTTTATTTTCCAGTATTCTTTATTATTTTCGTGACAATATCTTAATCTATTCTTTTCCCCTTGTGCAGATAGCGAAGGAAAGGGTTAGCCCAGTCCCTGTAGAGACGATATCTGATACTCTAGTATCACTTTATTACTTACGACGTGTACACTTGCACTCAATTACGATAGACACTTTTACAGGCAACAAGTTTTTGGCGCCGTTGCCGGGGACTGGCAACACACTCTTACCCTAGCTTCTGCACTTTTCTTTTATTTTTATTTTTATTTTATTTTATTATTTTTTTAACAAAAAAAACTCAGGTGAAAATACAGGTTCAAGGGCATCAACATGACAGGAAAAACCATTCGAGAATTGATGTGGGAAAGTTCTTGCAATTACCGTAAAGACATGCTGCCACGACAGCAACAGGGGCAGCAAATACTGATGCCGCAGCAGCAAAATTTTTTATGGTACGATCAAAACCCACAAAATTTTTTATACCATAACAGTTTTGCTGCAGAACCCGACCTGCCCTGGCAATGTCATCATCCTCAAGAGCAGTCAAAATCCTTAGAAGACACACTACAAGCCTTCATGGCACTCACTCAAGAATTGTCGACATCTATGGACGCAAGTATCGCCAAGGTGGATGAAATATTGAGCAGACCGGCCCTCATTCATGCCACAGATGAACATGAAATCATGAGGCAATGTGACGAGGATGCCTATGTGAAGGAATACCCAACATATGATGAGTCTGAGCAACAACTTGCCATGACAATGATCGAGGAGCCGGAATGGAGCAACACCGAGACAACGCTGAGTGAAATTCAAGAGAATGTCACGACATCAACCACTTTCGAGGCAGAAACCTCAGCCAAAGCGGAAACTGCCGCCTCGACAGCAACTGATGCTAAAGCAACAACCACAACAGAGGCAAATTCTCAACCCACTACCTCGGTTAAACCCGACCAAGATTGCACACACCCATCCCCGTCATGGCACTCGCACGACCACCTAGAAGAGCTACCCAATGACAATGCCTCACCGATGGAATACGAGAAGGTAATAAACGAACCTTTTAAATTCTTTGAAAACTCACCGATTCCATTGCAGATATTAGAGGAACCAACACCGGTGGACTCAGAATTATCAAAGTCTCTACTGATGGAGATCTACGAGTGGTCAACAGAATTTGATATAGAGAGTGATGGCACTTACCAATGTCCCATTGACCTGCAAAGTAACCTGATAAAGAACTGTCAAAATAACTGCCTGTCGCAACAGCGGGCACGGCAGCAAGGGATACATTCAACCACAACAACATCCAACGAAAACAAGGTAAGTTTATGATCGAATGTCAATTTGATTTTTTCCAATCATATGTTCATGCCCTCAGAAACATTACCAAGAAGGGAGGACTTCATGGACTACAAAGGGAAGAGAAAGAAAGGAGCCCCCACCATGAGAAAAATCACCAGATGGAGGGTACAGATAGACTTCAAGAAGTACCGGAAACGACCCCTCAAGCATCGATAGAACATGGAGTATTTTTATTACTTATTTATTATTAGGAAATAAGGTTTATTTTATTCGAATAATGTTTTTTTATGTTTATTGTTTTAGGAAATAAAAGAGCCAAGAAGAACATGAGAAGTGAACTCAGCCCACCACCCATCCATCAGCCCAACAAAGCCCATTATAGAGGCATGTCGTTCCAGCTGCCGCGGCAGACACGAAAAAGACAGGCTGTCGCCAGCCTGCCATGACAGACGTGGAAAAGACAGGCTGTCACCATGATGTCACGACAGACGCGAAAACGTGTGTCAGACGCATCAGACACGCTAAAGTTCGACAGCCACCCCGTTATTCGCGCCTGCCGTTACAACTTCAACGGGCAGAAATTCCTTTTCCATAAAACCCCGCTTCATTTTCATTTTCACTCACTTCTATTTTTCTTACTTGCTCTCATTTTTTAGTTTTCATTTGCTTTCAATTACTTTTCACAACCCTTGCACTAACATGTCTTCCAGAAAAACCCGCCGCAATGCTGCCTCTACTTCCTCACCGGCAGCAACTCCCCCACAGTTATTTGCAACCAGAGATCTGTGGGAAGAACGAGGCTTCATTTATACTCCAGAGGCAAAGAATCTGGGCCTCAAGCCTTTAATCGCTAGGAAGATTAGAGCTCTATTATGGAAATCATTTGCGGAGCAACCAGAGGAAATGAACGAGACGCTGGTGAGAAAATTTTATGCTGCCATCAGCAGCAAAACAACGACATCAATAATTGTTAGAGGGACAGAAGTACCGTTCACAGCCGAGCACATCAACTCTTTATATGGCCTCTGCATAGGCCCCAATGATGATGCACATCGGCAGTTCCTCGACACCTTGGATGATGCTGCCTATGACGCTGTCATGGCAGAACTGACAGAATAGGGGACCGAATGGAATGCCTCATAGAGCTGACAGTGGCAACCCCTCTATCATCTTCCAACCCCGCTGCCGCCCCAGCTGAATCATCAGAGCAGCCAAATCCTTAACCTGCCGCCGCAGCAGTTGCTCCGACAGACCCCTCCAATCAGATCCTAGCTGCTATTCATAGGATGGAGGACAGACAGCTGGGCCTCATGACATTCATCAAGGACTTTTCCGCATCCACTGTAAATTTTATTCACAACACTTTAAATTTCCCTGATGTTGTCTTTCCCACCTTCCCTGCCCACTACATCACTGTCCCCACCCTGCCCACACACCTACACCTGCTGCCACACTACATACACCATCTGCTGCCTCCATTCCATCACCTGCACCGACGGAAGCCGGCAGCACCCATGCCGAAACATTCGCTCGAGGAACAAAGCGACCAGTGCCCTCGGATAACCTTGGTACCTTTGTTGCTGGGTTCTCTTCCTCCTCCGTCTGGGCAGACAGTGACGATGAACCCTCTATTCAGAGGAACCTGTCGAAGGAATTTACACCGGTAAAGAGGCAGAAAAGAATGGCAGATACGAAAACTCTGCCCAAGGCCAGTAGCAGCAGCAACTCTAACATCCAGGTTGTAGAGCAACCAGCCCAGCCCGCCCCGCGAACCAGAACCCGCCGCCAGATCCGCCTCAGCAGCAGCAGCGAAGACAATGATTAAAATTTAAGTTTCTTATCTTCTTATTGCTGCCTGCCATATATATTTTGTGATGTACTGCCTTCATATGTTTTCATTTTTATTTTGTCATTTGCATTGAGGGCAATGCAACCCTCGAGTTTGGGGGTGGCAACCCTCCATATTCATGGAGTACATCTTAGTTAAATTTTGTGTCTTTTACTTAGTACTTTACAAAAAAAAAATCTTGAAAATTTTGGCTTAAAACTGTGAATTGAACTTGCCTGTCGTGACAGCTCTGTCGTGGCAGCATCTTTAGGATAGTTTAAGGAGAAGTTTAGAGCCTTTCTATAGTTCTGAAAACTTAAACACCATTGTGACTGTTATATTGCTTAGACTTCTTTTAGCCAAACTAGAATAGGAAGCTTAGCACTTGAATAGCCCCTAGAGGTGCCTAACACTGGCTCTAGGAAAGAAGTTTAGAAAAAGAGACTAAAAAATCCTAGAGGTGCCCGAAACTGGCTCTAGGAAGATAACTAGAGGTGCCTAAAACTGGCTCTAGTAAAACTTTAGCTTGAAAAATAGAGAAATCGAGTCAAAACAAAAGAAGCATGAAAATGTGCCTTCAAAAAGATAAACTTTGGCATAAAAAATTCAAGTTAAGAGTTGAATATTCTAGTGAAATTAAGAGAGTCTTAGCATATAACTGTTCACAAGCATGCACACACTGCACGAGAACTATAGTGAGAGTCTGGACAAATCCTAAATTATCCGACAGGTTGCTGCCGCCACAAGGAACGAACAACGGGTAAGGGAAAGTTCACTGTTTGAAAGCCAAAACAAAAATATTTCAATTTTTTTAGGTCTTAATTGCTTGAGGGCAAGCAAAAACTTGAGTTTGGGGGTGTGTTGAGTGTGTAAAAGTTCTATTATTTACACCCTTTTTAACCCATATTTATGCTGCATTCGAGCATCATTTCATTGCATTTAGGTTAGTTTACAGCAAAACATCACAAATATATAAAAGGCACAGATTCTACTAAAAATGGTTGTTTTTGGCAGGTTGTCGCCATCGCGGACGGTGAGGGCAGGCGCAGGGCAGAGAAGCAGGAAAGCTGAACTGGACAAGCAGATAAAAAGGACGATGCTGCCATGGTGCTGCCGTGACAGGAGGACGACAGCAAGTTAGTGGAGAAAAAGCAAAGTGGACCTCGATAGATAGAGAAAAATCTGCTCGTCTGTCGTGTGAAAACCAAATATTTTTCCAAGCCCCGGATCAAAAGATATGTCAAGCCAAAGCTCAAGGAGAGGAAATCCCAAGAAACAAGGAGGACGGCTGAAAAGTAGGATCCTTGGAGATTAAAGTCTTTATTAGAATCTTACTTTTAATTAAAGTTGTAATCCTTGTTACCTTAGAATACTTGAGCCCAAAGCTTATATAAGGGCATAGATTTTAACCTAGGACATACATCCCATAACCCATAGCCGATTTCCCTTTAAACCGACAACCAAAAACCCTCCGCCGTTTACCCGCCGTCGACATGTTCTAAAACCCCCTAGGGCCACGGGTTGATTTGTAAAGTAGTTGCAAGGGTTGTTTTGTTTTAAGTATTTTCAGTTCAATAAAATAAACTTCAAGTTCTCTTATTTTGGTTATTAATATCTTGCAAGAGCATCGGGAGAGCATTGTGAGGTTATCTATTTACTTAGCATCGGGAGAGTTAAGTATACGAAAGAAATAAGAGCAAGTTCTCTAGTTTATAGTTGAACTATCTCGTGCCTAGGGATAGGGCGAGGTTAAGTGGCTAAAAAAGAATTCATACACATCGGTGTTCATCCTTCGATTCACGCCGGGAGGTATCATCAAGACGTGATCATCGACAGACTTGGACCTAGGGATAGGCCAAGGCAGATCTGGGATTCTTGCCAAACTTGAAAGTACTGAGTTGAGTGTTTGCTGCCGCGACAATCAACGAACTGTTGCCGCGACAGGTGCTGTCTGCGACGGGTGCGTGACAGAACTGGATTTCCTAAAATCTGCAATACCTGCACTACTAAGCAATTCAATACCAGCCCATTCTCTCTATCTTGATTTCTATACTTTTATTTTCCAGTATTCTTTATTATTTTCGTGACAATATCTTAATCTATTCTTTTCCCCTTGTGCAGATAGCGAAGGAAAGGGTTAGCCCAGTCCCTGTGGAGACGATATCTGATACTCTAGTATCACTTTATTACTTACGACGTGTACACTTGCACTCAATTGCGATAGACACTTTTACACGCAACAGACACTGTCATAAAACAATACATGACATACATGCCCACTAACTATACAATACCGTACAACAGAGGCAACGCCGAAGGAACTCCGAACACTGATGTCAAACATTAAATCATGTTATATTCTTTTAACCTGCGATGGTAAAAACAACGTGAGCTTGGAAAAGCTCAGTAATACAGAACTACCAAAAGATGCTATAAGCTCATGCAGATACATGGTAGGCATAACATTTTCATGATGTTCTAAGTAGTAACAGTCTTCATTTTTTTCCCGTTATTTTAGGGTAACGTTATACTTGAGAATAATGGTATTGGCTCTTTATTCAATCATCGAGAAACAAACGGGAATTATTCAAGCTAATAGATTACGAAGATGGAAACAAAGAGTTTAGCGTCTAGTGTGTTCCAATAAGTGCAGATTAAACAAGCATAAATACATACTAGCCATATCATAAGAACGCATAACAATTCAATGCAAATGCTCAAGCACATACAAGGGTTTATTAGTAACTACCCTCCGACCTTACACCAATATGCAGTCCCCCAGAACTGCATCCATAAGGACTTACCCTAGGCCCGATGGGCATAGGTGCCACCTAAGGGGCTGCCTTAGGTCCATAAGGATTTACCCGTGCTAAAGCATCAGAACCTACCCAAGGGGAGACCTCGAGTCCATAAGAATTTACCAGCTGGATCAGGGCTGTACCGACAGAGACTTCATAATATAACCCAACAGTATACCCCAGATAGTAATCGGTGTTCAGATTCCAGACATGAGTAACATAATACATGTCACAGACATTCTATTCAGGGTATCAAAAACGGAAGATTCATGCTTTTGACAGATAAATGGGCATACCATTGAGCAGAGCATACATTTTCATCATTCATCATGCAAACAGATTGTACCATCATAGGTCAAGCTAATAGATCATACTATCAAGTTCATCAGACAGTCAGGCAATACCATCACAGATCAAGCAATCACATAACAAGTATACAGATTGAGCAGATATACATCAAGTAGGAAGAGAATGTCATCATATATCCAGTTCATCATTTCATCTCATTTTCCAACATAGTGATGCAATCTCAATAACAATGGAAATGTTCATCAAACATAATATTATTCATGATTAAATCATTATACAATCCATTCAACAGAATATATCACACATGGAACACACTAGGTGGGACAGATCATTTCTTGGAGATATTTGGCACTTACGAAAAGGGACATATTAAACTTTTGACAATTTGAACGGATTTCTGAAACATGGCGCCTATTAAAAGGGGTTCATACTAACAGTTTAACCCAGATATTCAGGAGGTGATACATCAAGATCTTTGAGAGTTTAGACGCATCATGAGTTATTTAGTCATTTAAGCCTACAATGGTATTATGGTCATTTTATTACATATGGACATTTTGGTAATTTATACCAACAAAATATAAACAGTCGCTCAGGAAATTCTATTTGCTCATCAGGCTTCCAATCAGGCATTCAGAGATTTCTATGTCAAGATCTTTCACGATATCGGATACATTCAGGGCTATCTTAATTACTTTGGCCAACGAGGGCATTTTAGTCTTTTAATTATCAAAGGTGATTTTTGTAATTTAGCCCAGTAATATAAAATGACGATTTACAATATTTAATATATATTTGAAGGGTTACTTTCATAATTCACCACAAGACTTGCCATAGAGTAGCCGAACTTATATTTTGTGCGGAAAACTTCCAACCTTATATTAATATAAGGAGTGATTAACATACATGAGTGTACTTCCTAACACTTAGGGGCACTTTAGCCCTTAAAGACTTATTAGAAATCTCAAAATTTCATCAAATGCATAACTGCCTATTTAACTCAAAAAGGCTTTTCGGTCATTTTAGAAATTGGGATAAATCCACCACTTTTGTCAAATTTTACTATTTAGCACCTCTATCGTTTACGTACTCGGTAGAGATTAAGTCGTTTTGATCTCTTCGGCCCTTACAGACGGTTTACTCGTTTTAGAACTTAAGGGTAAAATTGTCATCTAATTAATTAAGAATTTCGGTGCTCGAAGGCACTACTGTCTTTTTGGTCATTACGATCATTCCAATTAATTCATCCATTACTGTCGTAAGGATCATCTTAAGAATACAACGATAATTCCAGTAAATTCACCTTCATGTGTTATACAGAGCTCGGGGGAAAATCCAAGTTTCTTTTAGTATCACACGCATTTGAATATTGATGCCGAAGTTTTTTCCAATAGAACACACATCTTAGGTGGGGTAATTTTTCAATCAATTCGAATGAAAATTTAACTGTATTATTTATTACTATTTGTTGAGTGTGTAAAAGTTCTATTATTTACACCCTTTTAACCCATATTTCTGCTGCATTCAAGCACCATTTCATTGCATTTAGGCCAGTTTACAGCAAAACATCACAAATATATAAAAGGCACAGATTCTACTAAAAATGGTTGTTTTTGGCAGGTTTCCGCCGTCGTAGACGGTGAAGGCAGGCGCAAGGCAGATAAGCAGAAGAGCTGAACTGGACAAGCAGACAAAGAGGACAATGCTGCCATGGAGCTGCCGTGACAACAGAGGACGACAGCAAGTTGCTGCCATAGTAGACGGAGAAGGCAGGCGCAGGGCAGAGAAGCAGAAGCGCTGAACTGGACAAGCAGACGAAGAAGACGAAGCTGCCATGGACCTGTCGTGACAGCATGGTGACAGCAACTTTATAAAGAGGAAAAGTCAAGTGGACCTCAATAGATAGAGAAAAATCTGCTCGTCTGTCGTGTGAAAGCCAAATATTTTTCCAAGCCCCGGATCAAAAGATATGTCAAGCCAAAGCTCAAGGAGAGGAGATTCCTAAAAGCTAGGATGCGGCTGGAAAGTAGGAGACTTTAGAGATTTAGTCTTTAATTAGAATCTTACTTTTAATTAAAGTTGTAATCCTTATTACCTTAGATAACTTGAGCCCAAAGCTTATATAAGGGCATAGAGTTAACCTAGGAGCATAACCGATTACCCCATAACCAAACCTAAACCCCTGCCGTCCACCCGTCACCGACATGTTCTAAATTCCCTAAGGGCTACGGGTTGTTTTGTAAAGTAGTTGCAAGGGTTGCTTTGTTTTAGGATTTTTCAGTTCAATAAAATAAACTTTAAGTTCTCTTATTTTGGTTTTAACATCTTGCAAGAGCATCGGGAGAGCATTGTGAGGTTATCCATTTACTTAGCATCGGGAGAGTTAAGTATACGAAAGAAATAAGAGCGCGTTCTCTAGTTTATAGTTGAACCATCTCGTGCCTAGGGATAGGGCGAGGTTAAGTGGCTAAGGAAGAATTCATACACATCGGTGTTCATCCTTCGATTCACGCCGGGAGGTATCATCAAAGACGTGTTCATCGACAGACTTGTGCCTAGGGATAGGGCAAGGCAGATCTGGGATTCTTGCCAAGCTTGAAGTACGGAGTTGGTGTGTCTGCTGCCGCGACTGCCAACGGACAGACGCCGCGACAGGTGCTGTCGGCGACGAGAGCGACGACAGAACTGGAGATTCTAAGCAATTCAATACCTGCACTACTGAGCAATTCAATACCAGCCCATTCTCTCATCCTTGATATCTCAATTATTTTATTTGCATTTTTATCTTATTATTCTCGTGACAATTCTAAAATATTTCTTTTACTTTCGTGCAGTAAATCAAGGTGAAGTCATTAGCCCAATCCCTGTGGAGACGATATCCGATACTTCGTATCACTTTACTACTTGCGTCGTGTACACTTGCACTACAATTGCGATAGACTCTTTTACACGCAACAAGTTTTTGGCGCCGTTGCCGGGGACTGGCAACACACTCTTACCCTAGCTTCTGCACTTTTCTTTTATTTTTATTTTTATTTTATTATTTTTTTTAAAAAAAAAACTCAGGTGAAAATACAGGTTCAAGGGCATCAACATGCGAGGAAAAACCATTCGAGAGTTGATGTGGGAAAGTTCTTGCAATTACCGTAAAGACATGCTGCCACGACAGCAACAGGGGCAGCAAATGTCGATTCCGCAGCAGCAAAATTTTATATGGTACGATCAAAACCCACAAATTTTTTTATACCATAACAGTTTTGCTGCAGAACCCGACCTGCCCTGGCAATGTCATCATCCTCAAAAGCAGTCAAAATCCTTAGAAGACACACTGCAAGCCTTCATGGCACTCATTCAAAAAGTGTCGGCTTCTACGAACGCAAGTATCGCCAAGATGGATGAACTCTTGAGCAGACCCGTCCTCATTCATGCCACGACTGAACCTGAAATCCCGAGGCAAGATGACGAGGATGCCCATGTGAAGGAATACCTAACATATGATGAGTCTGAGCAACAACTTGCCATGTCAATGATCGAGGAGCCGGAATGGAGCAACACCGCGACAACGCTGAGTGAAATTCAAGAGAATGTCACGGCAGCAACCACTTCTGAGGCAGAAACTCCAGTCAAAGCGGAAACTGCCGCCTCGATAGAAACTGCCGCCTTAACAGCAACTGCCGCCTCGATAGAAACTGTCGCCTTAACAGTAACTGCCGCCTCGACAGCAACTGCCGCCTTGACAGCAACTGCCGCCTCGACAGCAACTGCCGCCTCGGCAGAAACTGCCGCCTCGACAGAACCTGTCGCCTTGACAGCACCTGCTGCCTCGACAGCAACTGATGCTGAAGCAGCAACCACATCAGAGGCAAATTCTCAACCCACCACCTCGATTATGCCTGACCAAGATTGCACACATCCATCCCTGTCATGGCACTCGCACGACCACCTAGAAGAGCTACCCAATGACAATGCCTCACCGATGGAATACGAGCAGGTAATAAACGAACCTTTTGAATTATATGAAAACTCACCAATTCCATTGCAGGTATTTGAGGAACCAACGCCGGTGGACATAGAATCATCAAAGTCTCTACTGATGGAGATCTACGAGTGGTCAACAGAATTTGATATAGAGAGTGATGGCACTTACCAATGTCCCACTGACCTGCAAAGTAACCTGATAAATAACTGTCAAAATAACTGTCTGCCGCAGCAGCAGACACGACAGCAAGGGATACATTCAACCACAACAACATTCAACGAAAACAAGGTAAGTTTGTGGCCGAATGTCAATTTGATTATTTCTAATCATATATTCATGCCCTCAGAAACATTACCAAGAAGGGAGGACTTCATGGACTACAAAGGGAAGAGAAAGAAAGGAGCCCCCAATATGAGAATAATCACCAGATGGAGGGTACGGATGGACTTCAAGAAGTACCGGAAACGACGCCTCAAGCATTATTAGGGGACTGAAGCCCCAGGAATACAGGAAGTGGTTACTTTAGGAGATGCCCCACAAGGCATCCCTAATTTAACCTAAATTTTATTATTTATTTTTATTATTATTATTACTTATTAGGAAATTAGGTTTATTATATTTGAATAATGTTTTATTTTTCTGTCTTTAGGAAATAAAGGAGTCAAGAAGGAAAGGAGAAGTGACCCAAGCCCACCATCCATCCACCAGCCCAACAGAGCCCATTTATTAAAGCCTGTCGTTTTGGCTGCCGCCGCAGACGGATAAGACAGGCTGTCAACAGACTGACACGGCAGACGCAGAAGCGTGCGGCAGACGCGTAACAGACGCATAAATGCGTGTCAGACGCGTCAGACACGCTAAATACCATCCGTCGCCACGTTATTCACGTCTGCCGTTACAGCATTAAACGGGCAGCAACTCGACCGCTATAAAACCCCGTTTCCATTTTCATTTTTTCTCACTTTTGTTTACTCTTCCTTGCTTTCTCCCCTAGTTTTATTTTCTTTCTTCATTTTTCACAACCCTTGCAACTAACATGTCGTCTAGACAGACCCGCCGTAGTGCTGCCTCAGGCTCTTCACCAGCAGCAGCGACGCCCTTCGCCACAAAGGAATTATGGGAGGAACGTGGTTTCGTGTACATCCGAAAGGCACCCAACATGGGACTCCGGCCGTTCATCGTACAGGCCATCACGGCTCAACTATGGGAGCACTTTGCTGAACAACCGGCAGAGCTAAACGACACATTAGTCTGGGAGTTTTATGCCGCCATAGACAGCAGAACGGCGACATCTGTCATCGTTCGAGGTGTTCAGGTGTCATTCACTGCCGACAGCATCAACCACATGTTTGGCCTCTACTTTGGCCCCGATGACGATGCCCACCAGAAATTTCTCGACACCCTCTATGCTGTCGCTTATGATGCTGTCATGGTAGAGTTGACAGAGGAGGGAACATCATGGACAACCAGCAAAAAAGCGTATCATGCCTTCGTCCCACCACACGACAGTCAACCGGCAGCGGCTCGCCCTTATTCATTCCATCATGCACGACAGGCCTATCAATGTGGGCCGTTATATGAGGGACATCATCCTGGACTGCACCTGCCCCTGAACCTGCCGCCGCAGCTGCTCTGACAGACCAGTCTGCCCTCATCCTTGCTGCGCTACAACGGGTAGAGGAGAGACAAATGGGATTGATGACGTTCATTCGGGACTTCGCTAACTCGACGGTAAACTTCATTACCCAAACTTTAAATTTTCCCGATGTTCAATTCCCTACATTTCCTGCCCATTATTTCCATATCCCCTCCCCTGTCCACACACCCACACCACATGCCTCCCCACATTCCCACTCGACTGCTTCCACCCCATCACCTGCCCCGACGGCAGCAGGCAGTCCACCGGCCGACACCTCTGCCAGAGGAACAAAAAGGCCTGCCTCCGATGACAGCCCTCTGATCAGGAGGAATTTGGAGAGAGAGTTTACGCCTGTCAAGAGGATAAAGCACGTGGCAGACAGGAAGCGGATGCCCAAAGCTAGCACCATCACCAGCAGCACTTGGGACAGTGGCAGCAGTTCCGACATCCAGCTTATGGAGCAGTCTGCCCCTGCACCTGCCCCTGAACCTGCCCAGCCTCCTCCACAGCCAAGACGCCGCCATCAGATCCGTCTCAGCAGCAGCAGCAAGGACAGCGACTGAAAATTTAAGTTTTTATTTCCCTCTTATTACTGCCTGCTTTTATCATTTGTGATGTACTTTTCTTCATATTTTTGTTTTTTCTGTCATTTTGCATTGAGGGCAATGCAACCCTCGAGTTTGGGGGTGGCAACCCTCCATCATTAATGGAGTCTTAAGTACATCTTTTTATTATTGTTGTGTCTTTTAATTTCTCTTAAAAAAATTCAGAAAATTTAAACTGTTGGCTTAAAAACTGTGAAGTTAACTTACCTGTCATGACAGCTCTGTCGTGGCAGCATCTTTAGGACAGTTTAAGGAGAAGTTTAGAGCCTTTCTATAGTTCTGAAAATTTAAACACCATTGTGACTGTTATATTGCTTAGATTTCTTTTAGCCAAACTAGAATAGGAAGCTTAGAACTTGGATAGCCCCTAGAGGTGCCTAACACTGGCTCTAGGAAAGAAGTTTAGCAAAAGAAAATTCAAAAACCTAGAGGTGCCCGAAACCGGCTCTAGGAAGCTAACTAGAGGTGCCCGAAACCGGCTCTAGTAACTAGAGGTGCCCGAAACTGGCTCTAGAAAAACTTAGCTTGAAAAGAGAAACTAAAGAAGCATGAAAATGTGCATTCAAAAAAAAAACTTTGGCATAAAAATTCGAGTTAAGAGTTGAATATTCTAGTGAAACTAAGAGAGTCTTGGCATATAACTGTTCACAAGCATGCACACACTGCACGAGGACTATAGAGAGATTCCGGACAGATCCTAAATTATCCGACAGGTTGCTGCCGCCACAGAGAACAAACGGCGGGTAAGGGAAAGCTCACTGTTTGAAAGCCAAAACAAAAATTTGTTTTTCTTTTAGTTCTTAGTTGCTTGAGGGCAAGCAAAAACTTGAGTTTGGGGGTGTGTTGAGTGTGTAAAAGTTCTATTATTTACACCCTTTTAACCCATATTTCTGCTGCATTCAAGCACCATTTCATTGCATTTAGGCCAGTTTACAGCAAAACATCACAAATATATAAAAGGCACAGATTCTACTAAAAATGGCTGTTTTTGGCAGGTTTCCGCCGTCGTAGACGGTGAAGGCAGGCGCAGGGCAGATAAGCAGAAGAGCTGAACTGGACAAGCAGACGAAGAGGACAATGCTGCCATGGAGCTGCCGTGACAACAGAGGACGACAGCAAGTTGCTGCCATAGTAGACGGAGAAGGCAGGCGCAGGGCAGAGAAGCAGAAGCGCTGAACTGGACAAGCAGACAAAGAAGACGAAGCTGCCATGGACCTGTCGTGACAGCATGGTGACAGCAACTTTATAAAGAGGAAAAGTCAAGTGGACCTCGATAGATAGAGAAAAATCTTCTCGTCTGTCGTGTGAAAGCCAAATATTTTTCCAAGCCCCGGATCAAAAGATATGTCAAGCCAAAGCTCAAGGAGAGGAGATTCCTAAAAGCTAGGATGCGGCTGTAAAGTAGGAGACTTTAGAGATTTAGTCTTTAATTAGAATCTTACTTTTAATTAAAGTTGTAATCCTTATTACCTTAGATAACTTGAGCCCAAAGCTTATATAAGGGCATAGAGTTAACCTAGGAGCATAACCGATTACCTCATAACCAAACCTAAACCCCTGCCGTCCACCCGTCATCGACATGTTCTAAATTCCCCAAGGGCTACGGGTTGTTTTGTAAAGTAGTTGCAAGGGTTGCTTTGTTTTAGGATTTTTCAGTTCAATAAAATAAACTTTAAGTTCTCTTATTTTGGTTTTAACATCTTGCAAGAGCATCGGGAGAGCATTGTGAGGTTATCCATTTACTTAGCATCGGGAGAGTTAAGTATACGAAAGAAATAAGAGCGCGTTCTCTAGTTTATAGTTGAACCATCTCGTGCCTAGGGATAGGGCGAGGTTAAGTGGCTAAGGAAGAATTCATACACATCGGTGTTCATCCTTCGATTCACGCCGGGAGGTATCATCAAAGACGTGTTCATCGACAGACTTGTGCCTAGGGATAGGGCAAGGCAGATCTGGGATTCTTGCCAAGCTTGAAGTACGGAGTTGGTGTGTCTGCTGCCGCGACTGCCAACGGACAGACGCCGCGACAGGTGCTGTCGGCGACGGGAGCGACGACAGAACTGGAGATTCTAAGCAATTCAATACCTGCACTACTGAGCAATTCAATACCAGCCCATTCTCTCATCCTTGATATCTCAATTATTTTATTTGCGTTTTTATCTTATTATTCTCGTGACAATTCTAAAATATTTCTTTTACTTTCGTGCAGTAAATCAAGGTGAAGTCATTAGCCCAATCCCTGTGGAGACGATATCCGATACTTCGTATCACTTTACTACTTGCGTCGTGTACACTTGCACTACAATTGCGATAGACTCTTTTACACGCAACACTATTAACTTTCGATACTTTTGGTCTATTAGTATTCTTATTCGAATATTTTGGCTTTAATAATTTTCATACTTATTTCTCGTATCTAATTCGGCTTAAGCAGAGTTTACACAAAGCATACAAGGGGTAGTAATGTATTACCTTAACTCCGAGCTACTTCAAGTGATTCGTGATACGACATTCGAATACCCTCGAACCCAAATTCGACATTCCTTAGCATCGAGTATCCAAGGAACCGAGAATACCTTCAATTACACAAATTCCAAGATCAGACCTTACACACAAGCTCTTAACCAATTAATTAAGTACATAAACAAGTTCGGGTTCAAGGTCAGATTCGGAGGCTTTCGGATCAGAATTTTGCAAAACGAGCTTCAAAAACGGACTCAAGACGTCGAAAAACATAAAATAGGAGTTTTTAGAAAATTTGAATTTTTGGTCAACAGTCAAAGTCAACGCTGACGTTAGTAGGTCAACGGTCAACGAGGTAAGAGTTAGTGCTGACGTCAGCATGTCAACTGAGTTGACTTGACTGACTCACTGAGCTGACTCGGGCTGAGTTGACTCGACTGACTCGGACGAGTTGACCGGGTCGGGTTCGGGTTGACCGAGCATACGGGTCAAGTCGGACTTAAGCAGACGGGTCGGGTCGGGCTTAGGCAGACGGGTCGGGTCGGACACCAAACTGGGCTTGGTTTGGTTATGCTCAAACATATTGGGCCGACGGGTTTGGGTATCACGGCTTGAGCTTGAACCATACCAGATTTGGGCCAGTTTAAACGAACGGGTTCGGTACAAGGTGGCCGGTCTGAGCTGGTTCAGGCCACTTACCAAATTTCACATACCCAAAACAGAGAACGTCGTCGGAAGCTACCGAAGAGGTCGTCGAAGACGCGTTTGACCGTGAATCTGTCGAAAAGCGATAGATCAACGAAAGTGTTCACGGATGAAACTAATACCATATTCAAAATGGTCGGAATCTTACCGGAAAAAGCCCTAAATTAGATACGATGTGGCCGGAAGAGTGTGACGCCGATGAGGCCCTTACCGGTGTTGGATCGGCAAACGGCCGGAGGGGTTTTGTTCGTCGTGGCGTAAGGAATCTATTGGTGTTGGCGGCGCGACGAACGGAGGGCGAACGACGACGAAATCGCCAGAAAACAGAAGGGTCGACTTAGGGTTTTAACCGAACTTTCAAACCCAGCTACGCGACGGACGGAGACGCTAACATGCGAGTGGGACGGTGGGCTAGGAGCGGGGTCTGACGGCGATCACAAAAGAGGCGGCGATGCATGCCACGAGCGACCGGAGAAGGAGTTCGATGTGGCGTTCGATTTAGGTAGCTGAAGAGTTTGGGAATGAGTTTTAGATCTAGAAAGTTCTCTCCATACTCGAAATGAGCAAACTTGTGGGTAGTTGAACAATTCCTTTTTTTTTTATTTTCAGTATATCTAAACGAATAACTTAAGAGAAAACTATGGTAGGCTACAGCTAGAAATTACCTTAGCTCAAATGGTTAGGTCACGTGTTCTCCACTCAAAGGGTCATGGGTTCAATTCCTACTAACTGTAAACATTTTTATTTTTATCATTCATTTTCTTTCCTTTTTTCCTTTAAACTTTTGGGTGTTACAGAACAGCTCGGGAAACAAGGAAGAATCTAAGGGAGTTTGGTTTGCTCAAGTATGATTTTAGACTTCAATAATTAGTATTAAGTAATGAGATAGGACTTTTTGTTTTGAGGAGTTGTTTGCATGTCCTTTTTGCTTAGACAAATTTGTTGGGCTGTGTTTGGCTTGTAATGCCTCTTGCTATATTGAAATATGCTTTGGTTTAGCTTTTGAATTTGTTGATGAATGTTGAGCATGAATCGTTCCTCGTAAACCTTATCTTGTTGAATGTTGTTTCGTTAAGTGTTTATCTTGCCTTATGTGTGTACCATGGTTGTGTGGTGTTGCATGTGTGGTAGTAAGTTGCTTAGGTTCTTGTTAGATGCGTCTTGTGTTGGACCTTTTGTGCTTTTAGCTGCTAAAATCAGTCTTTCTAGGCAGGGCGTATCAATACGCTCAAGGGCTATATCGATATGGTCCCTTGTTTTGGGCAAGGTGTAAGCATACTAATATCCAAAATGTTCTCTAGAAATCTGAGATTTTGATGAGAAATTATGGTATCGATATGAGCCTCAAGTGTATCGATACGGTCCCTGGTGTTGACTTTAAGAGTTTGACCTTTAAGGGCGTATCGATACCAGCCTTGAAGGGTATCGATACGGCCTCCTAAAGTTCACCCTGGGGAGTTGACCGTTGATGGCGTATCGATACGGGTCTTAGGCATATCGATACGGCCTGTAATAAATTTTTAAAATTAACCTTTTGAATGTCTGTTTGCTTGGTTCATGTCTGTGTTTGTCTTTTAGATGCGTGTCTCTTTACATAGGTTGTGTAATGGCATCTAAACAAGATAATATTAAAAAAAAAATCTAAGGTTGTTAATCGAAGTGGAACCTTAACGAATTTCTTTTCAATTTTTTTGTATAGCCCGTTCGATGCGGTCTAGTATTTAGGACGGGTCAAGGGGTTACAATTAGCGGTAGAAATTTTTCTAAATTTAGATATTTTAATTATAATCTATGATGGATTTGGAGTAGATTACTTATGCGGGTAGTCAATTGAAATATCAACTTCTAAAACTTTTCACGGGTTTAAAAATTAGATATTTTCCATTGATATGGTAATCAATTCAGATTTGAATAATATACTCAAATCCAATACTAATAAATTTTATTTTCGAAATATATTTAGGGATTCAATTTCAAATTTAAAAAAATAAAACTCGAAAATATACAATTTATTACATCCTTATAAAACTAATTTAATTTTTTTATAACCATTGATTTATAATTTATTGGTCAATTAATTTTAATCGAATATTATAAACACCTATTATAGAAACAACCCTCTCTCAACATAGTTTTCCTGTTCACTTATTTAAAAGATTTAATATTTTTCCAACACAACTTTCAAACCATTCATAATCTTTCTAATCCTTCAATTGGGGACATTATATTTTTTGACTGTAATACTAATCCAACATTAAGACAAGTTAGATTTTGACACTGTATAATATTTTGAGTGTTTGACATTATACAAAATCACAAAGCATGGGAGCACAGCTCTTGCATTCAAAGCAATAAGCTCTTCGGAGCCTTCCATTGGATCTTTAGCCAAACTCACCACCGAATCGAACCCGCCTTCTCGCCCTTCAACGAGTCCGAACCCTCGTCCGCGACACCGAGCCACCCTTCCGGCAATCACTCGGCAAACAACAATGGCTTTCCTAGTACAGATCGTATCAGTAACACTGCATTCCTTTGTAACTTTCCAATGTGCTCGGCGGCTATCGTTGCTTAATGCCACCGATTCCTTGCCCGTCGACCCGACCAATCCAATCATTCGGCAAACTCCACAGCTTTTCTTATTGCAAATCCTTGACAATCCATTGTTACCTAAGGAACAAGTAACAATGCTACCATGGAACCTTAACACTTCATTGCCATCAACAGCCAATCTCTGAAAAATATTTGCAGACTTGGATTTAACAATCTGCCTGTACTCTTCAAACCTCTTAAGAACACCAATGTTATGATTGATCTTCAATATTTTCTCGATTTTATGCCCGACTTTACCGTCCCAACCGGACTTGAATACGGTTTCGACTGCTCGAAAAGCCGGGTCTTCTTCGCAGAGGTTCGAAACCAGACATAAAGCTCTGCAACTCGTTGAAGGGACATGGGGTGTTAATGTAGTGTCCACGTTGGAACAAGATGAAAAAACAGAGGTTCTGGATTTTGATGTTTTTTCTCCCTCTGATGAAGATGGTTTTGGTTTGGGTTTAAAGCATTTGATGGAGGTGTTGGGATGGCAGACCAGAGCAGCCATGGAAGCAGCAATTAAGATTTTTTCAGACATTTTGATTCTCTAAGAACACCACTTGCTTTGCTGAATTGTGTTCTAAAACTTTCAAATTCTACGTGGGGTAAAATTAAAAAGATTATATCTTTTATATATATAGCCAAGAAATCTGCACAAACTTTAATGCATTGAATGTAAAAATGGAATGAAACTTGTATGTTTAATGGGAGATTATAATCGCTTGAATTTGAAATTACAATTGCCTGAATTCGCTTGAAATTGATTTTGTTCGATTTGAATAATTTTAGTCCATGTACTTTTAAGATTTATGATCCAAATGATAATTTTAAAATTTTTTAAATCATATCTTGTTATTAATATCTGTATTATATAAGGTAAGTTGTGAATTTAGCTTTTATAGATAAGTGTTATTTTTCACCCATAATTTTATGTGCGTGTATTTGCATGTCAGATTATTTGATTGTTCATGTACTTTTAATAAATTATGGATTTAATATTTATATTCTAATTTGGTTACATTTAGTCACTGTACTTTTCAAAATTTTAAGTTTTAGTCATGATTCAAAGAATACAAAAAAATGGCTAAATTATGAAAACTTTTTTTTTTTATAAAAATGACGGGCCTCGTTAAAAACCCCCTCTAAAACCTAAATAGGGAGAAAAGAGTGCCCAATTTATTTAATGGAGCCAATTACACTGTTTATCCATTACAGACTCAATCACACTACCAAGTAAAAGACCAAATAATTACACTGAAGTAATTCAAATAGTTACAAGAATTTAAAACCCCCCTGCACTGTAAAGCATAACCGTGAGGAGGAAACTTGCAAACCTGATAGCAAGACTTGCAATCCTTCTGCGCTTGTATAGACGTCGACCTCACACATTGATCTCGAGATAATTCAAACAGCACTTACACAAGGTTAGCCCACGTAAACCAGCTAGGGATGCCTAACAAATTCAGCTATCGACGGGATCGCAGCAGGCCATTTTATCAAATTAAAAAAAAGATAGCTAAATCTACAACTTGCACATATTATAAAAATTAATAGCATGTTTTAGCTTAACAAATTTAACAACTAATGTTTAGATAGAGTTGAAATTTTGAATTGGTCGAAAATGATCATATTATAATATAATGATTAAGTATACAACTTTCGTATAATAAAAGAATGTAACCATATTTATATGAAAACTTGGCCCATTCTTAGGGTGTGGACATCGGGCCCACTTTATAATCCAATCTTGAAGTGATGTCCCAAGTCCATCCCACTTCAATCAATTATATGTATGAAGTGACGAGGATAACAATAGATGTTTTTATTTTTGTCATTAGTCGTAAAATATTAAAATTCGTACCACTATGGTATCTTAGATTAGGGTAGGTCTAGAGACGATACGGTTATGATACGAAACTAATAAAAATATTATAAAATATAAAATTAAAAATATTATATTTTTTTATAATATTTTAAGTTAGTGTCTCGCAACAATATCAATATTTAGAAACAAGTTTCGATAGTTACAAAAACTTAAAATGTAATCAAAAGTGATAAATATTGATAGTCGAAGTTAAGTTTCGATATTTAACTACCAACAGAAAATATTATCAAAAAATAAATCATTTTTAATTTTGTGTCTTATAACATTTTCAATTGGTGCCCCATAATAGTCAAACAGTAGCATACCTTACGTAAGACTCAGCCTAGATCAAGGCCAAGCATTCAACACTAAACCAAACAAACTTCTTAGGTTAATATCCCCATATTTATATTCTAACTTATACTTTGTTACCATCACAAAATAAAATGTTTGCATAAAGATTTGAATTCAGAACATCCTACACAAAATTAAATATGTTTAGTAATTAAACTAAACTAAAAATTTATTAATATTCCATCAAAGTTAATAGTTGAATTTAATAACAGTTAAATTAAATATCAAGTTAAAATTATTTCTTCATTTTATTTGGAAACAAAAAATAATTATTCAAATATTTTTATAGAAATAATATAAATCATTATAAAAAATAAATTTATAATAGAATATAATTCTTAAATTAATTACAAATTAAATCAATATTATAAAAAATTATATTCTATTATAAATAAGTTAAACCTTATAGTTATTTAATTATGTAAAAATAATTACTATTATTGATATAGCCAACTGTATGACGAGGTACCTCTCAACTCGACCATCTTTGCAGACTTTAAAAAACGAGGACAATTAAGAATTACTTCATTGGTGTTTGAATCCATCTGCAAAAAGAAGAAGAAGAAGCAAAGTTGAATGAAAATATAAACATATACAAACGTGGACTTTGATTCTAACTTTATAAGGCTGTAACTAAACAAAGGTAAACTTAATATTGTAAGTTACGATTTTGTCAAAAATAATAGTTAAATGATCAAAATAAACATAAGAGAATAGATTGAGTACCAAATAGGTAGTTTACCCTTATATTTTTACGTTATCTTCATACTATTTTATATGCTAGGGTTAAGTCTCTTCAGGGGTCTGAAGTTTTGAAGCTCAGCGGCTGCTCCTTCCTAAATCCTGCTAAGAACTTCAATCCATACCAGCCTCTCTAATTATCAGCCAACATGGGGTATGTTTTCTTCTTCTTAATTCTTGCTAGAATCATAGCTTTTTTTTCTTCTTCTTCTCTATTGCTTAGATTGCCTTTGTTTTTGTTTTATTTTGAAGTGTTTAAGCTGCTCCTGGAATGGTTTTTTCATGAGAATTGTTGGTTTCTAAATCTGGGTTTTGGATCTTTCAGTCCTTTGTTAATTATGTTCATTGTTTAGGGGGAAATGATAAAACTGCTAATGCTATTAGACTTTAAGTTGTACTTGCTCCTGGTTTTGTTTTAAGATATTTCCAGAGTTCTTTTAGCTTTGATATAGATTCATGTGTAAATATTTATCTTATGAGGATTTAATACTATGTTATTCGGACTCGGGTTTCGAGTATCAGATGCAGCTATATCCAGTGTTTTCAGACTTATTTTAATGTATTTGAAGGGTCATAGTTTATACTACTAATATTCGAATGTGTTAGACATGGGTATTGGGTACCTAAAGAGAAACTAGAAATTGGAGTAATATGGTTCACATCTTATATCAGGAAGACACGTGGAATGGGAGCCGGACGTAAGTTGAGGACCCATCGCCGAAGGCAGCGGTGGGCCGACAAGGCATACAAGAAGTCCAACCTTGGAAATGAGTGGAAGAAGCCTTTTGCTGGTTCTTCCCACGCCAAAGGCATTGTCCTTGAGAAGATGTAAGACTTAGGTTCTTTCTATTTCTGTGTTCATTTTCACAATAACTCTAGAAACCAATTACTTTACTGATGGCTTCTAAACATGGACAGCGGTATCGAAGCTAAGCAGCCAAACTCCGCCATCAGAAAGTGTGCTAGAGTTCAGTTGATTAAGAACGGAAAGAAGATTGCAGCATTCGTACCGAATGATGGTTGCTTAAACTACATTGAAGAAAACGTGAGTGTTAATCGAATGTTAATCGAACTCGTGTAACTTGTCATCCTTTTTCCCGCTTCTCTTCTGATGATAATATATTTCTGTAGGATGAGGTGTTGATCGCCGGATTCGGACGAAAGGGTCATGCTGTTGGTGATATTCCTGGTGTTAGATTCAAGGTTGTGAAGGTCTCAGGTGTTTCACTCTTAGCACTCTTCAAAGAGAAGAAGGAGAAGCCAAGATCATAAGTTTGCTAGGTGACCTTTTATAGTTCTTAAAATGCTATGAAGCTTTTCTGGACTACATTTTGTGTTCCTTCGGGTTATCCTATCGAATTTATGGTGTCATCTTAAACAAAAAAGATTTTGGTGCTTTTGCAAACTGTTCTATTCTACATGCTATATGGATTATAGTATGCATTATTTAGACTGTTTATGTTTCTTCTAATCATAAAATACTATAAGAATTAATACCTGAATGCGCAACTTGTCAAAATTGTTCTGCATTAATTTTTCTTGAGAGAAATCGTGCACGCATATGAGGACATAGATACAACGATATGACCCTTTAAATGCCATTGCACATCTTTAAAAAAGTTGGGCATACTCATGTCATCAACATACTAGTGGTATATACAAATAGTATATGATATTTATGCCCGAGTTTGAATAACATGCAGTTTAGAACTCAAAAGTTTTCATAGGAATTTACAACTAACAAGTATATTTGGGAGAGGTTGTACCTTGAAGCGCAATTGTTGATCCAAATGAAAACTTCAACTGGTATCCTCTTTCAGAAATCACTGCAGGAGTGCAAGATGAATATCAATTATGGGTTCTTTTGTAGTGTCCAAATTTATATTCAGGAGTAGCTTACAAGTCTTATGATGTACGAGTGTTTTGTCTCATTTTTAGGAGCTTCTTTTGATGTGATGATGTATAGAACCTCAGACTCAGGAGCTAGATCATCTGGTGCTGCAAGAGGAACGACCTTGGTATCTTTAATTCGAGAGCCATCCTTGCCTCCTAGCTTCACAACCAGCTTGTGGAAATCTGAACCGACAATTTTTTCTGCAGAACCAATGGCCTGAGCCTTTGAGTAACTTCCTCTGCCAGTTTTTTGGGAGGGTTTATTCTTAAGTTTAGGGGACATGCCAGGGCTTACTTTGGGGTTTCTTGAAGAACTTTGCACCTTTGTTGCAGCAGTGCCAGTTGTTGGTCTTTGAATAGTTCTAGGAGGTGCCTTGTTTGAGTCACCGCTTGGATTAGTGCTTTTTGCTCCAATTTTAGGCATGCCAATAGCTGCAGCAGGGAGGGAGGGTACACTTCGAGTTCGAGTGTGTCTGGATGACCGTACCTGCATTCATCACAATTTCACATTGGTTATATGCTACTTGACCAACAAAGCTATCAAGAGCTAAAAAATTGTTCATTTTGTCTTTAGCTAAAATTCGATTTTCATGCGGAACAGAGCAATAACTAACCCCATTGGAAAAGGGAAGTTTTGGTGATGGCGGACTAACCCCATTGGAATAGGGAAGTTTAGGTGATGTCGGACTAACCCCATTGGAAGATGCAAGTTTTGGTGATGGCGGGCTGACCCCATTGGAAAATGCAAGTTTTGGTGATGGTGGATTGACCCCAAGTTTCGGTGATGGCAGACTAACCCCATTGGAAAATGCAAGTTTTGGTGATGGCGGACTAACCCCATTGGAAAAGGCAACTTTTGGTGATGGCGGACGAAGGGCTGAGGGTTTTATTGCCGCTGGATGAAGAAGTCCGGTACTTCCATCTGAAACTTTGCTTTCACTTTCATCCAATGAACCAGTAACCTCATCACCATCTCCCATTGAGGGATGGCGAGTATGACAACTCTGAGAATCCAAAAGTTGTTTGGCACTACTATCTGTAACAAGTCCCTTGTGAGAGCCAGAGCCAAGACTACCTCTTACAACATTAGACTTTTTATTAGCAGTGGAGGTTGGTGATGATAACGATGACTCCGAGGACCATTCACTGCATGAGCTACTAGCAACATGCATACTGAAATGGGGATTGGTAGGAGACTTCAACAAAGTTGAGTGTGCCGATAGTCCTAAACGACTTTTACGTTTGGCTGCACTTTTGGATGCATCGGTGAAAGTGTAACTGGAGGAAGACGAGTTAACTAAGCCGGAGTCATTTTGTTTAATCGTATCTATGGAAGAATTACAAATCATGGGAAAAGAGAGGGGAGAAGATCTGGAAGATGTAGTCCTAGGCACAATATTTTTTGAACCATCCAAAGCAGGAGCCTTTGATATTGTGGTCTCTCTATCTGCAACAGATAAATGGAGAACAAATTCAAAAAGGAAAAAAAATGAGAAAGAAAGCAGAGAGCCGTCCTAAACCTCCGCAACCACATCCTTGTATCAATGATCCTAATCCAAAGAAAGTGTAGTTTGAATTACCAATCGCACTTTTTGCATCCTTTTCCATTATGATATCCTTAGCACTCACGGAAGCCCTCCTGCCCACTACCTTCGGTGGCTTATGACGAGGTGAAGTTAATGCCGCAATTCTACCAAAAGACTATAGGGTCCGGAGTTTGTAAAACGAAAACAACATCAGAATTTTCAGTAAATATAACCCATGTGGTAAAGCATATTCAACGGTAGCAATAATTGAATGTTAATAGGCAGAATACTTGCCTTTGAAGTTTGTGGTCGGCCAGAAACGTGCTTCATTATCTTACTGGGATCTTTCGTAACTATATTTGGCTTCCTAAGAGCAGCTTTCCGCTTCACCTGAAACAACAACAAAATAACGTCATTGGAGAAACAAAACAAAGGGATCGAGTACTGAAACAGTGGTAGCCATTTCTTGAATGTACCTTGTCGTGATTAGGGTATTCTGACTTCTTTGGAGCTGAAAAAAATACATGTCACTGTCAGTTTGAGATATTTCTTCAATCATGGCTAACAAGCTATAAAAGAAGTATGGGATGAACCAAAAATAATAACTAATATAATATAATGCTATGTTATCTGGATACATGTTTTTGAAGAAAAACGAATGGAACATAGATAAATGATGCATATTCATTTCACCTAATGTACCATCATCAGATCATACATGCATACATATTCCCATCTAAAGATGAATCGATATCCTTTGAAGTCATATTTTGTGGCATCAAAGCAAACCATTGGGTGCATTGGCAAGAGTAACAAAAACAAACCATACTTACATGACACATTCCTAGAATCTTTTGTTCCCAATTCCTTATTAACTGCATTGCCAGACAATCTGTTAGATTTCTGGGTTGAAGCTCTTATATCCTCATCAAAATCAGCCTCGGGATGTTCTCGCGTCAAAGCTTCACCGTCTAACATTGTCGATGAATCACGAGATCTGTTCGCATCCTCTCGACTGGAGAACTCCTCTGGCTCAAGAAAAGCTATAAAAACAAAATCAAAACAGGAAATTCCAGAACCATAAAGCGTTTATTAACCGCAAGTAAAAATAAAAATAGGTGAATTCATACCTGCACTGCAAAAGAAAGAGCTATCCCATGTCATACTTTTGTGTAATTTACGTCTCCCATTTCTTCTTGTCTCGTCTTCCTCCAATTCTCCATCTAACTTTCCACATTCATCAAAACAGCCTAATTAGATTTCTATACAATACACAAAATCCATTTTTCAGGGAAGAAAACGATTATTGATCAATGTGAAGCTTTATTAGAAAAGTTTTGTACAATAATTATCCAGAGAAATCAATAAAATATGAAAGATCGGCATGTTATCTACGAATCGGGAGCTAATGATCGTGATAAACGGATTAATTCCATTCCTAAATCGCAAAATCCAATATTAATTACGGAAAAAGCTGCAAATGCTAATTGAAATCTACGTTCAGAAAAGAAGAAAAAAAAAAGCCTTCATCGATCAATTTGAAGCATTATTGAAAAAAAGGATGAAACATGAGAATTCAAGAGCGAATGATGATAAATGTAAACCTGAGATATGATCAAGGAGAGGCGGATCGATGAGGCAATCGTCTTCGACGGTAACGTCGATGAGGCTCAATCCTTGAATATCGAAATCGCTTGGTAACTCGTAATCACACATTTTTGCAAATGGCGATTTAGAGTTAACAAATCGGATCAAAAGATTCCGATGATGGAGATGGAGAATTGGAGGTGAGACGAGCCAGGAGAGAATGGAGAAGAGGGAAGTTAAAGTTATTTTATTTTTGAATTCCGGGGAAATTAGGCGGTTCAAAATTAATTTAACTAATTAAAGGATTAAGAAAAATAATTAAGGCCTCCTCCTATTGTGTTTTGGTGACAAAGGTAGATGTTCATCATCTTTTGAGACCCAGATTCGAGTATTAATAATGCATGCTATGTGTGTCGTCTTTGAAAAAATTAAAAATATTTAACAAATAAAACGAGCATCTTTAACCATTAAATCAATTAATAGATTTCAATTTCATGTCTTCTTTAATGTATCAAGATTATAAACACTTATCTTTTCATATGATTACACTTTGTTAATCTCAATCAAGATTATAAACACCGTTTCGACAGTTAAATCGATTGATTCGGTTGACTTTATTCTATTAAAAGAATAATTAAATAAAATTTAAAAAATAATATATGATTTAAAATATGATTCAATCGATTAAATTGTTTACATTTTTACTATGATTTTTTGAACTATTCGCGACAATTTTCAATTTTAATGCACTGATTCAATTCAACCGATAAATCTAGTGATAATTATTTGATACATGTTTATTTAAAAAAAAAAATTTTACTCCGCACAATAACACAGGCATGTCGCATGTATAGTATTTTTTCCTACCAACGTAACTAGAGACCAATAAAAAAGATATAAAGTTAAAAAATACCCCTAACGTTATACTAAATAATCACTTTGACCTATTCTTAATATTTTATTTTGAGTCAAAATGACCCTTATACAGATAAAAAATTATAAGTCAACTAACGATAAATGGCTTGAAATGATGCGACAAACATATATAACAATGCACGCTGACATAGAAATATTATATAGACAAATGCGTTGACTTAAAAAAATATTACACAAGTTAAAAAATAATTTTATAAAATTATATAAAACCTTGGGAGTATTTTTTTTTTGACTTTATGACTAAAAAAATCACCATAGAAATCAAACAATCAAATAAATAATGTTATCCATTTAACTCAAAAATCTAACTTACATTGTTCCAAATCATATAGAATAGAATGGACTTGAGAAGTTAATTAACCGATGTCGTTACCGGAATATATTATGTGCTCGCCATGAGCTCAATCCTACGACAATCTCATAAGATTTAAACAATTCTTTGAAAAATAATAGCTTACAAGATAAGAGGATGCAAACCATCCAAGTTTTTTGTCGAAACTATTTGTTATGGATTGCAGATTTGGATAATGGAACTTGCAGAAGAAGAATGGTGATCACAAATCGGTGCCTTGCATCGGAACCATCATATGGGCCTGTGATAACAAGTTGTGCAGGATATTAGAACCAATGAACAAACCTTCTTTCGCATAATTCTTGAAGATTACAAAGCAAAGGGACAAATGCAGTAATTGAAGATGATATCATGGTAGATCATAGCAACAATGAGTGAGCACCGGTAGTTCGGAGGAAAAAACAAACAAACTCAAGAGCGGAAAACAAGAACCAGCAACCACATACCAACAATTTCAAAAGATGAATGAAACAAATTGTTGTTTCTTCAAATCAGAGAAAAAAAGAGAAATGGATTTCAAAAATTGAGGTTAAGATGCTTGGCATTGAAATTACTTGGTAACAACCAAGTTGCATGGATCACATAAGGGATCATGACGAGCTCAGACTTCATTTCCTTTGAGGTATAATAGGCCAGAATTGCTAAATTCTTTTCATGGTGATTATCACTACAAAAAGAGTGTTTTTTCAGGTATAATTAATATTTAACCCCCGACTATACTTTTAAATGGCTATAGAAGTAGAGATCACTAATCTTGAGATTAAAATTGACACTAAAAAGAAAGATAGCGTGGTCCTGTTGGCTGTTGGCATGAACTTAGCCAGAGATGACAAAAGCACTGTAGTAAAGAAGCTGGCATGAGTGAAAAAGTGTAACTAGAAGCAAAAGCAATGGTGCCAACTGCCAACAGCATGCAAAAAAAATTATATATTAAAAAATATGCAAGGATTCTTTGGCATAACCATAATTAAAGAGGTAGGGTAACCATAATCAAATCACCACATTAAGATAGATAAATATGTAAAAAAAGAAATTGTATGTTAATGTATTGACATGTTTCATAGCACAGCCAAGAGAGAGAGAGAGAGAGAGAGAGAGAGAGAGAGAGAGAGATTACTTGAGAATCCCCATAATTAACACCTTGTGAGAAAGAACCTTGATGAACAAGCTGCATAAAATTGTAAATGAAATATCAGAGAATAAGATGGCATAGTTTGAGTAGGCATGAAGTTTGTCTAATAAATACAAAAAAGTGGAATGCATGACGATCTAAACAAAAATGAATGTAAGGGACGAAGAGTAATAAAAAGGGTAAGCCCCACCATGGCATTTGGGCTTGGTTGGACATATTTCTTAGCGGACACATCTACACCTTTAGCCGAGCCCTTGGCATCACCCTGTCAATTTGCAACGGAAGTGATATAAGAGAGGTAGCTTAGAGGAGACAAGTGAGAGACAATAGAATATTTAATGGCGTTACAACAAGATTTCTAGAAAGCCTCAACTCACCTCCATCTGTAATGTCCCAATTGACCATAAAAAACACCAAAAAAAAAAAGAAGGGAGATCAGTTTATTAAAATTTAGCGATAAAAACTGAGAATACTAAAGTATTTAATCCCTTTGTTGCAGGGAGATCACATGTAAAAGAACAAAAATATAGATGTTTCACATATTTTACCATCCATAAGCCAAATTGCTTTACCAATATTTCATACTCCAATCCCCATTAAACGAAATTAAATTAACAGATGCATTATGTATAAGATTGTCATACTCGAATCCCCATTAAACTATAAATAAAGGAAATCCAATTGAATTGTTCAGGTAACACGATTAGGGTTTATTGTTTGAATAGTAGGTAACACAATTAGTTAAATAAACGTATAGGATAATATTACCCTTTTCCACTTTGATGAAAGTTACAAAATTTAAGATCCAAACAATTATTATTTATTTCGATCAATGAAGAAATAAGAGGGAAATAGCTTGGAGATAACGACCTCTCTGTATCGGGAAAGGTAAATCTTAAGCGGATCAATGTAGTCTTCAAATCCTAAAGTCGCCATAGCCCAGAGCAGATCATCCCCATTAATAGTCTTCCTCTTCTCTCTCTGACACTTATCGCTAGCTCTGTACATAAATTCAACGCCAAATTTCCAAATTACACAATAAAGTTCGCATATAGAGCTAATAAATTAAGCTGGAACAGTGAATTAAAGAATCGTACTCGCTGGTGATGAAGCTGATAAACTCAGAGACACACTCCTGAACGGTCTCTTTAGCATCTTTAGCGATCTTCCCGTTAGCAGGTAGGGCCTTCTTCATAATACGGCTAATGTTAGCGATAGGAAGATACCTGTCCTGTTCTCGCACACTGGATTTGGGGCTATGGTCGCCGCTCTCGTGACTTGCTCCGCCGCCGGGACTCGCCGGTGTCTCCGCCATGGAGAAAACCTAAGTCAAACAAATCATCGACAAACATAATGAAGAGAATTCAATTCAAAACGGAAACCCTAAGAGGGATTAAAAAGAGAGAAGGAAGAGTGGAATCAAAGAGGCAAAATTTACCTTAGTAGAAAGGGAAAATAAAATAAAATAATAAAGAGAAAAGGGCGGGAGAGAGGGAGATTGGATAACGGGGAAGAAAGAGAGGGAATCGGACGCTGGAGAAGAGAGGAAAGAGGAGACGACTGAGATGAGAGAATGAGTTTTATCAACACCGTTGGTTTAGGTTTTCCCTTTCTCTATTTATTTTTGTTTTTCTTAAACAACTTGGGCTTTTTGCACGTTACTTACTACTATAGAATTTGGTTAAAATATCATGGCAGCCCCTGCATTGTTATTAAATGTACAATTTAATCTCATATATTATGAAGTTGAATAAATTCATACATACATGCTGATATTGATGAAAAAATAGCAGTGTTTGTACATCGGAGCCGAAGAGATCACTTGATGAACATAAAATAAGATGATTATGTTCTTGTCTAACAGGAGAGAGGGTAGGCAGAGTCTCTATGGGCATGGGCGAGAGGTCGTTTATCTAGGGTCCAATTTTTTTTATAATATTAATATTGTGGTCCAATTATTTTAATATTTAGTATTAAGAATTTATTTTTAAATTTTATTTTTTCGACATTTGTTATTACGGTCTAAATTTTTTAATAATTATTATTAGAGCTTCAATTTTTTAACACAGGTTATTATGGCTCAATTTTTAACATTTGTTATTAGGGGTTTAATTTTTTAACACTTGTTATTAGGGTTTATTCTTAAAATTCAATTTTTCTAATATTTGTTATTAGGTGTCCAATTTTTCTCAATACTTGTTATTAGGGGCATACTCCTAAAATTCAGTTTTTTCAAATATTTGTTATTAAGATCCAATTTATATTTGTTATTAGGATCCAATTTTTCCCCAATACTTACATTAAAGATCTAATTTTTTTAATAATTGTTATTAAGGCTCTAATTTTTTTAATACTTGTTATTAGGCTCGAATTTTTTTCTCAATATTTGTTATTTGAGGTCTACTCTCAAAATTTATTTTCTCAATATTTATTATTTAGAGTTCAATTTTCCCTAAATACTTGTTATTATGAGCCTATTTTTTTCAAATTTGTTATTAAACACATTCTCTTAAAATTTAATTTTTTTTTAATTTAATTTTTTTTCTCAATACTTGTTAATAGAGAGCTAATTTTTTTTCTAATACTTGTTATTAGATGCCTAATTTTCTCTCTCAATATTTGATATTAGAGATCTACTCTTAAAATTGAGTTAAGTTTTTTTCTCTATATTTGTTATTTGATATTAGGGGCATATTTATTTAAAAAAATATTTATTATTAGAAACTCATTTTTCTAATACTTGATATTAGGGAACCACAATTTTAAATTTATTTTTTTCGATACTTATTATTAGGATCCTAATTTTTATGTTCACCCTAAAACCACTAAAATCTCAGGAACGAATCTAATGGTAGGTCATAGTAATCGTAAACGGTTTTCACTTCATACATTCATAGATTTAAATTGAACCCGTCCAAGCTGAAGAGAACAAACGATTAACAGTGCAAGCCAAACATAACATAATGATCTGACCAACCAGTCTAGTAAAGTATGTTTCATACTTTGTTCACATTTAAAATAAACTATTCAAAGGAAATAAAAATGCCACCACCACAACAAAACTGATACAAAAATTTCTAAACCGGAAAACTAAATTTACTGCGACACCCCCAACCACTTTGAGAAGTTCTCAAACTCGGTGTAATCACTGTCGGAGATCATAGTTTGATACCATGCCTTGCCAGCCGACTTGATTGCCGATGCTTCCTCCTGAATGGTACAAGGTACAAGAGACGACAAGGCAAAAGGGAAAAAGAATGGAGTCAATATAAACCAACATGGAAATTGAGGAAACATAAATCACACCCTGAGAATGTAAACAAATGCAGGAACCAACTTAAATCTTAAAAAGATGCAAACATTTGACTTCATAACCACCAATATGACTCGAGCAAGAAAGGGCACCCATTATAATTCATTTTGAGCCTTAACCCATGCTCCACATGAGGTGCAAAAACAGTGCACAGTACTCATCTAGCATAAAACCAAATGAAATGGCTCAAATCAAGTAAACAAATATAAAAAACTAAGACTCCTCCCACCTCCATTATCTGGCCAAAATCACATCAAATTAAAACATGAAGAAAGAGAACCACTAGGTGTTATCTTGCTCAACATTGGGTGGAAGAATCAATGCATAATACTCATATAGCACATGACTTAAAAGAAATGGCTCAAATAAAAAAAACAAGTAGCACAACCTAAGGGTCCTCCCACAGACAACATTCTGTGGAGAAAGAGATGACTCGAGAACATTTACAAGTATAACAATCATATAAATATTAACCCCCCACACAATGCATGCAATATATGCGAATAGTGTGAATAGTTTTGAAGTATGATTTTAAACAGCGTTTGCAGCAGCATTGGCACCTACTATAAAGCAAAAATGGGTTCCATTAGTCATATAAATCACAATCATGAGCAGGAAACAAAGCAACCAAAGACATTAAACATTAAATATAATTCCATTGAATTCAACTATAATGCATCAGCCTACCACAGAAAGAGTGCAATTATCAACATTAAGAAATTCAAAAGCATATCAGATCAGAATCCATATACCTTAGAAATAGGCTTCCTCTTCTTGGCAAGCTTCTCCTTCTTAGCCTTAACACGTTGCGCCTCAGCCAAAAGAGACATCCTTTTAGCAGTCTTCGCATAAGGGTTCAACTTCAGCATAACATTCAAGTTCTTGAGTGGGTTCTTCTTCATTGGTGCCCTCTTGACCTCCTTCTTCATCGGCTTAACCACAGACTGAACCTCGTCAGAGTTAATGATCCTGCCTAGGTCGGCATTCACCATCTTAGAGCGAGGCAAAACATACCCTTTCTTCTTCTCAGAAGGCTTATCAAATGACCCGTAAATTGAGTCAAGCTTCTCGTAAGCGGATTTGGTCCAAACAATGAACCTTCCAAGGTGTCCACCAGGAGCGAGTTTCAACAGATTAAGCCTCTCCACATTGGCAACCTCGACACCAGGAATGTTTCTGAAGGCTTTAACAAGCTTTGCCCCTTCAGTTCCGTAAACAATCAGTGGACCTTTACGGGAAATGTACCTCCGGTTCCTCATTTTCCCTTTTCCGGGTCGGATCCCTTGGCTGTCCTTAGCCTTTTCCACATCCGGATATGCTCCGACCTGTTTCAAAACCTTAATTGCAGCTGAGGTCTTCTCCACGCTCTCCGCAGCGTCCGATATGACCAGAGGCATCTCAGGGACAGACTCAATGCGGTGACCACGTGCCATTACGAGAGAAGGAACAGCAGAGGCAGCGATGGCGGAGGCCACGGCGTACCTCTTCTGGTTAACGTTGATTTTCCGGTGCCAGCGGCGCCAGATCTTGGTAGGAGCAAACATGCGGCCACCACGACACATGTTTCCGAAAGCACCTTGGCCGGCACGGTGAGTACCGCCACCGGGAACACGCGGGATACGTGAGACAGCACGTCCAGTACCCCACGATTCAGCTGAGGTTTGGTGGCCAGCACGCTTGGAAACGGCGTAGGGTTGGCGGCTGTTCTTGGAGATATTGTTGTGGACGAATGTGACGATGTCGGGTCGGATCGAGGCTTTCATGACATCGGCGAGAGGGACAGTAGGGGTAGCATCGGTGGCCATATCGGATTCTATGGTTTGAACCGAAACCAGAGGTCGAGCGGCGGCGGCTGCCATTGTTAGGATTTAGGTTGTGGGAGATAGGGGATACGAGAAAATGAAGTAGAATGCTATAAAAGTGAGCACCGAGCAGCAGCTAGGGTTTTGACGAGTCTGGAGGTGTTAAGTAAATGAGGTAGGGTTCGGGTTGTTTGGATACGGGAACGATTCTATTCCATCATCGAATGGGCTGATTTGGACATGCTTAACTTATGGGTCAGAATATGTCAATTCGGCCAGCCTAACCAATTAACAAAACGATTGAATATTGAGCCCGTCTAAGCTCCTTGTTTTTTTTTACCTCGAAAAAATATCAGATTGGAATTTGAAAATCATATATTTTCGGAAAAAATAATTAATAATGTTTTGGTTCGACCTAAGTAGTACACACAACTCAAGATGATGTTATGTCTTTAGGTGATCCAGGTTTGAGCAGTTTAATATGTAGGTGTGTGTGACTTTATCTATATTTAAAATTATATATAGATTTATATTGTACTCGAATAGAATAATAAATAAATATTGAACCCAACCAATGAAAAAAAAATGATGTTCATCCTAAGATACTCATGTTGGAGTATCCGTGTGTGCCTTCTAAAAAAGTTAAGACACAAAGAATGAAAAAATGCTATCTTGTAATCACATTAGGATCTAACATTTTAAAATAGGTATAAGTGTTTAATATTTTTAATGTGTTCAAATAACAAATTAACATTTCATGTAACCCCTCGTCCCGGTCTGGCCGAATGACCGGTCCGAGTGGGCCACACGGGGAAAACCGAGTGAAAACCCCCTAAGGAATTCCCTCTCGGTTAGCAACCCTATTTTTTTATTTTATTTTAAATCTTGTCTAGATGAGTATTTAATCCTATGTGATCATACAGCGGAACAACATTCACGAAACAAACAAACGAACTCAAACTAACATGTTACAGCCCAATTTTATACTTATACTACAGGCGGTATCGATACCCTTAAGGGGTGTATCGATACCCCTTGACTAAGTCAACTGGTCAAAGTCAACTCGTAGAGACCGTATCGATACACCCAAGATGAGTATCGATACTCTCCCCAACGGTTGACTTCCCACGGTCAACGCTAAGATAACGGTATCGTTACGCCAAAGGCCGGTATCGATACCGAACTGGACAGTAGCTCCAGTGACCAAAATAGTATCGATACGCCCCTCCGTGTATCGATACACGAGGCCTGAAACAAGGAGGCAGTATCGATACCGGACCAGCCGTATCGATACCCCTGTACAGCAAAACCTCCAAACTCAACTAAAGCGAATAAGACTCAGACCTAGATGCAATTTAAGACTTCCCTAGACCCAAACAAGCATTCATACAACATTTTCAAGTCATTATTTAGCCATACAACCACCCAACACGTGCATACACCAAGAAAGACATGCAATTGAATCAAAGATGACATTTAAGCATTCCAAGATCATACTTCAACATCCAAACATATAGGCAACTTCAAATGCACATGGCCAACATTCAAGATAAGCAATTTAGGCATGAATTACAATTCAAACATGGCAACACAAGCCATACATAAGCAAGATAACAAGGAGTCTAAGCAAGCTCCTAAACAACTAACAACCATTCAACAAAAGACACATGTCCCATTGCTTAAACTATTACATGTTCAACATTTAAAAGTCATACTTGATGTACTCAAGCCAACAACCACACTTGGAGGCCCTCCACTTGCTCAAGCAACCCACGAACTAAGGATCTGCAATGTTGAACAAAGAGAGCGTAAGCAATGATGCTTAGTGAGGGTGAGCTCTTAAAAACAAACCTCAACATTGCAGGGTCCGAGCACGATCTAGCCAAGGCATTACACAAATATACCAAGGATCCACAAGAGCCACAAGATAAGATGCATGAGCAATATACAAGTAAATGTCATGATCAACAAACTCTAAATCCTCAACACAAGTAGTCACATTAACCATCCAAATAAAGATCATAAATCTCAACACATTGATACATTTATCAACCAACATTGGCACCTAGCTATGACCCGAATACGCGGATAGACACGTTGGAACTCACATCCAACAACCACATTACCTCACGGTGGGATTACACTCATCACCGGTCTCGCGGAGGGGATTCCACTCATCCTCACGCCCCGTCGATGGGATTCCACTCATCACCGACTATATTTAAATACAATTTCCGGGCGAACCCGTACTCCTCCTTGGTGACTCAACGCCACCAAGGTCACGCATGACTTTTGACTCATGTGTACACACTAACATCCTAATGATCGATCATTTGTATTCAAGTATACTATTGCCAACATTTACCCATTCCACATTACTCATTTCAATCACTTTCGTGCTTAGCACGTACTCACCAACAACCATCATCATGCATGTCTCAAGCATCGCAAGTCATATCTCATCTCACATGTATAGTACAATATACATAAGCATTCATACCACATTTCATACGAGACATACACAACCACATAAATGAGTTCATCCAAAGGCTCTAGATCAAGCTTAGGATTAGGCTACCACCCTAATCCTAACTCTAGGTGGGTCTACCAAGCCCAACCTAGTCCATATACTCGAACCAACTATTTTAAAACCATTTAAAACAATTAACCACTCACCTAAACTTCCAAGCTCAAAGACCAAGCAAGCAACCACCTTCAATTTCCCGGATTCACTTCCGATGCTTCACCGATGCCCAAACTCGATTCTAATCAATCTCAAACACAAACAAAACATTCGAAATCAATAACTCATCATCGGAACTAACCCGGATTAACATTATCAAGCATCCAACACTCAAAATCAACCCAAAACAGAATTTCCGAGCAGCCCCTAAAACCCACTGAAATCTTCCATTTCAAGCACCCAAACAACCACCAAACACACCCAAAGCAACCCTCATATATCATACTAGCACCAGCCCTCGAAATCCAACATTAAACAACCCCAAAAACCACTTTAAAACCCTCCAAAAACCCCCTTGAAACACAATTCCGAAAATTTCCCAAAATCATTTGAAATTCACATATGATATACCATTTGACCTCTATATACCATAACTAAGCATATCAAATCAAAACATTTCATTTATCAACATAAAGATCTCATTTTTAATCAAAATATTCAAAACTTCCATTTTCTAAAAACTTCATGAAAACGAAAATAAAAGGTACTTTCATGGAGAGGGAGATGAGGGGAAGTCAAAAATACCATTACCTTTCAAAACGGAGTTGAAATGAAGGAGCTTTTGAATGAAATAATAGATTGGGTAGAGAGCTCTTTGTTTCCCGTTGGTGTGTTTTGAAGAAGGAAATGAATAGTAGAAAATGGGTGTTTTTGTTTTGTTTTAGTCTAAAGGCCCAATGACCCTTTTGCCCTTAATGAATGAGGAAAATTTCAATAGTATGAAATCCATGGCTAAATGGGGTTTAATCTTAAAACATGGTCAACTCAAATTAATTAATTTTGAAAACAAACTCGAAATATTATTTAGAGTATAAAACTGAGCCCAAAAATATTAAAATATTATTTTCACCTCACCCCTAAACCCGGGTGTTACAACTCTTCCATACTTAAGGAATTTCGTCCCCAAAATTACCTGGCGGAAACAGATACGGAAACTGTTCAACCATATCCGCTTTCCTCTCCCACGTGGCCTCTTCAACACCTCTATGCCTCCACAACACCTTGACCAATTCTATGGTCTTGCCACGCAACACCTTGCTATCAGAAGCAAGTATCTCAACGGGCTCTTCATTATAGGACAAATCCGGATTTAACTCTATCTTCTCAACGGGCATCACATGAGAAGGATCCGATCTATATCTCCTAAGCATAGACACATGAAAGACATCATGGATCTTCTCTAACTCAGAAGGTAACCTCAAACGATAAGCTACAGGCCCAATCCGCTCAACTATCTCATACGGACCAATGAACCTCGGACTCAACTTGCCTTTCCGACCAAATCTCATTACCTTCTTCCACAGAGATACTTTCAGAAACACTTTCTCACCCACTGAGTACTCAATCTCTTTCCTCTTCAAATCTGCATAAGACTTTTGACGATCGGAAGCTGCTTTCAAACGGTCACAAATCAACTTCACTTTTTCGGTAGTTCCCTTAAGCAAGTCTGGCATAGGTAACAATCTCTGACCTGTCTCAGCCCAACAAATCGGAGTCCTACATTGTCTACCATACAAAGCCTCATAAGGTGCTATCTGAATACTAGACTGATAACTGTTATTGTAAGCAAACTCAACCAACGGTAAGTGCTTCTCCCAAGAACCCTGAAAATCAATCACATAACAACGAAGCATATCCTCAAGAATCTGTATCACTCGCTCTGACTGCCCATCGGACTGCGGATGATAAGATGTGCTGAAATGCAACCGGCTACCCAAAGCACTATGCAAGCAACCCCAGAATCTCGAAGTAAATCTAGGATCCCTATCTGAAACAATAGACTTCGGAACTCCATGAAGTCTCACAATCTCACGGATGTACAAGTTTGCCAACTTGTCTAAAGAATTCGTAGTGTTCACTGCTAAGAAGTGAGCACACTTAGTGAACCTATCAACAATCACCCAAACAGAGTTCTTCTTCGAAGGAGACAAAGGCAACCCCGACACAAAATCCATGGTGATCCTCTTCCATTTCCATTCCGGAATCTTCAAAGGCTGTAGCAAACCTGAAGGAACCTGATGTTCTGCCTTCACTCTCTGACAAACCATGCAACGGCTCACATACTCGACTACATCTCTCTTCAAACCAACCCAGAAGTAATCATTCTTCAAATCTCGGTACATTTTGGTACTACCCGGATGCATAGAAAAGGGACTCGAATGTGCTTCACTCAAAATCTGACGTCTCAACTCAACATCTTCTGGTACAACAATTCTATCTCTAAAGCACAACAAGCTCTCACCACTGAAACTATACTCAGTCGGTCTTCCTTCGGCTATGTCCTGAACACGAGGAACTAAGCTCGCATCTTGCAACTGCTTCTCTCTAATCAACTGAATCAAAGAAGGCTTCACTTGCAAATCGGCGATCAAACCACCATCATCGGACACACTCAATCTAGCAAACATAGCTCTCAACTCAACGACCACTTTTCTACTCAAAGCATCGGCTACTACATTTGCTTTACCCGGATGGTACTCAAGGGTCAAATCATAATCCTTTAACAACTCTAGCCATCTTCTCTGTCTCAAGTTCAACTTCTTCTGTGTCATCAAGTACTTCAAGCTCTTGTGATCGGTGTAAACAATACACTTCTCACCATACAAGTAATGACGCCAAATATTCAATGCAAACACAACTGCGGCTAGCTCTATGTCATGAGTAGGATAGTTCTTCTCATGAATCTTCAACTGTCTAGAAGCATAAGCAACAACTCTCCTTTCTTGCACAAAACACATCCTAAGCCTACGTAGGAAGCATCACTGTAAATCACAAACTCCTTACCTGAAACAGGTTGCACTAACACTGGAGCATTTGTCAAAGCTTCTTTCAATCTCTCAAAGGCCTTCTGTCTTGCATCTGACCATTCAAACTTAACTCCTTTTTGCAACAATTTAGTCAAAGGAGCAGCTACCCTAGAGAAACCATCAACAAATCTCCTATAGTAACCGGCTAATCCTAGGAAACTCCTAATCTCGGTCACAGACTTAGGTTGTTTCCACTCAACAATAGCCTCAATCTTCGATGGATCAACTCGGATGCCTTCGGCCGAAACAACATGGCCAAGAAATACAACCTCTCGAATCCAGAACTCACATTTACTAAGCTTCGCATACAACTGATTGCTCAACAATCTCTGTAAAACAAATCTCAAGTGTTCATCATGCTCTTCTTCTGTCTTCGAGTACACAAGTATGTCATCAATGAAGACAACTACAAAACGGTCTAGATAGTCTCTAAAAATTCTGTTAATCATGTCCATGAATGCTGCTGGTGCATTCGTGAGCCCAAATGACATCACAAGAAACTCATAGTGACCATATCTAGTCCTAAAAGCTGTCTTCGGAACATCACATTCTTTTACCTTCAACTGATAGTACCCGGATCTCAAATCTATCTTCAAGAACACTGAAGCACCTCTCAAATGATCAAACAAATCATCTATACGAGGCAACGGATACTTGTTCTTCACAGTCAACTGATTCAACTGTCTATAGTCAATACACATGCGCATGCTACCATCTTTCTTTTTCACAAACAACACTGGAACACCCCACAGAGAACTACTAGGTCTAATGAAACCACGGTCTAATAATTCTTGCAACTGACTCTTCAATTCTTTCAACTCTTTCGGAGCCATATGATACAGAGCTATCAAACTGGATTAGATCCTGAAACTGTCTCAATCACAAACTCAACATCTCTGTCAGGAGGCAAACCCGGCAACTCTTCAGGAAACACATCTGGAAAGTCACACACTATTCTGATATCTTTCGGTCTAGCTTCACTCATATCCGGATTCACAACATAAGCTAAATAAGCTCCACATCCAGAGTCCATCAACCTATGAGCCTCTAAAGCTGACACCACATTAGACAAGAACTTAATGTTCTCGCCCACTACCACTACCTCGTAGTTATCAGAAAGCTTCAAAGAAATTCTCTTTGTCTCAAAATCCACACTAGCCCGGTGCTCAACCAACCAATCCATACCCAAAATAATATCAAAACCATAGAAGGGAAGTTCCATCATATCAACTGAAAACACATGACCCTGAATCTTCAGTGGACATCTCCTATACATACGTCTAACCACAACTGTCTCACCAAAAGAACTAGTAACATGCATACCTACATCTAAGATCTCAACAGGGAGATCTAACTTCTGTGCATGCTCACTCAAAATGTAGGAAAGCGTAGAACCCGAATCAACCAAAAAAAGCAAAGACATAGACTGTAACTCGAAATTACCTGCTATCACATCGGTGTCGTTCCCGGCCCCTCTCTGAGCATAAACTCTCGATGGTCCTCCCGCCTCTGGCTGCACAACCACAACATGAGCAAGATTCCTCTGAGCATCTACCCTAGGTGCATCAGCCCTAGGCTGGAAGTAACCACGACCGCGCCCACGGCCTCTCTGAAAATCATTCGCTCTCGCAGGAGCCTAAGCAACGTTTGGTGCCTGAGCCGCCTGATGCGGACAATCCCTCCTAAAGTGATCCCTCGAACCACAGTTCCAACAAGCATGGAAATTACCCCAACACTCACCAGCGTGCTGTCTCCCACATCGGGTACACTCGGGCAAACGCCCTCCTTCTCTATGGCCCTGATGGCCCCTACCATGGTGGCCACCGCCACGTCTATGGTCAAACTGATGTCCGCCACCTCTGTGCCTCTTGGCATCCCTACCATCAAAGTGGTTATGCCTCTTGCCAGAACTAGAACCACCAGATCGTTTGGCCGAACCCAAACTATGCTCTAAGTCCTTGGCCCTCGTGACCAACACATCAAAGTCTGAGTAGTCAGAAGCTAGTGTATACCTCTTAACCTCTTCATTCAATCTGTAGCGGAATCGGTTATAGCGTTCCACTTCAGTAGGAACCAACTCTGGGGCATACTGACTCAAGCGAACAAAGCGGATCTCATAATCAGTCACAGAAGCCTCTCCCAGAGTAAGAGCCATGAACTCTCGCTTCTTCTCATCTAGGTACCTCGGTCCCAAGTACCTTTTCCTGAAAGCAGACTCAAAGAATTCCTAGTCAATCTCTGTCTCTAGAACCCCGATAGTAATGGTGACCCACCAGGTGTAGGCATCACCCTGAAGCAACGAGATCACACATCCCAACCTACGTGTGCCTGCACAACCCATCTGAGCCAAGATACGAACCGTCTTCTCCAACCATAACTCCGACCTCTCCGGAGTAGATCCTCTAAACTCCTCGGCCCCCAAGCTACGAAGCCTCTCCAAAGGTAGACTGGCATCGTAACACCTAGGCTGAGCTGCAGCCTGAGCTCCCGCAACTGCGGCCTGGAATGCTCCCGCTATTGCTTGCACAAGCGGAGTCATGTCAATTCCAGCTGGACCTTGGCCACCCTGGCCACCTTGAGGTCCATCTCCTCCGGCTCCATCCTCGCCCCCCAACACCAGGTGGATGAGGTGGTGGTGGTGGAGGTGGTGGTGGAGCGCCAACTCCCGCGGCCACCGGCCCTTCTATGTGAGCCCCCACACCAACTGCCAGCTCAACAGGAGCCGCAACCCGTGGTTCCTGACGAACCACCCTCGGTCTACCTCTCGGTCTAGACATCACTCTCACAGATATCAACTACAACAACAACAACAAAACATACAAGCTGGGTTAGCAAGGCAAGGCTTCCAAGTGTTCAAGTACGTTCCCTCACTTAATAATCATTTTTTAATATAATAGTAGCAATGGGACTCTCACACACATATTTTTGAATAAACAGTCAATCATACTTGTCAAACAAGCAACCATTCTTTCAAGGCAAGTAAACACCGTGCAAATCAATTCAAAACTTAAACTTACCTCACTTACCTGCCCAGGGCCTCGGTAACCTTAGGCTCTGATACCAACAAGTATAATCCCCTCGTCCCGGTCTGGCCGAATGACCGGTTTGAGTGGGCCACACAGGGAAAACCGAGTGAAAACCCCCTAAGGAATTCCCTCTCGGTTAGCAACCCTATTTTTTTTAAATCTTGTCTAGATGAGTATTTAATCCTATGTGATCATACAACGGAACAACATTCACGAAACAAACAAACAAACTCAAACTAACATGTTACAGCCCAATTTTATACTTATACTACAGGCGGTATCGATACCCTTAAGGGGTGTATCGATACCCCTTGACTAAGTCAACTGGTCAAAGTCAACTCGTAGAGACCGTATCGATACACCCAAGATGAGTATCGATACTCTCCCCAACGGTTGACTTCCTACGGTCAACGCTAAGATAACGATATCGATACACCAAAGGCCGGTATCGATACCGAACTGGACAGTAGCTCCAGTGACCAAAATAGTATCGATACGCCCATTCGTGTATCGATACACGAGGCCTGAAACAAGGAGGCGGTATCGATACCGGACAAGCCGTATCGATACCCATGTACAACAAAACCTCCAAACTCAACTAAAGCGAACAAGACTCAGACCTAGATGCAATTTAGGACTTCCCTAGACCCAAACAAGCATTCATACAACATTTTCAAGTCATTATTTAGCCATACAACCACCCAACATGTGCATACACCAAGGAAGACATGCAATTGAATCAAAGATGACATTTAAGCATTCCAAGATCATACTTCAACATCCAAACATATAGGCAACTTCAAAGGCACATAGCCAACATTCAAGATAAGCAATTTAGGCATGAATTACAATTCAAACACGACGACACAAGCAATACATAAGCAAGATAACAAGGAGTCTAAGCAAGCTCCTAAACAACTAACAACCATTCAACAAAAGACACATGTCCCATTGCTTAAACTATTACATGTTCAACATTTAAAAGTCATACTTGATGTACTCAAGCCAACAACCACACTTGGAGGCCCTCCACTTGCTCAAGCAACCCACGAACTAAGGATCTGCAATGTTGAACAAAGAGAGCGTAAGCAATGATGCTTAGTGAGGGTGAGCTCTTAAAAACAAACCTCAACATTGCAGGGTCCGAGCACGATCTAGCCAAGGCATTACAGAAATATACCAAGGATCCATAAGAGCCACATGATAAGATGCATGAGCAATATACAAGTAAATGTCATGATCAACAAACTCTAAATCCTCAACACAAGTAGTCACATTAACCATCCAAATAAAGATCATAAATCTCAACACATTGATACATTTATCAACCAACATTTGCACCTAGCTATGACCCGAATACGCGGATAGACACGTTGGAACTCACATCCAACAACCACATTACCTCACGGTGGGATTACACTCATCACCGGTCTCGCGGAAGGGATTCCACTCATCCTCACGCCCCGTCTATAGGATTCCACTCATCACCGACTATATTTAAATACAATTTCCAGGCGAACCCGTACTCCTCCTTGGTGACTCAACGCCACCAAGGCCACGCGCGACTTTTGACTCATGTGTACACACTAACATCCTAATGATTGATCATTTGTATTCAAGTATACTAGTGCCAACATTTACCCATTCCACATTACTCATTTCAATCACTTTCGTGCTTAGCACGTACTCACCAACAACCATCATCATGCATGTCTCAAGCATCGCAAGTCATATCTCATCTCACATGTATAGTACAATATACATAAGCATTCATACCACATTTCATACGAGACATACACAACCATATAAATGAGTTCATCCAAAGGCTCTAGATCAAGCTTAGGATTAGGCTACCACCCTAATCCTAACTCTAGGTGGGTCTACCAAGCCCAACCTAGTCCATATACTCGAACCAACTATTTTAAAACCATTTAAAACAATTAACCACTCACCTAAACTTCCAAGCTCAAAGACCAAGCAAGCAACCACCTTCAATTTCCCGGATTCACTTCCGATGCTTCACCGATGCCCAAACTCGATTCTAATCAATCTCAAACACAAACAAAACATTCGAAATCAGTAACTCATCATCAGAACTAACCCGGATTAACATTATCAAGCATCCAACACTCAAAATTAACCCCAAAACAGAATTTCCGAGCAGCCCCTAAAACCCACCGAAATCTTTCTTTTTCAAGCACCCAAACAACCACCAAACATACCCAAAGCAACCCTCATATATCATACTAGCACCAGCCCTCGAAATCCAACATTAAACAACTCCAAAAACCACTTTAAAACCCTCCAAAAACCCCCTTGAAACACAATTCCGAAAATTTCCCAAAATCATTTGAAATTCACATATGATATACCATTTGACCTCTATATACCATAACTAAGCATATCAAATCAAAACATTTCATTTATCAACATAAAGATCTCATTTTTAATCAAAATATTCAAAACTTCCATTTTCTAAAAACTTCATGAAAACGAAAATAAAAGGTACTTTCATGGAGAGGGAGATGAGGGGAAGTCAAAAATACCATTACCTTTCAAAACGGAGTTGAAATGAGGGAGCTTTTGAATGAAATAGTAGATTGCGTAGAGAGCTCTTTGTTTCCCGTTGGTGTGTTTTGAAGAAGGAAATGAATAGTAGAAAATGGGTGTTTTTGTTTTGTTTTAGTCTAAAGGCCCAATGACCCTCTTGCCCTTAATGAATAAGGAAAATTTCAATAGTATGAAATCCATGGCTAAATGGGGTTTAATCTTAAAACATGGTCAACTCAAATTAATTAATTTTGAAAACAAACTCAAAATATTATTTAGAGTATAAAACCGAGCCCAAACAATATTAAAATATTATTTTCACCTAACCCCTAAACCCGGGTGTTACAACTCTCCCCTACTTAAGGAATTTCATCCCCGAAATTACCTGGCGGAAACAGATACGGAAACTGTTCAACCATATCCGCTTTCCTCTCCCACGTGGCCTCTTCCACACCTCTATGCCTCCACAACACCTTGAACAATTCTATGGTCTTGCCACGCAACACCTTGCTATCAGAAGCAAGTATCGCAACGGACTCTTCATTATAGGACAAATCCGGATTTAACTCTATCTCCTCAACGGGCATCACATGAGAAGGATCCGATCTATATCTCCTAAGCATAGACACATGAAAGACATCATGGATCTTCTCTAACTCAGAAGGTAACCTCAAACGATAAGCTACAGGCCCAGTCCGCTCAACTATCTCATACGGACCAATGAACCTCGGACTCAACTTGCCCTTCCGGCCAAATCTCATTACCTTCTTCCACGGAGATACTTTCAGAAACACTTTCTCACCCACTGAGTACTCAATCTCTTTCCTCTTCAAATCTGCATAAGACTTTTGACGATCGGAAGCTGCTTTCAAACGGTCACAAATCAACTTCACTTTTTCGGTAGTTCCCTTAAGCAAGTCTGGCATAGGTAACAATCTCTGACATGTCTCAGCCCAACAAATCAGAGTCCTACATCGTCTACCATACAAAGCCTCATAAGGTGCCATCTGAATACTAGACTGATAACTGTTGTTGTAAGCAAACTCAACCAACGGTAAGTGCTTCTCCCAAGAACCCTGAAAATCAATCACACAACAACGAAGCATATCCTCAAGAATCTGTATCACTCGCTCTGACTGCCCATCCGACTGCGGATGATAAGATGTGCTGAAATGCAACCGGCTACCCAAAGCACTATGCAAGCAACCCCAGAATCTCGAAGTAAATCTAGGATCCCTATCTGAAACAATAGACTTCGGAACTCCATAAAGTCTCACAATCTCACGGATGTACAAGTTTGTCAACTTGTCTAAAGAATCCGTAGTGTTCACTGCTAAGAAGTGAGCACACTTAGTTAACCTATCAACAATCACCCAAACAGAGTTCTTCTTCGAAGGAGACAAAGGCAACCCCGACCAAAATCCACGGTGATCCTCTCCCATTTCCATTCCGTAATCTTCAAAGGTTGTAGCAAACCTGAAGGAACCCGATGTTCTGCCTTCACTCTCTGACAAACCATGCAACGGCTCACATACATCTCTCTTCAAACCAACCCATAAGTAATCATTCTTCAAATCTCGGTACATTTTGGTACTACCCGGATGCATAGAAAAGAGACTCGAATGTGCTTCACTCAAAATCTGACGTCTCAACTCAACATCTTCTGGTACAACAATTCTATCTCTAAAGCACAACAAGCTCTCACCACTGAAACTATACTCAGTCGGTCTTCCTTCGGCTATGTCCTGAACATGAGGAACTAAGCTCGCATCTTGCAACTGCTTCTCTCTAATCAACCGAATCAAAGAAGGCTTCACTTGCAATTCGGCGATCAAACCACCATCATCGGACACACTCAATCTAGAAAACATAGCTCTCAACTCAACGACCACTTTTCTACTCAAAGCATCGGCTACTACATTTGCTTTACCCGGATGGTACTCAATGGTCAAATCATAATCCTTTAACAAATCTAGCCATCTTCTCTGTCTCAAGTTCAACTCCTTCTGTGTCATCAAGTACTTCAAGCTCTTGTGATCGGTGTAAACAATACACTTCTCACCATACAAGTAATGACGCCAAATCTTCAATGCAAACACAACTGCGGCTAGCTCTATGTCATGAGTAGTGTAGTTCTTCTCATGAATCTTCAACTGTCTAGAAGCATAAGCAACAACTCTCCTTTCTTGCATCAAAACACATCCTAAGCCTACGTAGGAAGCATCACTGTAAATTACAAACTTCTTACCTGAAACAGGTTGCACTAACACTGGAGTATTTGTCAAAGCTTCTTTCAATCTCCTAAAGGCCTTGTGTCTTGCATCTGACCATTCAAACTTAACTCCTTTTTGCAACAATTTAGTCAAAGGAGCAGCTACCCTAGAGAAACCATCAACAAATCTCCTATAGTAACCGGCTAATCTTAGGAAACTCCTAATCTCGGTCACGGACTTAGGTTGTTTCCACTTAACCTACTGGTTCATCACCGCTTACAATGAGGGGAGGATCCAATGCTAGTCTCTTTGACTCATCTATGTTATTGGTTCCTAATTCATGAAGTCCCCCATGGATTCATGTCTGAGCGAATTTCTCGCTCACTCGAAAACTTTATCGGTACTTTTGTTGAATATAATGTCAAAGTGATATCCCTGAGTTATAAGGGCATTATGTGTGTTTGTGTTCGTATGGATACCCGAATCCCTCTTTAGGGAAGGAAGAAACTACTCCTTGCTAAAGGTAAGCATCACTTCGAGGTTTGAATATGAAAAACATATTTGTTTTGTTTTATCTGTGGAAGATTGGGGCATGGCAAAAAATAATGTCTAGTTCGAGTGGCAAAGGGTTCTGCAAATGTCACTAGAGAATGGGATCTTTCTTTAAGAGCTCCTCACCAAAGGGCTATTCCTCCGACTAGTATCTAATTACGTGATTTAATTGTCTTAAGGTCACGTGATTCTAAAAATTCGAAGGGCATAATTTCAGGAGATGAAAATGTTGGTCAGCAGATATTCCGTTATCCTTATCCTAATCTTACAAGCGCACATTTAGGAGATGGCAAGGTTTCAGGTGTATCTTCTAATCATGGAAATATCTTGCACTCAAGGGATATTAACCAAATGGGCCTCATTTTGGGCCAGACTGTTGGTATGGATGTCTTCATGGATCTAATTGGGGAGGAAAACCCTCTAGATCCCAAGGAAAGTGTTAAACGTCCATGGGTTCAACCAACTTCTTCAGGAGTTGCGCATGTTATAGATTCTACTGAAGGCTCTATTATTATATCGGCATGCCTTGACCAATAGGCCATCCAGTCGCAATAAAAATCTTAAGCTGAAATGTCCGTGGCTTGAGGAAGCTGCGGGCTATAAGACATCTCGGGAATAAACTAAGAAAGATTCGTCCCCAAATAATGTTTCTTATGGAAACTAAATTATCTTCTAGATGTATGGAAGTTGTTAGAAGGAAATGTGGTTTTATTTATGGTTTGGATATTCATGTCGTTTGTACCAGGGGGTGGTCTTAGCCTTGGTTGGACGCAAGAGATTCAAGTTATGTTACATAGTTATTCGCAGCACCATGTTGATGTTACAGTCACTGATTCACTCACTTTAGAAGTTTGGAGATTAACGAGGTTCTTGTAACGCCCCATTTTTTTGCCTATAGGCTTTTGGGATGATTTTAGGGTCCGTTGGACCCAAATTAGAGATTCGGGTAAGTTTCGGAATGAGTTTAAAGAAAACCTATTTCGGAAGGTGATAAAAATATGGAAAAATTATCTAACATCCTTTATATATATATAAAAGGTTTTGGTGAAATCAATTTTGGAAAACGAGTTTTGGAAATGTGACATTTTAGACTAGTGACTAAAATGTAAGAGTTGTAAAACTGGTTTTTAGTGACTGTTTTGTAAAATGGTCGGAACTTTGAATCTTTAAGAAGCTAATTGCCCAAAGTATAATATCAATCTTTTATCTCTTAATTGGCTTATTTTAAATGGTTTTTAATTAATATAATGAGTTTGGAGGAATTAATTGGTGGTTATTTCATTAAAACAAATTTGATGTAACTTTTTTCTCTCAAAAACTTTCCCTCAAATTCTCTCCATCCAACCACTGATTTATTCTTCAAAATCTTAAGGTAAACTCTTGATCTCTCTAATCTTTTGTTATCAAATGATTTCTTATTGGTTTCCTATCAAAACTTTATTGTTCTAATCTTGTTTTTATATGTAAATCTATCCGATTAAGGGGAAAAGCATCCATTAGAGGTGAGTTACGTTTTCTCCTCTAATGTAAGGTTCTTTACTGAAATTCTCAAGTTCTTGATCCTTTATACATGTTTTCTAATGTGTTTTGATGTTTTAATTGTGGAAATTTGTTTTAATTGGTGAAATTGATTGAGATTCGTTTTAGATCTGTTTTGCTGGATTTATAATTGATTTTAATCATGGTTTTGAAGTTTAATAATGTTAAGATAAATGTTTTAGTATTTTAATCTTGAAACTATGTGAATCTCTAGTTGTTTAGGTTGCTAGATTTGGGTTTTTGTGGAGCTGTGGTAGTTTTGTGAATGTTGAAGGTATAAGGTTGATAATATGATGATTTTGGATGTTAATCAATAATAATTTATGGTTGAAAGTGTTAGGTTTTGGCTAGGTTAAGTTTGAAGGTTAATCGGTGTTGTTTTCAGTTGTTTCGGATAGGCGATTGGTAGTTTTTCGCAAGGCAATGTTGTGGAATTGCTTGCTGGGTTTTGGAATGTATTGAGATGCAAAAATCATCTATTATTATATGGTTTAAATAGGGGCGATTGATTTGAAAGAGATCGATAAAGCTTTGGAGGCTTCGGACGCTTAGTTTTACGTTGGCGAATCGAGGTTTCGCGTGTCGGTGAGTGAGAACGTGTATTTCAGATTTGAAAACTTTTAAAGGTGGTTTGGGAACTTAGATTTGAGCTTGAAACGCTTGTCTAAATTTGGAAGTAAGTATAAAGTGGTTTTCTCTCTTGGTCGTGCTATTATGAAATGGTTTTATGCACTTGGTTTTGATTTCATGTTACCTACTGTTAAAGCACGTTTAAAGTATGAGATATACTGTTTTTAATCTTGAGATGATGAAGGATGCACATGGTAAGTGATCCTTATAAGTACATGTTTTATACTTGTGTTTAAAGCATGGTTTGTTGCTTTGGAAAATGGTTTATTATTGATGCTTTGAAAATAGTGAGGCATGTGATTAAATATGAATTATATTGGCAAGTGATGGTATGTAAATGGTTTTAAAAATGCTATCGGATATAGTTAGTCGGCTATAGGATTTAGTGCACTATAAACAAGTCGCCTTGGATGTTGGGTGGTTTATACGGTGTACCGAATACTCCATTCAAGTACCCTAATGATCGAGAAAGTGTGGTGTCCCGTTTTACTCCAATATTCTCCATATGACTTGTTCGGTTTGGTCTCGTGTATAAGTCGGGTCGAGAGGTTACATTTGTTGGTATTAGAGATGGGTTTGCGATAATTGGGAGGTAAGTTGTGATTGAGTAGTGTTGTTATTGATTGCTTAAACCACGTTTGTAATAATTTGGAATGTTGATATTGGTTGAGTGTTGATGATTGTTATGCACATTGATTGTTATATATATGGTGATCGAGATATGCTTTGTGGGGTAAGCTTTTGAAAGATTGAGATGTTAGTAAGTTGTTGTGATATTGTTGTGACTTGCATTTTGTTGTTTGCTATGCTTGGTGGTTGCAATACGTACGTTGGTTGCTTTATGCCATGTTGGGGGGGGGATGTTGGGATACCCATTGCCTTATTACTATAGTTTAAAAAGTTTTCTGAAATGTTTTATTTGAAAAGGAAGTCTTGGATACTTGCTTGAAGATGACCTAATTGTTTTGGTTTGGTTTGTTATCATGCCTTAGACATAATAGCACGATGGGACTGAGGAGAGAGTTGCGATCTGGTACGATTGATGCTGTCATAAGGCATGGAAATCAGGAGAATGAGATACCTCTTGGAGGGATTCCACCACCTCCTCCTAATCCACATGAGAATGTGGAGCAAGTACCATATGAGCCAATAGGGCCAGTGTTGGGTGATTTGACGCATTTGGTTCAGGCGATGACTAAAGCTTTCCAAACTGCTGCTATTGTAGTGCATGTACAAGCACTAGTTGATGGGCAAACGGGGTTACCGTTAGAGCGTTTACATAGTTTGGGCGATATTGAGTATCATGGTTTGTCGCTCAAGGCATCTGAGGCTTGGATGGCCAGTGCGATCCAAATTTTGGAACATATGGGTGCAATGATTCTCGCAAGCTGGATGTGTTGTTTCCCTATTACAAGATGATGCTTATAGTTGGTGGACGACTATATTGCGGCTATGGAGCCTAATGTTATGGATTGAGAGTTTTTCCAAGCTGCCTTTAAGAAGAAGTATCTAGGAGTTAGATGCTTGGATGATAAGAAATGCGAGTTCATGTATTTGGTTTAGGGTAGCATAAATGTGGCTGAGTATGAGGTTCAGTTTGTTCGTTTGAGTCAATATGCTCCTGAGTTGGTGCCGAGTGATAGGCATCGTTGTGACCGTTTCCATTATGGTCTGTGCAAGGAGTGAAGCCATACATGTTGGCTTCAAATTACATGGATTTCGATGTGTTAGTGACACGAGCTAAGGATATTGAATAGAAGTTGGGTTTATCTTCTCGTGGGAGTGGTTCTAGCTTAAGTACGAGAGTTGCGGATTTTGGCTTTGAAGGTGCGCAGTTTAAGAGACACCGTGATTGTAGGTATCTTCCAAAGTAGAGGTGAGGTGTTGTTGGGCGTGGTGCGCCAATTCTGGGTAATCGGGCGAGATCCGAACAGAACGCTTGTTGGGTATGTGGATCACGTGAACACATGAGGCGAGATTATCCACGTTTGGCTTGTGAAGAACAAGCTCCTACTGGTGTTGTGGCTAACTCTTGTTGGAGCTGCGAATCGAATGATCACATTAGACGTGATTGTCCGTTGTTGGATGGTGGTGGCCAGGCTAGAGCACCTGTTGTTGCGCCACATAGAGGCCATGGGCGCGGTCGTGGTAACTTCTAACGTAGGGGGGATGGTCATAGGATTGTGGCATATGTAGTGGTGGTTCAACCTAAGGGTGGTGGTCTTGCGGGGGTGTATGCATATCGTGAGGGACACAATGACACCGATGTGATTGCAGGTACTTCTACTTTACAATCCTTGCCGTTGTTTTCTTTGGTTGATTTGGGTTCTACACATTCATACATCTTGAGTGAGCATGCATATTTGCTTGCTATTTCTTTTGAGATGCTAGGTGTGGGAATGCAAATAACTAGTTCTTTTGGTGAAACAATTATTACAAGAAGGTTGTTTAGAAGATGTCATTTATTTGTTCAAGGTCATGTGTTTGCAGTTGATCTAATAGAGTTGATGTCTCATGGTTTTGATTTAATCCTTGGTAAGGATTGGTTGACCGAACATAGGGTTGTGGTTGATTTTGAAACCAAGCGAGTTACCTTGAAACTTGATGACGATTACGAAGTGGTAATCATGGGTGAGAATGTTAAATTCTTGTCCGATGCTATTTCGGCTCTAGAAGTGAGTCGTTTGATGGAATCGGGTTGTGAGACCTTCTTAGCTTATGTTATGAATCCGGGATCGAATGAGGTACGTGTTCAGGATATACATACGATATGTGAGTTTCCAAGAGTGTTTTCAGAGGAGTTGCTTAGTTTGCCGCCAAATAGAGAGGTTGAGTTTGGCATTGAGTTGTATGAAAATACATCTCCAGTGTCTATTTCTCCCTATCGAATGACACCAAAGGAGTTGAAGATACAACTTCATGAGTTGCTTGATCGGGGGTTCATTAGGCCTAGTGTATCGCCTTGGGGTGCGCTGGTGTTGTTTGTGAAAAAGAAGGATGGTACGATGCAAATGTGCATTGATTATCGACAACTGAACAAGTTGACAAATAAGAACAAATATCCTTTGTCAAGGATTGGTGATTTGTTTGACCAGTTTTGAGGTGCTTCGGTGTTTTCTAAGATTGATATGAGGTCTGGGTATTATCAGTTGAAGGTGAAGGATGTGGACGTACCTAAGACTGTGTTTCGTACAAGGTACGAACATTATGAGTTCTTGGTGATGCTGTTTGGTTTGAAAAATGCACCTACCGCATTCATTGATATGATGAATCGAGTGTTCCATGAGTTTTTTTATCAAGGTACGAACAAATATCCTTGTTTACTCTCGTACTGAGAGGGATCATGATCAACACTTGCGAATTGTGTTGCAAGCTTTGTTGGAAAACCAATTGTACGCTAAGTGGAACAAATGTGAGTTTTGGCTTAAAGAAGTTGTTTTTCTCGGGCATGTTGAGTCAGCTGAATGAATTCGGGTTGATCCTCATAAGATTGAGGTGGTGGCGAGTTAGGAATCACCTAAAATAGTTACAGAAGTTCGTAGTTTTCTTGGGTTGGCTGGTTACTACTGTAGGTCTGTGGATGACTTTTCGAGGATTGTTGCCCATTTGATTAAGTTGTTGCAAAAGAGTGTTCGTTTTGAGTGGACAAAAGATAGACAACGAGCTTTCGAGAAGTTGAAGGAAACTTTGACGCAAGCTCCTATCTTGATTCAACTTGAGTCAGTTAAGGAGTTTGTGATTTATAATGATGCATCATACATTGGTTTGGGTTGTGTGTTGATGCAAGGTGAAAAAGTTGTATCTTATGCATCTAGGCAATTGAAGGTGCACGAGCGCAATTACTCTACCCATGATCTTGAGCTTGTCGTGGTTGTGTTTGCTTTGAAAATTTGGAGGCATTATCTTTATGGTGAGAAGTGTATTGTGTACACGGATCATAAGAGTTTGAAATATTTGATGACTCAAAAGGATTTGAATTTTCGACAACGTAGATGGTTGGAGTTGCTTAAGGATTACGATTTAACGATTGAGTATCATCTAGAGAAAGCTAATGTGGTAGCTGATGCTTTGAGTAGAAAGGTTGTGGTTGAGTTGAGAGCCATGTTTGCACGATTGAGTGTGACACAAGATGAAGGTTTGTTGGTCGAGTTACAAGTTAGGTCATCTTTGTCATAGTTGATTAAGGAGAAACAACCTTATGATGAAGAGATGGCACTGCATGTTAAGGATATTATGGATGGGAATCCAACAAATTTTCATTTTAATGATGATGGGGTGTTATGTTTCAATAATCAGATAGTGGTGCCTATTGATGATGAGTTGAGGCGAATCATTCTAACCGGAGTGCATAGTAGTCATTTTGCTATGCATCATGGTAGTACTAAGATGTATCGAGGCTTGAAGAAAGAGTATTATTGGGTTGGTCTAAAGAAAGACGTGGTTGATTTTGTTGCTAAGTGTATGGTCTATCAACGAGTTAAGGCTAAGCATCAGTTTCCTTCTAGGCTGTTACAACTGTTGAGGATACCGGAATGGAAATTTGAGAGAATCACCATGAATTTTGTGTCTTGGTTATTGTTAACGCCAACTAAGAAGAATTCCATTTGGGTGATTTTCGATCGGTTTACGAAGTGTGTACATTTTGTGCCTATGCATACGACGTATACTTTGGATAAGTTGGCGAATTTATACATTGCTGAGATTGTTCATTTGCATGGAGTGCCCAAGTCTATAGTTTCAGATAGAGATTCACGGTTTTGGGCAAGGTTTTGGGAATGTTTGCATCGAGCTTTGGGTACACGGTTGAATTTCAGTACTTCTTATCATCCTCAGACGGATGGCCAGTCTGAACGTGTTATTCAGGTTTTGGAAGATATGTTGAGATGTTGTGTCGTTGAGTTCCAAGGAACCCAGGAAAAACAATTACCTTTGGTGAAGTTTGCATATAATAATAATTATCAAGCAAGTATTCAAATGGCACCGTACGAGGCTTTGTATGGTAGGAGGTATCGTACGCCTTTGTGTGGGCCGAGGTTGGGGAAAAATATGTTTTCTTACATGATGTGTTGAAAAGCCCAAATGAGAAAGTGAAGCTTGTTTGTGATCTCTTAAAAGCTGCCTCAGATCGTTAGAAATCCTATGCAAATTTTAAGCGGATGGAGATTGAGTTTGCGGTTGGTGATTGCTTGTTTTTGAAATTGTCGCCTTGGAAGAAGGTGATGAGGTTTAGACGTAAGGGTAAGCTTAGTCCAAGGTTTATTAGACCATATGAAGTTGTGAAGCGTGTTGGTCCTGTTGCGCATCGTTTGAAATTACCTCTCGAGTTGGAGAAAATTCATGATGTATTTCATGTGTCAATGTTGCGGACGTATAGGTCGGATCTGTCGCATGTTATGCCAGTAGAGGATATTGAGTTACGACCAAATTTGTCTTATGATGAGGAACATGTTTAGATTCTTGATTCTAGTAGCAAAGTTCTTCGTGGTAAGATGATTGAACTTGTAAAGGTATTGTGGCGTCATCGAGGAGTTGAGAAGGCCACGTGAGAAAGCAAGGTAGATATGTTGAAACATTTTCCGCACCTTTTTTCTCAAGGTAAAATTTTGAGGATGAAATTTCCTAAATGGGGGAGATTTGCAATGCTCCGATTTTAGGCCTAGAGGTTTTGCGGATGGTTTTAGGGTCTGTTGGATCGAGATTAGAGATTTAGGTAAGTTTTGGGATGAGTTTAGGGAAAACCTATTTTATAAGGTGATAAAATATGGAAAAATTATCTAACATCCTTTTTAAATATATAAAAGGTTTTGGTCAAATCAATTTTGGAAAACGAGTTTTGGAAATGTGACATTTTGGACTAGTGATCAAAATGTAAGAGTTGTAAAACTGGTTTTTAGTGACTGTTTTGTAAATGGGTTAGAACTTTAAATCTTTAAGGATTTAATTGCTCAAAATCTAATATCATACTTTTATCCCTTAATTGGCTTATTTTAAATGGTTTTTAATTAATATAATGGGTTGGAGGAATTAATTGGTGGTTATTTCATTAAAACACTTATTTCAAAAACTTTCTCTCAAATTCTTTCCAGCCAAACACTTATTTCTTCTTCAAATTCTTAAGGTAAACTCTTGATTTCTCTAATCTTTTGTTATCAAATGATTTATTGTTGGTTTTCTATTAAAACCTTATTGTTTTAATCTTGTTTTTTGTTGCGTGTAAAAGTGTCTATCGCAATGTAGTGCAAGTGTACACGACGCAAGTAGTAAAGTGATACGTAAGTATCAGATATCGTCTCCACAGGAACTGGGCTAATAGCTTCACCTTGGACTACTGCACGAGAGAAAGAGAAATAGTTTAAATGTTTGTCATGAGAATAATAAGAATACTGATACTAAAAGAGTAAAGGATTCAGGATAGAGAGAATGGGTCGATATTGAATTGCTCAGTAGTGTAGATGTTGCAAAATCTAATAAATATCTGTTATATCGTCGTGCCTGTCGCGGCAGCACCTGTCGTGGCAGCACCTGTCGTGGCAGCGATCTATTGTTAGTCGCGGAAATGATCACACAACTCTGTACTTCAAGCTTGGCAAGAATCCCTGTTGTGCCTTGGCCTATCCCTAGGTCCAAGTCTGTCGTTGAACACGTCTTTGATGATACCTCCCGGCGTGAATCGAAGAATGAACACCGATGTTGTTGAATTCTTCCTTAGCCACTTAACCTCGTCCTATCCCTAGGTCCGAGATAGTTCAACCATAAACTGGAGAACCCGTACTTATTCCTTCCGTATACTTAACTCTCCCGATATTAAGTAAATGTATAATCTCACAATGCTCTTCTGATACTCTTGCAAGATGTTGAAAACCAGGATAAGCAAACTTGAAGTCTATTTTATTGAACAGAAAAATTCCTAAAACAAATGCAATCCTTGCAACTACTTTACAAATCAACCCTTAGCCCTAGGGGATGTTTAGAACATGATGAGAAGGGGAAAACGGCTAAGGTTTTGGGAAGAAGGCTAGAGAGTAAGATCTTCCACCCTAGGTCGAATTACATGACTTTACATAGGCCTTGGGTTTCAGTTTTCTGATATGGCAAGAATACAAGTTTAAACTAAAGTACAACTCTATTAAAGAATAAATCTTCAGAGCATATGTCTTTAATTCGTCCTTCCTTCTTGCTTGGAGTTTCTTCCTTGAACTTTGGGCTTGGCTTTCATTCTGATCTAGGGCTTGAAAAAATATAAGGGTGCTTCACGATAGACCGGCGTAATTTTCTCTTTCTGTCGAGGCCCACTTTGCTTCTTCTCTTTACCATTGATGTCGTCCTTGGCTGCTACGGCAGCGGCCATGGCAGTATCGTCCTTCTTGTCTACACATCCAGTTCCAGCTCTGCTTCTTCACTGCCCAGCGTCTGCTTCTCCATATGCTATAGCAGCTACCTGCAAAAGCAACCAATTTCAGTAGAAACTGTGCCACTTAATATATTTGTGATGTATAAATGAAATCTAACCTAAATGCAATGAATTATGCTTGAATGCAACAAAAATATGGGTTAAATAGGGGGTAAATTATAGAACTTTTACACACTCAACATTTTTACATGTAAATCTATTCGATTAAGGGGAAAACATTCATTAGAGGTGAGCTGCGCTTTATCCTCTAATGTAAGGTTATTCACTGAAATTCCTAAGTTCTTGATCCTTTATACATGTTTTCTAATGGGTTTTGATGTTTTGATTATGGAAATTTGATTTAATTGGTGAAATTGATTGAGATTCATTTTAAATCTGTTTTGCTGGGTTTATGATTGATTTTAATCATGGTTTTGAAGTTTAATAATGTTAAGATAAAGGTTTTAACATTGTAATCCTGAAACTATGTGAATCTCTAGTTGTTTAGGTTGTTAGATTTGGGTTTTTGTGGAGTTGTGGTGGTTTTGTGAATGCTGGAGGTATAAGGTTGATAATATGATGATTTTGGATGTTAATCAATGATAATTGATGGTTGAAAGTGTTAGGTTTTGATCGGGTTAAGTTTGGAGGTTAATCGATGTTGTTTTCGGTTGTTTCAAATAGGCGATTGGTAGTTTTTGGCAAGGCAATGTTTTGGAATTGCTTGCTTGGATTTGGAATGCATTGAGATGCATTAATCCTTTTTATTATATGGTTAAAATAGGGGGGATTGATTTGAAAGAGACCAATGAAGCTTTGGAGGCTTCAAACGCTTAGTTTCGCGTCGACGAATAAAGGTTTCACATGTCGGTGAGTGAGAACGTGGATTTCTACTTTGAAATGTTTTAAAGTTGGTTTGGGAACTTAGATTTGATCTCGAAACACTTGTCTAAATTTGGAAGTACGTATAAAGTGGTTTTCTCTCTCGGTTGTGCTATTATGAAATGGTTTTCTGCACTTGGTTGTGATTTCATGTTACCTACTGTTAAAGCATGTTTAAAGTATACAATATACTGTTTTTAATCATGAGATGATGAAGGATGCACATGGTAAGTGATCCTTGTAAGTATATGTTTTATACTTGTGCATGCTTTGTTGCTTTGGAAAATGGTTTATTGTTGATGCTTTAAAAACAGTGAGGTGTGTGATTAAATGTGAATTATATTGACAAGTGATGGTATGGAAATGGTTTTGAAAATGATATCGTATATAGTTAGCCGTCTATAGGATTGAGTGCACTATAAACAAGTCGCCTTGGATGTTGAGGGGTTTATACGGTGTACTGAATACTTCATCCAAGTACCCTAACGATTGAGGAAATATAGTGTCCCGTCTCTCGTTAGTGGGGTTATACATCTACCGATGAGTGGTGTCGAGGGGTTTATACGGTGTACCGAATACTCCACCAAGGGTGTCACAATGGTTGAAGGGTTTATATTGTGTACCAAATACTCCCGTGTGTGAACCTTAAGATGCTAGTGAGAATGTATGAAGTGTGGGGACAACACTTGTGAATTCGTGTGTCCGATGATGTTGCGTTTTGGAAATGGAAATTGGTTATTGATCACTTGTAAGCCAATATAATTATTGATGTATCTTGTGTTGTATAATAAGATTTATACATGTTTACTCTTTAAGCTTTGCATATGGCATGTTATGCAGGGGAAGGCTTAAATTGAGGTTAGCAATGTGAGTTGATGTGATTTTATGATACATGTTGCATATGGTTTAATATGCTGGTTTTTGATTGGTTAAAGTGTATGGTTTTAAGGGCATGATGATTCAAATGTTGATTTGAAGTAATTAAATTGAGGTTATCCGACACCTACTTTTGTCAGACTCGACAGGTTCTTGGTTAGCTCTAATTTTTTGGATCACTTCAGCAACACTATCCAATGTCTACTGCCTAAGGCTATAACACCCCTCACCCGGATTAGGGGCAAGGAGCGTTATATTAACTTAAACAAATTCGTATTAACACAGCACAGCGGAAGGGGTTTAACTTATTACAAATTCGTGTGACATTTTTTTTTCCGGATACAAAACAATATAACTTTACCATCTTATAACTATTCATTTCTCAAGTAGAAACAATCATATTAATACAAACATTATGCGTATTTCATACAACTTTCATAACATGATTCTATTCACGCTAAGACATTACAACCCAATCGGTGATACAAACTTAATCTAATAACCAATTCACTTAAGTTACAATTTCATACAAGATGACATATACATACGATCCAATTAACAAATTCCCCAATTAATTATCTAAACTTCATTCGAATGAATCAATTTAAATCTCTCCCCATTCGATAATCATTGAATTTATCCAATTGGTAATATATTTACAAACTTATAGTTTCATTCGAATTACAAGGTCAAGTTCATTTAGCTTATACATTACCCAATTATTATTTCCCTAAATTAGTCATTCGAATAGCACACATATAAACCAAATCATACATAGCTGAACATTCATCATACTTATATATATATATATATATATATATATATATATATATATATATATATATATATAAGGCATCATAATCGGTTCATACAACCATAGAGTTTTGTTCCCCTTTTTACAAAATAATCGGGGTATCAAAGGCTAAAACCTAACGGTTGCCTATACAAAAAGAGACTATCCACAAAAAGAATCAAGCCCTACATATATTCGGGCGATCTATACCCCAACATTTACCCCCTTACTTACATAACAAAATATAGGGAAACATTAAAGTCTATATAGAACCGAAATAGTAGTTCATGAACATGACCAACAAACCGAACTGCACTAACATGCCAAACGCTAAGCCACCCACCATGAGTATGACAAAGATAGGGAAAATCATACTTAAGTTGTGTACGGAAAAGTCTCGGGTAGAGGTCAACGATGTTAGCACCTGAAATTTAGGGGAAGGCAGGAAGGTTCGAGTGGTAAGTACATTTCGTACTTAGTGAGGAAACCCTATTCTATCCGGTTTCCAATTAACATTGTGATCAAACAACTTTAATTTCACTTTGCACATTAATCCATTCAAATGAACCAAGCAAGATAAGCAACAACATTATCAATAATCAAGTATCAATCATTCGAGCATGTACACAAGGAAATCAAATAATTCCATTCGAATACATATCACAAAATTTACATTTTCCATGAATCAATTACACATACAAGCCATGAAACCTAAATAAATTTTCAATTATCAATTTATCATAAGTCTAATTTCATGGCATATCAAACATGGTAAAATTACAAAATTTAACATTTCATTCGAATGCTTCCATAGCCAATTTCATCAATTTATTTTCAAATTTCAGATTTTCTTTTCTTTAATCGTTCGATTAGTCAAATTGCAATGCCTTGGATAGTATAGTTTGATAGGTAAGCAAGTCACATATAACAGAGGTTGTGAATCAAATTCACCATGTTAAGGTACCACGTACCAAGTCGTATCACTTATAACATATTATAATGTCCGCAGACATTAAACAAGTAGGTACACTTACGTACCACAATATCGAGTACACTAACGTACCGATTTTCTTATTGAGCTCAGAATCTAGGCTAGCCGTACTACCTAAACAGACTGTACACACCAAGGGCTTTGCATTTAAGTCTTTAATTTAGTCAGATACATAATCAATCGAATTTCAGAATTTCTTAATTAATCCTTTCGATTAATTACTTATAATTTCAAATCCAATAACATATTATCATACTTAGACATTTAACAATTTACAAGTTCAATTCGCACATTTCAAGACAATATTCGAAAAGCTAAACTCATATCATATAATTTCAGAATCTTAATTTATGGTTCAATACTCAATTGAACTTATCAAACATGTATAACATGGCATCAACCAATTCGACTAATTTTGACCATTCGGCCAATCTATAACAAGCTTATAATCAGAAATTCATGAGTCATAATCAGTCCAATAGACTTAATCAAAACATCATGCTCCAATCATACTTATAATTCCTCAAAATTTACATAGCATAATTAAATTTCAAGGCAAACTTATCAAGCATACTCACGGAATTAACCAATTTAATTCTCATATCAATCACTTATCAATTATGTTATCAATCAGCAATTCAATACATTCAAAGTCAATCCAACATTCATAAAATTTCAGATTTAAACTAACATGCCAAACATCACATTTAGATCCAACACTTAGGATACCAAGATCACATATCACATGCATATAACATTTTCCTTTTAATTTCTTCTTCCCTTATTAAATCGAATAATCAATTAGTCCAATTTGCATGCTTTTTATAACTAAAAATCAGAATAAGGTAGTTGGAACTCTAATTCCAACTCTAAGATTCGTTTCACTCACAATTCGCCGAGCTAGTTCGGAATCCGTATGCCTTTCGCCCGATCCGTAGTCGATCCCGGAGTAACCTCTTCTTCTACTCTTTCGCTTCTAATATCTAAGGCACTCAATCCAAACAAATAACACATTTTCAGAATGAAATTCATGCAATTTAAGACTGAATTTCTCAATTTAATCAAAACAGTCCCTGAATTATTTTAATCCCATTCGACTAGTTTCCAAATTTCCTAATTCTTTCAATTAACTCTTTAATCCTTCAAATTGACCACCAATTTTACTAAAATTCATATCCTTCGATATATGGCTCGACTTAATAATGCTTTATAAGCTTCAATTTTACCAATTTTAAAATTTTTAAATCCTAATTTCACATATTCCCAGTTTTGTTCATTTCTGACCACCTAGATTGACACCCTTCGTTCTCCTTGTATACAACTCCAAATCAGGTGCCGTTTGTTTCTAATTTCAGATTACAAATCCAATTTCAACATATCAAAAATTCAGATCAAACCACCTAGTAAATTAATTTCTACAGATTTTTAAAGTCCACTGTCCAGCTCGAGTTAAGGCTGGACAGTTTTGCATGCTATCACATTTACCTTTTCTAGATTTTACCACAGCCTCTAAAATCTTGATTTATCATTTTTCTATGATTCTAGACATTTTAAAGTAAATCTTATCAAAATTTCAGATCCAAACTCTTATCCTATCATTTTCTATGATTTTTCAAAGATGCATGTTATAATCCTTACAAATCTGTTAATACCCTTTTGCATGCATGATATTCATGTTTTAAGACTCTTAATCCTTAAGGATTCATACTCATTTCTGAATTTCCAGCAACCATGCTCAAGAACAAGCACCTTTATAATTTTTTAGACACATTAGAACACATGATTTACTAAATCAATTACTATAACCGAATTGAGAAGAAGATGATCTACTTACATTAGATTTTTCCTTGATTTTCCTTAGCCAATTACCATAACATGCATGCCTCACTCTTCTTCACCGAGCTTTCCTCCAATTTTTCTCTCAATTCTTATGTTTTCTAGTGTGTGAAAATGTTGGTTGCTTAGCCAAGATGGTTTGGGTAACCGGTTGAGGAGAGGGGACATATTAATGAGAATTGACACATTGTCAAAGTCTCAACTACTATGTCTCCAATATACTCTTAATTATATCATTGTTTATCTCTTGAACAAGGGCAAAAATCAAGAAAACTAAACTTTAGCATGCAACTCTTTCCTTTTTCCTTTAATTCGGTTTGGTCACTAGTTCAAATACCCGAATTTCCCTTTTGAACCTTTCCTTAAAATTCAATTTGGTCACTTATGAACCTATTTCAATTCGAATGTTTAGGAAATTCATCTAATAATTCACTTAATTATTAAATTAGACCTCAAATCTCCTAGGCTAATTTTTGGATGTTACAAAGGCTCTCTCCGACCATCATGCTATTATATTATGTAATGATGAAAACAACTGGGGGGCTCGACCCTTTAAACTTTTCAGTTATCTCATGGAAGAATCAGGTTTTCAGGAGATTATCTCCAACTCTCTCTTGAACTCAAAGGCATCTAACCGTAGAGTTGGAATCTTGAATTTACTGAAAAATTGCAAAAGTGCTATTAAGCACTGGTCCAGCATAAACCTTTGGGGACATAAAGATGCTTGCTCGGATGTGGAACAACGCATCAGCTCCTTGGAGAATGACTTTCGATTGGGTATTGCGGGCGATAATTATCGATTAATTATGGCTGCGTTGGAAAAAGAACTATGGGCGGTGACTCGCCGTGAGAAACGTATTTGGCTCCAAAAGTCTCGATTAAGATGGTTTTCCAAAGGAGACAAAAACACGAGGTACTTCCATGCGATTGCTTCAAACTGCAGAAGAGGTAACTCGATCTTATCTCTCTCAGTTAATGGTAGTATCTTATCTGAACCTAAGGCCATCAAAGAGCACATATTTCATCATTTTTCTACGGCATATAATTCAGACAAGTCCATCGAAGTAGATAAATTGGATCTCCAATTTAAGCAAATCTCTCCTGCTTTGAAATCATCACTGGAAAAACAGTTTTGTGAGGAAGAAATATGGTCAGCGATATCTTCTTTTGATAGCAATCGAGCTCCAGGTCCCGATGGTTTTAACTCAGGCTTCTTCAAAAAGTGCTGGCCTTTGCTGAAACAGGACATAGTCAAATTCTTCTCTGATTTCTACAATGGTAAAAGCTGGGAAAATGGAGTCAACCATTCCTTCATTACGTTAATTCCTAAGAAGCATGGTGCTGAATCAATCGAAGATTTTAGGCCTATCAGCCTGGTTAACAGTATCTACAAGATTCTTTCAAAAGTCCTTGCAAATAGGTTGAAACAGTGTTTGGACATAGTCGTCAGCAACTCTCAGTTTGCTTTCATCAAAGGAAGGCAAATATTGGATTGTTCTTTGATAGCGAACGAAGGAATTGACTTTATGTCAAAGTCGGGGCGTAAAGGAGCGGTCTTTAAAATCGATTTTAAAAGGGCTTATGATACTGTTAGTTGGCATTTTCTGATGAGAATCATGAAAGAAATGGGATTTGGGGATCTTTGGTGCTCTTGGATCTTCCGATGTATTTCTTCAGCAACTATTTCTATTCTGGTGAATGGGGTCCCAACTCCTTGCTTCTCAATTGCTCGAGGGCTGCGACAAGGCTGCTCCTTCTCCCCTCTGTTATTCAATCTGGTCGGCGAGGCTTTACACCTAATGTTTGAAAATTCTACTAGCTTGGGGTTGTTTAATGGATTCAGCATCGGCAGGGATGATTGCGCGTATTCCCTTTCTCATCTGCAATTTGCAGATGACCTTATGGTGTTCTGTGGTGCTTCGGTTAGAGAAATTTTGAATGTTAAACGGATATTGAGGGTGTTTGAAATCGCTTCGGGCCTTCAGCTTAATCTCGGAAAGCCGTCTTTTTGGTATTAATGTGGACAATTCTGAATTGACTGACTGGGCTCAACAAGCAGGCTGTACTTTGGGTTTCTTTCCCTCGGAATACCTCGGTCTCCCCTTGGGTGCTAAGAAGAATTCACCAGCATTATGGGATCCGATCATTGCCAAATTCCATAAGAATCTTGCTGGGTGGAAAGGTAAGAACCTATCTATAAGTGGGCGTATCGTATTATTCAAATCCACTTTATCATCCCTTCCCACCTACTATCTTTCTATTTTCAAACTGCCTACTTTGGTCTACAACAAGTTGAACAACATAATGGCTGGGTTTCTCTGGGGGGACTCGACAGAAAAAAAGAAAATACATTGGATTAATTGGCGCTCTGTATGTATCCCCGTGAATTGGGTGGTTTAGGAATTAGAGGCTTGGCATTCCATAACCGTGCTCTATTAACAAAATGGGTTTGGAAATTTGCCAATCAGCAGGAGTGCGAATGGAAGAAGATAATGTGCAGGAAAATGAATCTGGATTTTTCTTTGATATTGCCAACTAATGCTCCTCACCGCCACAGCTCCTGGATTTGGAAAGGAATAATAAATTCCTTCTACAATTCTGATGATAGTGGGGAACTTATTCGTGACAATCTAGTCCTTCAAGTTGGTGATGGAAAAAACGTTTTCTTTTGGTCGGATATATGGCTTTTTCCTTCCCCGATTCAAACCCTCTTTCCAAGAATTTTCGCTCTTGCAGTGAATAAGAATGGGAAAGTTTCTGAATTTGGCACGAAAAATGGTGACGTGTGGAGCTGGAATATTCTTCTCCGTAGACGACTATTCCATTGGGAATGGTCTCAATGGACTCAGCTTATGGAGGGTCTTTCTTCCTTTTGTTCGAAAGGCTATTCGCGCGATTGTATTGTTTGGAAAGGTTCAGGGGAAGGTGATTATTCGGTAAAATCTTGCATTAAGCTGATTAATTCCGTCCGAGAGGCAAATTTTGATTGGAAACATCTGATTTGGACGGGGTTGGCCCCTCCTAAAGTGGAGGTGTTCTTATGGCAGGTGGTATTGGGTAAACTAGCAGTTAGGAGCGAACTATTTAAAAGGGGATGTGAGTCTATTCCCTCCATTTGCTGTCCTCTTCGTAAGGTATGTTCGGAAACAACCTCTCATCTTTTCCTCCTTTGTAAATTCTCATGGCCGCTGTGGAAGACTTTTGCTGCATTTTGGGATATAACCTGGGTTATCCCTATGGATGTTGGTGATTTATTAACTATTTGGAATCACATGTGCCCTACCAGTTGCGAAAACTCTATCTGGAACCTTATCCCTTCGACCATTCTTTGGTCTATTTGGTTGGCTCGAAATGAGGTCGTTTTTCATGACAAATCAATAGATACTAAGCACTTGATGTTTATCTGCAAATTTCGTTTGGCTTCGTGGTTTAAGGCCAAGTACCAACAATCTTCGATCGGGCTAGACGACATTATATCAAATCCAGCTTCTGCTGATAGATTCAGCGCTAGGGCAGTGAGTTTTCCCGCCCCATTGTTATGGAAACCTCCCCCGTTGGGATCGATTACACTGAACAAAGATGGAGCTACTCGCCTGGATCATAGCGCGGGTGGAATTGGAGGCTTGGTGCGTAATGATAGTGGCCAGGTACTTCTATCTTTTTCTGAACCGATCGGTCCCGGGCCTCCTATACTCGCTGAGTTGTTAGCAGCCAAAGCTGGGTTACTGAGAGTTTATCAAGACGTCCGCTTCTTGAATTCAAGAATAATTGTGGAGAGTGACAGCAATAATCTGGTCAATTGGATTGTGCATCCGGAAAGTTATTCTGGTATTTTTGTTGACTTAATTCAAGAAATTGTGGCGTTAGGAGCGAAACGAAACTGTTTATTTAAGAAGATTAATCGCTCTGTAAATGTTGAGGCAGATCGTTTAGCTAAGGCCGGAATTGGATAATGGTGGACATCTGGTAGTTGATTACTCCTTCAGTGCACCTAGGGTATGGTTTTGTCAGAGTTCCTGAATGCTTGTTTTGTATCGTTACTCTATTAAAATTATTAATATAATAATGTGACACTCTTTTCCTCCTTCCGCTATTGATCGATGGTCTTTCTAAGACCTTCATCAATATGAGGGGGGTTTTTAATGAGGTCACCTATTCCTATAAAAAAATACATTGATGGTGTTTTGTTTTTGAGCACTCGTCACTAAGCCTTGTGTGCTTACGCTCTCTTTATCCATCAATGCAGAGAAATAGATCTTGGAGGGCAGCGAGAAGCAAGGGATCAAAAGAGACTTCGTTATTTGAAAGTATGTTTTTGGTTTAGACTATGAGTAATAAGGGCAATGGAGAACCCGTTGTGTTTTTGGGAGATATGTGTAAACTCCATGTTTGAGCAAGTTTATATTGCTGTTTTGGACTTGTAAATGACCTTTCATGTTTAGGTTATTCTTTGCTATGGTTTTTGGTATCCTACTTGATGTGATTTTAGGAAGCATACATATAGATTCCTTTTTGAAGCATGACGCAATGAAATGATGCTAAATTTGCTATGTTTGGTTGATGATTGATCCTTAGATATGTTGTATATGTCTTAGAAGCATGATTAAGTGGATTGCTTAACTTAATTGTATGTTAAACCAACAAAACTGGGCATTTTATGCCCAAGCGTATCGGTACGCATGGTACCGTATTGGTATGGGTAGGCCAAATTTGGCTTAGCGTATATGTACGGGAGACCGTATTTACGGCCATAGAGCAAAATGGTTGGGTGAATCGGTATGCAGGACTGCATTGATACGGTTTTGAGCTACTGGAATCTGGGATTTAAATTACCTCAAAACCGTACCGATGCGGTGCTTGGTGTATCGATACGGTTTCGGGTAAAGCAGTTGTTTGGGAATCTTTGAAGTTCTATTTTCTTACATTTTAGTCCCTGAATGTTATAGATGCATTTTGGATGATCGAATTGAGCTAAGATTTGGCACAATGGCATGTAATAAGACTAATTAAAGGTAGGTAACCATAAATTGGCTGAAGTCCCTTTAATTTATTAAAATTACAATTTGGTCCCTAGAACACGTATGTTGTCAATTGAATGCCAAATTGTTATTTGTTTGAATTGAAGTTTCTTCCGGTGCAAGTTTGTATCACATAGGATGATAATGTGCCTCTAGAAAAGATAAAAGAGAAAAAAATAGGGCCATTTATTGAGGTAAACCTTCCCGGTTTACTCCAATATTTCTCATGTGACTCGTTCGGTTCGGTCTCGCGTCTAGGCCGAGTCGAGGGGCTTACAATTCTATGGAAATCCTATTACTAGCCGGAGAATTGAATCTTAGGACCTTCTTCGTACTCTTGGCACTTATCAAAGTCTTCATTAGCTATCGATTGGTGATTTTAATGAAATTTTATTTGCGAGTGAGAAGCAGAATGGTCGTACTCGATCTAATAGACAAATGAGATATTTCAAATTAGTTATTCAGGATTGTAATTTATCTTATTTGGGGTATATTGGTCGTTGTTACACTTGAGAGAAAGGTCGTTTCTCTACTACCAATATTTGAGTAAGATTGGATTGTGGGATCGCTAATCCGGCTTGGTGGGATCTTTTCCCTTACTTTTCTCTTCGTCGTTTGAGTCACTCTATATCAAATCATTTCCCAATTTTGGTTGATACATTGGGTTATGCTATGGGCCTTTTCTGGGTAACATCTGCATTCTTTTCGGTTTGATGCAAACTGAACTTTGGAAGATGATTTTGAGCAGCTTATCGACCAGTCTTGGGCTTCTTCTAATGGTGATGTTCCTTCCAAATTAACTCAGCTGGCCTATAACATTAAAAAGTGGTGTCGCTTCTTGAAGTCTCGACGAACCCATCGTTACTCTTTACTTAAATCTCGTCTTGAAGAACTCTCTATGACCAATCCGGATGATAAGAGCTTGGCTGAGATTATGGAAGTGAAGCTAGCCCTCAATTTAAAGGCAGATAAAGACAAAATCTACTATGAGTAGTGGGCGAGAGTTAACTAGCTCCAAAAAGGGGATAAAAATACAAGTTTTTTTCACAAGTGGGCTTCCTCCCGAAAAAAGAAAAATTCCATTTCAAAGCTAAAATGTGATGGTGGTAGTTTGGAAGAACAAGAGACATCCATGGCTAATATGGGTACAACACATTTTCAAAATATATTTTCTGCCCAACCGGTCTCGAACCCTTTGAAAATTTTAAATACTATTAGGTGCTCTATTTCGATGGATGATAATACGATGCTTCAGAAACCTTTTACTCAAAAGGAAATTTTATGTGTAGTCAAACAAATGGCACCTTTAAAAGTTTCTGGTCTTGATGGTTTTTCAACCCTATTTTATCAAAAGTATTGGCATTTAGTGGGAGGTGACATTGTTGCCTATTGTATTTCGATACTGACTAGTTTCCACGAGCTACAAGATGTGAATTGAACAAGTATTATCTTGATTCCGAAGATAAAGAACCCTTAGACTATTGATCATTTTCGTCCTATAAGTTTTTGTTTGATCCTCTATAAGATTATTGCAAAGACCCTGACAAATTATTTACGCCCCCTTCTCGATCGCTGTATTGACGAGACACAAAATGCTTTTGTTCTCGGTCGGTCTATTTCTGATAACATCCTTATTGCATATGAATGTTTGTACTCAATGAAGATTAAGAAGAAGGGTTCAAAAGGTTCGTTTGCCTTAAAGCTTGATATGGCCAAAGCTTATGATCGAATAGACTGGGGATTTCTAGAAAAAATAATGTTGAAGATGGGTTTTGACCCAGCTTGGGTTTCTTTGATCCCGAAATGTATCTCCACTGTCACCTACTTGGTCAACTTCAACGGCATCAATTATGATTCTTTTTTGCCCACTCGCAGAATTAAGCAAGGTGATCCTTGGAGCCTCTATCTTTTCCTCATTTTTGTTGAAGATTTATCATCACTTCTTCACTCGACAAAGGCTTCTAATGATATTTCAAGGGCAAAAGAAGGAAGGTATGGAGTGTCTATTACGCATCTTTTATTCGCTGATGACAACATTCTTTTTGGTGCCAGTAATCTAGATGAAGTTGTCAGGCTTAAAGGCCTTATCTCCAGTTAAGAGCATGCGTCGGGTCAGTTGGTGAACTACAATAAACCTGCTATCTATTTTAATGGTAATGTACCTAATGCTATAGCAACTTCCATTGGGGGTCTTTTTGGTGTGCGTATATCAACAAACCCAGAAAAGTACCTTGGCTTACCAAATATGATTGGTCGCAATAAAAAAACAACTTTTGCTACCCTTGGTGACAACCTCAATAAGAAATCTGATGAGTGGAGTGTTCGTTTTTTATCTATGGGAGGAAAAGAAATATTTTATTAAATCGATTTTACAAGCCTTGCCAATATATTCTATGCAATGTTTCCTCTTTCCCAAATCTTTATGCTCGAAATTGGAACTAATCATGAACAAATTTTGGCGGCGTAATACCCGTTCGAAGAAAGGAATTCATTGGACTTCATAGAGTAATATTTGTCTACCAAAAAAAAATAGGAGGTATGGGCTTTCGCAACATGGACAAGTTTAACATTGCCTTGCTTGCTAAGCAAGGTTGGAATCTTATTCAAAAGCCTAATTGATGTGAGCACGTTTATGCCACCCAACGAATGCAACTTCAAACTTTCAGGAAAGTTTGCTTTTTCATTTGTTACATACTGATGTGTAATATTTCTTATACTTATATTATTTATATTAGTGTGTTTACTATGTATATAGTATGTTTGGTGTGTTTTGAATAAGTTTGATATAACTTATGGTGTGTTACATTTTGTTTCTAAGTGTGTTTGTAAGTTTTGAATAAGAATACAGGGTTGTTTATGTGTGTTTGCTTTGTTTTCATGTAGGTACTTAGGAGGACATTAGCTCAATAGTGTCTAGCTAGCTCAACTCTAGCTTAAGTGAGTGTAGGCAGCTCAATTCTAGCTCAAGAGAGTGTAGGAAGCTCAACTCCAGCTCACCAGAGTGTATGCAGCTCATCTTCAGTTTAGGAGAGTGAAACTAGCTCAAGGCAGCTCAGTTAAGCTCCTGACACTTTCAGTTAGCTCATTTCAGCTCAACCTTAGCTCCACTAGCTCAACTTCAACTGACAAGTCCAGAAGTAACTGAAAAGCGTCTTGCATATCGGGGGAGTGTGCTAGTACACATGTGGCAGCCTAGGTGGCATCCGGTCATCTCCAGCACCCACGTGGCAGCTTGACACATGTGTGTGAATGTACAGCCGAATCAGCCCATTTTCTCCTTCATTATGCGCCATTTGCAAGAAAGGATAAGCCCAAGTGGTTATGTTTGAATTTCAAACATAAAAATCACATGTTAAATGTGATTTTCATATGTTTTGGGCGCCTAAACTTGTGGCTGCCAATTGAGTCCGCCCAAAAGGAGTTATTTCCACTCAAATTCAATTTTTAAACTCCTTTTAATATCAGCCACACAACTTAAACGAATTTGGCAGCCCTTGTACCTATATATGTGTGTGTGTTTAAACAATGTAATTGGGTCAGACTCTTTGATGAATAATTTTTTTGTGAGATTTTCTCTCAAATTTGGTTCTTTTTAGAACTTTTTCTTTGATACTTCGGGTTCTCAATTGTTAGATAATTGAAGGGTCCAAGTGCTTTGTTCGAACAAATTCAAGATAAGGTTCGAGTTCGTTCAACAGATTGTTCGAGTTTTTCTTTAGAGTTTGTTCATCTTTTGACGTTGTAGAACATATTCGATTCGGGTTTGCATAACAGATTATGCAAGTTCTTTCGAGTTCTTCGTGTCAAGTCCAAGAACGTTGCTGCCATTGTTGAATGCTTGAAGATATCATCTTCAACCTTTCACCTAGTCCTTAAATTATTTCAGCAACTTTCTTCTTTTCCCATTTCTGATTTTTCTTTCATTTCTTCTTCTTCTTCTTCTTCTTCTTCTTCTTTATTTTTGACATCTAAATACAAAACCATGTTTGTTTCTGTTGTAGAGAATTACTTGCTATTATCGTAGATCCGTGAATGAACGAGGAATGTTGTTTTCACCATCAACACCCTTGTATCATATGGTAATCAGAGCTTAGGTTGGATTTTAGCATTTTCTGCACTACATATATAGAAAAACAACAAAATAAATAAATAAAAAATTAGTTTCAAAATTTTGGAAATTCCAGAAGTCAAAGTCAACATTTGACCACCAAAAAAGTAAAAAAAAAATCGAATTAATTTTTTTTCCAGAAATTAAAAAAAAAGAAGAAAAAATAGTGTTGAATTGTGTAGAATGAAAAACAACAGTGTTGAAATGTTTGATATGTTGAAGGATGTGTTATCTTACCTTGAAATGCTTTGTAATCACTCGAAAATCAACTTTTCTTGTTTGTTCCGGAGATAGGATGGTGGTAAGCATTTCTACTGCGTAAGTTGCTAAATTCTTGTTCTTTTAGCATCCTTTCTTTCATTTCATTTTGTTGTTTTTCTTTTTAGCCCCAATTTCTCAAACTTTCATTGTTGTTTCTTTAATTCCTAACCCTTATCTTTGTTCTAACAATATTTTCCCGTCACTCATTGTTTTCCTTGCAATTTGACAACACTTGCAGAATCTGAAACGTCGGAATTAGTTCCTTAAAGAACTGATTGCGAGAGATCGAGTGGAAAAGGCAATTGAGCGTATGAGAACAGAATGGGAGACAAAAAGAGCCATTCAAGTATTCTCCCGAGTGAAACACGAGCGTTTGAGTGCAATTGTTGAGTAGTCTTTCCTTGGAGCGATCTGTGAGATTTTTGTTGAGTGTGCAGTGAGGTCTATTTTTTATTATTTATTTCAATAACATATATATATATATATATATATTGTGTTTTTGTTTGTTGTTTTGGTTTTTCAACATGGCAGGTTCTGATGATAATTCGGGTGAACAACAACCACTGAATCTCCAAATGCGAGCCTTAGAGCGGATGATGCAACGAGTGATTTCTAATGCATTGAAACCTATATATTCTCAATTGGATAGATTAGATGGGGGTGGTTCCCATTCTGTCCATGAAAAGATAAATGATGACAATGTACAGACATTTGCTACCGGTGAAGCACTTGTTGACAAGATAAGTTTGAATGATCAGCCAGCACAGGATGAACCGCAACGAAACAACCTCTTCCATACGAGATGCAACATGAACGGTAAGGTATGTGTTGTGATTATTGATAGTGGTAGTTGTGCTAATGTTGCTAGTACTCTCATGGTTGATAAGTTAGGACTGAAGACACCAAAGCATCCCAATCCGTACAAGTTACAATGGTTGAATAATGATGGTGAAATCAAAATTACCGAACAAGTTTTTATACCATTTTTCATTGGTAAATACAAAGATGAGGTAACTTGTGATGTTTGTTCTATGGATACATGTCATTTGTTGTTAGGAAGACCGTGGCAATATGATAAGAGAGTTTTGCACGATTGTTACACCAATCGATACTCTTTTACTCATAAGGACAAAAAGGTAGTTTTGGCACCTATGACTCCAAGTGAAGTATATGAAGACGAAGTTCGTTTGAAAGTGAGTACTGCAGCTTAGAAGGCCAACAAAGAGAAGAATGAATGCGAAAAGAAGAAAGCAAATTCACAGGTATTATCTGATTCGACATTTTCTTCTATTTCTTCTTATAACTTACAGGTTAATAAGGTGATGCCATGTGAAGTTCCTAAGGTTGCTACTGTTGGTATGTCTAGTGCATCTATGTCCTTTTCAGAAATTCAGCAACCTTTTGTACCACGGTTTGACGTTCCTTTCCATTGTACTATTGATTTTTCATTTTTATATGCTGATTTCTTTGGTTGTACATTGGATTGTGAACAACCTTGTGTTGTGATTCTGGATGATCGTCGAGATTCTTGTTGTTCTTTGGAGTTGCCTTTGTATGTCATTGTTTGCAGGATTACGAATGTGCAACGAGCATTGTCTGACTTTATGTTGTGCATTATTCGGAAAGGTACAAGAAAGAAGGCATTTCCATTTGTGTTCCTTGTAAAAGAACTTGATTCGAGAGGATGGCATATGTGCCGAGCAAGACGACTGAAGAAGTTCCCTGCCAAGCGAAAGTCGAAATTGTTCCCTTTTGTAATGAGGGTCGATTTGGGGACAAATCGCATTAAAGAAGGGGGATGATGTGAGCACCTTTATGCCACCCAACGAATGCAACTTCAAACTTTCAGGGAAGTTTGCTTTTTCATTTGTTACATACTGATGTGTAATATTTCTTATACTTATATTATTTATATTAGTGTGTTTACTATGTATTAGTATGTTTGGTGTGTTTTGAATAAGTTTGATATAACTTATGGTGTGTTACATTTTGTTTCTAAGTGTGTTTGTAAGTTTTGAATAAGAATACATGGTTGTTTATGTGTGTTTGATTTGTTTTCATGTAGGTACTTAGGAGGACATTAGCTCAGGAGTGTGTAGCTAGTTCAACTCTAGCTCAAGCGAGTGTAGGCAGCTCAATTCCAGCTCAAGCGAGTGTAGGTAGCTCAACTCCAGCTCACCAGAGTGTATGCAGCTCATCTTCAGTTCAGAAGAGTGAAACCAGCTCAAGGCAGCTCAGTTCAGCTCCTGACACTTTCAGTTAGCTCATTTCAGCTCAACTTTAGCTCCACTAGCTCAACTTCAACTGACAAGTCCAGAAGTAGCTGAAAAGCGTCTTGCATATCGGGGAGTGTGCTAGTACACATGTGGCAGCCTAGGTGGCATCCGGTCATCTCCAGCACCCACGTGGCAGCTTGACACATGTGTGTGAATGTGCAGCTGAATCAGTCCATTTTCTCCTTCATTATGCGCCATTTGCAAGAAAGGATAAGCCCAAGTGGTTATGTTTGAATTTCAAACATAAAAATCACATGTTAAATGTGATTTTCATGTGTTTTGGGCGCCTAAACTTGTGGTTGCCAATTGAGTCCGCCCAAAAGGAGTTATTTCCACTCAAATTCAATTTTTAAACTCCTTTTAATATCAGTCACACAACTTAAACGAATTTGGCAGCCCTTGTACCTATATATGTGTGTTTAAACAATGTAATTGGGTCAGACTCTTTGATGAATAAATTTTTAGTGAGATTTTCTCTCAAATTTGGTTCTTTTTAGAACTTTTTCTTTGATACTTCGGGTTCTCAATTGTTAGATAATTGAAGGGTCCAAGTGCTTTGTTCGAACAAATTCAAGATAAGGTTCGGGTTCGTTCAACAGATTGTTCAAGTTCTTCCTTGGAGTTTGTTCATCTTTCAACATTGTAGAACAGATTCGATCCAGGCTTGCATAACAAATTATGCAAGTTCTTTCGAGTTCTTCGTGTCAAGTCCAAGAACGTTGCTGCCATTATTGAATGCTTGAAGATATCATCTTCAACCTTTCACCTAGTCCTTAAATTATTTCGGCAACTTTTTTCTTTTCCCATTTCTGATTTTTTTTCCATTTTTTTCTTCTTCTTTTCTTTATTTTTGACATCTAAATACAAAACCATGTTTGTTTCTGTTGCAGAGAATTACTTGCTATTATCCTAGATCCGTGAATGAACGAGGAATGTTGTCACCATCAACACCCTTGTATCACTAATAGTCTACTAGCTCGAGTGTATAAAGCAAAATATTATCCTAATGGAGAATTTATATCAGCAAGATTAGGATCTTATCCGTCTTACACATAAAAAAGTATATGGTGCACTCGGGGCCTTCTCAAACAAGGTCTTGGTTTGCGGGTTGGAAATGATTTGTCAATTAATTTCTGGGAGGATGCTTGGAACGCAGGACCTGATAATGGCAAGGTTAATTCTACTCCCATAATATGAATTTTACTGCAGTGACAAATCTTATTGATGCGGAGAGTTATACCTGAAAAATCAACATTGTTTATTCATTGTTTCATCCGCAAGTGGCCTTTTAGATCTTGTGTATGCCCCTTCTCATTTGCAATACACCCGACTGCCGAATTTGGAGAGGTAACACATCGAGTTTATATTTTGTTTGTAGTGGATACCGTTGGTTGATCAATGTTGCAGCGGACTTTTCTGATAATCTGATTGATGTAGAGGATGATTGTATTCCAAATTTTGTGGTATGTTATGGTCTCTAAACCTTCATTCCAAGATTAAGATTTTTTTTCTGACGTTTTGCACATAATTTTCTCCATACTTTCTAAAATTTGATGATCATGAGACTTAATGTTAACCTTCAATGTATCCTCTGTCATTCAGGAGCTGAATCCATTTCTCATTTGGCTCAGGATTGCAATTTTATACAACAAATCCCTGCTAGCATGAACATCTTTACCGACATCCTATTAAGTAAGCAGAATCTCCTTAAGTGGCTTGCTAATCTATTTGACATCATAACCCCAGTTTTGAGGCGAAGCTTTGTAGTGGTATTATAGGCTTCATGGGATCTCGTAACAAAATTTTACATGAAAGAATATCCTAATCTTCAGAGGAGCTGGTACGTTTCTCTAATTCTTATATCCAAGAAATTGATGCTTCTAATCCTCATATTTACATCGTGCCTAGACCCAAACAATTACAATGGGATCCGCTAAAGATAATATAGTTAAAGTTAATTTTGATGCAAGCTTTTCAAGTTCTACATCAACATTAGTTTCAGGTAGGGGTGTTCAAAATTACCCGACCCGACTACCCGAACACAAATAATCAGGTATTTATCCGGAAAATTTTTTTATCCGGGTCGGGCCCGGGTAAAAAATATGATTTTTTCGGGTACCCGGTTCTTATTTTTTTATTTTATTAGATTACTTAATATTTTTACTTTAGAACTATATTTAAATCTCTAAATTCATTCTATATTTGTATTATATGATTTCATGTTTTAAATTTTTCAACAAAAAAAAATATTAATTTGTGAATATGTAAGATTCGATACGATCAAGATTATTTTTAATGTCTTTCTTATGGTTATAAACTTCAAATCATTATTATTTTTTTTGTTTGGATCATGTGTTATAAATTTTTAAAGTTTTTTAAATTTTAAAAAAATAAGAACCTAATACTCGAAGGTCCAGGTACTCAGTTTTTCGGGTACCCGGATTTGAACACCCCTAGTTCCAGCCCTCATTTTCAGAGATAAAGATGATTTAGTTATGGCTGGCAGTACTCACCCTCACATGAATGTCTTCAGCCCTTAACATGCCAGAACCCTCACCTATGATCAAGCTCTCACTTTTGCTCATGAGCTAGGTTTAAGAAGAATTATTGTGGAAGAGGATTTTCTGTCAGTTATCTCCAAGCTCACGAATTTCTATGGGCCACACGAATTATTGTGGATGATCGGTCCGAGTGGGCCACACGGGAAAAATCGAAGCGAAACTCGTTAAAGTTTCCCTTCGGTTAGCAACCCTAAAAATTTCTTTTTATTTATCTTGTCTAAATGCATTACCATTACCTATGTGAAACACGTCAGCGGAAACAAGAGCAATACAAATATCAACCATTCAAGACATCATGCATAAAACGGCTCATTTTCTGTGATTAAGCAGGCCGTATCGATACGCATTGACCAAAAGTCAACACTTAGGGTCAACACAAGAAGACCATATCGATACAGCCCTTGAGCGTATCGATACGCCCTTCCCAGTCAACATCTCGTTGTCAACGAGATAAACTCGTACCGATACACTAACCCACCGTACCGATACGGTAACATCTCACCAAAATCTCAGAATTCCAGTAGCGAAAAAGGTATTGAAACACCTTCCCGCGTATCGAAACGCGTGGCCTGAAACAAGAAGGCCGTATCAATACGGGTCTAACCGTATCGATACCCCTGCTTTGCAATTCCACAATTCCAAACTTGGTGACCTCAAACAAGACTCTAGATGCATTTTCAGACTCTCCTATGCACATACAAACATCCAAGCAACCATACTTGAGCCAAAGGAAGCAATCAAACATGAAACAAGGCATCTAATCATGGCATTCATACAAGGGCAATAATTTAGCGTTTAAGGTCATACATGAAAGCTCAAAAGGCCAAAATGGCACAAGTCAACATGTAGGAGGTTTGCACTCACTAACAAGGCAACCTAAACATCTAGAGGCATGCCACCACACACAAACATTCGTCATGGCATATCATGCTTGTAACACCCCAAAATTTACGCCCAAATTATAAACCCTAGATTTGAAAAAAATCCCTAATTTAGAAACCTAATTTTGAAATTTCTACCCTAACAATTTAAAATTTTAATTTTAAACCTTAATTTTCTATGAGGGACTAAATAAGCATTTTTATGAAACTTAAAAATTAATTTGAAATTTCTTGAAAAATCAAGGATTGACTTTGTAAATAACCATTTTTTTATGAAATTGAATTCCACTTCGGATTGGCGGACGTAGGGAGGAGGTTATAGGAACCTTCCTCATTTATGGTGGACGTAGTTGGGTGCATTGCATTACGCTTGTGATATTGTATCATGTTTTTAAAGAATTTTAAGAAAATATTACTATGTTCTTTTACGACTATAATTTCCTTGCACTTTAGAGACACTAAGCTCTTTAGCTTACTCCCTCATAGTTTCCTCTTACAGATATCTTTGGGCTTTAGGCGACGTGGTACTTGGAGGATCTCATATTTTATTTGGTTATTTTATTATTCAGTACGAAATTATTTTAGTTTAATCAGATTTCTATTTATTATTTTGGGACATGGATGTAATTTTGGAATATTTATGTTTTGGGATTAATTTTTTTTACATTCATTTACTGTTATTTTAATTCAGGGATTTTATATAAACATTCGAATATTTATTATAATATTTATATTTATTATTAAATTCATGTTATTTTAATTTAATTAAAGTATAATTTTTAAATTTTGATTTCTTGAGCGAAAAGTTTTCAAACGTAACTTCCTAAATTCGGTCTATTCTTCTAGGTCGGGTTTAGGGGGTTACATTTAGTGGTATCAGAGCTAAGTTCAACCCTCAGACTGTGTGGCTCACATAAAATTTTAAGCCGAAAATGATTTTGCATGCATATTAAATGTTTTGGGGCAAATTGAGATTTTCTGATAAATTTATTATTTTAAAGAATTAAAGATCTATTTTGAATAGAGACTTCAAGTACCAACTCTAATTCTAGGATTATCTCTTTTGCTGATAGATTAGTATGTCATCTCGTAGGAGCTCCAGATTAGTGACCAATCATGATTATACTCGTTTCTATAAATTTGAGATTAAAGTCTATTTAAAAACCTCATGTTGTCATTCGTACTCTATTCTAAAATTATTTTTTTAAAATTGTTATCATAACCTCTATTTTTTTAAAGTATGTCGTTAGTCTAAAAATTTTGAGGACAAAATTTTTTTTAAGGGTGGGAGAGTTGTAACACCCCAAAATTTACGCCCAAATTATAAACCCTAGATTTGAAAAAAAATCCCTAATTTAGAAACCTAATTTTGAAATTCCTACCCTAACAATTTAAAATTTTAATTTTAAACCTTAATTTTCTATGAGGGACTAAATAAGCATTTTTATGAAACTTAAAAATTAATTTGAAATTTCTTGAAAAATCAAGGATTGACTTTGTAAATAACCATTTTTTTATGAAATTGAATTCCACTTCGGATTGGCGGACGTAGGGAGGAGGTTATAGGAACCTTCCTCATTTATGGTGGACGTAGTTGGGTGCATTGCATTACGCTTGTGATATTGTACCATGTTTTTAAAGAATTTTAAGAAAATATTACTATGTTCTTTTACGACTATGATTTCCTTGCACTTTAGAGACACACTAAGCTCTTTAGCTTACTCCCCCATAGTTTCCTCTTACAGATATCTTTGGGCTTTAGGCGACGTGGTACTTGGAGGATCTCATATTTTATTTGGTTATTTTATTATTCAGTACGAAATTATTTTAGTTTAATCAGATTTCTATTTATTATTTTGGGACATGGATGTAATTTTGGAATATTTATGTTTTGGGATTAATTTTTTTTACATTCATTTACTGTTATTTTAATTCAGGGATTTTATATAAACATTCAAATATTTATTATAATATTTATATTTATATTTATTATTAAATTCATGTTATTTTAATTTAATTAAAGTATAATTTTTAAATTTTGATTTCTTGAGCGAAAAGTTTTCAAACGTAACTTCTTAAATTCGGTCTATTCTTCTAGGCCGGGTTTAGGGGGTTACAATGCTTTACAACCATAGTCAATCCAAAACATCAACATATCAATGAGTCATACATAGCTCATACAAAAACCCTTGCCACATTGCTAACTAATACGTAATTAACAATCGTACTTGAGCCACAAACTTGGAAAGCCCTTCTTGCCTTGCTCCGAGCTAACACCACGCTAATGATCTGCATTGTTGAAAATTGAGAGCGTAAGCTATAAGCTTAGTGAGGGTGCTCCAAAACGAAAAACATCAACAATGCAGGGTTCAAGCATGTAAATCCTAACCTCACATACATCATACATTGGCAAAGTAATCGAGCAGACCTAGCTAGTCTTCCAAGAATCATAATATGGTTTCTCATATCCTACCAAGCTCAATCACTACATAACAACACCACATATCAACATCATATTTCACAAACACATGAACAAGTGTAATTGGCCACTATTAATTACCCGGATGATCGGATTTAACCTCAACAATCACATTACCTCGGTGGGATTACACTCATCACCGGACCTTGCATGTGCGGGATTCCACTCATCGCCACATGCCCTACGGATGGGATTCCACTCATCATCCCATAGAAATATATAAAAGCTTCCGGTGGAATATTACATCACCGTACTCCTCCTTGATGACTTAACGCCATCAAGGCCACGTACGTTTTGACTCAATTTGTGTGCACACTAATCCTAATGATCGATCATTTACAACCGGTAATTTATTTAGTGCCAATTTTCATAACCACATCACATATCATCAACCACATCCCATGCTCATTACATATATACATTTCATGATATACATGCACCAATTTAACCACATTTCACAAGAGCATAAATAGGCAAACATAGTAGCATTTAGTGAAATCAATGGCTAACATTAACAACTTGAAATAAAGAAATGGCCTACCAAGCACATTCCACACACACACTCGAACCAAACTTTAAAACAAGTTTGAGACCACTCATCGCCCTTCCTTAGCAACCAATGCAAATCTCCTACGAACCCAGATTCGGTCCCAATGCTCCTTCGACGCTTCCTCTTGCTTCTAGCCAAACAAAACACATTCATTACTTCACAATTCAATGCTAAAACTCAACCATCAACTCACTTTACCAACACAAGCCAACTTCAATCGAATTCCAATTCAAAATACTCATTTTCGAGCTCCCCTAAAATCTTGCTGAAATTTCTATTTCCAATCACCCAAATGACTTCCAAAAGGTCCCAAAACAACCTCCTAACCTATATACACCATCACCCCTTTAATTTAAACCTAAAAAATTGAGTTCTTGACATCTCAAAAATGGCTCCAAGAACCCATTTCGGGTTTTTCAATAAAACTCAACCAAATTAACATATGTTGTAAGTCTTGATGTGATTAAAACAAAACCTAACTCATTATTTCAACACAAAATGAAAATCATCATAAAAACCCAAACTTTAACCAAACCCTAATTTTCAAAAGCTCATAGTTTTAAAATCTAAAACCATGGATAGATAAAGGGTGAAGAGGAGAGTGAGAATATGATTTTACCTTTCAAAATGATCTTGAAATGATGTTGAAAATCAATGGAATAGTAACCTAAGCTTGGGAGGGTTTTGAAGATGGTTTTGGGTGTTCAACGTTGGAAAGGGGAGATGGGAAAGAGAAGACAACTTTTTCTTTAAAGTTGTCTTGCTTTTTAAAAGTTTTGGGCCAAATTACTTTTTTTAGTCCCTCCTCTTTTTACTAAAGCCCAATTAGATCTTAATTTATGTTGAATTGATTTTAATTAAATTCTTACCGACTCGAACCGCAAACCCCACTAACTCCTAACCCCAAAACACAGGCGTTACAGAATCTATCAACGACATGTCTTATTTAAGCAACCTTTTTGACAACATCTTGAGGGGAAAAAGTTTGTTTGAGTACCTGTCCTTTACCCATGTTAATCAAGAGAGAAATCGAGTTTCCCATCACTTGGCTCAGCATTGGGAAATCTTTTTTGAGACCATTCGTCTAGCTTGAAGAGGTACCGTTGGGGGTGGAATTGACGGGTGTGTGAGATGGATGGTGGACTAATCCATCTGGATGAAGTTTTTCATTGTTTATTCGGAGCATTCTTGATCTTTAACTCCGAGGTCACACAAGGTCTCTCCCCTTTGGTTCAATTTCATCTGAGTACTCTGTTTCAGATGTTTCAAAAGGGGTTTTCTGGTTTGTCTGTGTTTCTTTGCTTTTGTCGATTTCGATTTATGTTCTTATTTACACACGTGTGTGTTTATCCTTTTTATTTTGGTCTTTGCACGTGTTTGTTTGGATTTTGGTTTTTGTTATTTTTTATTCTTCAATAAATATCTAGCCTTACTTGCTAAAAAAATATGGCTTTGCTTGGTATGAAGGTCGGAAATGAAGAAGGATGAAAAATTTGTTAATCAAATGGTGGAGATTCATAACCACCTTCTTACTTTAAATCTTAACCATATTAATTAACAAATTTTCCATCATTCGTACCAAGCAAAGATTAAACCTTTACCAAACCATTTTAAAATGTTAGACTATTGCATGAGCATCATTTAAATGGTTAAGCCCTTATCTGAATATTTACTTTAAACTTTTTCTAGTATAGGCTAAAAAGCAAATTTCTCAATTTTTTGTTTTTATAAAAAGTGAACACTTTAATATTTATTATATTCCGTCAAAGCAAATTTCTTATTTTAAAGTGATATAAAAAGGGGAGAGATAACATTTTTCCCACCACTCCAAAGCGACACGTGTACCACACACCATCTTCAAGATCGTCAGAGATGCTAAAGAGAAGGCTTTTGATTTGGTCCAGCTCAGCAAGCCCATCGGGCCCCAAATTCTGGCCACGTGGAAATATCTCCATCCGACGTGGACTTTCGAGGACGCTCAACACCTCCATTTTTATCCACTTCAGCATCTTCCATTCCACTTTATCTAATCTCCTAAACAAAAGGTCGGGAAATATCTGTTCCTTCGAAGTCGCTCCTGTTTCTCAGGCTGTCAATTTATTTATAAATAAATAAATTCAGTGAATTTCCTTTTTGGAATTAGCTGAAAATTCTAATTTTAATGCAAAAACTGCGGTTTGAAATTATTATTTTGCTTAATTTTTGCTCAATATTCGAGCTCAATAGTGGTGGTTAGTGAAGCTTTGGTGAGGATAATCTTCATTTTTTGCACCTGTAAGTTCTTTTTTGAGTTTTACATGAGCTTTGACTGGTTATCTTTTATTCAATTTTATAATTATTTTCTCTATCGTAGATTTAAATTTGTACTTTTCGCGTGATTATTTAGATCTTTTGATTAGGTTTGGTTAGTGCTAGAAGAACTTTGCTTTAATGTTAGCAGCAGAATTTAGGTGCTTGATATTAGGGTTTTGGAATTATTAAACTTGTTTCGTTGTTCTGTTAATTGTTCGTAGTTGGATTTTAGTAGATTATTTTAATAAGCTCTATTTTTTCTACAGGGTGAAAGCAGCTCAGGAGTTCGGATTCGGCCTGAAGACTAAAAGGAGTTATATTTTGTTATGGTGATTTGTTTAACTTTTTGTTAATTGAGCTTCTAAGTGATTTGTTCACCTTATAGATTTAACTGTTTGTATTTGCAGAGGTTTGGCTTCTTGAAGATGAAGCTACGAATTATTTGTTTTGTAAATTGAAGAAGGATTTTCACTGATCCTATCTTGTTCTATTCTTATTGCTATCAGTCTTTTCTAGTCTGGTTTTACAGGGAAGTGTCTAGATGAATTCTGATATCGATGGTGACAAAGGGTTAAGAGAACTAAAGCATCAACTATATGATGGAAATGAGAGAACTACAAATGGAGTTGTGGCCGAGGAACACGGGGCAGTAGAAGGAGATGATCAGGAAGTTAACGAGATTGCACAAAATGTAAAAGATCGTCATGTTGGGGTTGTCCAGGCCCCTGCTGTGCTGCAAATATCACAGCAACAGCCGCGAAGTGCATTGGGTTGTTGGGAGAGGTTTCTGCATCAATCATCAATTAAGGTTCTGCTCGTAGAAAATGATGATTCTACTCGCCATGTTGTCACTGCACTTCTGCGCAATTGCAGATACGAAGGTTAGTAACTTGAGGCTTTATGGGATTGTAGCACAACAATTTTGCTCTCCCCTTTTTGATTGAAGAGGTACGGATTGTAATTTTGTGCCTCGGAATTTATTAACTTGATATAATTCTATAAAGGTTTGGAGGTTACTCTATATGATCCTATAAATGATCAAATACTCATACCTGCCATCCTATATATGGGGGAAGTGGTTTGACAATTAGCCTCTCCAATTAGAGTTGAAAATATTTGCTACATTTTTTTTTTGCTTGGTGAGGCCAAATTATTTGAAGCCTAGTCCTGCTTGCAGCCAGACTTTTTCTTATTGTATTTTGCATCTTGTCTATTCTTATCAATATACTCTATACTTGGTTGGTTTAATGATAAAGTTTTATGATACCTTTTTATCTCTAATTAGTAATTTCAATTGGATTCCTCTCCTGTTTTTTCTTTATGCACTAGATTTTAATGATGAAATTTTATAATACCTTTTAATTTCATTTCTGATCTATTATTAGTAATTTACTCTTGGGTGGGGCATGCTGTTCTTCGATCCTGGAATGTTGTTGTAATGAATTATCTAGAGAACTACACTCACTTTGTATTTCCAGTTATTGAAGCTGCAAATGTATTGCAAGCATGGAAGATACTGGAAGACTTGACCAATCATATTGATCTTGTATTGACTGAGGTGGTTATGCCCTGCTTATCTGGCATTGTCCTTTTGAGCAAGATTATGAGCCACAAAACCCGTAAAAATGTTCCTGTGATCAGTAAGTTCTACTCTCTTCTTCCTTTTTTTTACTGTTCTAACTTTGCTTATTCTTATTTTTAAATTAAGAATTTTCAAGTTGATACTTTAACTGCTGTTCTTATGAGATCTGTGTGCAGTGATGTCATCTCATGATTCAGTTGGTATAGTCTTTAAGTGTTTGTCGAAAGGTGCCGTTGACTTTTTGGTGAAGCCTATTCGAAAGAATGAGCTTAGAAACCTTTGGCAGCATGTTTGGAGGAGATGCCATAGCGTGAGTTGTTAACTTCCTACTCTGGTTTAGATTCCATCTGATAAGTAGAGATTATAAACCTATGTAGTAGAAAGCTTTCTTATTGTTCCTGCTCCATCATTTTCAAGAAAATAGATAAACCGTTTGAAACTAAAAGCATACTCCATCAGTTTATTTTATCTGTTGTAGGAAGAAGGTAGCGTTATACGACTGATATTGATTAGAAGAAATTCTATACAACTTTGTTATCTCTGTTTCATTCTTTATCCATGCATTTCTAATAGTATTTCCCCCTCCTAAATGGTTGATTTCTACTCCTTCAGTCTAGTGGTAGTTGTAGTGGAAGTGAGAGTGGAACGCGAACTCAAAAATCCGAGAAATCAGAAAGTGTTGATAATTCTGACAACAGTGGCAGCAATGTTGAGGAAGATAATGGGAATATCGGTCTAATTACTGGGGATGGGAGTGATGATAGGAGTGGCACTCAGGTAATACTCTGTTCTTAAGTTGTCGTGTATGTTTTTTTCAAGGTTCACATCTAGTGGTGTAGTTTAGGCCTTAAGATTGTACAAAGATGCCTTTGAATTGTAATTAGCAACTTGAATTCTGAAACTGTTACTCTTGCATTAGGTTGCAATCAGCCACTACAAGTCCTTGACTTACAATTAGCCCTGGCCCTGCTTAGGAAATGATGTACAGACTCTAAAGAAAAAAATAATTGTTTATTATCTGATCAAAATATTTGAATAGATTTTAACAATGCTAGATTTCTATATGAGGAGAAAATAAAGTTGGCTCTGATCTCCAAAAGCATTATTGATTGTTTCGCAACAATTTCATGCGGACATATGTATAAATGAATAATTATATGGTTTATTATTCCACTGATCAAGATTTAGTGACAAAAATCAACCTTGAAATCCATTGAAAAGTTTCCTGAACTTCAATGTTCTGCTCAAGTTATTCAGAGCCTTAATCCAAATGTATTTTGTCGGCCTGCATGAGTTTATTTTTTCCATTACAAAGCATTGGCTACATGATCTACTGATGCCACATCTTCTTGATTACTTCATACTTCGTGGTATTTGTGTTTTACCCTTTGGGATAAAAGATTTATAGAAGTTGTTAGAAACACTGGAAACTCTCAATGCTTTCTCCTCTTGCAGAGTTCTTGGACGAAACAAGCAGTAGAAATTGAAAGCCCACGTCCAGTCTCACCTTGTGATCGAGTTGCTGAATGCCCTGATAGTACGTGTGCCCAAGTTATCCATTCAAATGTAGAAGCATCTGGGAACAAAGGGTTGCCAGCGACCGCAGCTAGGGGGTGCCAAGAATTGGATGAGCGACTTGGTAAACAGTAACTTTTCATATGTAGCTTAAAGTATAGCATGCTGATTAACATATTTCATCTTTTAGTTCGCATTTATTTTTGTTTCCTTTAACAGAATACTGCAATGTATCTTTTTCTTCTTGTAATCTCTTTTACCTTTACTGCAGATAATGTAACAATGGGAAAAGACCAGGATATACACATGGTGGGAAATGTAGGTTTACAACGAGAGCATCCAGTTGAGGTCCCAATCAAAATGAGCTTAAGTAAGTTCAATGAACAGATTGATAAAAGACAGCTGGATCTCGATAGTCAAAGCCCATCCGATAAACTAAAGTCTGAAGCCGCTAATCCTACTGGCATCACCTCTAAGACTACTGATCTTATGAAGGAAAGTGCAGAGTATGAGGCTTCCAACAGGATTTCTAAGGTCCCAGATAGCAATGGTAAAACCATCAATGATTCTAGAGAACTGGCACCATCTATTGAACATGGGTTGAAAAGACTTAGAGGGGTTAAAGATGCTGGGACCATGTTTAGAGATGAGCGAAATGTTTTGAGACGTTCGGACTCCTTGGCCTTCTCAAGGTATAAAACAGGAGTTAATGCATAGTAACACCAAGTAATGGAATAAATTTGTTGAATTTTGAATTGCTTTGACTGTTATGTCTATTGCCTGCAGGTATAATATGACATCAAATGCAAACAAGGTTCCCACTGCCAACAATGAAAGCTCATCTGCGCATGATAACGAGCTAGAACTGACAAGAAAAGGATCAGTTTGTGATGTTAAATCTCATTTGGTTAATGACCTTACCAATCAATGTTCAATTGTCGGTAGCAATAATATGGACATGGCCTCCACAACTAATGACGCGTTTGCCAAGCCAGCAGTTTTGAAGAATAAGTCAGCTGCATCATCCGCATTCAGATCATCACATCCATCGTCTATTTCCCAGCCCAAGAAAAATGACCTTTTAAGTGCTACTCCAAAAGTTGTATTAGACAAGGCTGATGGTGTCACTACTCACCATGAACTCGAGACACCGAACCCCCCACACCATTACGATCATCATCAACATCTTGCTCAAGGTATGCAACAACAGCAGCATCAGCAGCCACCTGAACATGACACATTATCTTTGAAAAAGATGGCTGAAGATGCTCCTCACTGCAGGTCATCCAATGTGTTGGGTGGGCCTCTTCCTATTGAAGGAAATGCTGCCAACTACAGTGTTAACGGAAGTGCCTCGGGTAGTAACCATGCAAGCAATGGACCAAATGGAAGTAGCACTGCAGTTGATACTGTGGGGACAAACTTAGAAAGTGATAATGGAATAGCTGGGAAAAGTGGAAGTGGTGATGCAAGTGGGAGTGGGAGCAAGATAGACCAGAGCAAATCTACACATCCAGTAGCTGCATTGAACAAATTTTGTCAGAAGAGAAAAGATAGATGCATCCGGAGAAAGGTAACTAACATCGAGGTGTTTAAGTTTGCAATGTCATAAAAATCTTCCTCTGAAAAATCATCATGCCACCGGCACATATTATGCTGGATATCTTAGTTACCGAATGTGGACTGGTTACACCCTTTGTATTGAAACATCAGTTCTTGGCAGATTGAGAGTGCCTTTTTTTCTTCTTAATATTTTGGCTTTATCCAGGTCCGATGCCAAAGCAGGAAACGCTTAGCACAACAACAACCTCGTATCCGAGGGAAAACAGTGAATGCTAACGACCCAGCATCGGAAGGCAATTCATCTGACAAATAGCAAAGAGGAAACACAAGCAGAATCTAGCTGAAAAGGTCCACTCATTGTGAGAAGACCTTGGTGTATGAGTATTTGAGAATGTAGGCGATGAACTCCAATTTTATTGCTATATTTGTTCTTTAGACTTAAAGCATGCGCATTAGGGGAACTGAAGAAGATCGAAAGACTTCTATCATCAGACCTATTTCGCGTCGTGTGCTTGATTGATGAACATCGTTAAACGATACCGAACTTGCTTTGAAAAACTTATTAATCATGTTGTGTTGGTTATTTGCATTTTAAAGAATGAGCTATGAACTTGATTCTTATGTCTCGTCTCGAACTCAATTATTTTTAATACTGAATCAAAATTAAAAATGTGCATAAAACTTGATTAATTAGTCGTTAGATTCTTGAGTTAGCAATAGCTGAAGACCCATTTTGAATAATATAACATTTATGATTTGATATACAAATAGTTGAGGAAAATGAAGTAAGTTTTACACTGAAATTAGACAAATATTTATAAACTTGAACTAAAAGAAACTGGCCACAACATCTTCCTTCATCTGGGTTCTTGAAGAATAATTCCAAGTGTTGTATAACAAGGGGTATTATTTTCTCTTGTTCTTGCTCCCAAGCAGCAACGTAAAGTAAAACAAAACCCTGAAGAAAAATCCCCATGCAATGATAATCCACAAGCAATTCCATTTGTTTATGTCGGTTACAGCTTGCTGCTCCAAGAGATCTTTGCCGGTGGTCACACAGGTCGAGCCGGTGATGTTGACGCCCAACACGCCGCTCATGCTTTGCAACAGCCTCAGTTTCAGCGGCAACGGCACCGACCCGAGCGGTGTGTTGTCGAACATTTGAACTCCTCGGACGAAGCATTTGGTCCGATAGTCAAACTCGTTTTGCAGAACGGCTTCGTAAGGGTATTTAACTAAAGAGATGTAATGAAACCAGATCCAGTGTAAGGGTATTCGATCTCGAGAAATGAAGAATCCACTGAATAATAGGAAATAGGCTAAGATGGAGACGACGACCGTGAAGCCTAACATAACATGGGACACGACGCCTGAAAGGAACGTTACGAAGGAGCTTCCGGCCCAAAAGGAGGCAAAGATTGTTAGGAAGAAGAAGAAGAAGCCGGAAAGGCCGCCTGCAAGTCCGACCGCCCAAAATGTTATTGCGGCAAAGGCCATGGAGAGGAGCATGAGAGATGGTATGGAGATTAGTGAGTGAGCCAATACGTATGATGATCGGCGGTAGGCGTTGTAAGCTGTTTCTCTCATGAAAATGTAGCGTTCTTGGAGGAAAACCGGGATTTCTTCGGCGCAAGTGTAGAACGTTGTTGACATGGCAAAAGCAAAGAAGCCTAAACGTTCCTGGACGCCCTTTGGTGAATCGTCTAGCTTCCAAAACATGGTGGCTAAGATTATCCCGGTGACGACAACCGCGCCTAATCGAATTCCGAACACTTCCGGCATTCTTCTGGAGTTCAACATGGATCTTTTGGCAATAACTATCATTTCGATCCAAAAGGGATTGGCAAATGTAGGCACCGAAGATGTTAAATTGGAATCCTTTGTTGCACCAGAGACTAGTTTTCCTTTAGAAATGCTTGCACTGATTGCATCTTTGAGCGAAAGATTCGGTTTAATGGAGAATCCATTTCTTTGATTCTTTGTGGCCTGCGCCTGCCATGACTTGTTGAATTCAACTAAGCCTCTGGTTCCACCAGGAGTTTCTTCGAGCTCGCGAATCAGGTCAAGAGCGAACTCGGTCTTGTTTTCGTTGTCCGGTATCGGATGCCCGAATTCCGCAAAGAAAGACGGCAACATCTCCGGTGAGCCGCCGTATACGGTGTTTCCATGTGAAAGGAAAATCAAACGATCAAGCAAATTCAAAATCCTGTAACTCGGCTGATGAATCGACATGATAACAATGCTTCCACTTTGAGCAATTCGCTGCAAGACCTTGACCACCATGAACGCGCTGGTCGAGTCCAAACCCGAAGTCGGTTCATCCAGAAACAAGACAATGGGGTCATGGATTATGTCGATCCCGATCGAAACCCGCCTTCTTTCCCCTCCGGAAACACCTCGGTGCCCTTCGTCCCCGATCACCGTCTTCGCTGCGTTTCTCAACCCGAGTTGATCGATCAAAACTTGCACTCTAGCCTTCTTCTTGGTCTTCGAAAGCGACCTCGGAAGCCGGAACTCGGCCGAAAACATCAGCGTCTCTTCCACGGTGAGCATCGGAAAAAGAAGATCATCTTGCATAACATAAGCCGAAATCACCCGCAAAAGCCTCGACTCCAAAACTTCACCATTCAAAGTTAAAGTACCCTTTAAGCTATCTTTAGCAATACGATTCGCAAGTGCATCGATCAAAGTCGATTTCCCAGACCCACTTGCCCCAAGAACCGCCATTATTTCACCTTCTCGAGCTTCACCCGAGATTTCATTCAACAAAACCTTTGTATTAACCCCATTACCATCAATCTTCTTCCCACAAAACGGGATCGATCCCATCTTCTTACGAACTTTAACTCTGTAAGTCAAGTTATGAAAACTAAGAACAAAAGGGTTGGACGAGGCGAGTGAACTACACCCATAGCCGAGCTCAACAACTCGATGATCGACCGGAGAATTCTGGGCGTCATCCACGTGCATTAAGAGCTCGGCTAGCGTTGGAGAAACCGTGGGCTTTCGGGAGTATTTTTGGAGTTCCATTTGTTTGGAATTGTTAAACAATGGGAGGTTGTCGTTGGTAGTCAGTGACTTCACCGGCGAATTCGTTGAATCTCCGACGAATGACATGGTGAAAGAAAATATAAACTATATTTGCATATGTGAGTTAAGAGGGTTGCTTGGTTGCCTGGAAAATCAGTAATGGGAAAGGAAAAGAATAAGAGAGTGAGAAAGTGTGAGAACGAAAACGGTGAATACGTTTGGTGATTCATGGCATCTAACCCTTTCGTATTAATGGACGGAAATCTTAGCCATTTTCGATCCTCTTATTTATGTTCTTATGCTTAAAATTAGATTTAGAATTTTAGGTTAAGAGTTATAGTTAGGGTTTAAAAAATTTAAGTTAAGGTGCATTTTTTAAAGTATAGATTGTAAGGTTTATAATTTAAATTTTAGAGTTAGGACTTGAAATTTATTTTTTTTTATCTTTTTTTAATTTTAGACATAAATAAAGACATCGAGAAAAAATATAATATTTTTATCTCGTATTAATGCGTTTAAAGTTTATTAGGTGAAATGAGCTGTGCCAGCCGCCAAGCCCCTGCTTTGCTTAAACATCCCATTCAATTTGATGCACGGAAATCCTCCGCTTTTCGGTGTCTCTACTTATGTTCTATACTCAAAATTAGATTTAAAAGTTAGTATTTAGAGTTTAAAATTTATAATTTAAGGTTAGGACTTGAAATTTAAATTTTTAGTGTTAGAGTATATATATAAGATCACCGGAAAAGGACAGAATTTTCATCTCAATTTGATTAGATGTTCTTCAAAAATTAAAATATTCGTATGATCTATATTCGAATATTTTATCTATGCGGTGTAATCGAAAGAATTAATATGAACGAACAGATTATTTAATGAAAAGTTGATTAGGGGTTTTAATTTTTACAAATGATAAGGAGAGAAATAATTTCTTAGAGTTAAAATCATAAGGTCTCGATTTTAAAATTCCAAGGAGTACAAAGATTGAAAGTAGAATTATACTAATTGATTTTTATTCACAATGTGTTTTTTTTCTTAATTAGTAATACAATTTCGGTAATGCTCCATAAACCATCAAATTTAATCGACTAAAAGATAATATATTCCTTGTAAATGTGTTCGATAATCTAAAATAAAAATTATCTCATTTATATTTTCTTTGGAATCGTGTGAAAATGATAAGTAAACAAGTTTAGAAGTTTTATTTTATGTTCTATTTCATTTTTTATTATACAAGTTTGTCAATTAGAAAAAAGTAGTATTAAATTTATTTTCAATATTTTTCTCGATTGAGTTTTAACTCGTTTGATATTATTGTCCGTTTGACATAAAAAGATATAAAATCGAACATATTTAAGTATTTAATATTTTCTTTAAAAGAGATTGGGGTCTAAATAATCTAGACGCATCATATTAAAAAAAGAACACAATACTTTCAAATATATTAATAAATTGAATCAACCAAATTCGTAGTTTGATAATAAGATATTTGCGAACTCAATAAATAATTTTAGTGAAAAATAAATATTATTCGAATTTAAATAGTTTTATATACAAAATGTGTGTAAATTTTATTAAGGGTTGGTTGAGTTCATTTTATTGTGTTCAATAATTCTCATTATTAATTATTCATGTAATATATTCTGTGATGTTTCACTTATGTACATTGGGTGTAAATTTACCTAATCTAGGTCAAAATCAATGAAAATCATTTTCACCTAAATAAACTAAATAGAATCCCAATCAAATATCTTTGTGTTTTCATACACAAGAAAACTACCCAAAAAACAAAGGAAACCCAAAACATTAAACAAATCAAGCTAATCGCCTCTGAAATGAGGTTGATATTCTGTTGCCTACGGGTCTGTCATAGGTTTTCTTTAAACTAATATGCATGTCTGTCTTATGGTGTATGTTAAGGTGCGAGACTACTCCTTCTAACAATGTTATCTCTAAAGTTCGAACCCACGTCTTTTTCCTAAGAGTGCAATGTGTCTTACCAATGCACCAAATACTTGTTGATTTTATTTATTGATAAATCATTTAAACTTTTTTAAACTTAAAAGAAATAATTATAAATTATATAATTTTCTGAGAGAATAAAAATAATTTTACCATAAGATAATTTAACATTGTATAGGGTTGTTTTATGTCTGAAGTTGTTTTGTGGACTATTTTGATTTAATTAATACTCCATATTTTACTATACTTTTTCTCTCATTTCGTTGTCTGAGTCGTTTTCTAAATTAATTTGATTATGAAATATTTATTCCCATTTTTATGAATCTTATTATCCTTGTATGGGAAGGAGGTGAGCTAAACCATGCAATTTAAGTGGGGCACGCCTTCGTTTTGTACACGAAAACCTTGCTTTAGAGTTTATACGACAAAATATTGATGTTTAGTGGTGGGTGTTACATCTGCGCACCACTACTTTTAATTGACTGCCTAACAACTTTCATTCTACTCTTGCTCTATTTTCTTATGTTTTGTGCGTAATTTTTTTCACTACCGGTATCTAATTTATTGACCGATTAATTCAAATTGGGTAATGTAAAGGCCTGTTATGAGTAGGGGTAAAAGTTGAGTGGGAAATATCCGAAAACCGTGGGATCCGAACTGGTGGGGATGGGGTATAACCGAAATCTTCACCCACATGGACGAGGACGAGAAACGTTTTATCACCGAAACTCAAATGGGGATGGAGATTGCTATATTAGAACCGTGAGGATAACCGAACCGTAACCATATAAATAACCATGAGACGTAAAAAATATCCGCAAGGATCCCGATATTTTACAAAATTTTAAAAAAATATGCTTATTATCTATATGCCCCTAATATATATCTTAATAAAATAAACTCTAACTATATTATTATCACTTTAACTTTCTCTTAAACCTAACTCAAGTTTCTCAACATGTTTCTATCTTACTTTTTAGATATAAGTTAAAACTCTCGTCTAAATCTTCCCCAATAAAACACCCTTTCAATCTTCATTGTAACTGTTTCTAATCGAAATAAGCTGCTTTTGTTGTAGTGGAACCATGTCAATTAGGATATCCAAACTTTAAATTTCACACTGAATTCACCATTTGTTTGGGTCAGTAAAATAGTAATTTTTTGGGTATGATGATTCTTCGAAAACTATGGGGATCTGTGTGAGAGGGTATGGGACGGAGAAAAATCCCTGAAGCATTTAATGGGGATTCTTCGAAACCGTAACTGCAAGTGTTAGAGACGAAATGGAGAATGTAAAACAGTCTCCGCCTACCCGATTCTCACCCCTAGTTATGAGCTGACCTTCCTAATTCAATTTGTTCAATCTATAACATCAAGATTCAAACATTTGACCTTGTTTAAGGGATATAGTGCCTCATCCCACTTGACCAACGAGTTGTTGTTTGTATTTCTTTTCAATGTGTGTATTTAAATGTTAGTTATATACAATGACAAAGCCATAAATTTTAAATTATGGTGTTAAAAATTAAAAAAATGACAAATTTAAATTATGGTACAATATTTAAAAAAAATGCGTAAATATTTTTGCTAAATTGATATTAAATTAAAATTTAATATTTTTATATAATTTTTTTTAAAAAAATCTAAAATTTTGAAACCACTCCGCCACTAATTACATAAATATAAATATCATCTCACGTATTTCCAATAATTGCCCATTATCTTATAATTATTTTATTATTTCTCTCTCTCTCAAACCTTCAATTCTTGCTCCATTGATTTAAAAAAAAAAAACTTTCGGAATACCAATTTTAACACCATAACTAATCTTCTTGTCTAAAATTCGTGAAAGCAAACATCTCAACATGTATGAACACTCATTGTAATACGGTAGTTTTTTTTTTACGGTCATAGACAAGGACAAAACTATTAAGTATCGACACTCAAGCTCTCTAAATCTTTTATCTAATAACAATTTCACTCTCTATTCATTTAAATACTTGTTATATCAAATTTTATCACTCTTAAATTTTAGATTTAATACTTATTTAGTCCATGTTAAGATAATTTTACTTCTTCCATCATTTAAGCCTTGTTTTAGATAAAAGGTGAAAAGAAAAATATGAAAAATTAGTTAATTAGAGGACTAAGACTCGTAATTATTTTTTTTACTTTTAATATTTAAGATGATAATCTTTGTTAATTTTTAACGATTAAAGTATCAAATAGAATAAAAATATAACATTAAATATTATTTTATATAAAAATAAACAAGGGTACAAAAATAAAAAAAACCACATTAATAGGTTGGATACCAAATATATAATTTACCTTTAATAATAATGATGATGATTATGAAAATAAAATAAAAATAGAAAAGAGAGAGAGGTTATAATGGGGTTATAAGGCTTGGGCCTGTATTTTAGAAATCAAAGGCCCGTCCTTTGTATTTAAGCTTTTCCATAGATGACTGACTTTTTTGAATAATTCCTACTTAGGGGAGGGGAAAAGAAAAAAGGGTAAACTATCTGTTTGACCACCAAACTATTGGAAAAATTTTAAAATGACCACCATAAAAAAAACGCGCCATTTCAGTACCCAAACTATTAAAATGGGATCATTTTGGCCACCTGCCGTTAAGTGTCTAACGGAAGGTGACGTGGCAGTTAAAAAATTAAAGGTATAATTACACATTTGGTCCTTACTATTTACACATTTTTTCAATTTAGTCCTAATTTTAAACTAATAAAATAAATTGATTAGGTGGTGACACGTGTCAACACCTTATTGGAGGAATTTAATTATTTATATTTAATTAATAAATTATTTTCCTCCTCCAATCAGGTGGTGACACGTGTCACCACCTATTTAGAGGAGGAAAACGAAATTAAGTGCAAATGCCACCCAGGGGAATTGAACCTGGGTGGTGTGGGTGGAAAGGCAGTGGTTAAGCCACTGCACCAAGCCCAACATTATGCTTTAAAACACCCAACTTAATATATAACTCTTATTGGTTTCTACATTTATAACCCAAAAGCTCAAACCCTAAACACTAATTTCACATATATAACCTTAAGCCTTAAACCCTAAATATTTCAAATTAATTTTACACTCAACATTTCAAATTAATTTTACATATATAAATCCTAAACCTAAACTCTAAAGCCCAATTTAAAATATTTGGTGTGAAATTAATTTCACATATATAACCCTAAACCTTAAACTCTAAATATTTCAAATTAATTTTACACTAAAAATTTCAAATTAAATTCACATATATAAACCCTAAACCCTAAACCCTAAATATTTCAACTTAATTTTACACTAAACATTTCAAATTAATTTCACATATATAAACCCTAAACCCAAACCCTAAATATTTCAAATTAATTTCACGCTTAATTTCAATTAATTTCACATATATAAACCTTAAAACCTAATCACTAAATATTTCGAATTAATTTCACACCAAATATTTTAAGTTGGGCTTTAGAGTTTAGGGTTTGGGTTTAGGATTTATATATGTAAAATTAATTTGAAATGTTGAGTGTAAAATTAATTTGAAATATTTAGGGTTTAAGGCTTAAGGTTATATATGTGAAATTAGTGTTTAGGGTTTGAGCTTTTGGGTTATAAATGTAGAAACCAATAAGAGTTATATATTAAGTTGGGTGTTTTAAAGCACAATGTTGGGCTTGGTGCAGTGGCTTAACTATTGCCTTTCCACCCACACCACCCAGGTTCGATTCCCCTGGGTGGCATTTGCACTTAATTTCGTTTTCCTCCTTTAAATAGGTGGTGACACGTGTCACCACCTGATTGGAGGAGGAAAATAATTTATTAATTAAATATAAATAATTAAATTCCTCCAATAAGGTGTTGACACGTGTCACCACCTAATTAATTTATTTTATTAGTTTAAAATTAGGACTAAATTGAAAAAATGTGTAAATAGTAAGGACCAAATGTGTAATTATACCTTTAATTTTTTAACTGCCACGTCACCTTCCGTTAGACACTTAACGGCAGGTGGCCAAAATGATCCCATTTTAATAGTTTGGGTACTGAAATGGCGCGTTTTTTTTTATGGTGGTCATTTTAAAACTTTCCCAATAGTTTGGTGGTCAAACAGATAGTTTACCCAAGAAAAAATTACTTTTACTGAACTCTAAAACCCAGAATTTAAAAAGAGTCGAGGTGTCAACTGATAGCTTTTAACTACTTGCTCCGTAGGTTGTTTACAAATGATTGATTTTAATTTAGTTATCAAAGTATTTATAATATATTGATTAAATCTTTCTATCATCCTAGTCGTTAGATTTAATGTTGTGAATAAAATAAACTAAGTTGATATGGTCACTCTTCTATAATATTTGATCTAAATCAGTTAGTCAATAAGTTAGATATAAGTGGTTATATAAAAAACAAGTGGATTAAATTGTAAATGCGAATATATGATATATTTATAGCACAAATAACGTAGATACACCGACTTAATATAATCATATATCCTTAAAGTATGATTGATTTTTTAATCCACATGTACACCTTAGAAAAATATTTTTTTAGGGTAACGTACATAGTTGGTCACTGAATTTTGGTAAAAAAAATAAAATGGTAATCAAACTTACAAAAATCACAAAATGACAATTAAACTTTATATTTTAAAACAAAACGGTAATTGGGGCGTTAAACCTTGTTAACTCTTAATGGAAAACTCCCTTATTTGTCCCATCACCTTACTCATCTCCACATCATTCTCTCTCATTTGCCACGTAGGATTAATAAAATAATAAAAATTATTTTGTACTTTTACTTTGACTTTCATTTATCATCTTCTTCTTAAACAAAAACCCCTTCACTGCTCATCTCTTCACTCCTCCACCATGTCGCAACCTCTTCGAGAGCGAATAGAATGCCTCCCACCGGAGCACAGAAAGTTGCACAAACACCCGACGAAGAACCACATGTAATAATATCCCTGCGGTCGCGATCGTTGTTGAAGTAACAAAATAAAATTTAAAAACAAGGCAGATATTCAAAGCTTCATTTTTAGTATCGAAACGTAAGCTGAAAACTCAAAATCAACCCTCTGAAATATGTACCCTGGTGCCAACCATAACAAAATTTCATGAATCCTTTAACTAGGGCATGTAAATTGAAAGCTAACCAACCTTGACAAGCAATGTGTTCGCACCAAACATGTCCGGGGTGTCGAATTCGTTGAGATAAGCCTTGATTTTGAGAATTCTAGGACTGGTTGCAGTGGGGACGAAACACACACACAAAACTGCAGTAGTGAATGTCAATAAAAAATTGACAGCGGTGAAAAAAGCCAACCCAGATAAGTACTTGCATCAATTCACAGATAGTTTGAACATAAGGCTAAAGCTTTGTTTAAACTTTTAAAATGCATAGTATTAAGATTTAAGAGCTTTTACCTTTCCTCTGGATGAAAGAGACAATGGCAAGAAGCTTGTAGTCAGCAATGTTCTCAATAGCGAGATTGATGATAGTGACAATTAATCCAATTAGCAGTCCAACAAGGAAAGCCATTAACCATTTCAAGAACATGTATTGAAGAACTTGTACTTTGAATCTGCTTCTCCAATCATGCTTGAAAAGATCATTCTCATTTATCCTGCAACAACCAAACAAAAGATGAATCAAATTTCAAACTTGAGCATGAGAAATGAAAGATGAAAGAGATCAGTACTCATAGTCCAAGCTTTCTATGTGGGAAACACTGGCTCCAACCAAGCTTTCATCCACGATCCCGACCATAGATTCTATGGTTCCAGTGAAGAGATAGTAGTGAAGGGGTTTTTGTTTAAGAAGAAGATGATAGGTGAAAGTCAAAGTAAAAATTAATTTTTATTATTTTATTAATTCTACGTGGCAAACGAGAGAGGATGATGTGGAGATGGGTAAGGTGATGGGGCAAGTAAGTGAGTTTTCCGTTAAGAGTTAATGAGGTTTAACGCCCCAATTATCGTTTTGTTTTAAAATATAAAGTTTAATTGTCATTTTGTGATTTTTGAAAATTTGGTTACCATTTTGTTTTTTTACCAAAGTTCAGTGACCATCTGTGTACTTTACCTTATTTTTTAACTCTAAAATTTATAACTCTAAACCCTAAATTTAACATTCTAAACCTTAAAAAGGTTAAAATGAAAAGTAAGCAAAAAGATCACAATAAGAAGTAAGTTGATTTTATACAAGAAATCATGTACTAAAATTGTACATAAAATCATTTCTCTTTCAACAAACCAGCAATAAGAGAAATGGATGATCAAATCTGTGCTTTATGTACAATAACACAGATGTTGAAGGACTATTATACAAATATAATTTTAAAGAACCGTTATATAACTACTATTATATTCAATCATCGCCGATTTTTTCTACGATTAGAGAAAAATCGCGCCATAAAATTAATATAAAACCTCTAAGCTTTCGAAGGTGACTGCAAATGCCGCCGATGAGATTTTGAAGACGACGAAGATGAACTGCCTGAACCAACCGTCCTTATGAACAAATCTGACAAGTAATTCCCGACATCTTCAGGGAAAAATCTGATGAACAATGTGACGCTCTTTTCATCTCCGATTTTCGATATATGGCAATCAAAAAATTTCCGATAAACGGCGACAAGCTTCCTTCCGATGGATGCTTTGATCTGATCTCGGAGTCTCGAGTCGGGCACGACGCATGAAATCTGCTTCCAATATGCTGCTTCGAAGCTTACATTGAATTTCCTGAAACACTCTTTGGCTTCTGCCGTTGTCATCGGCGCCGTTGGATTCTTGGGCAAGGAGGCGAAGACGTTACCGAACGCTAACCGCTCGTAGTTCTCTGCGAACTGGTTCACCTTAGCTTGGTGATTCGCGATCCATTCCTCGCCGAGTAAGTACCGGAGATTTGATTTATGGACAGTGCAGATTATATGTTGGAGATTGTTGGCAAAAAATAGGTTTGATGCAGCGACGTCTTTGCAATGTTTGGCTTTGCTATCGAGTTTGCAGAGTAGGATGAGAATTAGCCTTGAAATGCGGGCGGAGACGGCGGAAGCCGGAGATCCGATTGAAACCGGACTATATAAGTAAGATTTCGGAGGAGATGATTTCGCCGAAGTTGGCCAGTTGGAGATGATGTCGGTGAGGATGTTGCTGTAATCGGCGAGGAAAGTGAGGTATTTCATCGAGTAGACCGTCAGAGGATGAAGACCGCCGCCTGGTACTATTGATTTGGACGAATCTTTTTGGATCGTGGACTCAAAATCAGATAACGACGACCTCATTGCCTCGCTGAGTCGAGTCAGCGAGTTGAGAGCTTGTGATCGAACGGCTGAAGTTGATTCAAAGGAAAAGATCGTTTCAATCTCTTGCCAGTTTTCTGTAATAGCCGCGTACATAGAGAGGAGACGGAAAATTTTCCCCGGCGGTGATTTTTTCCCCTTGGCGACGACTTCGGGGAATCCAAACAGAGCGAGGGCGCCTTCTTTCGTAATCTCCGAAAAGCAAGACTCTCGAATGGAATCCGACGAGGAAAAGACGAAATCGCAGAGGATTCTTTCTCCCGTGAAAAGCGTCCTCATGGAAATCTTCATGGCTTCTAACCAGTCCTTGATTTTCAAATTCAGTACATCCCATTCCATTTTATTGATCTGAGACGATCTTAGTTTTTCGATCCCGAGCTTATAAATACCTTCATCGATAATCGATTTTCGAATAGAATTATAAATTTGTACACATTCCTTAGCGTAACCACAAGATATCATGCAATCCGCTATCAATTTCAGATCGGACATTGCCATGAATGAAACTTCTTTTACTTCAGAGATGGAATCCCCGACGGCGCCGATGCCACTGTCCGGTGAAGCGTCGTAATCATAATCCGAGAAGCTCGATTGAGTGGAGGTCCGTGATGATCGAGTGGAAACCGATTCCGGATCCAAATGAGCCCGGTTCATCGATAAAATCTGGTAAAACTCTTTTTGAAGCCTCTTCATTGCGATTTGCAACAAACGTTGAGCTTGAGAGAGCTTTTCCGAACCGGAACCTTGATCGCTAGGAAGAAAATGCATGATTTTATGCAGGTCGTTGACGGATCTTATAAAATTCACGGCCTCTCCTTTGCTTTCGTTGAATAGAGAAGTCACTCTAGCGTACGACGGCCTCTCAATATCCCATTTCGCGAAGAGGGCGGCGGCGGCGGCGATGGTTTGCTCGACCGTCAATTCGGAGAATCCACGGCGGTGATTAATGGATAGCGAGGCTGTTGAAGGTGGTGACACCGACCGCCGAAACGACGGCGTTTCAGGGCTGAAGCAAAGGCTCCTCATTCCTTTCCGCGGCATCCTTACGGAGGTAAGTTCTTTTATTTTTTAAGAAAAATATAAGAAGTTGGAAATTCGAGCCTAAGCTTCCCCTTTGTTTGGGTGGGATTTTATAGACGTTTTAGCGAACGACGTCGTTCATTGGTTCTGACTCATTTGAGTCTGACTAACTTAATGTGGTACACGTTTAAACCTAAATTACTTGACGTCCCCATAAAACTATCCACCAAAAACATTTAAAAATAAAAATAGAAAATAGAAAGTCTACTAAAAATAAGACATTGCTTATTATTATTATTTTAAATAATAATCTTTCAATATAATGCATTTTTAACATTTCACTAATTTATTATACATTATAAATAATGAATTGTCTATAAGCCTATACTGGATTTGATGAAAATATTATATTTTATAAAAAGAAAATATGTTTTAAATTAACAATATTTAACTAATTTAATAAAAATTAACTAAAATATTAAGAAAAGTCAGACTTTGAGAAATAATAATGGTACTATGAAAAACAACTTGACCACTCGAATTGTAAATGTTGGAAAAATATAATTTATTTTCATTAATTTCTTTTTGACTTGAAACTCAAGACCAATATCAAGTTGAAGGAAAATAAGCTCGGGAGATTTCAAGACATTAAATTCTAAATTTTATATGTATAAACTTGTGTAAATTTTGTCACTTTATACATATCACATTTAAATAAAAATTTAATTGTAGATTAAAATTAGTTTAATCGAGGTTTGTTGAGTTTTTATAAACGATAGCCAGTTTCAAAAATAGATATCGTTTTTTTAAAATATTTTATGAAATTTTGATAGATTTAGTCCCTATTTTTTTTTCTTTTTAATAGGTTGCGATGTTCATGATGTAAATTCCTTTGATTCAATAAAATCTAGTTCATTATTCTTAATTCAAAAAATAACTCATTTTTGCGTCATGAAAGAGATTCGAATCATTTTTTTCCGGTAATGCTTATTATCATATTTTCATATAATTACAACAAAAATCAATTAATGTATTGTACAACAAAATTAAAATTAATATATTTATATAATAATTGATCATACTTAAATTAAAATAAAATATAAACTAAAAACTTTTAATTTCATTACAACCTATATACCATATAATAGTATGTAATATTTAGGTTTCAACAAGTTGGATAAAGGCGAATGCAATTTGTACATGTTTATCAAGTTTTCAACCTTTCAAATTATTTATCATACGAGATTAACATCCCATAAATGTGCAATTTATGGTTTTAGATAGGAATAACAATAACACTTATATGTATGTATAAAGTTATTTTCCAAAAATATTGAATTCACCAAAGTCAATTTCTCATATAGTGATTTAGTATAGCTCGATTAATATTATTGTTTGTATAATATACATGATGAGTATATTAAATTGAGTATGCTTAAAGACTTATTATCTTCTATTTATGGATAATAAAGGGTTTGAGTAATATAAACATTTTAAGGTTAAAGAAATCTTAACATTCTATTAAAGTGGGTCACGACTCTCGAATTTATTAGATTTTTTAATATATATTTATTGTTTTAAATAAATTTTAACTTAGGTTTTAGTTTGAGCATAATTGAAATCAAACAAAAAAAAAATTGAACTCCATTTTTTTCAAGTAAATAAGTTCAATTCAACGAATGAGAATATTTTAATTTTAAATTTTAATTTAAATTAAATAATAATAAATAATCAAATTAAACCGAGTACTGAAATAATAAATAATTAATCAAATTAAAACTGAGTACTAAAATAATAAATTTTCAGTATTAAATTTTATAAATACTGGATTGATATTATAAAACTGTTTGGTATATTAGTAAAAGTTAAGTTGATTTTTTTGAACTGAAGTATTGATTTTTTAAAATTATGTATCTTGAAAATTCAATGTTATAATTATAATATCTTATACTATTTTGGATAAAGTTAAATACAATAATTTGAACATTTGATTTTCAACAGCAAAGAGATAATTCCTTTGAAATATAATTTTAAAAATAAATAAACTTAACAGTATGGTATAATTTTCACAGTTTAAGATTCAATTATTTAATTAGCCTTTAGTCTCTTTCAATGTTTGACTCTAACTCGATCTCTAACTAAATGAGTGTGTAATATAAAAAACTAAATGATAAAGTTTACAAATGGTCACTGAATTTTATTAAAAAAATAAAACGGTAACCAAACTTTCAAATGTTATAAAATGACAATTAAACTTTATATTTTATAACAAAATGGTAACTCAGCCGTTAAAAACCGTTATTGAGTAACGTTGCAATTATAAAAAGTTAGATAACATCACATATGGTCCTCTATATTTATAGATGCAATCAATTTAATCCTATTTCAAATAAAAACACATATCCTCCCAATTCTTTCAACGCCTTTAATTAAACCATCTTACAGATTACATTATTAATTCTCAAATTTCAATGTCTTTCTTAACACCGAACAAGAAAGCCATAATAGACCATTCGGTTCACACATCTATCTTGTGAAGCAAACGTAATTAGGGAAAGGACTTAGTCCAATTACCAAAAAAAAAGTTTAAAGGAGGTAAATAACAATACCAAAGTATTATTATTGAAGGATTGAAAACTAGTGCAGTTTGGTATATAAAATTTACTCCTTCAAGATATGAACTGTAAATAAAGATCAAAAATCGATAATTTGTGGAATATGAAACAGAAAAGGGAGAAAAGAGCAAAAACACAAGAGATGAGGAATTGCCTTTTTCGTTTTTCTATATGCTTTGCTTCTAATAATTCAAAGATCCCTGCAGATGATCAAATTTACTACACGTAATCGAATCCCGAACTTATTTTTTTTTTTTTGTTAACTATTGTTATATGTTATTCATATTAATTGTAAAAATCAGATCAACCCTTGCATAAAAATTGTAAGGGGATTCTTCAAACGGTCAAGCCATGTACCATAGTGTATTTGATTTTTCCAATAATTCAAAAATAAAAAAAAATAAAAAAATTATTGTTTCATTTCATCTGCAATGGCTGAAGCTAAAACTAATCACGCTCTTAGCCACAATCTGTAAGTTCCTGGGATTTATCTCAGGTGGATTCCATTCTTCTTCAGAGCTCTCAGACAAAGCAAGTATAACCATCAACTTAGCATCTTCACTTGAGTTTTTATGCTCAGGATTCAATTCAAATAATAGTTGGCCTTTGACTTTAGCTTTGGAATCAAGCTCAAATTCTTTGAGCCTTATCGTTACAAGTGTAGTTGTGGTTGTGGGTTTTATTTGAAATAAGATTAATTGATTGCATTTATAAATATATAAAATTGGATGTGCTATTATTCGAATATTGTAATTGCAACGTTACTCCACTTAACAACCTTTAACAACCGATCGAGTTACTATTTTGTTACAAAACATAAAATTTAATTGCTATTTTGTAACATTGAAAGTTTGGTTACTATTTTATTTTTTTAACAAAATTCAGTGACCAATTATGAACTTTACCCAAACTAAAAGTTCCATCTATTTTTTATTTGAAATATATATTTATATAATTCTTTTTATAGGAATAGATGCCTCGTTAAAATTGTAATACATTTATATAATTACGATAAGAATTGATCATTGTATTACATGGACGAAAAAACTAATAACTGATCCTAGACAATAATAAATATGAACAAAATTCACACGTAATTAAACTTAAATTAAAATAAAATATAAACTAAAACCCTTCAATTTAATCACAACCTATATACCATATAATAATATGACAAAATTAGGTTTGAACAAGTTGGATAAAGGAAAATGCAATTTGCATGTGTTTATCAAGTTTTCAACATTTCAATTTCTTTATCATACGAAATTAAGTTCCAAAAATGTACATTTTTTAGCTAGGCACTTGTATATTAAAGATAGGATCCGATTGCACAGTGTAAAAAATTTTAAGCTTTACGCGTTTTTTAAATTGTTGGATGGTAAAACGGATTGATATTTTATTGTTAATCTCAGCCATCCGTTTCACCCATCCAATGATCCAGAAAACATGTAAAACTTAAAAAAAATTATACTGTATAAGTGAATCCTAACCCTATATATATAAGTTATTTTCCAAAGGATAAAGGGGTTATTTTGCCCCCGAGTTCGACTCAAATTAGTAATGTTATCCCTCGCGCGAAAATGCGTTTAATTAGGTCCTCCAATTCTCACATTACAGTAAATTAGCCCTTGACTAACGTTGACCGTTACGATGTTGATGTGGCAGTCAACTATGCTAACGTGGTGGTCCACGATGATGTCGTGGTAGTGCATGTGTGATGATGATGTGGCAGAGTGGTTGAATTGATTTTTTAAACCGAACTCGTGGGCATAATTAATTTTTTTGCCAAGTTCAGGGGCATAATTCATTTTAGTTGAAAGTTTGATCACTTATTTAATATTTAAGCTAAATAAATAAGATTTTAAAAATTAATAAAAATTTAAAAATAGATAAATAATTTGTTTAAATTTTAAGTTAATTTAATCAATTTATTTAGTTTTTGAATAAAATAAGATAAATAATTTAGTTTTTCAAGTTGAACTTTTACGAATAGAATATATGAAAAATCGATTAACAAATTGAAGTAAATATTCATTGGGTTCATGATAATTTTAAAATAAGCAAAGTGAGAACTGTCACAAAAAATCAAAATATTCTTCAATTTAAGAAAAATTCATAAACTTAATAAAAATAAATAAAATACTTAAAAAATTACTGAAAATAAAACATAATATAAAAAATTAAAGTGTATTTGAGATTAAAAATGATAAAATATAAATATAAAAATTAAAAATGTTTATAAAGTATTAAAAATCGAACACTTTCATCGAAAAAGTCTTTGACTTGGTCAGTTTAAGTATTAGTATTCATCGAACAAATTTCAGTGGAATCAACCTTGTATTAAAGTAACAATAAAACTCAAATTTTATTTCGTTTTTCTACAACAATTTGATGCTTATTAATATTTGATGTAGAAAATTCAAGGAAATTTTTGTTTTTCTAATTTAATACAAGGAATATTAGTAGGCTTAGCATAGCTAAAAATAATTGAAGTCTTTTTCGATGGTTTATAAATATTTTAAAGTTTTGAATTTTTATATTTATAAATTTTCATATTTTTAATTTTATGTTTTTTTTAGTTTTTAATTCCATTATATTTTAATTTTTAATAGTTTATGAGTATTTAAATATTTTTAATTTTTTTAGTAATTTATTATTTTTAGCTTAAAGATTAAATAAGTTATTGAACTTCCAATTAAAATGAATTAAACCCCTAAACTTGGAAAAAAAATTAATTTATGCCTTTGAATTCGGTTTAAAAAATCAATTCAGTCCATCTGCCACATCACCATCACACATACACTGCCACGTCAGCATAGTTGACCAACACGTCAGCACCATTAACTGACACGTCAACACCGTAACGGTCAACGTTGGTCAAGGGGCTAATTTGTTACAATGTGTGAACTGGAAGACCTAATTGAACGCGTTTTCGCGCAAGGGACGACATTGCTAATTTGGGTAGAACTCGGGGGCAAAATAACCCCTTTAGCCTTTTCCAAATATATAAGTTGATACAAAAAATGATTTAGGTGGGTCGCGGATGAGCAAAAGTTGATAAAAAATTATTTTTTTTATTTCGAGTTATTCGATTTGACTTGAATAAATCATGTAAATTTTAAGAGTTCAATTTCTCCAACTCAAAAAATTAAAGGGTAAAATACTGAAATCATCACTCAATTTTGGTCATTTGACCTATTTTAGTCACTCAACTTTAAAAACGCTCAATTTACTCATTAAACTTTACTTTTTGACCTATTTTGGTCACTTTGGATTATTTTATTAATATTTAGGTATGACATGGCATATTTTATTATTATTATTATTATTATTATTATTATTATTATTATTATTATTATATAAAAATAATTTAAAATAAAAATAAATAATACTTTTTTATTAATAAATAAAAAAGTAATTTAAAATAAAAACTCTAATCCCAAACATCCCAAATCCAAACACCCAAATTCTCAAACCCCCTTACCGGTGTCACTCTCACCGGCGACCACCACTCCCTCTACCGCCGACGACAACATCACCTGCCGCCGACGGTTGATGTTGATCAAATCTCTCAAAAAAATTAGTTTGTTTTCATTTTCATTGTTCCACAGTGCCAAAGAAAAGGCCAGATTTTAAACCCAGCACCCAAAGTTTTAACCTTTTGTACTCCATCGGGAAATAACCGATCGGAATTTGATAAATTTATCTCATTTCTCTATGGAATCAGATAGCATTGATTGTATGGCATCTTCAGATGTGATGGATCTCATCATCATCAGTTGCCTTCGTTGTCGAAGACCCACAATAACTGTACCGAACTTAGGCCGCGACGGAGGCTTGGCGTCGACTAAACGGAAGGAGGAATCATCTTCAGGGTTAGCCAAGGGGAAAGCGTCGACGTAGAGGGAGAAATCGAACGGCGAGTCGGAAGGATTTCTGGTGCCGTGTCTCGACGAAGGACGATTAGATGTGTTGGCGGCCGAGGAAGGGAAATTGCGGGTGAAGTCGGCGATCCGACCCAGCTTCTCGAAGCGGGAGAAGGGAGCGAAGGGAACGTGGAGCGGGAGAGTGGTGGTGGCTGATACGGTGGCGGCGGTGGAGTCTAGTGGACCCCAGCCGTCGGGGTTAAACCGAATTGGGCCGACTTCGAAAACTCCTACCATTGTTGTTGATTGAACTCTCTAGATTTTCGCGTTCAGCAAAGTCAAAAAAAGGAGAAAACAGAAAACCCTAGAGAAATTATTCCATATTTCATGATTTTCCTGGAAAATTTTGGACCTTTTGAAATCTTTTCATAAAGCCCAAAATCTTTGGAACATTTTGGACTTGAGATCCCCGCCTCTGTTATTGTTGTTGATACGGTGGTGGCAGGTGTTGTTGTCGTCGGCGGTAGAGGGAGTGGTGGCCGCCGGTGACAGTGACACCGGTAAGGGGGGTTTGAGAATTTGGGTGTTTGGGATTTGGGATATTTGAGGTGTTTGGGATTATGGTTTTTATTTTAAATTACTTTTTTATTTATTAATAAAAAAGTATTATTTATTTTTATTTTAAATTATTTTTATATATAATAATAATAATAAAATATGCCATGTCATACCTAAATATTAATAAAATAATTCAAAGTGACCAAAATAGGTCAAAAATAAAGTTTAATGAGTAAATCGAGCGTTTTTAAAGTTGAGTGACTAAAATAGGTCAAATGACCAAAGTTGAGTGATGATTTCAGTATTTTACCCAAAATTAAATTGTACTATTTTGTAATTTAATTTAAAATTTATTTATTTCTTCAATTCCTCCTTCATTTTAAGTTTATTTTAACAAAATTTTAAACCATTGTTCTTGAACCATTGAAGAAAACCTATTTAGCTTCAATTTTTATTTGTAAAAACAACTTTTCTCTTTTTTGCAATTTAGCCTTCGTTTTAATTTCATTTTTGACCAAATCTGAAGCACATGCTCCACTACCATTATAGAATATCTATGTAACTTCAATTCATATTTTTAACAACAATTATATTCTTTTTATAATTTAATCTCTTAACTTTGCATTTTATTCAATTTGGTCATTCAACTATTTTTTTTTTGTAAAATCTTTATTCTCATCAATCCCTTGACTCCTTATACTCTCATCAATACTTTGTCCTAAAAATTTATTCTTTAAAATAAAATCATAAATATATTTTATAATTTTAGATGATATTTGTTTTTTTAAATAATGTTACAAATCTTAATTACACATGTGAAAAAGAATATGAAAAAATATACTTGTATATCTTATATTATTAGAGAAAATATTTGAAATTGAGATCAATTTGTATAATAACATTATAAATAATTACAATTAAATTTGTACAGAAACTCGACAATGTGACTCGAATTTTATAAACTTGAATCGAAAAAAATTCAAATAATGTTTGAGTCATAAAACAGGACTCGTCAACTCGACTCAATCGAATGTTTTCTCCTAGTCGCGGCCTTATTAGATTATATATATATATATATATATATATATATATATATATTATTTTAAATAAATTTTAATTAGTTTTAAGTTTAAGCATAATTTTTTTTGGTAATATGTACGTCTGTTTTACGGTCCATGTTAGGAGTGCGGGGACTGCTTCTCCCAACAATGTCGTCTTTAAGGTTTGAACTCGCTTCCTCTCATTGGGAGTGGAATGTGCCTTACCAATGCACTCAACACTTGTTGATTAAGTTTAAGCATAATTTTGTTCGAAAAAAAGTTTAAGCATAATTGAAATCAAATATAACAATTAAACTCCATTTTTTAAGTAAATAAGTTCAATCGAACGAATGAAAAAATTCTAATGTTAATTAAGGAAGAATTTAATTCTTCTCAAGTATTATTAATATTGCTTGGGTACTCTTTTCCCCTTCCGATGATTGGGTTCAGACTCTTTATTCGAAATCAATTACGAGAGATTTTTAACGAAGTTTAATTTTCTCTAAAAAAATATTTTAATTTTTAGTTTAAATCAAACTTAAATAATAAAAAATAATCAAATTAAACCGAGTACTGAAATAATAAAGAGTTAATCAAATTAAAACCGAGTACTGAAATAATGCATTTTTAGTATTAAATTCCATAAATGCTGAATTGACATTACGAGATTGTTTGGTATATTAGTAAAACTTAAGTGATAGATATAATTATATTGTTTGATAAAAATAAATATTGATTTTTGAAAATTATATATTTTGAAATTTTAATGCTATAAATATAATACATCATTATCTTTTGTATAAAGTTAAATATAATAATTTGAATATTTGATTTTATTTTTTGATAATATGTATGTATATTTGTCTGTCTTACCGTCCATGTTCGGGGTATGAGGCTGCCCCTTCCAACAATGTCATCTCCAAGGTATGAACTCGCGTCCTCTCAAGGTCGTCTCGGAGATTTTCAGGGCATGAGCGAAAACTAAAAATGGATTCTTATATAACGAAAGCATATCTCATTACAAATAGAAAATTTTTGTCCCTTTTTGGTGCCCATATTTATGCCTCAACAGTAAAAAAATTAAGTTTAGAGTTATGGTTATGGTTTAAGGTTAGGGTTTAAGGTATTGGTGTAGAGTTTAGGATTTAAAATTTAGGGTTATGATTTAAAATTTATTTTTTTAGTGTTGGGCATAGAAAGGGACACTGAAAAGGGTAGATGATTTTTATTCCTTTCATTACTTTAAACAATTAATTTAATATTTCAAACACATTATTTCCATTGTTAGATTCAGTGATTAATCTATTTAGAAAAGAGAAGTAATGTTATATCATTAAATTTATTTATTTATTTGATAAATTGAAAAATAAGAATGAAAAATATGAATAAATAAATTTTAAGATCCCTAGGCTGGTTGGGGGCCTGAGCGGTCACTCAGGGTGCTCCCTTTATAACCGACCTTGCGTCCTCTCCTTGGGAGTGCAACGTGCCTTATCAATGCACTCAACACTTGTTCGTTGAATATTTGATTTTTAATACAAAAGAGATAATTTTTTAAAATTTAATTTTAAAAAATAAAATAAACTTAAACATTTTCAACATTAAGGGATAAGTAGTTATTCAATACTTTTGTGTGTGAAAAAAAATTATTAATTAAAAAATTTATTATCCTTACCAAACAAATTTAAAAATTAATTAAAATTTCCCAATAATTTATCAAATACACCCAAAACAATTCAATTTTTCTTTTCAAAACCTTTATTAATGAAATAGACTTTGTTACAACCCATACCAATTATAAATGACTAAACATGCATGGACCTCACGAAAAGTTATTGAACACTATGATCAAATGGATACAATATTAATTACTAGTTATTTTGACTTATTTAAAAATGTCATAAACATTTGTCCTCATCAATTTAAAAATGTAAATATACAGCACGAACCAACTTGTCTCAATGCTTAAGAGAATGATTGTTGTTCTTAGAGGTTACATGTTCGAGCACCAACAGCTGCAGTAGGGTGACTAAGCATACATTTTCAAATGGTTGAAAGTATATTCAGAACAAATACTACTTATAATCACCTTAGCTTTCAAAAAAAATATAGATATACATAGATAACTTTAGAATTTAAATCAAATATTACAATATAAATCCCATTTTATCGAAAAAAAATATTACAATATATATAAATATAAATAAAAAAAATATAAAGTAAACTCACGCATAATTAAATATCGGTTTATTTCCAAATAAAAAGAACATTTTGATCCATGTTTATTAAAGTTTGAACATACTCTAATTGAGCTTAAATTAAATGGGCATCTTGAACAGCATCAACTTGGCAAATTGAGAGCAGTCAAAGTGTATAAGCGGACGTACAAATTAAATCAATCTTACACTTAAAGTTTCAATTATCAACTTGAGTTGTCGTTTACTTTATCTAAAAGCTTAAACCCCTAATTTCAATAATTAACATTTTAAATTAAAATCATGAAAACAAGAAAGAGCGTTATACATTCCATTACTCCTAAAATTTTAGGACCTCTACCAATCAAAACCCAAACATTTATTTGTAAAATTAAAACCAGACATATTGATTCGAGTTAGACTCGATTTTTTAATTCGAATCTAGTGTGTCAGTTCTTTTTACAATATAAAAAACAATACGATATTAAATCAAAATTATTGGGCTCTTATTATATAATAAAATTGTAACCCCCTCGACCCGGCCTAGCCATCAGACCGTATCAAGTGGGTCACACGGGACTAATCGAAGAAAGATCCAAAGATTTCCCTCAAATTAGCAACCCTAAACGCGTTGATTATTATCTTTTCTAGATGCTCGAATTAAACCTTATGTTTAAGAACACGCAACGGAGGAAAGAATGACAAAACGAGCACCGATTCAACAAAAGAGCAACCAGGGTCCAAAATGCAAAACTAGTATAATATAAGGACCTATGATGTAATTAAGGTGACCTCTTGCAATTAAACCCATTTCAAGCTTTCATGATGGAATGCAACACAAAGCATGCACAAAAATCATCCACAATTGACAAACACCACAAACTAGGACCAAAACGCAAGAAAAATAACTTTAAAGATGCCTCTAACTAACTTCCAACGACCCCTGTTTCGAAACGCTTAAGGTCGTATCGGAACAGAGGTTCACAGTGAGCAAATGTTTCGAAACGGCTTGGACCTGTTCCGTCCCTGCTTAGCTCGTTTCGATACGCGTTTCGAAATGCCAAGGCCAAAATGAGGGTTGTTCCGAAACGTTCGTGCTCGTTTCGAAACACCCTGATGTAGTAACAACAAAACTGCAGCACAAGCATCTCCAAGGTTGTTTTCCTTGGTTCTAATTATCACACACATCAAGGAAACAACAAGAACAACATACATTCACCAAAATCAGCCATCATATATGATCAAGAACAAGAGAAACTAAAACATGCTCGACATACGATTAAAAAGGAAATATCTTAAGATCCAACATATATAAACAGGGAGTAAACATGCCAACAAGGGCAACCAACATGCTCTTAACTCAATGAGTTTACAAACACTCCTAACAACAAAAACAAGGTTCACCCTCATTGCCACACACATTATTATCTAAGCAATGTTGTACTTGAGCTAGAAGCGGACACTTAGATCACTTCCCTTGCACCGTTGCCTTCCAAAAGATCTACGGATCTGCATTTTTGGAAAAGAGAGCGTAAGCTATAAAGCTTAATGAGCGGAACTTAAAGCCAAACTACAACAATGCAGTTTTGAAAATGACCTTCATTTTGAAAACCAAAACCATTTCTTGAAAACCACTTTCACAAATCATTTCCCTTCAAAAACTAACTTGAAACAAGTTTAAGCAATAGCAATAACACATGCTAAAGGCACAACATGCATCCAACATGCAAGAACCATATGTAAACCACATATGCAAACCAAGCCTACTGGCTCCATAATATTCCACATGCTTCAAGCACAAATACTTAACCGTATGAGTTTACCAAGCTCATACGAAACCATAAGCGAATGAGTATGCCGTCATCATTGACACGTTGCTCGGATAAGCGGACACCTTGATGGCACTACCCCCATTAAGTAACATGGTGAAACAACCCCCACCACAATCTCACTTCGGTCGGGATGCCACTACCTGCATTGCCCGTTGGTGATAGCACAACCCCTACCACTCGCATCACAATAGCACAACCCCTATTGTGAAATCGAAGAATTTCTCACGCGCGAATTTTATAATTATAGTGCACTTCACATCCTATTGATCGATCAATCTATCCGATATAACTCATGTGTCAATATACTCATTGCAACATCACAATCCACAGATTTCACCGGGGATAAACACCTCCCCAAACATATCCCAAAAGCCATAATCACAAGCACAAGCATAGCATGAACTCAACAACATTTTAATAAATCACATGACATTCTCATGGGATAAAAACATCATGCATTTAATGCATAACAACAGTAGAAACATCATTTAGAAAGACATGCTCATGATCAAGCAAAATCAAAATGTAAAATAGCAAAAAAGCCGAAACAACACAAAACTTACTCTTGAGATTGGATTGGCCTAACGGCTCAACCCAACCCTTAAAAATACATCTTCAACCTTGTTAAAACATTAAAATTATTTTCACTCACCAATGATTACCAAAATCAAGCCGAAACTCCCTTTCAAGCTTTGCGGTTCGCCCACAAAAGCATTCAATAATTCCGAATCTTCAAACCCTACCTCTAACCAACCCAAAACAAAGAATTAGAGATAATTTCACCACTCTAACTTGCTAGAAAACAGAGATTCAACAACCCAATCAAAACACATATTGAAACATTTCTGATATAAGCCGAGAACATCGAAAAACCCAATTCAGACAATCTCCAGCAAAACCCATCATAAGATATCATCAAAACACATGGATAAACATCTAAAAACATCAACCCAACATCAGATTATCACCAGCTATCGATTTACTTCAAAACTCACTCAAAAACCCAATTTTCCACTTCAAACATCAACACCAAACCCAATTTCGAGATTCCTATCATTCTCCCAACACCCCAACTCAAAAACCACATCACAACAAAGATAAAATCATCATCAAACCCAACAATAACAGATCCTACTCATGATCTTACCCAAAAGCCCATTTTAGCACATTTTAGCCATTTTTCATTAAGATTAATTTAAGAAAATATAAGTTTAGCATTTAAAAGAATCAAAGCATGAGAATATCAATAAAGAACCTTACATTAGAGGAGAAATTCGTTGCTCACCCAATGCTAGCTATTTCCTCTTATTTGGCAAAATTCCTTAAGAAAAACAATGAAATAAGCTTGGGTTTTAGAAAACCAAAGTAGGAAAATCAAGCTCAAGGGCTGTTTGGCCGAAGAGAGAAGATGAGAAAGCTTAAAATGGGTTTTAACGTAAAATGAGAAAATAGGGAAAACTCTTTTTAATTTTAATTATAAAACTTATTTTAAAATATTTGAATAGTCAAAATAAATGGGATAATAACCATATTGGCCCAGCCAATTTAGCTCCTTAAAGATTCAATATTTTGACTCTTTTACAAAATGGTCACTATAAACAGATTTTGCAAACTTTACATTTTGGTCACTAAACCAAAATGTCACGGTTCGGAAAACGTTTTTCTAAAATTGTTTTTACCAAAACCTTAAACATATTTATTAAGGATTTTAGAGATTTATTCCATAATTTTCCCAACATCTGAGGACCATTTTCCCTGAACTCACTCACAACTCCCAACACCGGTCTTCCAGACCTCGAAACCTCACTGGGTCTTCTAGACCCTAAACCGGGATATTACAAAAATATTAAACTATTTTATGCTAAATGATTATTAAAATCTGGGAGGGGCAACCTCGCACTCCGAACATGGACCGTAAGACGGACATGCATATTACCAAAAAAAATATTTTTATTACTAAAAATAAACAAGTAATAAGAACAATAAATGTAGAAGGGCTAAAGGAGTAATTAACCTCTTTAATGGACCTCCATTCCATCAACTTGGCATTTAAGCTCCAATTGGAGATGTTCCACCAGAATACTTAATGAAATCTCTTTCAAAATTACTCCTACAACTACCTTCAAAAGAAAATGACCCCCCTTCATGTCTTCTTCTTCACTCTCAAGCTTTCTCTTTTCTTTTTACTAATATAAAAGGATTTCACTTGGGAGATGATGTTAAAGGGTTTAATTTGTTTGATTTCAAAATTGACAGAGCTCTGAGAAGTATTTAAACGAAACCAATGAGTATATTGTTTATTTTGTCTGATTTCAAAATTGATAGGGGCCTAAGAAGTATTTGAATAAAGAATGGGGTCTAGAGCTTAATTTGTATAGCTTTAAACTAACAAGGACTTAAGTAAATAGACAAAAAATTAAGGATATGGATTAATTTGCATAGTTTTAAAACCTTCAAGGCCTTGACATATGGTTGAACCCTTATTGGACTTAAATAATTTGTATAATCATCGGTATGTAACTTATTGACCGATTAATCTAGATAGGATACTACAAAAACCCATTATCAGACTCTAATCATCTTTGATCCGCTTTAGAAACAATTTCTTCAAGTAAAATGCAAAGAAAATAGACAATTTATTTAACTCTTTTTAATATAATTTTATACAGTATTGATAGTATACAAACCCTTCCCTACTTATAAATCGGATGAGATTAAACATTTAAACATACTTAATTTTATGTCATTCTATATAATGTATCAACAACTTCTTCAAGTACTATGTGTGATTGCCCTTATGAACTGAGCTTGTGTCTTGGATCTGTGTCTATGGTTTTAAGGCTGGTCATGGGAGCGTTGTTTCTTTTCTCATATCTATTTTGTTGTATATAATTTCGAGTTCCGAACATTATAACTAAGCTTTCGTGTGTTAATAACATTCATATGAGTATTTTTTTCCTTCTGCTGATCGGAAACGGATCATCTCTCGTAATCGATTATAAGGAAGTCATTAACAAGGTCCGATTTATCGTAAAAAAAAGTAGTATTAGATATATTCAAGACTTACACATAAACGACAACCAAAGCAGGTATACATTATATCATATAAAACGTATGGTCCCCAAATTTCATCCCTTTTGTCCTTTGACTTCATCTAAATTTATACAGCCGGGCAATTCGATTGAATCTTAACTTTAACACGAATATTGAGTGTTACAATGTATAGAAGAAAGTGAATTTAAACATTATAATTAATTTTTCTTGTCTGAATTAGAAGGGGTTGAATTAACACCGACTATATAAATTTAAACATTATAATTGAGTGTTACAATGTATAGAAGAAAGTGAATTTAAACATTATAATTAATTTTTCTTGTCTGAATTAGAAGGGGGTGAATTAATGCCGACGCTTACAATATATTTCATTGAACATTGCTTTCTTTCCCATTCTCAGAGGCGTTCGGATCTATCATCATCATAATTAGTACTCCTTCCGTCTCACAATTTTTGTCTCTTATTGATTTTTTTTATTAATTTTTTTTTAATTTTGACTCATAATTATTTAAAATATATTATTGATAAAAATATGAAAAATATACTTTAAAAACTTCTAATCGAGTAGTTTTCAAATACTTTATTTTATAAAAAATAATTATTTAAAATATTTAATATAATAATAGTCAAAATTTAAAAATTTCAACTTTTAAAAAGTCAATAAAAGATATTTTTTATGAGACGGAGGGAGTAATTCTTTATCAAAATCAAAGGAATAAATTCTTATTGACATTTACGATAATCATTTCTCCCGTTTAATATTAATGTATTCCAATTTATAGGTAGGGAATTGTATAAACAATTTAAACATTGTAACTATTATATATTTTTTGTATTCACACTTGGGTGGAAATGGACGGGGAAATATTTAAAAGTTGTGGAGATTTGAATCGACAGGTATGAAGAATAACTAAAATTTTTACTTATAAGACCGAGGACATGAAAATTTTATCATCGAAGTTTAAATGGAGATGGAAACGGAAATTGCTATATCTGAACTGTGAAAATAAACGAACCGTAACCGTATAAATAATCGTAGGGATCCCAAAAAATATCCGCAAAGATCCCAATTTTTTTACAAAATTTTTAAAAATATATACTTATTTATTTATATACCTCTAATATATATCTTAATAAAAAATTTTCTAACTATAGTATTATCACTTTAACTTTCTCTCAAACCTAGCCACACTCAAGTTTATCAACATGTTTCTATCTTAGTTTTTAGATATAAGCTAAAACTCTCGTCTAAATCTTTTCCAAAACAAGACTCCTTCAATATCCATCATCTCGTAATTGCTTCCAATCGAAGTATTTAAACTTTACATTTTAAATTAAATTTGTCATTTATTTTGGTCAGTAAAATATTAATTTTGTTTAATATTTTTGAGCATGTAGAATTCCTAAAAACCGTAGGTATTCGCGCAGGAAAGATATAGAGACGAAAAAAAATTTAAAACGTTTAATAAAATTTTTTAAAACCGTAACCGTAAGTATTAAAAACGGGATAAAAATTGCCCGCCCCAGCCGAGTCCCACCCGGTCAGGTTTACGCAACGAGCCATATTCAAAGTCATGCAACCACCCTTTCTGGCTGATCTTCTTTCTTTCTTTTTTCTCAATTGGTCTAATTATATCCTTAGTCCCTATACTCACGGTAAATTTAAAAATTAATCTCAAATTTAATCCTCTACTCTTTCAATTGGGTTGTAAGATTTTTAATTTTGAATCTGAGATTGTAATATTCTTCGATGTTATTTCAGAGAAGTAGAGTGAAGCTCAATATTTTTTTCTTTTGAAAATACCCGCTTAGTATAATTTAACAAAAGTAGTTTCAATTGAACTTCAATAATTAAAATAAGAAAAGGTATAGGGACTAGCAGAAGAATTAGACATTTTCTGTTCCTCACCAAACATGGAGGCAAAGCAAATACCAACATGAACATGTAGACAAAGCAAACTACTGTGAAATATTGGTATAAATACCTGTATCCGACACATCAGTCAACTAACCCAGATCGAGTTTTACATTCACAACTTCGAGATTCGTACTATTGATCTTGTTTAAGTATCCAAACCAAGCGTCATTGGCCTCCACGGAAGCATGAGGCTTGGTTTGGATCCTTTGCCTTTGCTCTTTGATCCCTGCAACTGGTGTAGGCTTCAAAGAACTCTTTGTTCTCTTTCTGCAACTCATTCCAAACTGTAGAACCAAACCCATATATGTTTCGTTATGCATTTGTATTGTGTGAGAGAGAGGAAATGTCTGAAATTAAAAACCAACCTGTTGAAGTAATGAGTGGCTCAATATTCGCATGCTTACACAAAGCTTCCATGCACTCCTCTTTGCTCATGTTAAAGATCAGACACTCTTCTATAAGGTGGTGCACCTGCACACACATGATCAAGTAATTATCATTACTAACTGAGTCTAAGCTCGGTTGGCATTATCGTTGGTACAACAATTTAGAAACGGTAAGTTCAAGGTGCGATATATATCCTTTGATTTAGTTAGTTACGCATTACTTACCATGCGGATATACGAAGCCGACGATTCACCCATGAATCATATGAAAATATTAGTAGTGTATACCTAAGAGCTTGAAGGGTTGGAACTTGAAATATGTAGAACAATTGATATGAAGAATGAATCTTGAAAAATGAATGGCAAAGAGAAGAAAAGAGAAAGGAGCAAAGAATCAGCCTAAGGTCATGAAATGGCAAACAATATTCAATTTATAAGTAAAATAATAAGTGAGAGTGAACCAAGAATTGATGATGTTGATAATTTGTTTTATAAACATATAAGAATTATAAATTGATTATAGTTAGACAATTGTCATGTATTAATAAAATGATTTATATCATATACACTGGCGGTGGAAACTGAAAGTTTTCACTAGGGCCTTAGTTTTAGGGTTTAGGGTCTTAGTTTAGGGTGTGTGGTTTGGGGGTTAGGTATAGGGGTTTAGAATTTAGGAATAGTGATAAGAATTTAGAGTTTAGGGTTATAATTCAGGGTTTTTAAGTTAAAACCTAAATCATAACTATATTACCTTAAGAGCAAAACCCCAACTTCTAAACCCTAAATTCTAAACCTAAACCCTAAATTCTATCAATCATCCCTAAATTCTAAACCCCTACACTTAAACTCATAAACCTTAAACCTTAAAACTAAGGCGCTTGTGAAAACTTTTAGTTTTCACACTAGTGTATAGGATAATAATCCTTAATAAATATGCTACATTCATTTCAATTATTCCTTTTGTGGGTTAAAAGCTCTCATTTACCCTCTCCCTTTCCCTTAAATTACAGGTTCAATACCTATTAGGAGCAAGTTTTCTCTCTTCACCCTAAGTAGAAATAGTTCAAAAAAATATTCTTGTTCACGTCTACAAAATATGAGTAAATATGGATCATTCTATTTGTTTTCGAAATTGGGATGGACCGAAAAGATAATAATTAATTAAAATAGAGAAGTTTTGAACAAATCTAATATTATTTTTTAACATGTTCATTTCTAAAATTTTAGAAAATTTTAACTTTTTTGTTTAGAGGGAGCAATTGTACAATTTTTTTTTATTTTGAGCATTCAAATTTAATTATAAGGTTATTTTAGTCTGATTTTAAATTTGAATAAACTCACACACACCTATTACTACACTGCTTAAACTTGGATAACCTAGGAGGAACAACATCATCTTTTATCACTTAGACCACTCAATGAGTTTCAATAGTAATTTTTAAAATTAATAGATACCTAAAGTATTTACATCACTTTGTTATTCAATTCATTCAAATTTTAAAATTCAACTCGTCTTGAATTTTAAAAAAATCAAATAACTTAATTCAATTAACTCAAAATTTATTTTTTTTAGTTCCATCGGATTTTCGCCACCCCTACTAATTTGTAATGTACCACAAAAAGTTAAAATTACATGAGTATAATAGTTATTAAACCTATGAAATTTTTTCCCCAATGAAATCATATCTCATTCACAGAAAAAGAGTTAATAAGCCTATGAATTCTGAATTGAACTTGGAAATCTAACCCGATTAGATTGAATTCAAACGCAATCCAACCCTATTTAATCTTATAAAATAATAATTTGAATTCACCTAACTTAGACTCGTTTCAAACTCTAAATAACTTAATTAGTGGCTAAACTCTAATTATTCAAATTCGAAATAACTGAAACTCATAGTTATTGGCGTTTGAAAAGGGGAAGGTGAAGTTGTTTTTAGCATTGGATAAGGAAGGGCACGATGGTTTATGAATTGTTGTATTCATCTGATTATATTTTAGGACAATGAAGCAAGATGGTGGCACTTGAGTTGGAATTGTCGATAAATCCAAAGTTGTAATAACATTATTATCATAAGTTAACATCAGATATTGGAATTTTAAATCTCTATAATTTATCTATTTCTAAATTTGTGGGAATTATTGAAATCGTTGCGCTCAACTTTCTTAAATTTGGCCAAACATCTGCCAAAATCCATTAAATTGTGATGCTTTGAAAACACAACATTTTACCCACAATGATATCCAAGGAAACGTCCAACCGGGCTTATCGAAAAATTGGGTTACTTGATCGATTGAGTTTAATTCGTTGATATTATTATTTGTACAATATATAAAAAGACATGAAATTAAGTTTATTTAATCGTTTAATATCTTCCTACTAATAGGTGGAGAGAGATCTAAATAGTATAGACGTTATATGTAACACTCCCTTCCTGGCCTGGTAGAGAACCGGGTCGGAGCATGCAATCGGTGAACAATGTGACGATCGGTGCGATAAAATTTCATTTCATAATCAACACTTGAACAATAATACACAAACAGGACATTATCGGATATACATTTTAGTCAAATTCACTCATTAGAAAGCAGTAATTAACCAATTAGGATCAATTCGTAGTTATTACAAATTTTAGGAACTATTATGTAAATCTACTAAATTAGAGGTCCTTCGGTGCAATAGACAATACCCCAATGAAATTTAGTGCAATATTAACTAGCCTATAAAATTTCATGCAAATCGTTGTTCGTTTACTCATTCAATTTAATCATCCTAAATTCAGTGACCAAACTGTAAACAATGCAAACCTTCAGATTGTACCTTTTAACCAACTTAACTAACCCTATATCGAAACACCTTAAGGTTGTTTTGATACGGGTGTACGATAGTCAACCTTTGTTGACTTACCCTTCATATCGTATCGACACAGGCAAGCACTGTATCGGTACGAGTTGACTCTCTTTGACCTTGACTCGTTTCGATACAGGTTAGACCCGTATCGAAACAATGAATTCCAATAGTAAAATATTCTGGTACGACCCTAGACCGTTTCAATACACCCTGATCTTTAGGTTCAATTATGCTTAATCGATACGCCATGACCCATATCGATACGGCCTAACCTGTAATGACATATTCTTGCTGATTTTTAATCAAATTGACTTATCAAATAGTGTTCAATTGTAATGAAACTTCACATGCAATATTTTAATATCATAAACTACTTGCATGCTAAATTTCATGAACATTTGAGTTCATTTACTATGTTTTCACCTTTTAAAGCCAAATATGCATATTAAGTCATTTTCAAGCAACCTTAACAAGTCATTTAAGGCCCTTAAACCATACCTAACACATAGTCGTATACACATAGACAAAACATCAAAGTCAACTAATTTATCTACTTTGCCACCATTCTAGGAGTTCACATGGATAAAATACTTTACTTTGGGCTCGATGTGATTGACCGCTCTATAGACTTGCTCCGATCTTGAAACGATAAACTCTTATCCTAAAATGTATGAATAATGAATACATTAGACTTATATAGTATAAGTGAGATAGTCAATAACAATATATGATCAAGGTAATGCCACTTATCATGCTTTAATGACCATCATAATATCAATTGTATGAATAAACATGGCATGCTCTCCAATCATGTTAAAAGTATAGTATCAATCATCATATCATCGATGACAATATCAAAATACCATAACAAAGCAATATCAATAATCAATAATTTTCTTTGGATCGATTCAACCGTATTTGGATGCACGAATTCCACCACTACACCAACAATAAACAAATATGGTCCAATATCCTTCATTACACCGTTTTTGACCAACACAAATCACATCCCTCCACTACACCGTATAAACTTCGTACCACTAAGCTCATAAATTTTATGGCATGCCAATTGTATTCAATACTTCGATCCCAAGGTCCGATAATAATAGTTTATATCAATGATTCAATGACACTATCTCAATAATCATGTAGTCATAGCAATAGGCAATAGCAATAAACACATATCAATGATTCTATATGCCAATGCTTCAATGGTTTCCATGACAACACTAACAATACCTCGGACAATAATTTGATGCAATACTTACCAAGACTTATCAATATAGCTTTCAACAATACTTTATGCAAATCTCTTTAGTTCGATGGTTAGTAAATCAAACGAAGTCAATAACGATGAATTCAGAAAGGCTTGTCACCTAATTTTGAGACTCCGACTACACTCACTTTGATAATCCGAAGCTCTTAAGGCTCCCGGATGATAATCCCTTTATTCCTAACTTTCGATAGAGACAATGGATTAGTCTTTTCCAATTCTTGAACTAGGAAGAGCAATAAGAGATTATTAGAATCAATATGACAATATCGATACTTGAATAATCATTAACTATTAGGCAAAGCTTATCTTAAAGCTTGAAATTGAACATTCAATGATTAAGAGAATCGATGATTAACTTAGGGCTTCCACTTACCCGATCGGTGGCTATGAATTAATGTTCTTAAATCAAAGAAAGCTTAAGCTTAAGGGTCTCAAATTGAGAGGTGTATGCTTGAGAGCTCAAGGTTGAAGACAATGAAGGTGTGTGCTTGAGAGCTCAAGGTTGAAGACAATGGAGGTGTGTGCTTGTTCTTTCAAAGCTAAAAGATAGAAATGGATCTCGGTGAAACAAAACAAATATGAGAGCTTCCTTTTACTCACTTTCTTAATCATTTCCCACCTCCCTTATGGCCAATGAAAAGTTTCCCTCACCTAAGGGTAAGCTTATTATATTATTATCCATATTCTATATTTCTTATCAATAAAGATGACTATAAGTCATCCCTTAAATTATTTCTACGTGGGGAGGGGCAACAATAATCAGATGAGTCATCAACACCCCCAATTCCTTTCGATTTAACCTTTGAACAGATTCGAATCAAGGGACCCGTTTTGAAACGCGTGAAACTGTATCGAAACGGCTAAGCAAAAGTCTAAAAGTTAGTTAATGTCGTTATAACCGTATCGGAATGCCTTATAATTGTTTCGAAATGCCTTACCTAGGCCGTTTCGGTACAAATCATATTGTATCGAAACGCCTAGCTCAAAAACATCATTTATGCATTTTCAATGAGGTCTTAGCTAAAGACAAGTCCAATTAAGGTCTCCTAATAATATAATCTATAGTTTAAGCAGTAAAGATACGATATTTGAACATTTTAATAGCAGTACTCCGATCATCGAAATCTAATTCCGACTAGCCCCGTTTTTTGGTGTTACATTATATCAATTTGTATGTGAAAAATTAGTGTGAATAGTATAGACCTTATGCCAATATGTATGTGAAAAATTAGGTTATCTGTTTAACTCTATTCATTAAAATTAGATTTTAGATAAAGTTTTTTTTCTAAAAAAAGTAAAATTATCCAACTCAAATAAATATATTCAATAATAGAAGAATATTGAAAAAAAATCAGATAATTGAGTTTGTGGTATACCGATGAAATGATTTTCACTGAAATGAAATGTTGTTTGACTTTAAATTTTGAGTTTGTTCATTAAGCAATTTTTTTCACTCATTTTAAAGAAATTTGTAAAGAGTAAGCTACTTAAATGACCACTTGATTATGAAGTTTGTTTTCATATGATCATTTTATTTTTAATTTTGTCATTTTGATCACTTAACTATTTAAATGGTGTCAATCAAGCCACCTGTCATTAAAACTTAACATGGAGGGTGGCGTAGCAGTTAACAGAACTTTGTATCATTATAGATTTGGTCTCTATTATTTATATATTATATCTTTGGTCCTAATTTTAATTTAATTTAAATTGTTTTTTTAAATTCAATTCATTTATTTTCGACCAACCAGGTGGGATTAATAAAAAGTAAAATAAAATGAATAAAGGTTAGCACAGTTAGAATTTGAAGTTAGGCAGTTTAGGAGAAAGTTAAGCACCTCCACCAGTAAGCGAAATGCTAGGATTGAAATAAAGAGTACATGAGATTATATATAAATGGAAAAAGGAAAGAGAAGGGAAAGAAGAAAAAGAAGAATCAGAAGTGGAGTGTTAGGAGTTGCCTCAAAATTACAATCTGTTTTATTACATTTGTTGGTGTTTGATATTAATTTTCTAAGTGGTTTCTTAAAAATCTAGAGGCATGAGCCATAAAAGCTGTTTAGGGTTTCTTTCTCTTTCTTGTATTTTACACTGCACCTCTCTCCAAACTTGAGCAAATGCAATGAATGAATTCGATTCTTCTTTTCTGCAGTTCAATAACATTTACGGTCATTTTTCTCCTTCTCTTTCCATTTTTCATTTATATATAATCTACTGTAAATTCTACACCAATTGTAGCATTTAGCCTAGTGGTGAAGGTTCACTTTCTCCTAAGGTGCCCTAAATGAAATCCTACTAGTGCCAAACTTCATTCGTTTATTTTTTATTAATATGTTTGGTGACACTGATTGGTTAAAAATAAATTAAAATTATGATTAAATTGATAAAATATATAAATAACAGACTATATGTATAATTATACAAATTTTTGTTAACTACCACATCACACTTTCTGTTAAATTTTAACGGCAGGTGGCTTGATTGACACTACTTAAATAGTTAAGTGGTTAAAATGATAAAATTAAAAATAAAGTAATCATATCAAAACCAATCCCATAATTAAGTGGTTATTTCAATAGTTTACCTATATGTAAAATACTTGCATACTAATAAAAGTTTTAGACCCGGGTTTAATTATTGGACAATCCATCTACGTTCCAGTACACATTTTAGCATCTTAATTAATTACATTGAAATGCGATCAACGAATACAAATTATTAAAAATAACACATTCAAAATTCCTCTTCCCCTTCTTTAAGTAGATTTTAAAAATAAAAATAAAAAAGGCGAACTTATTTTAATATATTTGAAAAATATAATTGTTTAAAACATTAACTTTTAATTGATTGATTTTTTTTCAACACGTAATCGAACTAAGCCCTTGATCTTAACACACTTGTATCCTAAGATAAGTGGGTATTAATAGAAGTCTGCAACATAGCCATGACAAGAACAAATCACATTTCTATATAATCCGAGTACTAGTAGTAGTATAGTCGGAGAACTTAACTCTGATACCACAATTGATCAACTTCTAGTCATGATTGTTCAGGAAAAAAGTAACTCATGTTTATTTTCAACTATGAACTAGTGAATTCAACAAGTGACTTCAATGAGAAAAAGGACGATGTTCATCATAAAAGACCCATATTCGAGCATCTGTATGTGCACAGTGTGTGTTGTCAAAGGGTTAATAAACATATGAACAAATATTACATATAATTATACCAGTATGTTAAAAAAATTCAGAATTAGTTACTAAGATAATGAGGTGTCATCTTCATCTCCATCTCTACTAACCACTAAGTAGTAGCATTTACTCTGATATTGATATATTTAAATCATCAAAATTATTGTTGAAACCTGAATTTTTTTCTTAAAACTTAAAAAAAAGTCATGAATTCTGAACATTAACTATAAAATTTATACCAAAAGAAAGTTGTTAGGCCACACTATTTTCAAATAACTTACTCAGCTCAACTTTAATGGGTGAGTGAGCTGGTGAGACATTTATTGGAAGGAAATTACATGGAAGGAAGTTTTTCAAACCCAGCTTCTAGAACTCAGACAAAAACCTATAAAGAAATGGATTTTGGATAAAGATGATGAAATTCAGACCACAATATAAGCATGTCGTCAATCATTTTCATCAAAAGTAAACCCATGGTGGTGGTTTATCAAGACTATGTGGAACTGAGACATAGGTGGCAATCGGAAAATCTTTTGGCATCCTATTTACATGAATGGAACCCATACATACATACATACATACATACATACATGCATGCACAAAAAGAAGCAAGACAGTTAATCTTGCAAAGGCAAAAATAATCGGTTCATGCATATGATTAATGCAAGCATGAAATAAACCCAGGATTTAGTATAAATGGTTCATGTAGGTGTAGCCATACTAGAAAGGTGAGTTTAGTAGATGTGGGATTCATATCCTACTATAAGCAAACTCTTATTCTCTGACTGCAACGCTGCAGCCTCCTTTGTACCTAAAAAGGGGAGAAACAGTTTCTGTAATATCTCGTTTTAACCTTTCGACTCGAACCAGCTTCCGTGCCATTATCGTCTATGTCGATGGAATGTTCAGCTGAATTTCGCAAGGTAATCGACAGAAACACAGATACAAAAACAACGCAACAACTGAATTAATTGTTGAGAGCGATGTAATGTAATTTACAGGTTTTTCCTAGAAATTACACAGATCCAATCCCAGCAAAAAGTCTGTAATAAAAAGATATTTCATATGACTTAACATACTGCAACACCATGTAGGTAAATAGAAACAAACCTGTGGATCAGTAGGAAGAAGTGTTTGCAGAAAGAGCAAGTGGTTAGGACTGTACTCAACCTGAGGAAACAGGTTCTTAAAGATTCTGTCCAAATCCAACTCTTTGCGGTCAGAAAAAGCTGCAACAACTTTTAGAGTTGCCCAGGCTTTAATATATATTTTCAGCGCAAGTTCATCATCCACTGTCTAGAACAAAAGCAGAGCAACGATTAAGAGGAGGCAAAAATAGAACAAACAATAAAATGAAATCAGTGCCGGTTTTTTGAAGTAAAAATTCCGATAAATTTCAATTCCAGTGTGTACAAATAAGACCTGAAACTTGGCTAATGTATGAGGTGTACGAAGGATCCGTTGTGGAGAATCTGCATCAAGCTCCACAGCTTCTGTATACTTTGTCTGAGCAAACAAATCCTCAAAACATTGGACAATCTGAGATATCCAAAACCAAAGAGTCAATATAAGGATGTAAATAAAACCAATAACTTGTCTGAGATGTTGCAGTTAATAGCTACGCCTACAATTCAGATGAAGTTTATATAAATATCGAATAAACGGAAACGATAAGACTTACCTCCTCCACGCTGATGGGCCATGGAGGTGGTGACGGAGCAAGGAGAAATAGCCATGAACAAGTGCTGATGCTGACGTTGACTTTTTGGTAAGGAAAGGATGCCGTCAAATGCGCCTCACCACTTCAATTCCTTGATGTTTCTAATTCCAATGGAGTAATTAATTATCTACTCACTTTTTAAACACCTCCTAATTTGTTTCCACTTCAAAACAATTATTCACTCGGTTACCATATATGCTTTGACTGCTTCAATTCATCTAAAAAATCACGTCCTAAGTTTTTATGTATTGTAATTCAACCATTCTAATATTTTTACACATATAAAAAAGCCTAATATAAACAATGTGACTAATTATATATTTTTCTGCTTTACGTGTCTAATTTTTTTTTTGTTAATATAAATGTTTAACATTTATATCACTATTATTTTAATTGTATGATCATTAATGTTCGTTAAAAAAATTGTTGCCCAATAAAAACGTGACACGTTCCTTGTTTTTATTCTTTTAAAATAAAAATAAAAAATAATAATTTTTAATTAAAAAAACCCTAAATTATGCAAATTCCCAAAATCTTCCAAATATCCAAATCTCTTACCCCAAAACCCTATATATCTCTTTTCCGACGGTCGATTCAATCATCATTGACCACCTTAGGCTTTTTTGAAATCCCACAACTGAAAATCACACTATTCTATCGTCGAAAATCGACAAACGAAAACAAAAACTGATTACACTATTAAAATGGTCGGCGAACAACTAACAATGTGAAAAAAAGGTCATCTGGGTTTCTAATCCACGGTTAGAGTGTGGGAAAATCGACCGGTGAAATATACGACGCTTGAACGGTGAGCAGTGAACGACCAACAGAGTAAAGAATGTTGGACGGTGAGAGAGATGAAATTTAAAAAAAAAATAAAAAATTAAATTTTTAGGTTTAAACATTAGACACCTGTACTAACAAAAAAAATCTTTTTCCTTGAATGTAACCTTTCAAAATGTTTTTTTTTTATCGAAAAGATTTGAAATACGATCCATTGTGGCCAATAAGATGTTATGGCAGCAGATCCTCTAAAAGAAAGGGTCACTACTCCACGGTAAATACTAAATATGTTGAGGCAACAATGTGTGCAATGACTTGAATTTTACTTCCATCGATGTCGAATGGTATTTGGAGGGCTGATGATTTGATTAATGTCGTCCACTTTAATTAGCATTTCTCTTATTTTTAAAATTAGAGAATAAAACTTATTGTAGGGAAATCACATTGGTATGGTATCTAAGGTTTAGTTTTATGGAGAGCTTTATATCATCTTATATTTCAAAGTTTCCTCTTATATAAAAAAAATGCCTTCACTATTTCAGATTCTTTGAATAACGTGATGTTTTGTTAGTCGAGTTGGATGATTTTTTCTGTAATGTAGATGGATCTAATTATTGTTATGAATTTAAATTCCATAAAATAACATGAAAATGAGACTGCTAGTTAGGACCATAGGCGAAGCGACAAGAAAGGCTGGTAGAGGCCAAACCTTTGTGCCCACCATTGCAATTCCTATTTTTTTATGGGCCCCTTTATTATATTTTATATTGAACCCTTTAAAAATTTTATATTACAGTTTTAGTTTTTCTCATCTCTCATGACTACGGCTATGCATGTTATTTATTCTAAAGTAGTAAATTTTTAATTCCCTCGTCTCTGGCGCATATTATTTTTAATTTTACTAGTCTCAAGCCTGGTTTCAATTTTTTCTGTTCATCTCTTTGTAAAAATATGCCATTTTTTAAGTTAAATTTTCAATTATTTTTCTAACTTTCTAGAGATTGAAGCCTATACCGATTAATTAGCAGCGTTTTAGTTGAATATCCAATTGAATGTTGTCGATTAATTAGCTTCAAAAGTTAGTTCTTTTGGATGATTGTTTTTATTCTTTAAAAAAATTATTACGAAAATCATTTATAATGTGAAATTAAATCAATTAGAAAAATTCAATAACCAATTAAACTTTATCGATTAATTAGGAAAATTGTTGATTACGTGAAATTGAATCAATAGAACCAAGAATATTAACTAGTTCATTGTTTGATAATTATTGATAATTTGATAAATTAATTGTTAATCTAATTTTAATATTTTTTCGTGTGATATTAAGGTAATTTTATTTTGATAAATGAGATTCTTCTTATTCATCCAAAGAAATCACCATGTACAAACTTACAACTCACCCAACATGTATAAAAAAAAAATGCAAAAGTAAGCAATATCCCACTCAGGGACAAGAACAAGGTTAGAATGAACGTATTTCATACAACCTATAAGCTTCATTCGAACATCTCTCCGCACAAACAATATAATATCCTCCACTCTCTGAACACCCCTTCCATGTAGTCTTCAGTTTCTTTCCTGCCATGTATAGTAAATAAAAGCACACCAAGCTAAACGAATGAGCACAACTAGAAGTGACATTCCTTTACTATGCGCAATCACCCACTACAACAAACTCAACCAGCAGCCCATTTGCACATCCAAATTACATGCCACGAGGATTTTTTTTTTAAACTTGACGCGAGAATACACAATCAACAAAAAGATAATCTCGACACTCAATGGTAACAGCATTTAACAAACATTGAGTATTAATATGCCCTCTCCGGTGCAACATTCTCTCATGCGTTGGTAGCCTATCATGAACTTCAAGCCAAGCAATAAAAGAGTTATGAGAGATAGAAAGACCCCATACAATTTTGAACCAAGGGACTTGTTCATTTTTGTGCCTTAGTTCTTCCCAAACTATCTTGGCTTTGAAATCATCTCTTATATTTCATATCATTGCATAGTCCTCCCTGAGTTTAAGGATTTTCTTCCAAGCCCAACTAGAAGTAGACTTAACATTGGCTTGTCATATCGAGCAACCATTTAGCACATAACTCTCAATCCAAGCTACCCACAAAGAGCCAGTTTGAGCAAATAAAAGTCAAAGACAACGCATCATACAAGCTTTATTTCATATACTAATATTTTTTATCCCAAGACCCCCTTTACATTTTGAGTGGCGTACATTGTCCCAACTAACCCTAGCAATAGAAAGAATCACACAAATTTTTCACTTTCTTCAAGACTTTCCTCGGCAATAGAAAGACTCGACACCAAAAGTTCTGGATAATGAAAAGAACAAATTGTATAAGTTGCAAACGACCCTCAAACGATAGACATTTAGAAGGACGTGCTCGAATTTTCTGCACAATCCGTCGAACAAGCCCCTCACAATCCCTAACAGTTAAATTCTTTGCGACTAAAGGTACCCCAAATACCTAACTGGGAGGGATCCAATCCTGAACCCAGTTTGAGCCACAAGTGTAACCCTTAGAGTTCTCTATGCGTTAATACGGATCTTAGGGTATCACATTAGGGTCACCGGAGCGACCCATTTTAAAATTTCAAATAAACAAATTTGCTGAACCATTTGAAATCATAAATTAAGTTTTGAATTAAAATACAATTTCATAAAAAAACATTTTTGACAATGAAACAAAACTATGATACAAATTATTAATACAAGTTTTAAACTCGAATATAAATCAAAACATAACATACATGCCCCCTAATTATACAGATATCATACTCCGCAAGCAAGCCAAAGAAACTCTCATACCGATGTTGATAGTTGCAATAAGGTCGATCTTCTAACCTGTGATGGTAAAAAAATAACGTGAGCTTCGAAAAGCTCAGTAATACAGACTATCATGAGATGCTAAAAGCACAAGCATGTATATGACAAGCTTAACACTATCATGAAGAACCGGGCATCGGTAAGCTAAATTTATGATTCGATATTTCAGTAAAGCATTATATTAGAAAGTAACAAAGTTGTTCTTTATTTGATCACCTGAATGTTAGAAGATGAGTTTAAAGCCAGATATTCAGAAGGGATTAAGAATTTAGAAGTTGAATCAAAGAGTTCAAAGTGGTTCATTAAGCGCGAATTGTAAGTTTACTAAGAGTTCAACTTTGATACATTAATTTAGTATGGTATGTTTCAAAAGAGGTCATAAAGTTTTATTAATTTACTTAACTACCCTCTAACCGAATCTCAAAAAATACAATTCCCCTGAACTGCATACAGAAGGTCTTACCCTAGGCCTGAGGCGTAGAAGCCTACCTAAGGGAGTGCCTTAGGTTCAGAAAGACTTACCCTAGGCTCGTTGAGCGTAGAAGCTTAACAGAAAGGCTTACCCTAGGCCCATTGGGCCTAGGAGCTTAGGTCCAGAATGACTTACCAGCGCTGAGCCTACAGATCTTCATTTATATCCTAGATAATATACCACAAATGAAGTTTAGTTTATATACAGAAGACAATAATATCAGAAAACATATATTAGAAGACATATATCAGATTTGTTTTGTATCAAAAGATGAATATCAGATCTATTTCTGTATCAGAAGACAAAAGCCAAGAGTTGAGCTTTCAATACGGGTAACAAAGTCATACTTTTAATTCAGAGCAAATAGTCTTAGTTTAAAGCATAGTGTATTCACAGACATATGGTAGACACTTTATGGTTCAATATATTTCTCAGAGACATTTGATAATTATAAAAAGGGGAGCATAGCATGTCTGACAATTTTGGACTGATTTCAGAACGAGGTCCCTAGGCGAGGGAGCTCGGTACTAACAGTCCAAACAAACATTCGGAAGTTGACACATTGAGAACATTGAGATTTCAGATGTATCGAGAGTGATCCAAACATTTAAGCCTACAAGGGCATTCTGGTCATTTCAACCTTTAGGAGTAATTTGGTAATTAGGCTATCGGGTAAATAGCAGTGATGTTCGGAGTTTAGAAGTTCTGGTTACTGATCAGGTTTTCGAGCCCTTTTGAACTAATCGTAAACCATTGCATAATGCTTATTGTTTAACCGAATCAATATACCGCAAGTACTCACTTCTCAAAACTGACTACATTGTATAACAAAACTCGTCTTCGCCAAGCAACCACTTAGCGTACTACGAGAAATCGAACGAGTATTCAAATGTTATATCCCAAGTAATCGAGCAGGAGTAATGCACCTGAACTCGATCCATAACATCGAATACACACGAGAACATGTTTCTCTTACCGTTGACCTAGGTACTTTCTTCAAATAACTTGAACATGTCTTTATATGGTATTCTTCCTATATCGCAAAAGTTCCTAAAACGACCAACCAACAAGGGTCGTGTATTACCACTTTCAGAGCTATAACCTTTGCTTGGCTTTATTGATATTTCTCATTTCCATGTCTTAGAGGTATTTTCAGTCACTTCGATGTCTAAAGATGTTTCAATTATTCTGGGCCTTTCGGTTCTCCCAACTATTCCTTTACTTCAAATCTCGATGGTATATCTATCATTTTGATTAATTTGGCAATTGGTGTCGAGGATAGATTGTTCATTTTGGTCATTATGGATATTCTGATCAGTTCAGCATTATCAGCATATCCAAACATTTAGTCATTTCAACCAATTTAGCAATTTACACAACTTTTATTAATTCTAACATACAAAATTTTCTCGCAAATGTCTTTAGAGATTACCTCAATATAAAATATAATCTGAGCAATTTACAAACTCAAAGATGAAGCCTCGTTACTATAACTTCTCAAGCCGGTTTCAAGATATTCAAAAGAATCAGTTGATATACCGGATCTAGTGTAGATTCTCATACCACTTTCATTGATAGGGGTATTTTAGTCATTTTATACATCAAAGGCATTTTCGTAATTCATTAGCCAACATAATCAGATTTGGAGATCAACCGTTTTTATTAATCGCTTACTGAACTCAGAAGTCCTTTCGGTTTCTCAAACCTCTTTTTCGAGTATATGTCTTGGCCATTAATATTCTTATTTCTTAATTGATTGACATTAGAAAAATTAATCATATGCTCAAACATGGTTGTGCAAGCATTAACCGGATACCAACAAATTTTGAAAGCATGCAGAAGATAGTAATGTATTACCTTTAATCCTTGATATATCGGTCAACCGTGATACTCCATTTGATCACTCTCGAACTCGAATTCGACGTCATTCAACATCTCGTATTCAAGAGACCGAGAATACCTTTAATCATACAATATCCCATTTTAGTCCTTATTCATAGTGATCTTAACAAAATAAATAATTATATAAACAAGTTCGGGTTCAAGATCAAATTCGAGGGCTTTCGGATCAGAATTTTACGAAACGGGCTTCAAAAACGAACTCAGGACATTGCAAACATAAAACGGAAGTTTTCAGAAAATTTGACTTTTGGAGTCAAAGTTAACGCCGACGCCAGCGGTCAAGTCAACGCTGACGTCATTGGTCAACTGGGTTGACTCGACTGAGTAGACTCGGGCGAGTTGACTCACTGAGTTGACTCAGACGGGTTGGTTCACTAAGTTGACTCGAAAGGTTTGACTCGGTCAACGGGCAGATGGGTCGGGTCAACGAGTCGAGTCGAACTTAGGTCGAGTCAAGCGGGTCGGACACGGGTTCAATTTTGGGCTTGTATGGGCCCAGATCGGCTTAACTAAATGACTCGGTTTAGTTGGGTTTGGACCGGTTTAACCGGTTCAAGCCGCCCAGGTCGAATTCACTTACAAGAATTGCCGGCGTCTCATCAGAAACGTCACTGACGACCCTAAACGGCTCATTTTGGCCGGAAACAAAACGAAAATGATCTCCACCACACGACCACTACATTAGGAATCCAAAACATGACGAAATCACACTAATTTTACCTGAAAAGCAAAAGGGACGGCGAAACAACGCGTAGCTCCGACGAGGCCCTTAACGGCAGCGAACAGACGATCGGTCGGTCAGGTTATGTTCGCCCTCACATGCCAAACACACTTGGACCGTTGACGCGCCTCAACGGTTACAGAGGTGGCCGAAAATTAACGATGAACAAACTGGGTATAAAACCTAGGTTCGTCGAACCTAAAACCTTCGATTCCTGACAATCGGGAAATCGGTGGCGCGAGTGGCGACCAAGCTTGGGTTCAGGGTGCGGTGGCGAGCACGAAAAGGGTGGAGATGACGGTCATGGCGCGATGGTGGGGGAGATCAGATGTTGTTCGGGGAATACGAAGGGGTTGGGAGAGAGGAAAAAGGGGATAAGATATTTTTTGTTATTAATTATGGTAGGCAGATCCATATGGCTATATTAAATTTGGTTCAGACTAATCAAACATAATTCAAAACAAGTTTGGTGTAAAACCTAACCTTAAGTGATCTTAGTACAAACGGTTAAGGCTTGGGCTTACAAGGCTAGGGGTCAAAAACTAAAGTTTAATGCTTATTATATAGTAATTTTTAAAAATTTAGTAATTATTTTATATTTTTAAAATAATTTAGTGACCATTTATATTGTATAGTATCAAAATATGACTCCAACTCCAAGTGATTGCGAGTTTGGTTGTGGTAATCCAAACCGTCCATTTTGGATGAGAAAACACAGCCTGTGGCAGTTTTAAGTTTTAACCATCAAATTTCATCCATTGAGCAAAATCGTAGGTGGCAGCCATGTTCTCGCTCTCTCAAATTTCAGCTCCAGTTTCTCTTCCCTCTACTTTCAAGGTTATCTTTCCTCTCTCATTAACACGTACACACCACAAGCACCATTTCTCATCCAAGCTTTCTTTTTTTTTTTCCATTGCAGGGAAATTCCAGGATTTTAAGACCAAACCCACTTCACATTATCCCAATCAGAACCAGGCAACAGACAAGGTCTTTAGTTGTTGTGAACCAAGCCGCTAAAACCCAAGTTCCGGTTCCGGCTTCTAATGTCCGGTTTCGATTGGATAACCTTGCACCTCAACCAGGGTCGAGGAAGAAAGGAAAGCGGAAGGGGAGAGGTATATCGGCCGGACAAGGTGGCAGCTGTGGGTTTGGGATGAGGGGTCAAAAATCACGGTCTGGTCCGGGTGTTCGAAAGGGGTTCGAAGGTGGCCAAATGCCGCTGTATAGGCGTATCCCCAAATTGAGAGGCATTGCTGGAGGTAATCCTATGTTATTATTATAAACTTCATAGATTTATGAAACTGTGGGTTTTAGGCTAGAATTCATAAATTTGATGGTTATTCACTTTGCTCGCATCGGCTTGTTGTTTCTTTGAACGTTGAACTCTGCAAATTTTGGAAAATTGTTCCCTTAAGTAAGAATTTAAGCAAGTTGGTAGTTTTTCTTCTTTGAGACATAGCAATAGTAGAAAATTCAATCAAGTTCATGTTTGTTTCGTCGTTGTAAGTGTTAATCATTGCAATAGTAGAAAAGCTAAGATATTGTTTTGAAAACTTAAAGCAGAAGTATTATAGGATGTAGAAAAATGCTTTTTTTGCATGTCAGGTTCTAGTATTGCATCAGAAGTTGATGCTTGCAACGCAGATGTTGGTTTGATGTTTAGATTACACCGAAATTCAAGCTTGGTAACTTTTTCACCAATCGGTAATTCTTTATGTTGTGCGTAGTACATTTACACTTGCACAAAGTAGTCTTTCATCCTTCTTCAGCTTGCACCTTTTTCTACACTTGTGCTTATGTGCAAAGCACACCACGTTGATTTGGCTTACACGCGAAGCAATGTTAACACTTAAAATGAACGCTGGGTTCTCTTTCTATGGCTTAAACTTTTGGCTAATAACTATCTCCTTATCAAAGACTTGGATGCAGAAAATTTTGTATTGGTGCTAACAAATTTATGAGGATAAGTTTTCCATTGTATTGGTGCTGGTTATTTCGAACCTTTCTCCCTAAAGCTTGTATAAGATTAGGCTTTTGTTTTATGATGTTATTTTCCCTTGTTCTATAAAACTGTTTAAGGCTTTTACTAATTTTTTTCTTCAATTTTCATTTTTCTTACAAGGTATGCATGCGGGATTACCTAAATACATTCCCGTTAACTTGAAAGACATTGAAACAGCAGGATTTCAAGAGGGTGAGGAGGTGTCATTGGAAACTTTGAAGGAGAAGGGTTTGATCAACCCATCAGGCAGAGAGAGGAAACTCCCTTTAAAGGTACATATGATCTCGGATTTATGTTGCGAAAACTATAGGGATAATGCCTAGCATTTTAAGTCTTTGTAAGTTTGATAGCCCTGAAAGTATAACTTGATCTCTTGATCAATTTGTTGACTAGGAAGCTCAGTTTATCTTATGCATGAAGTATTAATCATGGGAAAAATCATGTCTTCATTATTGATTAATAATGGAAATAACAATGAAGTCGAAGTAAGCTCTACAAAAGAAATGCATCCTTTGACTTTGGGTCTCCATTTCTCGTCTGTAAGGTTCATTCCAGTTACTAACCTGCCTATATCGTGTGCTTTCTTTCCAAAAGTCGTAAGAGTCGTGAATAATGCTTTGATTTATTATGGACCATTGCATGGAATACCCCATCCGGAATTCAAGGATATAAAATGTGAAGCGGTATTAATCTGTTGGCAACTGGTTATTCAATTTCCATACAAACCCTGCTGGTTGAAATACGCATTCATATACAAAAAAGCATATATATAATATTTTTTTTTGTTGTTGTTGAAAATTCGGTGGGCTAGAGTCCTATACATGTTGAAATTCGAAATATCAATCCAATTCCGGTTTAGCTTGTTCGGGATGTTTATTAATTGTGTTTCAAATTTACTAGCTTTCGTTATGCTGTGATTGATTTCTTAAATAAACAGTATTTGTGGCCATAATGTTGTTTATAAACTAAAAAGGTTCGTTGTTATTGATTATGCATTGTGTTGAATTAGATTCTCGGTGATGGTGAGCTGAATGTAAAACTGAACTTCAAGGCCCGTGCCTTCTCATCATCTGCAAAGGAAAAGCTTGAGGCGGCTGGTTCCTTGCTGACTGTATTGCCTGGCCGGAAGAAGTGGGTTAAGCCGTCGGTTGCAAAGAACCTTGCACGAGCGGAAGAGTACTTTGCCAAGAAGAGGGCAGCGGCCGCGGAAACCGACTCAACTTCTGCATGAATGGTTTGTACTGATTTGCTAGGTTGCTAAAATGTATCGACTTAGGCTGGCCCGACTTACAAAAACCTTTTTCCAAGGCCTGATGATTACGGATAGGACCTACAGGAACGCTCGGACAGGCAGTTCAAAATAGAGTTTTGATTTTGTTTCAAGCATTCTATTTTTAAAGGAAACTGTTCATTCTGTCCTTTACATGGTAACAAGAAATCAAACATCTTTATTTGTCTACTAGGTTGAGTTATGGCTATACAATCTCTTGTTTCTCTTGTTTTGGTTGTTTTATATCACTCTCTTTTATTTATCCTTGACCTCTTGATTCAATAACGTTTATATGAATGTTTAAGCAAATTAAAGGGAGAATATTCCATGTGCGGGTAGCGGAAACAAAATATTTTTTATAAATGTCTTAATTTTAGGGTTTAGGGGTTTTTTTTAGAGGTTTAGAATTTAGTGGTCATGGTTGGTTAGGGTTTAGAGGTTAATTTTTATGGTTTAAGTTAATATAGTTAGGGATTTAAGCTTTAACCTATAAATTTTAACCATAAATTCTAAATTTCTTATTGTATTTGTTTTGGTCCTTGTACTATTGTTTTTTTGGTCAAATGTAACGTATAGTTATTTTATCTTTTAAGTTGATGTAATGAATGTTGATATTAGTTTTTCTTTTTATAATTTCTATTATTATTTTTTATTCTTTTTTATCATGTAACATAAAATAACAAAATAATTGAGGTTAATATTTTTATAAGAACAAAATAATTTTAAAGTTATGTCACGTTTAGATCTTTTATAAAAAAGTTTAAAGTTAAAAAAAAAACTTGAATTAATTTGGTTATAATGGATTTTAATATCTTAATACTTATTTGAGTAAATCACAACTTCAGTCAAGTTTCTTTTACATACAATTTAATCTCATTTCGATTATTAAACAATCGAGTATATTCAACATTATGTCCTCGGTCCTCCCATATATATTTTACTGAAAACAATAATAATCGAACTAAACTAAGTTAACACTTTAATTAAATATTTTATTTTTATTTAATAATACAGCTTTTAAATTGACATAAAAGTTAGAGTTTATATTTTATTAAGAAAATGAGAAAACAAGGTAATTGAGTGAATTGGATACATTTGGTTTTCTCCATCATTAGCAGCAAAGCTAACGACCAAAACCATCGTTCCAATTGCTGAAAATATCTCCTCAGCCCCACAAAAACCCTAAACCCTCTCCGTCTTTAAACCCCTTTTTCCCTCTGTCAAATTCGTAAAAGGGAAGGAAGAAAAAGATGAGCTCCTTCGGCAGCACCAACAACTTGGACAATCTCTTGCTTCAAACCCTGATGGGAAGGCTCCAAATCCGTCCCCCAACCAATATAAGCAACTCTTTCCTCTCCCAATCTCTCGAAGACCTCCTTTTCGACGCTGCCAACTTATCGGACTCCGATTCCGACGATACCAACAAAACCCAACTCGCCAAAGAGGAATCCAAGCTTGAAAAAGAGATTATTCGGGTCATCCTCTCGGGGGAAACCGACCCTTTGAAACCCAACTCCGGTCAAGCTGTTAACATCAACGACCACCACATTTGCATCACTTTTCACCAAGAGAATGGGTCGGATTATCGGGTTTGGGAGTGGCATGGGCATATAATGTTGTTTGATGAAGAGAATGGGTATAGCCCTGAATACATTTATGGGAATTACTTTGAGAGATTGCAAGGGAAGACAATCCTTAATGGAGAGAAAGAAAAGGAGGTGGAAGAGGAAGAGGAAGAGGAGGAGGAGGAAGTTGTGAATTTGGGATTGAGGGAGTTGATTGATGGAGGTGGTGAATCGGGTCGGGCTCGGATCCTACACAGGAATATCAATGCCGGTTCTCCAAGGTTTATATGAAAACTATATGCTTTTCCTTTTTCATTGGTCTTTGTATTTGCAGTCAAATTTGATACCATGTATGATGCTATGAAATCTTTGATACTTTTGCTTCTGCTTTTTCCTTATTCATGTGAAAAGCATGTTTTATACTCTTATTCACATTTTCCACCTTTTGTGATAGTGTTTAAAGATACAGTGATTGCATTGATGTAAAATACTGCTGTGAACTGTTAGATTATGTGTGTGCGCCCTCGAAAACAGGGTAGCAATCTTAGAAAATAGAAATGATTTTTGCCAAGTATTAGTTTTGTGAATTCATTTAATTATAAATATGTGACAGTGAACTTGCTGCTGGTTATGTAATGATATGAATCACCAATACTGCTTGGACCATTTTTATGCTAGTATTCGAAATGAATGTGTCTTCGATATGTTTTAGTGGTTGTTTTTGGTCTTGTAATTATAGCGCAAACATAAAAAGTTCAATGACATTCATCACACATGATAAGAAAACAATGGGATCTTTTGTTCTAAATTGCTTGTCATCATTCAGCAGAAAAACAAATTTTCATGAACTGTTGACTGCATAATTATTGTACGACTTCTTTATGTTTCGATGAACTAAAAACCTGTATTGGATGCAAGAGATGCTAGAAAAGAAGCCAATGTTTTGCTAGAGGGTCTCTTTGTTGTTGTTTTGGAATCAAGTTGTTTGCTTTTAGTTTGGTTTAAACTATGTCCACTTCTATTATTTCCTGAAACTATCTCAGGTTCTCGTATCGGTTCTTGGAGAATTGTTGTGTTAGCAATCTGCAATGAATGAATTTATAGTTTCATTTTCCTTTTGCCATTTGATTTTGGCAGGATCTAGATCGGAAGTTTACATTGGCCTTTGGGGTTTGGAAAGGGGAAGGATATCATCCAATGGCCGATTCGGTTAAAGATTTTTAGGTTGGTATCATGCACATTACCATGCTGATCAAAGGATGAAATTCAAATACAAGAGAATATGTTTTCTTTGTACGAGGAGACCTAATTTTGTTCAAGCAGGGATTTCTTTCTTCGTTTATAAGTTGACTATCAATATGCATAAATCTGTTAGTTATAGCAATGTTACTCGGATTTTAATATAAATGTCGAACATGGGTATGCGTTCAACATAAATATCTTCATGTATGTGGAGATCGTCGGAAGATTATATCTTCATGTTCATGGTCTGAGTATGCATTGGGGTCTGAGTTTTTCTATAAAAATGATGAACTGGAATAAGATAACTTAGGGTTTGTGTTTGTTTTATCTGATTCCGGGAACTGCTCTTTTGATTTGGTTATATATATCCAATGTTAAATGTCTCCCCGAACTCACCTTTCGCCTACATGCTCCTCTATATATTATACCTAAATATTTCTAAATATAAATCCATTTTGTGGGGAAATTTAGTTAGCTAATTCTGGAGTATATTTTATGTTAATTGTGTAGGTAAAATATCCCCTTTTTTTACATTTATATACACACACATACATTCTATCAAGAAATGACAAAAAATCTTTAGATTGTACTTAAATTGATCATTCCTTGGGTAAGGAAAATTATATTTACAGATTCTCTATCAAGTTTTCTAACAATGCCAAACCAACCGAGTCTCAAAACAATTTTTTTTTTCTGATAGGGAGGGATGAAGAGAGCGAGGGTTATCTAGGATCAAATTCGGGCACAACATGAATCGGAATTAAAGCGATATCTTTTGTCAATATTTATATACCATAAATTTAATTGAATGAAACAATTAGTGTTGAGAGTTTCATCATTTTTATATGTATAAAACAATTTTGAATGAAATAATTTTAAAATTTGTTATTAATATCTCTTATATAAGCTAATAGAACATGAATGATAAATGTATAAATGTAGTAACAATTAGTGTCCGATACTATGCCTTCGTTACCCTTTGAATCGATTTGTCTCCCTTTCATACTGCATACTGCATAACCGTTCTTGCTCTTTTTCGAAGTGCATACTGCATAATCCGATACTATGCCTTCGTTACCCTTTGAATCAATTTGTCTCCCTTTCTTAACTCCATTCCACGCTGCTTTTTGCTCCCATCGTCTCAAGCATCTTCAAAAGAGTGATCTCCGTAGAAATCTCTCTTAACCATCTTCATTCATTTATCTTTTTCTGCTGAGTTTTATGGTGTTCGATTCCTTCAACCGTTCTTGCTCACCAAGTGTAGAGAAATTGAATAATTGAGTGTTTTAATGGGAGGTGAAAATTGGACAATAAGACACAAAGAATTATAGTGGTTCAACCTTCTAACCAAGGTTTACATCTACTACCTTAGTTCCCTACTAAGGATTTCAACAAATTCACTCTAGAATTTTGTCCCCTTTTCTCGGCTTAGGAGGAAACTGTTACAACAATTAAGCTAACTACCCTTAGCTTAATCAAACACTCTCTTACAAGAGAAATTCTTAAGCAAACTTGAAATCTCTCTAATAGATATTTGTTTGCACTATAAAGCTCTCACCCAAAACCTAAACACTTAAGCAAATATAACAATATTAAGCTCACTAGTATTGTCTAAGCAATGAATTTACAATTAAAACTCTAGACATAATTTGTCATCATAGTGTTGTAACAATTGAAGCATTAACCATTACTTGATGCTTGGAGGTCCATTTTATACTCCTAAATGAGTTTGTAGCCGTTGAGGACCATTAAGGTTGTTTTGGAGCCGTTGGAGACTTAATTTCTCACCATAAATGTTGTTCTGCAAATGTTCGTTTCAAAACACTCGAGCCCGTTTCGGAACGTTCTTCTTTAGAACTAGCCATTGAAGTCTGATGCAGCAATTCGTTTCGAAACACCTTGATCTGTATCGAAACAATATCAACCATGTTTCAGAACGAGTGACAATTGAGCTACAATTTAAAAGGTCGTTGGAAAAATAGTCATTGGGGATTTTGACCGTTGAGGTCTTTGTCATATAGGCGTATCGAAACAGTGAAGCCCGTATCGAAACGCTATGTAAAAATTCTCACCCAGATTAAAGCCCATTTTGAAACAGAAAAAGTTGTATCGAAATGTTTTGAAACTGTGAATGGTTGTTTCGAAACGCCTAAGGGTGTTTCAAAACTCCTGGGTGGTTTTGTAAGGTTTGGCTTTAGAAAATACTTCAAAACCTCTTAAAACAACCCTCAAACATATTTCTAAGTTATTTAGACTTAAAGACACTTTTGAAATCTTTTTAATTTAGTCCAAAATATTTTTTCAATTATTATATCAAAATAGTAGTTCTTCAATTTCTCATTTTTGATATGATAAAATTATCTTGAAAAATTGTTAGGGATTCTCCCCCTTTGTATTTAAAAATTTGAATAAGAGATTTCAAAATTAAAAGAAGTTAAAGCTCTCTTTTATTCTCTTGAAAATGCAATTTTTCAAATCATTTCTCCCTTTTTTGTTATATCAAAAAGACTTTAAATAACTTTAAGTTCAAAATAACTTAGGAGGTTAAAAAATGACAAAAATAAAAATTTTAGTTTTAAAATTGGCTCCCCTTTACTCAAAACATCATTAAAGAATGTTAGTCCAATACATGATAATCTAGTTGAATTAAAAGAGAATAAATCAAATTAAACAAATAAAAACAACTAGATTTTACTACACTTGAACTCAAGGGAGGATGTGAAGCATTCCTTCTTCAAGTGTTCTTCCTTGTGTGCATGGAGCTTCCCCTCAATATTTGACTTGTTGATCAATCTCCATCACACCTATCATAAGACAATCAAGTAATTTTTGGTATTCAAATTCCTTTGGATCCATAGACATTAGTGGCACAAAATTTAGTCCCCTTAGGAATCCATTTTTCAATTTCATCCTTTTTAGTTGAAGTGGTTAGTTCTTTTGGGACCCAAACACTTCTAAAACATTTTCCATTTATAAATCTAGGGGCATTAGATTGTCTAACATAAAATTTTGATTTTCCAACATTATTTTTCTTTTCAAGCTCTTTGGAAATCAAATCTTTTTCTTCTTGAACTATATAAAGCAAATTTTGTAAATCAAAACATTTTTGTTCAAAATCATTGAGTTTTGCTTCAAGTTCAATTTTGGTTTTAAAAATCAAGTCATTTTGAATTTTCAAATTTGAAATCACTTTCTTGTTTTTTCGAAATGTGATTTCTAAATTTTAAAACCAAATCGTCAAAGGCATCTTGTAATTCATCAAAAGAATACGAACATGAAGTAGATGAATTAAAAGTTACCCTCGAATCTTCTTCAATGGCCATAAGGCAAAGGTTGGCTTGTTCATCGTCGGTGGAGTCTTCATCACTCCATGTAGCCACATATGCCTTCTTCTTATGGTTTGAAGTGCTTGCCCTCTTATTCTTCATAGATTCACGTTCGAGTTCTTTCATGTCTTTCTTCATGAAAGGAGCACACTTCTTGAAGAGATGGACTATCTCTTTTTCTTCATCCTCCTCACTTGTATCAACGTGGTTGCACTTAGAGGACTTGAGAGCAAAGGCATTCGCATGGATGTCTAGCTCTTTGACTTTCTTCTCCCTCGTCTTCTTTATCTCTTCCTTCTTTTTCTCCTTTTCTTTTTCTTTCTTCATGATTTGGTGAGTGAGAAGTGACTCCATGAGTTCATCAAGCTTCAAGGTCTTGAGATTCTTGGCTTCGATGATGATGATCTTTTTTGAGTCCGATGACTTGGGAAGGAAGTAGATGAGCTTTCGGACAAGTTTGTCTTCCGGAATAATTTCTCCATATCCTTTGCGTCCATTGGTGATGGTGGAGAATCTATTGAACATCTTTGTAATGTCCTCATCTGGTTCCATTTTGAAGTTCTCATACTCGTGGTTGAAAAGTCCAATCTTGGTCTCCTTTACTTCGTTGGTTCCTTCGTATGTGACTTCAAGCTTGTCTCATATTTCATTGGCATCTTCACAAGAAGACATCTTCTCATAGATGTTGGGGTTAAGTGCACAAAAGATGAAGTGCAAAGCCTTGCAACTTAGCTCCATATTCTTACGATCATCGGCACTACACTCCGCTTTGCTTCCTTTTGGTACGAACGAATCATCTTCAATGATATCCCAAAGCTTGTAGTCTTTGGTTTTGACAAAGAACATCATCCTTGTCTTCCAATAAGCATAATTTGTCTCGCCGAATAAATTAGGCTTGTCGATGGATTGTGTCATTGAGCCAGTTGATTGAGATGTTGATCGAGCTTGCCGGATCGCCTTAATAGAATGTTAATCCTCTTCAATTGAGCCAAGCTCTGATACCAATTGTTGGGTTTTATGATGCTCGATTCCTTCAACCGTTCTTGCTCACCAAGTGTGGAGAAGTTGGATAATTGGGTGTTTTAGTGGGAGGTGAAAATTGGACAATAAGACACAAGGAATTATAGTGGTTCAACCTTCTAACAAAAGTCTACATCCACTACCTTAGTTCCCCACTAAAGATTTCAACAAATTCACTTTAGAATTTCGTCCCCTTTTCTCGGCTTAGGAGGAAACCGTTACAACGATTAAGCTAACTACACTTAGCTTAATCAAACACTCTCTTACAAGAGAAATTCTTAAGCAAACTTGAAATCCCTCTAATATGTATTTGTTTGCACTATAAAACTCTCACCCAAAACCTAAACACTTGAGCAAATATAACGATGTTAAGCTCACTAGTATTGTCTAAGCAAGGAATTAACAATTAAAGCTCTAGAAATAATTTGTCATCATAGTGTTGTAACAATTGAAGCATTAATCATTACTTGATGCTTGGAGGTTTCTTTTATACTCCTAAATGAGTTTGTAACCGTTGAGGACCGTTGGGGTTGTTTTGGAGCCGTTGGAGACTTAAATTCCCACCATAAACGATGTTCTGCAAATTTTTGTTTCGAAACACTCGACCTCGTTTCGGAACGTCCTTCTTTAGAACTAGCCGTTGAAGTCTGATGCAACCATCCGTTTCGAAACACCTCTGGTTGTTTCGAAACACCTTGATTCGTATCGAAATAGTATCAACCTTGTTTCGGAACGAGTGACAGTTGAGCTGCAATTTAAAAGGCCGTTGGAAAAATAGTCGTTGAGGTTTTTGCCACATAGGCGTATCGAAACGCTATGTAAAAATCCTCACCCAGATTAAAGCCCGTTTTGAAACAGACATAGTTGTATCGAAACATTTTGAAACTGTGAATGGTTGTTTCGAAACGTCTAAGGGTGTTTCGAAACACCTGGTGGTTTTGAAAAGTTTGGCTTTAGAAAACACTTCAAAACCTCTTAAAACAATCATCAAACATATTTCTAAGTTGTTTGGACTTAAAGGCACTTTTGAAATCTTTTTAATTTAGTTCAAAATAATTTTTAAATTATTATATCAAAACATTAATTATTCACTTTTTTTTCTTTCCTTTCACTAATTTTATCCCAATCTTTATTTTCCCACCTTCTTTTCCATTCTTTTAATATCTTAGCTTATGAAATTAATGTGTTCCTTTTCATTCAAAAACGTAACCCTGAATTGTTTTTTCCACTCTATTAATTATCAACCCAGTGGGATTTGATAATGTTGCTTTGTCATTGTAGTTTTTGGTATTGTAGATGGAGGTATCGAGACCTCGCGAGTTTGATGATCCTAGTGCCGTAAAGTGGCAAAAAGTTCATGCTTGTTTGTATGAAGATGACTATGAATTAGTTGCAGATGGTACAAATGATGCGTATGAGTTACTTGAACATGGACGTAAAAGCAAATCTCTTCGAAAGGGATTAGGCAAGTGTGTGTCGTTACCGTCCTTTTCATCTCTTGCCTCTCCTGCAGAGGATGAGGTTGGAACCGTGTTGCGGCGAATATTGTCTGCGGGTTCTTTGCTGTCACATTACTTTTTTTCTGTTTCTTTGCCTGTAAGTGGCTTCTGTTGCTATTAGTTACTTCTACTTTGCTTTGTTAAGTATCACTTGGTTGGTTCAATTTTTTCAATTCTTACTTGAATTTGTCCTTAAACAGACTCCCCTGAAGCTAGTGTCTGCCCTTAAAGGTAGCCGAATGAAATTGAGAATAACACCGAAGAAACTAAGTGTGACATGGGCCCTGATGTGTATGACCCTCCACCAACATCATTATTCTTACCGATTAGAAACAAAAAGCAACAAATGTTGAAGAAGAACAATGAAAAAAAGAAAAATGGCAAGAAAGGCCACAAGTCCTCTCGTGTTAGTGTCGGTGGTAAAGACATCAAACAAGTCCACAGAAGCAGCGAAAATTCTTATAAATAGCACAAACAACTGGTGGCTGAAGGTGTTAACTCGGCACATAGCATCAATGATTTTATCGTTGGCATGCCGGACCTCTACTGTGGAAACAACTTTCTAATGCAGTCGTCCAATACATTGCACTATTCTGTGGCAGAGGCTCTATCAGCATGGCTTCCAATTCATATCATGGAGAAAACCCATCATGCACTGTAAATAAATAAGCTCTTTACTGTTTTCCCTATTATGGATGGATATTTGGACAATGTCATTTTAGAGCAATATGCTATATGGTTTTGGGTAATGATGTGGGTTTGGAAATGCCATCTTTTTCTGTGAAATGGAATGTTACTTTTGTCGGTTAGATCAGAAGAACAATATAAATATTTGCATGTCGTTCATCCAGTAGAAATGTCTTCTAAATCTAATATAAGGCTAATAGTGTTACTTCCCAGTAGCCGAAACTAGATTACGGAACCGACATACTGTAATGTTGGACTTCAAGGAATCTGGCATGGTCTTTGGAGTTTGGACTGAGTAAAAAGAATACTTGCAATGCAAGACACTGTATTAGTTCAATGGGTATCTTTATATGTTTTTTCTATAATAATTATACGTGATTTTATTTTGTATATATCCATTATATCCGACGCATAGTACAAGTGAATGGCCAGAAGAAAATGGGCCGGGATTCAAAGGAAAATAGAGGCCCAAGATAGCGAGTAATTTCCCGCCCAGGCGCCCACTGTACCCTGAAATGAAAATGGCGGCAAACTGGAAAGGACTTAAGATTGAGAGACGAGCACTAGCCTCTCTAGGGCAACTTCAGTTACTTTTTGGGTATTGAATTTGCATTTTTCTTGTCACAATACACAATTAGTTCAACTCCTCTTTGCAATTTTTACTTTTTGATCGGATAATCGGAAGAAATGGATTTTAACGAGCCAGAGGAGGAGGAATTCGGATTCTCGAGAAACTATTTCCTGGCAAAAGAAGCGGGCACTTCCGGGAAAAAATCCGCTCGCAAACTCAGCGATATCAACGTAGTCGACGAACAGGTACTAACCTCAAAAACCCCATTGAATCTCAGTTCGAAAAGTTTTCCTTTTTGTAATGTGTTGTTTTAACATTGCAGGAACTCAGAGAAGCTTCCGCTAATATTGAACCAAAGCATCAGAACGACATTGCAGCTTTAGTAAATAGTTACAGAAGTTTATACCCAAAATGGGTTTTCGATTTAAGGTTGTTTAGAACTCTTTTTCTGACTTGAAATTGAATGTTGGCTTAAATTTTGGGTGCTTATTGTGTGTGTTTTTTTAATTTATTTGCAGGTGTGGGTTTGGCCTTCTAATGTATGGGTTTGGGTCAAAGAAATTGTTGATTGAAGATTTTGCTTCAACTGCTTTAGCTGCGTATTCTGTTGTTGTAATTAATGGATACCTACAATCTGTCAATATAAAACAGGTGCTTTTTCTTCTGATGATTGAATGTTTATGTCCATGAAGGTTCTTTCAGATCATATTTAGCTTTTATTAAACGCATGAAATGTTTTGAATGTAGGTTATAACAGCCTTGGCTGAGATTCTATTGGAACAGTTAAAATCGAAACGGAAACTTCCATCCGGGTGCTTGCCTAATTTTCAACAGTCGTTTAGTTCTCGATCTATGGATGATCTTTTTGCGTTTTTAGACCGACCAGATATGGATGAGAATGATAGTTTCATATGTGTTGTTGTTAACAATATTGATGGACCTGGTTTAAGAGATTCCGAAACTCAACAATATCTTGGACGGCTTGCTTCTTGCTCTTCTATTCGTGTTGTTGCCTCTATTGATCATGTGAATTCACCACTGTGTAAGTACACTCTTGTTTCTTTTGTCAATTAATAGAGAGGTTAGCAAGCTCATTTGTCTGTTTTAAGTGTCGGATAGGGACTAGGGTGGCTGCAGTCATTTGTTATATTGCTTTCAGATATCGAATATGTTTCATTCTATTCTTGAACAAATCAAAACAGTAAATTTAGATGTATTTTTTGTAGACCCGATCAGGCAATCACAGAGAAAAAAGACCTCTCTTGTGAGTTTGGAGGGGTCACTACTCACTAGTAATAATCTCTTCTTCTTTTTTTGAAAAACACTATTAATAATCTTGTATTAGTTTTGAATATATGTTATAATTTCCCTTCTTGAACGGAATGTTGAGATTTAGCATTGTAGATTGTAAAGATTTTCATGTTGTTGACTTGGTTCTGATAACTACGACCTTGGCTTCAATGTTAGTGTGGGACAAGAAGATGGTTCATACGCAATTTAACTGGTGCTGGTATCATGTTCCTACGTTTGCACCTTACAAAGTTGAGGGGCTCTTTTTTCCTATGATCCTTGCACATGGCAGCAGTAACCAGAGTGCCAAAACAGCTGTGATAGTTTTACAGAGTTTGACCCCGAATGCTCAGAGCGTGTTCCGGATCCTTGCAGAATATCAACTGTCTCATCCGGATGATGAAGGTGAAGTACTTGTTTCGAATTTGGAGTATCATTCTGCCATTTTAGGTCTTACGACACTAAATTGTATCTTTTTAACCTTTTAGGGATGGCAATAGATAATCTGTACTCCCTGTCAAGAGAGCGCTTCCTTGTCAGTAGCCAGGTGACGCTAAACGCTCACTTGACGGAGTTCAAAGATCACGAGCTAGTTAAAACCAGAAGGCATCCGGATGGCCAGGATTGCTTGTATATTCCTCTTGCAAATGAAGCCCTTGAAAAGTTATTAACCGAGATAAGTTGATATATATGCTATTTTATTACTCACTGGCAACACAAATGGGAGAATGCAATTATGAAGCAGTATGCAAGGTCGGCCTCGATCCAGGTAAAATGGGATTTTCGGTGTTATGGCGGTAGCTTAGTTCTCTTTTGCATGACTGAATCTAACAAAGACCCTAGTAAACTAATGCCTCTTCAGTTTGTTGTAATGACTTCAAATTTGTCTCAACCAGATGTTGATGCCTTTTAGAGCTTGAGAGAAGTATAACTTTCTTGGTTCTGTCTGAATCAGATTTAAATTATTGGTTGGGAATAACTTTGTAATATGTAGAAACACGGCAAAAATCTTCTGCACTTTTTTAGTGTCACTTTCTATGCACAACACCAAAAAATTAAATTATAAGGTATTATTTTAAATTTTAAATCCTAAATTTTAAAAAATACACCTTACACTATACCCTAATGTTAAATTCTAACCTTAAACTCTATTTGTTTTTGTGCAGAATATATATAAAAGCATTGAAAAGTGGTAAAAAAAATTAAACGTTCCCGTATTGCTTTGGATCTTTGTCTTTCTTCTTGTTTAAGGGAGTTGGAATCTGGGAGTTCCTTTGTCGGCTTGCAATCTTAGCACTCAAATTATTTGTAAAATCATTAAATTGTCAATTTAAAACCGAAACTTCATATGTTTAACTATCGTGTAAATTAACTGTTTATGGTGTTAAAATTTTTTGCCTTCAACTATAAGACATGGTGTGGTAGTTGCTCACCTCATTCTTTAGTCATAAGTTTAGAAATTCGATTTCTACTAATAAAAATAGAGTACATTTTATGATCAATTATTTACCTCTTACTAAGAGTACCGACAATAAAGAATTAATTATTAGTATCGGTAGTAAATACCTTGATTTAAACCATTAAAAAAATCATCTTTGATATTATATTATTATACCAAATATATCCTTTTAGGTGAATGAAGTTTAATTATTACTACCCTTCAAAATAAAGTTTAATTATTACAAAGTCATTTTCTTTTTTATTTTTCCCATTTATTTTGCGGCGGCTACAAGAAATTTTTTAAATTTTTTTTCATTGTATTTTTTCTTTATTAACACTTTTGGCCGTTTTGTTGATTTTGTACATAAATAAAATTCATCCTTACTGATGAATATTTTATTTTAAAGTTTTTTTTTTGTTTCTTCTTTACTTTACCAGATTCTTTTCACATATGTTTTTACGGCAGTCCTTTTATTTACTTTTATGGCAGTTCTTTCGTTTGTTTTTATAGCATTTATAGTCTGACTTTGTGACAATTGTCTGTCTTTTGACAGTTTAACGTTTAATTGACGAGTATTAACGAGTGCTTTTTCAGCATTGAATTTTCAATGTTTGTTGGATTTCATTCAGATTTAAGTCATTCTGTAAATGATAGGTTTTGTATTTTAATGTCTTTCACACCCTTAGAATTTTATTGCATTTATTTTTTCGCATTAAATTTTCAATGTTTACGGTGTGATATCTTTATAATCCTATCACTTTGAATATAATCTAATTTATTTTTAAAAAAAATTATTACTACTATTAACTTTGAAGAGGATTAGCTCATTAGGGCTTAAATCCTAGTTTTTGATACCAATATTCAAACAAATTTATCACCTATACCGGCATAATAGATTTTTTAAAAAAAATTATTATAATTTTCGTTAAATTACCGATAAAAATAATAATATCAGAAGATCATGCTTAACCACGGGTAATTTGGAGTAATATTGCAATCGAAAAAAATACTCCACAAAATATTATATTTTTATTTATTATTTTGTGATTTATTATATTTGTTATAGTCTCATTAAAAGTCGTCAGAATTACATATCGATTTCAGAAAAATATATGTAAAGTCGGTTTACATTTATATCAATTCCAGACAAAATAAAGGTGACTTTTAATTTTAGATCATAATATGTCACTTCAACGAACTCTATTATTTTATTAATTTTTTTTGGTAATGTAGAAGTGAAACTACTGGAGCTTACACGCCTCTATCCACGATCAGCAACTCATGCAGCACCACCGGCTCTGCAGGCAGCCAGGCATCTCCCTGCCGTTGTCCGACAAACCAGGCGATCCGCAACTTTGTTCCCTTCTCCTCCAACGTGTTAAATTTTCACCTCCCACTCACGACAAAGATGTCCGAAAATCATGTCCACAACGACATTACCATGCAACACCGAGGATTCATTCCGTAAGATCCGCACAACTTCTATATTGTCCGATTCGACAATAACCTTTCGGAGCCCCAAACGCCATGCATGACAAAGTCCATCATACACTGCCCACAACTCCGATAACAACACCGAGCAACTCCCAATCCGTCGAGCAAATCCAAAGACCCAATCACCATTCCAGCCGCGGATCACTCCCCCGATCGCAGCCTCACGATGTTGCCCACATACCGACCCATCCGTGTTAATCTTGAACCACTCCAACGGTGGTCGCTGCCACCTATCATTTCGCACACACCTTCTACGAGTGCCAACACTAGTCGTCGATGTGCTTTCGAACTCAAGCGCCAACTGCAAACATCGCTCAAGGACAGACCCCTGCACAGTGCCATCTGTATCAAACACAGCCGCGCATCTCCTCTTCCAAAGCAGCCAGCATCCTACCGCGAACCGGGACACCCACGTCGACCCCCTATCCGGAAAATTGCCTTCATTCTTCAGGTTATACAGCAGCCATGCATCAAATTCCATTGACTCAAAACCATGCAAGGAAGCTCGCGGCACTAACTGCTGCCAAAGGGATTTCGTTGCCAAGCACCGCCGCAACACATGATCCTCATCCTCATCCCCTCGTCGGCATATGCAACAGCCCCTATCCGTTGCTATCTTGCGTCGACACCTCTCCGTGTTCGTGAGGAGACTATGCCGCAACACTAGCCACATGAACATCCGTATTCGATAAGGTAATTTCAAACCCCAAACCACCCGCCATTTGTCTCCAACAGTAGCAAGCTGCGTGCCCGCCAATACCTTATAAGCCGATCGAACTGAGAAGCTTTTGGTTTCCTCCCAACGATAACACGACACATCCTCCCCAAACCATGCTCTCGGGGGCTGAATTGCCTCCAATTTAGCCAAGATCATATACGGTAATATTGTTTCCAAATACCGCCAATCCCACTCTCCAAGAGAAGTCACCATGCGCACAACCGGTGTTGGGGGGGCGTGAAAGATAGTGAACATTGCTCAAATAATGGCCTTTCCATATCCACCCAAGTATCATACCAAAAATCCGTATGTTCCCCATTCCGCACGTTCCACAAGATACTCCTCTTAACCTCATCCCAAACCATATCCAACCCCTTCCAAAGTCTCGAACATCGGCGCCGATTAATACTTGACGGAACCGTCTCACACCACCCATATTTCTCTTTAACAACCTTAACCCAAAGCTTACTAGGTTGGGTTAGAATTTCAAACCCAACTTTCATTAGGAAGGCGTTATTTTGAATGGACAAATCTTTAAATCCCATACCACCATCCATAAGCGGTTTATGCATATTATCCCAACTTACCAAGGGGATGCTTTTCTTCTCTCGGCCACCACCCCACACAAACCAACGAATAATCCTCTCCATCTCTTGACAAAGCCCTTTCGGCAACATCGTAGCTTGCATAACATAAGATGGAATCGCTTGGAGCACCGCTTTAGCCAACGTTATATGTCCCGCCAAAGACAATGAATTAGCTACCCAACCGGCTAACCTTTTTTCCATACGATCAAGAAGATAGGCATATGTGGCTTTAGTGACCCTCTCATGCAACAAAGGCGCGCCTAAGTACCTCCCTAGATCTCCAACTACCTCAAAGCCTAAACTCTGACCCAAGTCAATACACCTATTCGGATCACAGTTTTTAGAAAAGAAAATCTGAGTTTTCGCAACACTCACCCGGTGTCCAGAACACGCGCAAAATTCTGACAAAACCTCATGAATTATATTCATTTGTGACATCTCCGCCTCCGCAAATAGAACCAAATCATCGGCGAAAAAAAGATGTGATATCCCCGTCCCATTCCTGGTTAACCGAATCGGCTTCCACAGCCGAGATTCCACTTTCTCATCAATGCTATGTGCCAAACGCTCCATACACAAGACGAACAAATAGGGCGACAGTGGATCACCTTGGCGGATTCCCCTAGAAGGTCTAAAAGTATCCGTAACATTCCCATTCCACAACACTTGTGTCGAAACGGAACAAACGCACTGCATGATTAGCGCAACCATAGTATCCGGCAAACCAATCTCCCTCAGAGTATCTTCAATGAAGTGTCATTCTAGGCGATCATACGCCTTTTCTAAATCCACCTTGATCGCCATAAAGCCCTTCCTCCCACTCTTATTACGCATATAGTGGATAATTTCCTGGGCTAATATAATATTATCAGTTATATTCCGCCCTGGAACAAAGCTCACTTGATTCGCCGATATCCACTTCGGTAAGAATTTCTTCAACCGGTTAACCACTATCTTCATGATGATCCTATATAGTACCGTGCACAAACTGATAGGCCTAAATTGACTGATCAACTCAGGCACCTCCACTTTCGGGATAAGAACAATTAGAGTTTTATTGATTCGATCATCCAACGGAACTCCTTCAAAAAAGCCCTTGACAAACTCAAAAAGCGACGCACCTACCACATCCCATTTTTTCTGATAGAAATCCGCATGAATGCCGTATATGCCCGGTGACTTCAACGGATCCATCTCAAACACCACCTTCCGTACCTCCTCCATAGTCACCGCCTTCATCAAAGAGCTCATCTCCCATGCGTCAAACGCATGGAACTTCCCTGTTGGCATTCTAATCGTACAATCATGCACTCCCGCCGTGAATAAAGTCTGAAAATACTCTATCGCATTCAACTGTAGATCCCGCTGATCATAACACCACTGATCCGCGTTAATTCGAAGAGCATTAATAGTGTTCCTTCGACGGCGGACAATCGTGCTAGTATGGAAAAACCGCGTATTCCTATCTCCATCTAAAATCCAGGAATTCCGTGATTTCTGACGCCACAGGCTCTCCTCATCCTTCAACACCTTTGCAAGATCCAGTTTCAACTCTTTCTCCAAGTCAACCAAGAAATCCGAATCCCGTTTACCCCGAGCTAATTCAATCCCTCTAATTCGGGCAAGCAATAGAGTTTTCCGACGACCTATGTGACCATACACTTCCTTATTCCATTCCGCGCTTTTGTTTGGAAATCAATAACATTATCAAAAACATTCCTCTCCTCCCGCCATACCTCAGTCACAAGTCTATGAAAATCCGGGTGATCCGCCCACGAGATAAGGTATCGAAAGGGTCTAGAAACTCGACTGCCATTCTCTCCCCCAGACGTCAACGTAACCGGGCAATGGTCCGATTCAAGCTTTGGTAAGTGAAAAACGCCCGATTCCGGATACTCTGCAAGCCAATCCTCATTACATACGCAACGATCAAGTCTTTGTTTCAAGTCCCCCCGCTCTCACGTGTAAAAAGGACCATGAAAACCCATGTCTACTAGGCCCGAGTCAAACAGAAAGTCTTTAAACCTCTCACATACTCCTACACGGTTTGCCGACCCCCATTCCCTCTCCAAAGGGCTCGCTATCGCATTGAAATCTCCTCCCAACACCCAAGCCTCACCATGTACTGGCTCGAGCGCACATAATTGATTCCATAATAGAGCTCGCTGACTACTATTTGGGCTTGCATACACGAACTAATGAAGCATCGCTTACGCTTGCTCACATCATAACACCAACCATGCACAAATTGAGAAGATACAGCCACTACATCCAATTTAACCGTAGCTTTCCATAAAACCCAAATACCCCCTGAAAATCCATTCGCCTCCACTCTAAAAGAACAATCAAACCCTGAACGCCGAATAAACCTATCCGCCTTAGAACCACTAATACGCGGTTCAAACAACGCAATCACATCCGGCCTTTGAGTTTGCACCAACAGCTTAAAGCACCGATAAAATTCAGAGCTAAGTGCTCCTTGTACATTCCAGAAGATAACATTAACCATTAAATATTAAATGAGAGGGAAGACAACACCTTAGGACGACACGTCCTTGCCCGTGGCAGCCTCAAAGGCTTGATTCGCTTACCATTGCACCTGGCCACGCTCTTCCCCAATCCGCGATGAAGAACTACCACGTCCATCTTGCTCTCCACTCGACGCCGCATCAAGCTCCGCCGTCATGTTATTTATCCACTCCTTAAGTACCGGTTTAGGAGGTCCCCGCTCATCCCTTTTCTTAACTTTTAACCCCTTCGCCCCCACATTCTTCGCCGCCAACGGATTCTTCGGCACACTTTTCACTGCTGGTTTACGGGCAGCTCCTTTCGCACCTCGCCCATTCACATCCCGCAGGGCTTCCCGTTCAACCTTATCATACACTCGGACCACCGTATGATCACCTCCCCCTAGAGTAGATTTTTCCACCACTACCGCTTGCGCGGATGCAACTCCTCCCGCTACAGCCGCACTCTCCATGGGTCTTTCCCCAACCTCCACAACCACCTCCTTATCATTCCCCTTGCGCTCCTCACGCACCACCATATCCTCTGCACCTCGCCTTCCTCCATTCGATGGACCAGCCAACTCCGCCCCCAATTCCTTCACACCAACGTTGCCCACAATCACCTCCACGTTCTTCCCTTTGTCCAGCACATTCCCCATATTGGTTCCCTCGGCAACCCCCTTAGACCCGCTTTCCGTGGGCCTACCCTCCTCAACCTCTAGCACATCGAACCGCGACCCCATAGATCAATTCACTACTTGTTGAGCAGCACCTCCAACAGTCCCTTGTTTTTCCATATTCATCGGCTTGCGGCGGCGGGTTTGAACCTGCATCCATGGACCATACATATCCTTTTCACCCTCCCCTCCCTCCACGCTAGGCAACGAGTTTGACGACGATCCAACCTCCGGGGTTCCTTCCTTCCCACACACTTCCTTTTGATGCCCATACTTACCACACTTATAACAAATAAGTGGTAAACCTTCATACTCCACATCCTGTCGGAAACCATCAATTACCACTCCCGATAGCAAAGGCTTACTCAAATCAACAACAATAGCAAACCTAGCAAATCGGCCTTCTTCCCCTCCAGCGTGTTATAATCAATCCGAACTACATTGCCAAACACACTAGCAATCGCCCTAAACATGCTCTTCGTGTAGTATCGATACGGAAGGCCTGAGAGGCGTGCCCAAACAACAATGTGCTGGGAATGTGCCTCAGACGTAGAAAATGCCCTTGACCACGGCTGAACCGTAAGATAACTCCCGTATATGACCCACGGACCACCGGAAATTACCCGATCATAATCACGCTCCAACTCGAACCTCACCAAATAATACTCATTATCTAAATCAATCAGTTCCAATTTTCCTGCCGGCAGCCAAAGCGCCTTAATCCTATTCAGCAACGCTCGATATCCAATTGCCTTTCCAAGTAAACGCGCAATGATCGAACACGCAAGTTTAGCATCTATCGAATCATGTACGCGATCCGCAAAGTCAATCCTCGGCAGCGGCCCTTCGAAGTTAACCCGGACGTCCTCCTTCGTTAGAACTACATCAAGATCCTCGATCATGGATATATTACCCTCCTTCCCGGCAACCATATCGCGGAACTGACGGTTTTCTTATCCCAGAATTTGTCTCTTCCTGTGCCGGCGCAGCCCCAGCACCCTCATTCTCCACCGCCTCCTGCATGCACACATCACCGACGGTGCTGTCTTCACGTCTCTCCTCCACCGTTCCCTGCGTAACCAAACCTCTCCCCCTCTTCAACTCCCTCTCCACTCTTTCCTCTAACGGCGGACCTGACCTCTCAAGGCACACATGCACTGTCACCGGTGCTACATACTCCGGAGGTTTACCGATAACCCCCCTTGCGGCCTCCATCCAGGCGAAGCAAAACGAAAAACCCTAGTTCCGAGTGTTACATTATTTTATTAATTGATAAAAATTACCATACATCATAAAAAATAAAAAAATATTCCAAATTTTGAAATAAAAATTTGAATAATAATATAGCTCTAATTTAACCATTAACTAACGGTAGAAAATAACATATTTTCAAATAATTTAGAATTTTCTTCGCAATTTCCGCGGGGCTCACATGAACAACAACATGCTGCATGCAACTTGTACAATGTCCACTTACATAAAGCAAAAAAGGAGAAAAGTCTTTGATTATGACAATTTTTTCCTTCTAATTTCAATAGAATCTTTCTGGGCGGTAACGGTCCAATGAGAATGTGCCGTAATTTATTTATTTTTTTGGTTCAAAATGAGAAGGTGCCGTAATACGATTCAACTTGTCTTACAAAATAATCTGAGACCGTCTAAATTATGTCCAAGATCGGACGGTTCCTAGAGTCCAGGGATCAGAACGTTCTCGAATATTAGAAAACCTCTTTATAAAGCAACTCTCTTCCTCCTTGCTCAGCCTCTTAAAACCCTAGCTGTTAGTTTCTGTTTCTTCTCTTTAGTTCCAGTTTATTTTACTTTTGTCCTCTTAATATTTTTCTTTTCGTCGACACAACTAAAAGAAAGTAATGGCCGGTAAAGGAGAAGGTCCAGCCATCGGAATCGATCTTGGAACCACTTATTCTTGCGTTGGTGTTTGGCAACATGATCGTGTTGAGATCATTGCCAACGATCAAGGTAACAGAACAACGCCGTCTTATGTCGGTTTCACCGACACCGAGCGTTTGATCGGCGATGCAGCCAAGAACCAGGTCGCCATGAACCCTATCAACACAGTCTTCGGTAAGCTTTTACCGTGTTCTCATTTTTCTGTTTTTATTTTTATTAGGACATAGTTCTATTCCGCTCTTTGTTTAGATCTAAATTCTATATTCGATCTGGATTGGTTTTGTTAGATCTATGCTAAGGTTATAGCTTGTTGAAGTGAAAAGATATAGATCTGAACTTTACGAGCTAAAATTGATAAGATTTACAAAGGCCTGTTGTAGCTTGAGCTTAGATTCTAGTTTAGATCTGAAAATTTTTCTATTTGAATCTCCTTCATACTGTTGACCATTTATTGAGTGAGATTTTTTTTACTTTTTGTCAGATTAGTTAAAGTGCTGTTAGTATTCATTTTTAATCATAGGTAGTTTAGATCTGTTGACTTTGGTCAATGATGCATTAAAATTAAATATACGTATGATACAATTTTTGCATAATATGCAAGAATCATAGCGTAGATTATAATTTTACTGCCTACTATTTTATACTTCAAGTTGTTTAATATTTGTTTTGGGTCTGTTTTCTGTTGTTTCCTGGTTAAATCATAATGAATTCTGCTTGGATTGTTATTCATATTTCTCATAGATTGAGCTTTCGTGGTTGATCTTCTGTGTATTTTCATCATTTGATTTTGATGTGAACTATTGTATTTTTTGACTTTGTAGATGCAAAGAGATTGATTGGACGTAGATTCAGTGATGCATCTGTTCAGAGTGATATGAAACTGTGGCCATTCAAGGTCATCCCTGGACCTGGTGACAAGCCTATGATTATTGTCACTTACAAGGGCGAGGAGAAGCAATTTGCTGCTGAGGAGATTTCTTCGATGGTACTCATAAAGATGCGCGAAATTGCTGAGGCTTACCTTGGATCTACTATTAAGAATGCTGTGGTTACTGTCCCCGCATACTTCAATGACTCTCAGCGTCAGGCAACAAAGGATGCTGGTGTCATTGCTGGTCTTAATGTCATGCGTATCATCAATGAACCCACGGCTGCAGCCATTGCTTATGGTCTTGACAAGAAGGCAACCAGTGTCGGCGAAAAGAATGTCTTGATCTTTGATCTTGGTGGTGGTACTTTTGATGTCTCTCTTCTAACCATTGAAGAGGGTATCTTTGAAGTGAAAGCCACTGCTGGGGACACTCACCTTGGAGGTGAAGATTTTGATAACAGAATGGTGAACCACTTTGTTCAGGAGTTTAAGAGAAAGAACAAGAAGGACATCAGTGGTAACCCCAGAGCTCTTAGGAGGTTGAGGACTTCTTGTGAGAGGGCAAAGAGAACCCTGTCATCAACTGCCCAAACCACCATTGAGATTGACTCCTTGTACGAGGGTATTGACTTTTACTCAACCATTACCCGTGCCAGATTTGAGGAACTTAACATGGATCTATTCAGAAAGTGTATGGAACCAGTTGAGAAATGTTTGAGGGATGCAAAGATGGACAAGAGCACTGTCCATGATGTTGTTCTTGTTGGTGGTTCCACCAGAATTCCAAAGGTCCAGCAGCTTTTGCAAGATTTCTTCAATGGAAAGGAGCTCTGCAAGAGCATCAACCCTGATGAGGCTGTTGCCTATGGTGCTGCAGTCCAAGCTGCCATATTGAGTGGTGAGGGTAACGAGAAGGTGCAGGATCTCTTGCTCTTGGATGTCACTCCCTTGTCTCTCGGTTTGGAAACTGCTGGTGGTGTGATGACTGTTTTGATTCCAAGGAACACCACAATTCCAACCAAGAAAGAGCAGGTCTTCTCTACCTACTCCGACAACCAGCCTGGTGTGTTGATCCAGGTCTATGAAGGTGAGAGAACAAGGACCAGAGACAACAACTTGCTCGGTAAATTCGAGCTCTCTGGCATCCCCCCAGCACCCAGGGGTGTTCCACAGATCACAGTGTGCTTTGACATTGATGCCAACGGTATCTTGAATGTGTCTGCTGAGGACAAAACCACTGGACAGAAGAACAAAATCACCATTACTAATGACAAGGGTAGGCTCTCAAAGGAGGAAATCGAGAAGATGGTTGAGGAGGCGGAGAAGTACAAATCCGAGGATGAAGAGCACAAGAAGAAGGTCGAGGCAAAGAATGCATTGGAAAACTATGCATACAACATGAGGAACACAGTGAAGGATGAGAAGATTGGTGCCAAACTTTCTGCAGATGAGAAGAAGAAGATTGAAGATGCCATTGAGCAAGCCATCCAATGGTTGGACAGCAACCAACTTGCCGAGGCTGATGAATTCGAAGACAAGATGAAGGAGTTGGAGAGCATCTGCAACCCAATCATAGCGAAGATGTACCAGGGTGCTGGCGGTGACATGGGTGCTGGCATGGATGACGACATCCCAGCTGGAGGAAGCGGTGCAGGCCCCAAGATTGAGGAAGTTGACTAAGAAACTTCATCGATTTAACCCTCTCTTATTCCTATTATCTTTTAGTTGGTTTGTTTAAAGTTCCTATTTTTGTTGCTGTTTCTTTTAATCGGATTTAAATGAACGATTTTGTTGCTCTTTGGGTACACTATATCCGGAGATAGTATTGTTGTTTTGGAAACAGGTTCTCATGAACTCTTTCATTTTATTAAGCTTTGTTTTGATGTCAATTGCCTGCTGCCTTTTTTTTTCTCGGATGTGTTTCTACAATGTCTAATTTTTCTGCTTTGGTAGGTGGTGTGCACGTTTCAAATATCAATACCTTGACAGCTAATCTCTCACTATTTTTTTCTTTCTTTTTGGGTTGTTTCAATTGTTAATACTAAATCCCTTGGTCATCACCATCATGAATAAAATATAACACAACCACTAAATTCCTTAATCATCATCATTATGATTTATGAACAAGCAAGGAATATTTACAAAACCCATCATACTTTTTCTAATATACTCAAATTACAAGACTAATATTAAAATTTAAATATAAAAGTACCGAAATTATTAATAAATCAAATAGATAAGCCCACATAAATATAATAACCGAAATAATTTTGGTGGAATTAAAATCCGATGGTTTTGAACCCCCCCCCCCCCAAAAAAAAAAATCCGATGGATATTATTGCCCTCTCCACTGCAAAAATACTCTTTTCTGGCGCCGACAACAAATTCCAAGTTTCTTAAAGCTCTGAAAACCCACCCTATATTTCAGGTCAGCTGTCCTAAAATCTTCAATTAATGAAAAGGCCTCAGTTTCCTTATCCTGCGGATCGATCATGGCTTTTGCTGCCCCTGCTTATAATCTCAATCATTTCTCTCACTTTTTTCCTCACATTCACTTCTACCCAAACTAAACCCACTTCTCCCGAATCCCATTTCCACGAACTCACCTCCTCCGAATTGGATTACGGCAACTTACCCAGATTTGCTTACTTGGTGTCGGGCACGAAAGGGGATGGGCCACGTGTCAAGCGGTTGTTGCAGGCGGTCTATCATCCCAGGAATTACTATCTGCTCCACCTCGATCTGGACGCTTCGGATTCGGAGCGGTTGGATTTGGCCAAGTTTGTGAAATCGGAGAGGGTGATTAGGGAGTTTGGGAATGTGATGGTGATCGGAAAAGCTGATTTGGTGACTTATAAAGGCCCTACCATCATTGCTAGCACGCTTCACGCGGTGGCCATTTTGTTGAAGAAAGCTACAGACTGGGATTGGTTCGTCAACCTTAGCGCATCTGATTATCCCCTCATGTCTCAAGATGGTAAGAAACAATTTTGTTATATTCCGAGTTGGGTTCCCTTTATGATTGGATTATGGCTAATTTGGATATGAGTTAAGCACCAGGAAATGCAAAGAGGGAAAAATATAGTAATATTCTTGATATTTATAGTAATAAGTTGGATTTTGATGTTGTTAATGGAATTATAGTGATACCAACATTGTTATGGTATATAGTTGGTTATAATGTTTGACTGAAATGGTTACCAAAATGGAAAAAGCAACCACCAAGCTTGTTTCACCTTTACTTTATCTGCTGACTGCTTTGCGGTTGATGAATCAGGCAATTAGCAGTATAATTCCGGGTTGTTTCTTGCTGTGAAATACCCATCATTTTCATTTGGATAAAACTGAATACCAATGTAGGATTTGATAGGCCTAGGCATGTTCCAGTAGTCTTGCTGCTGATTGCTTATTGTTTTTTGTTTCAGATATGGTGCACATCTTTTCTTACCTGCCTAGGGATCTCAACTTCCTTGAGCACACCAGTAGCATTGGATGGAAAGAGTGAGGAGCCAATTCATGTTGTCCCACTTTCTATACGGTGTAGTCGTTGCATTCTTTGAGTGGAACTTTGTTTTGTGTTTGCAGATACCAAAGAGCAAGACCAATCATTATAGATCCTGGCTTATATCATTCAAAGAAATCGGGTGTATTTTGGGCCAAGGAGAAAAGATCGTTGCCTGCTTCATTCAAGTTATTCATGGGTAACGCTTTTGTATATCTCATCGTTTTCTCTAAATTATTTTAGATTCTCGAATAAGTTGACACTTATTAGTTGATTCTATAGAAGCCTGCTGGTGGCTGCATGTGGTTTTCATTCATTTAAGTAGACGTAGATACGGTAAATGAATGATTTTTAGAGAAAATTTTCAGATTCTAGTTTTCCCATCGAAGATTGGTATCTGGTTTTCATTAGACTATCTTAATATAACAAGAAAAAGTGTGGAATCGTTTTAGAACTGCTAGTTAGACATGTTCTTTAGACAGTTTCGAGATCCTTCTGCAACGTTGCATATCGATCCATAAGCTTCTGATGGAAGTAAATATCGGTTTTAAGTTTTGTTTAGCTACTCGTTATATTCGATCGATAAGTTGAATATTTGATTTCCGTACCTTGAAAGTATCATTTTGTATCTGGAAATAACATATTTATTGCATGTATGAATTTTTACCCTATGTTGAATCATGAAATTTTGATATACATTTCCAGGATCTGAATGGGTGGTTCTGACAAAATCGTTTCTCGAGTTCTGCGTCTGGGGATGGGATAATCTTCCTCGCACGCTCCTTATGTACTACACAAACTTCCCGTCGTCTCAGGAAGGCTACTTCCACACCGTAGTCTGCAATCACAAGGACTACCAGAATACAACTGTAAATCATGACTTGCATTTTATAAGATGGGATAATCCTCCAAAGCAGAATCCGATGACCCTAACATTGGAACATTTTGACGACATGGTTCGGAGTGGAGCACCTTTTGCTCGGAAGTTTGCTGAGGATGATGATTCGGCCCTCGATAAGATAGACAAAGAACTGTTGAGAAGATCGAATGGTCAGTTTACCCCAGGGGGTTGGTGTGTGGGTGGTTCAGTTCCGGGTAAAGATCCGTGTGTAGTTTATGGGAATCCGAATGCTATTAAACCTACTGTGAGTTCAAAGAGGCTTGAGAAACTATTGGTACAACTTCTTGATTCTGAAAATTTTAGATCAAAACAGTGCAAATAGTTTTTTCATGTAATGCTTAATGTCTCCATATCCTTATTTGATATTCTAATTTCATGTGGCTCATTTTTTTTATTTGAACCCAATAAGTGACTCCCGTTAAAAAGATGATGATATTTATATTAGGAAACATGAGTTTGAGTAGTTATGTGCTCATTGTAAAGGGTTTAAAAAAATAGTGTTAACATATATTACTAATCACATCAATAAAATCAAAAAATATTAATTAAACACACATGACAATATTTTAATCTGGAAAATGTTTACTATCATTTTATTATTCTCTTTTTTAACAAAAACAACAATATTATGTTTTTGTAGTTTGAGGATCAGTTCAAAATCTGGGAATAGTTTGAGGATGTATTATGCAATTAACTGAAGAAAAAACGTAAAAGTAAAAATTGTGAAAGGTTGACTGAATATGGTATTGGACCAAAAAGTCCGGTTAGATTTGGTATGCCCCATCAAAAAAGCAGCATTAGCAACTCAACCAATTTGTGACACGTGGTCCTGCCATGGACTAATTGGTAAACACAAATAAAAGTGAGGGGTACTTGAGAAATTTCGTAAAAGTCTTTTGCTTGACGACAGATCTATTCATGAGAGAAAAATAACATTTAGCGGGAACACGATTCGTTTCTGTTCCTTTTAAAACCTTCACGTTTTATTTATTTTAGGGGTTTTTTTCTCTGCTTTTAATCTTCATTCACTGATTACTCCTCAGGTTCGTATTTTTCGTTCTTTCGATTTTTCCTTCAGTTTTTAATTAAATGTTAATTATATATAATGTTAGGGTTATTTTAGGTTGAATTATGTGAATAAAAATCGTATGGGTGGTTTTAATTTCACAACTTTTCATTGATTTTAATCTAGAGAATCTAAAGATTGGTGCAAAGTTTAATCATTGGCATATACCGAGTTTAAAATGCGAGCATTGGATTCTGAAATATTACAATCAGTGCTATCTCAAAATCGATGTTTTCAGTCAATTCATTGATTTGTATTTGCTTTGATAATTTTGGGTTAGCTTTGTTTTGTGGCAGCAATTAGTGAGTGAATATGATGGACGACCTACATTTAGAAGATAGTCCTTACGGTGAGCAGAGTCCGGTTGGTACTCCAACAAATGCTTCGATTTCTCATAGGATGAATCAATCAGCAGCCGAGCAAAAGAATGCGAGTGCTACTCTTGTTGAAGGGTGATTTACATTTCAATTATATTTCTTGCTTTGTTCTCGTTTTGATCGGCTTTCGTTAACTATACATGTAAGAACTTGAACTAGTGATAGATATTCTATTTTTTTAAATTCTAAATAACCAGTACACCGAAGAAGAAGGTAACGAGAATGCCTGGTGGGGGGCTGCGCCAGTTCAGTGTTATGGGTTAGTGATTTTTATATATCAAATCAGATTTAATCTATTTTCCTTGAGAAATATAGGAAATTTTGCAATGTACATACATTATTAATTTCTGCTGGAACCACTGATGGCTTATTTTGGATTCCATGATCGTCTTGATTGAATTGAACATTCTTTTATCAGTTTGTAAGAAGTTGGAGAGTAAGGGGAGCACCACATACGCTGAGGTATGTATCCGCACTAATACTTGTTTAGGTGATTAAGTTTGTAAGACCTCTGAAGGAAGTCCTGAGGTAAATTTATTTAAATTTTAGGTAGTAATTGTTTTTCTCGGTTTCATTTCTCATTTATGTAAATGTTATCACTAGAGTAGGTTCAAGATTTATCATGTGAATGTGAAAGTTGTAGTAAATCAAATGTGAATTTTGCGAGTGTGAGAAGCTATATGTATATGTATGCTGTATGCATGTATGTCTTTAAATATGCTTAAAATTATATATTTTGAGAAAGCGACTATGGCATTCTATAGACATGAATATATGGTTTCATGTTGCATTCTTAAAATTGGAATTGGGTCTTTAATGCAATATACCGCTTGAAAAAATGTTATGATGCTCTAGAATAGTGAAGTATGCTGTCTTACAAGATGATTATCCTTCTTGATTAGAATATCTTTCATAAATCAAACACGAATCTCACAAGTTGAGTGTTTTATGTTTCTCAGGTTGCAGATGAAATTATAGAAGAGTTTGCCACCGCTCAGACTAATGCAGCAGGATCTTTGGATGAGGTTTAATTCCCAAGAATTTCAAATTCTTATTATTTAACTATCTGACGTTTACCTCTTAAATGTAATGCAAAAACAAATGAGCATTTTGGGTTTTTCAGTTCCATGAGAAGAATGTTCGGCGACGGGTGTATGATGCATTGAATGTACTTATGGCAATGGATATTATTGCGAGGGAGAAGAAAGAAATCAGGTGGAAGGGACTTTCTCCTACACAAACGAAGGATTTGGAAGAACTTAAGGTTGGTAATCTTCCGAGTTATTGGATGTAACAAAAATTTTGGATAGAACTTGCGTCGCCGTGGACACATGAATTCACAGGAGGGACGATTGTCCTGCAAACCAGATGGCCATGACAATGTTTTTTATGCTTGTAGGCAATGCATGTTCAACTAATGGAAAATGTTTCAAGGAAAGCAGCTTATTTGAAAGATTTAGAAGAACAAGTAAGTTTTTATTTTTACTACATTTGGACACCATGTTGGTATCTATAGAAGACCTGCTTGTGCTCTAGTGTTGGAGAGAGAAAAACTAAACTATAGACAAGATTCACGAGCCATTTACGGCAGTGCATAAATGATTCTTTTCCTGTTTATTATTTTGGTTTTTTCTTGAAAGTGGGTTTATCAGCTACCTTCAATGCCTAATCTCTCTATGAAAAAACAAAAAAGATTGCAGGTCTCCATAACATAATCAAACGGAACCAGCGGATGCTCAAGAATAATACAGCTCCAAAAGAAGGATTTACCTTGCCATTTATATTGGTTCAAGTATGAGTATTTCTATCTTTGCAACTGGTAAAAGTTTCATGTATTCTTTGTTAAAATGCTCTGCTTTGGTTTGTGGATGTGATGAGAGAATTTATTTTCAGGTTGGTCCTTATTTTCACCACAACTCATTTACTTTCTCCTCTATTTACAGACCAGCCCACATGCTACTGTTGAGATTGAGATTTCTGAGGATATGCAACTGGTACACCTTGACTTTAACAGGCAAGTCTACTTCATTTTACCATGGATAACACGCTCTCTCACGACATTCTCATCTTTTCTTATTGTTTTATCTCTACGGCAGTACACCGTTCCACGTGCACGATGATGCTTATGTTCTGAAGTTAATGCATTGCTACCAACAACCCGAAGGTAGAAATCTCTCGCAAAGTTCTTCAATTCATTCATCTTCGAGCTCTTGCAAAGCATCTGGAGTCAGCAAACCATTTTACCGGAATTCTGAAACGGACACCGTCAAACACAGTACACCGGGAAGATCGCTATAGCCCTTAACAGACACATGTAAAACTAAACCTTTGGTACTTGTATATTGTTATTTCATTGGAAGAAAAAAAGTATGGAATTAATTTGCACCTCTTGATATGTTTTTCAACATTGGATTGAGTGGGGAGGCAAGTTTGTGGATACAACCCTAATTATATCAACATAAAATATTTATAATATCAAATTTATTTCTTAAACTATTTTTATGATTAAATTAAAAAATTAACTAAACCTAATTAACAATTTTAAAATTGATATGTATATCATACTTTTAGATTAAAAAAATTAGAAATTATACTATATATTTGAATTTATTGTTGTGATTACATGATTATATTTATTCCTATTTTTTCTTAATCTTAGAATGAACATTATTATCTTTTCTATTCGAGGAAAAGAAAAAATATTGATAACCCTAAACTGGTAGTGAACAAAATACTCTTAAGCATGCAAGTTGGCGATAATTCATTGTTCCTTCTTTTGTTTTGGAGATTTGTTTTCGTTGAGGTGTAAATCGGCAACAAGAAGAACCGTGGGAAGCAAAGGGTCTGTGACCTCTGGAGACAAATCCCGTCTCCGACGTCGAGTGCGTGGTGGTGGCGTCGAAAATTGTCTTGGTAGTGGTGCAGGTGGACATTCTATCAACGGTTGAATTCTATGTCTTGGAGATGTCGGAGTTTTGTAGCCATTCTCATCGGCTTTAACATCATTTATCTCTGAATTCGACATATTGAGAAGAAAATTCTATCTAGGTATAGTACCTTAAAGATCAAGGAAACTATATATTGATAAAATAAGTCCCTTTACATATTGAACTCTATTGTTTAAGATTTAATATCTCATTACTTTACGTAATTTAGTCTAATTCTCACTTTATTCTCTCTGTATATTTAAGAGATAATAAGTGAGAATTAAGTTAGAAGATAATGAGATATTAAATGATTATTTAATTTATATATTTATATTTGGTAAGAGTATGAGAAAAGTAAAGAAGGAAGAGTTTTTAGCCTCTCTTTAGTAAAGAGAGGTTTGCACCAAAATTAGAAATTTGAGCTAAATTAGAGGTTTGACCAGTCAAATCTGTTAATTTGGATGTTTGGTAAAGAGCAGATTAAAATAACGGATTGAGGTGAAACCTCTAATTTTGAAAAAGCTGCTAATATGAGCTTTCTAAAATTAAAGGTTTTGACATAAGAGTTATAAAGACTCTTTTACCTTTAACAATTATAAAATTTTTCCAAATAACCTATATTTAATCATTTTTATTTTAATTTTCCAACCTCAAGTATTTACATTGTGATATTTGTAAAATAATATTTTTTTATTCTCACACATTTATATTTGTATTTAAATTTAATAATACATTTGTATTTGTATTTAAATTTAATAATTAATTAAATTGTATTAAAAATAATTATATAAATAATAAATTAGTATATAGATCCTTCAAATATGCTTAGTAATGTTATATTGAAATTATTTTTTATAATCTAATAAACTATTCAAATAAGTATCGAACATAATCGTGTTCTTATATGTCATTTTGCGTGTTTAAATAATCAAACAGCTATCAGTTAATTTTACCAACACTTTTATACATTCAGCTAATACAATCCGTTAGTCAAATCAACTAATGCAATCAGTTATCAGCTAATGTAATCCGCTATCAGCTATTAGCTATCCGCTAATTGTCAAACATGGTCAATATGCTTAAAAACAGAGTCATGTTTGGTAAAGAGCGGTTTGAGCAAAAATTAGAAGTTTTACCAGTCAAATCTGCTAATATTGTTGTTTAGTGACCGCTAATTTTGAAAAAGCTTCTATTATGAGCCTTTTGAGATTAGATGTTTAATATTAGAGTTGTAAAGACTCTTTTACCCTTACCAGTTACCAAAAATCTCTATATAACCTAAATTAAATATTTTCTCACCTTATTTATAAGCTAATTCTATTTATTTTTTCTTTTTATTATCACATATTTATATGTGTATTTAAATTTATTAATTAATTAAATTATATTAAAATAATTATGTAACACCCGGGTTTAAGGGTCGGGTGAGAATAATATTTAAATAATATTGTGAGTCTCGATTTTCTAATTAAATAATAAAATATTTTACATGGGCCTCGAGAATTCAAAATGATTAAGGCTATGTTGGGCCTATCTCTTGAGTCCAAAATCTATGGACTTTAAAAGATGTGGGTTTTGGCCATTCATTAATGGCATTTTTGTGAATAGTTGGTCTTTAAAAAATAAAATCCATTTTTATTACATTATAATTCAAATAAACCAAAACTACATCATCTTCTTCTTCAAAACACCAAACCCAACGACAAGTGAAGCTCCCCTCACCCTTTTACTATTCCATTTCATTCTATCTTCATTTTGGATCAGTTTTGAAAGGTAATCACGTTTTCATTTTGCTCTCATCTTCCTCTCTTTGGAAGTACAATTAGTTTCTAATTTCATCCATGTTTTTAGAATTCGAGTTTTTGAGTTTTTAAGTTAAAAATCCAAGCTTTGTTGTTCTATGTTGAAGTTTTTGATTCCTTATTAGTATTTATGTTAATAGCAACCCAAATGATCCAACATATGTGATTTTTACATGGTTTTATAAACATTCCCGGATTTGGGTTTTCAAGGGGTTTAGAATGGTTTTAAGGGAGTTTTTGGGGTTGTTATGTTGGATTTTGAGGGCTGGTGTTAGTATGGTATATGATGGTCACTTTGGGTGTATTTGATGATCGTTTGGTTGATTGAAATGAGAGATTTCAGTGGGTCTTGAGGGCTGCTCGACAATTCTTTTGGGCTTGAATTTGGGTGTTAAATTGCTTGGAAATGTTAATACGGGTTGTTTTCGACGACTAGTAATTGATTGTGGGTGTTTTGTTTGTGTTTGGTTTGATTAGAATCAAGGTTTGACATCGGTGAGACATCAGAAGTGAATCCGGAAGCTTGAAGGTGTTGGTTGCTTGGTAGTTGAGCTAGGAAGTGAAGGTGAGTGGTTTAATGTTTTCAAAATGGCCTTTGAATATTTGGAAGTGAATGTGAGTGGTTTAATGTTAAATTGCTAGTTTACCGTTGGAGAGGCTCCGTGGCCTAGGGGCTGAAGAGTTCAAAGGGTCTACATCGGAGAGGTCTGAGTTGTGGTTAGAGAAGACCGTTCGCATCTTAGCTCAGATGGGTTGTGTGGGTGCTTGTAGATTGGGCTGTGTGATCTCTTTGCTTTAGGGTGATGCCTACACATGTTGGGTCACCATTACTACCAGCGTTCAGGGAGATGCTACTGTGACTGACTACAAGATCCGTTTTGTTCGTTTGAGTCAGTATGCTCCAGAGTTAGTTCCTACTGAGAGGGACCGTTGTAACCGATTCAAATATGGGCTTCATGAGGAAGTTAAGAGGTACACCTTAGCTTCAGACTATTCAGATTTTGATGTCTTGGTTGCTAGAGCCAAGGACATTGAGCATAGCTTGGGGCTGACCAAGCGTTCGGGAGGTTCTAGTTCTGGTAAGAGGCATAACAACTTTGATCGTGGAGATGCCAAGAGGCATAGAGGTGGCGGACAACAGTTTGACCATAGGCGTGACGATGGCCACCATGGTAGAGGCCACCAAGGCCATAGAGGAGGAGGGTGTTTGCCCGAGTGTACCCGTTGTGGGAGACATCATACTAGTGAGTGTTGGGGTAACTTCCATGGTTGTTGGAACTGTGGTTCGAGGGACCACTTTAGGAGGGAGTGTCCGCATCAGGTGGCACAGGCACCGAACATAGCTCAGGCTCTTGCAAGGGCCAATGATTTTCAGAGAGGTCGTGGGCGCGGTCGTGGCTACTTCCAGCCTAGGGCTGATGCACCTAGGGTAGATGCTCAGAGAAACCTTGCTCATGTTGTGGCAGTAAAACCGAAGGCAGGTGGACCAGCGAGAGTCTATGCTCAGAGAGAGGCCAGGAACGACACTGATGTGATAGCATGTAATTTTGAGTTATAGTCTATGTCTTTGCTTTCTTTGGTTGATTCGGGTTCTACGCATTCCTACATCTTGAGTGAGCATGCACGGAAGTTAGATATACCTGTTGAGATCTTAGATGTAGGTATGCATGTGACTAGTTCTTTTGGTGAGACAGCTGTGGTTAGACGTATGTATAAGAGATGTCCGTTGAAGATTCAGGGTCATGTGTTTTCTGTTGATATGATGGAGCTTCTTTTTTATGGTTTTGATATTATTCTGGGTATGGACTGGTTAGTTGAACACCGAGCTAGTGTGGATTTTGAGACGAAGAGGATTTCTTTGAAACTTTATGATGACTACGAGGTAGTAGTAGTAGGCGAGAACATTAAGTTCTTGTCTAATGTTGTGTCAGCTTTAGAGTCACATAGGTTGATGGATTCCGGTTGTGGAGCTTACTTAGCTTATGTGATGAATCCGAATATGAGTGAGGCTAGACCAAAGGATATTAGAACAGTTTGTGATTTTCCAGATGTGTTTCCTGAAGAGTTACCAGGTTTGTCTCCTGACAAAGATGTAGAGTTTGTGATTGAGACTGTTTCAGGGTCTACTCAAGTTTCTATAGCACCAAATCGTATGGCTCCGAAAGAGTTGAAAGAATTGAAGAGTCAGCTGCAAGAGTTATTAGACCGCGGTTTCATTAGTCCTAGTAATTCTCCTTGGGGTGCTCCTGTGTTGTTTGTGAAGAAGAAAGATGGCAGTATGCGTATGTGTATTGACTACAGGCAGTTGAATCAGTTGACTGTGAAGAACAAGTATTTTTTGCCTCATATAGATGATTTGTTTGATCAGTTGAGAGGTGCCTCAGTGTTTTCGAAGATAGACTTGAGATCAAGGTACTATCAGTTGAAAGTAAAAGAGTGTGATGTTCCGAAGACAGCTTTTAGGACTAGATATGGTCACTATGAGTTCCTTGTGATGTCGTTTGGGCTCACGAATGCACCTGCATCATTCATGAATATGATGGACAAAATTTTTAGAGACTATCTAGACCGTTTTGTAGTTGTTTTCATAGATAATATTCTTGTGTACTCGAAGATAGAAGAAGAGCATGATGAACACTTGAGATTTGTTTTATAGAGGTTGTTGAGCAACCAGTTGTATGCAAAGCTTAGTAAATGTGAGTTCTGGATTCGAGAGGTTGTATTTCTTGGCCATGTTGTTTCGGTCGAAGGTATCTGTGTTGATCCATCGAAGATTGAGGCTATTGTTGAGTGGAAACAACCTAAGTCCGTGACTGAGATTAGGAGTTTCCTAGGATTAGTCGGTTACTATAAGAGATTTGTTGATGGTTTCTCTAGGGTAGCTGATCTTTTGACTAAATTGTTGCAAAAAGGTGTTAAGTTTGAGTGGTCAGATGCAAGACATAAGGCCTTTGAGAAATTAAAAGAAGCTTTGACAAATGCTCAAGTGTTAGTGCAACCAGTTTCAGGTAAAGAATTTGTGATCTATAGTGATGCTTCCTACATAAGTTTAGGTTGTGTTTTGATGCAAGAAAGAAGAGTTGTTGCCTATGCTTCTAGACAGTTGAAGATTCATGAGAAGAACTATCCTACTCACGATATAGAGTTAGCCGCAGTTGTGTTTGCGTTGAAGATTTGGCGTCATTACTTGTATGGTGAGAAGTGTATAGTTTACACCGATCATAAGAGCTTGAAGTATTTGATGACTCAGAGAGAGTTGAACTTGAGACAGAGAAGATGACTTGAGCTGTTGAAAGATTATGATTTGACCATTGAGTACCATCCGGGTAAGTCAAATGTAGTAGCCGATGCTTTGAGTAGAAAAGTTGCAATTGAGTTGAGAGCTATGTTTGCTAGATTGAGTGTATCCGATGATGGTTGGTTGATCACCGAGTTGCAAGTAAAGCCTTATTTGATTCAGTTGATTAGAGAGAAGCAATTGCAATATGTGTCTTTAGTTCCTCATGTTCAGGATATAGCCGAATGAAGACCGACTGAGTATAGCTTCAGTGGTGAGAATGTGTTGTGTTTTAGAGATAGAGTTGTTGTACCAGAAGATGTTGAGTTGAGACGTCTGATTCTGAGTGAAGCACATTCGAGTCCTTTTTCTATACATCCGGGTAGTACTAAGATGTACCGTAACTTGAAGAATGATTACTTCTAGGTTGGGTTGAAGAAGGATGTAGCCGAGTATGTAAGTCGTTGTATGGTTTGTCAGAGAGTGAAGGCAGAACATCAGGTTCCTTCAGGTTTGTTAAGCCTTTGAAGATTCCGGAATGGAAATGGGAGAAGATCACCATAAATTTTGTGTCGGGGTTGCCGTTGTCTCCTTCGAAGAAGAATTTGGTTTAGGTAATTGTTGATAGATTCACTAAGTGTGCTCACTTCCTAGAAGTGAACACTACGGATTCTTTAGACAAGTTGGAAAACTTGTACATCCGTGAGATTGTGAGACTTCATGGAGTTCCGAAGTCTATTGTTTCAGATAGAGATCCAAGATTTACTTCAAGGTTCTGGGGTTGTTTGTATAGTGCTTTAGGTAGCCGTTTGCACTTCAGTACTTCTTATTATTCGCAGTTCGATGGGCGGTCAGAGCGAGTGATATAGATTCTAGAGGATATGCTCCGTTGTTGTGTGATTGACTTCCAGGGTTCTTGGGAGAAGCACTTACCTTTAGTTGAGTTCGCTTACAACAACAATTATCATGCTAGTATTCAGATGGCTCCCTACGAGGCTTTGTATGGTAGACGATGTAGGACTCCGATTTGTTGGGCTGAAACGGGTCAGAGGTTGTTACCTATGCCGGATTTGCTTAAGGGGACTACAGAAAAAGTGAAGTTGATTTGTGACCGTTTGAAAGCAGCTTCCGATCGTTAGAAGTCTTATGCAGATTTGAAGAGAAAAGAGATTGAGTTCTTTGTGGGTGAGAAAGTGTTTCTGAAAGTATCTCCGTAGAAGAAGGTAATGAGATTTAGCCGAAAAGGCAAGCTGAGTCTGATGTTTATTGGTACGTACAAGATAGTTAAGCGGATTGGGCCTGTAGCTTACATTTTGAGATTGCCTTCTGAGTTGAGAAGATACATGATGTGTTTCATGTGTCGATGCTTAGGAGATATAGATCAGATCCTTCTCATGTTATGCATGTTGAGGAGATAGAGTTGAATCTGGATTTGTCTTACAATGAAGAGCATGTTGAGATACTTGCTTTTGATAGCAAGGTGTTGTGTGGCAAGACCATAGAGTTGGTCAAGGTGTTGTGGAGACATAGAGGTGTGGAAGAGGCCACGTGGGAGAGAAAAGCTGATATGCTTGAGCAGTTTCCATACTTATTTTCGTTAGATAATTTTGGGGACGAAATTCCTTAAGTGGGGGAGAGTTGTAACACCCGGGTTTAGGGGTCGGGTGAAAATAATATTTAAATAATATTTTGAGTCTTAGTTTTCTAATTAAATAATAAAATATTTTACATGGGCCTCAGGATTTCAAAATGATTAAGGTTATGTTGGGTCTATCTCTTGAGTCCAAAATCCATAGACTTTAAGAGATGTGGGTTTTGGCCATTCATTAATGGCATTTTTATGAATAGTTGGTCTTTACAAAATAAAATCCATTTTTTTTTACATTATAATTCAAATAAACCAAACCTACATCATCTTCTTCTTCAAAACACCAAACCCAACGACAAGTGAAGCTCCCCTCCCCTTTTACTATTCCATTTCATCCCTTCTTCATTTTGACTCGGTTTTGAAAGGTAACCACGTTTTCATTTTGCTCTCATCTTCCTCTCTTTGGAAGTACAATTAGTTTCCAATTTCATCCATGTTTTTAGAATTCGAGTTTTTGAGTTTTTAAGTTAAAAATCCAAGATTTGTTGTTCTATGTTGAAGTTTTTGATTCCTTATTAGTATTTATGTTAATAGCAACTCAAATGGTCCAACATATGTGATTTTTACATGGTTTTATAAACATTCACGGATTTGGATTTTCAAGGGGTTTTAGAAGGGTTTTAAGGGAGTTTTTGGGGTTGTTTTATGTGGGATTTTGAGGGCTGATGTTAGTATGGTATATGAGGGTCACTTTGGGTGTGTTTGATGATCGTTTGGTTGATTGAAATGAGAGATTTCAGTGGGTCTTGAAGGCTGCTTGGGAATTCTGTTTTGGGCATGAATTTGAGTGTTAAATTGCTTGGAAATGTTAATCTGGGTTGTTTTCGATGACTATTAATTGATTGTGGGTGTTTTGTTTTTGTTTGGTTTGATTAGAATCAAGGTTTGACATCGGTGAGACATCGGAAGTGAATCCGGAAGCTTGAAGGTGTTGGTTGCTTGGTAGTTGAGCTTGGAAGTGAATGTGAGTAGTTTAATGTTTTCAAAATGGCCTTTGAATATTTGGTTCAAGCATGTGGACTAGGTTGAGCTTGATAGACCCACCTAGAGTTAGGATTAGGGTGGTATCCTAATCCTAAGCCTTAATTAGAAACTTTGGTTGCACTCTTTAATGGTTGCTTATGCCTCATGATGATTGTGCTTATGATGGTTATGTATAAATATGTTATACATGTATGTTGAGGCATGTTGTGATGCATTGTTATATGCATGAGATATGGACATGATGTTAATCATGGTGAGTACGTGCTAAGCACGGAATTGGTTGTAAATTGATATTGTGGATCGAGTTAAATGTTGGCACTAGTATGCTTGGGTACAAATGATCGATCATTAGGATGTTAGTGTGCACACGAGAGTCAAATGCGCGCGTGGTCTTGATGATGGTAGTCATCAAGATGGAGTACGAGTTCGCTCGAAAATTCTTCTTATATTTATATAGTCGGTGATGAGTGTAATCCCATCGACGGGGAGTGAGGATGAGTGAAATCTCCTCCGCGAGAACGGTGATGAGTGTAATCCCACCGTGAGGTAAAGTTGTTGTTGGATGTGAGTTCTAACGTGTTTATTCGCATATTCGAGTCATAGCTAGGTGCCAATATAAGTTGATATGTGTATCAATGTGTTTTGGAATGTGATTTCCTTTTGGATTATTATATGTGTTTACATATGGTGTGGAATTGAGCTTGTTGAGCATGGCATATTATTGGATAATTGTGCATGCATCATTGACATTTTGGCTCATGAGGATCGAAGGTAAGGACATGCATTTACCTTGTTGTGCTTGTTCTTGGACCCTGCATTGTCGAGGTTTGTTTTTAAAGAGCTTACCCCACTAAGCTTTAAGCTTACGCTATCTTTTGTTCGACAATGCAGATCTGTAGTTCGTGGGTTGCTAGCGCAAAAAAAAAGGGCCTCCAAGTGTGCTTGTTGGCTTTTGAGTTTATCAAGTATGAATTTTAAGTTATGAACATGCAATAGTTAAGCAATGGAATTTGTGCTATTGATGGATATTGTTGGTTGTTTAGGAGCATGTTTAGACTCCTTATTATGTTGATTTTTGTGTGGCTTGTTGATGCCATGTTTGGATTGTAAAACCATGCCTTATTTGCTTATCATGTATGTTGGCCTTGTGCCTTTTGAGGATGTCTAAGTGTATGGTTGTTGAAGCATGAACCCTTAAGTGCTTGCATGTCATCTTTTGATCAAATGCATGAATCCCTTGCTTGAATGATGTTGGTTCGTGTTGGGTGCCTCGTATGCTGAGATTTTGGTGGTTGAGTGTTAAATGTATGCTTGGATGTGACTAGAGAAGTCTTAAATTGCATCTACAATCGAGTCTTGTGTTACTTTGTTGAATTTTGAAGTCTTGCGGTGCAGGGCGTATCGGTACGCCTGAGGGCCGTATCGATACGGTTTGCCCTCCAGGACTCAGTTTTGGCTTGGTGTATCGATACACGGGTGTGTATCGATACGCTCAAAGCTCACTGGAAATCCGAGATTATGAGTGAGGCTTTGACGTATCGATACGGGCTCTAAACATATCGGTACGGGTTTATCTCGTTGACCACGAGATGTTGACCGAGAAAGGCGTATCGATACGCTCAAGGGATGTATCGATACGGTCTTCATGTGTTGACTGAAGGATGTTGACCTTGGTCAAGGTGTATCGATACCCTTGATTGGTGTATTGATATAGCCTGCTCTGTAAGTGTAAAATGGACTGTTAACATGTTGTTTGGGGTTCGGATGTGTATCTTTCTTGATGTTTTCCGATGTCGTGATCACTTAGGGAATAATATGACTTTAGACAAGATTTAATTAAAAGGAATTTTCTAGGGTTTCTAACCGAGGTGGGACCTTAACGGGTTTCTCTTCGGTTTTCCCCGTGTAGCCTACTCGGACCGGTCATCCGACCCGACCGGGACGAGGGGGTTACAAATTATATAAATAATAAATTAATATATAAATCATTCGAATATGTTTAGAAAAGTTATATTAAAAATATTTTTTTTATAAATCTAATTAATATTAATTAGATACAAAATATTGATAACTAATAAACTATTCAAACAAGTATTGAATATAATCATGTCCTTATGTGTCATTTTGCTTGTTTAAATAACCTAACAACTATCAGTTAATTTTTCAAACACTTTTATACAATCGGCTATTACAATTCGCTAGTCAAATCAACTAATACAATTAATTATTAACTAATGTAATCCGTTATCAACTATCAGCTATCCGCTAATTGTAAAATAAGACCAAAAACTCTTTAATTCTTTATTCATCACTCATAGTTTTTTCTTTCTTTTAATACATATGAAATAAATATATTATTGAACTTAATAAATCAAGATCATATGTAATTTAATGGAATTGGTCAAAAAATAATTAGGAGAAAGGAAACGCCATTAATAATAACGCTTTTTCAAAAAGCGTTTTCTCCAAAGAAAAAAAAATGTTCTTATTTTTTCTCTAATTTAATTTTTAAAAAAACATATTAAAGTATTTATAATTTTTAACCAAAAAATTATAATTCTTAAATTTTGACTAAAAGCGGTGTTGGTTAAATTAAGACTCGATTATTTTATTTATCATTTTTGACTAAATAATAAATCATTACAATATTTTTAATTTATGTGAGCATTTTATCTTATATCGATAGACAAATTGATAACCGAAATATATATTAAATTAGACAATAATAATTATATATAGGATACATATATGATGCTATCTAAACACATGGTAAATTTAAGTTAAAAAGTAAAAACTGCTATAATATTTACATATAATAAGACTTGATAACATCCCAACACCTTAGCCTTGAATGCAAATTTAGAGTTAAGTTAGTTAGAATGGTTTGGTTGGCATGTAATGAAAGAAACATCCAAAAGTAGAGAACTAATCAGAAGGGGAGAATTTAATTAAGAACCAGACAAAACTAAACTACTTCCCCCGATATCCATGCTTCATTTTTTTCCACTCCTTCCTTTTTTATTTTTCTTCACTATTTTCCTTTCCTTCTTTTTTCCTTTTACCCAAACATGGCAACACAAGTTTTTTCCCCGCTGTTATTGAATTCATAAGCAATGACCTGTTTTGTTTCATACGTGCTTCTCTTGTCAAAAGGTATTGTTTATGAGATCATGGTGATTTTGGTTGAGATTTGTTTTCTTTGCTAATGTTTGTTTGGTTGGCCCCAGAGTTTTGTACTTGCAGAATCGAATGAAAAAGATTAGAGAAGTCGAAAAGGAAAATTAAATCAGCGAGCGATGGGGAAGAACATGCGTACCAACAACTCTAACTCTAACATGTCAATCCCGCAAGGTCATCAACATAATCCCAGTTGCATGTGGGGTGTTTTACATGTGCTTAAATACCACCATTGGAATCGGCGGTTTATTAAGAAAAGAATTTCCAACAAGAAGCAAGATTCAGGTAAGCTCAGACAACTCGATTCGGATTCGAATCTGACAATGGGAATGCTAACATGTTTTCTGGATAGGGGATGACAAATCAAAGGATGAATCAGTAGGAGCCTCAAATATAAGTACTGCTGATGATTCTTCCAAACACAACAAAGCTGAAGCGGCAAACACTAAGGTGAGTTTATGTATCCGACACGGTTATGTTCGATTTTTTTCGATCATGTTTTGGTTACGGATATATATGATATATCTATCTAATTTGTAATTTGAAACTTGCAGGTTGAAGGAAAGAAGAAAGCGCCCAATGCAGGATCTAAAGGCTCGGTCACATCTCGATTGAAGGCACTTATAACCGATGAAGTGTCGAAAAGGACGGGGCGAGACTCTGACAGAGGCAACCATCAGAGAAGTTCGACATACCCCGTACGATCGAAATCGGATCCAGATAATGAAGTTGAGCATCTCCCTGACATGGAACAATCTCAAGGGAGTACCCTGCGGGGCGACAAGAACAAAGGTATCTGCGACGAAAGCGGAATCGAGGATGAAGATGTACCAAAATCCCCGGAGGAAGGCCTTACCGGGGATGAAAGCGATGAAGAATGCAGTTCTGAGAACGGTTCCAGCAAAGAAAAAGTTGAGGAAAATAAGAAAACTTTGCTTGAGAGTGGCATTTTATCAGAGGAAGAACTTGATAGGAAAAAGAAAGCTTTACAAGATAAAGATGGTCCGGGATATGAATCCAAGTATTTAATGGATGCTTTGGATATAATCAAGATGAACCAAGGGTTTTTGTTGACGGTTTTGCAGGATCCGGACTCGCCTTTGTCTCAGCATTTTCAGAAACAACTGGCTATGAGTGCTAAAATGGGGATGCCACAATGTGAGACTTTCCCTTCAACTGGTTCAACCAGCAGGGAAAACCAGAGCCCTGACGGTAAAAGAAACGAGGCAGATGAGAATTCTAATGGAGAAGATTTCAGCAGGAAATCGACACCATTGATAGCCGCAGATCATAGGGCTGATGGTATTCAAATGGCTGACATGTCATCTTCGTCCCACGATTTGAATCGATCTGAAATGGCGAGAAAGAGATTCAAGAGTCTTAGAGAGAATCTAAGTCAAGTAATCCAGGAGAGAAAGAAAGAGAGGCGTAGGATTGCCATGGATGCTGTCCTTCACAAAATCCCTCACCAGAAAGGCTTTTCCAAGGACTTGACACCCGACATTGTTGATCATGTCAAGGACCCTACAAGGACTAAAAAGCTTTCCTCTTCGTCTTTGGCCCGCAGGGGAAGTATGCGGCTCGAACGAAGAACATCTTTCAATGAGTCTATAGATAAATATGCACAACTCTATGAATATAGTTTCACTAAAGAAGCTAAAGAAGAAAGTATCTCCAAAAGCATACAAGAAAGAAGAGAAGAACCGATCGATTCTCGTACTACCAGTACCAAAAAATGCATGAGAAGAATCCTTTCATCTCCTGATCTTTATTCTTCTGCATATTCATTTCCTCCAGATATACCAACAAATGTTGAACATAGCCCTTATGGAAGAAAATTCAAAGAATCAGAGGCTTCAGGTATAGATAACCTCGAAAAAACCAAGTCCGAAGACAATTCGACAGGCATTACAGAAGCATTTCCAGTTTCTTCAGACAATATTTCACAAAGCGAACAAGACAATATTTCTCAAGGGCCAACAGCCAGTTCTGCAGAAAGTTCAAAAGTACAAGGTATATGCCCTATTGAACCTTATTGTTTGATCTTTTTCAACTGTTATATGCAAAGGTTACATTTCCTTATTAATTTATCTCAATGAATGGCTGGTGACCAAAAACAGATATAGAGCCAACACAAAGCTTCGAGCTTCCAAACAACGAACTCGACTTTTTACCCGATCTGCAACTAGAATTGAAGAATACCCTTAAGGTGGCTGGTGGAGGCATAATTGACTTAGAGCAATTAAAAGCTTTAAAGAAGGATTTAGACACAATTGACAAACAAGAATTCGCATACGTGAAAGATGTGCTTGAACTATCAGGATTTAGTAAGAACGAAGCACTCGGTGCATGGTACGCAGATAACCAGGCATTGGATCCCATGATGTACGAGGAAATCAGAGGCTGTGTTCTCTGTGATCAGAATTGTTCAATGGAAGGAGAAGAAGTTGGTTACTGTAACCACCCACTCTTGTTCGATCTAATCAATGAGGTACTGATAGATGTTTACGAAAGATCGTATAGTTATTACCCCAGAGTTTTATCTCAATTGTGCCACGTTCGTCCGATCCGGTCGGATGCTATGTGCTCGAGCAAGTGTGGGAAAAGATAAGCTGGTATTTGAGCTACAAAACCGGGTATGATAAACCATTGGATTATGTTGCCAGTAGAGATCTGATGGGAAATGATGGGTGGATGAACCTACAGTTCGAACATGAAAGCTTAGCGCTTGAGGTTGAAGAGCTTGTTTTCAATGATCTTTTAGAGGAATTTCTTCCTCAGTAATAAATTTTTTTGTAACTTGATTTGATCGTGTAACTAATACTTGTTTTTACCCAAACTTTGGAAGAGATTAGGCAAATATATGGAAATAGTTCTTGGTAATAACTATAAGAAACTAACCATACTTTGTTTGCATTAACATTACGTGGAAAACAATCAACCTATTATAGTTGTAAGAATTTATTTGTATAACCACTTATTTTCGACCCATTAACCAACTAATCTGAATTCTGAATAATATTTAGAGGTTCATTATAGAACGACCCTCCTAATTCAGTTTCCTCTATTCAATATCAGAATTCGAATCTCTGACCTTATTTAAAAACTTAACGCCTCATCAAGATAGACCAACTAACTGTTTTTCTGATTTTTTAAATTTAACATATATTCGAACATAAGTACGGGAATATGATGCTTCAATATAGAAAAAATTGACATGACTTATGAGAGCATAAGGAGAAAGCAAAAATATAATCAGAACTAATAGAATATAGACTTGACAGTAAATTGAAGAAGAGAAGTGCAGGGAAGAAAATGAAAAACAGAAAAGTATAAAGGCTGTGACTGTTATTCAAGAGAACAATATCGAATACAACTTGATCCTTTACACTTGACTAGCATTTGTATTTATAAATATAGGATTTAACTGAATCTATAACAGATTCTTGATTCTTTATCTTTCTTTTGATAATGAAAGATGATGACAGCTTATACAAGGCTGTTACAGCAGTTATAACTGCTAACATTCTTCCTATCTTCTCCCCTCCTTTGATGAAAAACAAAAAACAACAAGTTGACATTAACAAGAAACCATGCTGAAACACCTGAAACACATTGATTGCTAATATACTTCCTATCTTCTCTTCTTTGTTGAGAAGACTAGCATAACTCTTCAGAACAAAAGAAGTTGCTGACCCTTGTTTGAAGCTCAGTTGGTGAGAAGACCCTAAGTTTCTGTCGAAGATGTAGAAAGAAGGCTGCTGACAAAGGCTTGGTGAAGACATCAGCTATTTGTTCTGAAGCAGGAACATAGTTGACCTGAAATGATCCTTCAGCCACCTTTTCTCTGACAAAATTGAGGTCAAGCTCAACATGCTTGAGTTTAACATGATGAACTGGATTAGCTGAATGTGCAATAGCACTGGTGTTGTCACACCAGATAACTGGAGTTTTTGAAAGCTGAATCTTGAGCTCAGTAAGAAGAGACTTAACCCACATAGCATCACAAATGGAATCTGCCAGACTCCTAAACTCAGCTTCAGTAGAAGACCTGGAAACAACAGATTGTTTCTTTGAACACCAAGAGACCAAATTACCTCCAAAAAACAGACAATGACCTCCTGTAGACCGCTTGTCATCCACATTTGTTCCCCAATCAGAATCAGTATATCCAACTAGAATATTAGTTAAAGAATTGTTACTGAAGAACAACCCATGTTCTATAGTGCCTTTAAGATACCTTACAATCCTTTTAACTGCTTTCCAGTGCTTGTCTCGAGGAGCTTGCATATACTGACTTACCTTATTTACAGAAAACTGTATATCAGGCCTAGTAGTACAAATATGCTGAAGAGTCCCAACAACTTGTCTGTACAAAGTACAGTCTTCAAACGGGTCTCCATCATTGAGAGAGAGAGGAGGAGAGGTTACCATAGGAGTAGGAGTAAGCACAGCTTCAAGCATCTTAGTTTTTTCTAACAATTCCAGAATGTGCTTCTTCTGATTAAGCACTATGCCTTGTTCCACAGGGATCACATTCATACCAAGAAAGAAGGTAAGCTTTCCAAGATCTTTAAGAGAAAATGCACTATTAATCTGCTGCACAACAGAATCAATTTCTTCTGAATTGTTACCAGTTACTACTATGTCATCAACATAAACCATGATATACACAATGCTATCTCTTGACTCTCTGAAGTACAAAGAAGAATCAGCTAGAGAGGATGTGAACTTAAGCTGAGAAGTCAAGAGACCCTTAAACTTGTCAAACCAAGCTCGAGGAGCTTGTTTTAGTCCATACAGAGACTTCTGAAGCTTACATACTAACTGTTGACCATTGTCATCCTTCTGTTCAAAGCCAGGTGGCTGCTGCATGTATACCTCTTCTGAAATATCTCCATTCAAGAACGCATTATCCACATCAATTTGCCGCAGAGCCCATCCATTGTTCAAAGCCACACTTAAAAGAATTCTCACTGTAACAGGCTTGACAACAGGGCTAAAAGTTTCAGAATAGTCAAACCCAGCTTGTTGAGAAAACCCTTTTGCAACAAGTCTGGCTTTGTACCTTGAAATGCTACCATCAGCATTCTTCTTTACCTTAAAAAGCCACTTACATCCAATGGGAACTCTGTCAGGAGGCAAAGGAACAACCTTCCAGGTATCCTTGGAAACCAGAGCATTAAACTCCTTCATAACAGCATCTTTCCATTCATCAATGGACAAAGCCTGATATACATCAGTGGGAACAGGAATCTCAACTTCAGACAAGAAAGCTTTGGGCTTAAAAACACCAGTTTTGGATCTGGTAACCATTGGATGAGTAGGATTAGAACTATGTTGCAACAGTTGAGATGAGGAAGGAGAAGCCTGACTAGAAGGCTGAGGAACAGATTGAGCAATATCCTGATTGTCAGCTTCAACAAATGTGTCATCATTCTCAGCATGAGGTGCAGAAGAAGGTTGCTCTAAAGCAGAGGGTGTAGATGACACAGGAGAGTCTGAAGAAACAAAGTCACAAGGCCCAGAAGAAGAAACTGAAGGATCAGTGGAGAAAGAATGAAACTCAGAAGAACTAGAACTGGTCTGAAGATTGGAACTTGAAGGAGAACAATCCTGGGAAGAACTGACATTCCTAGGAGAAACAAACTTAACCTTAACAGGCTTAGAACCAGAAGAATTAGAATGAGATTTAGAATGAAATTGCTTCTTTTGCAAGCAAGGAAAGAAATTTTCATTAAACTGAACATGCCTAGACACAATCAATTTACCCTCACTGTCTAAACATTTGTAACCATGATGATTAGAACAGTATCCCAGAAAAAGACAGGGTTTAGACCTAAGCTGAAGCTTATGTTGATTAAAAGGTCTTGTTAAAGGAAAACATTGGCAACCAAAAACCTTCAGAAAACCATAATCAGGTATCTTTCCAAAAAAAAATTCATAAGGAGATGACCCTCCTAAAACCTTAGTAGGTAACCTATTAATAAGATATACAGAAGTATAGAAGGCATCAGACCAATATTTAAAAGGCACACCACTTTGAGCTAGTAATGTCAAACCAAGTTCTACTATGTGTTTGTGTTTTCTTTCAACCCTACCATTCTGTTCAGAAGAATAAGGACAAGTATTAAGAAATTGAACACCTTTTTGTAAAAAATATTGTCCTAAAGGCTTAAATTCAGAGCCACAGTCAGATTGAATCACCTTTAACTGAGAACCAGTCTGTCTTTCAACCATACTATGAAAATTAACAATTACATTAGGTACATCAGATTTTCTAGCAACAAAGTAGATCCATGTATACCTAGTAGCAGCATCAAGAAAACTAACATAATATGCATAATTGTTAGACAATAGAGGAGCAGGTCCCCAGACATCCATTTGAACATGTTCAAGAGGCTTATTATACACAGATACAGACTTTTGAAATGGAAGCTTATGGCTCCTACCAAGCTTACAAGCTTCACAAAAAAATTCTTCTTTATGATAACAGAAAATTTACAAATTTTAGACAATTTGACTAGGGTATCAATAGAAGGATGCCCAAGCCTTCTATGCCATACATGAAAACCAACAGAAGAATTACAAGCAAAAGCATCAGCAGATGTATTACAACCAGAACATGTAACAACAAAAGAACCTGAACCAGCAGAAGAATTTCCAGAAAAACCAGCAGAAGAATCACCACGAACAACAGATTCATCAGAAACCAATTTGTACAAACCTTCACTTTGAAAACCTCGAAGCATCTGTTGACGAGTTGTCAAATCCTTAACAACACATGAGTCAGGAAAAAATTCAATGGAAACATTATTATCTCTAGTGAATTTAGACACTGACAACAGATTTTTTTTAATTGAAGGCACATGTAACAAGTTAGTAAAAACATGAGGTCTAACAGACGAATTAATGGATGAATGACCTATACTAGATATGGCAACAGTAGACCCATCTGCTACACTAACCTTACCAGAACCAGCATAAGATAAAGGGAAATAGATATTACCTGCATCGGGCGTGAGGTGAGAGGTTGCACCGGAGTCTGGGTACCAGGCTGCATCGCCAAACGCAAAGTCATCGGACACCGCAGCAACTGAGGCGACTACAGGTTCTGCGGAAGACGGAGGAACAGAACCGGACAGATCAGTCTGATTCGAACCTTGAGGCTGACTTTGGAAATTATTTCCCTAATACGCCGTCACCGGTGCTTGACCAAAAGAGCCTTGAAACGATTGATCCTCACCAGAATCTTCCAAATAGGAGACTTGATTAGCAGAGCCACCAATACCTTCGAACGCCTGATCGAAGCGGAAATAGCACCTGCTGGCAAGATGACCGATCTTGCCGCAGATCTGACATTGTGGCCGAGACCGACCACCGTTAAAGAACCGTCCTCCACGGCCTCTGAACGGCATTCCTCCTCGATTGGAATTCGGCGGACGAAAGACAGGAGCGGCTGGCCGTTGAGGAGTCGAATGAGCAAATAAATTAGGGTAACCGGCATTAGGACTATTATTTGGGCCATTGAATGGGCCACCTTGCTGATTAACCTGGTATACATTCGCAGACCCAGATGGACCATAAGCAAAATTCACCAACGACCCATGAGACAAGAACTCAAGTTGTCTGGCCTCAGTGTCCAATAGAACACTGGTAACTCCGTCGAGTTTGTACGGCTGTTGACTCGACGTAATCACAGCCACCACCGGCTCGTACTCCGGTGGCAACCCTGTGAGTATAGTAGAAATATGCATTGTTTCTGTAAGGGGATTCCCACACGCAGCTAGGCTATCGCAAACACCCTGAATCTGAGCCAAGTACTCGCGCATCGACTGATCACGCTTCCGAATGTTCTTGAGAGAACAGTGCAGATGCATTATCCGAGTAGTAGATGTGACGGAAAAAACCTGATGAATCTTGGTCCAGATCTGCAAAGCATTCTTGCAATTCACCAACGATGGAAGAATAGAAGGCCCGATAGAAGACAGTAGCCAAGAACAGAGGGCACTGTCTTCTTGCTTGAACCTGGCATATTCTGGGCTAATCGAACGTCGACCACCTTCTCCAGTGACAAATTGTTCAGGAACAGAAAAAGACTCATCAAGATGATCTTGAAGAGCCAAGCTCTCAATAGCAAATTGAATTTGCTGACGCCAGAGGAGATAGTTCGTATCGTCCAATCGAATGAAAATGGACTTGTTGGTAAACGGCTTAGAACTGTCAGAGACCTCTGATACCATGATAGAATATAGACTTGACAGTAAATTGAAGAAGAGAAGTGCAGGGAAGAAGAAGAAGTGCAGGGAAGAAAATGAAAAACAGAAAAGAATAAAGGTTGTGACTGTTATTCAAGAGAACAATATCGAATACAACTTGATCCTTTACACTTGACTAGCATTTGTATTTATACATATAGAATTTAACTGAATCTATAACAGATTCTTGATTCTTTATCTTTCTTTTGATAATGAAAGATGATGACAGCTTATACAAGGCTGTTACAACAGTTATAACTGCTAACAAGAACCATCCATGGTGCTTTGAAGAGAAGCCTCAACCATCCTTTTTGGCAAAAAAAAGTAAACAAGAGAATCATCAATATCTATATCTATAGCGACATCTCACATCTAAACTTAAATAAGTTTTAATATAAAAGATATTTATCTTTCTGTTTCATTTCATTTTCACCTCACCCCACACTATAGGTGGAGGAGAGCACAGAAACGTAGCTTGGAACTATACCAGCAGGATAAAAAATGGAGCCAAATCATGACACGTGTACGGTTGGCATCGAAGTTCTCTCCCCTCTCCCCCGTCTATAAATTCAAAGGCTTGTCTTCCCTGTAAACTCGTACAAGTCTTCTTACATATCTGTTTGATTTCATTTGAGTCTTTTAGCCAGAAAAGTTGAAACATGTCTTGCTGCGGAGGAAACTGTGGCTGCGGCTCTGCTTGCAAGTGCGGCAACGGCTGTGGAGGGTAATCGATTCTCTCTTTTGTTAAAAGAGAGAGAAAACAATCATTTCCTTTAAAGGGTCTCTTCAAAATCTTTTGTTTTTTTATGTGTTTGATGAAGCTTATTTTCTTTAATGGTATTGTAGATGCAAGATGTTCCCCGACATAGTTGACGAGAAGACCACAACTGAGACTCTTGTTCTGGGCGTGGCACCCCAGAAAACGTACGTATCAGTTATGACAGACATGAAAACAGAGTGAAGTTATGTTGTTTTGTTTGGTTTTGATTTAGTGTATTTGAATGCATGCAGGCACTTTGAGGGATCTGAGATGGGAGTTGGGTTTGAGAATGGATGCAAGTGTGGAGACAACTGCACCTGCAACCCTTGCAATTGTAAATGAGAGATGAAAAACAAAGATCCAGACTGCCCTTTGTCTTCTATTCACAAATAATCCTATTCCTATCACTGTATAACAGCGAATCTCTGTCTGGATTTGCCATAATTATATGGTGGACTAATAGTATTTAGTTCGCATTTCTGCTATGTCAGAATATGTTATGATGATATTTGTGTAAGAAAGTGAGCCTGTTTTCTAATGAATGAATGTTTGGATGATACATGGAAATGATTTTGATGCAAAATTATAGGATCCCACAAGTTTTGATGAGATAAAGGACATGGCACAGTGATTCCTGAAAATCAAACAAAAAATAAGTAAACATTCTCGAGAAACAAACAGGAAGATATCTCAACGTATTGATACTAACCTTATAGAAGACCAAACCTCCCGATTTGTTGATTATATAAAGACTGTAAATCGCCATTGGCAAGGGGAATCAAATTCGAAATCCTAGAACTTGTTAATTTGAAATCAAGTAGTAAACCATTTTCTGTTTTTTGACCTGGGAATTTACTGTTGAGTGTAGTTCACATCGAAACTTGGCTCTGATGGCGCCACGTAGAAGAACAAGGGTGCTTTCGTAAACTAAAGAAAAATCCAGTGGAGATTACAAATTTACAATTTATAAATTCTTTTGAAAAAATTTGGAGAGGGAGAACTCACCTACTCAGAGAAATGGTGGTGATTGAGAGTTCGAAGCCAACGGTGGAGATCAACGGTTTGAGATTCACGTATCCTGGAATCGACGGTCTTCCGCCGCCGGGGTCCAAGCCTCTTATAGACGATTGTTCTCTCACTCTTGACGCTGGCGATCGGTGTCTCCTCGTCGGATCCAATGGCGCCGGTTAGTTAATATTGACGGAGAAAATCAAGAAAACGAAATAATAGAATTTAATCTTTTTGGTTTATTTGTTCCAATGATTGATAGGGAAAACAACGATATTGAAAATTCTTGGAGGGAAGCATATGGTGGAACCGCACATGGTTCGAGTGTTGGGAAGATCCGCTTTCCACGACACCGTATTGTCGTCCTCCGGTGAACTTTGTTATCTTGGAGGAGAGGTTAGTTATGTATTTTCTGTCCTTTTGCCTATGTTCATTTAGTGATTCCCTAACGCCAGGATTTTTTTTAAGATTTTGCGAATCTAACGAAGTTAAGATCATTTTGTTTTTCAACTGTTGAGTGTTGAATGAACTAAAACTTGTGCCATTCATACATTATTGGGGGGAAATTGCCTGCAACTTTGCTTCGTATTGAGAAAGGGAAATTCTGCAAAAAGGCATTCCTTTGGCTTTCTTTTTTACTTGCTCTGGCTCATTTTGATGTATCAGGCTTAGCCATAGTTTGCACGAAGCAAGCTTATGTCAAAGGAATTGTAAGCTATTTGAAGCGGACTCTTCGTTTTTACTAAAGTACCACGTATAACAAGCATGTCCGGCACGAATTTGGAAATTTCTATATGACCTTTCAAATATTGGAAATTCTTTTAACAAGAAGTTGAGCATACCTATGTTGGATGCATATTCGTATCCAACATTCACCCTACTCCGGTTAAACGTAGATTGTAAATAAGTCAATGCATTCGACTGTGGTACTAGTTTTTGTTACTAGAACATAGAATTTTATCAGTTAAACTAGAGGGTTTTTTCCCTTTTGCAGTGGAGACGTGATGTTGCTTTTGCTGGATTTGAGGTTCCCATTCAAATGGACATTTCTGCAGAGAAAATGATATTTGGAGTTGCAGGTATTGATCCCAAAAGAAGAGCTGAACTAATTAAGGTATGCATTCTGATGCAGTATATGAAATGGTGAGAGGTGGTAGTACCTGATAGCTAATTTTCACTATATGATTGGTTCAAGTAAAATGTATAGGTTATTATAATAATTTGGCTAAGCATTTAAAAAAATGAAGAAACATACTAGCTTGAGTTAAATTAGCATTTAAATTTTATTTGTAGTGTATGTAATTTAAAAATTCTTGGACTTGGTTTTTGCTCTAGGTATTAGATATTGATCTCTCATGGAGGATGCACAAGGTATCAGATGGTCAAAGAAGACGCGTCCAAATTTGTATGGGTCTCCTCAAGCCATTCAAGGTATTTCCTGTTTTCTAAATGCTGGTACCGCAATTCCAATGCTTCCATTGTCTAGTCTTTTGTAGAGCTCCGGCCTCCTTTCTTCCACAAGGAAATCTGGAACCTTTTTTTTTCTTTCTTTTTAATCTTGTTTTTGTGTTTTTCCCAGTATAAATTGTTCATCAAGGTTGATCCCTTGTTTGTATAGGTTCTTCTACTTGATGAGATCACGGTTGACCTTGATGTGCTAGCAAGGGCTGACCTTCTGAATTTTCTTAGAAAGGAATGTGAAGAGCGAGGTGCCACAATCATCTATGCAACACATATATTCGATGGTCTCGAAAAGTGGCCATCACATATTGTCTGTCTCGGTTCCGTTTCTAAGAACTACCTTTCTTTTGAAATTACTTTCTGAAATAGATGATATAAATGTAAATATAAATATAAATCCTGTGTGGCAAAACCATAATGTTCATTTCAGGTTTACGTTGCTCATGGGAAATTGCAGTTAGCAATGCCAATGGAGAAGGTTAAGGAGATTAGCAGTTTGTCGCTAATGGTTAGTTTACCCGGTTTACGCTTTGCATATAATTATTTCGTTATGAATGAAGCTAGTTGAACTTCCTAATTTGTTTTGACTTAAAAAGAGTACTTGTTAGCCTCAGTTATATTTATCTGTACTTGCAGAGAACAGTAGAGAGCTGGTTGAGGAAAGAAAGAGATGAAGAGAGAAAGAAAAGAAAAGATCGGAAATTGCTTGGTCTCCCGGAATTCGAAAACCAGGTTGAGGGAAGTCGTGTGACAGGGGATCCCGCACGAGCGTTAAACAATGGCTGGGCTGCTGGACGATTGAACTCCACAGTTGCTGGTGAAGAGAACTTTGTGTTCAGCTCGAACAAAGTTTTAAGGCAATAAATGAACTCAAACTTATATCAAGTTCATTCAGCTTTCTGAACAACAGGTAGAGCAATAAGCTTGGAGATTGACAGCCCCAATGTCTTTCTGCATAGGCTATGAATATATTCGTAATTGTTTGTCCTCCTAAGAAACCATGAAATGACAGTCAGGAGACCGACCATGTACACCGGTTTTCGATATGTTGTATTTTTTTTATAGTTACGCCATTGTAACGTGAACTTTGTGGGCGAAATAGATGAAAGTTATACTAATGTTATTGGATTTTTCATTTTCTTCAAAGTAGATATCATTTTCTAAAACAAAATGAATATTGTTAGTATTTGATAGGTTCAGAACAAATCTGGCTTAAGCCGATGGTGTAAAAAGCTTGATGTTTTTGAGTGAAGAGGTTTGTATTGTACTCTCACAAAGTGTAAAAATTTAAGTCGGACTTATTACGGGAGGTTTCTCAATCTAATTATATTCATTCAGAGATATAATAGTGTTTTATTCTACAAAATCAATTAATTACGACTAATAAGCTTTTTTTTGTTTGTGGTTAGTTGATATTAAAGGACATTAAGGACAAAGAAGACACCAGTTTCAACCTCGCCGTCTTAGCTCAGCCGGTAGAGCGCGTGGCTTTTAACCACGTGGTCGTGGGTTCGATTCCCACAGACGGCGGTACTTTATATTTTACATTCTTTTTTCCGTCCCTAGTCGTCCACGAATATAAGGAAAATACGTGTACTCCCAGAAATATAGTAATTTAATTCAATGGCATCAAAGCAAAGCAAAGCAAAGAAATTGTTGAATTGTTAAAAGTTCAAGCTTTAAAATAAAGGGCAATGGGCAATGTGCAGATATTTGCATGAGTGGTCAACTTGAAAGGATTCTTCAATATCAAGCAAGCACAATGCCAATGGTAGTTCTTTTGGTACCATATTCCATTTCCCACTTTGCCTATGTGTCTGCAACTACATACCTCACCCAATTTTACTTCATATATTATATATATAATCTTTTCACTACTTTTGGCAAGCTTATGCAAAAAGGGGAGTGTAATATAACTAGAATAAATTTTTTTTTAATAAAGGGTAATTATTCCATGCACAATTATTTTATTTTTAGGGTTTAGGGTTTAAAATTTAGGTGTAGTAGTTTTGAATTTAGTGTTTGTTGGTATAATTTTAGGTTTATGGTTAAAATTTAGGGTTTATAGATTAAATTCTAAATATTTAACTATATTACCTTAAATTCTAACCCTAAACCTTAAATTCTAACCATAAACCCCAAATTTTAAACTTATGTACTAAAACCCTTAAACTCTAAACTCTAAACTGAAATTTTATACTTTAAAATTAAGACATTTGTAGAAACAAGAAGTTTCCACCTCCTTGTATGCGATCATTATCATTTTATAAATACACACTTAGTACTTCTTTTTGACTTACTACTCACTTTAACCCCCACAAAGGACTATAGTTTCTTCCTCAACACTCAATGCCATCATCTTTTGAAAAATATACATGGAAAAGAGGTACCTTTTTAAAAGCACAAAGTGCAAAATAAGTGTACCTCTCTAATCATACATTAAATTAAAATTTATTCATGGTTCATGTCACCACATAAACTAATTAATCAAGAATATTTAGTTAGTCGGTTGTTGTTCAGATTTAGGGATGGGCATTTCACCCGGACTCGACGGGTTTCGACTTGACCCAGCCCGATCGGGTTGGATATTTTTATGAAAAAATCGGGTTCGGGTCGGGTTTTAGGGTGAAAAAATCCAACCCGACATGGGACTAATAGTGTAATTTTCCTTTAAATTTTTTAGGGATATTTGTATAATACCCCTTTTATATATTTTTTATAATTAGGCCCTTAAAATTAATTTTTTATTTGCATTTTAGTCCTTAAATTTATTATTTTTTTATAATTATGCCTCTTAAATTTTTTTTACAATTAGGTCCCTAAAATTAATTTTTTTCTATAGGTCGGGTCGGGTTTAGAATATTTATTCTCGGGTCGGATTTTTTAAAGAATTGGATCGGGTCGGGTTCGGTTTTAAGATAATTAGTTTCGGGTTGGGTTCGGGTGGCCAAAAACCCGACCTGACCCGTGCCCATCCCTATTCAGATCTCACTTACTGGATTCTTCAAGCTTGATTATTTCTTGAAAAATCTTTATTAATACTATTATTATGACTTAACTTCATTGGCATATTGTTAACCTAAAATGACTTACAATATGAGAGCTACCAATGGATTATAAGTGATCTTAAAGGAAGGCATTTGGTATAAAGTAGGGTAAAAAAATATGGGATGTTAGTGGAGTTTAAACGCATTTAAGTCTATAATAATCTCTTATTTAAAAGTTCAAAAAATGAATACTTTAGAGGTGATGTGCAGATATTATACACAATTAAACAAGATTGAAAATAACTAACATGGATTGGTCTAAGTGATAAGCAACTTGGTTCCGTTTAAACAAATTTTGAGTTCAAAATATTATGGAAGTAGAAAATCTCTGCCGAAAGACTCACACATTAAAATTATGTATGCGACACAGATTGATAAAAAGAAAAAAAAAACAAGATTGAAAACATAGAAGAGGGAAATTAAATAACCAAATACATTAATTAATGTAGTAGGAAGTAGTGTTGAATTACTATAATGGCCAAGAACTGCGGGCTACATACTTTCCCTTTGATTTGCAGCCACTTCAGCCCTCCCTTACAACTTGGGTAAGGGTTTTTTTACCATTCGCTGGGTTTTTTTTTTACTATTATCACCAGCTCAATCACACACAAAATAAGCAAAAACAAACACAAAAGTTACCACGCAAACTTCACTTGCCTAAACTATATTCTCTATTTGTTTCCAAACCCCATTTTTAACCCCATCCACTGCTTCAAATTTTCCGGGAAAATACAAGGGCGGGAAACCAAGTGAAAAAGCAAAATTAAAGGAGGGAAAACTCCGTCTTTCAAACGCGGAAATTCTTGCCGGTGAAGGTTTGACCGAACTGCCAATTAGGAGGTGCCACGTTCCAGGAAGTGGAAGTCCGTTTATCACTGCCGGTGACTCTGAACGAGAGTGCCTGGCCGATCAAAACGGCGTTTGACTGCCAGTTTTGACCCCAGTTGCGGCTCATGCTCAACCAACCGGTTTTGGTTCCCTTGACGCTCACCTTCACGATATCCCCTGCGCCAGCGACGTTGGTGATTAAAACCAAGTTGAAGTAACGGAAGCCGTTGACGGTGAATCTTATCCCCCCTTGTTTCCGGCAAGGCACTCTGTAGAAACAAAATTAAAATATATAAAAAAATGGAGGGTAAACTTGAAAATTAAAAAAACTTTAAGCCCCTTTTCCCGCATTTATGAGTGACCGAACTCAAACGTGCGATCTCGTGATTTTCACGTCCATTAAGATATCAATAATGGTCTAATTAGGAACCAGATCCTTCAATTTTCGAAAATTGAAAATATCCATCCTCTATTTTTATTCCAAATTAACAACAAAATCATAATTAAACAAATCTGTTTGGTTCCTAAGAAAACAGGAAAAACAATTTTCCTTCTCTGCTTTCCCATTTTTTCCACAAGTAATCAAATAAACCAACTCTAAGTAAAAGGAAAAGAATGGCGAGAACGAGAGATATTTCGCAGACTCACCTTCGGAAGGAGACAGGGACGATTCCGGCACGGTACTCGGCGATCTTGAGGAACATAGGCATAGCGAGGTCAAAATGAGGGCGAGGAGGGTTGCACCAGCCGCCATTGTCACTGGGTTGTGCGAAATTGGGCGGGCAAAAGTTAGTGGCGGTGACAAAAATGGAAGGGCTACCAGGGTGACACCACCTCGGGTCGTTTGCACATTTAATCTCAAAGCAAGCACCGCAGCTAAGGCCACTATTGAATAACGCAGTGCTTAAAGCCGCTGTGTTCACGCCGTACCCTTGGCTGTACAGATTCCCGTACCCACATGCACCACCTAAACCACCAACAACAACCATTTGTTTTTTTATACACATTTCCATGCTTTTTACAGGGCCAAAACATAGCAAATAAAAAAGATTTCATACCCATTGTGCCGGAGGCGTCACTGCCGCCGTAAAAGGTAGCATGGGCAGTTTCCCAAGAGCCGCCGGAGTAAACCCCGGGGATTCTTGCGTTCACCAAAGCAAAAAAGGATAGCAATGGAGCAAAACAGACAAGTGTCAGGGAAAAGGTTGGAGCAGCCATTGTTTTGTTGTGTTTTTAGAGGGAAATGAAAGATGGGCGAATGGTGAAGCTTGAGTGAGGCGGGTACTTATCGAGGTGCTGACCCTGGGAGGTTAAAACTTAAAAGGGGAGTTGAGATCAGAATCAAAGAGGGTTTTTTGTGGGGCTCAAGAAAATTCAAATTTTTTAGTGCATTTCTCATGTATCTAATTTTGTGCAAACTAATTTAAACCTCGCAAGTAAAGTAACAACAAAATATTAATTTTTTCGGTGATAATAAACTGGAAAATTATTTTAATATTGCTCCCAATTTTTTTCCGCAATATATGACACTAGTTATTTTATTTTCGAAAATATTATGGTTTGAACATTACTTTAAAAATTGGATATAGCTGAACCCGACTATAAACAATATTTTTTAAAAAATTTTCACAAAAATACCTAAAGTCGAAACCTCATGACCCCGCCTTTCAAAGGCATTTTTATAATTTCCAACCTAAAGTCGGATTTAGTTGCACCGGCCTTTAAGGCACTGTTCATACTGCAATAATTTTGAAAATAAAATGGTTTGCGACATATTTAAAGAAAAAAACCAAAGTTTTGTGCAAATATTGCTGGAAATTGTCCTAATAAACTTGATGTTATTAAATTAAAATTTATATATTTGAGTTTTATTTTTATTTAGGATTTAACCAAATTTGATTTCAATTTTTTTCATTTTGTCTTAGTGAAAAAACGGATAATATTTATTCTAAAAAATTTGGGTTCAATTACAGTGTCTGTAAAGTATGTACATTGATAAATGATTAAGAACATCTATGAACATATACTACCTTGTAATCGCCTTTAGACTTATTCAAAAAATATATAAAAAAAATTAACCGTTAAAAAAAATAATTTTAGTCGAGGGTTGCCATAAAGTGGGCTTACCCACATAAAGGGACCCACGGCCCAACCCACTTGTACCGTATTGAATGCTATTTTGTTGGATTTATTTTTTTTCATATTAAAAAAATCATTATTATCTCGAGAAGAAAAGGGTAAACTTGCTTCTAACAAAGGCGATGTCAAGATTCAAAGAGACATGTATCACTTATAAAAAGAAAATTGTTGATATTTTAATATAAGAATGGTGGTTGGAAGTAATTAGTAGAGTGATTCTCTCTGTCATCATAAATGATGGTTTGAAGTAATTAATAGAATAATTTTTTAAGTCAGTGATAAGTGATTAATCTTATTTAGATTAACGATTGTTAATGAAGAATGATGGTAAAATTGTATGTTTTTTCCTTTTTTTCAGGTTCTCCTATCTTCGTTTATTCAATTGGAGGGTTTTTACTTTTATCCTCATTTCCATTATAAGTTAGAATTGGTGAGCCAAATGCGGATTAACATGGACATTCTCGAAATAAAAAAACATTTTTATTAATTAGCTTGTATTGGACAAGCCTCATTCAAATTAGACGGAGGAGAGGATACAACAAAACTTGAAATACTAAACATAACCGGCTTACTTGAAAGCTCCCGGTACCCAAAACGTTATTATTTTCAAAAGGCTTAATAGTAAAAAAAAAAACTTAATTTATACTTACTTTTTTAATTTGGTGCCTAATATTTTTTTGGCCGCTTTGATGTCTACCGTTTCATTATGTAACTCAAATTAAGTTTCTCCATTGACAGCCATTAAATTTTTTTTGTTATCCAATAAAAACACGGCATGTGGCCTATTTTGATTTATTTATTTAATTTTTAAATTTCTTTAAAATTATAAACTTTTTAAAAGCTTAAAGTTTTAGTTTCTTTCAATCAAACCCTCAAATTACATCTCCCTCACCGTCTGATATCCCCACACGTCGGCGGTTCACCATTCACCACCTAAACGTCGGGTACCTCACCGTTTTGCACCCTTCACCCTCTAGTCATCGATTAGAAGCCCAATCGATCTTTCTTTTTTCTCATTGTTGAATGTTCGTTGATGGAACAATTACCGGTTTATTCATCGGTTTTCGACGACGAGATTATGAGTTTTTCAGTAGTTGGGGGCCACGAAGGCAAGAGTATCCGATGGTGAGATGGGAGGAATTTAAGAATTTAGGGTTTGAAGTTTTTAGAAAAATTAAATATTTTGATTTTTTTTTTAAAATTAAAGACTTTCTGATCTTTAATAAATAAAAAATAAATAAAACATCATGCCACGTGGCCATGTTTTATTAGATAAACGGCGAAAAACTAACTTTGTGGTTGAAGAAGGTATGTTTCTATGCTCTTATTTATTTTCTTAATCTCCACGTACATCGACTAGTGAGAGTTTTAAACATATGCGAGGTGAGCGATCAAACATGGCCCCTAAGAAAAGAGGAACCACAAATAAGTTAAATTAAATGTTTATAGAGAAAAAATAAAATATTTTAATTTAATAAATTACAAGAAAAGGTTTGTACCACCCTCGACATCAACTGTATTTCCATTTCATAATAATATCCAAGTCCCATCATTCTTTGTTTAACAAGTATCTCGTAAGAAGGGAAGATGCTGATTTTTTCTCTCCTTTTCATAAATTTGAGGTTGTAATAATATTATATATGAATTTTAAGACGTACGTAAGGTGTTCATGAAGCTCAAGTGTTGTCTCACTCACCGACCAGCCAGATCTAGCAAAATCCACGACATATGAATGATCAGCTTCTCATGTACCCAAGATTTGCATGTGTATACGGAAGTATTGAGAAGGATTGACAAAGTCTAAAGACTTAACAATTATTTCAGTAAACTACATAAATGACCATCATATTATTTGGTAAAATTATAATTTGATCATATATTTTTTTAAACAATTAAATTATTATATTATTAAATTGAGTGCAATGTGACCACCAGTCTTTAGAGGTTAACGGCAAGGTGACATGTCAATTAAAAAATAGGGATATAACTACACATTTGGTCCTTTTTATTTACACATTATTTCAATTTAGTCTTAATTTAAATAAATAAATTATTTAATTAGGCGGTGATACGTGTCAACACTTTATTGGTGAACTTTAATTATTTGTATTTAATTTAATAAATTTATTTCCCCCTCTAATTAGGTGGTGATACATGTCACCACATATTTAGAGGAGAAAAATAAATTCAAACATACATGCTCTTAAAAGGAATTGAACATGAGAGGTGCAGGAGCAAAAGCAGTGGCTTAGCCACTGCACCAAGCACAATATTGTGCTATAAAACACCAACTTTAATATATGTCTTATCTACATTTACTTTTTTTTAATTTAACATATAAAATGATCCAATTATTTTTTTTAATTTAATTAAAAAATCTCTAAATTATTATATATGTTTAATTATTTTTATTAAATTAAAAATTTTAAATTATATAAAATTTTAAAGATTTTGGATTCACTAAATGAATCTTTATAATAATTTAATATTTTTAATTTATTATAATTTAACATATATGATATTTTTATTAAAAAATCTCTAATTTAATATTTTTAATTTATTACAATAAATTAAAAAATATTAAAAAAATATTTAAAATATTATATATGTTAAATTATAATAAATTAAAAATATTAAATTATAATAAAATTTTATTTAGTGAATCCAAAATCTTTAAAATTATATATAATTTAAAGTTTTTAATTTAATAAAAATAATTAAACATATATACTATTTTAGAGATTTTTTAATTAAATTAAAAAATAATTGGATCATTTTATATGTTAAATTAAAAAAGTAATCGTAGAAAACAATAAGACATATATTAAAGTTGATGTTTTATAATACAATGTTGTGTTTGTCACCACCTGATTAGAGGAGGAAAATAAATTTATTAAATCAAATACAAATGATTAAAATCCTCCAATAAGGTGTTGACATGTGTCACCACCTAATTAAATAATTATTTTCTTTTATTTATTTTAAATTAAGATTAAATTGAAAGAATGTGTAAATAGAAATGACTAAATATGTAATTATACCCTTATTTTTTAACTACTACATCACCATGTCGTTAACCTCTAACGGTTGGTGGTCACATTGCACCCAATTTAATAAAATGGTGGTTTAATTCTTCGGAAAAAGATAATGTGATCAAATTACGACTTTACATATAGTATGGTGGTCATTTATGTAGTTTACCCTTAAATAAAAAACAATGGATCAAAATTTAATTAAACCATAAAAAATGTAGTCCCACGTTGCATTTGACATGCATGACTTGCGGTGCTTTAGACATGTGAACGTGCATGCTAAATGCCATCAACATCTTTTCATCTTCATCTCCTTCGTCGTGCTCATGCATGCACGAGTATCTTGACGGTCGGGGGCAGATCTAGGGGTAGGCCCTTTGATTCAAATGGTCATTTTACTATTATGTCCCCTCAAATAATTTCATAATTCAATTGTAAAGGAAAATACATACCTTTAGCCCCTCAAGAATTTTAATTTTATTTCAACTCCTTCGAGCAAAACTTTAACTCCGTCCTTATCAATAGTTCACCGCTTTACCAATGAATTATTACTAAATAACACTATTGGCACATTGTACTCTCAAGGAGAGGACGTGAGTTCAAACCTTTAAGACAACATTATTAAAAGACAGTCATGCATCTCGAACATGAACTGTAAGACGAACATGCATATTACTAAAAAAATTACGATGAATATAAGAAATTGCTTTAGAATTTAATTAATTTTTTTCCTTTCTTCATTTTTTCGGTAAACCATTAACAATTGGTGCATGAATGATATGTGGAATGACATCCATTGATGAAGTGGGACAAAATTGGTAACATGGTTGCCTTGTGTACTTACATTTTGGTTCAACGATTCTTATAATTTTTTATGGTTGAAATTGAATTACAATTTTTTTTATCAAAAGTTAAAATGGCATTTTATGATAGTATTTGTTCAATTTTTTGATAAAAATATTATTCAACTTAGGATTAATAAAAATATGAATGACATGATTAGTTGTTCTTAATTACTCAACTTAAAAGGTTTTCTTTTACCTTTTTTATACTCTTTATGTTTGTTTATAGTTCATGTTCTGGATTGATCCTCCAATAATGTTGTCTCTAAAATTTAATTTTATTTTCACTATTTAGAAATATAATATGTCTTGCTATTACACTTAATATTTTTTTATTATAAATAAAGAGTATAACAAAAAAAAAATCAATCATTTTAATACTACTTTGGTTCAAACTCGCTTAGTTGCGGAATTATGATGCAATGTAATGCAGATCACACCCTTCATTCCTTGGCGATGTCGGCAGGTCTTCTTACCTTAATTGTCCATCATATTGGCCTGCCAATTGCTTCTATAAGATCAAATTATAAAAAGGAATTGAAAATAGGTAATTATTTGATACACCCGCGATTTTTAGTTTTCACAAGCACTTTAATTTTAGGGTTTAGGGTGTATAATTTAAGGATTTAAGTATATGAGTTTTGAATTTAGGGACAATGGTTGAAATTTACAATTTAGGGTCTATAGATTAAAACTCAAAATTTTTACCATATTACCCTAAAATTAAATCCTAACCTCTAAACCCTAAATTCTAACCATAAACCCTAATTTCTAACTACTATCCGTAAATTCTAAATCCATACCCCTAAACCCTACACCTTAAACTAAACCACTATACCCTAAATCTAAGGCGTTTGTAAAATTTTTTAATTTTCACCGCTAATGTATAAGATAATAATTCATTGAAAATTCTTATATTTTATTCTATTAGATTCGATTGATTGTTTTTTTAATATTAAACGGATATTAAATTGCTAGAAAAGGCACATTTGAGCAAATGATTGAGTTTCCTCGACTTGATTGGGTTAATTTTTTTGATTTTTGGATGGGCTGTTGCACTCAGACTCAGACTGGCACCCTTGTGGACGATGGGTTTCTTCACCATTGCTCGGTGTTTGTGGCCTCAAAGAAATTGTTGGAAAAATAATGATAAAGTGAAAACTTTTGATGCATATTTTTTTATAGGTAAAGATAAATATTCAAACAATGAAATTACGCCTTCATATTTTATTTTATGAGACATTTATAATAGTATCTCATAGAGGTGGGCAAGACCGGGTACCCGACTAATTTGTTCATAATTGGTTCCAGTCCCGGTAACCACCAGTTCTTGAAAATTAGAACCAGTCTCGCTCCCGATCAGACCAGGTCCAAGATTTCAAGAACCGGTCCTGGTACTAGTTGGAACCGGTACCAATACCGGGTACCCGATCAATTAATTTATTATTAATAAAATTTGAACAGTAGTGGAAAAAAATTCAAGTATGAATAATAATATTAAATAACAAAGTCAAAATATTGTAGGCTTGAAGGTTGAAGTCTTAAAACGAGTCATACTCATAATATTCATATATAAAGAGAGAGAATAAACTAAAGAACTCTATCTATTGCAAGCAAGACCACTAGAAAGTTTGATAAAGAAAAATAAAGGAGCGCATTCAATTGTTTCCAACCTCTTTAACGTCATTCGGTATCCAACCAGTACCAGGTACCCGTTACTGGTCCCGGTCCCATTGGGTACCCATCGGGTACCGGGTCCAAAAAATCAAGATCCAATCCCAGTCCCGGTCGCAACCGGGACCTAAATTTTGGATCCAGTCCCGGTCCCACCAGAACCAATTCCAGGTAAAAATCCACCGGGTTTGGGACCGGGACCGGGTAATCGAGTTTTTTTCCCACCCCTAGTATCTCATACGTTCAAAACAAGTGAGTAATGACTGAGAAATTGATGCTTAAAATAGGCTGATTGTGAATTGTGTTAAGGAAAAAAGAGAAAAAATTATATCCTATATTAATGGGTTACCAAGCATAGGATTTATATACAAGATCCTACTTACTGGTTATTGAATAACTTAAGCTGATATGATATAAGTGATGTGAATACTTAAATCAGTTAGGCCTTTTGTGGACTTGTGGATATTTTAACTCACTACGAGATGAGTCATTCATTCTTGTTGATGCCAACTTTGGGTGCCACCAGACAAGGAGGTGGAGACGGCAATAGAAATAAGTTGGAGGGTGGTGGTTGGCGATGGTTGATGGTGGTTCACCCGTTCTGATGTGGGCGGAGAGCCACCAGTGATAACCGACATGATGACACCACGGCTACGTCGGAGCCTGATAGTCAAAAATCATCGACCACTCGAGAGAGCCCATTTTTTTGGAACAAATCCCAGGTTCATTCAGCACACACCATCCGTGTGTTGTCAATGATTCAGGTTTTAGTACATTCTGAAAGCACTCCTGAAAGTGAGAAAATGAAAATCATGTGAGTTGGGTGTTGTCTTCAAACCATAGCTATCATGAATGGGCAATTTTAGGTGAATATTCCTTTTTTAATTATTATTTGGGATAATGGATCCCAAAAAAATAATATTTGGCAAAATGACCCCCAAACTTGTCACGTCGTTAGACCTCGCATTGTGTAGGACGCGAGGTAGGATATCGCGTTCTGCACAACGCGATTTTTGTCTACGTGGCCTTGTTGTTTATGTTAACGGTTTTACAGGACCTCGCGTTCTGCAGAACGCGAGGTCCACGAGAATTTGAAAAGGCGACTGAATATATCGCACAGACCTCGCGTTCAGCAGGACGCGAGTTCTGTGCAATTTTGGGCTGAAGAACAAGGGAAAACAAGTGTGGGTAGGCCTGTTCGAGCCCAATTTTGGGCGTGTAAATCGTATATTTTTAGAGATCATTGAGTTTGGGGTCGTAGTACTGGAAATTGTCTATCGTATGATACCAACATTGTTAATTTCCGTCCATTCTACAATGGTTTAAAATGGCTTCGAAAACCCTATGCTATCATCTTATTTTGAATGAAGTTGCATTTCAACAAATGTCGATTTTCAGTTTAGTAAGCCCATAAAATTTATTAAAAACTGAAATTAAATAAACATTATAAAGTTTAATTATAATATGTAAACAAAATTATAATATGTAAACAAAATTATAATACGACATTATAAAAATCAAATGTGTTTTATATAAATATTAAAAACATAAGTACAAATCAGTAAAAGAAAAGACTAAAAATGCCTATGTCCACCCGTTCCGCAGTCGGGTGGATGACGCTCACGAGCCGGATACCTCCGTCCATCGTCAGGTGGTCCCTGGTCCCCATCATCCTGACCATCGTGCGCGATATGCGGATCTGTGCTGGGCCCAGGCGGGGAGTAAAACAAGCTACCGATCGGCGTATTCTCCACAATGGGAAACTCATACTGAGAGTGCAGCTGTGGATAATCGATAAGCTGAAGGTCAGTCGTGGGCGTATGGGGACGATAGGCATCAGAGGACCCGAACTGGGGTGGAGGCATCGTCTGCTGGAAACTCGATGGACCGCTATAAGCATGAAATGGTGCGACAGAAGATGATGCCCCTGCAGTGTCACATCGTGGTCTCAGACCGCGTTGCGTCGACTGCCTCTGGCTCTGGGTCCCTCGACGGGTGCCGCGTGGGTGGTTTTGGGGTTGCTGGGGAAGCCATGCATCGCGCTCGGCCTGAGTAAGGATATGCGGCATCCCATTGAGCCTATACCACTGGTCATAATTGAAAGCGACCGAATTACCCCCTTCCATAATTTGTTGGAGAAGCAGTGGGCGTCGGTCAAATCGATTACCCCAAATCGCTATCCAAATAGCGTGGTGCTCAGACCAGTCAACCTCCGTCTTCCCCTGGCGCGTAAGATTGTGGAAGCGGTCCATATTTTGCGGAGGGGCTGGAATATTTTGGAAGTACCCGAACTGTCGGAGAACCCTATTCGTAGAATGCCACACGCAAATTTCGTAGTTGAGCAGCGGCACGACGGAAATCCAGAGGTCTCGGTCTCGCAGAATATCTGGTGGAGTAATCTGCCGAATCTTCTCTGAATCGTAGGGCCTCCACACAAACTAAAAAGAATGAAAGCGTTTGTAACGGTTATATGAAATATTATTGGAAAAAAAGTATGAAAAAATTCAAATTAATCGTTGAATTACCTCGTGCTCCTTCAAGCCATCGAAAGCATGCCTGAATTCTTTCTGGGAGTTCGGTAGGCCGGTGTGGGTCAGTGTGCTGGTTCACCTATAAATAGTGAAAAACATCGTTAAATAAAATAATTTAAAAATAAAAAATATAGTAGATTACGTAGTACCTCCGTAGAAGTGGAAATAACATAGCAGTGAGCTGTCTAAGCTGTGGTCTCAAAGTAGGCATCCGAAACCAAACTCAAGTCTGTAGGAATAAACAACATCCTCTCATCGATGATCTAGAGGCGTGAACGTTTCTGCAGAGGTCTCTGATAAGAAACGCCAAGACAGTTGATCCCCAAGATTTTCTTCCAGACTCATTTAAATTTGTAAGATGACGAAGCCACGTCACGTGCACCTTTGTGCGGGATTTGTCTGACATTAATATCCCGCCAATAATGCGCAAGATGTGGACACGCACACACCGCTGTGAAAATAAAGATTTAATAAAGACATCCTAATTAAAAAAATTGTAAGTTCATCCTAAATTTAATAAAGGCATCCAAAGAAATGAGTAACTTAATCCTAATTTGCAAATAAATATTTGTAACTTCATCCTAAATATTTAATGTAGGCAACCTAAATATTTAATAAAGTCATCATAAATATTTAATAAAAGCATCCTAATTTTCAAGTAATGATTTGTAATTGCATCCTAAATTTATTAAAAGGATCCTAAATATTTAATAAAGTCATCCTAAAAATTTCATAAACCATCCTAATGTTCAAATAAATATTTTTAATTTTATCATAAATCTAATAAAAGCATACTAAATATATAATAATGGCATCCTAATTTTTAAATAGAAAAAAATACCTGAAGTGCAACTATATCTGCATTGGGGGTTCCAAAGTTAGCCTCCAAATATGATAGATCGATTTTTCCTCCGTCCCACACGTCCTCAGGGGGCATCACGCCCATTTGTTCAGCAAATAGAGTTGGCCAATCTGCCAACGCTACACCCGTAATTACGCTGCCGTTTGTAGGCAACCCCAGAATGTAGGCAACATCCTCCAACGTGATTGTTGCCTCGCCAAATGGAAGATGAAACGTGTGCGTCTCGGGTCTCCACCATTCTATCAGCGCGCTGATCAACGACGGTTTTACCTTCACCCCCTATATACCGTGCTATGTACCCAAAACCAGCGCACTCAATCCACTCCATAACAGCATCAACGAGTGGGGTGTTGATACGGTTAAGGTAACATTGTAAATTACGTTCGTATCCCTTCAAAAAAATAAAATAAAATAGTTAGTAAAATAAAAAATATAATTAAATAAAAAATTTAGAAATTAAAAGGGAAAAAAATAATACCTCTGGAGTGTTTCGCTAATATTGAATGCAGTGAGTCGCTTCGTTGCGTAGTAAGGGCTCCATTATATCGAACGAAATATAAAAGTTGCCGATAATTTTTTGTAAAAAAGCTATAGAACTCGCGTTCTGTGGTTGATATTGAGGCAGGGCCTCCAATTTATAGAAGACCTCACGCCTTTTGGGATGCGATGTTAATGAACCTCGCGTTCTGTAGAACGCGATATTCATAGACCTCGCGTCCTACAGAACGCGAGGTTTATTGAAAAGGCGCGTCACGGAACAGACGCGTGAACTGAACGGTCAGAAGTGACCTCGCGTCCTATAGAACGCGAGGTTCTAAAGAAATCGCGTTCTACAGGACACGAGGTCGTGGGGTTTTTTAAAGGAAGACTTCCCAGGCGGGAAAGTCATTTAATACAAAAAATTTAATAATAATAATAATAATAGAAATAATAATAATAATAATAATAATCATACTAATAATTATAATTAGAATAATAATAATAATATTAATAATAATAACAATAATAATAATATTAATAACAATAATAATCATACTAATAATTATAATAAAAATAAAAATAATATTAATATTAATAATAATAAAAGTAATAATAATAATAATAATAATAATAATAATTAGTATGATAATAATAATAATAATATTAATAATAATATTAATACTAATAATAACAACAATAATAATCGAAAAAAACTTCCTGAATACGCGCTATGTTTTCATTAGTAACTACAAATAACGATATATCGCAATATTTTGGAAATTAGTTTGAACAAAACTTCCCAAATACGTGCTATGTTGCCATTAGTAGCTGCAAGCGAAAACTGCTTACGTGAATATGTTTACGTGAATACAGAAAAAAAAATTATGTGGGTGCTCCTTACCTATCCAAGAGTTTGCTATTTATAGAGGGATGTGAATCTGCTGACATGGCAACCTCGCGTTCTGTAGGACGCGAGGTCCTTCAAACCTCGCGTTGTACAGAACACGAGGTCATTTAGATATTGGTATATATATATGCACGACGATGGATTTTTGTAACCAGTTAAGTTTTTCTCAGTTGAATATGAGTTCGTGTCATGCTGCGTTTTTTGCAGTTAAATTTTTTTGTCCGAAATTTTGTTCCTTTATGATAGTTGGAGTTCGCTTAAAGATTTGTGTTCCACGGGGTACATACCCCCGCCTGATACGTTCATTGAATAATATTTACCGACATATCGCAATATTTTGGAGGTTGTGGGCTGCAGTAGTGCCTTCAATGGCAGCTTCTGTAGCCGTCGTCGAGAGGATCCGCGACTACAGTTTTGAAACGAAACGACTTTTAGGAAGCGAGGGCGGATTCAGATCGACCATACTGCCGTGGCAGCCCTACTTTTCAGATGCGGCCGGTGCCGATTACATTTGCTAATGTGGATCAAAGCTGCTACCATTTTAGAAGAAATCTGATTATCGCGCTCTGCTTCTTTCAGTCGGGGCCTCCGATCACATTTGCCCACCGGACTTTTTGCATATATTGTTTCGACTTTTGTAGATAATTTATCTAGTTGTCTCAATTTACTTATTAAAGAATACATGTTGAAAGTTTTGTTAAATGAAATGCGAATTAAAGTTTTCATTCGAGTTAAATTTACATGTGTTGCATTTTTAATTTACTATAAATAAAGTTTTGATTCGACTTAAATTTACTTATGTGGTGTTTTTCCTTTCCTATAAATACCCACGAATTCCACCATCATTTACTCATTCCAAATTCTCTCTAAACACCCAATCTTTGCTCACCTTATGGCAAAATTTCAGGCAACATTTTATTTTCTCGATACTTATTTTGAGTCAACAATCACCGGCAAAATGTCACTGAAAGATTTAATACAGTTGACAACAATCGAGGTTAGTAAACACACCGACAAACAAATTTCTTCCATGGAATGTCAAATCCCAACACCATCAGCAAACGAAACGCACTACGTTATGAAGCTTACGAACGAAACAGACGTTCGTAACATGTATGACCTGCTCAATTCTGTCGGAGCTAGAGACGTCGATTTAAATGTTAAGTTCGACGACGTCAACGCCGACGAAGGTAGTACGTAGTTATGATAAATGCCTATATTGTTAACCCTTAGTTGAACTCGTATGTTAGTAGAAGGATTAGGTAGTTGGATGATTTGTATGCGTTGACCTTTATTTTTTAGAGAAAGCTTTGAACCCTGCATTGTCGTAGTTATGTTTTAGAGCTCCGCTCACTAAGCTTTATGCTTACGCTCTCCTTTTTCCGACAATGCAGATCTTTAGCTTGGAGTTAGCAAGGAGCAAGACAAAGGCGTCCAAGTGTGTGGTAGTTTGCACAAGTATGGTTTAATTAAATAATGTAATAGTCTAGCAATGGGAAGTGCTACGTGTTTTAGGAGTTTGTATCTAGACTCCTTTGTATTGGCCACATGTTGTTAATGCCTTATGTTGATGTTTTGGTTTGATTATGGTTTGTAATGCATGATATGCTATGAATGGATGTTGTGTGTGTTGGCATGTCTATTGGTGTTTAGGTTGCCTTGTTAGAGAGGGTCAAACCTCATATGCTTTCCTTGTGCCTTTTAGGGCCTTTGAGTTCCATGTATGACTTGTATGCCTAATTGCCATTGTTGGAATGTCAAGTATGTATGCCTTGTTCCATGTTTATATGCCAAGTTGCTTGTATGATTGAATCATCACCTTGTTTTGAAATGTGTCTTTAGTTTCAAGTTTAAGCATGCTTATACTCTTGGTTTGACATAGGATACATGTTAGTGTGTTGGTTGAGGTTTGAGAGGGATTTAAGGGCCTCTTTGTACCTTAAATCAGCTCGAACTTGTGTTTTCGTAGCAGGGGTATCGATACGGTTGGTCCCGTATCGATACGGCCTTCATGGTTCAGGCCCCGTGTTTCGATACGCGAGGGGGCGTACCGATACTATTTTTGCTACTGGAGCCACTGTCCAGTTCCGTATCGGTATGGGCCTTCATGCGTATCGATACGGTCCCCTTAGCGTTGACCGTGGGAAGTCAACAATTGGGGAGGGTATCGATACACTCCTAGGTGTATCGATACGGTCTCCACGGGTTGACTTTGACCAGTTGACCTGGTCAAGGGGTATCGATACACCCCTTAGGTGTATCGATACCACCTGCAGTAAAGTTTAAGATTTGGCCGTAACATGATTGTTTGAGTTCGTTTGATTTGTTTCGCATATGTTACTCTGCTCTATGATCACTTAGGGTTTAATATCCTTTTAGGCAAGAATTAAAATAAAAAAAAATAGGGTTGCTAACTGAAGGGAAATTCTTAGGGGTTTTCACTCGGTTTTCCCCGTGTAGCTCACTCGGACCGGTCATCCGGCCAGACGGGGACGAGGGGGTTACAATCTCTGTCTCAAAATATATAAAGGAACCTTACGTTATGCAGCACTAGTAGTATTCAATTACATTACCAGACTACAATAGTCTCAATTATTCGAACATGATCTCAATTACACAAACAAACAAAGAGTAAACAGTACGGTTATTATAACTTCTGACGGAATATCTGAGACAAAGCAATTAAAGTGACCTCGCGTTCTACATAACGCGATATTTATAAGACCTCGCGTTGTATAGAACGCGAGGTACTAAATATCACGTTGTGTAGAATGCGAGGTCACTTAAACCTGCCTCCCCATCAAATCTATCCCTTACTTGTCCAAAGTTAGGGAACTGCCTCCCGGGCACCATTATTCCTGACTTGTTCATTATTTACCTGCTTATCGGTTTTAGGAAATGGACAAGCAAAGTTACCTCTCGGAACCATTATTTGCCTTACACAACCAGATTCTCTAGGATTTCAAGTGGCAATAATTTTGCCTATATATGAAGCAGAACCATAAAACGAAAATATATGTTTCAATTGCCAAACAATTCCTAGAATTTTCCAAGTATCAAAAATTCAGAAGTCTTTCAGAAAATATTCAAATGGCCAGACGAGACGTTACTACGCTAGTTTACTACGATGGGCAGATCTTCGAGGGTACCGAACTCGGCGTCCTTTTTCACTGTGAAGATCCGGTAACGCTAAAGCTTCCGAGGAGATTATCGTTCAAGAAGTTGGTCAAGGAACTAGAGGCAAAAGTCTCTCATTTCGATAATCACCGTTTGTCTGACGTGAAGTATCGGGTGCCAACATCTATAGACTCTTTAAGGTACTCTGTATGCCAAATTGCGGAAAATGCTGATGTGGACATGATGATGGAAACCCACTTCGACTATTCAATTGGAATGCCCCTCGAGCTGTATGTATCGTTCTCCGAGTCTAATCCAGTTATCCAAATACCAAGCTGGGGCCGGGCGAATTTCGACTTCGATTCGAATGCCAACGTTGATAGCCCGACCGCAGGTCTACGACGTGATTTCAACCTACTGTGCCAAGACAACGAGTTTGGTGTATCGTCATCTGCTCCTCCAAGGCAGTCGTGCGTAGCTAGTATCGGGTTCGACCTGAACCAACCCCCAAACGATGAATTCGATGCACCAACAAATGTATCGTACAATCCATACAATCCTTATAGTTTTGGGGGGAGGGAACGTCGGCTCCTTACGTTGCGCACGACCATGAACCATCATATGGCCGACACTCAATTTATGTCCCTGGCACCGACTACGTCCAACCATCTATGGGGAGACATTCTTCTTTTTGAGGTGAGGGACCGTCGTCTTCTTACGCTATGCACGACCATGATTCCTCATATGGACGACGCTCAACGTATGTCCCTAGCACGGAGTACGTTCAACCATCTATGGGAATACATTCTTCTTATGGTGATCTTGATTTTGGTCTTGGAAATGCGGTTCGTGAGCGATCTCGTGAGAGGTCTCCCGCTCATCGACCCCCATCCTCGCCTCCAAGGGTAGTGATCGACGAAGCTCTACTATTCTAGCTCCCGGAGGATGCTTTTGACGAAGAACCGATTAGAGAACCTGGGCCCGACGGAGACGAGCTTGGACCATTATATTCCGAACCAGAAGACTTGACAGTTCTACCGGAAGACACTACCGTTCCACCACCAGATTTGGACGAAGAACCGACTGCCACCATCTTTCCTGTAGACGCAACACCAATTTCTATGTTCCAGCCACCATCCCACTTCACAACGGTTGATATGGATGCAATGGACGTCCCTGATTTTCCGCATGACGACACAATAGATTGCCGAGTCAACTGTTCTAATGGTGAACTGAGAATTGGTATGGCGTTCTTGAAAAAGGAAATTGCGGTGGTGGCAGTTAAGCAGTACAACATTCGTCATAATGTTGAGACGGCAATGGATAAAATCCAATCCAAATACTACAAGGCTTATTGCGTCAAAAAAAATCAAGGCTGTAAATGGAAAATCCGTATATCACAGTTGAAGAGGGCAGGCGACCGTTGGACAATAACAAAACTTGAGGGGCTCCATACATGCACCGTTCCTAGCCTCAACCAGGATCACAAGAACCTGGATGCAAAGTACCTCGCGGACATCTTTTCGATACTAGTGAAAACAAATCCCACTGTGTCGGTCCCCACATGTCAGGCTGCAGCTCTAGATGTCACCGACTACCGTTCAGGTTATTCCAAAGCATGGTATGCAAGGAAGCGGGTCAAAGAGGAAATGTATGACCGATGGGAGGAATCTTACAAAGAGTTGCGCCCGTGGCTTAATCTCCTGCAGAAACACATCCCTAGAATGGTTGTCAAACTTGATACGGTTCTGGCATACGAAAATGATCGTTTCATCCAAGGTGTTTCTCAATTCCACCGGTTATTTTAGACTTCCCCTAGTGCATCAACGCATTCAAGCACTGCAAACCGATGGTCCAAATCGACGACACATGGTTGTACGGAAGATATACACAGACCCTACTTCTAGCTATAGCACAGGACGACAATCGCAAATGCGTTCCTGTTGCATTCGCAATCGTCCTGAAGAAGGATTTGGAGTCTTGGAAGTTCTTCCTTCAGAACCTACGAAAATATGTCCTTGATCCTGTAATACGAAGAAGGGATGAAGAGGTATGTGTTATTTCTGACAGAGGCACATCGCTGTTGTGGGCGATAGAAAATTTGGGTAACTATTGGAAGCCTTCATACATTCACAACCGTTTTTGCTTGCGACACATAGCCGCAAACTACATGCTGCAATACAAGAACCGTGATGAACGTCAAATGGTGCTCGATATGGGTACGTCCTTTATGTCATTTTCATTTACTATATTATTTCTTACTCCATTTGATTTACGACCTTTTTGCATGTGTTTTTCGCCCATAATTATTCAACTGTCATCCCGTAGGCAACTCGCACTACAAACAAGAGGTGGCTGGCCTGCTCGAGGAACTGAGAGCGAGAAACAAAAAAGGCGCAGAATACCATGAAAAAATCCCAAAGGAAAAATGACTTCGATCGTATGACGAGGGTAAACGTTATGGTCACATGACAACGAACTTGGCTGAGGCAGTGAACTCATCACTGAAGGGAGTGCGACAGTTGCCTATCACTTCCATTGTCAAAGCTACCTATTATCGTTTGGCTACCCTTTTTGCAACCTTGGGAAGGCAAGCAACTGAGTACATGGCAGGTGGACACAAAGTCCATCCAGATTTCCGCACAAAACTGCATACTCAATTGGGCCAATCAAGACAGATGCAAGCAACTCTCTTCTCGCGAGAAGGACACTTGTTTCGTGTTGTAGAATTTTCCAGGTAGTTGGAAGGCATTCAACACAATGCTTACGTGGTAAACCTGAGGGATAGAACCTGCGAGTGCGGAATTTTCCAAACTTTCAAATACTCGTGCGCACACGCCATTGCTGCTTGTACTAACCAACGGATACAATACATGCATATAGTTGATCCGGTATACTTACTCGAAACGATGTTTAAGGTTTACGAAAAAGAGTTTCCTCCAATTGGAAATGAGGTTGATCCGAATGCTGTGGACACTGAACCGATCATACGCCCAGATCCAGCACTAATACGAGGCAAAAGACGTCCACGTTCTACAAGAATATACTGTGCCGAGGATATGGTCGAACATCGAGAGAAAACCGGACAAAAGAAGCATTGTACTGTATGTCGAAATCCTGGACACACAGCTTCTAAGTGTCCTAATCGCTCAGCCCCTCGTATTAATTAATTATTTTTAATTTGTATATGTGAGTTCGCCCATGACAATCGAATCAATAAAATCAGTGTACTTCGATTTATACAGTACGCCATCTTATATTTTCAATTATTCAAAAAAATATGTTATGATAGTGTTTTCGAAGCAACTTTAAGTCAGCGTACAATGGACGAAAATTGACCGTGTCAGTGTCATACGATAGAGAATTTCCAGTACTACAACCCCAAACTCGATGTTACCTAAAAATTTAAAATTTCTACGTATGAAATTCTGCTCGAACATGCCTATCGATATTTGTTCAAATGCAACTTCATTCAGAAAAGGCATGATAGCATAAGGTTTTCGAAGCCATTTTAAACCATTGTAGAATGGACGGAAATTAACCATGTTGGTATCATACAATAGACAATTTCCAGTACTACGACCCCAAACTCGATGATCGCTAAAAATATACGATTTACACGCTCAAAATTGGGCTCGAACAGGCCTACCCACACTTGTTTTCCCTTGTTCTTCAGCCCATAAATGCACAGAACTCGCGTCCTGCATAACGCGAGGTCTGTGCGATATATTCAGCCGCCGTTTCAAATTCTCGTGGACCTCACGTTCTACAGAACGCGAGGTACTGTAAAACCGTTAACACAAACAACAAGGCCACGTAGACTGAAATCGCGTTGTGTAGAACACGATATCCGACCTCGCATCCTACACAACGCGAGGTCCACCGACGTGGCAAGTTTGGGGGTCATTTTGCCAAATATTATTTTTTGGTGCCATTTTCCTAAATAATAATTAAAATAGAGTTTTTGTTCTAAAATTGCCATCATGAATGTGTTTATTCCAACTCAAGTGATGAATAGAATAGAATAGATAGGAATTACCTGTGTATATTATACAGTGTACTTACCCTTAAACCTGGTCCTGCTGACTTTTCTTTTTAATATATAGACCAAGCTTCTGCTTTTTAAGCATTAAGGTTACTTTTGAAAGAAAGAAAAAGTAATGAGGCATCATAGAGCATGGCAAGGAAGACAACACAGCTTTGGCCAATTATGTTTTCATCCTTAATTTCTGATCCCCTGTCTTCCCATTATGTTTTTTTTATGCAAGTCTTAGTTGCTGCTGCTGCTGTCTTTAACTTTTCCTTCTCCATTCCTCCGAATCAAAAGTATATTCTCCATTTCACCAAAAACAAAAACAAAGCTCAAAAGAATTCATATACTTAATTATCACAAAATAGAAAAAAGCTAACTTTTTCTTTTGGGTATTGACTTAATAAACTAAAAAAAGAATTTTAAAATGGGAGGAGGTGGAAGCCTAATTGTAAAAGTTTATTTCTTCTTAGCTTTTCAATTCATTGTCTGTACAATATAATAGTCTTATAGAGAGGGGGTGAAGTTGCTTATTTTAATGCAGAAAATAATTTTAGAATATTACTCTAATAATTATGGAGGTCAAATAATATTACAATATTTTTTAGGCTCAAAACTAAAACTTTTGATTAAGAATGGCCTAATTCAAAAATAAAATTGTTTCATTTAATCAAAAGCAAAACCAGAAAACACAAACACATACACATTCATGTAAGAAAAATAAAACAGTGAATGCCCGAAGGCGACCTTGAAGTTTCGTCTTCACTTCAACGTCTCTTTCTGCCTTGTTTTTGATCTGATCAGTTCTCACGTGCACGGCTCAGATTCTGCCTCGGCCATAATCATTCACGCCGACCAAAACCAACGCCCAGTAAGTCAAACCCTAGTTCTTTTACTGACACGTGGTGTTATCTCGTTGGTTTGAGAGCTAAACTCCACTCTTGTCATTTTGATTCATTGTGGGGCTGTATCAGGTGATTAAAAATAATCCAAATTCAATGGCTGCTATTGTTTCGAGCACCTTTTGCTAAAGACATCACAACTGCAAACACTGCCCTGCTTGGCTGGCTGCCTCCATATATATTTTTTTTCTCACTTCTTTCTTTCTCTCCCCCTTTTTGTCTGCTTTGTGTCCCTTTCTGAAACTGGGTTTTCTCCGAGGTGCGTTTTGTTTGCTGCTTTTCTTTTTTACAACAAAAAGATAGGGTCTTTCGATTCCCAAGCTTCTCTTTGTTGTAATGTTGACCCTTTTAGCATTGAACTTCAGTGTTGTTGTTGGAACTTAGAGCATAGGTTTAGAGGTGATTCAAAAAGCTTTAAGCTTTGATTAGCTTTGGGGATTGGATTTACATTTGCATTTGTGTTTTTCAATAGATGGTTATGGATCCAAGGTTAACAGATTTTCAACTGAGGAACCATCAAGCCATGTCCATGTTTCAAAACCACAACTTTGTTGGGGATTCCAGATTCAATAATAGTTACATAGATCACAGCTTTAATGGATTTCAATGCCACCAATCTGGCCCAGCAGCAAGTAGTACATCAGCACCAGTTTCAACTTTGAGCCATGAAGAAGATTCATCTCAAGACTGTGATTTTTCAGATTCAATTTTGAGATACATAAACCATATTTTGATGGAAGAGGATATGGAGGACAAATCATGTATGCTTCAAGAGTCTTTGGATCTTCAAGCTGCTGAGAAACCATTTTATGATGTCCTTGGCAAGAAATATCCACCTTCCCCTCAACATTGCAACTCTGCTTTTGCTTATGATGATGTGTGGAGGCAAAATCTGGGTGATTTTGGTACCAATCGGGCACAAAGTGTTCATGTTTCTACCATATCTCAATCATCGTATAGCTCTTCAATGGCTAGCTTTGATGGGATGTTGGAGTCACCAAATAGTACTCTCCAGGTGCCTGATTTGAATGGTGAGATTCAATCGATTTGGCAATTTCAGAAAGGGGTTGAAGAGGCAAGTAAATTTATACCAACAAATGTGGATCTTTTTGGAAATTTTGAGGCTTATGATGTGGTAAAGGAAGAGAGCTCGGATATTGGTTCAAAGGGGAGGAAGATTTCTCATAGAGATGATGTCGAAACCGAAGAAGAAAGGAGCAGCAAACAAGCTGCTGTTTCTGAAGAAACCACTGTGAGATCGGAGATGTTAGATATGGTGTTGCTTTGTTCCTCCATCAGGCCGCCATCACCGTACACGGATCTCCGTGAGTCGCTGCGAAATGGGACCGGTAAAAAGGATGGGCAAAATGGTGGAAAAGGCCGAGGGAAGAAGCAGAATGGGAAAAAAGAAGTGGTGGATTTGAGGACAATGCTCATTCATTGTGCACAAGCTGTTGCAGCTGATGCGAGGAGTGGTGCGGCTGCAAATGAATTGCTAAAGAGAATCCGACAACATTCGTCGCCGTTCGGAGACGGGAATCAACGGTTAGCTCATTACCTCGCCAATGCTCTCGAGGCACGGTTGGCTGGTACGGGCAGCCAAATCTATAAAAGCCTTGTCAGTAAGAAAACTTCAGCTTTTGATATTATGAAAGCTTACCTTCTGTATGTTGCTGCATGCCCTTATAGAAAGGTTTCTCATTTCATATGTAATAAGTCGATCAATGTTGCATCAAGAAAGTCAATGAAGCTTCATATCATAGATTTTGGTATTCTTTACGGTTTTCAATGGCCTACTCTTATCGAGCGACTTTCTTTGAGACCCGAAGGGCCTCCGAAACTACGGATAACCGGAATAGATTTCCCACAACCCGGTTTCAGGCCGGCTGAGCGAGTTGAGGAAACAGGGAGGCGTTTAGAAGCCTATGCTGAAGAGTTCAAGGTGCCATTTCGGTACAAGGCTATAGCAAAGAAATGGGAAAATGTTCGAGTGGAGGAACTCGATATCGAGGAGGATGAGTTTGTCGTTGTTATCTGTCTGTATCGTGCTAAGAACTTGCTTGATGAAGCAGTGGCAGTACATAGTCCAAGGAATATGGTTCTCAATCTGATTCGGAAGATTAATCCAAATTTGTTCCTCCATGGGATTATGAATGGCGCCTACAATGCTCCATTCTTTGTGACACGGTTCCGGGAGGCTTTGTTTCATTTCTCTTCAATGTTTGATATGCTCGACATGATTGTGCCCCGTGAGGATTGGGAGAGGATGGTGATTGAGAGAGAGATACTGGGCAGGGAGGCCTTGAATGCCATAGCTTGTGAGAGCTGGGAGAGAGTGGAGCGGCCGGAAACTGTCAAGCAGTGGCATGCACGTAATCTGAGGGCCGGGTTTCTGCAACAGCCGTTTGAACGCGGGATAGTCAAGGAAGCATTTGAGAGAGTCCGGACTTTCTACCACAAGGATTTCGTAATCGATGAAGATAACAAGTGGCTGGTGCAAGGATGGAAGGGCAGAATAGTTTATGCCCTTTCTGCTTGGAAACCTACATAAGGATATTGAATTTAGCTTACTTTCAAGGATTGCAGTTATTCATATTCTTGCTATGTTGTAATGATCGGTTCCAGGGCGCCTCTTCCATGTCATCTTACATACCGAGACATGGTCGTTACCCTGCATTGTTGGTTAAGGGTACGTAGGATTACACGAGAGAAATGTCCTGAAACCAGACCATTGCCATACATTACAAGCAGATGTGCAGATAAGCTAGTAAAACATTTGGACAACTGATTGCAATAGTTTACAGGTGCATGCTGCAAGAAGCTGATTATCTGGTTTACTTCTACAGAGCTGAAAGTAATTAGAACATCAACAACTTGAAGAATTGGGACCGCCACAATTTACTAGCTTTTTACTTAATTGTTTTCGTTTTATATTAGCTAACCTTCCAGGGTTCCATATATAGGCAACTTGACCAGGGGAAATGATTGTATTACAGATAAACATGTATTTACAATTAACTTGTGGAATGCACATATTAATGGAATTATAGACAATTTTAAGCAAATTGTAATCAAAATCTCTCAATGTAGTCAATACAAATTGGTTAAACATAAGGCCAAAGCCATGTAAAACAGTGTTAGAATCCAGCAAAGTGGATTCTGCTAAACCTGGTACATCAAAAGCTGGCTTAAAAAATTGTCAAGCAACTAATGAGGGGGGCTTCTCTTTTGAAATGAAAACAACTCATGTTCCAAAACCCACCATTTCAGAAAAAAACATATATATTTGTTGGAATGGTACACTCACTGCTCGCCAATTAAAATTAAAATACAGTATCATGTATTATATTGATATTTGACACGCTCTTTAGATCGATTAAGACAACACTGATAATGCAATCCCAAACAGGAGGAAGGATAGATTAACATAGAAAGAGGAGAATTTTCCCTTTCTTTATAGCCATATATTATTATATAATGAAGATCAGAACAATACATCTACATCATATGAACAAGGGAATGGGGACAATATGATCCCACCAGCCATTTTCCTATAATAGGAAACAATGAGATGATCTAAGCTGTCACAGATGTTTCCACTGGTCCAGGGTAGTTGACTTCGGATTTCATCTCCGTCTCCCATAGCTCCGGTAATGCTTGCTTGATGTTGTGAATGCTTTCTAATGCATAATCTGCACCTTTAGGTCTCTGGGAAGAACCGACCAGGACGGTGTGGAGACCGACATGTTTCCCGGCTTGGATGTTGCGGACACTATCGTCGAAGAACAACTGAAATAATGGAAAACATCAATCCACTGAAATTATAATATATACATGACAGGTGAACAATATATAGATAATCTTACTGTTCTCTGAGGGTTGATGTTGGCAATCTCGAGAGCTCGCACGATGGCAGATTCTTGCGGCTTGCAGACAATAGGTGTCTTGGGTAATGTTACATCTGGATTTGGATGTGCAAAGTGGCCGACTATGTCGAAAATTTCAGGGCTGCTCCTGCTAGAACTATCATCACTTGTAGCAGATGATCCCAAGAATTCAATTTCGTCTTCGTCATCAAAAACCATGTTCTTATGGGAAGGATTGAGTGTTTCGAAGCAGATAATCCCTTCGAAACAGTCTTCTAGTCCGAGCTTGCTAAGAGCTTTAGCAGCATGGACCCTGTCTGCATTTGTGAAGATCTAAATCAACAAAGAAACAACATCAAGTTTTGTTAGGAGGCAATCGAATAAAAGAATGCTCAAAACTTGTCTAAGCATTGAGGTTAATCAACAACTTACAATTTTTCTAAGAGGCAAAGTCATCAATAGACTCCTCAAATGAGGATCTGGTTTCAAATTATCATAAGGGAGCTTTCCATGAACATAACTGTTACGTAGGGAAAAAGATCAATCAAAAGAGACAGGGAAAAATATTTTAAAAAATGAAAGAAAATGAAGAATTTCAATACCTGTGGTATTCATCATAGTCAAAGTCATAACCAACAGCCTGCAAAGGAGAAAAGGGTGAAATCAATACAATAAATTTATAGAGTTTTACTATAATTATATGTAAAGAAAAGGATGTTTAAAGGGTAAATACCCTGAGGCCAGCCATTGTTGTCCCATAATTCTTATACAAAAGATTGGACAATTCAACAATTTTGTCCTTTTCAATTCCCAGCTTTTCAACCATGTAATCTGCAAATGCCATTCATTTAACATTTAGACTAGAATGAAATATTTATACCAAAAAAGAGGGTCATTCAATACAAGTATCACAATGCAAATGTTTACCTTTAATATTCTTTCCACATTCTCTTGCAAGACCAGAACTAAGGGGATAAAGGGTATCATCAAGATCTGCAAATTCAAGGAAAATGGTTATTAGATCCTTTTCAGACATTAAATTCATAAATCAACATGTTATTGTCAACTGTATTATGCTTACCAAACAGAAGACAATCATATTTAGGCCTCTGAGTTAGCATGTATTGGTTCTCATATTCCATTTTCAGCAAGGAACCTTGAGAATTATCAATGAAATGAAGTTAATATCCAAACTAAGATTAACCCAAACAAAAATGATACACTTTGAAAGAGTTGGTGACATTAAACAAAGAAAAAGACCCATAATTTTTCTGGGAATGGAAACAAAAAAAAAACCCAACTTTGCCATCAAAGAAAATTAGCCTTTCTTTGAAGCTTTTCAAATAAATGCATTATACTATTGTGCCCAACAAAACCCAGAAAGCAGACAACTTTGTTTGAAAATGTGAAAAACATAAAGCAAATGAAAGAGAATATAAGCAAAGCAGCAATGAAATAATAACTTACAAAGCTTCAACAGCTAGAAGAGATGGTAAGAGGAAGAGGCTTGGAGAATGTCAGGAAACAAAGGAACTGTAATATTGTAGACAATGAAGAACAAGGAGCGAAGGAGGGGGAGGAAGATGAGAGAGGCAAAAGGGGTTTTATAGGGGAAAACGGTTGGCTCCATTCTCATTTTAAAAATCATTTTTTTTACTTGTGTTAAAAATGAGAAGAACAGAATTTTACTAATTTTTTTTTGGTTATATTCAACTAAGGAATCTTTAAAAAATTAAATAACAGAGTTAGATGTTCAAATAAGACTCTCTTTCAGGTTGTTCTAGTCTTTGTCTCCATTTTGAACGGTTCAAAATTCATCCATTCTGTTTTTACTAACACAATATATTAGGTTTTAAAACTTGTTGCACTGGCTTGGACTTCTTGTAATAATGGTAATAATTAAAATTGTATATAAGAAAAGAAAAATGCTAGTTTTTGGTTACACGTGGATTCAGTCCAGAGATTTCTAACCCTAGTACTTCAATCATTAATTCCATGTATTGAAAATTTTGAACACAAAATCTTTAAGTGTTTCCAGATATTTCTAGAATGATTTTTTTGAAAAGCTTTCATGTGGTTTTAGAGTTAGCATCCATGGCAAAATATCTATACCTTTCTTTGTAAAATTATGGAGAGATTAGATATGGTGATGAATGGTCTAGATTTAGATATTTTGATTTTCTTCCTTTTAGTTATTAAGTACAATTTGTTTATACATATTTGACTGTTAATAAAATTAATTTTATAGATTTTAATTCTTAACAATTTTAATTGTTTTATATTTTGATATACAAATTGTGTAAAATAAATTTACACACCCCTTCATACTTAAATTATAAAATCTAAAACTTAAATCCTTAATTCTTACGCCATAAATCTTCAACTCTAAACCTTAACTTTAAATTATAACCTTAAACTCTAAATTCTACAATATACAACATAAACCACTAAACACCAACCTAAATTCTTAAACCTTAAAATTGAAAATAATTATAATTTTACAAAATAGATATAAACGATATTTGATTCATTAGTCGACTAATTCAGAACGAGTTTTACATAAACTAATAAAAAATAAATTTGATAATAAATGTGTGTTATACTGTCGTTGCTATTGTAAAATTGAGGAATATATGAGTTAGAGTACGTTTAAGCTTCTAATATTCTTATATTTTTATCGATATATAATAATAATTTTATATTTAGGGTTTGAATAGTTTAAATATTGTATGGAAGGAAAATATTTTTTTTCCATTTTTTTAGGCGGTTATATTTTTTTAATTTTAAAGTTCTTCTTCTTTGTATTATTTTTTTTGCCGACAGCGATCGTTGGCCACTTTGCTAGTTATGTACATAAATAAGATTCATCTTTGCTGATGAATTTTAGTTTCATATTTTTCTTATTTTTTTGTTTTACTTTACCAAATTTATACCATATCTGCTTTTATGGCAATTATTTGGTCTGCTTTATGGTAGTTATGTCGTATGTTTTTATGACAGTTCTTTTGTCTGCTTTTATGGCAGTTTCAGTTTATCTTTTAATAGTTCAGAGTTCAGGTGACGAGTATCATCGAACTTCTTTGTCAACGAAGGAGGCCGAGCTGTACATGTTATGATTCTTTTTTGTGGATGTCTCGATACGCCAAGAACAAGTAGCGGATGAATTTTGCTTTCATCAAAGAGCAATCAACGCAAAGTAATAATTTTTTGAATTTAATTTCAGGAGCTTTTTCAAGTTCTTCTGATGGTGTTAGGTTTGATAGTTTAACGTCTTTCACACACTTAGATTTTATTGCATTTTTTATTTTGCACTGAACTTCTAATGTTTGAGGTGTGATTCTCATTTTATGTATTAAACCATTAAATGTATTTTTTTTGAATATGCTGGTGTGATTACAAGGTAGTATTTGTTCAACTTTCTTATTCATTAATAAAACACACACTGTGCATACATGGTGCTCGAACCCGAGTCACCTAGATGAAATACATCATCATTTACCATTGAGACTAGGGGTGAACATTCGATCGAGTCGAGTCAAGTTAAAATATTTCGAGTTATTCAAGTTGACGAGTCATATTTTACAACTCAAACTTTATTTGAAATTTTTTCTGTAACACACGGGTTTAGGGGTCGGGCGAAAATAGTATTTAAATAATATTATATATTATTTGGACTTCGTGTTTTTCAAAACAAACATTTTATTGTTGGACTAAATTGAAATGAAACTCAAATTACATGAATTTTTAAGTAATGGAGAAATGGCCATTCATTAATGACAATCTTGTAAATAATTTCACTTCCAATTTAAACCCCTTTTATTAAAATAGTCACTATTCATCTTTTTCTTCTAAAAACAAAAATCAACGACATAGAAAAGCTCTCATCCCCTTCCACTATTCCATCACATTGCTTCTCCATTTTAGCCCGGTTTTGAAAGATAAATACATTTCCGACTTGTCCTCATCTTCCTCTCTTTAAAAGTACAAATAGTTTTCATTTTCATCAAGGTTTTGAAATTTGAGTTTTTAGATGATTTGAATAAAAATGGTAGCTTTATGGTGTTTAACTTAAAGTTTTGATATAATGATGTTAGATATGGTGTTTGTGAGTCAAATGGTCCAACATATATGATTTTTACATGATTTAAACTAATTTTCAGATTTGGGTTTTGTGGGGGGTTTTTGAATGGTTTTTGGGGTTGTTTTAGGTTGGAATTTGTGGGATGTGGTTAGTACTATGGTTGGGGGTTGTTTTGGAATCATTTGGAGGTAGTAAAAGTGTTGGAATCATGAGTTTTGATTGAGGTTTATGGGCTGCTCGAGTTTGGTAATTTTGGGGGTTGTTCATGGCTTGAAATGTTGTGTTTGATGTTTGAATTGTATTCCGAGTTAGCTACTTTGATGCTTGAGCTGATTTGAAGTTGTTTGGATTATGTTGAAGTTGTCTAGAGGCAAGAGCTTGTGTTGGTGAAGCATCAGGAGTGAATCCGAAAGCTTGAAGGTGTTGCTTGCTTAGTAGTTGAGCTTGGAAGTGAAAGTGAGTGGTTAATGTTTTCAAAGTGATTTTTAAGTGTTTGGTTCAAGCATGTGGACTAGGTTGGGCTTGGTAGACCCACCTAGAGTTAGGATTAGGGTGGTAGCCTAATCCTAAGCTTTAGTTAGAGACATTGATTAAACTCTTAACTTGTTGTTTATGCCTCATGGTGATGTGTTTTTATGATGATTATGTATAATGTGTTATACATGTATGATGAGGCATGGTTGTGATGCATTGTGATGTGCATGTGGATTGTTCATGATTGTGATCATGGTGAGTACGTGCTAAGCACGGAAGTTGATATTAAATGATATTGTGAATTGAGTTAAATGTTGGCACTAGTATGTTTAGGTACAAATGATCGATCATTAGGATGTTAGTGTGCACACGAGAGTCAAATGCGCGCGTGGTCTTGATGATGGTAGTCATCAAGATGGAGTACGGGTTCGCCCATAAATTCTTCTTTATATTGTGATAGTCGGTGATGAGTGTAATCCCATCGACGGGGCGTGAGGATGAGTGGAATCCCTTCCGCGAGACCGATGATGAGTGTAATCCCACCGTGAGGTAAAGTGGTTGTTGGATGTGAGTTCCAACATGTTTATCCGCGTATTCGAGTCATAGCTAGGTGCCAATATGAATTGATATGTGTATCAATGTGATTCTCTTATGGATGGATATATGTGCTTACATATGATGTAGATAAGAGCTTGTTGAACATGGCATACTATTGAGTAATTGTTCATGCATCGTGTGCATTTTGGCTCTCGAGAATCGAAGGTATGAACATGCATTTACATTAGTTGAGATCGTGCTTGGACCCTGCATTGTCGAGGTTTGTTTTTAAAGAGCTTACCCTCACTAAGCTTTATGCTTACGCTCTCTTTGTTCGACAATGCAGATCCTTAGTTCGTGGGTTGCTAGCGCAAGAGGAGGGCCTCCAATTGTGGTTATTGGCTTTGAGTTTATCAAGTATGAATTTTAATGTTAAGGACATGTAATAGTTAAGCAATGGGATTTGTGCTATTGTTGGTTGTTTAGGAGCATGTTTAGACTCCTTATTAAGTTATTTTTGTGTAGCTTGTTGATGCCATGTTTGAATTGTAAAACCATGTCTTATTTGCTTACCATGTTTGTTGGCCATGTGCCTTTTGAGGCTGCCTATGTGTATGGATGTTGAAGCATGAAACCTTAAATGCTTATATGCCATCTTTTGATCAAATGCATGAATTCCTTGGTTGAATGTTGTTTGTTCATGTTGAGTGCCTCGTATGATTAGATTTGGTTGATAGATGTTGTATGTATGATTGAGGGTGATTAGGGAAGTTTCAAAATGCATTAAGAGTTGAGTTTCGTGTCGTTTTGCTGCATTTTTGTGTCTATTAGTGCAGGGCGTATCGGTACGCCTAAGGGCCGTATCGATACGGTCCTACACTTTGGGACACAAAATCGACAAAGGGTATCGATACACGGGGGTGTATCGATACGCTCTTTGCTCACTGAAATTCTGAGATCTTGGTGAGTTATTGGCGTATCGGTATGGTGTTGAGGTGTATCGGTACGGGTTCATCTCGTTGACCACGAGATGTTGACCGAGAAGGGCGTATCGATACGCTCAAGGGCTGTATCGATACGATCTTCCTCTGTTGACTGAAGGGGGTTGACCTTGGTCAAGGCGTATCGATACCCTCTCTTAGAGTATTGATACGGCCTGCCTTAAAATGATAAATGAGCTCTTTAACTTGTTGTGTTGGTTTCAGTCGTGTTTCTTTCTTGATTGTTTCCGCTGTCGTGTATCACATAGAATACACTACTGCATTTAGACAAGATAAATAAAAGAAATTTTCTAGGATTGCTAACCGAGGGGGAACCTTAACGGGTTTCGCTTCGATTTTTCCCGTGTAGCCTACTCGGACCGGTCAAACATCCGGACCGGGACGAGGGGGTTACATTTTCGATTCGAGTCGAGTTTAAGAAATTTGAGTCGAGTCGAGTTTTCGAGTTCCTATAAAAATTTAATTGTAATTATTTATCATGTTATAGTACGATTTGATTCTAATTTAAACGACTTTCTCTAATCATATATATATATATATATATTTCTTCATATTTTTTCATATACGGCAATATTTCTTCATATGCGACAATATTTCTTCATATTTTTATATATTGGTATGTATATATCATTAAAAAAATTGAGGGACTCGTTCCGAACTTAAAAATAAATCCACTAATTACTAAAAATTTCGAGTTATTCGAATTTCTATTTTACAACTCAAACTTTATTTGAAATTTTTTTGAGTCGAGTCTTTAAAATTTCGAATCGAGTCAAGACGAGTTGAGTATTTTTAGCTTGAGTCGAATTAAATTATTCAGTTTTTTCGAGTCGAGACGAGTTTTGCTCGCCCCTAACTGAGATCACTTCACGAGTTCTTAAACCATTAAATTAAATGTATTGAAAATATAAATAAAGTAAGATAAAATTTCATGGAGGTGTGTGTATAATTGGAGTTAATGCCTCCAGTGACGCAAGGTGAAAAGGACTAATCCTAATGCTTGTTGTTAAGTATACGAAATGTTATAATTAAGCATCTAATTATTAAATGCGATTCGATACGTAGAAATTGTTTTGTGTAACTATTTATGTGTTTAATAAATTTTATTGATGTTTTTCATTTGAAATTTAATGTTTTTTTAAATGGTTTATCGATCTTAATAAAAAAATAATTTAAAAACAAATTAAATTATTTTAGCATACTCTTAAAATTAATCATTTAATAATTATTTTACGGGCCCAAAATTTTAATTCGGCCTCATGCCATCAAAATCTAAGAAACGACCTTGAATGAACCCTCGATGGAGGTTGTTGCAGCCGTGACAAATGACATGTCGAATCGCCTAATTGCCTGTATTTAGCTTTGAGTATTAAAAAAAAATCAATCAATGAATCAATTATACACATAAATAGTTACACAAAACAATTATACCATTTAAAAAAATATTAAATTTCAAATAAAAAACATCAATAAATTTATTAAACACATAAATAGTTACACAAAACAATTTCTACGTGCATTTCTAGATACAAAATCACTAATAATAGTGTCTACATCAATATTGTCTAACATATTTTTCTCAATACATAAAATGGCTAGACCATTAAACCTTTCTTGCGACATTGACGACCTCAAGTAGGTTTTCAACAATTTTAATTTTGAAAAATTTCTTTCAGCAGACCCAACGGTCACCGGCATAGTTAGGAGGATTCGATAAGCAATTGAAACATTTGGATAACAATATACCATTTTAACAAACTTGAGAAATTCAAGTGTCGACATTAATTCATATGACAAAGTCATTTGCAGCACTTTCAATTTCGAAAAAGATCATTTGCATCAACATCAGATAAATCATTGTGAGAAAAAGTAGTTTTAAAGTTTATGCAAGATTTTTGTAATTCAATATTATCTAATCTTTTGAAATGAAATAAAAATCCAAGAGTATTATCAAATAACTCTAATTGTTCAAATCTATTTTTCAAAGAAGTTATAGCTAAATCAACAATCACAAGAAAATAATTGACTCTAAAAGATTCTTCGAGTGATTGTACTTCTTCGCCATCATCATTTTCGTCAAGCTGTCTTTTTCTAAACACATGACGCTTTGTTGAAAGTGTCGGTTCTACATTCATATCCAATGCAAGTGCTTTGGCAATATCCATGCAAGACTCAAACCCTTCATTTTTATATTTCTCAAAGAATGTCATACCAAATTACCAAATTATCAAACACTTTCTACTTCATTAATTATAGTTCCAATGCAAATAGATTTAGATTGCAATTTCTTACTCACCTTATTAATAATAAATAAAATATCATACCAAATTACCAAGCTAAGTAAGAACTCAAAATTTGTAAGAGAATTATTTAAACTTTCTGCTTCACTTTTTGTTTTAGCATTCTTCACAACTAGAATTGTACAATGTCAGCAAAGCTAATTTTATTTGAGGTGCTTGAAATCTAATGACTTTAACACTTTTTATTCGACTCTCTCATCGTGTATTACACAAAGATATCACTGTAAAATCTTTAATATTATCAACTATTTTTTTTATTTTTTGGTAGAACTTGCAAACAATGTGTATATGCGTTGCACAATTCTAAAAAAAATAGCTTTCGCACAAGAATGTGACATATCCGATAGAGTGAAATTAAGACTATGGCAAGCACATGGCATATATAAAGCTCTTAGATTTATTTCAAGTAACTGTGAACCTTTTTCGAGAAACATATTTTCGGAAGCGGTCCATTCGAAACGATTTGAACATCCTCATCAAGGACTTTCATGTCCAGTTCCTCAATTGTCGTGCATTTAGCTTGGTTTAGGGCTTCCCCTGCCATGATATCTCTAAACGATACTTTGGCTGCTACACCCAGATGCGTAGAATTGGCATTTGAGATCTGATCGACAGAACCAACACCATTCTTCCTAGTTTGATCTACCGATCCCTCGGTTTCCATCGAGATTGGTTCTGTTTCAACCGACACATCCCCAATCTCTAACATAAAGGCATCAAATTCACCATCTTCCGATCCAACAAATACAATCTGGTTCCTATTAGAAACCTCTTGATTCCTTCATTTCTTAGTCGCTCGCTGTATAGACAGGGAGATTAGTGACCCAGGCCTCTCAAGAGAGGACGAGACTTTTAAATTATAATGACGACCATTCAAATTTAATTTACTCTATCCATAATTTCAAGACTCAAATTCAATCCATCAACAAAATAAAAAAAAAACTATTTACGAATTATGTTTATATCATATAGTATGATATATCAACATAAAGTTTGATCAAAGTTTTCCAATTGAAGCTTAAACCTTAAGTTTATTTTTAAAGAATGAGAACCATTAGGTTAACCAATTTAGTATAGATTCATTTCATATGGATTATTTTGCAAAGGAAGTAAAATGAACAAACAAATATTCATGCATATGTGATGGAAAAAGCTGACATCGGTTCACACAATTGTGTTGAGAGTAGGTGATTTTAAGGGTTTAAAAGAGAAAAATCGATATAGTTTGCCAAAAATATTTTAGAGAAACATTGTTGATGAATAAAGCTTATATTGTTCAAAATGGTCCCTTAAAACAAGTGTCTCGTTGAAAATGTTTGATATTAGATGTTTATAAGTCAATTTTTTGGTTCTCAAGAGGACAATTTAATAATATTTTTTGTATTAAAGTATTTTAAAAAAAACACTTATATCTCTTACTGATTATAAATTAAGAACCATATTTTAATAAATTGCACAGGGCCCCCAAAATCTTTGAACCGCCCCTGATTATACATTGGAGACAAATGTTGATGAGTAACATGGCCAGGGGCGTATCTACCATAGGTCAAGGTAGGTCACTTGACCTACCATAAAAAAATGGATAAACTACTTTAGATGTCACTTAATTATTAATAAAGTTACAATTAAGTTATTCAATTATTAAAAGTTACAATTAGGTCACTTAATTCAAGTTTTAGTTACGCTCAAATCACTCCTCCGTTAAAATACAAATGAACATCTAATAAGGTTTGGTATATTGATAGTTTCAGTCCTCAAAACTTATATATTCTACCAATTTAATCCCAATTCAAATTAATTCAAAAAATTTAACCATTAATACTTACAAAAGACATCAATTTAGTCATTTTCTTCTCCAAATCACATGTACATTCGTTAACACTAGAGTACTTCATTTAAAACTATTAATTAATCTAGTACACAAATTTATAAATGTAAATATATTTATAATTATTTTTAATGCTAAATCTATAATTAGTATCAACATTAGAATTAAATTCATTGAAATCTATTTAAAATTATTTATGAAAACGTTCTACTTTAGTTATTGTTACCCCGTAATTTTCTACAAAAATTAAAGTTTTTATATTATTATATAATTTTCTTAGTAATTTCATATATTTTTAAATGACTTCATTATTTCCTTTTTATTTTAAAATAAATTAATAATTAAATTTTTTAAGTTATTGAATTTTTATTATTTAACAGATTTCTTAAATTCTTAGCAAGTTTGTGTATTTTTATTTAAAAAATGAAGTTATAAAGATTTGGTGATAGAGATTAGTGATTATTCATATAAAAGTGCGGGAAGTCATTTTAGATGGTTTAAGTTACTTACAAATAATATAAAATGTTTTATGTTCAGAGCATTAGTTGTAAAAATGATGTTTTAGAATTATTTGTTTAGGGAGAAAATTGTATAGACTAATGTGAATTGCTCTATACATGTTTTATTAAAGAGAGTTAGTAACTAAATCATAGTGGACCCCTTACATATGTATTTATGTGTGATTGAATGGTTCTTTATCATGTCATGACTTATTCAATATATTCTTATCTTACTTACATATGATTGTATTTATTATCGGTGTGTGAACTACCAAGCTTAAATTTCTAGATCCGCCCTGAATATAGCTTAATTTTTATAAGCATGATAAGCATGTATTATTTAACGAAATGATTCTTTCGGATGAAGTAATTCTTTCTTCATGTATTCTTTTTAAATAAATATAATTATTTAAGTTGTTGATTTTATTCATCTCATTGGTCCTTTATGATTTTTTAGGAATGGTCCTTATATGATTTATTCAAAGAATTAATATAGTTAAAAATGTTTAGAATTAGGGGAAGTATGTGTAATATAGAGTCCTTTCATTCTCATCGGGAAATCCATAAATTATATGTTAGATAGTTACGTTTTGGGAAAATAAATAAATAAATGAAACATTGTTTTTTTGTGGTGGAGGTTTGGTTCTTTTGATATGACCATTTTTAACTCTTTCCCCTCAATTATTTCAACCCCATTTAAAATTAAAATATGCGGGTGGCCATATTGTTTTTCTTATTATTAATATTTTTTTGACCAAAATTATTAATATCTTTTTAAACTATAAATATTGTTTCAAATAATATTATTTGTTGGCAGTTTGGAAAATTTTGTTGATTGATTTATGTATAATTATTTAAATTATTGGGATATGATATTTATAGCCCAAATCATACAAACTTAGATTTAATAATTTTTAGATCTAAAAAAATCCCCACAACAAATGATTGGGGGATGAATAGTGGATTACTTGTACTGGAGCCTGGAGATGATGCTTATCTGAGTTTTGCTTTACAATCAATTATTGGTTTCTGGATTATAGCTTCTTCTAATTTTTTATGTGGCGTTTGGCTCACGAAAAAAATTAAAAATTATTACTAGAGCTAATAATTTTTTTTAGAATCTTATTTTTATGTTTAGATTATTCTCATTCCTAACAATTCGGAAAAAATTATTACCAACAGTTGTCACAACTCTTTCGAACCCGACATTTTTAAAACTAAAACAAGGAGTCGTCATTAATTTTTTTAAAAAGTATGATTGGATCACTTTTTAAAATAAGGGCATTTTAATAAAATATTTTATTTATTAAAATAATATTTCTGGTCCGCGAAAACAAGAAAACAGGTTCGAGGGTCGGTTACGTGTGGGGAAGGATTAACACCCCACAATGCCAAAAAATTAGTACCTTATTGATTTCAAAAAGTGTTTTCAAAAGTTAGAATTTGCAAATTCACAAGAGTTCCGATTTATTTGTCCATTTAATGAATATGAAACTATTTTAACGGCCTTACCGCCCGGAAAATGAACTCCAATCACCGTCAAGACTCCTAGCGCTAACACGTCATTTCTGTTTGGTAAGACTCTGCATAAATTAATTTTCACTTTTTAATCATGCCAAAAAGAAACAATTAAATGTGTTATAACTTTTTTATTAAATCTAATTAGTGATTACTTACTTAAGAAAAGTCTACATATTTTTAAAATCTAATTAGAGTTAAAATATAATTTAAGTATATCTTATTTTTTAAAATATTAAAAACAAATTTCATTACACAAGAGTTCTAATCTAAGTTTTTTGAATTCCTATTCCTAAGGTTTTAAAACTAAGCTAAACAATCAAAGGAAGTAAATAAGTTAAACTTGATATATAAAAACTATAAAATTAAAAGAAACTTAAATTAAATAAATAAAGAATTTTAAATAAAAAATAAAGGAACCTTTTTATTATTTTATTTTTAACTAATAAAATAAAAAAATCGAATTGGTGACCAAATTAAAAGTTTTTGACAAATGGCCAATTTTTGGCTAAAAGTTTTTAAAGTGAAGAAAAATTGAGAGAGAACACATTAGATAGAGTCAAAGTTGGACATTTTCAGAAGTGACTGAGGGCCCAAACCTGGAATAAAGGAGAACACACTCCAAAACGTACACCTTTTACCTTTCTGCATGCATTAAGTGAGATGAATGTTTCAACTAACACTCCAAGTACCCTGTTAACTTTCCTCTTCAATTGCTCAAAGCAATCAAACAAGGTCACGTTAATGTTTCCTAAGACCTTGGGGAAAATGACCAAACATTAAATTACAATAGCTAGGATATCTACTCACTTTTCTCTGTCTAGATGAAAATGTATTATATTTCTGATTCTTGACCAAGAGAAAGAAAAATTACCTCATCTTTTCCTTATCAAACCCTTGATCCATCCATCACTCATGTTGGCGAAAACAGTAAGCCTTACATGCGATTTTTTGTTTTTAGGTGGCTTGATATAAATTCAATTTTTCTTCACCTTACGTAATTTGAAAAAGGCTAGATACTTCTTGAATGTAGGCATCATGTCTTCTCCATTAAAAGTGAAACAATAGTACCCAGAATTTTAGAACTGAGCGAAGGCCTTCAAAAACTGCTCATCTATCTTCACATATAGTAGGTATGCTAAGTCGCCATAAGATTCATAAAATAACCGTTTAGTCTTATAGTCAAAATGTTCCCAAATTTTCCGCAGCTCCTATAAATTATTCTGCTTGACACTGATATGGGCATACTCTAAAGCTTTTGTTTCATGATCAGCGACCATATTGTCCCCATATGTCCGCTGGTTAACCTCAGACCGTGATGTACCCTTGCATTTTTATCTTCCTTTTTTATGATCCTTCCATCCATGATGACATTTATTTTAATTGAGCAAATATTTTGAAAATCAATTCCTTCTTGATATGGAATGATAATACAAGATTAACATGCAAAACAACATATTATAGGCAAAGAATTAGAAATAAAAAGACAAAAAAGTCCAAAATAATTTCATTGCATAAATAATTTTGGGCAGCACATACCAACACTCCAAGACATGTCTCTACAGATTATTTTTGCAAAATAATTTTGACCAGACTAAAAATCCTAGGCTTTCCTCATGGCTCTATTGGGGTAGGCTCTAGATTTTCAAACATGATTTGGTTTTAAAAGAGTACTAGAGCTGTCCTCGTTGTCCCCTACTAATGGTAGCAAGACCCTCAATTCTCACCCATTATAAGCTTCAAATGAATCGATTTCAACTCAAGAGGACTCATTTTCTTATGTCTTCTCGAAAGATCGATATCTTTACGAAGACAAATGGCATATGAATCCTGAAGGTACTTGCTAGGCTCATACGGAGAATCAATATTCTGACATGAGCAAAGCGTTCTCCCCCACTTAAACGAACGAGACAAACTTGGGTATAGAGCTTTTGAAAAGTTTTAGAATGCGTAAAGTAGAATTATATTTGTAACACCCCCTTCCCGGTCTAGTAGAGAATCGGGTCGGAATGTGTTACCGAAAAATGAAGCGACAAACAATGTTATAAACTTCATAAAAAAATTCATGATTGGTCAATGGATAATGTCCAACACACAACCAATGTATCCTTTAATCCATATTATCAAGGAGAATACACAATTATCAATCAATGGTCATTTTACAATTATTACAAGCATGTAGGACTAATTGGTAAATTTTAATAAACTTGAGGTCCCTTATCGAATAGACCCTGCCAAAGTGAAATTCATTACTAAAGGTTTATACTTACCAAAATTCGTTCAATTCTGAAGCCAATAGCACTATCAATTTGACTCTACAAGAATCAGTGACTAAATTCTAAAATAATCAAAGCTGTCAAAAGAGCCATAACAAACTTAGCTAACCCCGTTTCGAAACACTCTAAACTGTATCAGAACAGGTGTACAAGAGTCAACCTTGTTGACCCAACATCACAAACCGTTTCGATACAGGCTTGACCTATATCGGAACGAGTTGACCATCATTGACTTTGATTTGACCATTTCGAAACCGGTATCGAAACAAGGGTCTCCAGAGGAAAAAATGTTTCAAAACGGCATCGATTCGTTTCGGAACGCCCTTAATCTCAGGTTCAAAGTTAGGGTACCCGTATCGAAACGTCATCACCCGTTTCGATACGGGGAGGTTTGTAATGACAGATTTTGACTGGTTTTTATGCAAATTACCCTACCAAATGATGTCCAATTGCAACGAAACTTTATACGCAACATTCCAAAGACATAAACTACTAACATGCCAAATTTCATAGCTATATGAATACGTTTACCTCGTTTTTACCTTTTTTGCAAAGCATGTATAATTAAGGCTATATCCAAAGGACCAAAAGGGCCATTTAAGGCTAATGACCTTATTACAAGATAGACAAAACACAAACACAACAAAATGAGCATATTTAACTAGTTTAACTACTTTGCCACCTTCCTAAGAGTTTAAGGTCATAATTACATTACTTGTAGCTTAGTAGTGACTTGTCCTTGCGGCCGATCCGATCTTCCAACGTACAACTCTTTAACCTGGAAATGCATGAGGGAAAACACATTAGGCACACCTTGCCTAGTGAGGTAGTCACAAATAACATAAATGATGGAATGTCGTAGCTACAATGATACTTAATTTCATGTTAACATAATCAATGCCATATAACAATGCAATAAGCAAAAAGTATGTATCTCTTTCATTCATAATTCCTTGGATTGAATTAAGATCATGGATACGCGAATTCCTACGCCTCGCCAAAACAATGAATGGTCCAATCCCTCTGCCTCGCCAAAGTGACCAATAACAATACACATCCCTCCGCCTTGCCAAATCAATATAGGTCGTAGCCTTAGGACCGTAGTCCACCCGTACACTGAGCTCATGAATTCTATGGCATGCCAATTGTATTCCGAGTCCATTCCAATCCAAGGTCATAATGTACATATTCATTTCAATGATCCATGATATACCAATATTCCATAATTTCGATATAGTCAATGATTAATACACATATATCCCAACATCAATATCTCATGAATTGGTGACATTATCAATGTCCGATGATTTCAATGTAATGATCTCTTAACAATACTTATATCAATGTTAATGCACAATGGCCATAATCAATGTTCAATGATAACTTACCGACACTTACCCAAGTGTCCGATTTAACATCCAATACATTTGCTTCAACAACAATGTTAGCGAAACGATTTAAGACAATAAATAATGATCTGGGAAGGCCTTTCGCCTAAACCCGAGACTCCAACTACACTCACCTTATCAATCCAAAGCTTCAAGGCTTTCGGATAGTGATTCCTTTATTCCTAGCTTGTGACGGAGATGGTGATACCTCTTTTTCCCCTTCTTGAGCTAGAAAGATTAATAGGAAACTTATTAGAATTGATGTTTCGACATCAAAATCAACATAGGGATATCAAAATCAATATCCAACTTCAATACAGATGGCAATAAGGAGATATCCATAGATAGTCAAAACCCTAGCTTAGATTACACCCAAAATATCCATGGAATCCATTAATTGAATGAGGAATATAGCTTACCCGATCGATAACAACGTTTCGATATCGTTAAAGTGAAGAAATAACAAGCTTGGATTTCCACCAATGGAGGTGTGTGTTTAGGTGAAGAAGATGATGAAGAGAGAGAGGTGCTAGCTTAGAGATGATCTCGGGTAAGCTTTCTTTACATTCTTAGTTTCTATTTTTTCAATTCAAAGCTTTCCTTCATTTGAAGGAATTTCATCAGACAACTCCACGTAAGTGGAGAGTTTAATTCAAGGGGGCTAATCGCAAGGTTAGCCCCTCACTTTTCATACTACTATAATTTTTCCTTCCAGCTTACCTTTCTTCCATTTTAGTCACTAAAAGCTCAATATTACTTAATAGGACTCAAATTCGATGTTTTAAGTCTATTTAGGGTTCGATAACAATAATTAACTAGTCGGTGAAATCTTTAAGCTTCATCAATGTAGAATTTTCGACCATCAGAAATGAATTCCGACTAGACCGGATTTTGGAGCGTTACAATATTCATTACACGGACGAACAAATTGAAAGATTTGTGAACTTGCAAATTTCATTTTCCTTTAAAAATGTTTTTTAAACCAATTTGTGGCCTGACCCTCTTTTGTTTTATTTTAAAAAAATAAAAACAAGTCCCCATCTGTAACACCCGGGTTTAGGGGTTAGGTGAAAATAATATTTTAATATTATTTGGGCTCGGGTTTATAATTAAAATGATCCTTTTAAAAATTCTGGGTTTCAAAATAAACATTTGAAATGGGACCAAATTGATTTAATTTCAAAATTGAAGAGCTATTTTAAAAACAAAGGAATAGCCATTCATTAATGGCCTTTTTGTAATTTACACATCCTTCAATTTAAATCCCCCCTTTTTCACAAATATCACTATTCACTCTCTTCCTCCTCTCATCTCCAACATGAAATAGAAGCTCCTCACCCTCTCCACTATTCCATCTCATTCCTCATCCATTTCAACTCCGTTTTGAAAGGTAATGACGTTTTTGACTTCCCCTCATCTCCCTCTCCATGAAAGTACCTTTTATTTTCATTTTCATGAAGGTTTTAGAAAATGGAAGTTTGGAATATTTTGATTAAAAATGAGATCTTTATGTTGTTAAGTGAAGTGTTTTGATTTAATGTGTTTAGTTATGATGTATAGAGGTCAAATAGTATATCATATGTGAATTTCAAATGATTTTGAGCAATTTTCGGATTTGGGTAAACATGGGGTTTTTGGAGGGTTTTGGGTGAGTTTTGGGGGTTGTTCTAGGTGGGTATTGATAGGCTTTTGATAGTACTATGGATAGGGGTTGAATTGGGATCAATTGTGGGTGTAATGGAAGTTGAAAACATGGTTTTTGGACATGGTCTTGGGGCTATCCGAGTTGGTGAAAAATGGAAATTGTTCATGCTTGCAACATGGTAGTTTGTGGTTGAATTGCATTCCGGGTTAGTTCCAACGATGAATTATTGATTGTGGATGTTTTGTTTGTGTTTGGGATTGATTAGAATCGAGATTGGACATCGGTGAAGCATCGAAAGTAAATCCGGGAAATTGAAGGTGGTTGCTTGCTTGGTCTTTGAGCTTGGAAGCTTAGGTGAGTGGTTAATTGTTTTAAATGGTTTTAAAATGGTTGGTTCGAGTATATGGACTAGGTTGGGCTTGGTAGACCCACCTAGAGTTAGGATTAGGGTGGTAGCCTAATCCTAAACTTGATCTAGAGCCTTTGGATGAACTCATATAAGTGGATGTGTATGTCTCGTATTGAAATGTGATATGAATGCTTGTGTATATTGTGTTATACATGTGAGTTGAGGCATGATTTGTGATGCTTGAGACATGCATGATGATGGTTGTTGGTGAGTACGTGCTAAGCACGGGATTGATTAGAATGAGTAATGTGAAATGAGTAAAATGTTGGCACTAGTATGCTTGAGTACAAATGATCGATCATTAGGATGTTAGTGTGTACACATGAGTCAAAAGTCGCGCGTGGCCTTGGTGGCGTTGAGTCATCAAGGAGGAGTACGGGTTCGCCCGGAAATTGTATTTATATATAGTCGATGATGAGTGGAATCCTATCAACGGGGCGTGAGGATGAGTGGAATCCCCTCCGCGAGACCGATGATGAGTGTAATCCCACCGTGAGGTAATGTGGTTGTTGGATGTGAGTTCCAACGTGTTTTATCCGCGTATTCGGGTCATAGCTAGGTGCCAATGTTGATTGATAAGTGTATCAATGTGTTGAGGTTTAAAATCTTTAATTGGATACTTGAATGTGATTACATGTGTTGAGGATTAGAGCTTGTTGATCATGGCATTTAAGCGTGTATTGCTCATGCATCTTTATCTTGTGGCTCTTGTGGATCCTTGGTATATTTGTGTAATGCCTTGGCTAGATTGTGCTCGGACCCTGCAATGTTGAGGTTTGTTTTAAGAGCTTACCCTCACTAAGCATCATTGCTTACGCTCTCTTTGTTCAACATTGCAGATCCTTAGTTCGCGGGTTGCTCGAGCAAGTGGAGGGCCTCCAAGTGTGGTTGTTAGCCTTGAGTACTTCAAGTATGCGTTTTTAATGTTGAACATGTATTAGTTAAAGCATGCTAATATAGTTGGGTTGCCTTAGGTTTATTTGTTATAATGTTGAAGGGTGTTTTGGTGGTGTTTTGGGGCACCCTTGTGCCTCAAAATAGCCAAAAGGGAGTCTGCAGACAGGGGCGTATCGAAACGGGTCACCCTGTTTCGATACGGTCCCTTTGCAATTGGCCACCCGTTTCGGAACGGATAGGGACTGTTTCGGTACGTTTTTGCTACTGGAATTTTGAGAAATTGACGAGATATGGGCGTACCGAAACGGGTCCTTGGTGTTTCGAAATGGTCAAATCTCGTTGACCACGAGAAGTTGACCGTTAGGGTCGTTTCGATACGGGTCACCCCTGTTTCGAAACGGTCACCCTATGGTTGACCCTGGCCTGTTGACTAAGTCAAGGCGTATCGAAACACCCTAAGGGCGTTTCGATACAGCCTGCTGTAAAGGGCTAAAATGAGCTGTTTAATGTATCGCTTGATTGGTCGATGTTAAATTGTTTGCATTTTCCGTTGTTGTGCTTCACATAGGATTTAATTATGCCTAAAGACAAGATAAAGTAAAAATGAAATTTTCTGGGTCGTTAACCGAGGGGGAACCTTAACGGGTTTCGCTTCAGTTTTCCCCGTGTGGCCCATTCGGACCGGTCATCCGGCCAGACCGGGACGAGGGGGTTACACTTGTTGGTATCAGAGCCTAAGATTACCGAGACCTTGGGCAGGTAAGTGAGGTAAGTTCAAGTTTTTGATTGATACGCACGGTGCTTGCTTGCTTTGTAAGAATGGTTGCTTGTTTGACAAGTATGTTGACCGTTTTTGTTCCAAAGTATGTGTGTGTGAGTCCCATTGCTACTATTACATTGGGAAAATGATTTTTAAGTGAGGGAACGTACTTGAACACTTGGAAGCCTTGCCTTGCTAACCCAGCTTTGTATGTTTTGTTGTTGTGGTTGTAGTTAATATCTGTGAGAGCGATGTCTAGACCGAGAGGTAGGCCGAGAGTGGTTCGTCAGGAACCACGGGTTGCGGCTCCTGTTGAGCCGGCAGTTAGTGTGGAGGCTCACCTAGAAGGGCCGGTGGCCGCGGGAGTTGGCGCTCCTCCACCACCTCCACCACCACCACCTCCTCCACCTGGAGTTGGGGGCGAGGATGGAGCCGGAGGAGATGGACCTCAAGGTGGCCAAGGTCTAGCTGGAATTGACATGACTGCGCTAGTGCAAGCAATAGCGGGAGCATTTCAGGCCGCAGTTGCGGGAGCTCAGGCTGCAGCTCAGCCTAGGTGTGACGATGCCAGTCTACCTTTGGAGAGGCTCCGTAGCTTGGGGGCCGAGGAGTTTAGAGGATCTACTCCGGAGAGGTCGGAGTTATGGTTGGAGAAGACAGTTCGTATCTTGGCTTAAATGGGTTGTGCGCGCGCACGTAGATTGGGTTGTGTGATCTCGTTGCTTCAGGGTGATGCCTACACCATGTGGGTCACCATTACTACTGGGGTTCCAGAGGCAAAGATAGATTGGGATTTCTTTGAGTCCGCTTTCAGGAAGAGGTACTTGGGACCAAGGTACCTGGATGAGAAGAAGCGAGAGTTCATGACTCTTACTCAGGGAGAGGCTTCTGTGACTGATTATGAGATCCGCTTTGTTCGCTTGAGTCAGTATGCTCCAGAGTTGGTTCCTACTGAAGTGGAACACTGTAATCGATTCCGCTACGGATTGAATGAAGAGGTCAAGAGGTACACGTTGGCTTCTGACTACTCAGACTTTGATGTGTTAGTCGCGAGGGCTAAGGATTTAGAGCATAGTTTGGGTTCGGCCAAATGATCTGGTTGTTCCAGTTTTGGTAAGAGGCATAACCACTTTGATGGTAGAGATGCCAAGAGGCACAGAGGTGGCGGACATCAGTTTGACCATAGACGTGGCGGTGGCCACCATGGTAGGGGCCATCAGGGCCATAGAGAAGGAGGGCGTTTGCCCGAGTGTACCCGATGTGGGAGACAGCACGCTGGTGAGTGTTGGGGTAACTTCCATGCTTGTTGGAACTGTGGTTCGAGGGACCACTTTAAGAGGGATTGTCCGCATCAGGCGGCTCAGGCACCGAACATTGCTCAGGCTCCCGCGAGAGCGAATGATTTTCAGAGAGGCCGTGGGCGCGGCCGTGGCTACTTCCAGCCTAGGGCTGATACACCTAGGGTAGATGCTCAGAGGAACCTTGCTCATGTTGTGGCTGTGCAGCCAGAGGCGGGAGGACCAGCGAGAGTCTATGCTCAGAGAGAGGCCGGGAACGACATTGATGTGATAGCAGGTAATTTCGAGTTACAGTCTATGTCTTTGCTTTCTTTGGTTGATTCGGGTTCTACACATTCCTACATTTTGAGTGAGCATGCACAAAAGTTAGATATCCCTGTTGAGATCCTAGATGTAGGTATGCATGTCACTAGTTCTTTTGGTGATACAGTTGTGGTTAGACGTATGTATAGGAGGTGTCCACTGAAGATTCGGGGTCATGTGTTCTTAGTTGATATGATGGAACTTCCTTTCTATGGTTTCGACATAATTTTGGGTATGGATTGGTTGGTTGAGCATCGGGCTAGTGTGGATTTTGAAACAAAGAGAATTTCCTTGAAGCTTTCTGATGACTACGAGGTAGTAGTAGTAGGCGAGAACATTAAGTTCTTGTCTAATGTGGTGTCAGCTTTAGAGGCTCATAGGTTGATGGACTATGGATGTGGGGCTTATTTAGCTTATGTTATGAATCCGGATATGAGTGAAGCTAGACCGAAAGATATCAGAACAGTGTGTGACTTTCCAGATGTGTTTTCTGAAGAGTTGCCGGGTTTGCCTCCTGACAGAGATGTTGAGTTTGTGATTGAGACAGTTTCAGGGTCTAACCCAGTTTCGATAGCTCCGTATCGCATGGCTCCGAAAGAGTTGAAAGAATTGAAGAGTCCGTTGCAAGAATTATTAGACCGTGGTTTCATTAGGCCCAGTAGTTCTCCTTGGGGTGCTCTCGTGTTGTTTGTGAAGAAGAAAGATGGTAGTATGCGTATGTGTATTGACTATAGACAGTTGAATCAGTTGACTGTGAAGAACAAGTATCCGTTGCCTCGTATAGATGATTTGTTTGATCAGTTGAGAGGTGCTTCAGTGTTCTCAAAGATAGATTTGAGATCCAGTTACTACCAATTGAAAGTGAAAGAGTGTGATGTTCCGAAGACAGCTTTTAGGACTAGATATGGTCACTATGAGTTTCTTGTGATGCCATTTGGGCTCACGAATGCACCTGCAGCATTCATGGACATGATGAACCGAATTTTTAGAGACTATCTAGATCGTTTTGTAGTTGTTTTCATTGATGACATACTTGTGTACTCGAAGACAGAAGAAGAGCATGATGAGCACTTGAGATTTGTTTTACAGAGATTGTTGAGCAATCAGTTGTATGTGAAGCTTAGTAAATGTGAGTTCTGGATTCGAGAGGTTGTATTTCTTGGCCATGTTGTTTTAGCCGAAGGTATCCGTGTTGATCCATCGAAGATTGAGGCTATTGTTGAGTGGAAACAACCTAAGTCCGTGACCGAGATTAGAAGTTTCCTAGGATTAGCCGGTTACTATAGGAGATTTGTTGATGGTTTCTCTAGAGTAGCTGCTCCTTTGACTAAATTGTTGCAAAAAGGAGTCAAATTTGAATGGTCAGATGCAAGACATAAGGCCTTTGAGAAATTGAAAGAAGCTTTGACGAATGCTCCAGTGTTAGTGCAACCTGTTTCAGGTAAGGAGTTTGTGATTTACAGTGATGCTTCCTACGTAGGCTTAGGATGTGTTTTGATGCAAGAGAGAAGAGTTGTTGCTTATGCCTCTAGACAGTTGAAGGTTCATGAGAAGAACTATCCTACTCAAGATATAGAACTAGCCACAGTTGTGTTTGCATTGAAGATCTGGCGTCATTATTTGTATGGTGAGAAATGTATAGTTTACACCGATCACAAGAGCTTGAAGTACTTGATGACACAGAAAGAGTTGAACTTGAGACAGAGAAGATGGCTAGAGTTGCTAAAAGATTATGATTTGACCATTGAGTACCATCCGGGTAAAGCAAATATAGTAGCCGATGCTTTGAGTAGAAAAGTGGCCGTTGAGTTGAGAGCTATGTTTGCTAGATTGAGTGTGTCCGATGATGGTGGTTTGATCATCGAGTTGCAAGTGAAGCCTTCTTTGATTCAGTTGATTAGAGAGAAGCAGTTGCAAGATGTGGGTTTAGTTCCTCATGTTCAGGACATAGCCGAAGGAAGACCAACCGAGTATAGTTTCAGTGGTGAGAACTTGTTGTGCTTTAGAGATAAAATTGTTGTACCAGAAGATGTTGAGCTGAGACGTCAGATTCTGAGTGAAGCACATTCGAGTCCCTTTTCTATGCATCCGGGTAGTACCAAAATGTACCGAGATTTGAAGAACGATTACTTCTGGGTTGGTTTGAAGAGAGATGTAGCCGAGTATGTGAGTCGTTGTATGGTCTGTCAGAGAGTGAAGGCGGAACATCAGGTTCCTTCAGGTTTGTTACAGCCTTTGAAGATTCCGGAATGGAAATAGGAGAGGATCACCATGGATTTTGTGTCGGGGTTGCCTTTGTCTCCTTCGAAGAAGAATTCAGTTTGGGTGATTGTCGATAGGTTCACTAAGTGTGCTCACTTCTTAGCGGTGAACACTACAGATTCCTTAGACAAGTTGGCAAACTTGTACATCCGTGAGATTGTGAGACTTCATGGAATTCCGAAGTCTATTGTTTCAGATAGGGATCCTAGATTTACTTCGAGATTCTAGGGTTGCTTGCATAGTGCTCTTGGTAGCCGGTTGCATTTCAGCACATCTTATCATCCGCAGTCCGACGGGCAGTCAGAGCGAGTGATACAGATTCTAGAGGATATGCTTTGTTGTTGTGTGATTGACTTCCAAGGATCTTGGGAGAAGCACTTACCGTTAGTTAAGTTTGCTTACAACAACAGTTATCAGTCTAGTATTCAGATGACACCTTATGAGGCTTTGTATGGTAGACGATGTAGGACTCCGATTTGTTGGGCCGAGACAGGTCAGAGATTGTTACCTATGCCAGACTTGCTTAAAGGGACTACCGACAAAGTGAAGTTGATTTGTGACCGTTTGAAAGCAGCTTCCGATCGTCAGAAGTCTTATGCAGATTTGAAAAGGAAAGAGGTTGAGTACTCAGTGGGTGAGAAAGTGTTTCTGAAAGTATCTCCGTGGAAGAAGGTAATGAGATTTGGCCGAAAGGGCAAGTTGAGTCCGAGGTTCATTGGTCCGTATGAGATAGTTGAGCGGATTGGGCCTGTAGCTTATCGTTTGAGGTTACCTTCTGAGTTAGAAAAGCTTCATGATGTCTTCCATGTGTCTATGCTTAGGAGATATATATCGGATCCTTCGCATGTGATGCCCGTTGAGGAGATAGAGTTAAATCCGGATTTGTCCTATAATGAAGAACCCGTTGAGATACTTGCTTCTGATAGCAAGGTGTTGCGTGGCAAGACCATAGAGTTGGTCAAGGTGTTGTGGAGACATAGAGGTGTGGAAGAGGCCACGTGGGAGAGAAAAGCGGATATGGTTGAGCAGTTTCCGTATTTGTTTCTACCAGGTAATTTCGGGGACGAAATTCCTTAAGTGGGGGAGAGTTGTAACACCCGGGTTTAGGGGTTAGGTGAAAATAATATTTTAATATTATTTGGGCTCGGGTTTATAATTAAAATGATCCTTTTAAAAATTCCGGGTTTCAAAATAAACATTTGAAATGGGACCAAATTGATTTAATTTCAAAATTGAAGAGCTATTTTAAAAACAAGGGAATAGCCATTCATTAATGGCCTTTTTGTAATTTACCCATCCTTCAATTTAAATCCCCCCTTTTCACAAATATCACTATTCATTCTCTTCCTCCTCTCATCTCCAACGTGAAATAGAAGCTCCTCACCCTCTCCACTATTCCATCTCATTCCTCATCCATTTCAACTCCGTTTTGAAAGGTAATGACGTTTTTGACTTCCCCTCATCTCCCTCTCCATGAAAGTACCTTTTATTTTCATTTTCATGAAGGTTTTAGAAAATGGAAGTTTGGAATATTTTGATTAAAAATGAGATCTTTATGTTGTTAAGTGAAGTGTTTTGAGCTAATGTGTTTAGTTATGATGTATAGAGGTCAAATAGTATATCATATGTGAATTTCAAATGATTTTGAGCAATTTTCAGATTTGGGTAAACATGGGGTTTTTGGAGGGTTTTGGGTGAGTTTTGGGGGTTGTTCTAGGTGGGTATTGATAGGCTTTTGATAGTACTATGGATAGGGGTTGAATTGGGATCAATTGTGGGTGTAATGGAAGTTGAAAACATGGTTTTTGGACATGGTCTTGGGGCTATCCGAGTTGGTGAAAAATGGAAATTGTTCATGCTTGCAACATGGTAGTTTGTGGTTGAATTGCATTCCGGGTTAGTTCCAACGATGAATTATTGATTGTGGGCCGTATCGAAACGCCCTGTTTGAATTGTATCTCATGCCTAAATTGCTTAGTATAAATGTTGGCTTTATGCCTTAGAGGTTGCCTTTATGTTTGAATGTTGTTGTATGAATGCATGACTTGTGATGTCTTGCCTTAGTGTTTAGACTCGTCTTAATAATGTTAAAGCATGCTAATATAGTTGGGTTGCCTTAGGTTTATTTGTTATAGTGTTGAAGGGTGTTTTGGTGGTGTTTTGGGGCACCCTTGTGCCTCAAAACATCCAAAAGGGAGTCTGCAGACAGAGGCGTATCGAAACGGGTCACCCTGTTTCGATACGGTCCCTTTGCAATTGGCCAGCCGTTTCGGAACGGATAGGGACTGTTTCGGTACGTTTTTACTACTGGAATTTTGAGAAATTGTCGAGATATGGGCGTACCGAAACGGGTCCTTGGTGTTTCGAAACGGTCAAATCTCGTTGACCACGAGAAGTTGACCGTTAGGGTCGTTTCGATACGGGTCACCCTTGTTTCGAAACGGTCACCCTATGGTTGACCCTGGCCTGTTGACTAAGTCAAGGTGTATTGAAACACCCTAAGGGCGTTTCGATACGGCCTGCTGTAAAAGGGCTAAAATGAGCTGTTTAATGTATCGCTTGATTGGTCGATGTTAAATTGTTTGCATTTTCCGCTGTTGTGCTTCACATAGGATTTAATTATGCCTATAGACAAGATAAAGTAAAAAGGAAATTTTCTGGGTCGTTAACCGAGGGGGAACCTTAACGGGTTTCGCTTCGGTTTTCCCCGTGTGGCCCATTCGGACCGGTCATCCGGCCAGACCGGGACGAGGGGGTTACACCATCGGAGTCGCCAAGCTGTCGCAACCCTTTTGAGCCTGACATTTTTGAAAACTAAAACACGGAGTTGCCACCAGTCTTTTTTGAAGAAAAAAGTGTGATTGGATCACTTTTTAAAACATGGGTTATTTTAATAAAACACTTTATTTATTAAAATAAGAAAACATGTTCGGGGGTTAGTTACGTGTGGGGAAGGATTAGCACCCCCACAACACCAAAAAATTGGTACCTTATTGATTCCAAAAAGTGTTTTTGTTGGGCTTGTAGCACGCTCGAATCGACCACCGAAACCGTCAAGGAGGGTTGTAAATGTTTGGTGGTTGAATTGGCTAAAATCGAAATAAAGGTAGACACGTGACAATGATTTTAGAGTGGTTCGACCTTCTAACTAGCACCTACATCTACTACCTTAGCACACCACTAAGGATTTTCCAATTCACTCAACAATGAATTCGTCCCCTTTTTCCGGTTTAGGAGGAAACCGTTACAATCCTATCTTTTGGACTTGGCTAAGATAGAATCAACTCTAGTTTTTCTCTCAAGGCTAAACTAGAACCTCTCCTTTTACAAGGGATTTGTTTGGTAAACTAAATACCTCTTTAGGTGAGTGTTTACACAAATTTAAGCTCACAAAAGTGTACAAAGAATTTACAATAAAGCACTCTCTAAAGACTATGTGCAAGAGAATAGTAAAATAAAGATTTAGACTCAAATTCTCTTGACCATATTGCTTGGATATTGTCTCTAACCATCTTCAAGTGTTCCATCCTTCAATTTATAGTCCCAATTGAGTTTGTAGTCGTTACTAGCTGTTGGGGATGTTTTGGAGCATTAATTGCAGTTCTGGTGCCTACCGTATCGGTACACGGGTACTTGTATCGGTACGCCCTTCTTCAGAACTAGCTATTGAGCTCTTGTCAGCCTATGCGTATCGATACGCTAGGGAGCGTATCGGTACGGTCTGCACTTTAAAAGACTGTTGGGAAATAGTCGTTGGGGTTGTTAAAGCAGGGATCGGTACGCTTTAAAGGTGTATTAGTACGACCCCTCTCCGTATCGATACGGGTAAGCCTGTATCGGTACGTGTTTTGGCAGAATCAAATCTGGAGTAAAAAGGTATCGATACGGGATATACCGTATCGGTATGGTAGTTCTGAAAAGTCAGGTTTGACTACTTTAAAGCATTCCAAACTTTGTCAAAAACCTTTTTAAATACCTCAAACATATTTTCAAGTTGTTTGGACTTAAAGACATGTTTTAAATTCTTTTCAAATTAGTCCAAAACATTTCTCAATTATTATATCAAAACACCTAGTTCATCAATTTTCAAAAGTTGAAATTTGCAAGTTCACAAGAGTTTCGATTTATTTGTCTATTTAATGAGTATAAATATATTTTAACGGCCTTACCACTCGGAAAATGAACACCAATCACCACCTACACTTCTGGCGCTAACCCGTCATTTTCGTTTGGTAAGACTCCGCATTGATTAATTTTCACTTTTTAAATCATGCCAACAAGAAACAATTAAATGTGTTAACCCTAAATTCCACATCCTAAACCCTAAACCCTACAGTTTAAAAAAATACACCATATTTCTAATTCTCTAAACCCTAACCCTAAATCATAGACCTACTTTTTTAAAGTGAAGGCACCAGAAGGGGAATAGTTTGGGGGCAAATGATTTCCATCTAAGGAAAGAAAGGAGATGCTCCTAATGGATGTAGAACTCATGACCTAAGAAAATATAAGAGAAAAAAGATAAACAATTTGACAAACCGATCAAATATACTTGCTCTTTTATAAGATTTTTAAATCACCACTTTAGATTAAAAAATCAATTAAATAAAAAACAAACGGTAAAACACATTAGTTAACTAAATATAAAATAAATTTAAGGGTGGATTTTTTTCAATAATAAAGTCATAAAAATAAGGATTATTATTCCATACACTGGTGGTAAATTTTTTTTGTTTCCACAAGCGCCTAAATTTAGAGTTTAGGAGTTTTAGTGTATGCGTTTAAAATTTAGGGTTTAGATTTTAGGGTAATATAGTTAGGGATTTAAATTTTAACATATAATTCCTAAGCCAAAAATTCTATCAACAACTCATAAATTCAAAACTACTACATTTAAACTCTTAAACCCTTAACTCTTAATGAAATCCCTAAACCTAAAATTAAGGTATAAATTTTGATTCCACATACGCTTGTGCTCGGAATAATTACCTAATAAGTAAAGCAAAACAATACAAATTTCAAGCTTGGACTTGGAGTATGTGGGATGGAGATGGGGACAAATAAAAGAGGAGCCAGCCACCCGATTGTCCAAGTCTAACCCAAAAAGCATCACTAAAAATCTAGTCCACTTTCACTTGCCTCCCATTATTACACCCTAAATGAGTGTATGAAAATTATAAAGGAACACTAGAGACACACATCAGTTGCCATGGTCTTGGTAATTATAGACTCATATTCAGCTGAGTGACTCACCATAGCCATACCCATCTATTGTACGTAGGACGGTAGGAGATAGTGATAGTTTCTTTTATTAATTCCATGCTTCACAAATTTATCTCTAACTGCATGAGAGGATAAAGCTTTTCCTCATCTCACAGCACCCTTTGGGCTTTGTGTACGTAAGCCAATATGTTATCTTACACCACAAGTTATTACCATTTCAATGTGGCTGTCTTTATTTGCTGTTTGGTCCACAAGTTGATGTCTGTTCACAGTTCACACGGCATACGAAAGTTGATGGATTGTTTACATAGTTGGGATCTCTATCTAAATATTATTTTTACACACTAATTCGGTAATATGAGTAAAATGGAGAGCTTTTCTTCAGTATCTGAATTCTGACCACTTTTTCTAGAAGCTATTTTGCAATGTGAGCCACATGCTCTTTTGTTTCACCCTCCACAATTATTTGTTTGGAGTTGGACCACACGCTTTGGTTTTATCCCAAAAATCAAATCAAATTATTTCATGGGTTAAAAAGTGTATTTTGAATCTAACTCTACCCATACTTATTTACATGACCATGTCATTTTCTACACTACTACGATTGATACTCATATCAAATGTAACACTTTATGTCAATAATTTTTGGAGCGTGTATTTAAAACTTTCAGTTGACATTTTCCCCTTATCCTAAGTTGTAAGTTCAAGACTCAGTAGGGGCAAAATTTCTCTTTCCCTAAGTAAAATTTGTTGAAAAAAAATGTAATACTTTATACCAACCTAAGCGGATCCTTATTTGGGCCATGTTCTTGGGTTGTGATTATGCCAAGTTTCGAGGCCTCTTGGGCCATGATCTTATGTTTAGGAATATACATCCTTATTAAATTCAATTATTAGTTTGAATTCATCTTTAAACAAAGATGTTAAACACTAATTTGAGCTATTATTTTTTTTTAAAAAGCCACTAATTTTATTAATGAGAAAATACCTAAAATTATAATAAGGGTTGACAAACTATTATCGTAAACTCAATACATGATTTGAGATTTCTCCCAAAACTAGCTACTTTAGATCAGACATGAACCATACATGAAAAGGTTATAAACCCATCCAAATTCTCGATCGAAAAATAGAAACGAAACCTGATTGCATCGGCAAAACAAACCACAAAAGGGGATGAAGCTATTGATATGCTACCGAGAAACGCAAATCAAAGCCAAGCACCGCGAGAAACTCTTCACAAGCGCAAACTGTGTATCCAATTTCAAACCGAAGGTCCATAGCAAGGAATATCAACATGATTACAAATAAGTGCCATCTTGATCAGTCGTGGCGTCGTCAAATCCAACCCTGATAAAAATATAAAATAAAGAACGCCCAAAACGACCGAAGCAATAGAAAAAAACATGCCAAAAGATAAAGATAAACATACTAATAGATAGAGATAAACGTGCCATAAAGACATGTCATAAAGGTAAAAAAAATCGTATCACAAAAGACAGAATTATTTTATTAAAAAATTAAAATAAAATCGGTGGTCGACAACTGACAGAAAAATCAGTGTCGCTGTCAGCTACAAAACAAAACTTAAGCCTTAGGGGGAAGAATTGACAAACGGCTAGAGAAAAGATTGGGAAAAAGTTTAGAGATGATTTTTTTAGGAATTACGTTTTAAGTATTAAATAAATAAGATTATCATTGTATGCATTGGTCGTTGAAATAGAATTCCACAAACGAGATTAAAACTACCATTAAGTATTTCATAATTCATTTATTTATGTTTGGAAATGTAACAATGTTAAAGGTTTTGATGGGAAAGTTTTGCTGCCCTTGTAATCCTACTTGAGCTGACGAGATTAATCCACCACCAAACAAACAAAGTACACCTATGATTCATGGTTTTTTTTTTAAAGAGATTAGATAAAAAAAATAAATAGAAAAAAGAAACAAGGGAGTTTATTTTTAAAAATGTTTAATGTACATTTTAAACATGGTAAAGAAAAAAAACTTGCTTTCTTTTTTAAAATGATGGATTATTAGTTGCCTTCCCACCCCATTTTGATGGTGATACTAATCATTCTGTCCCGATTTCAAGCTATAAATTGTTGGAATTTACGTGAAAATATCTTTGGAAAATGTTTATATTTCCTTTAATATTTGAGGACGTTATAAATATATTTCTTAATATGAAGATGATAATATGTAATTCACATACATAAAAAATATATAAATATTGAATCCGGTATGATTGATTTAATTGATTGAATATTTCTAAACACTTGAATTAAAATCGAGATTCGAATATCAAAAAGATGAGAGATAATTTATACACGTATATCCTGTATAGTATACATGCAAATCCAAAACCAAAACACCACAAGCTTAACCTTAGCAGTTGGCCAAAAGATGAAGAATTCAGGGTGCAAGCACAGTGAAGTGAAGTGAAGTGGAAGATTTATAGGTTTGACCAATCAATTTTGTTGAGAGGGCAAGCAATTGGTACAGTGGAGCTTGTTTGACGATGACCATTCTTCATAGTACAGACATGGGTTCGGGTGGAACATCCTTCTCAGACAGCAACATGTGCCAACTAAATACAACATGCCTTAAGGTCTTTGTTTCAAACTACTACAGCAAAATAGATTTTTAGCGGCGGTTTTTTAACCCTATATTAAACACCGCTAATAATCATTTTTTAGCGGGGTTTTGATGTACAAATGTCGCAGTATGTCATGATTTTTAGTGTCGTTTTTAGCAAAAACTCCGCTAATAACCACTTTTTTCTGGTTTAAACAAATGTTCCTTCCTTCTGCTGCTTCCTCACGCTTGCACTTGGTACAACGTTATTTAATATCTCTAGTGTTGGACTTGAAAACGATATAACTGATATTATGGAGCAGTATAATACCAGTTAACGTGTTGCTTAAATGAAAATCATTTCATTTTATTCCTTAGTTTCAAAGTCAAAACAGTTGTGGGTTCTTGAGGATTTGCAAAAAAAGGGAAGAAGAAGTAGCAAGTAGCTTGAGAATATGGTAACATAACAATGGCCGTTACACGACACAACTTAAGCTTTATTATCTTGTCCATTAAATTGCCAAAGACTCCTTAAATGTGAAATCAGAATCCAACTGTTTATTCTGAAAAAAAGTGCACCAGGGAAATTGGAAGCTAATTTCAAGTACATTTGGTGAAAATAGCCAAAAGTCATGGGGATTAATCATCTCTCAAAATGCTTTTAAAAGGTATCTTTTCAGTAGTTGGTGAATGAGAACAACAGTACTAAATATACATATGCCGTATACTGATTAACTTATCATATTTCCTAAAGGAATTAGAGATTTTTGGGGGGTATTTTCTTACAGGATTTGACATATTGACCTTTTGTGTTGTCAACTAGGTTAATTGCAGTATAATTACCAGCTATGGGATTTGTCTGTTCGTACAACTAGTCCTAGAAAATTGACTTGTTTTTAATTGCATAACAAGGACTACTAATTAGATCTTAAGTGAGGGATTTGATGGGCATAATCTACCTGTTTATGTCTTTGTAAAGGTCATTCTGGTAATCAAGTTTAGACAAAACAAATCTTACTTTATCAACACTCTAAAATTAAGCTCGACCAAAACCATTGCCCAGAATCTTCACAGTAACTCTAACATTGAAATCTATACCTTACCACCTAATCAACAATTCAACAATATATTTATAGAGAGGTTCTTGTTCTTAAGCCCTACATATCTTGAGTTGTATCTTCTCTTCAAAACTTACAACAAAATCAAAGTTTGCACATCCGATACTGCTATGGCGACCTCGTGTCCGTGTCGGTTTCCTTCGATGTCTTCGGCAATCCTCTTTTCTGCCTTGGTTGTATTGTTATTGCTGGAGAATGCAGCTGGTGAAACAAGGCACTACAAGTTCAATGTAACACTATTGGAACAGTTCTTTGGTTTACTTTTTGAACTTTTTTTTTATAGTTTGATGTTCTAATATCCTTTTGTTGTTAAATGATTAAAGATTGACTACCACAATGTTACAAGACTGTGCCACACAAGGACCCTTTTGACCGTGAACCGGAAGTTTCCCGGGCCTCGGTTAGTGGCTCGGGAAGGTGACAGAGTGATTGTTAAGGTGGTTAACCATATTGCCAATAATGTCACCCTTCACTGGTATGGATCTTTAATTCAAATGTTAATGCATGTTAAACTTGTTTGTAGTGATATGGTGGTTTAAGAGGTTTTTGTTTTCGATTCCGGGAACAGGCATGGGATTCGACAGCTAACGACCGGATGGTCGGATGGACCGTCTTACATAACACAGTGTCCCATACAAACAAACCAGTCATACATTTACAACTTCACAATCACAGGGCAAAGAGGAACTTTGTGGTGGCATGCACACATCTCCTGGTTAAGAGCATCGCTCTATGGACCGATAATCATCCTCCCAAAGCACAACGAGTCTTACCCGTTCGTGAAACCACACAAGGAAGTCATCATCATGCTTGGTAAGAAATTTGCCCTGTAACATTGTAGCCATATGCATCGGCTTCATGTCTTTTCAGATTGTCCTAAAACTGCTATCTGCATGGATTTGGGATTTCAGGAGAGTGGTTCAATTCAGACCCTGAAGCTATAATCAGCCAAGCACTTAAGACAGGTGGTGGACCCAACGTTTCTGATGCATATACTATCAACGGGCTTCCAGGGCCACTCTACAACTGTTCATCTAAAGGTATATATCAGTTAATGTTAAAGCATAAACTTTTTTTGTAATGAAATGGACATCACGGTTAGTTGAAAAGGTTGTTAGGAACACTGTAGTTAGTGTAAAGTTTGAGTTTAACGCGGTCGTTTTCGGCACGAGTGTTGCAGATACGTATAAGCTGAAGGTGAAGCCAGGAAAGACATACCTCCTCCGATTGATCAATGCTGCACTCAACGATGAGCTTTTCTTCAGCATCGCCAATCACACGGTAACGGTGGTCGAAGGCGATGCCGTATATACCAAACCGTTCGAAACCGATAAGCTCATTATCTCCCCAGGCCAAACCACAAACGTTCTTCTGAAAACCAAGCCTGAATACCCCAATGCCTCCTTCCTCATGGCTGCAAGTCCTTACTTCACTGGACAAGGCACCTTCGATAACTCGACCACGGTCGGAATTCTTGAATATGAACATCCTTCCAATCACAAATCATCTAAAAATCTTACTTTAGTGCAACCAACCCTCCCTTCTATTAATGCTACAGGATTTGTTGCAAACTATACAGGGAGATTTCGTAGCTTGGCCAATGCTAAATTCCCTGCTAACGTACCAAAAACGGTCGACAAGAAATTTTTCTTTACTGTAGGACTTGGGACGAGCCCCTGTCCGAAAAACACAACCTGCCAAGGACCTAATAATTCAAGCAAATTTGCTGCTTCTGTAAACAATGTTTCATTTTCATTCCCAACTGTTGCTATACTCCAAGCTCACTACTTTGGACAATCTAATGGAGTTTACACTACTGACTTTCCTACACAACCATTAATCCCATTTAATTATACTGGTACTGGACCAAATAACACGAATGTGAGCAACGGCACTCACGTGGTGGTGCTACCGTTTAACACGAGTGTCGAGCTGGTGTTGCAGGACACTGGCATTCTTGGTGTGGAGAGTCACCCACTTCATCTTCATGGATACAATTTTTTCATTGTCGGAAAAGGTTTCGGCAACTTTGATCCAAGTAAGGACCCTGCCAAATTCAATCTCGTCGATCCAATGGAGAGGAATACAGCTGGTGTTCCTTCCGGTGGTTGGATTGCCATTCGGTTCTTCGCAGACAACCCAGGTAAATTATCTGTTTTTTCAACCCCAGCAAAATGATAATAAGGTATGAATTGAGAAATAATCTGTATTTTTCTCTATAGGGGCATGGTTCATGCACTGTCACTTGGATGTTCACACAAGCTGGGGACTAAGAATGGCATGGATAGTCTTGGATGGTGCGGGACCGAACCAAAAGTTGCAACCACCACCGTCTGATCTTCCAAAATGTTGATTTTGATAACCAAGAGCTATCCAAAATTTTCGTTTTTGGTCTGGTTTTCGAGTGTTTCCGAATCTTGTGCATTTTAATTTTATCTTGATCTTCATTTGCCATGCAATTCTTTTGTTGCTTCCTTTGATGTTGTACATATCATTGATGTATGGTATGGATGAGAATGGTTTGGTTGGCCGGTCGGTCTGATGAGGGAATGTACTTCAGTTGAGATGTAAACATCTGATGGATTTATGTCATTTAATTTATATGTTTTGTGTTTTTGATTTAAATATTGGTTTAAGTTCCTTAATTACTTTCCCTCCTGCTATTATTAATTTGTTTGCTGCAAACAGAAGTTGGTCTAATTACTTCCATCTAAATTCGGCATCCGTGGATGATGTTAGAAGATTGCAGATAATAAGTTACATCAATGTATGCTGGCTTTACAGTGAAATTTTGTCCGGTCCAACCATGCTGGATCTTCTTTGGGACAGTCCCGGCAATTCGGACGATATGCAAGTACAGAAATGAAACTCTTGGACAATATTCAGATTGAAATACTCTCCTCTACAGCACAAGCATGGGAAAATACTGCTCAAATTCTTGATCAATGGTGGGTTTCCTTGTGGTTTGTGGTGTTCCTGCGTTCAAGTAAAAAGTATATTTGAGAATGAAGGAGAACCAAATCCAATAGTATTCAATTAGTGGCACTTAACAACTGCAAAGGGTAATGACACTCCATCTTCCGGATGAAAGAACATAAACATCCGGATTCTCAGCTAGTTGGTTCAACATCAGTAGGTTCAGGGCAGGCTTGGCAACAGGAGAAGATACGTCATTTTCGACACTCCTTGACGGTACCTAGGAAGAATGACCGGAACCTCGGGAGCGACTCAGCTGGTTGATGATCATATAGGAGGTACTTCGTTGATAACCCAGATAGGGACGAATGATTAGGCCACGTGCGTTTTTCGGGAGGTGGCGCCATGCATAAGGTGGGCTGCCATTATGGAACTATTATCGATGTTTACGTGAATGATAATTGTTAAAAGTAAACAAGGTTTGGTATGTACGAGAGACCTTTGTATTTAGTTACAAGAGTTCAGCAGATCATTATACATGATGGGTACAGGTACACTTTGGTGTCTGTTGATTTGCATGATCACTTCTCCACTGATGCCCTCTTTATGGACAAGGCAAGGTGTCAAAGTACAAAAAAACTATTGAGTAAACCCCATTGATCCTATTTCTAAATTCACAAGGATCCTCCTCCATTACCACTTGCAGAGCGTTATCGGAATGCCATAATGGGGCTCTTTTCCTGTACTGCAACTTAAAAACGGGGGACAACTAGATTATCCATCAATACCTCGAGGCTCAAAAAACTCTTGTTGCCAACCGTAATCGAAACTTCATGTTGATGTTGATATAGTTGGTATGCCCTCATAGGCTGTTCGAAAGCGAAGGCCATCACCTATGTGCTTTGATGTGGGGCATATCCAGCAGAAGATCCTTGGACCCAATACCTGAAACAATCAGATCAGAACATACAAAATAAGAGTTACAAATATGTTATTGATGTTCAGAACGGTAAAAAGGCGGAAACTTTTCTCATTTTCATCAATTATTACCGTTATTAGATTTTCGTAGGCACCAAGATCATACGGATGCTTATAGGCGTTCCCTTCTTTCTCTTCAAGACACGTTGCCCTTACTCCTTCATGATACTGCTGGGTTTAAAATTGAAAACCAAAGGAAATAAGTAAACAACCATTCTAAGTGGGAAATCAGATTAGAAATAAACAAAAAATCGGCAAAGATAATCCTCATTGCCTCAATGGTGGTCTTATTTCGCAAAATGAGGTAGATATGCCAACCCAAGAGAACACTTAATGCCATACTCAAGGGGACTAGCAACAGTCCAGAAATAACCTGAAAATACAAAGTAGTAAGCATACTACAAATAAGGTAAACTGTAGCTCTAGAACATTGGTAAATCATTGACATTACATATACGATTCTGAAAGAGTCTGCACTTTGCTGGTCATCGCTTTGGGAATTGTTAGTTAGACTACCCACAAGTAAAACCTGACATTCAAGAAAATATGAAAATATATGAGAAAAAGGATCAAAGTATCTCACCAGAATCCAGCTGGGGCACCCCAGTAAAACGAAACACCATTGCAGAGTCCAAATTAAAGCATAGGAAAAAGAAGAGCTTTTACGTACCAGAGAATAGATGCAAGCAATTACGGCATATATAACAAAGACGAAGAAGACCTTGTAGTTGGCATGGCCGACACAATTATTTATCCAAATGCAATGGTGATCCTTATAATCAAGAAGAACACTTTTAGTATTGAGGACATTTGTGACATGCATGAATCATGAAAGATTATACGTACCATTCTAAGAACGCATATCTTGCAAACACGACAATGATGTGCACGAGGAGGTTTGAAATGAGAACACTTTTGGCAATATCTCAAGTCCCCTCCCTACAAGAACATTCCAACAAAGGTTAGAATCTGAAAATAGACAACGGAAATAGAAATTATGCAACAAAATATTAGGAAGTCTATTAACCTCCCAACTACCATAAAGTTTCCTCGACTACCCGGTCTAGACAGCTTCTAATGGAATTGACCCGAATTATGAAGATTTTAACTCCACTTACATGTGGATTTTTTTTTACCATTGAGATTTGTCTTAACAAGTGATGCAATCAAAATCAGTCTTCGAATAGAGACAAATCCAAGCAAATAGGGCAAGTCAACTTCATTCAATTGTTTGGTTTCGTAGCGGAAGTCATTGTTAATATGTAAGATCAAAAGTGACCCACAAACACGTAAACTTATGCCTTTTAAGTTGTTCGTTTGAAAAAAAAACAAGGAAATTAATACAGTAATACAAGATGACAATAGTTCACCTGATAACGACGATAGACGTGCTGGTCGCTAGAGAGACCTAAATGACAGCTAGCGCGTCATCCTAACACGAGTAATGAAACGCCAAAATAACGGTCTTTGTTATGGTTAACTATCAGATAACACACAACAGTTTCTGTTATGATTAAGATCTAATGTCCAAACAGACCGTGATGATGTATTCTTACCTTGCTAGCTTTCTACCTATGTTGCTCCAACTCTTCATTTTTCTTTTAAGGACCCGAGCACGGGGATATATATATATGACCGCCAAAGGTAATAGAAAAATTTAGAAAAATATTGTACTTATCTCGGAGACATATCCAAGGCTCCCACCCAAGTCTAAGTAACAGATTTTTCTACAATGCAGAATACATCAAACAAGCCCTTAAATACAGAGCAGTAATTTATCTGCTTTCTTCCCCAAAATAAAAAATCAATCATTCTGACCAGATTTTTCAAACAAGTCATCTCATTCACTCATCAATAGATTAGAATGTTTTGACAATGCAATTTGCTCATCTTTCTTTTGGCATCTTTGACACATTAAGAATAAAATCTAATTAAAAAGATCATTTAGGTATATTAAATCTGCCTTATTTCTCCTTAATTCCAAAACTTCCAAAAAATATAGACCTAATTAACCCACACCCTCTCCCCATGCAAATTTGCAAATCTGTTCCAACATCAAAATCAGCTAATTTGAATCATTGCATGCAACAATCACAAAATTATAACAATCCCAACATTAATCAATTCATTTCTAACAAATCCAGATTGCAAGAATTAATTTCTTTTACTAAAAACACCAGACTTAATTTAAAAAAAATGTATTACAAAAAGAATAAAAAAGAAATAGCAAAACATGGAATTCGTCTGTATTTTCTGAGCGTACCTTTCGTTTGATCTCATGGAAAGTAACGCTGGAATCTTCAATGTCGGGAAAGAAAGTAGACGGGACCCGACCTGGATCCATTATGGTTGCAAAGACGTAATTTAGCACACACATGACGGCGACACCGGTGAAAGCGACGGCGTTCATGATGCCAGGAGAGGTCATTAGACCGAACCACCTGTCAATGAAAACAAAGACCGTAGAAAAATAAACAAAGGCGATGGCGGCAACGACAACAGTTACAGTCAAGAAAAAGCTGAAGCCTCGGTTCATGATTTTAAGCGTTTTTTTCTAAAATGCTCGAGGCGAGTGGTGGAGGCGCCGGCGTTCAAAACGACGGCGTCTCCGGTCCTGGAGGATGTCAAGGTGGATCCTTTTTTCAAAAGAAAATAAAAAAAAATGGAGCTTTTCTTATTTGGGAAGTTGGTATTGCGAAACAACTGTTCATATGAATGGTGCGGTGCCGTTAAAGTATTTTCCCTCGTTTTATTTCTATGCCCCTTAGTTTTTTCTTTTTTTTATAATTTGACCTCCAAATAATTAGTTTTTTCAATATATTCACCTTAAATATCTTCTTTATTGAAAGCCTTCAGTTCAATGTTTAAATATTGATTCCATATCCCACTGGTATCCTAATATTTTCCTATTTGAGAGTGGAAATCTGGAGAGAAAAATGTTGATAGAAAAGGGAACTTGTATTTGTAGACAAAATCTATGTAGAATCTGCCAAACATTGATCAAATGCTATCTTTTTTTGGAAAATAGAAGTTGAAACAATCTTAAGCTAAAGAGAGCCTAGAACCTATAAGAATATAAATGAACACTGTAAAAAAAGAAAGGAAAAGAGTTGTTTCAGCATTTAGGAAGATCAGCTGGCGGAGGCATTAGCTTCTGTTTGCGGCCCTTTCCATCATTGACTACCCATGCCATCTTCAATCCCCAGCTTGTGTGTACTTCCAGATGGCAGTGCATAAACCAAACTCCTGGATTGTCTGCGAGGAACCGAATGGCGACCCACCCGCCGGATGGGACACCTACGGTGTTCCTCTCAGCAGGGTCGACAAGATTGAACTTGGAAGGATCCTTTTGGGGGTCAAAGTTGCCAACACCTTGAGCCAATACAAAGAAGTTAAAGCCATGGAGATGTAAAGGGTGGCTTTCAGCACTGAGGATGCTAGTGTCCTGCAACACCAACTCGACGCTGGTGTTGAAATGTAGCGCCACCACCTTGGTGCCACTGTCCAACATGATGTTTTTTGGTGGTGTGTCTGTGTAGTTAAACTTGAATGGTGGGTTGGTTGGGAAGTTGGTGGTGTAAACTCCCTTTGATTGGTTAAAGAAGTGAGCCTGGAGAAGAGCAGTATTCGGTTGCACAAATGAGACATTGTTAACTGCAGCTGCTGGCCTAGTGTTGTTGGGACCTTGGCATGTTTGGTTTTTCAAGCATGGGAGTATGCCTAGCCCAACCGTGAAGAAGAAGCGTCTATCAACCTTTTTCGGGACTTTTGCAGGGAATTTATGGCTTGCGAGGCTACGTATTTTCTGGTTGAATTTCATTGCATAAGTGGAGTCATTGAATTGTGGAAGCTTTGCTTTTAGAAGTGGGATGTTCTTGTTCTTAGAGCTTGGGGCTGAAGCAGATTTCTCATATTCTAAAACTCCGATTGAGGTGGTATTGTCGAATGTTGCTGGTCCAGTGGCATAAGGCCTAGCTGACATAGCGAATTTGGCGTTTGGGGTCTTTGATTTAGCCCTGAGAAGGACATTAGTGGTCTGCCCTGGAGTGATAAGTACAATATCTGTCTTGAACGGTTTGACATAGACGGCATCAGCTTCTACAACAGTGAGTGTGTGGTTTGCTACTCTGAAAAAGAGCTCATCGTTGAGTGCAGCATTGATCAGGCGAAGAAGATAGGTCTTGCCAGGCTTCACCTTAAGCTTGAATATTTCTGCATAAATTTGATGTACTTGTTTTTAGTCTATGCCTCAAATTGGAACCTTTCCCATGATGATTTCTGATATAGACAGTGAATTATATTACATGATGTATTTACCTATTGCTGAGCAGTTGTAAGAGGGCTCGGGGAGACCATTAATGGTAAAGGCATCAGAGATATTTGGTGCTCCTCCCGTTGCTAGGGCCTGATTGATGATTGTTTCGGTGTCTGCTTTCCACCACTCCTCTGCAATTCAAGGCAAAACTCAATTGATCTGAGATGCAAACTTAGTCTTACTACAGTGCCCGATATAAGAAAGTTGTCTAGTCGCATTTACCGAATACAATAGGAACTTCTTTGAATGGATGAGGGAATGGATAAGAGGCATGTCGTTTAGGGAGGATGACAATAGGTCCATACACGGTAGCTCTTAGCCAAGATATGTGTGCATGCCAAAACAAGGTCCCTCTTTGGCCGGTAATGGTGAAGTTGTAAAGATAGGATTGCCCTGTCTAAATTGGACACTGTGTGATATAGGCAGGTCCATCAGCCCATCCGCTCCTTAACTGCCGGATTCCGTGCCTAGTTTTCCAAGTGAAAAAGCCTGGATTCGGTTAACTTATAATAAAATTCTAACCATTTAAAAGTAGCAGGAAATCAAAGTTTCATACCAGTGAAGAGTGACATTGTATTGAACATGGTTAACCACCTTGATGAGAAGCCGATCGCCTTCCCTCGCTATAATCCGAGGCCCGGGGAACTGGCCATTGACTGTGACAATGCTCTTTGTTTGGCACAACCTTGTCACATTTTGCATCTTAACCTGCGGAAGGTTAAAAGAATTAGAAAGAGCGAAGGGGTGGAAACGTTAGCCAAAACCAAAACTTACATTGAACTTGTAGTGCCTGGTAATGCCTGCATGTTTTGCAAGTGCCAAATCAGGTAGCAACCAGACATAACATAAAACTAGTAACAATAAAGCCTTGAAAACGGCAGATGATGTAAGAACAGAAACCATATTTTTTTCCAGTAATATTTTTTGTGATGATTTGGCAAAGATGACAAGTGGGATAGTTAAAAGTGAGATAAAAACTGATTAGAAAAGGAACGACAAATGAATATATTTATATTGTAGGACAAGGAGTGATTAGTTTGTTACTGAAATTGGGATAACCCTGTTAGATTAGATTAGACAGGTTGTTTCTTTAGCAGCAACTTGTAGATTTGGCCGACTGGTTGCTGGTTAATCCCTGTGGAGTGATGTTCAAGGCAGGGGAAATTCTGAAGATTGACATTAGCTTGATAACTCATGCTTTATGTTGTGCTCAGACAAGAAGTGGAACATTTTGGTTTATTAATAGTTATGTTGGACACTGAATGATGAATACATATAAATATTTTAAAGTTTTCATACATTTTAAAGAACATATATACATATTATTTTTCCTCATTGAAAACAAGTGTAGGGTTTGAGTAGGACCAAGAATAAAAAAGGAAGGAGGAAAGAGGGCTGGAGGCATGTAGCCTTCAACCTCCTAATGTTGATACGTGCTAATCAAGACAAAACAGATTTATTTAGGGTAATCTTTACCAGTAGTCATTCTCGTTTAGGGTGTATTCTATTTTGTTCACTAAATTTTTTAAAAAAATATTCTAGTCACTTACGTTTAAAATCGTTTCTATTTTGGTCCCTTGGCCGTTAGTTTTCGTTACTTAAAAAAATTAGTTTCTAATTTAACCCCCAAACTTTTAAAATTTTATTTTTCACCGCCTTCCCAAAAAATTATAAAACTAAAACCCAAAAAATTAATTCAAAACCCTAACCTCTGCCTCCCTCCCCAAAAAAACTAAATCCAAAAGCCTGCAACTGTACTATATTTTGCATTTGTAACATTAATATTTGATACTAGTACGTGAACATGAAGATACCACCATTGTAACTGTACAATAGCTATAGGGAGTTTAATGGGGTTGCTAAAAAAACGAACCACATTTCATCTGAGGGACCACTTAATTGTAGATACTTATCACAATTTTGATAACCACTTGATCATCTTTCTACACATCAACAAAAATATGAATCTGGACGATTGTCGAATATGAAAAATCGATATTTCATCGTCTCTGCAAACAAAATATTCAAGTACTGCAATGAAAATATGAGAATTAAGCTTCTAATCTAAGGATTTACATAATGTTGTTCTTTGGACATGAAAAGCTCTAGATCAAAAACTACTGAAAAACCTGCAGAATTTCAAAAAATCTCAAGTTCTTAAGTATAAATCTAAAAAAATAAATGAAGGCTAAATTTTTGTTTGAAAACATACCAGAGTTTGCAGGTGTGAGAACCCCATCTCTAATGACCATGCATGTTCCAATCAAAGTCAGTATAAGCAACAACATCTGCAATATTCTGTGTTTCTCTAAACTGAATTCTAAATTTGAACTTAAAAGGCTCTCATTATTTAATGTCATTCCATCTTTTTTATACTCTGATAATTTTTCATATGCAAGTTGATAATTGGGCAAAGAATACACCCTAGCATGCATGCAGAGCAATGAATACAAAGAAAAAGTTTCACCTTCACCATTATCATTTGCTCTGAGCACAAAAAATACATATTTCAGTAATGGCATCAATGTCAGTATCCAGAACACAAATGATAAAACTCCAAAAATCTCTTCATTTGTATCAGAGTGATGAATATCTTCAACGAAAGCACTTTTGTATATATATAAAGGGGTACTCAAATCTCCATAAACAACACCTAGGTTATGATAAGCTAAACTCAACAATGTCTTTCATGATTCTTTTTTCTGCAACAACAACAACAAAAAAAACTGAGATTTTTTTAAGAGAGAAACAATTCAAAAGAATTAATCATTTCCACTTGTTTTACTTTGACTGGACTCATGGGATAACACCTTCACCTTTAAAATCCATTATAAACTGTTATAGAGTCACTCAAAACACATTTTTTTCTCTCAACAAATAAACAAAAATTAGACACCACCCTGTTCTATGGATCATATGCAGAGGTTAGGGTTTTGAATTATTTTTTTGGGGTTTTAGTTTTATTATTTTGGGTAAGATGGTGAAAAATAAAAGTTTGAAAGTTTGGAGGTTAAATTAGAAACTATTTTTTTAAGTAAGGGAGACTAACGGCCAAAGAACCAAAATAAAACGATTCTAAACGTAAGTGACCAGAATAATCTTTTTTAAATTTTGATGACCAAAAATAAAATACACTCTAAATAAAAGGGGTCACTGGTAAAAATTACCCATTTATTGGCCATCATCACATTGGCCATGGGCCCAAGCCTAGCGTCAAGGACCCTTCTCCCATGCCCAATCAACCTCGGGCAATGCCTTGGATTCATCATTCAATAGGCCTGCGCCCACTAGCAACCTCCTTTCAAAAGGAGGGTATCAAAGGGTAATTATTAATTCATCAGATAAAACAAAGGCTAAACTATACAATAAGTGCCTAATTTTTTTTAATAAGTGCTTAAAGTATTTTTTTAACATAAATAAGTGTTTAAAGTTTTATTTTTTTGTTGAAATAGGTGCCTAAAATTTTATTTTTTGTTTCTTTTAAAGTCAATTGAGGCACCTACTTGGACACCTATTTCAGCCAATAATGAAATTTTGGACACCTATTTCAGCCAATAATGAAATTTTGGACACCTATTTCAGCCAAAAATTACTTTAGGCACCTATTTCAGCCAAAAAGAAACATAATTTTGGCACTTGTTTTGTAGTCAAGCCTAAAATAACAGAAAATACTTTGATACACAAGCTTATGTTACATAAGCCTTTTGATTTTAGGGTTTAGTGGTTTAGTGTGTATGGTGTAGAATTTAAGGTTTATGGTTAGAATTTAGAGTTTAGTGTTTAAGGTTTCAATTTAGGGGTTAGAGATATGGATTTAGGTTTTAGATTTTATAGCTTAAATATAAAGCGTTGTGTAATTTTTTTACACAACTTGTGCATCAAAATATAACCCTAAAATAAAACTCATTTTCTAACCTAAAATAAAATTCACGCACAATTTATATTTGATATATTGATAATATATAAATTATATGCAACATCGATGATACATAATTAAAATTAAATTTATATAATTGTTTTGAATGACGAGTCATAATCTTATTTATCAACGATGCATGAAATTATATAGGCTAAATCACAAAAATAAGTACCTAAATTATGGCTTTTTTGTAATAGGTGCCTAAAGTATTTTTTGGTTGAAATATGTGCTTAAAGTTTTATTTTTGGCTTGTTTTAAACTTAATTAAGGCACCTACTTGGACACATATTTCAACTAAAAATAAAATTGTAGGCACTTATTCCAACAACAAAAAATACTTTAGGCACCTATTTCAGCCAAAAATAAAACTTTAGACACATATTTCAACCAAAAAATACTTTAGCCACGTATTCTAAAAAAAGACATAATTTAAGCACTTATTTTATAGTTAAGCCAATTATATAATATCGGTGTATCTAATACGAATTTTATAAATTATTAAGAAATTTATATTTCAACTATTTGTGTTAAGGAAGAATGTACCGAAATAGAAATAAAGATCATCAACTCTAAGTCAAAACACATCCCATAAAAAACATAAGTGGAAATTAAGCGTGTATATAAAAACATGCATATATAAACAATATTCTCCATGAACAAGAACACCTTTACAATTACATAGAGATAGAGTGCATGTCTGAAAGAAGACGGCAACAAACTATTCACTATTAAACTTTTCAGCATACATCATTTGTTGTCTTCCTTGTCATGTTAGTTCATATCATGACAAAAACCAATTTTAATATATTATTTGTTTTTAATAAAAAAATCCCCCACCTCTCTTTTTCTCTCTCAACAAACAGTGGGCTACTTTGGTTGATTTGTTAATCCACATTGACAATGATCTTCAACCAAATTCCTTTCGCATCTTTATCATTTAGAAAAGTTAGATTTCTTTCTACAAAAAGTTAAGTAAGTAGTCAAATGTTTGAATCAATGTCTTCTACGTATTTTTAGTAAAATAGAAGGTTAGGTTCTTTAAGTAAGATCAAAAGTTCGAATATTGATATTATGAATGAAGTAAGTCAGGTTAGAAGGATCACTACATAATAAATTTAATTGATTTTTTAAGAGAATTTAAGGTGTATTTTTAAAAATATATATTAAAAATATTAAAAAGCATTCAAAATATTAAAGAATATTAAAAAATGAAAATACTATTAAAATTTAAAAAAATAAACAAAAATTATAAGATTTCTAAAAATATTAAAAGCTATAAATAAATAATAAAGTTGTTAAATATATAAAAAATACTATTAAAATTTCAAAAATAAATAAAAATTATAAGATCTCAAAAATATTAAAAGCTATAAATAAATAATAAAGTTATTAAAAATTTAAATACTTAAGAAAGTATTAAAAAATAAAAATGAATAAATTAAAAAGTTAAAAAAAAATAACAGTCGGTACATAAAAGATAAAGATGATTTTGATTAGTTAAAAAGGCTAAAGTGATTTTTTTCGCAGAGGACTAAGATAATTAAAAAAAATCGGAAGTTTATATACCTCAAGCCTATATTTAAAAAATAAATTTATATCTAATACATTGACGGTAGCGCCTTAGTTTTAGAGATTATAGATTTAATTTAAGGTACAGGTTTAATTTAGGGGTTTAGGTGTAGTGGTTTAAAATTAGGGGCGATTGTTAGAATTCAAGGAGTAAGTGATAGAATTTAGGGTTTAGAGGTTAGGGTTTAAGTCTTAAGGTAATATGTTGAGGATTTAAGTTTTAACCTATAAATTTGAATTCTGACCCTAAACCCTAAATTATATTCGCAATCACTAAATTCTAAACTACTAAACTTAAACTCATAAACCCTAAAATTATGGCATCGTGAAAACTATAAATTTTCACCGTTAGTGTATCCACTTGAGCGCTACTGTTAAGGGTGGTTAGGTGAGGTAGTGTTACTAGTCGAATTGGAGTCAAGCATAGTGCTGAATTGGATTGGTAATCCTATACATCGACAATGGAGTTGGTGGGCTACCTTCATGGAGATTGATAAATTATTGCAAAAGATCGAGAACATACAGTTTGGTGAAGGAACAATGGGATGGCTTGTTGGTTTGCGAAGACTGAGGTTGTTTTAAGCATGATGGTGAACGATCAAATACGGATGATTGGCAGGCAATTTAGTGATTTTCTTTTGAGGCTGTTGATTGTATGTTTTTAGCTCAATGTAAGATTGCATGGTGTTTTAGTGCTTAGTTCCGGTGTTTTGAGGTGTAAGTCAAGAAGTGCTGCGTGTTGTTTTGTGTGTTTCAGTTATTTTTTTGTTTTATATATGTTGTACTCTTTTTCTTTTAATTAAATATGACAATGTTTTTAATAAAGCACATATGTAAGTGTTGGTTATTTTAATAAAAAATTTCTATTGTCGAGTAAAAAAATAATTATTCTTAAAAATCACATTAATTCTTAATTTTTTTAAATAAACCAAATGAAACTGGTGAAATTCGAATTTTCGTTCTTGTAAAATTTAATAATTGTTTTAACAGCTTTAAAATAAATAAATAATGTTTCTAGGCTTTAGCGTAAGAAGTAGGAAGATGAAAACTTAGAAGTGTATTTGTGGAGTAAATTAAGGGGTGACATGTCTACGTACTTGTCAAATTATAATAATTAATTAACTAATGATAAATGTTGGTACACTTGTTTTAATAATTAAGTCACTAGTTGCACCTAAAAATTGTAAAATAAAAGCTGTTATTAATTAATTAATTAAATTATTTTAAAATAAGAGAAATACTGTTATTATTGTATACGTGGTCATCAATGTCATATCATTTACCTAAAACAAATCGTATGTTTCCAAACTCTCATCTAAATATAATTATAATTTTTATAATTTTCATATATATTTTTGCGTCGTTTTCCTTTAATTCTTATATTGGTTTTGAAATTATGAAGTTGAAGATGAATATATACAGTTTTTTGTGGTATCTACAAAGAAAAGTACAATAATCTTCACTAGGAACGGAGCTAAAATTTAGAGTTGTGGGCAAAACATAAGTACTTGAAAATAGGAGACAAATTTAAAAATAAATTAATTTTTAAAAAATTTATATAGGGAGATAAAGGTAGAAAAAAATATTGGGGGTGAGGCTCCGGCCCTGATCTCCACTATTTTTTATATAGTTTATGTCTATTTAATGCTTTATGTTCGGAATTTGCGACTATCTTTTCTAACAATGTCGTTGTCTCTAAAGTTTGAACTTTATTCTCTTATTGAGAGTGTGGTATACGCCTTGTCATGTACACCCAACCCTTGTTAAAAATAATCTCCAGTAATTTTTATATACTTTATGTCTATTTTATATGTTTAATTAGTTTCCGGAAGTACTTAGTTTTTATGGTTTATGGTTTATGATCTACATTTAGAGTTTTAGTGTTTGGTTAGGTTTTAAGGTTTGTAAATAGATTTTATTATTTAAAGGTCAAAGTTTAGGGTTTAGAACTTAGGGGTTAGATCTGAGGCTCTTAAAAGAGACACGTGACAGCTTTATAAGTCCACTTATAAAAAAAAAAAAAACTTTCAATTATCGGTGCATCAAATGATTACTTATACGATAGTGTCCAATAAATATATATTTTTAAATTGAAAGAAGGCCTAAATCATAGAATTAAGAAAAAACATTTGTACAATAAAAAAGATTAGAAATATATCTGTTAATTAAGTCTTAAGTCTCTTTCTGAGGAGCACCATAAATAATTGTTTGAAAGTATTAAGGATATAATAACTTAACCATTATATATGTACCATATTATTTTGTGATGAATATGTTACATTTTTTATCCAACATTTTTATCATGATCAGGGATGGACTGAGGGGAGCTGGAGGGGACGGTCGCCCCTGGAAATTTAAAATTTATATATTTTATCTCTTAAAATTTTATATATTCATCCTCTAAACATAAAGTATTGCATCTGTCCCTGAATCCATAACTTCAATATTACTCGGACCAATAGAAAAATACTACCAACATGTGAATTTTTTTATCAACTGCATTGGACATTATCAGATAATCAGATGACTATACTAACTTTTAAGCCATCACTTATTCCCATTAAGAGGACAGTAAAAAAAAAACTCTTGCCTTTCGTAATTAAATTGTAATAATAGCTATATCATTAACTAATTTAAAATGGAAATAACTAAATCTAAATTCTGATTAAAACCTAATCTTAAAAAATAAATTTACCAATCAGGTAGGCCAAATTAAAAAAAATAGGAACTAAATCTTAGACACCTAATTGATCATATTTAAAAGAATAGGGTTGATTATATTCCCTGAGAAGTCCCTTAATGTTGACTGATTTTTGCTCAAAATTCAAAGGGTCTTGGAAAAGATTCTAACAACTAATGATCTATGCTTAATTTAATTCATTGCGGATGGCTCTAGAACGGGCGACGAATATCACTAACGCAGCACACTGCTGAACACTATTAATTTTTAATTATTTTTAAATAATTATTAAAAATTTTAAAAGCTCGACATGTAATTAATCATATTTCAAAAAAAAAATTAGAAGAAATCATTTTATGAATCATTCTCACCACCTTACCTATGGTCCTACCCTATTAAATAAAACCACACCATCTTTATTTTTTACATAATATTTTTTTATAAATTAAAATTTACAAATCATCATCTTCTTCCTTATACCTCATATATTATGACTTGATTTTTATTCTCAATTCTAATATGTTAATAAATAAAATAGTTAAAATAAAAAACACCTCAAAAGCTTAAACCCACTAATCAAAAGAGACGAAAATAAAATAATTAAACCTTTTGACTTATAATCTTGAAAGATTACTCGTCTGTTGTTGCTACGAAGCCGAGTTCGCTCAGTTTTTGAAGTCGAAGGTTGTTCTGTTGGTTTCGCACAAGCTCTCGCATTCTGATATCCTCCTTCTTTTTATTAGTAGGAAGAAGATGACGATTTGTAAATTTTAATTTATAAGAAAATATTATGTGGAAAATAAAGATGGTGTGATTTTATTTAATAGGGTAGGACCATTGATGAGGTGGTGAGAATGATTCATAAAATAATTTTTTTAATTTTATTTTAAAATATGATTGATTGCATGTCGAACATTTAAAATTTCTAATTATTATTTAAAAATTATTAAAAATTAATAATGCTCAACGAAACTGTCTATTACTTTATACTTTGAATTAACAAAATATTATATCTTAATGTACCGAAAATGACTCTATCAGTTACATACCCTTCCAAATTAATGAGGGCCATATAGCGCTCATAGCCGCATGGTCACTATTGGAATTAAATTTCTAGGTCACTGCTACTATTATTTAAATTTATGACTATTAAGATGAAATTATTTTGCGTTGTGGTACATAAAAAACATCATTCTTTCAACAATATGATTACATTTTTAATTTATGTAAATGGACTATGGTTTTTGCATTGATAACAAATAACTTTTTACATTGTCATGAATCATATTAAGACACAGATAATTATTTGATACACTGACCGGTGGTAACTAAAAGTTTCCACAAGCGTTTTAATTTTAGGATTTAGGGACTCAATTTAGGGTGTAGGGTTTAGGTTTAGTAGTTTAGAATTTAAGGACTGTGAATAGAATTTAGGGTTTATGGTTAGAATTTAGAGTTTATTAGTTAAAACCTAAACTCTCAACATATTACACTAAAACCTAAACCTAAACCTTTAAACCCTAAATTCTAACCATAGCCCCTAAATTCTAAACCCCTACACCCAAACTCCTAAACACTACACCCTAAACTAAGTTTCTAAACCCTAAAACTAAGGCGCTTGTGGAACTAAAAGTTTTCACCGCCAGTGTATTAGATATAAATCCTTAAAATACATCATTAATAAATCAATGATTTTTTAAAAATAAATAAAAATTTAATCATATTTTAAGACAAATGTATTTTCTTTCTAATCTAATAAAACTGATGAATAAATTATTAATTGATGCATTTAATAAGATGTTACTACTTTAGATGGTAATAAATAATGTATGTTCATATAATAATATTTAAAGAGTTAATATTCACATCCTTATCAAATTTAATATCACTAATAATTATAATATTCGAACTTAAATCAAAATATTCAAATATGAGCCAACAAGATTGAGTGCAATGGCAGAACACATTATTTTTTCAATGAGAGAACTCGAGTTCGAATCTTAGAGACGACATTATTAGGACGAAGAGCCACATAGATCATAAAATAGACATGCACTTTTAAGATTCTTACCGAGGGTATAGAAATACAGACAAATTCTATTCGAATAATTAATAAAGAAATGATAGTATATAGTGCCCAAAGATGACATCGAAGCACTAATGTGCCATCTCTTTTGCTAAGTTTGTAGCTAGGATTTGAGTCAGAGTCTCACAGTTTGTCTGTAAGCAGCTACATCCCAGAAGTAACTCCACCATTCAGGACCCACACTTGTAATTTTGTAAGACATATCCCCTCTCCCAAACAAACAACCATAGTATAGCTATACGCAATTAGTATCAATCAATTCAGAATTTCAGATTCTAGTATGTAGTTCGTTTACCTGATCTTTTTAGCTTTCTCCAAACTCCAATCATCCTCTCCTTGTTGATTTCAGTCTGTTTAATCAAAGGGTGCAATGGAGCAAGATCGGTATTTGATGTGGACAAAGAGGAGATCAGATGGTTTGAGTTGTTGTTATGATTCATGGGAAGAGCAAGCCTTTGCAGAAGATGCAGGAGGGTGCATATGGCCTCCGAGGTCTTATTCTTGCAGCTTTTGTGGGCGGGAGTTTAGATCGGCTCAAGCTCTAGGAGGTCACATGAATGTCCACAGGAGAGATAGAGCTAGGCTAAAGCAATCCCCGCCGACTGATCCCCACCAACAGAATCCCTTTTCGCCTTTGGGTGACGAGGTTTGTAACTTTGCTTATAGCCCTAACCCTAATTCTCTTCCGCCTAGTAAAGAGAATTGTCCTGAACAAACTTCACTCCCTCCTTTATCTTCACCAATGGTCCAAGAAAGCCACAACAAGTCCCCAAAATCATGGTCAAACTTGGCAGATGACAGATATTACCATTTCTCTGATCTGAGAGCTGATGACGGAGACAAGAGTCCAAGAATCCTAGCATCTGAATGTAGGGTTAAAGCAGGTTGTGTCCAAACTACTGATTTGTCTTCAAGCTTGAATCTAGTTGTTCGAGAAACACGCCCTCCTACGCCTGGTAGTAAACAAGACATCACCGCCGGTTGCAAGAGAAAGAGAAGTGATGATCATCATACACCCACGACCTTACCCTTGTTCCTCAAGCCGGTTTCAGCTGAGGACGACATAGATCTTGAGCTAAGGCTTGGCCGTCGACCCAAGGTAAGGTAGTTTCATCGCAAGACCACACTTTCAATCTGGTCCTGTCTACAATGATCATATGTTGTAACCTCATTTACATGTCTCAAGACATCTTTGCTTTGAGTTTGATGAATTACTCTCACATGGTGTAACAAAAGTTACATATAATTGAAGAAAAAGGAGATTAAAAACACTCTTTTCGCATTAGAGATATACTTTATAATATCATCACCATGCATATGATTTAATTAGCTTGCTCCGGATAGTACTGTAGATAGACGCTTGTAGGTTAAATCGATTGTGGTATTACTCCAGGTTTTGAACTATGAAACTCCAAAGGTCGATAATAACTATGAGTGTCTTTTGCATACAAAGTTGCAGGCCTTGGTTTGATTTTCTAGGGTTTGTCTTCATTGAAACAACACATGAATGTGTATTAGCTTCAATAATCTATTCTGATTTGGATTAAGAGAATCTGGTGCATGTGGCAAGGGCATGATTTGTGAATTAAAAGGTATATATACCAGCTGGATATATCAGCAAATTCAGTAATAGGATGGAATGTTTTTGAATATTTGTGAATGTAAATGTTAGACAGCTAGTGAGCTTGTGAGCCTGCATGGAACATCGTGATGACTGATAAGTGATAAGCTCATTTTCCCATGTACACTTACTGACATTCCATGAGCAATTTACAAAACAAAAACACAACACTTGTCTAAGTAGATGAGATGGAAGTTCTAATTGAAAGCCAGATACATGGCAACATGCCTTCCCTTTTCCTCTTCTATTAGTATTTAATTATAATTTATATGGAGTATTGATTTTAAGATCTCACATAATTTGATCTACTTGTGCTTTCCTCTCTCTCCTCTTTATAATCCTTCCAAATTTTGCACCAACTCTGAGAATCATTACATTAAAGTATTGCAAAATGATATTCCTTTATTTATTTTTAAAATTATTGAAGAGAATATTGTGACACCATGACCTATATCGCAATCCACGCATCTTTTGTTCCTTCTTCCATTGTCTAATCTTTTAATACATATCCTCTTTTATTTTAAAGAAAAAATTCCCAGTAAAGTATAAACCTTACATTAATATAATCTGCTACCACACACAAGTCAGTCTATAATAAAGAGATGCATACAATTCCTTGCTACTTGAGCCAAGGTTTTCATACTTTATTTTCACCAAAAAGGAAAGAGAGTGTAAATCCTAACCCCGGTGAAAATGTGAAGCTTGATGGAACAACAAGTGGTTGACTTTTGTGTAGGGAAGCCTGGGGCTATAACTGTATAAAGCTAATATAAAGGGGTAGAAAACAAATTAGTTGCCATGAAAGAGGTAGAGCTAGAGGGTCGAGGGTTGTTTTAATGATATTCAGGGCCTGTTTCCCAACCCATGTGGGTTCTTTGTTTTCTAACGATGCATGTGATGGTGAAATGAAAGGCAGTAGAAAAAGAGGAAAATGAGATGGGTTGAACCCAAGTTCTATATGGGTGTAAGAAGGGTTTTGCCATATTGCTTAATAACAACAAAGGGTGAGGGGTCTCGTAAACTATAAATAATACAGGGTGCAGGGGCAGGGGTTCAGAGATGTCGTTTGCCAGTTGCTGTTTTAAGATAGAATTGGTATTTGTCAGCCAGAACATGCGTAGGTTAGGTTGTTGTGTTTAGAGCATTTTTGTAATACCAAATTATTGTTTAAAAGACAAGAGAGAATATCGAGGAAGAAAATCCAGAGTAATTGGGGGTTGGTTTACTTGTATAAAGCTATTTGCATGGGAGCAAGTTCCCTTCTTCAGTTCACGAGCCACCTTTCACTCTCAGTTTCAGATCAAAACTTATACCTACAGACATTCAATTCCTTTGTCTCTTCTCTTCAACTGTTGCACTTTCCATTCATGTTAATTTGCATCTTCCAATCTTATCTCATTTTGGATATTATGGTAATCAACCCATAAGTAATTTTTTTAACTATTCCTAATTCTAATACTAGCTAGAGAGGAGGTGAACCGATATATATATATATATATATATTGACAAATTTTAATCCTAAGAAAAGAAAGGGATGCACATATTGGATCTAGAACACATGACACAAGGGAATAAAGATGAGCAACTTGACTAACCAACTAAATATGCTTGCTCATCAACCGATAAATATTAAATTTTCAATATATCCAATCCATAATTTTGTGTTTTAAAATAATTTAGGCGAGGAAGATATAATAAGATAACATTAACATGTAATTACATGTCCCTATATTTTGTGTTTAAAATCATTTTGTCCCTTAATGAGCATAATTGCACTAACACGTTTAATGTAAAATATTACATTCTAAATTATTATAAGTCAAATATTATTCTTTCCTCCAACTCAATTTTTTTTTGACAATAACAACTGAATTTTATTAAAAATCATAGAAAGTGAGAATAATGGGACTAGTCTACCAAAATCTCATACAAAAACCTAAAAGTGCAAAGAAAAATAAATATTTTCATAGAGTGCATACCATCAAAATCCAGAAGCCTTCATGATTCTCTTTGTCTCTGTCCAAACAAGACGCATTATGGGATGAAAAATGAGTGGTGAGCGAGCCAAACTATCAGGCAGATTGCTCCGCTACCCATGACTGATTACATCGGCAAACAACTATCAACCGAGTGAAGATCTATCCTTCTATGACCACCGACATAATCATAATAAAAACTAGGTTCGGGAAGATGATCTATGTGTGAGCACCAAACTACGACTAAGATATGCTGAAATCATGTCAAAACGACAGATGAAACGAAACCACCAAAACAAAAAAAAGCGCCACAAAGGCAGAGGAATAACGTATCACACGAACAGAGAATCTTATTTAAAAAATTAAAAAATTAAAAACATAACAAATAAAAATAAGAGAAATAACGAACACTGACTATCGACAATCAACATCTAAATGATTGTCGATCCCCGGTTAACTTAAAAAAAATAGCAAGCCACGGCTATTTTAAAAGAAAACTAGCGTTTTGGCTTAAGGACATAGGGTTTACTTCCTACTCAAATATTAAGAAGGCTTTAAACATTAAATTATATTGTTATGAATCCTTTAGGTAAAAAAATAAATTATACTATATGCAAACTATATTTATATAATAATTAAATAATCGGTAGTATAATGTTCAAGATATGTTTGTCCGAACAATCATTTCAATTGAAGTTGATAATCAAAATAGTAGAGGAATTAAAATTGCACATTAATTTGTCTGTCTTTTGACACGTTCTCTCTGTCTGTCTTTTGACACATTTTACATCTTTTACTTTTTTTGAATCTTTCTATGGCGGCTGTTGAAAACCATCTGACGAATCTGGCTATTGACGACAAAGAAGATGATGTGCTGCAGGTTGATGTGGATAACCCCTCTGGCCTTATTTCCTTTCTCCACTATTTCGTCGGAATGTTCCTGACTTCCAGTATCATCCACTTCGAATCTATGAGAAATACCCTTGCCAATGTGTGGAGACCTTTGGGAGGAATCTCGATTACAGATCTGGGGGAATGCCGTTTTCTGTTCCGGTTGTATCACTTTGTTGACGTAGAGAGAATCGATAATGGTAGTTCGTGGTTCTTCAATTATCATCTTCTGATACTACATCGTATTCAGGACGGTGAAGATCCTCTGGCTGTTCCTTTGCACTTTCTGAAGATTTAGATTCATGTTCTTGATCTTCCTTTCGGTTTTATGTCAAACGGGGTTTCCAAATTACTTGGAAACTTTGTAGGACAGTTCTTGGAATATGACACAAAGATCTCTCCGTTCAGTCAGTCACGTATTATGCGAATCAGAGTCTGTCTTGATACACGTTTTCCCTTGAAGCGCCGAAATAAGATTGCTTTAAGAAATGAGTCCCAAGTCTATGTGTGTTTTCAGTATGAACATATTCGAACTTTTTGTTTATTGTATGGACGGTTAGGCCATAGTGAAAGTTTCTACCCTGTTCGATTGAGCTTGGACCCAAAGGATGTTGTTTTCAACTGAGACATTACGCTTCGGGCACCACCGCGCCGGTCGGCGCCGAGCAGTATCTGGCTACGTGAAGACCCTAATTTGACTTTCCCTAATTTAGGTAATTCTGCATGTATATTAAAGGAAACAAATTCGCATGATTTGCGCATTTCTCAACGGGTGGATTTGTTAGGATCGAATCACATTAATTTGGGCCCAGTTCCAGGCGGAAATCGTGGCAAGGAAGCTGCTTTGTTCTTATCCTCTTTTGCTATTCCGAGTGGTATGGAATCGGGCTCAATGCCTTTAATGGACATTCAGATGGGCCTAGAGACCGAGGAGAGCCCAATTGAACAACTGGACGGGAACAAGAGGCCAAGAAAGTCTTCGGGTATCGCTAATGGCATTGTTTCATCAGCTTCCAATGTGGAAAATATGGGCCTTGCTGTTGGTCCCTCTAATACTGTATCGGCCGACCTGATGGACCAGGTCTGTCGGGCCCAATGAAGTTGCTTAGTTGGAATGTTCGGGGCTTAGGGAAGCCTCGGACAGTTCGTCGTCTCTGGCATATGCTGAGAGACTTAAATCCTAATGTATTTTTCTTTATTAAGACAAAAATTAATGCAAATAAAATGGCAAATATACGCCGAAGTTGGGGTTATCCTTATGGTATTAAAGTTAGCTCTATTGGTAGAAGTGGTGGCTTAGTTCTTGGTTGGAAAGCTAATTGTACAATTTTTTACGTTCTTTTTCAGCTCGACACATTGACTTTATTCTTAATGACGACTCGGATGGGTTTTCATGGCATTGCACTGGCTTTTATGGTGCTCCTGAGGAATCTAATAGATTGGAATCTTGGAACTTGCTGCGAAGTCTCAATGACTGCCCATAGATCCTCTGGATGGTTATCGATGATTTCAACGAGATCATGTATGTCTTTGAGAAGAAGGGGGCCAAATTAGAAGCGGTGGACAGATGAATAATATCCGAGCCATGCTTGAGGATTGCTCCTTATCGGACTTGGGGTATTCAGGGGCTTGGTACACATGGAAGAAAGGCTGTCTTTCATATAACAATGTTAGGAAACGATTGGATAGAGGTGTTGCTAATACCTTGTGGTGGGATCTTTTTCCTCATTTCAAGTTGTCTCACCTTACCCATTCTTTCTCGGATCACTGCCCGCTTCTGTTGGAAACCAATGTGCAATCGTCGAGTATTTCCTGTTAGTGGGTGTTTCGTTTGAAGCTAGTTGGTTGCTTGAAAGTACGTGTGAAGATGAGGTCAAACGTCTATGGGAGGCCTCTTCTGGGCACATTCTGAAGAAATTGGATTTTGTTAAAAAAGGCTTGTGAAAGTGGGCTACCTCGCTTAAACGTGACCGCAAATTGAATGAAGCTGCTTTAAGGCAGCGTCTTCAGGAGTTATCAGATCTGCTTCCCAACGATGACATCTTTCATGAGACTCGATGTTCAACTGGCTCTTAATATTGAAATGGACAAGGAAGAACTTTATTGGGAACAAAGGGCTCGCGTAAACTGGCTGAGAAATAGGGATCAAAACACCTCCTTTTTCATAAACACGCCTTTGAGAGACGTAGGCAAAAGAGGGTTTCTAAGATAATTGATGGGGATGGACGAGTGGTTGAGGATGATGAGGCTATGAGTATTACAGCTCATACTTATTTTGAGGAACTCTTTACTTCGAAAGGTTCAACAAGTGTAGATCGAATTCTTGATGGTATATCACCTCGTATAACTCCTGAGATGAATGCTAAGTTGGATAGGGACTTTGATGGTGAGGAAATATTGCGTGCGGTTAAATCGATGAGCCCTCTCAAGGCTTCTGGCGAGGATGGATTGGGTGCAATTTTTTATCAACGATTCTGGCACATCGTTGGTAAGAAGGTATCACGCTTTTGCATAGCAGTTTTAAGAGGCGATGAGATTCTGTCTTCTATCAACCATACTTTAATTGTGCTTATACCAAAAAATAAAACCCAAATTCAGTGACCCAATTTAGACCAATTAGTCTATGCATTGTTTTATACAAAATTATTGCAAAGGTTTTGGCTAACAGGTTTCAAAGCATCCTGAATGTATGTGTTGACGAGGCCTAAAGTGCGTTTATTCCCGGGAGATTGATTACTGACAATATAATTGAGGCTTATGAGATCCTACATACTCTCAAGATGAAGCGGTCGGGTAAGAAGAGCTTTTTTGCTTTAAAGCTCGACATGAGCAAGGCATATGATCGTGTGGAATGGAGCTTTTTAGAAGCTGTTATGTCACGTCTGAGCTTCTCGAGCTTATGGATTAGTCGCTTGTTAAATTGCATCTCTACAGTATCCTACTCAGTCCTTGTGAATAATAGATGCGGTGATCGATTCTTTCCCTCTAGAGGTCTCCGACAAGGGGACCCATTTAGTCCGTACCTTTTTCTATTGTGTGGCGAGGGGCTATCATCTCTTCTTCGTGTTGCATCCTCGGACGAAAGACTGACTGGCGTGCGTATTGCTTGGAATGCACCCTGTGTCACCCATCTTCTATTTGCAGACGATTGCCTTATATTTGGGGATGCAACGGCGAAAGGTGTTGCCACTATCAAATCTGTCTTAGATATTTATTCTATGGCATCGGGGTAGGTAGTCAACTATGAGAAGTCAGGTATATTCTTCTCCTCCAATGTGATTGCATATAATAGGGAGGATGTACAGAGAATTTTGGGAGTCGCTAGCACAACAAACCTTAAAAAGTATTTAGGTTTGCCAGCTATTGTCGGTCGGAATAAAAAAGGAGCTTTTTCTGGTTTTCATGATCATTTCAACAGTTGTACGGAGAGCTGGAATACTCGTTTTCTCTCCGCTGGTGGTAAGGAGGTGTTCATCAAATCGATTCTCCAGGTTCTTCCCATGTACGCCATGTCTTGCTTTTTGTTGCCTAAATCTTTTTGCAAAGAGTTGGAGTCTTTTGAAGCACGATTTTGGTGGAAGAAATCTCAAGGAAGACGTGGGATTCATTGGTGTGAATGGTCTTTTATGTGTCAGCTAAAAGAAGTAGGGGGTTTGGGTTTTTGAGACTTCTCTAAGTTCAACATCGCTCTTTTAGCTAAGCAAGTTTGGAGGATCTTTGCTAATCCTTCATCTTTAGTAGCTCGTCTTCTTAAAGCTAAATATTTTAGGGATACCTCTTTCCTAGACTCGAGGTTGGGTTCTTGTCCATCGCTCATATGGAGAAGTATTTGAAGCTCGAAGGGTCTGCTCTTTTTGGGCTTAAAAAGGAGAGTAGGCTCGGGAGTGAGTGTATCAGTGTGGAATGATTTTTGGCTTCCGGGGCATCGAGTTAGCTCTCCACAGGTTCTCACTATCTTTCGTGTTTCGGATCTGATTAAACCCGATTCTAATCAGTGGTATGTTGACCTCATTAATGCTAGCTTCAATAATACGGCTGCTGATGCTATCCCGAGGATCCCGTTGCCGGCATCCCCGTGTCCTGATGTGTAGGTATGGGTAGGGGAACATTCTGGAGTATACTCAGTTAGGAGTGGTTACAAGCTCATGACCTCCCCTGACCCTTCTACTATAGTTGGCCAATCTAATTTCACTCATTTATGGCAAATATCTTGTCCTACGAAGATAAAACTTATCATATGGAAATTCATTCACAATTTTGTGCCGACAAAACAAAATCTGTGTTTCAGAAGAGTAGCCCAAGACCCTATGTGTTTCAGATGCAACAGATCTGTGGAATCCTCAATTCACATTGCAAGAGATTTCCCTTATGCGGGTGCCCTATGGCGTAATCTAAGCATCAAGTGGTCTAACATTGCTAGCAATTTCGATTTTAAAGAGTGGTTGGCTTGGTTATTCGATAACTATCCATTGTGTAAATGACGAGTTATAGTTATAGCCATCTGGGCGTTATGGTATTCTAGAAATAAGTTGTTTCACGAGGGTAAAGTACAATCCGACTACGATATTTTTACCTTTGTAGGTGGTTACTGCAGAGAACTCGAAGCGTTGGGCCCAATTCGTTCTTCTCCATCCCCGAACATGGTCAGTTCATGGACTCCTCCGACTGCTCCGTATGTAAAAGTGAACTTCGATGCAGGGTTTAAAAACAGTGAGAACAAGTCATTTTCTAGAGTAATTATTAGAAATGAAGACTGGCATATTTTAGGGGCATGTTACCGTGTTCATTTTCAGGTGGCTTCCCCTTTCGCGGCGGAGGCTTTAGCAGTGGTGTCAGGTTTGTAGTTCGCAGCTGACCTCAGTTTCTCCTCAGTCGTTCTCGAGGGAGATGCCCAGTCTGTAATCACCAAACTCCAGGCACCCGGACCCGACTTGTCGGAAATCAGCCCCTACATCAGCAACAGAAAGGTGTTATCCCGAAAATTTCTCAAGTGTACCTTCCGTTTCACTCACAGATCAGTAAATAAGGCAGCTCATGGTATGGCGAAGGAGGGCTTACCGTTTTCGAAGGACCGATTTTGGGTTGAAGATGCGCCACCGTCGGTTCTAGCAATCGTCGAAAATGAAATTAGGGTTTTCGAACCGCCGTTAAAGGCTTGCTTTTTTTCGCTAATCGGAACGGGGATTTTTTCACTGCGCTTCCCCATCTTTTGACAGCTCCAGCTTTACCGTTTCTCCAACCTCAGCGAGTCGATCGGATCCTTGTCTGCCGGACTGAGACCATTCCACTTTCCTTTTTTCTTTTGGCGTCTTTTGTTTCCTTAAGAGACGCTCTGTATCCCGTGGTTTTATGCTTAGTGGGCTCTTGTATTTGGATCAGTTTTATGAATAAAACCAGCCGACCTTTCATAAAAAAAAATCGGTAATATAATAATTGGTAAATTGAACTCAACAAGTGATTTTAGTGGAAAAGCGGATGGTGTTCATCTTAGGAGACCTATATTTAATCGCTTAGTCTACAAAGTTTTTGTGCATTATCAGATGGTTAAAAATAAGTATGAGCATATTATAATCACCTTTAGACTATTAAAAAATAGTAAATTAGGTTTAAGATGTGGATTTAAACGTTTTTCAACATTAAAATCGTTCAACAAATTTGGTAAGTGTGAATTTTAATTTCAAATCATATGTGCAATGAAAACTTTTACTTTTATTATCATTTTCCTTAAATCACTCTCAGTTTTTTTTATTCTTAATTTTATTATCTAACTTTAATTAGGGGAGGATAAACCATATTTTCGACCAATTTCTTTTTTTTTGATAGAAAAAGACTTGCAACATATCATTAACTAAAAAGGAACCAGCTGATACAAAAGGGAAGGTGGGCCCGCCACAACCCCCTTCCACCTACGTCCTACGTGCGCCGCCATGCTCCATGCAAGGGCACTGGCGTCGCTTTTACCAAACACTGAGACAAGCAAAACCAAGCGAATGACAAACCAACACTCGGACAAACAAACAGGCGTGAAAATAAGCGAAAACCTATCGTCCGAAATAGAACAAGCGGTAAACACCAAACGAAACATAGGACAACTAAAAAATGAACCTCCCGGAGCCTTCAACGGAAGAACGAAACCGGTAATGTCTGAGAGCTCTTCCCAGAGACAGGCTTCCGACGTGTCATCGTCGATCCTTATCAAGACAACACCAAGTCCCAACCGAAATGGAGGATAGGGGGCCATTGAGTTCTCCCTCAGTCTGGCAATTTCCGCGCCAAGGTGGATCTGAAAGCCGTCAGAACAGCACCTAACCAACAACCTTGGATCCTCGAGCTCACAGTGAGCCATTGTGATCCAAAGGGAAGGATTAACCCGCAAAAGACACCCACGTCCCTTCCTAACCTGGGTTGCGTAACGTTCGATCATCATGGAGAGCTCGGATAACTCCCATTGGAGTCATCCGAAGCCTGGGAAGAATCCTTAAAAGGATTTGGATACGGTGTTGTCTTTTCCAGATTAACCAAATCTTCTCTGTCACTTATTGCGATCTCTTCATTAAGAGAGAAATTATCGTCGATGCACATTGTTGGAACTCGAGTGATATTTTTACCGAAAGGGTCCACACCCAGTTGAATAAGCCCAGCTTCATCGATCATGACTCTGGTGCACTCCATTGCATACTTTCTCCTTGCCACTTTCCTTATCAGAGTTAATCTTCTGGAGCCATAATTTCTGCCATTTTTCTTGCGTTCGATATGTTGGATTATGCCCGAGGAATGAACGATGGAGTCCGGGAACAGGGCCGCCATTAGCACATCATCTGAGGCTGCAAGGTTTCTTTCCGAGATAGCCCAACTTTGGGGCCCAATTTGACATATTGTTTTCGAAACTTCCTCCCAGAGCTCACGCCTCTTTGTTGGGCCAACCAACTCGAGCTCCTCTTTTTCTTCACGTTTCCGTTTTCTATTGGTTGACACTTCCATTCGATCGAACCCCACTGCCAGCATTCTTTCCAGAGCATGATTAGATGATTCTGCATTTTCCTTGTTGAAACCTGGCGTAGATCTTTCCATGGATGTGGAGGACATAGAGATCTGTTGTGCAGGTCCTATTCCGGTGATTGCTCCAACGTTTGCTTTCTGGAAAGTTGCTGTAATACTTTCCCAAAGGGGAAGTAAAGGGTTGACTTTGGGAGTGGGGGATGGGACTTGAGAGGCTTCCTTAGTCGAGACATTGAGGTCTAGGAGATTTTGGCTGGATTGACCTCTGACAACACTCCAAATATCACTGTCCTTTTCCTTTTTTCCTTTGTCCTGTAGCGTGGACGGTGTCGCTGTGGTGGTGGTCGGCTTCATGGTGATTGAGCCTTGCTGCCGGAAAATATTTGAGGTGCGTAACCATGGCCCAAATTTTCCAGAGAGTTTCACCATAATCAGATCGTTCTTACATTCACGCTCGATGTGCCCCAAACGACCACAACGGAAGCAAAAACGCGGCAAAGCTTCATACTTAAAACCAATCTCCAGTGCCTTGTCCTTCTTCCTGTTGAGGATGAAACCCGTCTTCAATGGATCCTCAACCCTAATGGCAACTCGGATGCCAACAATGCCATTCCATGCCACCTTCTCCTCGTCATCTTCCAACGTTGAGCCAAAATAGATTGGGAACAGTTTTCCGATGCGACGAACGTTGTCCTTGGTGGTCAACCCTACTGGAAGATTTGTTATCTGAACCCAAAACTCCTCTGTAGCAAAGTCAATTTCCTCCAAAGCTTTGTCCGGCTGCCATTCCTTCAAAATGAGCAAGGAGTCTTGCACCGACCATGGTTTCTTGCTCAGAATACGGTGACGATCTTCTGGTTTTTGGAAAATGAAAAGGAAGAAGTTTCTTCCTAGGTCGTGGCACTCCAGGCCTTCGCACTTCCATGCTTTCTTCAAGATGGCTTTTAGTGCCAGAAGTTTCATAGTCGAGTTCGTTAACAGCTTGCCAAGCAGGGAGAGGTTTTTCAGTGTGAAGTTAACCTCACTATCCTCGTTAAGCTCAAGCTCATCAAGGTACTCCTGGTTGGGAGTTTGAAGAGCTTCATTGTTTGGGAAGTTAGTGTCAACGACCCCTATGCTCAGACTGTTCCCACCGTTAGGCATGATTCCTGCAGAAATTGGAATTAAGTGCTCCTACAAGCTTGGAGAGATTATGGGAGTAAATGCGTTTGAAGTGGAGTAAATGCTTCTCAGAAATCAAAAAACGTGGGAAATGGTAGGGCTGGTAGGATGGTTTCGTAGATGGGTGGAGAAGAGAAAAGCGGGGCCTTAAATCCTATGCCAGCAGAGGTTCCAAACCACCTCCTAGCCACGTCAGACCGCACCAGGCACGACCAAGCCCGCAACCGGACGTTGAGGCGAAGAATCCGAGCGATGGGAGAAACCTTGGCTATGAGAGAGAACTTGCTGAAGAGGTCAGTATTTGTGTTTACCTCAAATTATCCTTTCGACCAATTTCTTTTTGAATTGTATTTTGATGCATTTTTTAATCCAAGGGTAACAATGCTAGAAAATAATTACATATCAAGCCTATTTTCGATCCATGGTTTGCCAACAGGACGCTCCTCTGTCTCTGGAAATTCATGCAGCAACTGATGCTGATATTTTGTGTTTCTTAACTCCTCTCTTTTTCATCTGTTCCAAGATCACTGCTGCGGATTGGGCCTAGATGTGTGCACTCGGTTAACTGACTGAATATAATTACATAAATTTATTAACTGATTTTTTCAAAAATTTTAACCGAACAAAAAAAATTAGTTAATTCGGTCAATTTTTGAATTAACCGAAATTTGTTATAAAATTTTGGGTAAATTACACAATTGGTCACTAAATTATGCTAAAATATCTTTTTAGTCACTAAACTTTCATTCATGCTAATCTGATAAAATTTTAATGATCATTTTATAATATATAAAAAAATTTAATGATATTTTATAATTTTTAAAATTCAATGACCAAAAATAAATAAATATAATATTTAATATATAACGATTTTGGTTAATTCGGTTAATTAACCGATTTCGAACCGAATTAACCGATAAACGAATTTCCCCCCCCCCCCCAAAAAAAAAAAAATTAACTGTTAATCAAACCTACCTAAATTTAACCAACCGAATTAACCGGAAAAAAATCGGTCCGGTCGGTTAATTCGGTTAAAACCGAATAATGCACACTCCTAATTGGGCCACTAGGCAAGGGCTAATTGGCTTCCCAAAAGTCTTATTTTTCTAACACTGCTGCGGATTGGGTTGCATCATAACCAACAACTAAAATCCCAATGCTGACTTGACAAGTGTCAAACCTTCCTAGAAAAAGTAGTAACGAGAAAACAAACTACTCCCGAGGTGTTGGACAGTTGTAATCTGAAACACATCTCTCTTCTCCAACAACATTTGGTAGAGAAATGGCGGACAATAGGATCAAATTCTTTGAACTAAACACAGGAGCTAAGATCCCTTCTGTCGGATTAGGCACTTATGGTGCCAAACATGGTGTTATCCAAAACACTGTCAATACTGCCATCAAGGTTGGATATAGACATATTGATTGTGCTTCAATGTACAACAATGAGAAAGAGGTACATAATTCCAGCATTCTCTTTGCTTTATGTGGGTGTCTTAGGGAACATTCTCATGTTTTGTCTCTTTGTATTTCAATTCAGATTGGTTCTGCTCTCAAAAAAGTGTTTCATGAGGGTATGGTCAGACGTCAGGACGTATGGGTCACCTCAAAACTCTGGTTTGTGTGCTTGTTTTAACCCATTTTTCTATTGCTCAAATTCTGTAAAAGGTCCCTCTACAATGCTTTTTTCGACAGGTTTAGTCCTACTATAATTTTATCATTTGGTATTATATTGGACTTTCAGGTGCACCGATCACTTGCCTGAAGATGTACCAAAGGCATTGAATAAAACTCTGCAGGATTTGCAACTTGACTATGTCGATCTCTATCTAGTACGTCTAACACAACTTTTCTTTCCTTCACTGCACATAGAATTTGTGCAAAAATAGGTAAAATTATTGTTGCTAATTGTGATGAATGTTGAAGATACATTGGCCAGTGAGTGCGAAAAGGGGAGCCATGGTTGTTAAGGGCGAAAACCTTACGCAACCGGACATCCCTGCAACATGGAGAGCAATGGAGGCACTCTATGATTCCGGTAAGGCTAAGGCTATTGGAGTGAGCAATTTCTCTACAAAGAAGCTGCGGGATCTATTGGAAGTGGCACGTATAACTCCTGCAGTCAATCAAGTCGAACTTCACCCTGTATGGCAGCAGCCAAAGCTGCATGAATTTTGTCATTCCAAGGGAATTCACTTGTCGGTATGAAACCGGCCACTGCCTCGGGTTCATCTAGTTTTGATTTTGTTTGCTACTAATTGCTTTGATGTCAGGGATATTCACCATTGGGTTCTCAAGCCGGAGAGAAGGTGAGGAAGAAAGTGTTGGACAATCCTTTCGTTAAATGGGTTGCGCAGGAAGTAGGGAAATCGGCGGCGCAAGTGGCGCTTCGCTGGGGACTACAAATGGGCCATAGCGTACTTCCGAAGAGCATAAGTGAGGCGAGGTTGAAGGAAAACCTTGATGTTTTTAACTGGTCTATACCTCAAGAGTTTCTTCCAAGGTTTTCTCTTATTGAACAGGCAAGTAGTAACTGTTTCATTTGTTTTGTTTTGAACATTGTAAGAGTAATACAATTTCATCTGAACAAATCTTTGATGACTCCTATGTTGTTCTGAGATTCAGGAGAAGTTAATAAAAGGTGAATCATTCGTGCACAACACCTATGGTGCATATAAGAATCTTGAAGAACTCTGGGATGGTGAAATCTGAGCAAACATAGACTGCAAGTGTTTAATCACACATTACTATTTTCACAGTTTTTCTCTACCTGATTATGTAAAATTTTCTTCTATGTTCATTGACAATTCTTGGGATGTAGTCATGTAGACAATCCACCCCTCCCCTCTAATTTTTTATTTCTTTTCCATCGTTCCGTGTAATTTTAACACATTATAATAAGAATCCTTCATTAACCGAGGTTTAGTTAATTTGATCCATTCAATTATTATTCTTAAAAGATGGCATCCGAAAAGCTTGGAATTCAAACACCGACATCTGCACCATTTCACCTCACCTACATATAAAGGCTACCGAAAGAGTTTGTTCAAAAAACAATGGTGCAGATGTCAGAACTTCAATTTCAAACTGTTTGAATGAAACAGTAAAATAAGACATAACAGTTAAACTGTTTGAAGTGGGAATGATTAATTATGCCCTGGTTTGGCCTGCTGTCATTCCTTTTGTGTTTCGCTGGAAAGAAAAAAAGGAATAGCTCATCACTTGGACATATACGAAGCCTGCATGAATGAAGATGTTACATTTGTGTTCGGGTGATCACAGCTTTGACCCGCCATGCAAACTTTCACATATCAGTTACACAACACTCTCAGAAGTTGAAATCTTATAAGTTTTATCCATTAAATCTAGAAAGGAGAATTATACAGTGTTCTGTGCCAAGCATGATCCAGACAAAAAATTCTGGAAACATAACAGTAAGGCAGAAAATAGGGAACAAAATGCGTAGACAAACGAGCAGTTCTGCACTACTATATTACAAGATATAGCAGCTAATGAAGAAACAAAAACATTTCCTTTCCTCTCTCAGAGTTGGAGCAGATTATATTTGTGTTTGCAGGGGAAGGTCCCTGTGGCTGTAAACAACTCCTTTGTCACCATTCACCACCTGCCCACTCCCTCTCAAAATCCTACAATTTTTAACAGCCATGTAGTTGTTAGAAGATATATGCAAGCATGTTTTAATCATAAAGAAAATCGGGATATACACATTCGCATACCATCGAGTTGTTAACAATCCTTCAACTCCAACCGGACCTCGGGCATGAATCCTGCTTGTACTTATTCCAACCTGTTAAAGTTCATGCACCAAAACAGAAACAGTTCAGAAAACCAACCGTGTTGTCCAAGACAAGATATTTTGGGAGATTGATTACCTCAGCACCAAGTCCGAATCGAGCTCCATCACAAAACCGAGTGCTTGCATTATGAAATATTGCAGCACTGTTACAAAAACAGATAGCGAATTGCAATAGCACCAACATCAACAATTTATAGTATCTATGCCCACAAACATGATAAGCAGAAGAGAGAAGTTATCACTTTATGAAAGACTTCAGCCCAGATGTATGCATACCTGTCTACTCTGTGCAAAAATGTTTCAGCAACTTCAAGATCTTCGGTGACAATGCAGTCAGTGTGAGAACTGCAGAGCAAGCAAATTACTTGAAATTCAGAGAAAGGCAGCAGCTAACAACTCAGTGGCATAAATAAAGCAATGAAAAGCAAAAGAAAGGAATTCCGAGAGACACGACATGCCTTCCATGCTGGTGTATGTGGTCAATAGCAGCCTCTACATCATCAACAATTTCAACTGTGCAAGCCAGTGAACTGTACTCATGATGTAATGATTGTGCCTCGGGAAGTTTTAACAAGGAACTCGCTTTTGGCCCACCGTAAAGGGTAACACCTACAGAAAATAATCCCACAAAAGTTCAATGGCAGAACTTAGCAGCCTCAAACAGAATCATATACACAGATACAAATGTGTTTACCCTCAGGATTTAATAGAATAGGTTACATGATCATGTAAGAACAATGCCGTGAAAGCCACCAAATCAATTGAATGATAACGTGATGTATAATTTGAAAGCACTAGGTTGGTTAGAGAGTCATTCAGATAAGCATACCTTCACGTCGGAGTTCTGCAAGAAGTTCATTGAGTAAACCAGAACTTGACAAATCCAGGTGTACTAGAAGCGTTTCCTGAAAACAGCATGGTTATAAAACTTCAAAAACAAACTACAGCAAAAATAAGAGAATTGTGTATGATAAAATTATCGTATGAAACAGAAAGGCATACGCATGAAATATGGAGGAGCTATGGGAACAGAAGCAGAAATTTATGTATAATGAAATTACCATAGCGTTACATGCTGCTGGGTAATCTATCTTTGCATCCAGAACAATTTTTTTTGCCACATCCGTGTTAGCTGACTTGTCAACATAAACATGACAAACTCCATCTGCAATGAAAAGTTGAAAGTTCAGTTGAAGCTCTAATTCATGGTGCATCAAAGAGCCACAATATTTGTGTTACCAGCATGACCAAGAACAGGAATTTTCGTTGAACTCTTAATTTGAGAAACAAGACTATTGCTGCCTCTGGGGATCACAAGGTCTATCACATCGTCAAGCTGTGGCAAAATAGAATAACTTAAAAACCATCGCATACCAAAGAGATGTAATGAACTCTAAATCCTGCAACTCACCTTAAGCAAATCAGGAATATCCTCTCTTGAAGCGACAAGTCCAATAAGTTTGTCTCCAATGCTCTCTGGGATGACCGAAGTAATTATCTGACAATATAGAAAAAGAAATTATTTAAAGGGGAAAAAATAGTGAAGAGGAACAAAAGCAACAAGGCACATACTCCAGTATAAGTATTTGCAGGAACCTAGAGAATCGAACCTTGTGCAAGATTGCATTTGACTGCCTGGCTTCTTTGCCACCTTTAAGAAGTAGCCCATTTCCGGTTCGAATGGCTAGTGAAGCTATCTGTTGAAGCATAAAGGGAAGAAAGGTAGTAAAATGGACAAGAACTCTTCATGCAGTAATCAAATAGGGCAGTGTTGAAATTCAATATCCATTGTTCCATTTAGCAAGAGAAAGAAATGTAGTAGACTCTAAAGTACGACAAAGGAATGTGACTACAGAGAACACGGACTTCCACAAAAAGTCAAATAGTAGATGATTTCTCACTGGAATATGACATAAAAGATGGTATTCAACCGCAATTGAACAAGACATCTGCGTAGTGTACCTAGGATTAAGTGAAAAGTATCTTAACGTCATCAATTACCAAAACTTGTTTGATAATTATCTCCAAAGATTCAAGAGAAATCGTCAAAAGTTCACAAGCAATCATGAATTCTTACATGAAAGTGAATTTCACAGCACCTAGTAAGCTAAGTGGTCTGTTACCTGAACAAGGGCATCAGGTCTTGACTCAAATATAATCAGAAGGACACCCAGAGGACAAGATGTTTTCTCCAAGATGAGTCCATCTGCTAGCTGCACCAAGTGCAATTGAATTAAACAGTTAAACCGGTGATGAGGAAAACAAATTGACACACTAATTAGATATTTTTTTGAGGATTTCTAACCTCTGTTTTCTTTAGAACACGACCAATAGGCTCTTCCATGTCAGCAATAACACGAATAGATTTTGCAAGAGCAGAAATCTGCAAAACAAAAATTTTACGAGAAACCTGAGGAATGCACTTATGTAAAAGGACTAATGGAACAAACTTGGATATCAAAGGCGGCAGCACACAAAATTGAAAACTGATTTATTTTCTATCACATAAATCGAAGGTCAACAGATGCTTGCCTTCCCAGGCTTTAGGGACAAACGCGATATTAGTGCCTTCTCATATCCCTCAGCCTCAGCAGCAGCAACATCAGCTGCATTCTCAGCCAGAATCGAACTTTCATTGGCCTCAAGGGCATCAGCTATGTTCAGCAAAAGTTTCCTCCTATCTTCAGATTTCAGCGTCTGAATTACAGTCATTTAGAAAAACATCCAAACCTAATTTCTTCAATGAATAACATGTACACTAAAAGAGAACATGTATGGTGACTACTAGAAGAAATGACGCTTCGTACCTGTAGGCATCTTGAACATTCCCGTGCTGCAACTGCCATTTCGCGTGCACCAACTTCTTTAATTGAACTCCATATGTGTGCATCTTTGTGAAATAGGGTACCAACAGGCTTTCCTTGAAGTACCTTTATGATGTTGTCAGTGGCATAGCCACTTTAAAAGAAGTAAAACACAAAATGAAGTTTACGAAAAAGAACAGTTCGATAAACAAAGAAACACATGCCTCTAAAAAACACAAGACAAAGAAACACATGCAGAGGAGTGGCTAATGATAACTCACCAGCAATAAACAATTTTGTCAAGAATTTAAAATAAGCTAGTTGAACTGTTTGGATTTATAGCACATGGTTATCTGTAAATAGGTTGCAGAGTTGGATCAAGACATACCTAGTAATAACAACAGGGATACCAGAAGAAGCGGCGCAAAAAGCCGCATCAACCTTTGCAGTCATACCCCCTCTACCTAACCTGGACTTGTCACCGAATGTTATTTCTGCTTGATGTTTTTCTTTTATATATGTATGGATCAGCTTTGAGCCCGGGTCACTTGGTGGACCACTGTAGAGGCCCTCCACATCACTCAATAAAACAAGGAGATCAGCTTTTACTTCCATAGCTAAGAGACCCGCCAAACTGTCATTATCCCAGAATATACCAGAAGAATCCTGCAACAACGCTTGCAATCAATTTGTCAGAATCAAAATAAGCAGCCTGAAAGGAAGAATAGAACAAACTAATAGGAAAAGATGAAACTTGAACTTGAAGGCTTAGCTATAAAAAGGCTCTATTAATATACCACATCACATGTGACCAATGAAATTCTTGGTTAGAAGAGAATGAACAACAAAGAAAGGTTCAAACTAGAGGGAAAGGAATTGTATTACCTCGTAAGGTGCTCTTCGAGTGCTGACTGCATCATTCTCATTGAAAACAGGAATAACTTTCAAAGTTAATAACGATTTCACTGTTTCAGAGAGTTGCGTTCTGAAGCTATCATTCCTAAAATCAGTATCCGTTACGAGATGTTGTGAAGAAGTAACATCAAGCTGCATGAAGATTTGAGTTGCATATTAAAGCAAGTGAAACATAAAGAAAAAGGATATCAATAGGCTGCCAAATGCAAAATAAAAAATCTAGAAACCATCTTCTTTTTCACCTGGCTAAACAAAGTGTCATAAAGAGCCATTAAACTGTTCTGGCCAACAGCAGCACAAGCCTTGCCATCAAGTTCAACTTGTGGGTTTTGAAGGTCAGCCAAGCTACAACACAAAGATGGAATCTTTTTAATTCGAAGTTTCCGAAAAAGCAATAATTGTTCAGAGTTCATGACACCAAAAGAAAATAAATGAAAAAGGGATTTTAAGGAGTTGAACCTGCTATTAACCAATTTCCTGTATCTAAGCCTTTGACGACCGAGACCAACAGCACCTGAAGTAACTAAAACAATCTCATAGCCTTGCGAGTTGAGTTCCTTAAGCTGCAAGCAACCAATTCATACAAAAACAAAATTAACACTTTGATTAGCCACAAAATGAAAATCCCCTTCCTAGAGACATAATCCTACAGTGGAACGTCAAAAATCAAAATCCCATCTTGTCTTGTTAGATTATTTACCTGTTCACATAAAGCTCCAAGCCTCCCCACTGCTAATCTCCCATCATGTCGAGTCACCACGGCTGTTCCCACCTTTGTTAATCAAAACCCATAAATCAAATCACTCCCTCTTATTCAAAAACATAAAATCAACAAAACAAAATAAACCAAATCAATTGAAGACAATTTTTGAGGGGAAAAAAACCAGAACCTTGACAATGAGACGCTTGACATCGTTCATAAAAGCTCGGGTAGGATCCATGGAGGGAGAATTGGAGTGACAGAGAAGATGAATGAGGCAGGTCCAAGTAGTTTGGACTTGAATAATAAAGACTGTTGTGCTCCCAAACTTAAGGAGAAAACTCAAAGTATAGTTTGTGTTGTTGTTGTCGTTGCAATGTCGTTATTAGTCCTTGAGGAAGTATGGCAGAAGAGGTCATGGAGATCAATGGAGAGATGTAAAACAAGACAAAGAAGATTATTGAAATCCGTTACTTAGGAGAGAATGAGATTTCATATGACACGCTACACCATTTCCTTGGATGATCTCTGATATTTTTTTTTAGCATGCCCAATTTTCTTGGGCTTTTGAATTTTACAAAGTTTGAATTACATGATAAGATATTCAAATATATTTTCATTCAAAGTGGAACTGACCTTAACCACCAAACGTTTTTCATGCAAGCTGCTGGATCAGTTTCCATGATTGTTAAGGCTCCGGTATTTGCAGTTGTGGTGGTGATATTTTAATAATTATTATACATTAATTCATTAATTTGATCCATGTAAATTTGAGTCCAATCCGACCCAAGACATAATTAGTGTAGTTAACCGACTAAACCAACCAAAGTTATGTTTGTTGGGTTAAACTAAGGTTTGATTTTATTACTTTATAATCAAATGGAGTAATATGAAGGCACATGCCAGATAGGGACATGAATAGCATTATTAGTTTTAGGCAGCTTTTGCCGTTTTGTGGTTGTGCAGCTCTTTCATCCACAAGATTTCACCATAACTTTGGTACTTTTACTCTTATCATAATCAACAATAAAATTTGTATTCGTTCGAGTCACGACTCGAAATGGTCTTTAAATGCCAAAGGGAAGGGAAGGGAGAGGCAAATGTAGGAGGACGAGACAGCATGTGGCGAAAAGCTGGACACTTGTACATCATGCGTTTGGATAGCCCTGGGGCTGGGTGAATTCTGTGTTTTTAGTATGCTTCACTTTGAGGCTTTATACGACTTGTATTCTGTGTTGTCATCTTGCAACTTCTGAATGGGACAGTTCAGAGGAGATGGGAATTGTTTACACAAATCCATAAATTAGTGTGAAAAATGCACCATTCAATTACAAGAAACACAAATGCTTGGAATTTACAGCTCTATATAGGCTTCAGTATAACTCAAAAGGGTAAATTGATAGAATATCAATCTGATCAAAGTTCAAGTTTCCTACAAATAAACCTCTTCAAGAGATGTAATTTGTGATTTAGAAGCAAAAGCCAGGAAATTAAGAATACTAATTCTCAAAAACACTAACTTGTACTAGTTGTTTGGACTCTGCAACCCGTCAATGTTGGAAGAGACGTCTTAAAACCAATGACTTGTTGAAAACAAACAAGGGTCCGAATGAAGAACACCCACCAGTTTAAGGGGTTTTGTTGGTCCGACAGGATAAAGAGATAAGGCCATATGTGGGGTAGGCACCCCTCTACTAACTGGAACTGCCCTCAATCACCAAAGTAGCCAAGTCAAAATTGAATTCAATATTGCCAATGGCAGTAGTCATCTTTACTTGTTTAAAAGGTTGGGACTTGCGACTCTCACTTTCATTCATACAATTACTGCTTCACGTGGCACATCTCTATCTGCAACTGCAAGTCGGTTAGGGAGGGACGGTTTCTCTTCTCTTTTTGAAAAACTATAATAAAAACAACAACTACTGGCGACACAAACCCAGATCTTCACGTGTCTTTTAAATCTGCTTTAACGTTGCCTACTGTTTTCTCTATTGTGTTTTGATTCTTGACGGTGCCATCTTCCTAGGGACCTAGGGGACTAAGAAAATATTGTAGAGACAATGGAAGGGAGTAAAGGAGTGGGATCCTCGTCCTTCACTTCAGAGCTCTTTGGTTCAAAAGACTTACCTTCATCTTCCTCTGGGAATGGGATTTCGAGCTCTATATTTGGACCCCCGTCTAAGGTATTATATCCCATGGAGTTTGAATTTTGTTGAGAGCTTTGCAAAATTGGGATTGTGTTAGGCACGGCACTGGTGGGAACGTGAACAATAAGGCTGTGTCTCTATGAACCTCATTGTTGTTTGGAAAAGCTTTAAGCTTTGACACTCTCTTCTTGTTATAATATTGGTGCTTCCCTCTTCTCTCATATGCTAATCTTTTCTTTTTTTCATCATACATAGGTATTAGGGCGGGAATCTCTGCATCCTGATTCGATTACCAATAGGCAGAACGAGCCCTGGAACACAAAGCCTGGACCCGCTGGTTTGTGCATCACTTATAGCTTTTACCGGATTTTATACTCAACTGACATGCAAATCATATGTATTACTTGTTTTGTTTGAATTCAGAAACGTCTATTGATTCATCTTGTAGCATTCTTGTGATACAAAGTATAAATAGCAGTAGTAGCCCTCAATTTCTTGTACCTCAAGATTCTATACATGCTCTACTTGCTAATTAGTGAATGCTCAATTTGATTTACCTCCAAAGGTGAAAATCCAAACACGTACCGTTCCAGCTATCAGGAGCAAAGAGTTCAACCATGTAATCTAAGTTCATCCATCTACTACGGAGGCCAAGATATATACCCTCTTCCCCAGAGTAGCCAGGGCTATGCATCGAACTCCGTGGTGAGTACTACATCAAGTTGTTCTATAGTAATGACATATTGAGGGAGTAGCAATGTTCGGATCTGCGTACTTGGATCTACCTTTTGATTTAGGATTCAGCTAACATGTTTGCATAACTCTTTCCAGTATAAGAAGAATGGTGGAGAAGAGGATTCAGGGATGGCATCAAGAGGAAACTGGTGGCTAGGTACAGTATCGCTGTCTATTGGGGCTATTCTGAACCCGAACTAGAAGATTTACATATTTGTTGTTTCTGCAGGGTCTCTCTATTACTAAGAGTTTGCTTGCCAATCAGAATACTTACACCTAGGAAGATTTAGTTAACACTTCAATCTGTTGCAGACAGCTGGGTCGTTGATACTTTCTCCAGCCAGGCAAATATAGTTATTTGGTCTCCCTTGTTCATTGTAAATGATGATCAAACTTCTTCTTTATAAAGGATTCATATATGTTTAAGAATTTTAAGTGACTACATATTATGATGATGAACTAGTGCTTATGTATCCATTGCACTTCTTTTTTTATTCATTCCGACAACAGAAAATTTTACTTTAAACTGTAAAACTCTCTATCTCTCTAAGGATGTCTGGCTACTATAATTAGGGATGTTCATAGGTGGCACAATAGGTACCCAAAGGCCCCATAAGCTCATAATGCAAGTTAATAAAGCGAAAGGGAGGATGAAAAATAGTAATATTATGTTAGTGATATTGGACTTATTGGACCTCTAGATACCCATTAGGTCAGTTATCTCAATCTCAATGACAATAGAAAAACCTCAAAAGGTAGCTCTCTATTTTAGCCACTTCAGCTGCTATTTCCATTGCCAACTACCCCAGAGTGCTTCATCCAATCAAGTGTGGACACGCGTACCGCGTATCTATATTACTATCACTTACCCCAAAGCATATGGGGTTTGGAGGTGGTGAACTGCTCTCAACTAGTATGCCCAAATCAAACTACTTTCGAAGCTTGTTAATGTTATAAAGCCTGGACCAACAGATTAATTAACATGTTTATGCTAATCCACCTTGTTTATTTTAAATTCTAATCCACTAAATTATTTCATTTTTCTTTACACTATCATTTTTTCTTTTTCGAAATTCCTCATTCATAATTTTCTTTATTTCTAAAAACAACAGTTGCTCTTGATTTGAAAGAATTCGCGTATCAATTAATTTTAACCGGCTGAAGGTGTGTAAAGGCTCGTTATGATCCCTATTTTAAAGGATAGATAATGATGATGAATATAAGTAGCAACAGAAGGAGAGTGAACCACTATATGTCCTTAAAGTGCTAAGATGAGTTATAAGTTATAACTTCATATTTAAATCAAGATTTCTTTATAAAAATTGAAAATTTCAAACTGGCAAAATTTCCCAAGTGCTTACATTGGGTTCATCACTTATTTTCCTCCTACATGTATTATTAGCACTGGGAACAACATTATTCATCAACACAGAAAAAGAAAATTCACCTTTATTTGTAGTACTAGTACCCCGAAAAGACAAATTATTCCTCAAGTTTCATTCACCTAAACAACAATTATAAATGGCTTGCAATAATGAATGATGATGGAGCTTATAATGTTTCATTCACCTAAATATTTAAATATGCTGGTGTGATGGAAATGTAGCAATATGTTCAATTTTCTTAGTATTTTCAAAGACGGCACATACAATATGTATTACTGGTGCTCGAACTCGGGTCCCAAAGGATTATGAACATATACATTTGTCACCAGGATACAAGAGGATGAACATAATGTTTTAATATATAGCATTGTCGAAAACTTAATATACTCACTGGGTAACTTACCCACCTGATGTGATAGTTTAGACAAAAGTTAATAAATTGTGTATTATTATTTTTACTTAAATAATCATAAAAGACATTAAATAAATTATTTAAATATATTCAATTTTCAATCACTATTTATCTCTTTTTACCTTTATATAATTTTATTTTTTAATATAAATGATAAATTTTAATTTCAATATGTTAAGATGAATTAATTTTACTATTCATCTTAATATTTTTGCAGATAAATTATGCATGTAATAAATTAAATTTTTATATTTGGACCATGAATTTAGTATTTTAAACTTGTATTTGTCTTTAAAAATTCTTTAAGTCGGTCAACAACCTCTAGAGCAAGTGGTTAAAAGTTCTCAGTTGCCACCTCTCTATTCCCCGATGTTGTGGGGTTCTAAACCCATTAGGAGCATATTTCCCCTTCCCCTCCCCCTAGTAGGAATTGTTCAAAAAAATCTTTAAGTCAAAATATTTGTTAAACACTAAGAGTTTAATCGACATCATGATTTTAGTGCCCAAATTCTTTAAAAATTCTCTAAGTTGAAATATTCAACGAATAAAAGTTAAATTGATTATTTTAAAGGCTTAATGTAAAAAAAGTGTCCAAACTATAAACCTTTTATCTTTAGGTGCCTAAACTTTTTTTGGTAAAAATATGTACCTAAAGTTCCATTTCATTGATTTTAGGTGCTTGGCCATTAACTACTGTTCAAAAAATCTATTATCCAATCAAAACATCACATATGACATGTTTTCTTATTTTTATTTTTTCAAGAAAATAAGATAAAATATATTTTTAAAAATATCCCAAATATTCTAAAATTTCTCACCCAAAACCTCTAAAATTATCGTTGTTATCGCCATCGATAGCATCGTCGGACCCTATCACTATCTTCGTCGGGTGTTGTCCATTTCCTCTAATCACCCATTGTCAGTAACCGACGGAAGACGTGCCAACCGGACGTCGAACAACAAACACAAAAGGTTCCAATCGAGCGACATCTAATTGCCACACCTCCGTCGATTACCAACGATGGATGGTTAAGAGAAATGAGCGGCGACGGCTGACGACGATAATAATAGGGTCCGATGATGTTATCAATGAAGATAATGGCGACAATTTTGGAGATTTTAGGTTAGAGATTTGGGACTATTTTGGAGGATTTTAGGAATTTTAATATTTTTTAAATTATTTTATTTTCATCTTTTAAAAAAAGAAAATTAAAAAATAAAAATAAATATCACATGTCTAAATCTGATTGGGTGATAAATTTTTGGCTTAATACACTTCCCCTCCTAAACTTTACATGTTTTTCCAACGTGCCCCCTAAAGTTTATTTTAACCACTTTTCCCCCTAATGTTTTCGTCGTTACTCATATTGCCCCCTACCATTAAAAAATTAGCTTGACCAATTAGAACGCGCCACATCATTTTCTTTATTTATTTTTAAATTTTAAATTAATGTAAATAAAATAAATATATTAACATATTTATTAATTTAATTATATTTTCCAAAATACCCAAAACACCCCATCTTCACCCAATCATCATCTTCCCCCAAAACTAAAATTGCAGCATTCATATTGAACGATTCAAATAAGAAAAAGAAAAACACATCCACTCGACAGTCTCAATTTATCCAAAAACCCATATTCTGTGATCCATGCGTACAACCCATTTGATGAAAAACTCAGTATCTTCATAATATTTCACTCTATGAACATCCCTAGCTGGAGTGAGCAAATAATCTCCAACACCCAAATCATATCTTTCATTTTTACTCAAGTTCCAAACATTTTTCCCCTTCCATCACCACCAAACAATGTCCAAAAGTATAGTTCCAATCATGCTCCTATTGTTATTCCCCCCTCAAGCCTCTCTAAAAAGTATAAGGGAGACTTTAAATTTGAATTCAAATGACTTTTGGATGAGGAGTACCCTCAAGCCGCCTGAAAAGGCTAGGACCCGCTATCTCTCGAAAGGAAGTCTCACAGGTTCGGAAGAAAGCTCAAATCAAGCAAATTTTTGCTGATCAAGTGGAGCAAGATTAAGTTTCGGGATAACAAGCAGAAGAAAAAAAACTGATAAATCAGATCAAATCCCTTCAAGGGGAGGTTGAGTAATTCAAAACTTACTAAATCCAAGTAACTCAAAAGGGAGCTCGATCAGCTGTAGGAAAACGAAGAGAGACACTGGCATCAAAGATCACGGATCAACTGGCTTAACTTTGGGGACAAGAACATAATTTTTTTTCATGCAACTACGTTATAGTATAGAAGAACCAATGTCATATGCAAAATCAAGCATGAAAATGGGGAATGGATTGAAGACCTCATGAAGATTGCTAGGTACTTGCAACAATACTTTCAAAGGACTTACTCCAAGGATCGTTCCATCAATTTCCAAGGTCTGGAGAGTTTATCCTAGTTGTGGTGTCCCATGATATGAACAGAAAGCTTAGTAAAGTAATTTTAGAAGAAGAAATTAAAAGAACTTTCTTTAGTATGGGGGCATCCAAAGCCAATGGGTCGGATGGCTTTCCAGGCTGTTTTTACCACTTCTTCTGGAAAACCATTAAGGGGGATCTTATTGCCATGGTGTCCTCCTTCTTCAACGATGGATTCCTAGATTATGGGATCAATAAAACTAATATTGTTCTCATTCCGAAGAAGGCTAATCCTTTTGAAGTCAATCATTTCCGACCGGTAAGCTTGTGCAATTTCTCCCTCAAGGTCATTACGAAGATGTTGGCTTCAAGGTTTTCTCCCATATATCATTTCGACTTTGCAATCAGCTTTTGTACAGGGACGACTTATTCAAGACAACATTATTCTCGCCCACAAGGCCTTTATTACAATTAAAAGGGCAAAAAAGGGAAGAAAGGTGTCATGGCGCTTAAAATTGACCTTGAAAAAGCTTACGACAAAGATGATTGGGGATCTTTTTCGCTTTGTTATGGTCCGAATGGGCTTCTGCGAGTAGTGTGTTTATTAGGTTATGAAATGTGTCTCTTCTACAACTTTTTCTCTTGTCATCAATGGGGAAAGACATGAGGAATTCTTTCCGAATAAGGGGCTTGTAACACCCCCTTCCCATCTTGGTCGAGAACCGGGTCAGAAAGTGCTACCGGTGAACAATACGATGATCGGTGCGATAAATTTGTAATCAATAACGACATATAATCAATGTTATACTTATTAAACATTACCAAACATACGAATTAGTCCAATTTATTCATTTCATAACGATGATTACTCATTTAGGGCCAATTCTTAACTTCAACAAGTTTTTGGGACTAAACTGTAAAACTGATAATTTAGAGGTCCTTTAAGGAAATTGATATACCAAAATGAAATTTAATACAACAATAGCAAGCCTGTAAATTTTCATGTTATTCGAAGTACATTTACTCATCCAATTAAACCATCCAATTTTTAGTGATCAATCTGTAAACAATGCAAAACTAAAATATATGTCTTTTAACAGAATTAACTAACCCTAAACCAATACGCCATCACCTGTATCGAAACAGGATAACCAATTTGACTTTTCCCAGAAGACACGTTTCGATATATCTATGTATGTATCGATACACGTTGACCACGAACTGACTGTTTCGATACACTTAAATTTTGGGACCTTAATGCCAAATTTCGTTTCGATGCACCCATGAAGTGTATCGAAACACTCTGTTTTACTAACCCAAAATATGCAAGGCTGTACCAAAATGCCATGACCCGTTTCGATATGCCTGGCCTGTAATGACATATTTCTACTAGTTTTTTTACAATTTGACCCATCAAACAATGTCCAAATGTAATGAAACTTTACCAGCAAGGTTAGAACTATTTAATCTACTATCATGTCAAATTTCATGACCATTCGAATCCATTTACTATGTTTTCACATTTTTCAGCCAAATAGCATATTAGGCCATTTTTAAGCAACCTTTAACAAGTCATTTAGGGCAATTAAACCACATATAACACATAACCTTTATACATATAGACAAAACATCAAAATCAACTAGTTTAACTACTTTGCCACCATTCTAGGAGTTCATAAGGACAAAATACTTTACTTTAGGCTTGAGGTGACTTGTCGATCTACCAACTAGCTTCGATCTTGAAACGATAAACTATTAACCTGAAATGTGGAAGATGAATGCATTAGACTTACATAGTCTAAGTGAGGTAGACATAAACAATGAATGAATATATCATGTAATGCAACATGTCTCAATATCATCAATAATATTATGTCATGAGCTTATACATCATTTCTACACTCAATAACAACAATAACTATCATGGCATCAATAATCAATATCAAGGCGACAATGATCAATAATAATTAATAATTTCCTTGGATCAATTCACGGTAATTGAATACACGAATTCAACTGCAACACTAATAATGACAATAATGGCCATGTCATATTTCCCTCCGCCGTACCAATTGACCAATACACAACACATCTCTCCGCCGCACCATGGCCGAAGTTCAATACCCGTACCAATGAGCTCATGAATTCTATGGCAAGTCAATTGTATCCAATACTCTCGAATCTAAGGTTCAATAATCAATAGTTCAACAACGATATTTCAATAGCAATATTTCCACATCAATATCAATAACAATAATTCAATAGCGATAGACATATATCAAAGTTTCAATAGCAATGTGCAATAATCAATATTCAATGCTCAATATACCATACTTACTCATGCTTACCATTGAGACTTTCAAAGGGGTTTTTATGCAAAGACCATCAATATAAAGTTAGTAATACAATAGTCAATAATCAATGATTCGAGTTTGGCACCTAGCCAACTCTCGAGACTCCGACTACATTCACCTCGATAATCTAAAGCTCCCAAGGCTCTCGGATGATGATTCCTTTATTCCTAACTTGTTTTGGAGACGATGGGTTAGCTTCCTCTAAACCTTGAACTAGGATGATCAATAGAGAATTGCTATAATCAATATAACAACATTGGTAGTCATTGGCTATATGATATATTAAAACGTGAAGAACAAAAGCTTAACTTAGCCCTTATAACTCAAAATTAGGCATTCATTAATCGATGAAACTAACAATAGATTGAGGGTTTTCGCTTACCCAATCGATAGCTATGGATTGAAGCTTTTAAATCAAAGAAAGCCTAAGCTTATGAAACTCAAATTTAGAGGTATATGCTTGAGCTTGATAGAGAGGATGACAATGGAGGTGTATGCTTGTTCATTCAAAGCAAGACGATAGAATTGGTCTCAGTGAAGGCAAAACAAGGATGAGAACCCATTTCTCTTATTTTAAAATAACTACAACCCTAATCATTTTCCCACCTCACCAAGGACCAATGTAAAGGTTTCCTCCATAAAAAGGCAAGCTTTAAATAATAATTTCCATCTTTTCTTTATCTTTTCCAATATTAGACATATAGATGACCATTAGTCATCTTTTCTGGTCAAATTCACCTGGAGGGGTGGTGTAACACCCCGAAAACCGGTCTAGTCAGAATTAGGTTCTGACGATCTAAAATCCTACATCAAAGAAGCTTAAGCATTGCATTTACATTAAGACTTATGATCTCTTTCATTGATAAAGACCTTAGTGAGTCCCAAACCTTTATTTTGGATTACTTTTGAAAGCATAAAATGATATTTTTGAGCTAGGCGTTTCGATACAGTCAGACTCGTACTGAAATAGCCTAGGTAAGACATTTAGAAACATTTATAGGCGTTCCGATACGATTCCAACGGTATTAACTAACCTTTGGACTTTTGCTTGACCATTTCGATACAGTTTCACTTGTTTCGAAACAGGTTTCCTGTTTCGAATCTGTTTGAAGGTTTAATTAAAAGGAAATGATAAGGTGATGACTCACCAGCTTGGTTGCTGCCCTTCCCACGTGAAAGCAATCCAAAAGATGATTTATAGTTATCCTTTATTGATATGATAGAGAAAAGATAGAAAATAATATTATAAACTTACCTTTGGTTGAGGGAAAGCTTCTTATTGGTCCTTTGAGAGGTGAGAAATGATTAAAGACTTTAGTTCCTTTTAATATGAATAAAAGCAAAGCTTTCATCTTTGTATTGTTTCACCGAGACCAAAACTCATCTTTTGGTTCAAAAGAATAAGCTCACACCTCCATTGTCATCTTCTCCATCAAGCTCAAGCACACACCTCTCCATTTGTGAACCTTAAGCTTAGGCTTTCCTTGATTTAACAACATCAAATCATAGCTATTGATGGGGTAAGTGAAAGCCCTAAGTTAATCATCGATTCTGTTGATTATTAGATGATCAATTTCAAGCTTAAAGATAAGCTTTGTCTAATAGCTAATGGCTATTCAAGCATCAATATTATCATATTGAATCTAATGATTCCTTATTGCTCTTCCTAGTTCAAGAAGTGGAAAAGATTAATCCATCGTCTCTATCGAAATCTAGGGATAACGGTATCACCATCCGAGAGCCTTTGGAGCTTCAGATTATCAAGGTGAGTTTAGTCGGAGTCTCGAGAATGGCTAGGTGCCACCTCGAATCATTGTTTATTGATTTACTAACCATTGATTTTAAGGGATTTGCATGAAGCATTATTGTAAGCCATGTTGGTAAGTTTTGGTGAGTATAACATCGAATTATCGTCCGTACATTGTTATTGTAGTAATTGAAATCATTGAAGCATGTTCATATAGAATCATTGATTATTGAGTATTAAAGGAAGCATTGGAATACCGATTTATGAATTATTGTCATTGGATATCATGTTGAATCATTGTTATTGTTATTGATAGTGTACTATTGAACTATTGATTATTGGACCTTGGATTCGAAGTAATGGATGCAATTGGCATGCCATAGAATTCAGGAGCTTAGTGTACGGGTGGACTACGGTCCTAGAGCTACGACCTATATTGATTTGGCGAGGCGGAGGGATGTATTATGTATTGGTCTTATTGGCGATGTCGGCAGGTTGACCATTCATTGATTTGGCAAGGAGGTAGAATTTGTGTATCCATATACCATGAATCGATCCAAGGGGACTATTGGTTATTGATATTGTTTTGCTATGAAATTATGATATTTCCATTGATGATATGATACTATGTTTTTATTATGAATAAGAAGCATGCCATGTTTATTGCATAATTAATATTATGATTATCATTGAAGCATGTTATATGGCATACCATGTTCATCCATTGTAATTGTGACTACCTCACTGGGCAAAGTATGCCTAATACATTCCATTGCATCCATTTCAGGTTAGTCAAGTTTTAGAATCGACATCGGAGGAGTTGAAGCGTTGCACATGTCACAAACAAGCTCTAAGTAATGTATATTGACACTTTGAAACTCCTAGTTGGTGGCAAGGTCTATGTGTAAGTCTATTAATTCTCTTTTGATATGCATGTGTTATGTTTAAGTGGTATAAGAGTGATATGTTTAAGATGAGTCTTTTATATAGTGAAAAATGGCCTTAAATGCATGTTTTGGTACTAAAGGTAAAAACTGGATAAAGGGATTCATATGGCTCTAAAAGTTGACATACAAGTAGAATTTATGGTTATAATATTGTGTGTAAAGTTTCACTGCATTTGGACACTGTTTGATAAGTTAAAATGAATAAAAACCAGCAAGAATCTGTCATTACAGGTCAGGTCGTATCGAAACGGGTGATGGCGTTTCAAAATGGTTAAGCATAATTGAACCCAGGGAACATGGCATATCGAAACAGTCTAGGGTCATACTGAAACATTTTTCTACTAGAATCCATCGTTTCGATACAGGTTCATAACGTATTGAAACTGGTCAAAGTCAAAGTCAAAGAGAGTCAACTTGTATCGATACGAGGCTTACCTGTATCAATATAGTATGAAGAGAAAAGTCAACAAGGTTGACCATTGTTCACCCGTATCGAAACATCCTTGAGCGTTTCGATATATGGTTAGTAAATTTGGTTATAAAGGCATAATCTAAAGGTTTGCATTGTTTACAGTTTGGTCATTGTATTTTGAAAGATTAAATTGAATAAAAATTTATTGTGGTATCATCTGTTGCATCGAAAAAACCTCTAAATTGTTAGATTTATTATGGTTAGTTATAAAGGCATAATCTAAAGGTTTGCATTGTTAAAGGGCTCCAAATTGTATAAAAATTTACAAGCTAGTTAATATTGCACTGAATTTTATTGTGGTATCATCTGTTGCATCGAAAAAACCTCTAAATTGTTAGATTTACATAATAGTCCTTAAAACTTATAATAACTACGAAATAGTCCTCAATGGTTAACTATTGTTTTCTATTGAGTGAATTGGACTAAGAGGTATATCGGTAATGTTTTGTTTGTGTAATATTGATTAAGCGTTGATAATAAGATGAAATTTTCTCACCGATCACCGTATCGTTCACCGATAACACACTTCGACCTGGTTCTCGAACAGACCGGGAAGGGGGTGTTACATTAGTGGTATCCGAGCTAGAGTTTAGTAGGTACTAGACTAAACCTATGTATATTTGTATTTGTGAAACCAATATTTTAATTTTGATATAACTAAAAACCTAAGGACTAAATTGAAAATGTCAAAACGAATTTTTAAGTCCTCAAAACATCCCCATATGATTTTAAGATTATGCCAAAGTTAAAAACAAAGTTTTCAAATATTTTTCTAAGTGTTTAAAGACGAAACAGTGATTTTCAAGTCCCTATTTCGAAACGGCCTAAGACGTTTCAAAACGTTTTCATCACTGCCAACCTCTGTTCCGAAACGCATATCGAAACGGCTTTAGAACACTTGAACCCGTTTCGAAATGGCTTCATGCGTTTCGAAAATGTTCTTCAATTCTTGATTTGAAAACTATAACAATTGCAACATTTTTTAACTGAATATTTAAAGATCAATAGGGTGTTTCGAAACGGGCTCAATCAGTTTCGAAACGACCCTTAACAGTAGCAAAACTGTTTCGAAACGAGGCCAAGCATTTCGAAACTGTTCTTCATTTTGATTTGAAAATATGACCGTTACAATTGTTTTAACTGATTTTCTGAAACCGTTAGGGTGTTTCGAAACGGGCTCAGGCTGTTTCAAAACGAACCTTGACAGTGGCAAAATTGTTTCGAAACGGGCTCTTAAATGCACCCCAACGGCTCTTTCTATTTTAGTCCGTTCCGAAACAGGTACCCCGCGTTTCGAAACGGGTTGTTACAGACTGCATTTATGGAGGTGAGATAACATCCCCAACGGCTCTATTGATGAGTGCAACAACCACAACGGCTAGAAATCAATGGGAAGGTATAAAAGAGACCTCTAAAAGCTCCAGCAACAACTATTGATCCAAAAGCAAACATCCAAACATCAAATCCAAGTAATTGTGCAAAAATCCCATATTGTCTAGAAACCCCAAGTGTAATTTTCATTCTTATCTTGTTCAATTGGGTTGAGTGCTTGTAATTGGGCTACAATTTGTATTGGGATATGCTCTATTAGCCATCAAATTCTTCGTTACCTTGTTGTGAGGATTGGGTTAAATTTTGGGTAGAAAATTTAACCGAAATAATAAGGGTTGCCTCCTTAGCTTAGAAAAGGGGAAGAGCAATTAGTGGAATTGTTGCAAATCCTTAGTGAAGCTAAGGTAGTGGATGTAGAGTTCATTTGGAACTTGAACCACTCTAAAATCCCTTGTCAATCTTTTTAATTTGCAATTTCCACCACACAATCTTTAAAAATCCAATTCACCCCCTCTTGGTTTATATCGATCTTTCGATCCACTCAACAGTATTGTTTGTTGTGTTACTTTGCCACCTAGGAGTTATTCTGTTGAGTATTGTGACTTGTCTACTAATCCGATCTCCTTGTAATATAGATATGTCTCAAACTAATGAAGCCCATGATAATGAGTTTGCTACCGGCTCCTCGACTCATGGCGAAGAGATACGAGGAGGAAATCCTTCGAATCCACAGAACCCTCGTGCTCAGGGTGTGAAGCCTGAAGCACCTACGGCTCAGGCAGAGTGTTATCGGAACATGGCTGACATGCTCCAGCAATTCATGAATGTGATGAGAGCTAATCATGTTGTGAAACCTACGCCACCTGTTGTTCGACTTCCTCGAGCCACTATTGATAAGTTATCTCAATACCGAGCCTACACCTTTGCTGGTCAGGATGTTGACAATCCTGAAATTGTTGAGTATTGGCTAGACAATACCTTAAGAATCTTGAATAAACAGTTACGATGTTCAGATGAACATAAGCTTGAATGTGCTCTTGCGTTGCTTGCTGATGAAGCTCTACAATGGTGGGAGACTACTATCCTTATTGTCTCTGAGGATGTTGTGAATTGGGAATTCTTCCTTAAAGAATTCCGTAAGATGTACATAAGCAAATTTTATCTTGCCGAGAGGCGAAACATCTTCTTTCATCTTAAACATGTTGGACGTCTGATCGAACAGTACATCTACGATTTTTGCAAGTACTATAGATATGGCGCCGAATTTATCAAGAATAGGAAGAAAAGTGTCGGATGTTTATTGTTGGACTCAATGATGGGTTACGTCCTATGTTCACAGCATTGTGTATCACTGATTTCCAAGATCTTGTGAACAGAGTTAAAGCTACGGAAGGAGCACAAAGGACTCGGAGGACTAGTGGATCCAACAAGTCTGAAAAGAGAAATCGAGATGAGTCTCATTTCTCTTAATCTTTCAAGAAAGGGAAGGATCATGGCTCGGAGCATAATGTGTATTCACAGCCTTCCCAGTTCGAGTATTTTGCTAAACCTCAAGTTGTATCTCGTTCTCCTTCAGGTGTCAATCTCATTGACATCATTGTTGGATCTAGACAAGAGACAAGAATTTTCAAGCAAAATTTCTGTCAATGTCGACACGAAGGGCAATGTCGTAAGAAATATGGTGCTTGTTTCTTTTGCGGAGAGTTGGGTCACCTCATTCAAGAATGCCCAGAGAACCGTAACAAGCCCGTTCCTGTATCAACTGATTCATCACCTGCTCAATTTTTTCGAGGCAAGGATCCTTCGGAAAATCTGAAGGTTCATCTAAAGTATCGTACCGACCTGAATCTAAAACTTCTGCACAAATGTACCACATAAGAGGAAAAGAACAAGTGGATGATCATGGCATCATTCCAGATAAAAATTCGAGGACGAATTTTTCTTAAGGGGTGAGAATTGTAACACCCCGAAAACCGGTCTAGTCGGAATTAGGTTCCGACGATCTAAAATCCTACATCGAAAAAGCTTAAATATTGCATTTACATTAAGACTTATGATCTCTTTCATTGATAAAGACCTTAGTGAGTCCCAAACCTTTATTTTGGATTACTTTTGAAAGCATAAAATGATGTTTTTGATCTAGGCGTTTCGATATAGTCAGACCCGTACCGAAACGGCCTAGGTAAGACGTTTCGAAACGTTTATAGGCATTCTGATACAATTCCAACGGTATTAACTAACTTTTGGACTTTTGCTTGATCGTTTCGATATGGTTTCACTTGTTTCGAAACGGGTTCCCTATTTCGAATCTATTTGAAGGTTTAATTAAAAGGAAATGATAAGGTGATGACTCACCGGCTTGGTTGCTTCCCTTCTCACGTGAAAGCAATCCAAAAGATGATTTATAGTTATCCTTTATTGATATGATAGAGAAAAGATAGAAAATAATATTATAAGCTTACCTTTGGTTGATGGAAAGCTTCTTATTGGTCCTTTGAGAGTGAGAAATGATTAAAGACTTTAGTTCCTTTTAATATGAATAAAAGCAAAGCTTTCATCTTTGTAATGTTTCACCGAGACCAAAACTCATCTTTTGGTTCAAAAGAATAAGCTCACACCTCCATTGTCATCTTCTCCATCAAGCTCAAGCACACACCTCTCCATTTGTGAACCTTAAGCTTAGGCTTTCCTTGATTTAAGAACATCAATTCATATCTATCGATCGAGTAAGTGAAAGCCCTAAGTTAATCATCGATTCTATTGATTATTAGATGATCAATTTCAAGCTTAAAGAAAAGCTTTGTCTAATAGCTAATGGCTATTCAAGCATCGATATTATCATATTGAATCTAATGGTTCCTTATTGCTCTTCCTAGTTCAAGAAGTGGAAAAGATTAATCCATCGTCTCCATCGAAAGCTAAGGATAAGGGTATCACCATCTCGAATTAGTGTTTATTGATTTACTAACCATTGATTTTAAGGGATTTGCATGAAGCATTATTTTAAGCCATGTTGGTAAGTTTTGGTGAGTATAACATCGAATTATCGTCTGTACATTATTATTGTAGTCATTGAAATCATTAAAGCATGTTCATATAGAATCATTTATTATTGAGTATTAAAGGAAGCATTGGAATACAGATTTATGAATTGTTGTCATTGGATATCATTATAACACCCCTCGCCCCTGATTAAGAGTAAAGAGTGTTAAACAAATTCGTTCTATCTTATTACATGTGGGCAGCGGAATCAGACATGTTTTTTTTTCTTTTTAGGAGTAAAGAGTGTTAAACAAATTCGTTCTATCTTATTACATGTGGGCAACGGAATCAGACATATTTTTTTCTTTTTATTCGAAAAGCACCCTTGTAATTATTTCCTAGTTTAGTTAATACCAATCAAATTACTAACTAACAATCTCATATTTAATCCCAAATTATCCAATTTCTAAACAAACATGTAACATATCATAATTTATTTCTATTTAGCACAATGTTTCGATTTGCTATGGTGGACCATACTTGAAATTTTGCAATTTAACATTCCAAACATTTAAGTACTAAGAATATACCATCATTTTATAACAACTAATTATATCACTTCGTTTCCCTTTTTACATAGAATTTTCCCGGGTAACAGAACATCAAGGCTACAACCTAGTGGTAGCCTATACAAAATATAACAAAACGAATCAAACCCTATACAAAATACCACAAGGGCTATTTTATACCTCATATTTTCCCCATACTTACATAACAAAATGAGGGAAACATTAACTGAATATTCAGAGAGTCTTCATATAATAATTCATAAACATAACCATAAGTGCAAACTAAACTAACATGCTGACGACTAGGCCACCCATCATAAGTACAACAAAGATAACAAACGACATACTTCTATTCTTCTGAGAGCTAACAAGATCAGGGTGAACAGGCTGATAATCAACTTCCTGTGGTTTGGGAAGAATGAAAACATGAGTGATAAGTACTTATAGTACTTAGTGAGGAAATCTTATTCTAACCATTTTAGAATTTCCTGATTTAGTTAAACATTCAATTAATTCAACTCTAAGCTAGAGTATGATTGGTCCATACAATTCCAACTACTCTCTAAATCAACGTTCAATTTTTCAAGCCAACAACATAGCACTTCAAACATATCCCATGCCTACAATCAATTTCACAATCATAATTGTTAGAAAATATGCGTTAATCCAAGAATAAATAATAAGATAAATAATATTATTTAAACGAACAGTACAAAATTAAGAACAATACAACAATATATAAATCAAACCGATTTGGAACCAAAAGAAACGTGTTGAGGCCTGCACGAACGCAGTTTCCTTAAGACAGATTTTCAGCCACTCCTATGGTGCTCGAGTTCATTGGTCTTCTGTCTCCTAGGATACAACAACATAAGATCAACCACAGTTGCACTACTGTGGAGATCACGAACTGACCCTTGCCTTCGCCTATCATCGAAAACCATTTGTAAAATCCACAGAGTAAAACAATAAAAAATTTCTGTGATTTTGAGTTGTGTAAAACCTAGAAGGTTTACTCCCTATTTATAGGAGTGTCATGAGTGTATAAGTGGAAATTTGACCTAATAGAGCATTTGATATTGATAATCAATTAATTCTTCTTATAAAGCAATTTCCAAAATTATAATCTAAATTAAAGGTAACTTTCAATATTTACCCTTTTAATTCCAAGATAAAATTTGGCAAATTTATGCTTTTATTTAAGGAAAATTCACTTCAAATTTGGGTCAAAATATCTGCAAGCCCACGAAGGACTAGACCGGTTCAGACATTTGCGTTACCCACGTCGTGCACGTCTGCACATTTACGAACCAACAATTGGTTCCACATTTTCCTCAACAACATTTGAATCAATTTCTTATTCAAAGCTCCAAAATTATCAAACTTTTCTAACAATCCCCCACATGAATGAAATTGATTTAATCAAAAACATTTTAACTCGATGTGGTGATAGATTCTACGATCGATAGCTGCATATGATAGGTAGGTGTCCACCCTTGAACCTTCCCTTGTGAAAGTATATTTACTTTACTAGCTGACCAGTAGACATAATGTCCTTGAACTGTTCTGATGTTTGTGTAAACGATGATATACTTCACACAACTACCTCTCTGATAAGAGTATTAGTTCTCATGGGTATGTCCATATGGCCGTGGACATCGCCTGGTTCTGCAAGAGTTTTAAAGAACTATGCCCAATAGTCTCATTGAAGCGGTCCCACTTCACTCTCACATAGGTGACATTATGTTACTTGACTCACAAAAGCACACAATGGTCATTAAAAGCATTGCTTAGCCTAAACCACTTTGATCACCGTTTACATCATAGGAATGGACTTGGGGATAAGAGCCCCTACAGTGACGCACAGGTCTATGCAATTAGGTTGTCCCTTTGAACCTAGATCTTGGGATCTCTAGTCAACTAGGTAGGGTTTTCCTTCACATAGCACCTTAAATTTACATGGGCTTTAGTCTCATTCCTTTAGATGTTTTCTCAACTTGATCTCAGTTTAACCCTTTGGTTAATGGATTCACAACGTTATTCTTTGATTTCAAAAAATCAATAGAGATAACTTCATTTGAGATCAGTTGTCTAACGGTATTATGTCGACAACGCATATGTCTCGACTTACCATTATACACAAAGCTCTATGTTCTACTTATTGTGGGCATTGGCTTTGGTCGTTCAGGAATATCCTCCAAGAAATTTCTAAAGCCATTCGACTTCTTTTCTAGACTTGTCTAGAACTTCAAAATCAGATTCTATTATGGATTTGATTTTAACCATTTTTCTTGAGGATTTCCATGACACGGTTCCTCCTCCCAAAGTGAAGACATATCCACTTATGCCTTTGATATCTTGAATATTAGATATCCAATCGCATCGGAGTATCCTTCTAAATAAAAGAATCTCTGGAATAATGCAATTCATAATCTCGAGTATATCTAAGATATCTCAATGCCCTCACAATTGCTTTCTAGTGATTTTCACTTGAATTGCTTGTGAATCTACTTGAAATGCTCAAAGTAGAAACAATATCTGGTCTATTGAATCTACTTGGTCAACACTTTGGTCTTTGTTCTTGGAAAAAAGTTGGCATGTATTTATTGGAGTTCAGCCTATGCCGGAAACATCCTTGCCAAACTTCTCTTGTCCGCGTAGTGTGACTACGTCAATATGAGACCTTCAAGTGATCGTTTGATTTGGATGCCCAAACTCAAATATGTTAATCTCATATTTTTCATGTCAATCTTGAATTTGACAAGTCTTTGGTACGTTTACCATTTTATTGTTGCTTCCAACAATGAATATGTTATTAACATACAAACATAGAATAATATATCCAATGTTAGTAGTTTTGACATATACACATTTGTCACACTCAATTATCTTGAAGTCGTTTGTCATCATGACATTATCGAACTTCTCATGTCTTTACTTTGGTGCTTGTTTAAGTCTATACAAGGACTTCACCAACCCACATACTTTTCTCTCTTGACTTGAAACTACATAACCCTCAGGTTGTTCCATGTATATTTCTTCATCAAGATCTTCATTTAGAAAAGCTCTTTTAACATCTATTCGATGTACGTCTAGATTTCGCAAAGCGACAATTGTAAGTATCATACTTATGGAGGTTATCCTTGATACATGAGATTATGTATCGAAATAGTCAAGACATTTGGTAACCTTTTATTACCAATCTGGCCTTATACTTATCAATTGTTCCATCTACTTTCATTTTCCGTTTGAAATTAATTCAAAACTTAGTGGTTTAATTCACGGAGAAAGATCCACTAATTCCTCACGTATAATTTTGCATGATGGAATCAATTTTACTCTTAATGACAACCTTTCATAAGGTGCCTTCAGATGAATGTATAACATCATTATACGTTTGAGATTCAACCTCTAGCATAAAGTTTAGAAAAATGATCCAAAAAAATTTTCTACCCTTGCTCGTTTACTTCTTTGTGGCTCTATTTCAAGCTCAAACCTTTGTTGATCATTTGAGTCATCTTTATCGATAATCTCTGAAGTTCGTTTCATTGAACTTTGACCAACTAGCTTTACAAGGGAATACATCTTCCATTATCGTATGCTTGTGAATCTCAGGGTTCTTCGATTCATACACAAGAAATCGATATACATTGCTATGTTTTATATATCCAATAAAAATACAATCCACAATTTTTAGGGATCTATTCTCAGTTGCTTTAGTAATGGGTCATTACTTTTGCAAGACACCCCCACATTTTCAAGTAGTTGTATGAAGGTTTAATTACCTTTCATAACTTATATGGTGTCTAGTCTCTTTAACTACGGGAAATCTTGTTTAAAAGGTAATTAGCTTATAGAACAGCTCCCCCACATGTTAGGCACATTATAGTACCAACGTTACTCATATAGAGCTTCACCTCATCTTAAACCTTTAATTAAGTTTGGGATTCAACATCATGCTCATAGAGAACAATTTTCACTATAGCTTCATCTTTACATTATTTTTGTGCTATCATCAATGAAGGCAATAAACATATTCCTTCAACCAATATGTTGTCATATCAATTGTTATGGCAATAACATTGCCTTCGTTTGAAAGTCTATAGTCCAAAGACTTGTTCCTCATCTTATAAAAATTGAAGCATTTTTTCCATGAAATTTTGCTTCTTGAACACATCGTCCAATTTACGGTTTGAAGTCGTTTTTTACTTCTACTACGTTTGCCATGATAATATTTATCTTAGCAATATTTACCTTAGTAACATTTGAAGGTGGTAACAATATTTAACTTATCCTCTCTAATAATAGGAGGATCATCCTTCAGATATTTAACTAGGTTTATCATGGTCAATTATGCAACATCTTTTGTTGCCATGTATGAAATTTTTTCCAATAAATTTCATTGGTTTTTCCATTGTGTCACGTAGACACAATCCAGAACCAAAAGTTATGAATCTGTTAAATGTTAGGAATTTAGTCAAAGACTAAAACCAGAAACATAATTTCTAACTTTTGTTAGACGACAGAGACTTAGTAAACTAAACCCCAAACAAAAGTTCACACGGTATTAATAGAAAGAACAATAATAAACAATGCACCAGGTAGGTAACTTATGAAAGAGAGGTGGTGCACTAGGCACGCTTAAATACCAAGTCTCTCAAAGAACCAATCCTAGACATGCATTTTTAAATTTTCTTTCAATCACCGTTTATGGATTTTATTCTTGAAATCATTCCAAGCATGGATGATCAATCGGAATCACTACATTTGATTCACAACAATTTGGAATCTTCCATTTATGGTCCAATGACCCTCTCGATTCTTTAGCCATTTTTAAACACTGTGCACTTCATAGCATGCATCAGAATAGGCTTTAAGAATTTAATTTTGACATAGAGAATCAAGTTCTTCTATGCTTTGATTCGAGACCTCAGTCAGAATCAGCGCTCTAAATTTGGTAACCAATGTTACTTTCCGAAATAAATTCACCAATTTATTTCCAAAATAAAATCATACTTGATAATAAATTTGAGTTAAAAAATAAATTCACCAATTTATTTCAAGGTTGAATCTTTCTAGGTTCTCGCAAAATTAAATCCAACGATTTATTTCCCTTAACAAGTTAGAATCAACACATGATTCTAGTACAGAAAATAAATTTAATAATTTATTTCCTTTTACACAAATTTAATCATATTTGATTTTTACGGAAATAAATTCGATGATTTATATTTCTTAACAAGTTAGAATCAACGTATGATTCTAGCATAGAAATAAATTTAATAATTTATTTCCTTTTACAAAAATTGAATCATACTTGATTCTTACGGAAATAAATTCAATGATTTATTTTCCTTACAACGTTAGAATCATACAAGATTCTCTTGAAAATAAATCCAATGATTTATCTTCCTTTTCCAAAATTAGAATCAACACAAGATTCTAACGAAGAAATAAATTCAGTGATTTATTTCTCATATATCTTTTGTTAAATATTGGGATTAGTAGCACTAAAACCCAAACCAAAGATATCAAGGCAACAAAATCAAAGGAAGTGATCCTTTAATTTTTTTTATTCTTGTTTTAGAAAGATCACGTAAATCCGTTAAAACGGCAGAAATTAATTTTTGAAACGAATTATTTACGAGATCTTTGTTTCCACAACAAATCACGATTTCGCCTGAATATTCTGTTCGTCTCTATAAAATTTCTCAAAAGAAATTGTTAGTACAAAATAAAATCCACATAATTTTCAAAGGGTCACAATTAAGACAAAAAAAGAGTGACAAAGTATAATTTATATACATGCCATATTTAAAATGTCCACGTTATAAGGTAACACTATCATAATAATATTACCAAAAATATTACCAAATTTCAAACTTTATCTTAACAATACATGCAAATATATATTTAAAGTTTTTATTTCCATTCCAAGAAGGGTTAGCATATAAGGTTATAAAGTTACCATATTTTCATATCGAATGCCATATTTATTATTTAATATAAATGTCAAAAAAATTAAGGAATAGTTCATTATTACCTTAGCAATGTCATAAAAAAGTATAATTATGACATAAACCATACCATATTAAAAGTCAAAATTTAATATGAAATATTACCTTAATAATACCATAATTTATGTTTTTAAAAATGTTATATGAACAAGAAAACTTATTAAGGAATATTTAAATTACCTTACTAATCGAATATTCAAATGTTCTATCTCAAGAAATACCGCTTGCATCGTGTTGAATCCATGGTATTGGTGATCTCAACGTTTCTTGTCTTTGGGCATTCACTTTTTATATGCGTGAAAATTTCCTCATCGTGTGAATCATTGCTTTAGATACAATAATCTGTTCGTCTTGGATTAAAACTGAGAATCTGTCTTAAGATTGTTAGAAAATAGGCGTTAATCTAAGAATAAATAATAAGATAAATAATATTATTTAAACGAACAGTACAAAATTAAGAATAATACAACAATATATAAATCAAACCGATTTGGAACCAAAAGAAACGTGTTGAGGCCTGTACGAACGCAGTTTCCTTAAGACAGATTTTCGGCCACTCCTATGGTGCTCGAGTTCATTGGTCGTCTGTCTCCCAGGATACAACAACATAAGATCAACCACAGTTGCACTACTGTGGAGATCACGAACTGACCCTTGCCTTCGCCTATCACCGAAAACCATTTGTAAAATCCACAGAGTAAAACAATAAAAATTTTCTGTGATTTTGAGTTGTGTAAAACCTAGAAGGTTTACTCCCTATTTATAGGAGTGTCATGAGGGTATAAGTGGAAATTTGACCTAATAGAGCATTTGATATTGATAATCAATTAATTCTTCTTATAAAGCAATTTCCAAAATTATAATCTAAATTAAAGGTAACTTCCAATATTTACCCTTTTAATTCCAAGATAAAATTTGGCAAATTTATGCTTTTATTTAAGGAAAATTCACTTCAAATTTGGGTCAAAATAACTGCAAGCCCACGAAGGACTAGACCGGTTCAGACATTTGCGTTACCCACGTCGTGCACGTCTGCACATTTACGAACCAACAATTGGTTCCACATTTTCCTCAACAACACTTGAATCAATTTCTTATTCAAAGCTCCAAAATTATCAAATTTTTCCAACAATAATTACTACTAATTTAAATACAAGCAACAACAAATTGTAGCAGAGTAAATAATTAGAGTTTAGTTTAACAATTAAGTGTTTCACTACATTTCCAATTATCAATTGATCGAAATCAAACATCACAGTTTACAAATTTCATTTAATTGTTAACTTGATTATTATGTCTTGGTTCATATAGTTAGCTAGGTATTTGAGTCACGTGTTACAGATGTGTGAATTATTTCACCATATCATAGGTACCCAAGTACCACTTTCGTATTATCGTATTACATGTCATCTTAGTGCCAATTACACTAAGCGAATAGGTACACTCACGTACCATAGCAATCAGGTACACTCACGTACCAAATTTAAAGAGCTCTAGACTCTAGGCATGACGTACTACCTAAACTAACCATGTAACCAAGGGCTTTATTCATTATGTAATTTAAAATTTTCATTCGGAAATTTACACGAAATTGCACCATCCATGAATTCATATCACATACAATCCCATAACATGTTCTACATATTAAATTTTCCAACATCCAGTTTGAACTTTCAATTCAACAAGTCAATCCTTGCGCATACCTTATCAGTTTATAATATATCTCTTGTAATAATTAAAGTTTATAAAATTTCCTATCTTAACACAAATTTCCAGCAACCAGATGCATACAAATCATTAAATCAATTCGACCATTTTACCATCGTCTTATGAAATTCGAACTAACAACAATGACCATCAATTGCAATCAGCTATGAAATCGAGCATGTACATATTCGATTTAATCAAGTTTCTTAGTTACTTATCAAGATGAAGGCATAAATCATACTTTGACTACATACTCGATTTAGCAAGCAAAGTTTCCAGCATCCAACACATTTTAATCAGTAGAAATAAAGTCCATAAAATTTAAACTATTATAGAAATTAGATATAAAGGTCATCAAACATATGAGACATCAAATCACAAGCATGTTCCCTTTAATCTTTCTTCCCATTAATTACCAATCCATATTAATGTCCAATTTCATTCAATTGAATAACAAAAAATTAAACAAACTTAGTTGAGACACTATTCTCAACTCTAAGATTGTTTCACTCACAGTCAACGTGCTAGTCTTGAATTCGAATGCTCTTTCCACTGTCTTTTGACGATCTGACTATCGGATTCTCTTCGATACCTTCTCCTCTAGGTTCTAATAAATCATTTACAATCATATGAGACATAATTCAGAATCAATCAAACCAATTTATTATTCAATTTAACGATCTTATTTTAGTCCCTGAACTAATTCTAATTCCAGACAGATTTGAGCTAATTTACTAAACTACTTGTATCTCTTAATCCGCAACTCGACTTTACAATTAACTTATACCAATTTAGAACTAATGAACTCTTCTTTAATGTTAATTAATATCCTTATTATAATTCTTATCAATTCAATTCAATTTTTTACTCAAAGTTCATTATTATTTTTAATCGAAAAAGAACTCTGATGAGCTTCTTCTAGAATATCTCTTTTTAATTTCTCATCATTTGGAACACAAATCCTATCTTTAAAATATAGGAGGCCATTTGTGTGAATACAGAACCCTACATTAACCTTTGTATGAAGTTTAGAGATAATGTCTTGTAATTCAGGATCAGTTTGCTGAAGACTTCCAATCCTCGAGATCAAACTAGACTGAATTTGGAGTTCGAACAAAATCCTTGTTTTTGATACACTCGAAGATGAGCGTTGATAGCATTTGAGGCTACAAGAATAGATCAAAAAATTTAGACTGAGCTATTATTGAAGGGATATTTATTTATTTATATTATTTTTATTTTTATTTTTAAGAATCAAGGATTTGAAAATTACCCAATGTCAGTTTAAGACTCAAAGCGTCTGCAACCACATTGGCATTTCCTGGATGGTAGTCAATGACTAAGTCATAATCTTTCAACAATTCCATCCATCTTCGTTGTCTCAAATTTAGATCTTTTTGAGTTAGGAGATAGTTTAGGCTCTTGTGATCGGTAAATAGATAACACTTTCCATCATACAAGTAGTGTCTCCATATTTTGAGAGCGAACATGATAGCAGCAAGTTCCAAATCATGTGTTGGATAATTCAGTTCATGATGTTTCAATTGGCGTGAAGCATAAGCGATCACGTTGCCGACTTGCATTAGGACACACCCAAGACCTGAATAACATTCATCGTTATATACTGTGAATTCTTTTCCTAATTCCGGTTGGATTAAGACTGAGGCATTAGTCAAAGCTTCCTTAAGTTGGTCAAAGCTTTTCTGTTGCTTTTCAAGCCATTCAAATGGTTGATCTTTGCGAAGAATTTTAGTCAAAGGCAAAGCCATAGTGGAAAATCCCTTGACAAATCTTTGGTAGTAACCAGCCAAACAAAGAAAACTACGTACTTCACTAACATTTCTGAGAGTTCGCCAATCAACAATCGACTGTATTTTCTTTGGATCTACTTTAATTCCTTCGGATGAAATTACATGGCCGAGGAATGAAACTTTCGTTAACCAGAACTCGCACTTAGAAAATTTAGCGAATAACTGACGTTCCCGGAGAGTTTGCAAGACAATGCGAAGGTGTTCAGCATGTTCTTCCTGATTACGGGAGTAGACCATAATGTCATCAATGAAGACGACTACAAATTTATCGAGATAAGGCTTGAATACTCGATTCATGAGATCCATGAATGCCGCCGGAGCATTTGTTAATCTGAATGGCATTATTGGAAATTCATAATGACCATAACTAGTTCTAAAGGTTGTTTTTGATAAATCCTCCTCCCTAACTCTCATTTGATAGTATCATGATCGAAGGTCGATCTTTGAAAACACTGAAGCATCCCTAAGGTGATCGAAAAGATCTTCTATTCTTGGGAGTGGATATCGGTTCTTAATTGTGATCTTGTTCAGTTGACGGTAGTCAATGCAAAGACGCATCACTCCATCCTTCTTCTTTACAAACAAAATAGGTGCACCCCAAGGAGAAGTGCTAGGCCGAATAAAATCCTTGTCTTGAAGCTCTTGAAGTTGCTTTTGTAATTCTTTCAATTCAAGAGGTGTCATCCGGTTTGGAGTAATAGACACCGGACTTGAGCCAGGTTGTATTTCGATCCCAAATTCTACTTCCCTAGTCGGAGGAAGACCATGTAGTTCCTCGGGAAACACATCAATAAATTCAGAAACAACATGCATTTCAGGTAATCCAAATTCAATTTGATCTTGTAAACCATAGATGCAAAAATGGAAGTGGGATTTTTATAAATCCAGAGTATGGATTCTTTTTCTAAGCCCCAAAGGTATAATCTTCTATTTTGACAGTCTACCGAAGCTTCATGTTTACTTAACCAATCTAACCCCAGAATTAGATCGAATTCACATGATGGTAATATGAAGAGATTAATAGAGAATGGTAGATTACTAATATGCGAGGAACAATTTCTACATATTAAGTTGATGTTTGAATTTCCTCCTATAGGATTTGAGACTATCAGACTTGTTTTCACAATTTCATGCTCTAATTTCAAATCCTTAACTACAGATAGATAAATAAATGAATGGGTGGATCCTGAATCTATTAAGGCATAAACAGGATGTGAATTTTAATCAACAGTACTTGCAATCACTTCAGAAGATTCTTCGTCATCCCTACCACGAATGTGGTAAACTCGAGCATGAGCTTGGGATTCCTGATGAGTGGGGCATTAGCATGACTTCCCTTGCCTCTTCTTTGATAGCTTGGTTGAGCTGGTTTAGCATTCTTGTTCTGATTAGATGGTGCCAGACTAGGAATTGCAAAGTTCCGAGCTGGAATTTATTCGGGCTTCTAAGGACAATCTTTAATGTAATGATCGTCACCACCACATACATAACAAAGATTTGACTGAAATCTGTATTGGCTACGATGTAGTTTCTGACAGAACTTACAAGGAGAAATCTTCTCTGAATTTCCCATGCTATTGACTGATATAGGCGGTACTGAGGATTTGATCATCGTGGAAGGTTTCAAAGTATAATTGCCCCTCGGAGCAGAGGTAAAATTAGAAGACCCTTCTTTTTGAAATTTAGTCTTCTTAGACTGCCATTGAGATTTGCCGTCCAGTTTCTGCTTTTTGTCAGGTTGATTACTCCCTTTTCTTCTTTCAGTAGCTCTCATTTTAGCTTCTGTTGCAATGGTCCGATTAACAAGATTCTGGAAATCAATGATTCCCAAAGTAGTAAATATTGGGCCCAATTCATCGTTCAGGCCATCAATAAACATTCGGCACTTATCAGCTTCAGTTTTGACGTATTCTGAACCATATTTGCAATACTTGCAAAAGTCTGCAACATACTACTCAATAGGTCTGTTGGCCTGCTTAAGGTAGAGAAATCGTTTCCTTCTTTTAGCCAAATACTGCTCACTAATGTACTTCTTTTTAAACTCCTTAATGAAGAATTTACATGTCACAGATTCAACCGGAACAGTTAGAGTAGTGGTTTCCCACCAGTTCATAGCTTCATCCGCTAACAAGGCCACAACACTCAAGTTTGTGTTCGTCTGAGCATTGCAACTGTTTAGTTACAACCTTAGTGGTGTTTTCAAGCCAATACTCAGCATCTTTCGGCTTTTCGCTATCTGTACCAGCAAACGTGTAGGCTCGGTGTTGGGCAAGTTTATCTATCGGTGCTCTACTGGGTACAACAGTAGCAGAAGTAGCAGGTTGTTCTTGTTTAAGATTTGACAGAAGTTGATTGAGCATCTCCTTCACACTAAGGAGACATTCCCTCTAAGCCGATTGGACTATGGGATTTTCAGGCTGAGGTTGCTCACCCTAGTAGTCTGAGCAGGTTCTCTATTTTTCGTCGTTTCTAGAAGTTCAATTCGTAACGGTGGGTTCTCAGCTAACCTCCCGCTTTCACCTTCACATGAAGATTCATGTGAACTTCCATTCTTTTGGTAAGACATTCTATCATGAATCGAACAAGAAAAGATTAGAGAAGTACATTACAATTATCTAAGTGTACGACTCATAGGTGGCATACTTAAAATGTAGTAAATGCATGCAGACTCGATTAAACCTTAGGAATTAACCTAAAAAGCTCTGATTACCACTTTCTATAACACTCTCACCCCTGATTAGGAGTAAAGAGTGTTAAACTGATTCGTTTTATCTTATTACATGTGGGCAGCGGAAACGAACATATTTTTCTTTTTATTCGAAAAGCACCCTTGTAATTATTTCCTAGTTCAGTTAATACCAATCAAATTACTAACTGACAATCTCAGATTTAATCCCAAATTATCCAATTTCTAAACAAACATGTAACATATCATAATTTATTTCTATTTAGCACAATGATCCGATTTGCTATGGTGGACCATACTTGAAATTTTGCAATTTAACATTCCAAACATTTAAGTACTAAGAATATACCATCATTTTATAACAACTAATTATATCATTTCGTTTCCCTTTTTACATAGAATTTTCCCGGGTAAAACGAAAACACGAGTGATAAGTACTTAGTGTACTTAGTGAGGAAACCTTAGTCTAACCATTTTAGAATTTCCTCATTTAGATAAACATTCAATTAATTCAACTCTAATCTAGAGTATGATCAGTCCATACAATTCGAACTACTCTCTAAATCAACATTCAAATTTTCAAGCCAACAACATAGCACTTCAAACATATCCCATGCCTACAATCAATTTCATAATCATAATTATTACTAATTTAAATACAAACAACAACAAACTGTAGCAGAGTAAATAATTAGAATTTAGTTTATCAATGAAGTGCTTCACCACATTTCCAATTATCCATTGATCGAAATCAAAGAAATCAAACATCATAGTTTACAAAATTCATTTAATTGTTAACTTGATTATTATGCATTGGTTCATATAGTTAGCTAGGTATTCGAGTCACGTGTTACAGATGTGTGAATTATTTCACCATATCATAGGTACCCAAGTACCACTTTTGTATTATCGTAGTACATGTCATCTTAGTGCCAATTACACTAAGCGAATAGGTACACTCACGTACCATAGCAATCAGGTACACTCACGTACCAAATTTAAAGAGCTCTAGATTCTAGGCATGTCGTACTACCTAAACTTACCATATAACCAAGTGCTTTATTCATTATGTAATTTAAAATTTTCATTCGGAAATTTACACGAAATTGCACCATCCATGAATTCATATCACATACAATTTCATATCATGTTATACATATTAAATTTCCCAGCATCCAATTTGAACTTTCAATTCAACAAGTCAATAATTGTTCATACCTTATCAGTTTATAATATATCTCTTGTAATAATTAGGATTATTAAAATGTCCTATCTTAACACAAATTTTCAGCAACCAGATGCATACAAATCATTAAATCAATTCGACCATTTTACCATGGTCTTATGAAATTTGAACTAACAACAATGACCATCAATTGCAATCAGTCATGAAATCGAGCATGCACACATTCGGTTTAATCAAGTTTCTTAATTACTTATCAAGATGAAGGCATAAATCATACTTTGACTACATACTCGATTTAGCAAGCAAAGTTTCCAGCATCCAACACATTTTAATCAGTAGAAATCAAGTCCACAGAATTTAAACTACTATAGAAATTAGATATAAAGGTCATCAAGCATATCAATCAAGAACACATATAATTCAACCATAAAACATCATATCACAAGCATGTTCCCTTTAATCTTTCTTCACATTAATTACCAATCCATATTAATGTCTAATTTCATGCAATTGAATAACAAAAAATTAAACAAACTTAGTTGAGACACTACTCTCAACTCTAAGGTTGTTTCACTCACAGTCATCGTACTAGTCTTGAATTCGGATGCTCTTTCTACGCTCTTTTGACGATCTGGCTATCGGATTCTCTTCGATACCTTATCCTCTAGGTTCTAATAAATTATTTACAATCATATGAGACATAATTTTGAATCAATCAAACCAATTTATTATTCAATTTAACGATCTCATTTTAGTCCCTGAACTAATTCTAATTCTGGACAGATTTGAACTAATTTACTAAACTATCTGTATCTCTTAATCCACAACTCGACTTTACAATTAACTTATACCAATTTAGAACTAATGAACTCTTATTTAATGTTAATTAATATCCTTATTATAATTCTTATCGATTCAATTCAAATTTTTACTCAAAGTTCATTATTATTTTTAATCGGACAGTTTTGACCACCTTTACGAATTTAGCTCCAGATTTCACTATAATATTCAGAATTAAATTTGGTTTGTTTCCATGTTCAATTAACATACTCAACTATCACTATCAAAATTTTGGATCTAAATTCCATGTGTACAATTTTATGTGAATTTTTAAAGTTCGCTGCCAAGACTAAAATAATGATGGGCAGTTTAGAGTGTCTTTGCCATCTCCTTTCCAAATTTCTCTATAATACTCGAAACTTAATGACGTTTTTATCATTAAAACAAACATCTCAAGGTATACTCTATTAAATTTTCAGACAAAAATTCAAAGTATTCTATTTTTAATGAATTTTTAAAGTTGACTGTCTAAACTCAAAACAGTGCTGGACAGATTTAAAAATTCTACCTTAACTTAAACTTCAATGTCTTATTGAAGACTCCCTATTCAATTTCCAACAACTTCTTAATAGTAATGTAGTCTTTAATTAACTAAATTTTCCAACCATTACTCCCTAACTTATAACAATTGGTCAATCGGTCACCTATCCCTTGAATCTTTCGATTAACAACCTATCCTTTTTTATTCGAACAACACTATATCATTTGAGCTTCTCTTTTAAAAATTCTTCCTTGTTGTTTGCATGTCATCTATACTAATTAACACTCAATTTTTCATAACAATCAAAATTTAAAACACAAGAAACTCTCTAATATTAGTACATTCGAATGGAGAGAGAGTTTAAACTTACTTGTGGTTGTTGATTAGCTATCCTAGGCAAAAATCAAGGACATGTAAAGCTTTCTCCTTCTTCTTCCTCCTTAACAATGGACAAACCAAAGCTATCTTCTCTCTAATTTTTTCTTGTTATTTGTTTATTTCTTTCTTCCTTTCCCACTAAGGGAACCGACCAAGAGTAGAGACATAATGAGGGTGACAAGATGGTCACCTAATTACTCACCATAAAGTCTAATTTATCCCTAGCTTATCCATTAAATCATTTCACTAAGAAGGGCAATTCAGGAATCCCAATTTGTTGCATGCAAACCTTCATAGTTTCCTTTCTATTCGATTTGACCACCTCTACTTGGTCATTTAGTTCTTTCTAAATTTTCAATATAATCCCTAACGCCATTAATTTAATTCAATTACCTTGATTTTCCAATCTAATCGAGCCACTAGTTTGTTCGATTAACCCTTAAAATTTAGGCTAGGTTTTAGGGCATTACATTTCTCTCCCCCTTAAAGAAAGAATTCGTCCTTGAATTCTTACCTGAATTGAACAGAAAGGGATATTGTTTCCGCATCGTTTCTTCTGGTTCCCACGTCGCTTCTTCTATCTTATGATTTCTCCACAATACTTTGACCAATGGAACACTTTTATTTCGGAGTCTCTTGACTTCTTTGTCGAGAATTTGAACTGGTTCTTCTTCATATGATAGATCAGGACTCAATTCTACTTCTTCCGGCTCCAAAATATGAGATGGATCATATCTATATTTTCTGCGCATTGAAACTTTAAAGACATTATGAATTTTATCAAGCTCGTTGGGAAATGCAAGTCGATAAGCTACTGGGCCAATTCTCTCAATAGTGTCAAAAGGTCCAATAAATCGAGAACTAAGCTTTCCTCTTTTAACGAACCAAAATACATTATTCCATGGAGTGACTTTAAGAAAGACTTTGTCTCCCACGTTGTATTGAATATCTCTTCGTTTCAAATCGGCATAAGCTTTTTGCCGGTCGAAAGCCTGTTTTAACAGGGAATGAATAGTTTGGACCTACTCTTCTGTTTCCCTGGGTAGTTGAGGTCCCGATATCTTGTTATCGCCAAGTTCAGACCAACAAAAAGGGGTTCTACATTTTCTGCCATACAACGCTTCAAAGGGAGCCATCTGAATAGAAGACTGATAGTTGTTGTTGTAGGCAAATTCTACCAGCAGTAGCGACTTTTCCCAATTCTTCCTGAAATCAATAAAACAGGCTCTAAGTATATCTTCAAGAATCTGAATTACTCGCTCAGATTGACCATCACTTTGCGAATGGAAAGCAGTGCTTAGATTTAGTTTGGTTCCCATAGCTCGTTGCATAGTTTTCCAAAATAGAGAGGTAAATCATGGATGAGAGACAATTGAGGTAGGAATTCCATGTAAACGGACGATTTCCCGAATGTACAAATTAGCTAAAGTCTCTAAGTTGTAGTTTGTATGAAGAGGAATAAAATGTGCTGTTTGGTGAACCGGTCAACAATCACACAAATAGCATCACACTTTCGTGGCGAACAAGAAATACCAGACACGAAATCCATTGTAATTCGTTTCCATTTCCATTGAGGTAGTTCGAGCAGTTGGAGTAATCCGGTAGGGACTCGATGCTTAGCTTTGATCTTTTGACAGTTGAGACATTTAGATACAAATTCATTAATCGCTGCTTTCATGCCAGGCCACCAATACAATGATTTGAGATCTTTATACATCTTAACTAATCCAAGGTGAATCGAAAAAGAACTCTGATGAGCTTCTTCTAGAAGATCTTTTTTTAATTTCTCATCATTTGGAACACAAATCCTATCTTTAAAATATATGAGGTCATTTGTGTGAATATGGAACCCTTCATCAACCTTTGTATCAAGTTTGGAGATAATGTCTTGTAATTCAGGATCAGTTTGCTGAAGACTTCCAATCCTCAAGATCAGACTAGACTGAATTTGGAGTACGGACAAAAATCCTTGTTTTTGATACACTCGTAGATGAGCGTTGATAGCATTTGAGGCTACAAGAATAAATCAAACAATTTAGACTGAGCTATTATTGAAGGGATATTTATTTATTTTTATTATTTTTATTTTTAAGAATTAAGGATTTGAAAATTACCCAATGTCGATTTACGACTCAAAGCGTCTACAACCACATTGGCTTTTCTTGGATGGTAGTCAATGACTAAGTCATAATCTTTCAACAATTCCATCCATCTTCGTTGTCTCAAATTTATATTTTTTTGAGTTAGGAGATATTTTAGGCTCTTGTGATCGGTAAATATATAACACTTTTCACCATACAAGTAGTGTCTCCATATTTTGAGAGCGATCGCGATAGCAGCAAGTTCCAAATCATGTGTCGGATAATTCAGTTCATGAGGTTTCAATTGGCATGAAGCATAAGCGATCATGTTGTCGCCTTGCATTAGGACACACCCAAGACCCGAATGAGAAGCATCGCTATATACTGTGAATTCTTTTCTTAATTCCGGTTGGATTAAGATTGGGGCATGAGTCAAAGCTTTCTTATGTTGATCAAAGTTTTTTTGTTGCTTTTCAAACCATTCAAATGGTTGATCTTTGTGAAGAATTTTAGTCAAAGGCAAAGCCATAGTGGAAAATCCCTTGACAAATCTTCGGTAATAACCAGCCAAAACAAGAAAACTTTGTACTTCACTAACATTTCTGGGAGGTCGCCAATCAACAATCAAAATTGTATTGTCTTTGAATTTGCTTTAATTCCTTTGGCTGAAATTACATGGCCGAGAAATGAAACTTCCGTTAACTAGAACTCACAATTAGAAAATTTGGCGAATAACTGACGTTCCCAGAGAGTTTGCAAGACAATGCGGAGGTGTTCAGCAGGTTCTTCCTGATTAAGGGAGTAGACCAGAATGTCATCAATGAAGACGACTACAAATTTATCGAGATAAGGCTTGAATACTCGATTCATGAGATCCATGAATGCCGATGGAGCATTTGTTAATCCGAATGGCATTACGAGAAATTCATAATGACCGTAACGAGTTCTAAGGGTTGTTTTTGATAAATCCTCCTCCTTGACTCTCATTTGATAGTATCCTGATCGAAGATCGGTCTTTGAAAACACCGAAGCATCCTTAAGTTGATTGAAAAGATCTTCTATTCTTGAGTGTGGATATCGGTTCATAATTGCGATCCTGTTCAGTTGACGGTAGTCATTGCAAAGGCGCATCGCTCCATCCTTATTCTTTACAAATAAAACAGGTTCATCCCAAGGAGAAGTGCTAGGCCGAATAAAACCCTTGTCTTGAAGCTGTTTTTGCAATTCTTTCAATTCGAGTGGTGCCATCCGGTATGGAGTGATAGACACCAAACTTGAGCCAGGTTGTATTTCGATCCCAAATTCTACTTCCATAGTCGGAGGAAGACTAGGTAGTTCCTCCGGAAACACATCAATAAATTCAGAAACAACATGTATTTCAGGTATTCCAAATTCAATTTGATCTTGTAGGATCATAGATGCAAAAATGGAAGTGGGCTTTTTATAAATCAGGAGTGTTGATTCTTTTCCTAAGCCCCGAAGGTATAATCTTCTATTTTGACAGTCTATCGAAGCTTCATGTTTACTTAAACAATCTAACCCCAGAATTAGATCGAATTCACATGATGGTAATATGTAGAGATCAATAGAGAATGGCAGATTACTAATATGCGAGAAATAATTTCTACATATTAAGTTGATGTTTGAATTTCCTCCTAAAGGATTTGAGACTATCAGACTCGTTTTCACAATTTCATGCTCTAATTTCAAATACATAACCACAGATAGACATATAAATGAATGATTGGATCCCGAATCTATTAAGGCATAAACAGGATGTGAATTTAGTTCAACAGTACCTGCAATCACTTCAGGAGATTCTTTGTCATCCCTACCACGAATGTGGTAAACTCGAGCAGGAGCTCAGGATTCCTGAGGAGTGGGAGCCTTAGAATGAGTACCCTTGCCTCTTCTTTGATAGCTCGGTTGAGCTGGTTTAGCATTCTTGTTCCGATTAGATGGTGTCGGACTAGGAATTGCAGATTTCCAAGCTAGAATTGATTCGGGCTTCTGAGGACAATCTTTAATGTAATGATCGTCACCACCAAATTCATAACATAGATTCGACTGAAATCTGCATTGGACACGATGTAGTTTCTGACAAAACTTACAAGAGACTCAACCCGTACCGCTACGTGGTTTACCTGTATCGATATGGTATGAAGAGAAAAGTCAACAAGTTTGACCATTGTTCACCCATATCGAAACAGCCTTGAGCGTTTTTGATACATGGTTAGTTAATTTGGTTATAAAGGCATAATCTGAAGGTTTGCATTATTTACAGTTTGGTCACGATATTTTGAAAGATTAAATTAAATGAGTTAAATGGCTCAAAATTGTATGAAAAATTACAGGCTAGTTAATATTGCACTAAATTTTATTGTGGTATCGTATGTTGCATCGAAGAACCTCTAAATTGTTAGATTTACAGAATAGTCCCTAAAACTTATAATAACTACAAAATAGTCCTTAATGGTTAATTATTGTTTTGTATTGAGTGAATTGGACTAAGAGGTATATTGGTAATGTTTTGTTTGTGTAATATTGATTAAGTGTTGATAATAAGATGAAATTTTATCGCACCGATCACCGTATCGTTCATCAGTAACACGCTTTGACCCGGTTCTCGACCAAGCTGGGAAGGGAGTGTTACATTAGTGGTATCAGATCTAGAGTTTAGTTGGTACTAGACTAAACCTATGCATGTTTGTATTGTTTGTTGTGTTACTTATCCACCTAGGAGTTATTCTGTTGAGTATTGTGACTTGTCAACTAATCAGGTTGTGCAACCTACGCTACATGTTGTTTGACCTTCTCTAGCCCCTATTGATAAGTTATCTCAATATCGAGCCTACACCTTTGCTGATCAGGATGCTGACAATCCTGAAATTGCTGAGTATTGGCTAGACAATACCTTAAGAATCTTGAATAAGCAGTTATGGTGTTCAGATCAACATAAGCTTGAATGCTCTTTTGCGTTGCTTGTTGATGAAGCTCTACAATGGTGGGAGACTACTATCCTTACTGTCTCTGAGGATGTTGTGAATTGGGAATTCTTCCTTAAAGAATTTCGTAAGATGTACATAAGTGAATTTTATCTTGCCGAGAGGCGAAGCATCTTCCTTCATCTTAAACAAGGTGGACGTCCGATCGAATAGTACATCTACGATTTTTGCAAGTACTGTAGATATGGCGCTGAATTTATCAAGAAAGAGGAATAAAAGTCTCGAATGTTCATTGTTGGACTCAATGATGAGTTACGTCATATATTCACAGCATTGTGTATCACTGATTTCCATAATCTTGTGAACAGAGTTAAAGCTACGGAAGGAGCACAAAGAACTCAGAGGACATTGTCTACAAGCATATGGTCCTGCTATTCTACTTCAATGTCGTTCTTATTGATAATGAAGATCATAACAAGGTGATTGGCATTGAGTCGTACCTTTTGGGCAGGAAGTTCACTATTGATATACATGTTTTAGAGAAAGCTCTTGGGCTCAAAGATGAAGGCATTGAGGATGAGAACCACTTCGGTGCTCACACCGGATTCGTTCTCACATTGGATGCTCATGAAAGGTTCCTTCATTTGATGATCTCTTGGTTCATCTGCCCTTCAGGAGGTAAATTTGCCCACGTTCGTCAAGTTGATTTTTTTTGTTGGAGTGTTTTCGCAAAGTGCAATGCCCGAACTTGGTCAAAATCAAGTTCACTGAGATGGTCCATCAAGTGAAGATTCACACCACTGATGCACTTACATCCTTCACTTATGGGGTTGTTTTAAGCTATGTCTTTGGTACCATCAATTTTAATTGTTCTTATGATTCTCCGGAACCACGCAAGCAAAAGATTGGCGAATCTTCTCTTATCAAGTCCAGGTTTCGATATACTCTTGGACAATGGGTTCGTGTTGATAGGCGAGCTCTGGCACCTCAAGTTGAGCCTCCACCTCAAGCTCCAGCTCCTACCAATGAGGCACTTATGGCTTTCTTTACCGATCGGTTCAAATCGATAGATACGAACATGGCTTCGGGTTTTGGTACTCTCAACACTCGCATGCAATCTTTGGAGGAACGTATAACACCCCAAAAATTACGCCCAAATTGTAAACTATAGATTCGAAAACTCCTTAATTTTAAAACCCTAATTTTGAAATTCCTAAATTCAAAACCCTTTTTATTTGGGAATTTTAATTCAAAAACCCTAATTTTAATTCTTATGGCCAAATTGAGAATTTTAAGAGTTAAATGATATTTAATCATAATTTTACGACTTTATCAAAAGTTTGGGGGCTTGTTAGGTGATTAACTCATTATTTTAAAAGAAGTTAGAATTTCAGCCGAATCATCTTTTTATTATTATTATTTAAATGTTATATATATATATATAGTTCTTTAATTTTAAATTAAATTTTAATCGCCTCATCTACTTGTCTTCTTTTAATTATTTTATTTACTTTTATTCTTTTCTATTCTGTATCACTTTCATTATTTTACATAAATTAGGTTTACTCTCCCTATATATATACACATATAGTTCAAATAAAATGACCCCATGAATTCTACTTTTTTATATAGTTTCATGCCGCCAAAATCCCTTATTGATTTATTAAATTCCTATGTAATAGTCTCCACCGCTCTATACCCCTTCTTGTTCGTTAATCCCTTCAACCCCAAGTTTAGTCCAGTATCGATACAGTTGGATCCAATACTTCTGATCATGGAAAATCACATCATTCTGTAGGTTGAGTATAGCTTGGCTAAGGTGTGTTTTGTTCTGGTGCTATAAATAAATTATATGATATGTTTTCTATGTGTTAATGTTTTACACCTTGTGTGATTATTATATGTATTATGGCTTGTATGGTTGACATCATGTGCATACGATTTTCAAAACATGTTTTAATTATGATTTATGAAACATCGGATTTACGGATATATGATTTATGGATTTATGGACTATGTTTTATGAAGTATGTTTATGGAATATCGGATTTATGAAACTTTGTTTATGAAATTTGATTTTTAATCATCATGTATGTATGAGCATGGGTTGTGATTTGTATGGAGGAAGTTCAGTGGTTTCATCCTTCGGGCTAAATTCCACTTTAGATAAGTGGTTTCACCCTTCGGGCTAAGTTTCACTTCGTATGGTAATGATGTAGTGAGTGGTTCTGGGGAACCTGCCTCTTTTTATGGTGGTTGTAGTTGGGTGCATTGCATTGTGAATGTGATACTTGTGTTATGATTTTTTAAAAAAGATTTTAAGAAAATAATACTATATTTTATAATTATGGTTTTCTTGCACTTTAGAGACACACTAAGCTCTTTAGCTTACTCTCCATAGTTTTCTCTTACATATACCTTTGGACTTTAAGCGACGTGATACTTGGAGGATCTCAGATTTTATTAAGTTATTTTACTATTTAGTATGAACTTATTTTAAACTATTAGATTATTGTTATTATTTTATATTTTAGGACTATGTTTCAGCATGTATTTATAAATTTTATTTCAGAGTTTTTATATAAACATTCGAATATTTATTATGATATTTATATTTTTTATTATAAGATATTTATTTTATTTTAAAGTGTAGTTTTTTAAAATTGATTTTCTTGAGGGGTTAAGTTTTCAACGTGACTTCCTAAATTCGGTCTTTTCTTCTAGGCCAGGTTTAGGGGGTTACAGAACGCCTATCCTCTTGAGAATCAACAATCATCTATGGATTTATCTTTCTCCATATTCTATGGTGATTGAAGGAACTATCGTCGTGCTCAAGATAAAGACAATGATGATTCTCTTGATGATGGTGGTGACGATGATGTCGAGGCTTAGGATTTATATTGCATTAGTCTATCATATTAGGATTAAGTTTGCACCTATCTATCTTTTTATTTTTTTCAAGACCTATGCTTTGGTTTATCTTTCTCTACATTCTATGGTGATTGAAGGAACTATCGTCGTGCTCAAGATAAAGACAATGATAATTCTCTTGATGATGGTGGTGACGATGATGACGAGGCTTAGGATTTATATTGCATTAGTCTATCATATTAGGATTAAGTTTGCACCTATCTATCTTTTTATTTTTTCAAAACCTATGCTTTGATTTTTTTTGGATTGAGCTTGAACTCTAATGCTTTAAGTATTTATGCTTTTGATGTTGTTTTTTCAATAGACAGATTGTTTGATGATTTACCTGAATTACCCTTTCTGACTGATCGTCAAATTGAGGGTGAAAAGCGGTGCTAAGATTAACTCTGGTGTCCAGAGCTCCTTGTAAGGTTCTCCAAAATTGAAATGTAAATCATGGATCTTGATCAGAGATGATAGACTTAGGTACTCGTGGAGTCGGATTACTTCCTTGATGTACAAGTCAGCTAGCTTAGGAAGACCGTAGTCCATTCTAACTGGTATAAAATGAGCTGACTTCGTGAAACAATCTACAATAACCCATATAGCATCATGCTTAGGAAGAAATAGCAAAGCTTGAAATTCCTCCAATGAAAGTGTGTGCTTAGTTGAAGAAGATGATGGAGATGAGAGGTGCTAGCTTAAAAGTTTTCTCGGGTAAGCTCTCTTGATTTTGTTTCTATATTTTATCACCAAGCTTTCCTTCAATTGAAGGAGAGTCATTAGATCACTCCACGTAAGTGGAGATTTTAATTAAAGAGGGCTAATCACAAGGTTAGCCCCTCACTTCTCACTACATTATGATTTTTGTCTTTCAAATTACACTTTCTTCAATTTAGTCATCAAAAAGGTCCAATATTATCCAGTAGAGTTCAATGACGATGTTTTAAGCCCATTTAGGGTTCGATATCAATAATTAACTAGTCGATACAATATTTAAGTTTTATCAATGTAGGATTTTCGATCATCGGAACTTAATTTCCGACTAGGTCGGATTTCGGGGTGTTACACCAAGGCTCAGACTTAGACGTCGGGCACAACGATTCGAAAGGGGTGTTGAGCCAAGTGTCGACAATTTTCTTTGCTTTGTCAACAGGAGTTGACATGCCGGAGAGTGCTAAAATAGAGTTAATGTAAGGAAGAAATGACCCTAAAATAGAGTTAATGTAAGGAAGAAATGATCCTAAAATAGAGTTAATGTAATTTTCTCAACCGAACAAAAATTCTCTACCCTTTTTTGGTGCTCCTATCTCTTAATTCTAAAAAATTAACCTCTACATCCTAAGTCTAATTTCTAAATCACAAACCTTAAACACTTTAGTTGAGTAAATTTATACACATACTTTTATGATTCATATTCACTTTATATTGATAAAATTTTCAATCAGTGTTTAGGATTTAATGTTCACAATTTAGAGTTTAAAGTTTTTAGAGTTCAAAATTTAGAAATTAGGATTAGAGTGTAGAATTTATTTTTAAGTTTTGATTTTTGAATATTTATAATTTAATAGCTTATGATATTTTAATTTTATATTTTTTATTTTATATTTTTTTTATTTTAGCTATATATTAATAAAAAAATTTAAACTTTTTATTATTTTTACATCATTTTAGTATTTTAATATTTTCTTAAATTCTTATTTTTTACTTAAAAATCAACTTTGCCCTCTCATTCAACAAAAAATTAATTTTGCCTTCAAACTAGGTCAGAAAAACAATTTTGCCCTCTTACACGTCATCTTCACACATGAACTGGCAAGTCATCACATGTGGACTGTCACGTCAGTACCGTTGACCTCCACGTCAGCATTGTAACAATCAACGTTGAGTTCCGTCAGTCAAAAAAATAGTGATGCAATTCGAATACTTTAAAGATTAAATTAATACAAAAATACTATAAATGCGAAATTAATAAATTTAGACGACTACAAAAGAAAAATAATCCTTGAGCCTAAAAAAACATTATTCGCATCTATTCTGTTTCTTCTTTGGCTCACCGTACCAAAATCTTAAGTAAAATGTTAAAAAGGATTAGCCTTTGGACCTCTCTCCGGTAATAGTAGTAATTAGTTGTGGTGAAGTTACCCTTATGTCTTTGGGTGAAAGGTTAATTTTTTGGAGTATATAAAAAAGGACTTTCATAACATATTTTTGTTTTTGAATCACTTCTCAACTGTCTCTCCGTGTTCATCTCGCGTTGTTAAACAGCGAGTTATTAAAAAAAAAAAACTTAGAGCTTCAAGTTTTTCATTTCCTTCGAACCCAACTCTTCACTCTCTTTTCTTCCTTGTTTTCCCGATCACAATCATCGCCTCGCCGGTGTTTGATCGCTTGAAGAATCTATAAAAGCGGTGGCATTTGCAGTTGTGGGTGGATTTAAAGTTAGGTTGTTGGAGGAAGGAAAGACTAGCGTAAATAAAAGATTTTGGATTTCTCAGAATATTGAGCGCTTTTTAATTTAAAACAATGTTCAACTTAACTGCTGGGTTTTGAAGTCATATGGAACTGGATGTAATAGGACAACAAGATGACGCTTTACATTGGTCGCGAAGCTTCAAAGGTGTGTGTGTTTCTATTCGAGGGATGGGAAATTATTTAGGGGTTTTGATTTCATATCTGGGTTTTTCTTCTTCTAGTTATGGAAGAGAATTTGTGCGGAGACAACTACAGAGATCAATCTTTTTCTAGACAATTGGAAATACGTTCTTGCCGGTCTCATTTTTCAGGTTTCATCTTCATTCGAATTAAACCCGGTTTCTATTATCAATATCTAGTTCATTTCAATAATTTCAAACCTTGATTTCTTCCTGAAAGAAAAAAAAAACCTTTTTTAGCAGTGGGTGTGTAGTGGGAAAGCAAGCATTTTTTTAATGGAGATGCTTGTTTTGATGAAAAGTAGGATCTGGGGAACTGTAGTGATCGTGATTTCTTATACTTTGAGAAATAAAACTTATGCTTTTGGCAAAAGACAAATCTCTATCAAGTTTCATACAGATAAAATTGCTTTAGCAATGACCTAAAAAGAGTGTTTAAGCGCTACTTTGTTACCTTACATTGCTTCTCAAAAGTTTTTTGGGTCATCTAAGCTTGTTTAGTGCTGGCATCTTCCAAATTTGAAGTATGCTTAATTTATGATCATTTTAGAGACTACAACTTGAAATTTTGTTGGCTGTTGCTTTTGTTTTCGGTCTTAAATGTGCATTTACTCTGCAGTACATCCATGGTCTAGCTGCCCATGGAGTTCATTATTTACACCGGCCAGGGCCAACACTTCAGGATCTTGGATACTTTCTTCTTCCAGTAATAATAAGTTTCTTGTATTTTTGCTCTTTCCTTTTATCTACTACGAGTCTATTATTCGGTTAAATGTTTTCATATTTTAATTTCATGTAAATTTAGGAGCTTGGGCAAGATAAAGCCTACATCAGTGAGACGGTATTCTCGTTTGTCTTTCTATCATTTGTGTTGGTAAGGTTATTCTGATGTTTTCTTTTTGTGATAATTAGTATTAGTATTCTTTTATTTCAGTAGCATCTTTCACGCCTCCAGTTCTAATGTGTGAATTGCTATTTTGCAGTGGACTTTGCATCCTTTCGTCTTCAAGGGCAAAAAGATCTATACAGTTCTAGTTTGGTGCAGGGTGCTAGCATTTTTAGCTGTGAGTATTGCTGCTTAGTGTTTTGTTATTAATGCACATGAAATAGGGTATTGTTCCAGGTTTGCTTTTTGGTTCTTTCTTCTGTCATATTATATCAATGTATGTTACTATGCTTAAGTGAGAATCAACTGAAGCATTGTTGGATTCTCCTATTAGATATTAGATGAATAATTGCTCTCATTCTCTGTCTAATAATTCACTCAGCTGAGCTCTTTTTGGCTTAAATAGATTTCAATTACAAAAAGGCTGATGATTTTTCCTAACCCCCCCCCCCCCCCCCCCTTCTTGGTAACCAATGGTGTCTATCAATTTGAATTACCATTTTCATCAATCTCCTTTTTACCAAAACTGAACTCGATGCTGAAGTTGTTCAACTACCTTCAAATTCAATGATTTTTGATAAATCATGCAACCTTAAGCATTTTCTAAGTATTTTACTTACAACTTGTCATCTTTGTTCATTTATTTGCTGCAGGCTTCTCAGTTTCTCCGAATCATCACATTCTATTCTACTCAGCTTCCTGGACCAAATTATCATTGCCGAGAGGTAGACTTGAAATTATGTGTGCATTTGCTCTTGATTATATGCTTACATTTTCAAATGGTATTCTTTTATTAATTTATTTCTGCGCTGAACATTTGTTCTCTGAGAGTTAATATAAGAAATGAAAATTGATTGCAAGACCATTTACTGATCATTTTTTGCAGGGTTCAAAGCTTGCCAGGTTACCAAAACCGGCTAATGTGCTGGAAGTCCTCTTAATTAATTGTAGGTATTCTTGTTTTATTGTTTCATTCAGTTTACCCCCTTCAAAGATATGAATATGTTTTATTATTAATTATTTTGGATCCTTTGCTCGTCAAAATTTTGCAGTTCCTCAAGGTGTAGTATATGGTTGTGGTGACTTGATTTTTTCATCACATATGATCTTCACCCTGGTCTTTGTTCTCACCTATCAGAAATATGGAACACGAAGGTTAAACATGGCTTATTCCTTTCACTTCTTTTAATCCATTTGCCCCAATAATAAAGGGGAAAGAACAAAGGAAATGTAACTGTTTGAACATTGAGTGATTTTTGTTTTGAGTATCATTTTTATAACACTTCTGATTCACAATTAGCAACAAAATTAGATAAAATTGTACCGCAAGTTTGTTTGATTAGTTTTCTTAAACACAATCAGGGCAATTATTCTTGCTTGAGTTATTCACATGCGTGAGTAGATAAATTGATGTGTTTCTGATGGTATATTGTTGTACAATTGCAGGTGTATTAAGCAGTTTGCTTGGTTGTTCGCTATTATTCAAAGTCTCTTGATTGTAGCATCCCGCAAACATTACACAGTTGATGTAGTTGTTGCATGGTATTAAGCATACTTTCGAAATTTTTATTTTGATAATTAAAGTTCTATTTTTCAATTTAGTTTATTATAGTATGATTTTTCTGCAGGTATACTGTTAATTTAGTGGTATTCTTCATAGACAAGAAACTGCCAGGTTAGAATGTTTTGACCGTATCTAAAACAATCTAACAATTTTTTACCCCCCCCCCCCCCCAAGTTGTTGGGGCATAACCCTTGAAAGAGGTTTTAACAGTATCATTGCTGCAGAATTGCCTGACAGAAGCAATGGAAATTCACCTATTTCGCTACCATTGAGCACCAAAGAAAAGGATAGTAAGACCAAAGAAGAGAATCACAAGCTCTTGAATGGGAATTCTGTGGACCCTGCAGATTGGGCATAGTAAATTTATTGGTTAGTTCTTTTCTTTGAATATCTTCATGGTGATATCCAGTTGAGGATGGCATTTATGTTTTCCTCCTTTTTTTCCCCTTTCACAGGCCGATAAGTCTAGTTAATGGAAAGATTTGGGAAAATGACAATGGAATGTATGTCAATACCGCAATGAAAGTTTGCATAGAAGATGGAAGCTTCTGGTACAGTGAAATGGGGCTGCTTGAATCCTTATGATCTTGGATTAAAGGCATATCTCCTTACAGGACCGGTAAATTTGATGATTTGTATTCTTAGAAAACAAAACTTGAGTAGTTCATTGTGCAGTGCTCTGTGTAAATACATCAGCCGTCATCAGCATCAGCATGTATCGCGGAAGTTGCCTCTGTGATGTTGATAGAACCCTCATTTACTGTAGCTGTTGGAATACTGATTTTATGCCAACAATGTGGAATGGTGAAAATTTAATTGTCATTCTCTCAATGCCGAAGGCTATTGAGATGAACATTGACTAGTTTAAAGTGAGTATTAAGTGTTTGTATGTCATTTCAAGACAGGATTGCAGGTGGGGACTTGAATATAGAAATGAAAAGTGTCCAGGTGTTTGAAAACTATGAGATTCCTGCAAACAAAAAGGCTGATGTTGACAGGATACAGCACATGTCTTCTTACTATTTTCTTTTTTTTTTTTTGATCAAAATGTCTTCTTACTATTTTCATGTGTACTTAACCTTTTTCTTAAAATGTTTCACATTTACTTTTGAGAAAGCTATAAGTTGAATAGCAGCAGCCATCTAATCTTATCTCTAACATGGCTGGAAAGGATTTAAATGAAGGGTAAACTACAATTAAGGTCACTCAATTATGAATAAAGTTATAAACCCTAAACTCAATTATTAAAAGTTATAGTTTTTACTTAAGGGAGGGGGAGAGAATTTTGCTTCTATTGGATATTGAACTCACAACCTGAGGGTAAGGGAGAGTGTCAACTTGAAAGCTTTAACTAACATGTTTCTTAACAGAAAATTAAAACATAACTAATAATGCTCCATGTTGGCTCTGTTTGAAGTGTGCTTGTGTCAGCAAAGTGGCCCCATATATCTTTGTATTATGCTGACGCAATTTAAGCGGTGAAATATTGTTCAATATGTAAAGAGCGTGTCTGATTTAGAGGCGGAAGCCCGACAGCAAGATTGATAGTTTTCATGTTTTTAACTTTATTTCTTTCATATGATAGGAAGGAGGATTGGAGAAAGCAGCAGGCAATGATCACAGGGGAGCAGAGGCAGGACCCTCACCGACCAATGCCCCTGAAACAGGACCAGGGGCTGCACCAGAGCTCAAGAGCTCCATCATTGTGCGCCGAGGGTTGCTGCGCTGAGCGTCACAGAGGTCTGCCAAAAGCACTCCTGCAAGCGTAGAATATACGTTAACTTCCATTCCTCCTTTGATTGAGCCGCAAGCAAAGCATCATGCAACACACCACTTTCACGTACGTGTAAGCAATATATGTTCCAAAGAATGGTAACCTACTATTAACTACACACTGATATTGAGATGTCACCAAGAAACTCATTCAAAAAACAAATGATTTGTATATACCTTCACCGGCGGCCAAATTGAAGTAGAGGTCGACAATGTTGGGGCAATTTTGGTAGCAAGCCGGGGCACAAAGCTTGGCAGTGAATTGTGGCTGGAGGAGAGCGTCAGAGGAAATGCCGGTGGAGGTTCTATCAACCCCACAAGCACTCACACATTCATCGCTCTCAATATAATCGGCCATTGAAACCACCACCACCTCCGATGTCCTGCATTGGTACCCGTCTTTCTCCACCATTGTTTCCAACAAACATCTCTTCCCGGATGATGCTATCGAAAACGCACACACTTGCGCTGGTAAATCTTGGCAAATAATCTCAGCTGCAAAAGTAAACATAAATCAAAGCATTTGGCTTAGTGGTTGATGCATGACTCATTTATTCAAAGAACTTCATATATGAATATATATGAGTTTTGAAAAAGTACCTAGAGAGGCATGAAGGAAAAGAGAAGAAGGGAAGAGAAACAAGAGGAATTTTAAAGAAGCCATAGTTAAAGTGATGATCTAAGCTAGTTTGTAGGTTTCTTTGAAAGGAGGGGGGCGGTCTATGTGTGTTTGTGAGGTACTGAGAAAGGTACATATATAGAGATGAGAGCAATAGAACCAAAAGGATCCCTTAACCTGGCCTCTAGTTTATCTTAATTAGCTTACAAACTAAGAATTGAGCTTTAGCATTGAAGACGCCTTTGCCGTTTACCAGTCTCTCTCTCAAACCTTTGGAATTCACGTCTCATATCTTTATTCTTTCCGTTTGTTAGTGTAGGAGTCGATTCTTTTGTTTGTTTGATACATGCTTTCCTTGTCTGATGCTAAGTTAATTAAAAACCACTGATGTCTTGGTGTCCAAGAATGTGCTAGGCCAATTCCTATGAAGTTGCAGTTGCAGTACATCAGCAAAAGCTGGAGACACAGATACTTTGTTCTGCAACAAAGAAAAGCATTGCATTTCCGAATAAAGTTAACAAGTAGAATCATGTAAACATTCAACTTAAACTAACATGATCTCTCAGTTTCACTATTAAAATGATAATAATAAAATAAAAACCAACCCAGTAGTGAAGTCTCAATTATAACTGGACCAGACCATGTTCTGGGATTTTATCAAACCCAACAAGTTTTGGATTGAACTGCAGAGAATGTTGGACTTATCTGGCACCATAAAAAGCCCATATCCCAACCAAGTTGGTATTTTGTATGCCACTTGTAAATTGTGAACACCCAGGGATATTCACTTGGGGCTCATGGAATGAATCATGATCACAAAAATGGAGGATAAGTGGGGCCCCAAGCTGACAGATATCGTTTGGGAACCTCACAATCTCTCCTTCAACATCCACAACACAATGCTGGGCTGCTGTAACATTAGATATAGTAATAAAAGAAGAAGAAAATATCACTAACAGGAAGAAAAGCAAAACTGAGCAGAAAAACCGGAATAATGGCTGCAGCAACGGCATCATCTCAGCTACTGATATCAAGCTCACGTTCATTGTCTCGGCTGTCACCTTTTCAGCTACGTGTCTTTGACTCCAAAACCCTTGTATCATGCCCTACCAATGGCAATAGCAGTAACAGTATCAAGAGAAGGCATGTTAGGTGCATGGCTGTGGGGACGGCATCACAGGCAGAAACAAAGAGAAGTGGGTTTGACATTCAGACGCTAACAGGTTGGTTGTTGAAGCAGGAACAGGCGGGTACTATAGATGCTGAGCTCACTATTGTCATTTCTAGCATTTCCATGGCATGTAAGCAGATTGCTTCTTTGGTGCAAAGGGCTAGTATTTCCAACTTGACTGGTGTTCAAGGCGCCGTTAACGTGCAAGGAGAGGATCAGAAGAAGCTCGACGTCGTTTCTAATGAGGTCAGTTTATCATATCTATTTTGCAATTAAACAGCATGTCAGTTCTTACTATAGTTGTCAGTTGTTTGTATGTTATTCCTTAAACAGTTCAATTCGTGTGACATGCAAATGCAGTTGACTGTTGTCACTTCAAATGGATGAAGAATTCTTGAAACTGACATTAGTTTTGTTCAGACCAGTTGGCTGAAATAGGCAATACTTATGCTACCAAGAAAGTTGATCCATTTATGTTGCATTTACAGGTATTCTCCAGCTGCTTGAGATCAAGTGGAAGAACAGGGATTATAGCATCAGAGGAAGAAGATGTGCCAGTGGCAGTAGAAGAGAGTTACTCTGGAAACTATATTGTGGTATTTGACCCACTTGATGGATCATCCAACATTGATGCTGCTGTTTCCACAGGTTCCATTTTCGGAATATACAGCCCCAACGATGAATGCCTAGCAGATGTTGGTGAAGATGACTCCACCGTAAGTACAAACTTCCAGCCTATATCATATATGAAAAATCTTGAGATATTTTTTTTACCTTAAAAAGTCTTAACTGTTTCATGCATGGCCTGCAGCTTGGTTCAATAGAACAAAGATGTGTTGTGAATGTGTGCCAACCAGGGAGCAATCTACTAGCTGCTGGCTACTGCATGTACTCAAGCTCTGTAATCTTCGTCCTTACATTAGGGAATGGGGTGTTTGCATTCACCTTGGATCCTATGTATGGTGAATTCGTGTTAACTCAAGAAAACGTTCAGATCCCTAAAGCTGGAAAAATATACTCATTCAATGAAGGAAATTATCAATTGTGGGATGACAAGTTAAAGAAGTATATGGATGACCTCAAAGACCCTGGTCCTAGTGGCAAGCCTTATTCTGCTAGATACATTGGAAGCTTGGTCGGAGACTTCCACCGGACACTGCTATATGGTGGAATCTATGGTTACCCTAGAGACAAAAAGAGCAAAAATGGTAAGCTGAGGCTCCTGTATGAGTGTGCACCAATGAGCTTTATTGTCGAACAAGCTGGGGGGAAAGGATCTGATGGACATCAAAGAATCCTTGATATCCAACCTGTTGAGGTGACAAACACTTAAACTACTATTAGTTTTGCAATTTCCATTTTCCTAGTAATTTTAGTAACTACTGTTCTGTTTTTGTGTTCTTCTGACAGATCCATCAACGTGTACCACTTTATATCGGAAGCCAAGAAGAGGTAGAGAAACTGGAGAAGTATTTGGCTTGAGTAAGATGCAAAAGCAAAGAGAATACTGTTTTTGTTTATGGATTTATGGATATAAATAAATACTTTAAGCTGCTATTCAAAATGAAGATCATTGAACTATCTTTGCATTTTAAGCAATCAATATTCAAATACGGTGCACGGATATAGTTGAATGTTTTTTTTTTTATCAGCGGATATAGTTGAATGCTTACAGTAATCTTTTCTGCAATGTTGAATACCTCTGAAGGTGACATCGCAAAACTGCTGGTAGATTAAAAATAGGATGATGCCAACATGCATGGAAATGCAAGTAACTTCATGTCTTTATCTTGGAGTTGGGACTCTAGTAAAATGAAGCATCAACATTGTCACCTTGTTCTTCTGCATTGTTTTACTTTAACAGGACAAAATTATTTAAATCCAGCCGTGCAGGCCAAAATTCAATTCCTTTTTCATTAATTAAAACTTGATATTGCGGCAGAATCAATTTGTAAGAACAAACTGCAAGCTGTTCTGAAATCATTAGAAAAAAAACTATATAAAATCCTTTCTTGTTTATCCATAGTAATTTACACTTGACAGACTGCTCAATTGCATTGTCTCTATAATTTTTTCAAAGAAAATAAGAAAGGAAGCTAATCCGAGAGCAAGATAATATTTTAGGCTCAAAACTATCTCCATTGTATACGACTATTTTTGATATTACATCCCTATTCAAAAGAGGTAATTTGGAAAATGCATCTCTCTGCAACCAAATTATTGAAAGAATAATGAATACGTTGATTCCACTTTGACATATGTATGTGTGTGTGTGTCTGTGTAACTAATCTGAGATGCCTCAGAATTATACTTCATCTTCTCTACTTACATAAGTTGCTGGTAGTGTCCTCTAACAACACTGAAACTGGTACTACTGTGTAATTCAGCAGACATCGAATCGTGAAAGAAATCTGAATCCATAAGATATCATCCTTGTTGGTGTGGCTGCTTCAAGTCCTCCATGCAAGGGAAATGCATCTTAATTCAAGAATCCTAATCAGGCATCCTGCAAATGGCTAATGCACCGATATACTATCTTTGAACTGAACTCAAATTCTTGTCAAGCTTCAAGCTGCTAATTTGCTGCTCCCGGGATCTGCTACATATGCAACCAGGAAGGGGATTTGCATAAAAGTTCTCCTCTAGTCGTGGTGACTCTCGTGGCTGTCTTAGGTAAGGTGCTCCAAGCCTGTCAGAGTGTAAATTCTGAACTTCTAAAGAGAACTGTTCCCAGGATATTACAGCCTTGTCCAGCTGATCGATGAGTTTGACAAAATTTTCTCTGAAATAAAATAATAATGTGAGTACACACACGGTAGTCTTAATAATATAACTACGTGCAACAGATAAGTACAACAAACCTATCAGGGTTGATGGTTGTTCGAAATCCTTCAAACCTTCTATGTCCTTGAACTGTTTTAGCCATATTGCCGTCATAGGTATAAACAAAGACATCACTTTCAAGTGCCACAATATAATCCAAGGCAGCAAGGCGATTCTGATATGGCTTGAACAGTTTCAGTTCTTCTTCGGTTGCCAAAGTAGAATGAGAGAAGACATTTGGATACTCTGATTTGAAAGCTGCCATGCTATCATGGCCGTAAATATCACCTGCGACAATGTAGATAGGCGTGGTGGACGGGTAACCCATGGCTTTGAGGAACAAGGTTGCCTCTCTAGGTGTCATCGGACATCCCCCTTGACGTCGCCGTTCTTCACCGTTGATCTCTTTCTCCCTCCAATGTCTAACATTGTATCTCATGACTGTCAGCTCATCACCTTCTTCTTCAGTAAGGTTATGGATGCAGCCTGTGAATGCCAGCATATCTTTCTCATACCTGCAATTGAAATTAGCCTATTTGATTCAGAGACATTTTTAGATGAAATGCTACAAGATGCCAGTATTTTAGTGAAGAATAAGATGCCTTAAGTGTAAAGCAATGTATGGCTTATTATTGTTGTTTAATCTATCTACTAAAGTCCTCCCAAGATCCTCTATCTCTTTTGTGTAGCGGAGAGCCTCGTAATTGGCACGGCACCGTAGTCTTTGAATGGAAGTTGGTAGTCCATTATTAGCAAGCCTAGAATCAGTGTGTGTGAACTTGATCACCTTATGTCGCTTTAGCAATGGGAGCACCTTGTTTCTGTAGTAACTAGCCTGCAGAGGAAGCATCCATAAGACACCATTCCTGTAAGAGAAAAAATCAAACATGATGCAATTAACAAATCTCAAACCTTTGACCAGGAAACAGGGGCCTTTACAAGGGGCTTTTTTGCTATGTACTTGGCGGGTAGATGCTCAACAATATTAACATCATCTTTTAGAACATTGATGAAGTGCCTCCAGGCAAAAATGTCCTTAAAATCACTGTGAAAAAAAGGTTAAATCTTTTTAAGCTTACATTGATATTGGAAATTGGAATGATTAATGTTACCTTGGGTCTGTCCAAAATGACTGGTGATCAAGAGAAGGAAGAACCAGGGTGGCATTCATTATCTTGGCAACAGCAACCATGTCACTTATCTGCAAGAAATACAGATTAGCTCCAAAAGGTTAAAAGAAAATATATGCAGCACACAAACTTACTCCTATTCTCATTTGATTCAGTCCGCCATTGGCATGAACGATAATATAACCATTAGTCGTCGTTGATTCGCCTCCTGATGTCGGACGGATTGGTACTAATTAAAATACACACCACGAATATCTCATATCTGTTTGATTACAAGTTGAGAAAGGAATTAAGACATACTTGTTGGATTCCTAGGCCCAGATATACATTGCTGATAATTCTCGCTGTTTGGTTTCATCCAAATTTCTGGGGTCTGCGAATAATGCAACCAAACTTAATCACGAGACGGATGGTATAAGAAACAACGTAGGGATAAAGCAACCCCATTTACCATTCCTATTAGATTAGACCAACCCAGAAAAAGGGTAAGAATTTTCTAATGTAAACCCAGAAACGGTCAGAGTTACAATATTCAACGCACAAGAAAAAGGACTTTCAATTTTCAACTTACGGAGACCCTTTTCAGAACGCGTTTAGGCATGGACTGTTCAGCATGGGTCTCGGCGTTTTCTGATTTCCGTTTACTGTTAACCTCGACGTGACGGCTAAGAAACCAGAAAAAAACCGTCATCAACAACACAACTCCGAGGATCTTACGGCCCATGTTCTTGCTGGATCTCAGACCGGGAACCACCTTAACTGCCCGATGACACGTGTGGTCAATCCAGAGGAACCACGTGTCCGGCACAAAAGAAAATAACGACAACTTTCTGTGAAGCAGCAGGAGCGGATATCTTATCACAGGGTGGTGGTGGTGGGCAAAGGAGGAAGGAATGTAACCGTTGGGGTTGTCGGTGTCTTCATGGTCGGAGCAAAGGGTGTAATAGTTCAAATTACAACAAGATGAATTGTTGCTGTCGGAGTCTGGTGTTGGAAGTTCTGCCACCCGTCGTCTTGTAGTAGTTTTTTCTGGGCTGCCGTTTGCCAATTTATTTGCACCTCCCGACGACATCGTGTTGCCGGAACTCGGAAAAGAAAGTAAAATAGAGAATCAATACAACACGTAGATGTGTGAAGAAAATTTCCTTCATATATAGGATTTGCCAATTGGCAAGCTTTGTCTCTCTAAAATTTTCGCTTTTTGGCTTTTCCCTCTACGATGACGATTGGCAAATGGGGACATGACATGTTTTTATGGGTTTTTCCGAACGTCCGAGGCACGGTCCGTTTGGTCTTTTATTTATTTATTTATTCAATCATTGTTAAAATCACAGTAATAACAATGCACCAGAGGCATAATAATAATGATATATAATAAATGATTTTTTCAGTTACTAATACCATATACTAATAATAATAACTTGAATTGTGGTGTCTAAAATATAATGGTCAAATTACTATTATTATTATTATTATTATTATTATTATTATTATTATTATTATTATTATTATTATTATCAGTTACAAATACCATTTACTAATACTTCAGACCAAAAAAATTTACTATATTAATACTTAATATTGCAAGAAGTCAAACTCTACATTATGGTAATTATACAAAAATATCCAAAACTTATTAATACGAGGGATTTGTCACCATTTTTGTAATCATTTCAAATACAAAAAAATAGAGAAAATTATACACATAAATTATGAATTATTACCCTGGAATATATAGATTTTAAGAATTCATACCCGACCCAAAAATAAATATTCTAAACCCGACCCTGACCCGACCTATAGAAAAAAAAAATTAATTTTAGGGATGTAATTGTAAAAAAATAATTTTAAGAGACATAATTATAAAAAATAATAATTTTAAGGACCAAAATGTAAATAAAAAATTAATTTTAAGGACCTAATTATAAAAAACTATATAAAGATGGGGTATTATTACAAATATCCTTAAAAAATTTAAGGGAAAATTATATTATCAGTCCTGGGTCGGGCCGGGTCAGATTTTTTCACCCTAAAACCCGAACCCGACCCGACCTGAACTCGATTTTTTCATAAAAATATCCGACCCGATCGGGCCGGGTCGGGTCAAAACCCGTCGGGTCCGGGTGCCGTGCCCATCCCTAGTTCTGGCTATCTAAAAAGACATGTATAAAGATTCACTAATTGACCAAGTAGCTAAGAATATTTATTTGGATGAGTCTACCACACGAACATTGCTAAACATCACTAACGCTGAACATTGTTGAACATCATTAAATCAATTAATAAAGATTAAAAATTTCAATGACTCAACATACAATTAATAATTATTTTAAAAAATATTATTTTCTATATTATATATATATATATTAAAATTTTGAATTTTTTAGTAAGTGTAAACTACATTTTAGTACCTAACCTATTACCGTATTTCTGTTTTGGTACTACACTTATTGTTTTTGACAAAATAGTACCTAACATTATGTTTTCGTTCTATTTTGGTACATGATTGTTAAAAACTAACATATATGATGATACAACTTATTTTTAATTGGAATAATAATAACTTTAGTAGCTAAAATTTGTACATTTCTATCAATTTAGTCCTAACTTTATTAATTTAATTGTTAATTTAACTAATTGGGTTTAAATTGTAATTTTTTATGTCTTCTTCCTTAAAAACCCTAATCTCTCTTTTTCTCTTGAACAATTCCATCGTTTGCCGACTTTATAAATCAGTTCACATGGATAATGTTAAATTGATATACACGCAATTTAATTAATTTAACTTTATACAACGAAAAACTTAAAATTTTCCCTTGAGCAATTTCACTATTGTAAATTAAATCAAATAGATGATGGTGAAGGCGGCATGAGCGGTGGTCGTGGCAATGAGGGAGTTCCAACTTCCAAACCACCAACAAATATTTTCTCGCCCTTTGTAATGTTCCACGTGAAAGCAGTGTAAGTGGAACCCCAATATTTCTCTTTTTTATTGCTCCATATAGCTGACAACCCGACACTAAAATATTTTAGTCAAGGTTAATAGTGGCCCAAGGCAAGGACGGAGCCATTAAGGCTTCGGGAGGGGCAATCGCCTCTTCTCGAAGAATTTTTTCTCACTTTTGTCCCCCTATTTAATTTTTTTTAAATTAGTTTATTTATAAATTTATCCCCCAATTTTAAATATTTATAGTTTGTCCCCCAATCCCAAATCGTGGTTCTGTCCCTGGCTCAAGGGGAAAAAAGAGGGGCTAGGGTTTCAGGAAAGATGATAAATTGATAGGGTTTAGACTAAATTAATAGGATTTAGACCAAATTGACAGTAATGTATAAGTTGTGGAACTAAAATTGTTATTATTCTCAATTAAAATTGAACCATGGCATCATCTCCGTTAATTTTTAGCGGTCGGGTACTAAAGCAGAATAAAAACGCAACGTTAAATACTATTTTTTTCAAAAACAATAGGTATGGTACTAAAACAGAAACATAATAATAGGTTAGGTACTAAATAGGTAGCTTACCAAAAATTCAAAAATTTAATATATATAGAAAATAATTTAACTTTTAAAAAATAATTATTAATTGTATGATAAGTCATTGAGTTTAAATTTTTATTAATTAATTTAATAGTGTTCAGTGTGTTCATCGTTAGTGGTGTTCAACGGTATTCGTCGCACATTATAGAATTTTCTTATTTATATTATCTCATCTTTTATAAATTTAAATTTTGACATTTACTTTAAAAATATAAATACATCCATACTTAAAAATAATGTATAAAAATAATTGAGAGACAAAAAATTCTTTTCTATCGTGCCCTCAAGAGTTCGGGGGAAAAAACTATCGCTTTGACAACAAATTTATCATATTTTGTCAACTTGGAATGTATCTAGTATTTTATACATAGTGTGCAATATTTATATTTAAAGTATTTTATGTTGTAATATTTTTTATTATTTTTATTATGATCATGTTTGGTAAATAGAAGTTTGGACAAAAATTAAAGGTTTGACCAGTCAAATTCACTAATATTGTTGTTTGGTGAACAGCGGATTGAAAGAACAGATTGGAGTGAAACTGTTAATTTTGAAAAAGCTCATAATAGAAGCTTTTTGAGATTAGAGATTTGATATTAGAGTTGTAAAGACTCTTTTACCCTTACTAGTTACCAAAAATCTCAAAATAACCTAAATTAAATATTTTCTCACCCTATTTATAAGTTAATCTTATTTACTTTTTTTTATTATCACATGTTTATATGTGCATTTAAATTTATTAATTAATTAAATTATATTAAAATAATTGTATAAATAATAAATTAATATATAAATCATTCGAATATGTTTAGAAAAGTTATATTAAAATAATTTTATAGATCTAATTAATATTAATTAGATACAAAATATTGATAACTAATAAACTATTCAAATAAGTATTGAATATAACCATGTCATTATATGTCATTTTGCTTGTTTAAATAATTTTGCTTGTTTAAAATACTTTTATACAATCAGCTAATACAATTCGCTAGTCAAATCAGCTAATGCAACCAGCTATCAACTATTAGCTAATGTAACCCGTTATCTGCTATCAGCTAATGTAATCCGCTAGTTGCCAAACATGACCTATATAGATTTTAAGATACTCATATGTTCATATTATTATTTTTCATATTATTTTGATACTTTTATTATATACATTTTGAGATACTCATAAATCATATCTTGTTCATATTATTATTTGAGTTATTTTTTTATACTCATATTATGTAAACAAACTATCTATTTTAAGCCTGTGTTTTAAAATTCTAACTCATAAATAGGACCTAAAACTTTAAAATTAAAGTTTATACCGTTTGTATATTAAAATATTTTTCATATTATTTTGATATTTTTATTATATATATTTGGAAATACATATGTCTTCCTCGTATCATATTCATATTGATATTTTTTTATTTTAATTATTTTTTCGCTCTTGCATTAAAATTTTAAAGGGAAGTTGAGCTTTGAAGAGGATGTTAGAATTTGAAGAAGTAACGATAGTAGTTTAGCATTTTGATATTGCATCCATTGTTTGTGAAACGAATTTCATGTTAATGTCCCAAGTGGTTTATACGTCTTTTTCTACCCAATCAGAGGTTTATACGTATAGTAAATGTTGTAGGTTTGGTATAAATTAATATTTGAAAACAAGGACGATGGTTAGTAGGCAGTAGCACTTTGCACTCAACACTCACTAGCGAGAAAATTTATATCATGGGTCATTTCCACCACGTTAATTATGAAACTAATTAATAAAATATATTTATTTTATTAATTTTTTATCTCATCATTTTATCAAGTGAATCTTTACTCATATTTACTGTAAATTGAATTTAAAAACAATTTTTACCATGTGAAGATTCACTTACTAAAAAAAGAGATAAAAATATTAATAAAATAAATACATTTTATTAGTCGGTCTCATGAATAACGTGATGAGAATGATCCATAATATAATTTCTTCACTAACAATTAGAAAACGGTTTAGCTAAAACTCAACTCTATTCACAACCGCAACCGGATTCACACCTCCGACAGTTACTTTCTCCCACCGGAACCAACACAGACCTAAGAAGTTTTGAACAATGAAGTTGGCTTTCTCGATTCCGCCGTCCCCTCCAAGCTACCATCTCCGCCTATAATTTTAAAACTTTGCAATAGAGATCTAGGACCGACCAACGCCTTTTGATCTTATTATTATTGACTTTTACACTTGATGTAATATTATTATTTTGCTTTGAGGTAAATATAGTCACCAAGATCTCGTACATAACACTTTTTTTCTTCTATATTCTCATTAGACATGTATAATAGCAATCAGAAGGGAGTTAACCGGGGCTTTGTTGATTCAAATTTCAAAGTAACTTATCTAAGCATAATTTCCGTATATGAGAATCCAGGGTGGAGCCAAGTAATAGAATGATGTGTTTGTAGGGGTGCTTAACCAGTTGAGCAGCTCGAACTCGACTCGGTCAAAATTCGGCAAACGTTTGATCCGGGTTGATTCGACTTGAGACCTTAACGAGTTGAGTCGAGCAAAGTCTAATTCGACTCGATAAGTTCGCGAGCAGCTCGCTAGTTTTTTAAAATATTTATTTAGTAGTTACTTTAGTTTGATGTACTTGTAGATTGTTACTTTAGGTTTAATATGATAGTTTTGCGAATTTGTGGATTGTTATTTTAGTTTCAAAATGATAGTTTGATGTATTTGTGGATTGTTAGTTTGGATTTAGACTTTGAAATTGTTTTATACACTCTTTTGATATCTTTTTTGTTAAATTTGTTAATTTATGTTAGTATTAAGCCTCATATAGTAATATTAAATTTTACTTTTAGTTAAAAAATAAGGTAAAATTTTTAGTGAGCTTAACGAGCAATGAGTCGAGTTGAGCAACAATTTTTTTAACGAGCACGAGTCGATCACATTTTAACGAGCTTAACGAGCAACGAGTCGAGTCAAGCAACAAATTTTTTTAACGAGCATGAGTCGAGCACTGCCCAACTCGCGGTCGACTCGCTCGATAAGCACACCTAGGTGTCTAATACCCAAAATTTTTTAGAAATCTTTTTCCTATATAATTTGTATATAACAAATTAAATGTATATATATATATGTGTGACACATCTTTTATAAATAAGATGACACCACTTTATAAATAAAATAATTATAAATAAAATAATATCTCTTTATAAATAATTAAGGCTTAACTCAAAAAAAAAGTACTCAAACTATACACTTTTTCTAAGGTAGGTGTTTAATGTTTTTTCTTTTTACTGAAATAGGTGCCTAAAGTTTCATTCCGTTAGTACTTTAAGGTAACACCGTTAAAAACCATCGCCCAATAATATATTAACACATAGATTTTGTTATTTATTTGTTTTTTAAAAATAAACTAAAAATAACATAAATTAAATAATATTTCAAAATTTTCAAAAATCACAAAATAATCTTAAAATCTCTAAAACCCCAAAACCTTAAACCTAAAATCGACATCTCTTTCGCCGTCGATAGCCTCGTTGGACCCTGACACCGCCGTTGACTGAGGCCACCGTCTATTTCTCCCAACACCCATTGTCGGTAACCAACGGACGGGGTGTCAATCGGACGTCAAATGACGAACGCGAAAGACTCTATATGTTCGACGTCCGATTGACATGTTTCCCTCTAGTTACTGGCGATGGGTGATTGTGGGGAAATGGACAATGACCTCATGCGACGGGGTTCGACGAGGCTATCGATGACGGTAGTGGCATAAATTATGAGATTTTGATGTTTGGGGTTTTAAGGATTTGAGACTTCTTTAGAGATTTTAAGATTTTTTAAAACTATTTTATTTTTTTCAATTTTTTATAAAAAAACAAAAAATATAGACCCATGTTAAATTTTGATTGAGTGATGAATAATTTTTAACGATGTTACCTTCAAACACTAACTGAATGAAACTTTAGGCACATATTTTAGCAAAAGAAAAATATTAAGCACCTATCTCAAAAAAGTGTATATTTTGAACACCTATTTTTGAGTTAAGCTAATAATTAACACTTTTTAAATACAGTTAAAAAATAATATTTCTTAAATAAATTTTTGACTCCGCCCGGTGAGAATTGGTATTAAATGTGGAATCCTGGTGATGCTTAGGTATTTTTCATGCAAGTCCAGAATTACAAACTACAATTCCAAACAACTTTGAGCAGAAGTTGGTTTAAAGTTTAAGAATAAAAGGCCCAAGAGGGACCTGCAGGCTGCATATCTGTAAAGTGAATGAGATATTTGACCCTTATTGAGCTTGCAAAGCCAACTGGTGAGGGGTTGAGGATATTCTCATAAATCTTGGGGAAAGTAGTGCGTCTGAATCTCACCCTCTAAGCATTGATATCGCGGAGGAGCTACTTGCTTTAAGTCATTTTCTCTCCTCTTTCCTTTGCATTAGAGTAGACCCGTTACATTTGTCATGTTAAAGGTTATTTTAGGACATAGTATGACTTTTGTAGGAAGTTGGAGACAGTGTCAAGAGGATATTTGACAGGGAAAGTACTTCTCCCAGTCCAGGGGAATTGATTACAACATTATTTTAGATACTCAAAATGATTAAGTAATTATTGAAAAAATTGTGGTCAAGTAAGAGGTTACAAAGTGTCACGGGGTCAGAGTCTTGGCGCAGGGACATCTCCCCGTGCGGCACCTCAGGGCTCCCACACGCCCGAGGCTAAGTCTTTTTTATCTCTAACGCTTACTGGTTTTTTCCTCCCATGGGCTCATCAGGGAAGCGGCGACAGCTCCCGACCAGTGTGGTGCCTAACCAGCACGCCCATTCGAGGACTAGACGGTTGTACGACAGGTACTACACCCTTATTGTTATCCCGCATCCCGCATTAAGCACAACCAGAAAGCATCTCGTGCGGTCTCGCCTGTCACGACGAACGGACCGTGACATTCTCTCCCACTCAATTCATGCACGCCCTCGTGCATGGGGAGAAAACTCTTTCCCTCTTCTCTTTTAGTTAGCCCGGATCTCGTGTGCAATTCCCTGCCTGCTCGCCCTCTTCACTGAGGCTCCGACACATGCGGTTACGAGTTCTTGCGAACTTTCGTTGCGGCTTCCTGCCTACCCGTCCTCGTCTCAATCTCTTTCTAGAGGACCCACTCGCGAACACCCCCTCATTAGGGTGCGAGGCACATGCTCGTCCACTTGACTCGCTACACAGCACAAGAAGCGCTTGGTAAACTCACATCTAGCACACAGTCTGAATCTTATACCACTTGTCACAGGTGTTGAGTGGATCGAAAGATCGATATTTACCAAAAGGGGGGTGAATTGGAAATTTAAAGGATTTTAGTGGAAATTGGCAAATAAAAATTGAAGAACAAGGGATTTAGAGTGGTTCAAGTTCCAAATGAACTCTACATCCACTACCTTAGTCTCACTAAGGATTTGCAACAATTTCACTAAATTGATCTTCCCCTTTTCTAGGACAAGGAGGCAACCCTTTACAATATCGGTTGATTTTTCTACCCAAAAATCAACCCAACTCTCACTCAATAGAACAAAGAAATTTGAAGGCTAATTAGGTATCTCTCAATACAAATGATAGCCCCAATACAAGCACTCAACCCAATTTTACAAAATATGAAAGAATAACACAAATTGGGATTTTACACAAATTTGGGATTTTTGCTCAAATGCTTGAATTTGATGTTTGGATGTTTGCTTGAAGTTCAATAGTTGTTGCTGATGCTTTTGGATGTCCCTTTTATACCTTCTCATTGATTTCTAGCCGTTTGGGTGGTTGAGAACATAAATGGAGCCGTTGGAACCCTCTCTTGCCACCATTAATGCTGTCTGCACCAACCCGTTTCGGAACACGGGAAACCTGTTTCGGAACGGACTAAAATAGAAAGAGCCGTTGGGGTGCATTTAAGAGCCCGTTTCGAAACGCCTTATGGCCGTTTCGGAACGGTTTTGTCACTATAAAAGGGTCATTTCGGAACGGTTCTAGCCCGTTTCGAAACGCCTTAACAGTTTTGATAAAATCAGTTAAAACATACAACGGTCACATTTTCAAAATAAAACCTAGCCCTTGTTTCGGAACGGTAGTGATCCGTTTCGAAACGGAATGGCTACTGTCAAAGGGTCGTTTCGGAACGGGCTTGATCCGTTTCGAAACATCCCTTATATGTTTGAAAATATGAAATATTTGAAATAAAATAACCCATTTTAAATCCTTCATGAAGAACAGTTTCGAAACGATTTGATCCGTTTCGAAACGATTTCAAGTGTTTCGATACGCGTATCGGAACGGTGGTCGACAGTGGTGAAAGTGTTTCGAAACGCCTTAGGGCCTTTTCGAAACGGGTACGTGAAAAACACTGCTTTGCCTTGAAACACTTAGAAAAATTATTTGAAAGTGTATGTTTTTAACTTGGGCATAATACTAAAATTATATGGGGATATTTTAAGGACTTAAAATTCGTTTTGACTTTTTCGATTTAGTCCTTAGGTTTTTAGTTATATCAAAATTAAAATATTTGTTTCACAATCTCCCCCTTTTTGATATAACAAAACCAAAGTTAGAATTTTTGGAATTTTGAAGATTTTGAAAAAATATTCTAACTCCCCCTTAATTTAAGATAGGTTTTTAACAAAAATTTTGATTTGAAGTTTTAGTTTAAAAACCTTTTAAAAAACGAATTTTAGTGTAGTGGCTCTTAAATTTCTTCTCCCCCTTTTTGTTAGATCAAAAAGAACAACATAAGCTCATAGAGAAGATAAAAGATTAGTACCAATAAGCAATAATAAGCAACCATAGAATTAATTCATAATAAAAATATCCAAAACATAATTCAAACGTTAAGTTCAACATAATTCAAACAATAAAATCCCAAATAAAAAGTCATAAGCATAAGTCCTAAAACATGAAAAAGCATAAAAATGCAACCTTAAACCTAAAATGCATAGATAATATGATATGATATGAGATAAATATCCTAAGCCTCGTCATCATCATCCTCATCATCATCATCATCGTCCTTGGCTTGAGAACGTTGAAACTTCGTCCATTGCCCATATAGAGTGGAGAAGGAAAGATCCAAGTTGGAATGAGAAGTTTCAAGAGAAATAAGACGATCCTCGACATTCTTCAAACGATTGCCCATTGTTTCAAAGCCCGAAGCAATGCTAGTATCCAAAGCATTCATTCGAGTGTCCAAAGCATTGAACCGCTCGGTGAGGAAAGCCGTGAGGGCATCGTTGTTTGCGGCTTGAACTTGCGGTGGAGGAGCAACGAGAGGAGGATCCGCTTCTCTATCAACTCTTTCCCAAATACCATTCACATACGTGAACCCGGACTTGCGAAGGGATGACTCACCAATTTTGGTCTTTCGAGGTTCCGGAGAGTCATAAGTACAATCAATTTCAAGATATTCAAATAGGGCGCTCAAGACAATGCCATAAGTAAAGGACATCAACTCATTTGTGTCAATAAGCTTGATATTGTTGACTATCTCGGCAAAGATTATTTTAGGCACATTTGGGCGCTCACCCCTACGGAAACACTCTAACCAAAAATGATCTCTTTGACGGATATGGGAATATTTACCACCGGAAGGGCGAATAAACCAAGATACTATCAAATGAAGAACACGATCATGCACATCCAAATTAAGTGCTTTACCGGTGAAATTTCCAAAATGACGTTCATCCTCAAGACCCATATTCTTAAGTTTAAAGGCAGATTCCAAAAGAGCAACATTAATAACAATCTTTTTGCCTAGCAAGGATGACTCAATTCCTATGATTTCGGTTTTAGACTCATCATAAAGAAAACGAGCATTGGAGTAAAAGATGAGTACCATGTTTTTGTAGCAAACATCCGGAAGGCTCAAGAAATCCATGAGATTCCAATCATCCAAACGATGGAGATAACGAAAAAGGAATCGCTCGGAATTGAGGAACTCAAGATCAATGACTCGTTCCTTACGAACCGCGAAATCCTTGACATAAGAAAAGCGAGCACGAGCGTCCGGATTTTTAAGAGATTTCTGAAAAAGCATAGTGATATTCGGACGAATACTCGAATCACCGGATTGAACGGCCTTCCGCTTCTTGTTCGATTGATCCGCCATCTAAAAACATTAAGCAAGTGTTTTAAAATTAAGTGTATGCATTGATAATTAAAACCAATCCAATAATAAATCCCACTTAGGTTTTTGAAAACAAAATTAAAATAAAAACAGTTAAAAAAATACGATTGAAAAAATTTATATTCGAATAAAAAAATTTGAGATTTGAAAAATTTTTACAAGATTTTGAAAACCCACAACCAAAAACATATAATCTATACAAAAATAAAATTTTCTAACCTAAGATTCGAACATGAATTGAAAGAAAGAAAAAATATTGAAAAATTACCTTAGTTTGGGATTCTGGATGATTTTGAAGAAATCCTTGCACAAGATTGATGAAACTTGCTTAGACTTGAGTTGAAGAGTAAAACCCCTCACAATTTTGTGAAAATCAAAGAGTTTTAGAGGGTATTTATAGAGAGGGAGGCGGTTTAGGGTTTTAGGTTTTGATAAAAAAGTGAAATTATGTCATTAAAAGCCCTAAATAAAGCATTCCGCGATGCCGTTTCGGAACGGTCAAGACCGTTTCGGAACGGGCGGCTAGGGTTTTGACCATTTCAAAACCATAAACATAACGTTTCGATACGTTGTTGACCGTATCGAAACACCCTTTGACCCGTATCGGAACGCGTTCCGATACACCCCCTTGGCAGAATCAAAAACGTTTCGGAACGCTTTTGAGGCGTTTCGAAACGCCCTTCTCTCAGAGCTGGATTTAAGGTATCCGTATCGAAACAGGTTCACCCGTTTCGATACACCTGGGCCTGGAAGTGCAGATGAGGCTCTAAAATTGCAGAAAAATGATCTTTAAAGAGGCCTAACATGCATAAATGTCATGAATGAGCAGGCAAAACATATTTAAGCATAAACATACTCCCCCTAACTATAAGCATGGATAAAATTAGGAGTTTAAACACATCAACATGGCATTTCACAAGATCAAGCATATTTAAGCACAAAAGAGGTCCAAAAAAGGTCAAGATAGGCTAGCTAGACCTAACTCTCTCCTAAGGGACCAAAAACGCTCTTTATCTAAGGGTTTTGTAAAAATGTCCGCTAATTGATTCAAGGTGTCCACATACTCTATAACCACATCTTCCTTAAGAACATGATCTCTAATGAAATGATGCCTTATTTCTATATGTTTGGTTCTAGAGTGTTGGATGGGATTTTTAGTTAAGCATATTGCACTAGTGTTGTCACATTTTAGGGGTATGGTTCCAACTTTAATACCATAATCTAAGAGTTGTTGCTTCATCCAAAGGACTTGAGCACAACAACTCCCTAAGGATATGTACTCGGCTTCGGTGGTAGATAAGGCTACACTATTTTGTTTCTTAGAGAACCAAGATATGAGCATACTACCTAAGAATTGGCAAGTTCCCGAAGTACTTTTCCTATCAATTTTGCAACCCCCATAATCCGCATCCGAGTAAGCATGAAGGTTGAAGGTAGAGTCTCTAGGGTACCAAAGACCTAAACAAGGAGTGTCTCTAAGATACCTAAAGATCCTCTTAACGGCTATAAGGTGAGACTCTCTAGGACTAGCTTGAAACCTAGCACACAAGCAAACACTAAACAATATATCCGGTCTACTTGTGGTAAGGTAAAGCAAAGATCCAATCATAGAACGATAAAGCTTAGAGTCAACACACTTACCTCCTTCATCTTTGTCAAGCTTTGTAGATGAGCTCATAGGAGTGGCTTGAGGCTTTGCATTCTCCAAGCCAAACTTCTTGAGCATATCCTTTATGTATTTTGCTTGGTTGATGAAGGTGCCATCCTTCTTTTGCTTGATTTGGAGTCCCAAAAAGAATGAGAGCTCCCCCATCATGCTCATCTCAAATTCACCTTGCATTAGCTTAGAAAACTCTTGACAATGACATTCATTAGTAGAACCAAAAATAATATCATCAACATAAATTTGAACTACTAAGATGTCATTTTTATACATTTTTATGAAAAGTGTAGTGTCCACCTTACCTTTTTCAAATCCCTTTTCAATCAAAAAATTTGAAAGCCTTTCATACCAAGCTCTAGGAGCTTGTTTTAAACCATAAAGAGCTTTGGTAAGTTTGAAAACATGATTTGGAAATTTTGAATCTTCAAAACCCGGTGGTTGTTCCACATACACTTCTTCATTTATAAAACCATTTAAAAATGCGCTTTTAACATCCATTTGAAAAAGCTTGAAATTATGATAGCATGCATATGCAAGCAACATCCTAATGGCTTCCATCCTAGCTACGGGTGCATAGGTTTCATCAAAATCTATTCCCTCTTCTTGAGTGTAACCTTGTGCTACAAGTCTAGCTTTATTTCTCACAATGTTACCACTCTCATCTAGTTTGTTCCTAAAGACCCATTTAGTTCCTATTGTAGATTGATTACTAGGCCTATCAACTAATGTCCATACATTACTTCTCTCAAATTGATTTAACTCTTCTTGCATAGCCATAATCCAAAAGTCATCTTTCAATGCTTCTTTTATGTTTTTAGGCTCTATACATGAGATAAATGCAACATGGTTCATTAATCTAAGAGAAGAACGAGTGGTTACCCCCTTGGATGGATCACCCAAAATTTCACCATCTTTGACATAGTTCAACTCCCTTGGGTAGCTCACTTCCTTTTCCTCAATAGCCAAGTCCTTCAAGGCTTCAAGAGGTGGATCTTGTGTATCTTCTTCTTTTGGTTGAATCTCATCCTCCTTTGAAGTTTGACCTCCATCAAAGGCATTTATGATTCCTACATCATCATCATCACAAGAATCCTTCCAAGGAAGGAGGTTATCATCGAATACAACATGAATAGATTCTTCTACTACTAAAGTTCTTTTGTTAAATACTCGATAGGCTTTAGAGGTTAAGGAGTAACCTATAAAAATAGCTTCATCACTTTTTGCATCAAATTTACCTAAGTTATCTTTTCCATTATTTAAAACAAAACACTTACACCCAAAAGGGTGAAAATAGCTAATGTTAGGCTTTTTAGATTTTAAAATCTCATAAGGTGTTTTCTTTAAAATTGGCCTAATCATAACTCGATTTACAATATAACAAGCGGTGTTTGTGGCTTCCGCCCAAAAATATTTAGGTAAATTATTTTCACAAAGCATAGTTCTAGCCATTTCTTGTAAAGTTCTATTTTTCCTCTCAACTACCCCATTTTGTTGAGGAGTTCGAGGAGCCGAAAAATTATGGCTAATACCATTTTCATTCAAAAATTCTTCAAACCCTAAATTTTGAAACTCGGTTCCATGATCACTTCTAATGTGTGAAATTCTAAGTTCAAGATCATTTTGGGTTAATTTTGAAAATGTGATGAATTTTTCCAAAGCCTCATCTTTAGTACTTAAAAAGAGAACCCAAGTAAATCTAGAAAAATCATCAACTAACACAAATGCATAAGATTTACCACCCAAGCTCATAGTCCTAATTGGCCCAAATAAATCCATGTGAATTAATTGTAAGCATCTACTAGTAGAAACATCATTAATGGATTTAAAGGAAGACTTATGTTGTTTACCCTTAGAGCATGCATCACAAATTTTGTCATTTGAAAATTTAATTTTGGGCAAACCTCTAACTAGATTTAGAGAGATTAATTTTTCCAAAACACTAATGCTAGCATGTCCTAGCTTCCTATGCCACAACCATGCATCATTTTCATTTTGAGCAACTAAACATGCATGAGATGTATGTATGTCATCTAAATGCACCATGTATATGTTTCCTATGCGATGACCTATGAGCATAATATTATTAGATTTAATGTCAACAATTTTGCATCCATTTTTATCAAATAAAACATTAAATCCTTTATCACACAATTGACTTATGCTCAATAAATTATGTTTAAGACCATCGACATATAATACATTTTCAATGAGAATGGTAGAGTGATTACCTATGGAGCCAATACCTTTAATGTGGCCTTTGGAGTTGTCACCAAATGTTACTACTCCTCCACTTTTTGGCTTTAAATCCATGAATCGACTCTTGTCTCCGGTCATGTGTCTCGAGCATCCACTATCAAGGTACCATGAGTTTTGACTTTGTGCTTTGGCCTTGTAGCAATGTTCCCCCTACAAACAAAGATATTAAACCTTGGTTTTTGGTACCCAAATCATTTTGGGTCCATGAGTGTTAGCTCCCAAAACCTTGGTTCCCTTAGGAATCCAAGATGACATAGCAATAATATTATTAGATTTTACAAGTTCCTTAGGAACCCATACACTTCTAATTCTTTTAGCTCTACTATGTTTAGGGTAGCTACCTTGTTTGTAGTAATTAGTCCTTTTCTTAGGTTGGTGTGTTCTAGAGAATTCTCCTACTTCATGTTTGACACTACCAACATTTTTTAAGGACTTTTTGAGCTCATTTAGCTCACCTAACACCTTTTGGTGTTCACTATTGCATTGAGACAAAAGATTATTAAGATCAACATTTTCATCTTGAAAGAATTTAAGTTCATCTTTTAGTCCTAAAATCTTTTTCTCAAATTTAGAATTAGCTTGAGTGAGTGAGTCATTTTTCTCATTTAGCTCTAAAATGATTTTCTTGTTTTTAATGACCGACTCTTTAAACTTCTCAACTAATTCATCATATACCTCTTGTAACTCATCATATGCATCATTTAATTCTTCATATGAAAAATCTAAAGTAGATGAGTTAGAGGTTACCAAGGAGGAATCTTCCTCAAGTGCCATGAGACAAAGGTTAGCCACTTCTTGTTCGTCATCCTCCGATGACTCCTCATCACTCCAAGTAGCAAGCTTGGCTTTGAGTTTCTTCTTCTTCTCAAAGCCCTTCTTCTTGAGTTGAGGGCACTCCGAACGGATGTGACCGGATTGTTTGCACTCATAGCAAATGATGGGATCCTTCCCTTCTTCTTTGTTCCTTCCTTTGAAGTCCATCTTTCTTTGGATTTTTCTTCCCCGGTTGGACCTCATGAAGCGTGAGAATCGTTTGGCTATCATAGCCAATTCTTCAAGTTCATCCTCCTCACAAGATGAGCTCTCATCATGTTGTGAAGCTTTTGCCTTGAGAGCTATTCCCATCTTCTTCTTCTTCTTTTCAACTTCAAGTTTCTCTACTCTTTTCTCTTCTTTCTTTTTCTCATCTTCCCTTCCTTGCTTCATGATCTCATGAGTAAGGAGAGAACCCACAAGCTCATCAAGCTTTAATGTCTTCAAGTTCTTTGCTTCGATGATGGCGGTTCTCTTCCCATCCCAAGCTTCGGGAAGTGAATAGAGTAGCTTCCGGACAAGCTTGTCTTCCGGTATGATCTCTCCATAGCTCTTTAGCCCGTTGACAATTGTGGAGAATCGATCAAACATCTTTGACACCGTTTCATTGGGCTCCATCTTGAAATTTTCATAACTAAGATTGAGAAGTCCAATCTTAGTTTCTTTGACATCATTGGTGCCTTCATAAGTGGTCTCAAGTGTGTCCCACACTTCTTTGGCATTTTCAATGGAAGAGACCTTTGAATAGATGTCCGGACCGAAAGCACAAAAAAGCATGTGGAGAGCTTTATCGTTGACTTGAATCTTCTTCCTCTCCTCTTCACTCATTTCGGCTTTCTTCTTCAACACCATCTTGCCTTCACCATCTTGCTTCAATGGAATGTATGGCCCATCCTCAATGACATCCCACACAAGGTAGTCACTTGACTTGATGAATAGCCTCATTTTGTTCTTCCAAAAGGAGTAGTTGTCACCATTGAAGAAAGGAGGCTTGGTGGTTGATTGTGACTCGTACATGCCGGAACCGGAGGTTGAAGCCATCTCTTGATAATTTGATGATCACACTCTTCCAAGGATCTCCTCTTGTGGTTAAAATCCTCAAAGAGTTAAGCTCTGATACCAATTGTTGAGTGGATCGAAAGATCGATATTTACCAAGAGGGGGGTGAATTGGAAATTTAAAGGATTTTAGTGGAAATTGGCAAATAAAAATTGAAGAACAAGGGATTTAGAGTGGTTCAAGTTCCAAATGAACTCTACATCCACTACCTTAGTCTCACTAAGGATTTGCAACAATTTCACTAAATTGATCTTCCCCTTTTCTAGGACAAGGAGGCAACCCTTTACAATATCGGTTGATTTTTCTACCCAAAAATCAACTCAACTCTCACTCAATAGAACAAAGAAATTTGAAGGCTAATTAGGTATCTCTCAATACAAATGATAGCCCCAATACAAGCACTCAACCCAATTTTACAAAATATGAAAGAATAACACAAATTGGGATTTTACACAAATTTGGGATTTTTGCTCAAATGCTTGAATTTGATGTTTGGATGTTTGCTTGAAGTTCAATAGTTGTTGCTGATGCTTTTGGATGTCCCTTTTATACCTTCTCATTGATTTCTAGCCGTTTGGGTGGTTGGGAACATAAATGGAGCCGTTGGAACCCTCTCTTGCCACCATTAATGCTGTCTGCACCAACCCGTTTCGGAACACGGGAAACCTGTTTCGGAACGGACTAAAATAGAAAGAGCCGTTGGGGTGCATTTAAGAGCCCGTTTCGAAACGCCTTATGGCCGTTTCGGAACGGTTTTGCCACTGTAAAAGGGTCGTTTCGGAACGGTTCTAGCCCGTTTCGAAACGCCTTAACGGTTTTGATAAAATCAGTTAAAACATACAACGATCACATTTTCAAAATAAAACCTAGCCCTTGTTTCGGAACGGTAGTGATCCGTTTCGAAACGGAATGGCTACTGTCAAAGGGTCGTTTCGGAACGGGCTTGATCCGTTTCGAAACATCCCTTATATGTTTGAAAATATGAAATATTTGAAATAAAATAACCCATTTTAAATCCTTCATGAAGAACAGTTTCGAAACGATTTGATCCGTTTCGAAACGATTTCAAGTGTTTCGATACGCGTATCGGAACGGTGGTCGACAGTGGTGAAAGTGTTTCGAAACGCCTTAGGGCCGTTTCGAAACGGGTACGTGAAAAACACTGATTTGCCTTGAAACACTTAGAAAATTTATTTGAAAGTGTATGTTTTTAACTTGGGCATAATACTAAAATTATATGGGGATATTTTAAGGACTTAAAATTCGTTTTGACTTTTTCGATTTAGTCCTTAGGTTTTTAGTTATATCAAAATTAAAATATTTGTTTCACAACAGGGTCAGAGTCTTGGCGCAGGGACATCTCCCCGTGCGGCACCTCAGGGCTCCCACACGCCCGAGGCTAAGCCTTTTTCATCTCTGACGCTTACTGGTTTCGCCCTCCCATGGGCTTATCAGGGAAGCGGGGACAGCTCCCGACCAGTGTGGTGCCTAACCAGCACGCCCATCCGAGGACTGGACGGTTGTATGGCACGTACTACACCCTTATTACTATCTCGCATCCCGCATTAAGCACAACCAGAAAGCATCTCGTGCGGTCCCGCCTGTCACGACGAACGGACCGTGACAAAAGCAAGAAAAGAAAATGGAAGCCCTTAATCCCACATTGATGAGATAAATAATTGGGAAGTATTTATATACACTTACCCTACTTTGTGGTCATTGAATAACTTGAGATGAAATTGTGCCTCGTGCGCAGAGGGTGCCATATGGACATAACCATGAGGACTAAACTCGTGCCAGAAAGGTAGTTGTGTGGAGTATATTATATACCTATATTATGCAACTATCAATCGTGCATAGAGGACGTGATGTCTGCACTAGTCGGGCTTTGCTTGGGCCTTACCACGTTCAAATTAATTTTTTTCCTTTTGGATAGCAAATTATCTCGAAAATTAAGGGATAAAGAATTTGAATTAAATGCTTGCAGCCCACTCATGTTATCCGATTAGGGGCATGATCTGTATAATATTTTCCCATGTTATCTCGAAAATATATGAGCAGTTTTCAATTTTAAAAACAACCAAAAATTGTTTCTCTCTTCAAAATCTGCATAGTATTTTTTGGTGATAGTTGAAGGCTCGAGATTATTCGTGAAATCTCCAGTAGTGCTGTTGCAGAATTTAATCTGACTATTGTATCTTGGGAGATCGACGATCAATCGACTCTAGCACCTCAGAGTGGTCGAATCTGTCTTAAGAAAACTGTGTTCGTGCAGGCCACAGTCAACCCCTTTTTAATTATTTTAATATTATTTTTCGTTTATCTCAGTCTAATTAATTACTGTATTTTTTTACTCTAATTAATTTTAATTTTGTCACATTTATTTCGAATTTAACCCTTTTGTTTAGCACTAAGTGCTAACACTGAGAGACTGAAACTATAGCTTACTTCTTAGTTCTCACTCTTGGATTTGGAGGAGGCTTTGCTAATTGCTATTGTTGGCCCTGGGCATGGCTGAGGTGAAGAACCTAAAACTAAAACTAAAACCACGCGTTGAACCCCATGTTGAGAAAGTGGGAATGATTGTAGCCGTGTGCGATATGCGATTGTAAATTATAATGCTTGGACCAACTGATTAGGACCTCCACTTTCTTATAAACGTTTTTGTCCGCCGTAGTATTACTCATACCCACACTCCATTACTTTAATATATTAATTTAATATTTCATTATTTCGTTAAAAAACACTTTAAATACAACGAAAATAATAAAAGACAACCATTAACTTACAAAATTATCACTTAATAAATTACCGAAATTATGAAAGTAGAAGATGATACCTGTGCATGAACTCATGTTGTTCCCTTTCGAGACGGTTATGTTGATACAATTAGAAAAAGGTGGCCGAAGAAAAGATCCAAAGACAACTGTTATGTTTTATATTTAGTTAAAATATTATAAAAAACGTTTAGTTCATGTTTTATTTAAAATTTAAGGATCAGAAACTGTTTATGTACAAAGTTATTAATGTAATAGGAATTAACAATTTAGTGATCAAATTATAATAATTTGATAATGTAATGAGTAAAATATAATTTTTTAAAATTTGATGGTAAAAAACGAAACAAAAATAACCTATAAAATAGTTTATCCCAAATGAAAACTAAAAACCTAGGAAAAACCAAATTAAATAGAGTGATTATAAGGGGAGGAGGAGCAGCAAACTTAATTAAAATACTGTGATTTGTTGTTATTGTCACGAGATTATTATTTTTTATTTTTTAAAAAAATATATCTAATAAGATGTGCAACATTATTATTTATATATTATATTTTTTCTGATGTGAGATTAATAATCTTCTCTTTCTCAAATGTAACATTAAATATTAATTAATTAATTAAAATTTACCTGGTAATCACACTATTAAAAAAAATAAATAAATTAAAATTGATTGTTTCAAATTCTCTCTCCCGACATTTTATTTTCTTCTTATTACTAGTCTGTCTCTCTTCTATTTCAAAAACAAACTACTTCCTCTCTCTAGGGTTTCGAGGAGAAAACTTTCAGAGAACCCCGGAGGGTACCCCACCCTTATTCTAATTCTAGGCTTCTTGCAATTCACACAACAAGTTTATTGCGTTTATTTGATTCGCGAGATTCATTTTTCCCCGGGGAAAAAGCATAAGAAAGGAAATCAGTTTATTTTAGCGGCACCAACGGCGTTGTGGATCGTCATCTTGATGAAATTTCTACGTTGATTTCATGTTTCCGGTGAGTTTTAACTTCATTTCCTTTAATCTTTTCAATTTCCTCTTTTTGCTCGTCAACCTTTTTGCCTTCGCTGGCGAAAGGGTTGCAGTTGCTTGCATATAATTTTGTTGGTTAGGGTTTTTCCAATTGTTTGTTTACTTCGCTCACGGGCTAGACAATTTATAGTTAAAAAAAGCATAACGCAAATAAGTAACACAAAACGAGAGGGAGTGTGAGAGAAAAGAACAGGAGCTGTTAGGTAGATTTGCTCTTAATTGGACGAGTTTATTTGCTACGAGAGAGCTATCCATTTTTTTTATTTAGAATCAATCGATTAGATAATTTTCTTCCTAATAATAGATGTATTTGTTATCATTATTTTTATTTTCATCTTGCTTGCCTTTTCCAATAGGTTTTTAGTTCATGGTGTTTGGTAAATGCTGAATGATCGATTGCTAGTATGGACTTAAATGCTTCGCCGGTGCCTGAAGATGATGAAGAGACATATGAAAGACACATAGAACATTACTCCACGCCAGAAGAACATGTAGAATCTGCAGTTGAAATTGCACGGCGGGTACTTCTCAAAATCTCTTCCGGCTTTCTTCTGTCTAAAGAATGCATTTTAGTTGCTTTTGATATCTATCATCCATTGGAAATAGTTCCGGCCTTTCAGGTGTTTGTTTTTAATTCTGGTAACATGATTTAGGCAGCCTTAGAAGGAATAATTTCTGGGATTGAGGTAGAGGTAGAGGTTGAGGTAGTGTTGTATATGAAACTAATATTTTTGGTTTCATCTTTCATGTGCACAAGATGTTGAAGTTGTTTGGGTTAATGTAGTTGATTTCGGGGGTAGTAGCTACTTGTTGATTTTGGGTTAATGGGGTGGTTTGAACAGACATGCCGGCTTGTATATCCATTATACCAGAAATAGTTCTCTTGCAAAGGATTTGTGTGGATCTTTGTGTTCATAATTTTGATTTTTATTTGACATGCACATTGGGTTCCTCTTTCTTTTTTCATCTTATACTCCCTTTTCTGTTTCCTGTCTAGGTCAAGCATATTTTACTCTGTTTTTTTTACACTTGAATAGGGTTCCTTTAATCTTCATATTTTTGCATCACTGTTCATTCATGCATGATAATGGAATTTGACACTTTTAGGAACGTGAAGAAAGAAGGAAGAGACTGAAAAGAGACCGATCGGATGACCGTCCAGTGCGTGTCTCTCAGCCTCCTGTACATGATCCCTTTTATCAAAATAGGGATTTCAAGTCTTATGATAAAAGTAGGCTCCCTCCTGGTAAGATGCCCGACATTGAACAATAATTGCTAACTATTTTGGGGGTTACAGTCAATGTATTTGTAATAACCTTGGTGTTCCATTGCCTAGTATTGTATAGTGGTTTTAAGGCTTGTGTACTTGTTCTGTATTTTTATTCATTTTTTATTCATTACAAGTATTTTGTGAATTCATTCTTTGAAGTTGATGGCATGAATGATTGTTTCAGCCTTTCAGAGTGTATTTTGACATGGTATCATAACAAGAGTAAACACATTGGTTTTTCATTTTTAGTCGTTTCATTCTGGGCTAAAGTTGATGATTCGTTTGATTTTGTAGCATTTTAAGTTTAAGTTGTTGAAGATATTGCATTTATTTTTATTTTTCAATTTTTGTGTGCAGGTTGGTTAGATTGTCCTTCAGCAGGTCAGGAAATAGGCTGTATTATTCCTTCCAAGGTTCCGCTTGGTGAGGCTTATAATGACTGTATTCCTCCCGGTAAAAGATACTCTTTTAAACAAGTGATTCATCAGCAAAGAGTTTTAGGAAGAAAGGTATATAAACAATGTTGATTTGAAAATGTTAATACCCTTTTAATTGTCCCATGAAATGCAACGCGGATCTTTTCTATCATCATCCATATCACATATAAATGGCATGCCAAATTTTTTTTGTGAAGGAGTCTGGAAATCCTCAGAACTGTTGGTTCATATTAACTATAGATTGAAAATACATATAGGGAAAGGTGGTTATATAAAGCTGGGTAGTGGACATGCTTGTACCACTCATGATTTGCAAAACTATTTGTTCCAAGTACGTGCAGCAATGCTTTCATGCATGTCACACAATTAAGTTGGACATTAGTTTCTATTGGATAAGAGTTGTGAAGTGAGATTCTTAATAATAATTTTTACTTTACCTACGATGTTCTGTTTTCAGCTTGGTTTGGTGATTGATTTGACAAACACATCTCGTTATTATCAAACTACAGACCTGAAGAGAGAAGGCATTAAGCATGTAAAGGTGAGCATAGGTGTCATATAGTTTACTGCTTCTCTTGTTGCTTGCAGCTTTGTTTTAATTTTTTTTTTGTTTTTGTTCTAGATCCAATGCAGGGGAAGAGATGCTGTGCCTGAGAATGTGGCTGTAAATGCCTTTGTTTACGAGGTACATTTTCTATGGTACTTGCTTATCATTTCTACTAGAATGTCTGCTGTTAAGTGTTACCTCTTCTTAAATGTGATTCCTGTGATAGTTCTAGTCCCAGCTCTCACAGTTCATTTACTAATTGACGTCCATAGTTGTGGCTGGTAGCCTGGTATTATATGTTTCCTTATCATCATGATGAGGCCAACAAGCTACTAAGTTTAAATCTCAGACATGTCAGATGTTATCTCATAATCTCCATTGTCACCCCACTTCTGATTGAACTTGCATGTTGCTGATTTATATATAGCATGCAGTTTCCAAATATTTCGAGTTACTTATTCCTAATATGCTGTAACCAATTAATGGATTTTCCATGTAATTTGTTTATCAGGTGTCACAATTCCTCCTACGTCAAAAATCAAAGAAATATATTCTTGTTCATTGTACACATGGGCATAACCGCACTGGATACATGATTATTCACTATCTCATGCGATCACAATCAATGTCTGTTACTCAGGTTAGTTATTCTTTGTTGAATTCATCTTAATTCTTACAAAAATCATTTAGGTATTCATAATGCAATATTTTATGTCTTACCTTTTCTGCAGGCAATAAAGATTTTCTCTGAGGCACGCCCTCCAGGAATCTACAAACCTGACTATATTGATGCTCTGTATGCATTTTATCATGAAAGAAGGCCTGAAATGGTTATCTGCCCTTCTACTCCTGAGTGGAAGAGGTCTTCTGACCTTGATCTCAATGGTGACGCAGTTGCGGATGATGATGACGATGATGGAGCTCCAGCTGCATTACCTGTACGGATGACCTTGCAGTATTTTTTTTATTTTCCTCTTTTTTGCATGTATTATAACTTCAGTATGTGCATTAAAAACATGAACTTTGACATCAACTAAGCTTTTTATATTCTTTGCTTCTCTTCCATATTGAAAAAAAAGGCTAGTTTTTTACTTTTTAGTATAAAACAACATATTTTTGATGATTTTTTTGCTTGGGGTTATCTTCTTTGATCGCATCTGTAACTTGGTCAGTTTCTTTTCCCCCCTAACCATTTAGATTAGAGAAAGTAATATTTTGTTGCGGTATAAAAAAATTCAAATTGTATTATGTTTTGTTGTTAATACCAAGTTATGCTTGTTTATGTTTCTTCTAGCTTTATATATTATGTTGCAATTTTACTAATGTTTTGGAACAAGTATTTTGTTTAGATTTTTTCTTCAATAAGCCTTTTTTCATATCAGGAAAATCATGAAACTGATGTAGTGTTGACAAATGATGACATTTTGGGAGATGAAGTACCTCGTGACCAACTGGAATCAATGCGGTCATTTTGCTACCAAACGTTGAAGCTAACTGTTGGGGTATGCACTTTAAATCAGTTTTTTTCTATGATATCTAGCCATTTATTCACGTTATCAAGACTATTAGATTTTGGGACAAGTTTCATCAAATTTGCGACAGAACATGACAGCTTTTTAATCCTCTTTCTTTTATTGCTTCTTTACTTGTTATGTGACAATTTTCTGGAGGACAACTTAGTGATGTGTTATTGTGCTAGTAGGCTTTGTTGCTTTGAATATGGTAGAATGACTTGTACTGATAATATTTAAATTATAAGCCTATTTTCTCTTAACGATAACATTAAGGCTTTGCTTGGTAATTCGGATGGGAATGAATATGGACAGAAAATTTGTTAATCAAATGGTCAAGGTTCAAAAACATATTTCTTTATAATGTTACCATTAGATTAAAAAATTTCCCACCCTCATTCATTTCCATCCTTCATACCAAGTAAAAGCCTAAGAGAACCTCTCCCTTCTATAAAGCCAAAAACTGTTGAAAACTTTAATACCTCTTTTTCAGTTAAGTCTTTCTGTTGTATTACACTCGTTATGGTTTCGGTTTAACATGAGCTCTGGCATGCCCATTTTTGAAAGCAGGGTAGAGGACATTCACAATTTCCAGGATCACATCCAGTTTCACTCAACAGGTTCCTCTATGTTAATTTCTTTCTAATATCCCTTGGGATGAAGTGAATATCGGGCTAGTCCTACTTACTGTTTTCTTTTCTTTTGGTCTGGAATCTTTTTATTAAAAATGAGTTTCAATTTGTGCTTTCAGGGACAATTTACAACTTTTAAGGCAACGTTATTATTATGCCACTTGGAAAGCGGATGGAACACGATATATGATGTTAATAACTGTTGATGGTTGCTATTTAGTTGATAGGAGTTTTACTTTCCGAAGGGTTCAGATGAGATTTCCATGCAGACACCCAAATGAAGTATGTATTTGCTCATCTGCTTTTCTAAGGAAAACTCTGGAGATTTTAACGTCTCATAAGTCTTATTAATTTGACATAATTTTCAACTTGTAAGGGTATAGGGGACAGAACTCATCATTTCACATTGCTTGATGGGGAAATGGTCATTGATACCTTGCCAGACTCACAAAAGCAAGAGAGAAGATATCTCATCTATGATATGATGGCAATTAACGGTATTTCTATAGTAGAGGTTGGTTCTGCTTATTTGTGCAATTTTCCCTCTTAATTGCCTGTCCGCTTTTCATTAACTGTTTTAGTTAAGTTGAAACATTTCCATAGTTATTTAAACTTATTTTAGGCTTCTAGAGAGTATATATTTTAAACATTTTTAGTCAGGTTTGTCAGATATGCTTTATGTCTTGATTTTACTTTAGGTGTTGATCTCTCCCTAACCAATTTCCCAAAAGCATTATTTGATTAGGAATTGCTTGCCATTCATTTGGTGGGGTTATGGAGGATAACAATACATTACTTAATGACTGTGAAGTAAAATTGTCAAGGGAGCTTTTGTTGGTTTTACTTGTTTTCTATTACTCATTTTTTTATGGAATTCAACAATGGAGCCATTAAATACAAGAGTAGATAGAAATTGAGAGACAAATGCCACTTAATTCAGAGTCATGTTATTACCATTCTCTCATGAAAATCTGGTGCAGCGACCTTTCTATGAACGGTGGAAAATGCTGGAAAAAGAAGTTATTGAGCCTCGAAATTATGAGCGGCAGAACGTTTACCAGAGCAGGAATCCTTATTATCGATATGACCTTGAACCCTTCAGGGTATGTATTGAGGAGCACCAATGCTTAATATATTGATTTATCTTCTATCTTTGTGAGATGGGCTAAGAATGTGCTTAATTTTTTTATCAGGTGCGGAGGAAGGATTTTTGGTTGCTGTCCACCGTAAATAAGGTTTTGAAGGAATTTATTCCCAGGCTCTCTCATGAGGCAGATGGTCTTATTTTTCAGGTGATTGAAGAGGATTATTGGATTATGAATCTCAAACCTTTCTGGCTTGTTTATTTTACCAATTCTCTTGTTTTGTAACTGATCTTTTGATCTGTTTTAGTACCTCAGCTCAGCATACAATTGTATCTTTTCCGGTTTCACACTCTGTCCTGTCGATTCATGCATCTTTACTTTTGAGTTTGTGGCACTTCTTACGCATGCTATGTTATGAAGATCACATTATTATTATTTTGCCAGGGTTGGGATGATCCTTATGTACCTCGCACTCATGAAGGTCTTCTGAAGTGGAAATATGCTCAGATGAACTCTGTTGACTTTTTATTTGAGGTTGTGTCTCAATTTTCTTTTAATCATTTTTTCTCTTTTCCTTTAAAAATTTGTTGACGTTGATCCTAAACTGAAACCTTTATGCTTTGATAGATTGGTAGTGATGATCGTCAACAACTTTTTCTCTATGAACGGGGAAAAAAGAAGTTGATGGAAAGGGATACAGTTGAATTCAGAGGTTGCTGTTAAATGTGTTTCTTCTGTTTTTCTGCTTCATTTGTAATATTACCATCGATTCTGATCCCCCCCCCCCCCCCCCCCAAAAAAAAAAAAAAAAATACTTGCAGCTGTTTCAGATCCTCCGTCTTCATTCAATGGGAAGATTATCGAGTGTTCTTGGGATCCTGATCAACAGGTGTGGGTCTATATGCGGATCAGGACAGATAAGTCGACTCCAAACGATTTCAATACTTTCAAGAAGGTCTGTCTGTCTGTCATTGCTGAGTAGAGAAATAGTTTTCACAATGTTGTTGCATAGCTAACTGCAGCAAGATGTTTGTTTATGCAAAGAACAGGTGATGCGAAGTATAAGGGATAATATCACAGACGAAATCTTATTGAATGAGATTAATGAGATTATCCGGTTGCCCATGTATGCCGATAGAATAAGGATGGACAGCAAGGCTTCAGCACGACGCAAGTGACGATCGGTTGTGCAGTTGATTGAAGGTTTGGGTGTGCTGTGGTTGCTTATGGTAGTGAGTTAGGCCCATAATGGGGCAGTAATTGTGTTGACGGTAATGTATCAGGTGGGTGGCTGTGATATGATGTATTGTAATGAAAATCTGTCAATCTTTGTGGTGAGTGGTACGATCCAGGCAGCGGTACACTAGTGGAATAGTTACGTGAGGCTGAGTTGAGGAATTTTCTTGTAGTTGGCCTGATGATTTAGCATTGCATTTAGGGTTTAAGCAATGTATATTATTGTTTTTTGTTTTGATTTTAATATTTCCTCGCTCGCTTACTGCTAGCGGGTTTCAAATAATTCATTATTGCTTGGTCCTGCAACAGCGTCAGATTGGACCTCCAGAATCAAATAAAATGATAATGGTTAGATAGATGGCGTTAAGCATTAGATCTCACAAAAGTAGCCAGCCAAGTTCACGTTGATTTATTGATTAAGGAGGCCTGTAGTCGAATTTGAGTTTCTTTTGGTCATTACTCATTACTTGCATGCCATTGACACTGTTATATAACGGGATTCAACCAAATACAAGCTTGGATTTTTACGGGCTGGGCTCCAATGTTGTAATAAAAACTTGGCAGAAAGGGAATATAATTGCCAGCCTAGCATTATCATTGGCCTCTGTCAACTTGTAAAATACTAAAAAGAAAAAGAAAGGAAGAAGGCTCATCTCTGCCTTTCCACCTCCAAACACATTTGGACTGTTGATTTTCTAGCTGTAGTAATGTAATATATAAAATAAAGGCAGGGGACTTGTAAGTACACCGGGTTGCATTTTATTCCTACTGAAAAATGATCAATCAAGTCCCTTTATTTTTTTTTTTTGAACAAAACAGAATGGTCCCTCCATCAAAATTTTGTTTCCATGCCAAAAGAAATGGAATTAAGTGGTGGGTTATGGTCGAGTTCCATTGATCTCTAAAAGTTAGTTATTTAAAATGTCCCCCAAAAGTCATCCTCCAAATAATTATCTCACCAATTAGCACCTCCTCTCCACCTATAAGATGTCTTCCATCTGAAAATGATAAAGTGAACTCCAAGATTCTCTTTATCATAATATGGTGGCTTGAATTAGTACCCATTTGGGTTTTGTAAAACATTAGATTACAAGGAGAGAGGAAGGCACAAGGTTCGGTTGGTTTGGTCTTTGCTTTCAAACAAGCCATTATTTTATACTCTCTGTATATGGGGAAAATCAAAGGCATTGCTCAACACATCTTTGTTCACAAGATAGCATAGTCTGCTGCTATTTATATTTGCCCTACTTTAACTTATCCCACCTATGCAATTTCAACCAGTCTGTATAGTCTAATGCATGGCCTTAGCTTCAGCTTCTGATAAAAGATGTATTAAGAAAAGGCTGATATGCCACAATCACTAGCTAATTTATAATGCTTAAAGATGACAAATTCAACTTCCTTCAACATTTCAGTTTCTTGTTTGTTAATTAATAAAGTGAAAAGTAGCTAACTGAGACAAAATTGTCCGAGATAGATAGCTAAAAGGTAATCTATTGACCATAAATTTCAACCTACCTGATTTCTGATTGAGTTTGTCATCAGATACAATCGGCAATAGCATTAACTTAACTTCCAATTATGATTTGGTCCTTAAATAACAACTTTATGTGAAATACAAGAAATCTTGGGAGAAACCTTGTTATTTCTACACCATCCACCTAACCAAGGAAAAACGACATGGCAGCAGTCGGTCTACCATCACCCTTTAAAAGGGCTTTGGTCACTCTTACATGACTGCAAAGTGATCAAACAATTAAAAAGGAGAGAAATGGATACTAGAGTTGGAGCACTAGTTCTGGTTGCATTTCTCTTCCCTGTTCTCGTCGACTGCGCCGTCCGACATTACACGTTTGATGTAAGTTCACTTTTTAATTGTTGATGGAAATGTGCTTGTTTGGATTCACTGGACTGAAAGGCATGGTCTACCCTTTGCATTCCAAATGATGAAATACAGAAAAAGGGGACAAATTAAACATCACTCGTCTACATTTACATACAATGCATGTTATTTGATGTTTGCTTGCTAACGTGTGCAGGTGGTAATGAAAAATACAACTAGATTATGTTCAAGGAAACCAATTGTCACTGTCAATGGTAAGTTCCCAGGGCCAACCTTATTCGCCAGGGAAGACGATACAGTACTTGTAAGAGTTGTCAACCATGTCAAATACAATGTCTCCATACACTGGTGAGAACCCCAATTCACGAACATCCCTGCAAAAATCACTTTTCATTTGACTTGTTCACTTAACTTTCAATTGCAGGCATGGTGTCAGGCAGCTAAGAACAGGTTGGGCGGATGGGCCAGCTTACATTACACAATGTCCAATCCCTACGGGGCAAAGCTATGTGTACAACTTTACCATCACAGGACAAAGAGGAACACTGCTTTGGCATGCGCATATTCTATGGCTAAGGTCCACAGTCCATGGTGCCATTGTTATCTTGCCAAAGCACGGCGTGCCTTATCCATTTCCGAAACCACACAGGGAAGTAGTTGTTGTATTAGGTGAGCTCCAGTTTTAATTCATCTCCTGCTAGTGGTTAGTAACAAAATTTGTTAATCTGATTGGATGGATTACCGTCAGCTGAGTGGTGGAAATCAGACACTGAAGCTGTGATAAACGAAGCACTAAAGTCCGGATTGGCACCAAATGTATCAGACGCTCACACAATAAATGGACATCCAGGACCGGTCTCTAGTTGTCCTTCACAAGGTACCATCTGGTGGATCCAAAGACAAAACTTAATCTTGTGGATCCTGTTGAGAGGAACACGATCGGGGTACCATCTGGTGGATGGGTAGCTATCAGATTTCGTGCAGATAACCCAGGTAGGTACATTAAGTCATTAACAAATAACAATAAACATTTATGTATGGAAATCTCAGATTTGTTCATCTGAAATTGCAGGAGTTTGGTTCATGCACTGCCATTTGGAAGTGCATACCACATGGGCAGGGACGGGCCCAGGACTTTAGTTTAGGGGGGGCGAACCTATAAATTTCTAGGGGGGGCGAACTTATAGAAGTTTAGGGGGGGCGAAAATATATTTTTAATAGAAAATACATAGAAAAATTCTAAAATTTTCCTAAGTCATATATGATTTTCAAAATTTTAGGGGGGCGGTTGCCCCCCAGCACCCCCCTCGGTCCATCCCTGCACATGGGGGCTGAAGATGGCATTCTTGGTGGACAATGGCAAAGGTCCGAACCACTCACTCCTTCCTCCTCCGACTGATCTTCCAAAATGTTAATGCCCACATTTCTACATCCAAACAGATGTGAAACTGAGAGAGTTTCTTTGAGATTCAATTTGTTTCTTGGGTAAATCAAACAACTTACTCAAGCCTGTCTGAAACACTTGTCATTTCTTCATTTTTTTCACTATTTAACCTACTTTTTTTAAAAATAACATCACAAAATATCTAAACTAATACCGGGGTATACCAACATTGCATTTTTGGTACTAAAATCTATGTGCAAATCAAAGGTTTTTATTTGCCATAAGGAAAAACAATTTGTTACCAACAAAAAGTCATAAACATAAACAACGGGGCAAAAGCTTGACAGCAAGCAGCCTTGGCCCAAACTTAACCAACCCAAACTAAAGCCCAATATACACAAGAGAAGCCCACTTAAGCCCCAAATTCTCGGCCCAACACCCAAACCCCAAGTGCTCGGGTGAAAAGACTTGCGGATTCCGAGATCTGAGTCGTTACATGAGCAAAGAAAGAACTGGGAGTGCATGTTAAACATATTGGAAGCTAAGTGCAATGAATATCCAGGCTACATGAAAATGATTTTAAAACTTACAAATGAGCAAGAACATGAATTGAAGTTGCTGGTTACAAAATGGGAGAAAAATAAACTTAATCAACAACAACGAAATCAAAATCAAAGGTTCATCGAGGCTCCAAAAGTTTAGAAGATATTTGAGCAGAAACAAAGTTGTCATGTGCCACCATCAACCCAAAAATTATCACCGGTAGTCCATAAGTGGGAATCGGTTACATGAAAGTTAAAGAGGTGAATTTAGATGAAATCAATGTGTTCGGTGGAATGCTTACAAGAAATAATAAAGTTCAAGATTACACAAATCAAAGGTTTTTGCAACAAAATCAGACGATGAGAGACAAAGACGTCACGTGCGACATCTAAATGTAAAATGTCTAACACTCGACAAGATTGGGAGGGTTGGCATCTTTCATCCTATCAAAATCAAATGACTACAAAACCCAACATCCATTTTGGTTTCATCAACTTTGTCTTTGTTTTCGTCATTTTCATTTTCTCTTTTCACTTGTCATTGGTCAGTTAATCACTTTCCAAAAGAAAAACTTTGCTCTGGCTGCAACAGCGCCCACAATCTCCATTTTCACCACTCACAACACCGCAGCTCAGTCCCTCCATTTTTTCCCAATGCCTGACTCTCTGTTACATACACATGAGCAATACGAAGGAGTTGGCATAGTTCTACTATTTCTTTCACGCAGTTTCTCTTTCTTCTCTTTGCTTTTGCTTTTCTGGATATGTATAAGCAAAAGATTACCTCACAACACCCCACTTCTGTAGTTGAACCTCTCTGTTTCTTTTCTCCCTTCATGGATTTAAAGTATTTTTCCAGCTTTAATCTTTCCTTCCTGTATGTAGATTTTCTTGTTATTGTGTATGATTCTGGATCTGATATTGCTTCCTAGGGCTTTTCTATTCATCAAGATCTGCCTTTTTTAGCTACTAGTGCAAAAAGATGCTTTCATGATTTGATACTTGTTTGGTTCTCTTTGAACATTTCAATCAAAGTCCAAGTTTTTGATATTTGCTAGTGAAGAGAAGATGATGATGAATCGGGGAATTGAACTTCTCTCTCCAACCTCTTACTTACAGGGTACAAAATGGAGTCCCGAAGAGAACAAGTGTTTCGAAAATGCTCTGGCTTTATATGATAAGGACACCCCTGAGCGATGGTTTAAGGTAGCTGCTATGGTTCCTGGAAAAACAGTTGGAGATGTCATCCAACAGTACATAGAATTGGTGGAGGATGTAAGTGATATAGAGGCCGGGTTGATCCCAATTCCTGGCTATACCACTCATTCTTTTACATTGGATTGGGTTAATGATAGTGAGGGCTTTAGGCACCATTACACTCCTGGTGGAAAAAGGAAGAAAGGGGTGCCATGGACTGAAGAAGAACACAGGTAATTTGCTTGGTCTTTCACAATTTTGTATTCATTTAATGTGATACTGCTGGAGTTAAACCTGTAATATGCTTGCCTGTTCATCCGGAATTGAAGACCATTCCCTGCATTTATTATGAATGTTGACAACGTGGTTGGTACTTGGTAGACATATTAGACATGTTTGGTTTATGCCTCTGCAAATTCACTACTTTGAATTGTTTCGCATCCTCTAGCAGCTCAGCTCATGATGTTTATATGACAGGCAATTTCTAATGGGTCTTAAAAAGTATGGTAAAGGGGATTGGAGAAATATTTCACGCAATTTTGTGATGACCAGAACCCCAACTCAGGTGGCAAGCCATGCTCAAAAATACTTCATCAGGCAGCTGACAGGCGGGAAGGATAAGAAGAGGACTAGTATCCATGATATCACCACAGTTAACATCCCTGATACGCCCTTTTCTTCTCCAGATAACGGCAAGCCTTTGTCTTCAAACTGTTCTTCTGCAGTCATACAGTCACAGCAGCAATCAAATGTGTCCGGGGTAACAACTAAAGAGCTCTTTGATTTAGAGTGGAAGCAAGCTGCAGCTATGGTTTTCAACCAGATGAGTAGTGGCAATGTCTTACCTTCTCCTTTGTGTGGGATTTCTTCATATGTAACCAAGCTGGAGGAACCATATTTTCTAAGAGGAACTCTTCCCAGATCTCAGTTTGGATCTTATAATAATACTCCTTTCCAGATGCATTCGATGCAACATCAGTAAATACAACGAGGAAGTGGGAAGAGTTCTCTGAAGGTATTATTATAAATTAATGAGATGAAGATCCAGCCTAACAGTGATTTCAGCTAGCTTTGATCATGCCATATCTGTATATCTTGAAGATGCAAATGAGTCCATAGCTGTCACTCTAAAGAATGGTCTGGTAGGTGGTTTTTGTGATTTATCATTCAAATACTGGACCACTTAACCAAAAAACCTTTGGGGCATTTACTAACTCTAGTCGTGTTGTCTGCATTATCTGTCTGTTGTCGCTAGTTATTTTTAGATTTGTTTCAGTTGTGCTATAGATGCCACCATGAGGGCCAGTGTCTCTGCAAAATGACAGACTGTACAACAAAGGCCTAAAATTTGATAATGGTCTCCAATAATTCATGCTTCCTTGCTTCAACTGTGAATCTATGATGTTTTTTTTCCATTCACATCACATCATGGACAAAGTGAAGAAATCAAAGGCTCTTCTTTTAGCCATAAGTCTTTATCTTCTTCTTATGCATGGATTTTAAGGATATGGTTAATGGCTCTGCTTAATGCTGTTGTCCTTTTCACAAATTGAGGTGTATGTCCTTATTGCCAAAAGAAAGATAGAAAGTAAATGGTAGTTTAGTTAGATGACTGATCTTGATGATAGAATTTTGATTGAAAGTCACTAATTCAAGCCCCCATTTTAAGGTCTTAGCTCGGCCTTGCAGATGGAAGACGAAGACTTATTCTCTAATTGGTTCCTTAGATTGGTTAAGGTCATCATTCAAACCCCCATTTTAAGGTCTTAGCTTGGCCTTGCAGATGGAAGAAATCTAAATATCATTTCTGTGATCAAGTTAAACTCTGTCCCGGTCATTGGAGCATCTTGCTTCTTCTATGAGGGATTGGAATTTTGATAGATAAGGAAAAGAGCATATGCGACCAACTTCGTACTTGTTTGTATGGACCTCAAAACTAGATTTTAGAGTCCGGTAAAGGCACTTAAAATTTGTGAGAATTCTCTCCCTGGTTAGGGCAGTGCAGTGGGTAATCCTGCTGTGACCTGTAACCAATGTTATATGCTTAGTGAAATTGTAAAAAGAAATATAAATTCCCCATTTCTTGATGAAAATGACAGAACTTGTGATAATGCTCCAAGTAGGGTAGAAATATGAACAGCAAAGCAGAAGTTGCATTCATCTGCAACCCGGTGCCCACCATCTTGGTTGCACAATGTACGTGCAATTTTGAGGTCCCGCCTACTACCACTACTACTAAACATACAATTTAAGGCGATAAAGTACACTACACCTTCCCATTAATGGCCGAAGTGTCCACTTTGTTTTTTCGCAAGTTGCCTATGATATTGAAAAGCACCCTGGTTCAACGTTCCTTATTCTGACTCTTGATTTCCTCCAAGAGGATTCAAACAGCAGCTGCAGTGCTTAATGATGATCATTTGCGGTTTTTCTCTCAACATGCATCATTGATATGTGATGCCATGCACCGACTCCAATATCTTGCCTTATATCGGTAACCACAATATAAATCATTCCTCCAAATATTATTGGAATTCGGAAGTGAGGTTGCATCAGCTATTACAATTTGGTGGTTGAGAAAATTCAATATCTCACTTGAAGGAAGGATGCCGATGCATCATGCATGGCATGTAGATGTAGGAGATATTACTCTACACACAGGGTGATTGGGAAAATCATTATCTTGCTACAAACTCAGTCCATATAAGAGTCGACCATTCCAATCAATAGTTTATTTAGGATAGAAAGTGGTCATTTTTTCCTTTATTAATAGTGGATCAATTCATTCAGAACGAGAACACCAGTGAGTCAGTGACAGATAAAAAGAAGCACCACAACATAGGCATCATCCTTCCCTTGATCCTTTATTTACTATTTCCATCCAGAAAAGAAAAAAAAAGATGGAAACTTGGGTATAAAGCTGCTCCAACGAATGGTCCTACCCAGAATATCCACTGCAACCAGAGAGGATTTAGCATTAGAGAATCTTTACAACCAACCTTTCTTTCATAGCTAAAATACAATAGTCTGGTTGTTGAACCGGTTAAACTGGAGTACAAGAAAAGATGGCAACTTGGGAAGACTTACATGGTCAATGGTCATCCCATGCTTTGTCCTTGTTGCATATAAGAGCTGTGTCAAGGCTTCTAGCAGGATTAATGGCTGGCCCCGTAATGGGAATTGTTGCCAGGTGTACCAGGAACACTGCGAATTTAGGGGCGAGCAAAACTCGATTTGACTTGAAAAAATCGGGTTTTTTTTTTTTTCGAATTTCGAGTTATTCATTTCGAGTTCGAATCAAGTCTTGATTTTAGAAGTTCGAATAATCGAATAGTTTAAAAATATAAAACTACGTCATTTAGTTTGAAGCTTTAATTAATGTTATACCTAGTGATGTCCCTGTGCCAGGGCAATAAGTGCGACGGCCCAGGGCCACACCCAAATATTTTAACTAGACATTGGGGTGAGTTTAAAAAATTTTGAGGGCCTACTACAATAATTATATATGAGATATGATCCGTTTACGCAGTGTAAAACTCTTTAAGTTTACACAATGTAAAACTCTTTAAGTTTTGCACGTTTTTTGAACCGTTAGATGAGAGAAACGAATGGATGAGATTAACAGTAAATATGTGAAGATTATCACTTGAAAAAAGAGAGTAAAGAGTTAATCTGAGTCATTCATTCCCCCATCTAACGATCTAGAAAACGTGTAAAACTTAAAAGAGTTTTAAGTTTTACATTGTGTAAATTGATACTAACACTCTCTATATATATGAAACATGTAAATTGAGTAAACCTTTAATACCATATATTGTACCGTTAGTTTTTATTTTTGAAAAAATAAAAAGATACCGTTAGTTTATAATTTGTATAGGTTTTAGTAGGTTTTAGTGTAGTTATTAAAGTTTTAATAATATATTTTTTTAATTTTTAATAAGAACAAAAAATTCAAATTGACCTATAAATAATCATTGTATTGTTCTTGTTCTTCGCATCTCAATTTCTTCTCAATTTTCTCTTTTTCTTAAAATTTAATTTTTCAATATTTGTTATTAGAGACTCATTTTTTTAATGCTTGTTATTATGGACCTACTCTTAAAATTTATTTATTTTCCATAGTTGTTATCAGGGACAAAGATTTAAATAATGGTCCGCAACTGCAACAATGATCGTTATATAGCGGTAACAACATTGTCTGAAATCACGATGTTCGCAATCGTTATGTTCGCAAAGTGGTCGAAAACGCGACCGCAATTATAATTTAAATTTTTAATTAGGGGCCCAATTTTTTTATTCGCCCTAGGACCACCGAAATCTCAGAAACGGGACACCATTATCCCCAAATATAAAAGAGTTACATATATTTCAAAGATTAATGTAACTGGATTTAGTAATGTGTGTTATTGTACCTGAAATGCCAGCAGTGCAGTAGACGAGCAAAGATGGTGCCACCAAAAGCCCAAGCAATGCCCTGTATCCCTACAGTCGAACACTTGGTTGAAGATTTGACAACACCCATTGCAGTTAATACTGTGATGTAAAGAAACAAGAAAGTGGCCACGAATTCTGCTATGCAAGCCCTGTAAAAGGACCATGAGGATAACCCATTAATTAAAAGGCTTTTATTTTGTTCATCTGCTGGCTTTTCCCATGGTAAAAGGGCATCTCAGTGCAAATCTGTATTTTGATTGCTAGCTAGGGTGGTTGTTAGATGTAAGACAATACCAGAAGAGAAAGAATCTCATGTTTTGCAATATATGTAAACATTAATAATAAAAAACATACACCTTGGTGAATAAAAGAATTGCTTGCTACCCTTGAATGAATCATCACTTATTCAAGCAACATGGTGTGAGAAAATTCTCATCAAAATTAAAGGAGGGTTTTTGTTTTTGACTTGGTAGCTAGCCCTGGTGGGGCGAATGGTTTCTTGAGCTTCAAGGATCGTAAATGTTCTCGCAAATGTTACAGTGCTCTGCAATCAATCTCGCCATCACACTTCCCTCCTCTATCTTCAATTCTCTGCTTCTCTTGTTCCACAAGTGAACTACATAGCTCTCACTGCTTATATCAGCAACTGTGTCATCTGTCCACTTTGAGTCGGCCTCCGTTTCTGGCTTCTTAAACAGCTTGGCTATCTTAATCCAATCCACTGGATAAAAGGCCTTTGGTGGGTAAACTGTAATGTTACTGTATTCCGGGTTGTCTCTTATTCTCTCCATCACCCTGGAAACCAAGTACGGTCCATTGTGCCCCCACCTGTTCCCGTTAAAAGTGGTGGCATACTCCTGCAAGAATTCCAGCAAAACAGGATGGTGGATGTCAAAGATCATAACCGCTCCATTTAATCTGGCCCATTTCTTGGTTACTTGGTTGATGCTTTGTGCGCCAATGGCATTCCTCAACCCTGATAAATCTTTCAGGAATATGAAATCCGTGTCCAAGTACACTCCTCCATACTTGTACAAAACCGCAAGCCTGATGAGATCAGATAGATGGTTGAATAAAGGAACCGAACCAGGGTCCATGTTCCCACTCTTCAACTCATCAAGCCAGGCTTCAGCTGGTGTATTCTTCACTAGAAACGGCACGTCGGGTGTGACTGCAAGGACGTTAAATCCACGGTCAAGAAGTGGTTTCAGGACCCTGTACCCTTTTGGAGTGTCCAAGGAGCTCGACAAAATCAGTAGACATCCATCTGGCGAGCTGCTGAACAGACTATCTACGGCCAAGAACTCTCTAGGTCCAAAGGACTGCGCTGTCGAAAGCCACACCATGAAGAACTGAGCTGAACAATTGTTGTTGAACAATTCCAAAACTCGACCATGGAATTTTTCACTCAACTCATTTGATTTGAGAATTTCGAGTTCGGGTAGTTTTCTCCTGAACCATTCCATCCTTTCATCTACAGATGCCTTGAAGGGAGGAATTAGTGGATCTTCATTCTCAGTTTCTTCTTCAATCTTTCTTTCAGATGTGGTAGCTACAGACCCTGGCAGGGTATTTAAACTGGTGGCAACCTGCCCTCCCCCTTCCACAGGTAGAGTAGTCATGGTCTGAGGTGATGGAAGAGCCTCACCAGCCTTAGTGGGAAGATTAGACATTAGGCTGTCTGCATAAACAAAGAGGAGTATAGCAGCAATGCAAATGGTAGACAGCAGAGGCGATTTCGCCATTCGTTTAATCAATCGGTAAGTGAACGACTTCTTCGACATTCTTCTGAATGGCCCGAGCATTGAACGAACAGAGAATTTCGTTTGAGGAGACATGCTCAGACAACCTAACTGCCTCCTACACATGACAATATATATACACATTACTTGCTGATTTTCCTTCATCAAACAGAATAAACGTGGTTCTTATTATCACATGTCATTGTAATAAGACTAATTCGTGACTGCTGGTATTAGAACAAAATATATGTAATTAATTGGATTCAAAGAATTAAACATTTAGTCATATAATCTCTAACTAGTATGATTTCTTGATGTAAAATGAAAACCGTCCACTTCTGTGTTGAAATCGTGGAAATTTAGTATTGAGGACATCACTATTTGTCTGCATTTCCAATTAAATAGAGTTGCTATCAGTAATTACTTGCACTTTAAATACATTAAAAAAATAATGAAATTAAATCCATTATTAAATTCTGAATAGATTTTGATGCATATGCCTGACATGCCAACTTATGCACATACTCTAAACGACATTAAACTAGCAACCACATGAATCTAAATGTTTTATTCAATGATAAATGCATATATTTATTTTCATAAAGCGACTGAATCTATTATAGAACTCCATATACAAAATCTCAAACCCTGGCAACAAAAGAGTTTTCAAGTCTACATATGAATCACAAATGTAGAAAGTGCTAGTGTGTTGCAGAAAAATCAGTTTTGCTGGAAGGAGAAGAACAAAGAAAGAAAAACAGATCTGAAAAATTATAGCAATATCACACGTTTCTACTTCATTACATTTTATTTAATAAGTTTACAAATGCCTTTCAATTTTAGGTCTAGAGTTTAGGGTTTTAAGTTAGAATTTAAGGGTTTAGCGTGTATGGTGTAGAATTTAAGGTTTATAATTAAAATTTAGAGTTTAGACTTTAAGATTTAGGTTTTAGGGTGATAGAGTTTGAGATTTAGGTTTAGAATTTTATAAAAAGGTTGTGTATCAAAATATAACTCAATTGCAATTACCTAATTACTAGAGTAAATAGAATAAAAAAGCCTAGAAAATAACTAGTAATTATCAATATTAATGACATACAAAATAAAATCTGATATTCAATATCAGATTCAATATATTAACATTCCACCTTGAGGTTGATATTGGTCATACCAAACTCATGTTTGAAAAATAAAATTTTATCCATTAAAAGAGCCTTTGTTATCAAATCAGCAACCTACATTTTAGAATAATGAAATTTTATTTTGATCAATAATTTTTATCTCAGCCTCAAGAATTGCATGAAACTTTCCATTGATATGCTTTGTTCTACCATGTTGAACTGGATTTTCAACAATAGTTATAGTTGACTTATTGTCGCACAAAAGAACAATAACACTTTCTTACTCAAAGCCATGATCAAAAAGTAAAATTCTCAACCAAATTGCTTGATTTGCACCAACAACAATGTATTTAGCTTTTGCAGTCGATTGAGTCACAACTTGTTGCTTCTTTGAGCTTCAATAGATTGGACCTGAGCCAAAATTAAAAATATATACGAATGTACTCTTTATATAATCAGAACTCTTTGCCCAATCACTTTCAGAATATCCAGCTAATATCACACTACCCCTCTTTAAATAATTCAGTCCTTCACCTATTATACTCTTCACATATCTAAAAACCCTTTTAGCAACACCTAGATGAACACCAATAGGTGAACTCAAAAACCATGATAACAATGTTACAGGAAAAAGTAAATCAGGTTGTGTAACTGTCAAGTAGAGTAAGCTTTTAACAATGCTTCTAAAAATAGAAGGATCACGGAGTTTTTCATCATTTTTTTTGATAACTTCAAATTTAAAGGCAATGGTGAATCAAGTCCCTTGCAAAATTTTAGTTTGAATTTTCTTAGAACATTTAAGGCATACTTTTTTTGTGAAATGAAGATACCGACATTACTTTAATTAAATTTTATCTCAAGAAAATAGCTTATCAAGCCAAGATTAAAAATCTCAAATTCCTTTTGCATACTCAATTTAAATTCTGAAACAACTTTGACATTGCTTCCCATCACCAACAAGTCATCAATATATAGAAACAACAAATAAATCAATATTCTTATCTTTATTAAGATACATTGTAGCTTCATTAGCTCTCCTTTAAAAAACCCAATTTCGACAAATAAAAATCATTTTTGTAGTACCAAACTCTTAGTGCTAGATTAGGCCATAAAGAGCCCTTTTGAGTTTGTACACTTTATTTTTTTTCTTGGAACCACAAAATCCTCAGGTTGGCAAACACAGATATCTTTTTCAAGCTTTCCATTCAAGAAAGTTAATTTTACATCTAAATGAAACATATTTCAGCCCAATTGGTCAACAATAGCAATAAGCAATCTTATGGTGTCATGTCTAGCAACATGTGCAAATGTGTCACCGTAGTCAACTACACCTATTTGTGCATACTCCTTTACAATCAATCTAGCTTTATGCTTAAATACGATGACATCATGATTGAACATGGTTCTATCCACCCACTTTGCACCTATATCATGCTTTTCACTAGGTTGATCAGTTAAGAACCACATATCATTTTTTTCAATTGCAAAAATCTCTGCCTTCATTCCATCAATTCATTCAGGTACTTTTGTGGCATCATTAAAACTTGTTGGTTCAACAAAGATAAAATTACACCTCTCATACAAACTTGCTAAGGATTTGGTTTTGATAGCATCACTTGTGTTTGCTATATCAAAACAGTCACTAGTTTCTTCATTCTCAACGCCATCAGTTATAACAACCTCTTCAGGGATCGACCTCAAATCATGCTTCTATACACCATTCTTCTCCCAATTTGAAATGTTAGAATCAAAACATAATAGATATAAAATCTAAAACCCAGGATCTATCATGTCAAATCATCAAGAATAATAAACTGAATGCGGAAGCGTACCTGAATTCATTGATAAACTAAAAATCTTGAATCTTGTTGTTGAAATCCCAAATCTTTGGTATTGATCTTTCAAGAAGATAGGTTATCTCTTGAAGTAAAACTCTCTGACGGGGAAGGAGAGAAAAACAAGTTAACCTATTTCTTGGGGACCACTACCTCTTTATATAGTTGATTATTAAATCAAACTATTAAATATTTATAACTCTGTCCCTCATTGAATTATAAATATATCTTATGGTATCTACACTTTTATTTCCATGACATTTTAATACCTATAGCACGCTTAACTTAATTGGTCACATTATTTTGTGTCATACTTTATAATAGCAACATACATTTTACATATGTGCCCACAATTGCGGATTTTAATCCAACAATCTCCCACTTGGGCAACATATATTTCCTGATAAATGTACAACCTTATGAGCTCAAAATTTTGCTATTATATAATAGGTATTCTATAACAATCTCGTCCATCAATTATATCCACATAGGATCAAAGCGGTCTTCGCCATATCAATAATGACTAGACCCATCAATGGTCGCGTATACAAACATAATTAAATGACATAGATCAATCATGGATGCGTAGTATAGAAAATTACATGAAATGTGAACCGAACATGTCTATTTCCAACTAGTCCTCTTAAACTTTAGTGAGATCAACTTTACTGAATTCAGAGTGTGCACAAACCAAAATAACTTTATTTCTGCAGAAAATAATCTTAAATAACTTTAAACTGAAGTAACTGAAATTGTGTCTAAACAGAATGAGCATTTTTCAAAAAATTACAAACTCACACTAAAACCGAATAACCTTAAATAACATACACCCACATAAGTAGTGTGCTCATGAAAGACCTATGGTGATAGTTTCTTAATATGCGCGCAATTATGGAGTTTGTATCAATATGCTATATAGACACACAACCACTCTGAATTTTCTTTAACAACTAGGAACTTAATATTTATATGCTTCAAATTTGAAGTTTTCCTATTGTTTATAGAATAAATGGATGCATATTTATTGTCACCAAATAACTTAAGTGGTCTTTCTATTTAATATAAAATTAGCAGCTCATGTGACAAAATTCGTTTGCATCAATATTATATTAAAATCGAAGTCTGTAAACCTAATGATCTCTAACTTACCAGAACTTCGACATGTGAGCATGTAATTTTTGTTCTATGAAGATATCTCATAACTCTATTGGCTGCTATCCAATAGTCCATACTAGATTTTCTTAAATATCTATTTATCATTTCAACAATGTACAAAATTTTCGAACGCATACATACTTAAGCATAAATTAGATTCTCAATAGCTTATGTATAGAGAATCTTTTGGATTTTCTAAATTTTAAGGTTACTTTTAGGGCACTAAGTAAGACTAAATTTGTCTTCTTTAGCAATATGAGTATCAATTGATTTTACTCTCACTGAACTTGTAGTATATACAGTTGTCAACCAAATTTATCTCAAAACCGAGTGAGATAATCAACATGAAATTTATAATTTCATTAATGAGAGTCCTACTTAAGCTCATAGATGAATTTCTTTAATTTACATATCATTAATTTTGTATCATTAGACACAAATCTATGATTGTACCATATAATTCATTTCTTCAATGTCGCCATTGAAAAACACAAGCTTAACATCCATCTTATGTAACTTAAGATTAAAATAAGCAATAAGCGTCATGATTATCCTTGAAGAGTCTTTCAATGAAACTTGAGAGAAGGTCTCTACAAAATCAATGTCTTCTTTTAGAATATATCCTTTAGATACAAGACGTACTTTATACTTATCCACATTACTATTTCCATCCCTATTGATTTTAAATATCCATTTACAACCAATTGGTTTGCATCATAAGGAAATGAGATAAGTTCCTAAACTTTATTGTCTTGCATAAAATTATACCATTCTTGAATGACATCAATCTACTTGTGAGAGTTAAAACTTTTATGGTCTGATAAAAATGATTGAGTCATTTTCTATCATTCCATTGTTACCTTATTTTCTTAAAGAAATACAATATAATAATTTGGAATAGTATTTCATCTTCCTTTCGTGGACTTCTTTAATGACACTTATTTTTTAAGGTTGTTGAGTTTGTTCTTCTGAAACAATTACCTTATCTTGAATGAGAGTTGTTCAACATTATTTTGCTGAGGTACTTGATTCACTTCTTGATTAGTGATATGTGTGAAAACCTAAACACCATCAAAAGTGATAGTATGAATTAAATTATCATTCAATTCCTCCTCAATAACAATGCATCTAACCTTATTTCTCCCTCCAAACTCAACATCCTAAAAAAAATATAAATCTCTCCTTAAAATAATCTTAATTGTGGGATCATAAAATTTACAGCCCATGGATCACTCAAAATAACCGAAGTAGTTGCTCACTTTTAAAGTTTAATTTCTTTACATGTGTCCTAACGTATACAAAAGAATCAACACTTAAAAACTTATTGTCGTTTCTTTTGGCTAGAACCCTTAGCAACTTTATTCTAATATTTTATTTATTGCCCTTATTCTTCAAGACACTAACTAAATGAGCACTAACCAAATGATTATTTTTACACTTATAATGCTTCAACCTTTCTTCCTCTTGAACACGATGAGAAATAAACCCAAATAGAGTATATTTCTCCCTTTGACAGTTGTAACTTGAATTGGTTAAACTATATAGGAAGCGATATCAAAATCATAAGAACAAACAATTGTTAGAAAGTTCGATCTTATGTGCCTTAAATTTTGAAGCAATATAAAGAATTTTTATAATCTACTCGCTCACCTTTCCTTGACCCTTATACTTCATAGACATAAAAAAAGTCATAAGTGATATCATCTTAACCTTAATGTTTTGGGTAAAACATTTCTTAATTTCGTCAAGGAAACCCTTAGTTTGAGTAGTTTTTTTTAGATTTGTGCTCCTAAAGACATCTAGAATGTTGTACTTTATGATCATTAGACTCACGCGATTCGAACGATCTCACCTCTCAAAATACCTTTTATAGGTGCTTACCGCAGTGAGAGGTGCATGATGTTCTTTCCTTAGTGCAAAGTCTATGCTCATACAACCAAATACTATATGTAAGTGTCTCTTCTATTCCTTGAAATTAGTTTTCACTAAACATTAGTGTAGAATATTATTAACAGATATTGTGACAAAAAAGATAAATTACCTAAATATAGAACAAAAATAAATAAATAAAATAAAAACAAGCTCACATAAATATTCATAAGTAAACAAATAAATTCAAAATAATGGCTAGTTCCCCTCAAGATACCAAGCACAACATTAATATCAAGTCTTTGGACAGTAATATTAACTGTAAGTGGTACTCTTGTTGTAACAATTGTATCACCCGTGTTTTGGGCTAGGAGTTAGCCGAGTTTTAGTTCGAGTCAAATAAAACTTAATTAAAACATTTCATCTTCAAATAATGGCCTAATTGAGTTTTGGAAAAAGGGAGGGACCTATATTGCGATTTGACCCTAAAGTTTTTAAAAGCTAGACAACTTTAACTAAAAGTTGTCATCTTCTTTTCATCTTCTTTCCAACTTCAAAAAAAAGAAGAAACCCCATCTCTAAAACCTCTCAAAACCCTAGCTTCAATTCCATCATTTTACCACATGATTTCAACCCCGTTTTAAGAGGTAATTTTATTTTCTTAATCTCCTTTTCAATCTCTATCTATCCTTTGTTTTAGATTTCAAAAATATGGTGTTTTGGAAATTAGGGTTCATATGGAAATTTGGGGTTTCAATGGGGTTTTTCAATTTGTTTTGATAAATTGTTTTGGGGGTTTGTTTAAGCACTATGAAATACACAACATATGTTAATTTGATTAATTTTGGATGAAAATTCGTAGTATGGTCTTAAGGCTAGTTTTAAGGTTGTAAAACTTGAGTTTTTGGTGGGTTTTGTGTTGAAATTAAAGGGCTGTTGGTCTACCTATGGTATGAGGGTGTTTTGGGATGATTTGGAAGTCATTTGGGTGTTTGAAAATGGAATTTTCTGCTGGGTAAGATTTGAGTACGAAAATGGGAATTTTGGGGTGGTTTATGTTGGAAATTGAAGGTTGGTGTTAGGGTAATAGTTGGGGGCTGTTTTGGAAGCATTTGAATGTGCTAAATGTGTTGAAATCACAAGTTTTGGGTTGTGTATAAGGGCTGCTCGGATTTGGTGATTTTGAGGGTTTGTTCATGGTTTGAAATGTTGAGTTTAGTGTTTGATTAGTGTTCCGGGTTTGCTACGTTAATTGATGAATTGATTTGTGGTTGTTTTACTTGTGTTGAGATGTCTAGAAGCTTGGTTTTGGGTTGGTGAAGCCTTGGGAGCGAATCCGGAAAAAGATTGAAGACCATGGTTGCTTGGTAGTTGAGCTTGGAGTAGAGGTGAGTGGTTAAAATATTTTAAATGGTTTTGAGCAATTGGTTCGAGCATGTGGACTAGGTTGAGATTGGTAGACTCACCTAGAGTTAGGATTAGGGTGGTAGCCTAATCCTAAGCTTTAGTTAGAGACATTGGATGATCTCTTTAATTGATGTTATGCCTCTTGATTATTTGGGTATGTATAATGTGTTATATATGTTGTTGAGACATGGTTTGAGGCATTGCTATGCATGTGGTTTGTATTGTGATTGTGTATGATGATGTTGAGTTTAATATGATGTAAGATGCCATATTATTACTCTTGAACATGACATTATGATATTATGTTGTTGAGATAATTGATGTTGAGTTTAATATGATGTAAGATGCCATATTATTACTCTTGAACATCGAAGGTTGTGAAATTTGATTAATTGGCACTAGTATGCTTGGGTACAATGATCGATCATTAGGATTAGTGTGCACACAAATTGAGTCAAAACGTACGTGGCCTTGGTGGCGTTAAGGCACCAAGGAGGAGTACGGTGATGTAATATTCCACCGGAAGCTTTTATATATTTCTACGTGATGATGAGTGGAATCCCATCCGTAGGGCATGTGGCGATGAGTGGAATCCCGCACATGCAAGGACCGGTGATGAGTGGAATCCCACCGAGGTAATGTTGTTGTTGGAAATGCGTTCCAACATGTTATCCGCGTATTCGAGACATAGCTAGGTGCCAATAAGAGAAAGTATGTTTATGCCAATATGAAATTATGCATACATGATAATATGAATTGTTATGTGTATCAATGTAATATGAAATGTGAATTTCGATGTGAAACGATATATGATGTGGTTAATACTTCGAGTTATGTATCATTGTATGTTGAACTATTAAGTTGTTGAGCATGGCATGAATTTTGGTAGTATGATCATGCATCACCTATACTTATGGCTCATGTGAAACGAAGGTAAAATCATGTATAATATCATGATGGTTGCTCATGCTTGGACCCTGCATTGTCGAAGGTTTGTTTTATGAGCTTACCCTCACTAAGCTTTTATGCTTACGCTCTCTTTTGTTCGACAATGCAGATAAATAGCTTGTGGGTGGCAAGGGCAAGGAAAGGTCTCCAAGTGTTGCTTTTGGTGAGCTCAATGTATGAGTTTTAAGTAATAGATTGTAATAGTTAAGCAATGGGATAGGTGTCTTTGATTTGAGCTTTGATGTATATCGTTGTCGATATTGGTTGATTCTTGGATGCCTTGTTTGATCTATAAATATTGCTTATTTTACATGCCATGAATGTCTACGTGTTTGGTTGCTAAGGCATGATACCCTAAATGCTTGTATGTCCATATATGCATGAATTGCTTTTTGTATGAATGTTAAGTATGGATGCCTTGATTCATGCAAATTGCTATGTATGAAAGCTTGAATCCATGTTTGAATGACACCCATGGCTTAATTATGTGTGCTTGCATGTTGGTATACGCTTAGGTGAGTCGAGAAATGCATGTAGAGTCGTGTTGGGGTCGTTTTAGTTGAGTTTGAGGAGTTGCAGTGCAGGGGGTATCGATACCCCTGGTTAGGGTATCGATACTCTCTTACCCAATTGCCTCAGATTTTGCCTAGGGTATCGATACCCTCCAAAGTTACTGTAATTTGGGAATTGGAGTTAGAGTAGAGCGTATCGATACGGTGTTCCCGAGTATCGATACGGTTCTATTTTGTTGACCAAGGAGGGTTGACCGAGGAAGAGGGTATCGATACCCCTGGTAAGGGTATCGATACGGTCTTCTCGTGTTGACTTCCTGGGTTGACCTAGAAGGAGGGTATCGATACCCCTGCCTAGGGTATCGATACTGCCTGTCTTATAAGCTTAAAATTGCATGTTTTCGCATGGTTGTGTTTCGAATGTGTTTTCCTTTGAACGTCTTCCGCTGTTGTGAATCATATAGGACCTAATACTCATCTAGGCAAGATTAATATAAAAAGAAAAAAAATAGGGTTGCTAACCGAGGGGGAATCCTTTGGGTTTCGCTTCGGTTTTCCCCGTGTGGCTCACTCGGACCGGTCATCCGGCCAGACCGGGACGAGGGGGTTACATTTGTTGGTATCAGAGCCTAAGGTTTCCGAGACCTTGGGCAGGTAAGTGAGGTAAGTTTAAGTTTTGGATTGATATGCACGGTGTTTGCTTGCTCTGTAAGTATGACTGTTTGTATGACAAGTGTGTTGATTGTTCGTTTATAAGCATGTTGCTTGTTATCCGCGTATGCTGTGATGTATGATCGTTTGATTGAGAATGTATGTTGTTTGATCGTATGCATATGTTTACTTGTTTGGCAAGTAAGCCTTGTTATACGCTTGGTTGAGCATGTATGTGTGTTGATTGGTTTGAAACTTGTTTAGTAGAGTCCCATTGCTACTATTACATCGAAAAAGAGATTTTTTTTAAGTGAGGGAATCATACTTGAGCCACTTGGAAGCCTTGCCTTGCTAACCCAATCTTGTAAGTTTTACTGTTAATGTTGTTATTTATTTAATTGCTTTTTGGTAAGTAGAAGTTGTAGTTTCTGAAAGGGTGGACTGTGTTGAGGGAGTCCATCACCTCAGTTAGAGAGGTATGGTTGTACCGGAATTGAGGTACAATTCGTTCGTTTGAGACGGTGTATGTGGTTGACTCCTGTGGATGAGGGACGATGTGAACAACTCTAGCATTAGTTAGTAAGAAGAAGTGAAGGCCTATGGGCGGGGGTCAGAGTGGTGTCAATGTTTTATCGAATGAGCCCTTAGTACAGTATCAAGTTGTTTCCTCCAGTTGATTCTGAATCCGTATCTCTGTACATTGTTAGCAAGTATGCAAGTTGATCATGCCTGGTGAGGTGTTAGTTGGTGACCGTTGGGGTTGGCCTATGATTTTAATGCAAGACAGCCGGTCAGTGTCCGTGAGTGGGAGCTAGTTTGTGTGATTGAGTCAGTGTACGTTGAGTTGTTTTCCAGCAAGCGGAAGAGATGAAGTCACTTCCGATATGGTTCAGCCGAGAAGGGAGCCTTGAGCTTTGACTTCAGGATTGTTTGGTAGGGGTAGAACAAGTCTAGCAAGACTGTTTGTGTGCGATCAGAATTGAGTCTTGAAGTTACGAGATGCTCTAAGAACAGTTTAGAAGAGTCAGATTCTGTTGAAGAACCAGTCTGAAAACAAGAGGACCGAAGACTATCAGTTGTGTACATGTGAAGTGGCAATTTCTGCGAACACCTCCTTTTGCGTGAGCATGTAAGACATTGGATATACTTGTTGAGATCTTAGATGTAGGGACACATGTGACTAGCCTCTTTGGGAGACAGTAGTGATCAGGAAGATGTACAGAAGATGTTTGTTGGTGGTTCGGAGTTACTAGTTCTAGCAGATGTGAAATAATCGTCTTCCTACGGTTCTGATGTAACTTTTGACAAGGTTTGGCTTGAAGAGCATAGAGTTAGTGTATACGTTGAGACAAAGAGAGAGTTGCTTTGAAGACGCAGATTTTTGTGAGACTGTAGTGGTAAGTGAGAATGTGAACTTCTTGTTGAATGTTGATCCAGTTTAGAGATCAAAGGTTGATTGAGTTTAGTTGTTAGGCTTGCTTAGCAAGTGTGATGAATTTGATTTTGAATGAAGATTGGACCACAAAATGCTAGAATAGTTTGTGATTCTTCCTAGAGGTGTTTAGAAGAAACGCCCAGTTTGTCTCCTAACAGAGAAGAAGAGTTTATTATTGATGTCGCCTCCGAGTTTGCTCGTGTTTTAGTTTGCTCTGTATCTTATGGTTTCTGACAGAATTGAGAATGTTGAAGAACTAGCTTCGAGACTTGTTAGACCTTAGATTCAGTAGGCCTAGTGCACCATCTCAGAGTTCTACAATGTAATTTGTGAAGAAGAAAGAGTGACAGTACGAGAATGTGTTCAGTTTACATACAGTCGAAACAAGTGTCAGTGATTTGTTGGTCAGTTAGTGTGTGCTCCAGTCAAATTGAAGATTAATTTGGATTCGATTATTACCAGTTGAAAGTGAGAGAAGTTGAAGTATCGAAGACAGCTTTCGAGGCAAGAGATGATCGCTTCGAGTTCCGAGTTAGGCCGCTTTGTTTGACCAGTGTATTAGTTTCCTTCATAGAGATGTTGAGCAGAATAACTTCTGAGTTCCTTGATCAGTTATAGTAGTTCTCATAGTTGACACATGAGCGTATTCAAGTACCGAAGAAGACCATGGCAGGCTTTAGAGTTAGTATTGTAGATCCTATTAGAGAATCAGCTGTATACCAAGTTGTGCAACGTGAACTTTGAGTTAATGAAAATGTTCTCCTAGAACGTGCAGATCATCCGAGTGTATTAGAGTAAATCCCAAGTAGGCGAAGGAAGACATGGGTTGAGAGAGATTGAAGACTGTGACAGGTATCTATAGTTCCTAGGTCTAGCATTGTTACTTTCCGAGAATTGTAAATAGTGTTTGAAGATAGTTGCTCCATTGATAGATTGCTACAGAAGAATGTTCAGTTGTATGGTTAGATGCGAGACAATGAGCCCTTGAGAAACTGAAAGAAACTTTGAAGAGAGCTTCGACCTTGAATCAACTTATATCAGAGAAAGAGTTGTGAACCACAGTGATGCATTACATGTAGAGTTAGGTTGTGTGCTTATGCAAGACAGAAGATTGTGGCTTGTTCATCAAAATAGTTGAAAGACCGAGAAAATAGTTATCTCGCACTAGACTTAGAGTTAGTTACAGTGTGTTTGATTCGAAGACTTAGAGACAAAGCTTGTGTAGTAAGAAATGTGCAGTGTATATGTACGTATCATTAGAGCTTGAAATATTTGAAGACTTGGGAATGGTTGGAACTTGAACAACATGAGTAGTTAGAATTGCTTGAAGACTGTGATCTCAAGATTGAGTACTATCTGAAGAGAGTCTACGTAGCAACCGAGTTGTATTTGCTGTTAGATTAGTAGTTGAGTTACGAGTTGCAATTGTCGAATTCTGTATATCAAATGATAGTAGTTTTGTGGCCGAGTTTCGGGTTGAGACTACTTTGAGTCAGAATGTTTGATGAGAAACAGTTGCAAGACAGATTCTTGGCACCTCACGTGCAAGACATAGTGGAAAGAAGACCTTCAGAATACAGTCCAGAGATGATAGAGTTTTGCATTTCAGAGACAGAATAGTTGTACCGACTGACCTAGTGTTTTGAGATGTATTGTTTTGGCCGAAGCGCACGGTGGTTCATTTGTATTGCGTCTGAGTAGTATGAAGACGTATTGTGGGTTGAAGATGAGTACTTCCGGAAGGAGTGGATGAATAATGTGGTTCAGTATGAGAGTAAGTATGTAAATTGCCAGCGTGTCAAGACTGAGCTTCAGTTTTCTTCTAGTTGTTACATCCGTGGGAGATTCGCAGTAAAAGTGAGTAAAAAAAAAGATCTGAGATTTTAACTAGAATAATTTTGAAGACGTCTGCATAGTGTTTGGTTAATTGATGAAGACAGAGGATCAGTCAGAGAAAGTTATGAGTCAAGTGTTCAAGCAGTATTGTATGAGTTTGTGAATCGGGCTAGTATGGTTGTTTATTTGTTGCGGTTACCACCAGAGCTAGAAAGGGGTTTGAGATGTGTTACGTGTATCTATGATTCAGAAATGTGAGTCAGATCTGTTCCGTGCTATAATTGTTGAAGAGTTTGAGATTGGCATGCCTTGAAGAATCAGTTGAGATCTTAGTGTAAGATAGCAAGTGTTGTGTGGTAAGTCTTTCGAGTTGGTTAGTACGTTGTGGTGAGAGAGGAAAGCGTGGAGGTGCATGTTTCAGTGGCCCTCCGTGATCGATGAATTTCGGGGACGAAATTTCCTTAAGTGGGGGAGAGTTGTAACACCCGTGTTTTGGGGCTAGGAGTTAGCCGGGTTTTAGTTCGAGTCAAATAAAACTTAATTAAAACATTTCATCTTCAAATAATGGCCTAATTGAGTTTTGGAAAAAGGGAGGGACCTATATTGCGATTTGACCCTAAAGTTTTTAAAAGCTAGACAACTTTAACTAAAAGTTGTCATCTTCTTTTCATCTTCTTTCCAACTTCAAAAAAAAGAAGAAACCCCATCTCTAAAACCTCTCAAAACCCTAGCTTCAATTCCATCATTTTGCCACATGATTTCAACCCCGTTTTAAGAGGTAATTACATTTTCTTAATCTCCTTTTCAATCTCTATCTATCCTTTGTTTTAGATTTCAAAAATATGGTGTTTTGGAAATTAGGGTTCATATGGAAATTTGGGGTTTCAATGGGGTTTTTCAATTTGTTTTGATAAATTGTTTTGGGGGTTTGTTTAAGCACTATGAAATACACAACATATGTTAATTTGATTAATTTTGGATGAAAATTCGTAGTATGGTCTTAAGGCTAGTTTTAAGGTTGTAAAACTTGAGTTTTTGGTGGGTTTTGTGTTGAAATTAAAGGGCTGTTGGTCTACCTATGGTGTGAGGGTGTTTTGGGATGATTTGGAAGTCATTTGGGTGTTTGAAAATGGAATTTTCTGCTGGGTAAGATTTGAGTACGAAAATGGGAATTTTGGGGTGGTTTATGTTGGAAATTGAAGGTTGGTGTTAGGGTAATAGTTGGGGGCTGTTTTGGAAGCATTTGAATGTGCTAAATGTGTTGAAATCACAAGTTTTGGGTTGTGTATAAGGGCTGCTCGGATTTGGTGATTTTGGGGGTTTGTTCATGGTTTGAAATGTTGAGTTTAGTGTTTGATTAGTGTTCCGGGTTTGCTACGTTAATTGATGAATTGATTTGTGGTTGTTTTACTTGTGTTGAGATGTCTAGAAGCTTGGTTTTGGGTTGGTGAAGCCTTGGGAGCGAATCCGGAAAAAGATTGAAGACCATGGTTGCTTGGTAGTTGAGCTTGGAGTAGAGGTGAGTGGTTAAAATATTTTAAATGGTTTTGAGCAATTGGTTCGAGCATGTGGACTAGGTTGAGATTGGTAGACTCACCTAGAGTTAGGATTAGGGTGGTAGCCTAATCCTAAGCTTTAGTTAGAGACATTGGATGATCTCTTTAATTGATGTTATGCCTCTTGATTATTTGGGTATGTATAATGTGTTATATATGTTGTTGAGACATGGTTTGAGGCATTGCTATGCATGTGGTTTGTATTGTGATTGTGTATGATGATGTTGAGTTTAATATGATGTAAGATGCCATATTATTACTCTTGAACATGACATTATGATATTATGTTGTTGAGATAATTGATGTTGAGTTTAATATGATGTAAGATGCCATATTATTACTCTTGAACATCGAAGGTTGTGAAATTTGATTAATTGGCACTAGTATGCTTGGGTACAATGATCGATCATTAGGATTAGTGTGCACACAAATTGAGTCAAAACGTACGTGACCTTGGTGGCGTTAAGGCACCAAGGAGGAGTACGGTGATGTAATATTCCACCGGAAGCTTTTATATATTTCTACGTGATGATGAGTGGAATCCCATCCGTAGGGCATGTGGCGATGAGTGGAATCCCGCACATGCAAGGACCGGTGATGAGTGGAATCCCACCGAGGTAATGTTGTTGTTGGAAATGCGTTCCAACATGTTATCCGCGTATTCGAGACATAGCTAGGTGCCAATAAGAGAAAGTATGTTTATGCCAATATGAAATTATGCATACATGATAATATGAATTGTTATGTGTATCAATGTAATATGAAATGTGAATTTCGATGTGAAACGATATATGATGTGGTTAATACTTCGAGTTATGTATCATTGTATGTTGAACTATTAAGTTGTTGAGCATGGCATGAATTTTGGTAGTATGATCATGCATCACCTATACTTATGGCTCATGTGAAACGAAGGTAAAATCATGTATAATATCATGATGGTTGCTCATGCTTGGACCCTGCATTGTCGAAGGTTTGTTTTATGAGCTTACCCTCACTAAGCTTTTATGCTTACGCTCTCTTTTGTTCGACAATGCAGATAAATAGCTTGTGGGTGGCAAGGGCAAGGAAAGGTCTCCAAGTGTTGCTTTTGGTGAGCTCAATGTATGAGTTTTAAGTAATAGATTGTAATAGTTAAGCAATGGGATAGGTGTCTTTGATTTGAGCTTTGATGTATATCGTTGTCGATATTGGTTGATTCTTGGATGCCTTGTTTGATCTATAAATATTGCTTATTTTACATGCCATGAATGTCTACGTGTTTGGTTGCTAAGGCATGATACCCTAAATGCTTGTATGTCCATATATGCATGAATTGCTTTTTGTATGAATGTTAAGTATGGATGCCTTGATTCATGCAAATTGCTATGTATGAAAGCTTGAATCCATGTTTGAATGACACCCATGGCTTAATTATGTGTGCTTGCATGTTGGTATACGCTTAGGTGAGTCGAGAAATGCATGTAGAGTCGTGTTGGGGTCGTTTTAGTTGAGTTTGAGGAGTTGCAGTGCAGGGGGTATCGATACCCCTGGTTAGGGTATCGATACTCTCTTACCCAATTGCCTCAGATTTTGCCTAGGGTATCGATACCCTCCAAAGTTACTGTAATTTGGGAATTGGAGTTAGAGTAGAGCGTATCGATACGGTGTTCCCGAGTATCGATACGGTTCTATTTTGTTGACCAAGGAGGGTTGACCGAGGAAGAGGGTATCGATACCCCTGGTAAGGGTATCGATACGGTCTTCTCGTGTTGACTTCCTGGGTTGACCTAGAAGGAGGGTATCGATACCCCTGCCTAGGGTATCGATACTGCCTGTCTTATAAGCTTAAAATTGCATGTTTTCGCATGGTTGTGTTTCGAATGTGTTTTCCTTTGAACGTCTTCCGCTGTTGTGAATCATATAGGACCTAATACTCATCTAGGCAAGATTAATATAAAAAGAAAAAAAATAGGGTTGCTAACCGAGGGGGAATCCTTTGGGTTTCGCTTCGGTTTTCCCCGTGTGGCTCACTCGGACCGGTCATCCGGCCAGACCAGGACGAGGGGGTTACATTTGTTGGTATCAGAGCCTAAGGTTTCCGAGACCTTGGGCAGGTAAGTGAGGTAAGTTTAAGTTTTGGATTGATATGCACGGTGTTTGCTTGCTCTGTAAGTATGACTGTTTGTATGACAAGTGTGTTGATTGTTCGTTTATAAGCATGTTGCTTGTTATCCGCGTATGCTGTGATGTATGATCGTTTGATTGAGAATGTATGTTTCTGAAAGGGTGGACTGTGTTGAGGGAGTCCATCACCTCAGTTAGAGAGGTATGGTTGTACCGGAATTGAGGTACAATTCGTTCGTTTGAGACGGTGTATGTGGTTGACTCCTGTGGATGAGGGACGATGTGAACAACTCTAGCATTAGTTAGTAAGAAGAAGTGAAGGCCTATGGGTGGGGGTCAGAGTGGTGTCAATGTTTTATCGAATGAGCCCTTAGTACAGTATCAAGTTGTTTCCTCCAGTTGATTCTGAATCCGTATCTCTGTACATTGTTAGCAAGTATGCAAGTTGATCATGCCTGGTGAGGTGTTAGTTGGTGACCGTTGGGGTTGGCCTATGATTTTAATGCAAGACAGCCGGTCAGTGTCCGTGAGTGGGAGCTAGTTTGTGTGATTGAGTCAGTGTACGTTGAGTTGTTTTCCAGCAAGCGGAAGAGATGAAGTCACTTCCGATATGGTTCAGCCGAGAAGGGAGCCTTGAGCTTTGACTTCAGGATTGTTTGGTAGGGGTAGAACAAGTCTAGCAAGACTGTTTGTGTGCGATCAGAATTGAGTCTTGAAGTTACGAGATGCTCTAAGAACAGTTTAGAAGAGTCAGATTCTGTTGAAGAACCAGTCTGAAAACAAGAGGACCGAAGACTATCAGTTGTGTACATGTGAAGTGGCAATTTCTGCGAACACCTCCTTTTGCGTGAGCATGTAAGACATTGGATATACTTGTTGAGATCTTAGATGTAGGGACACATGTGACTAGCCTCACATGTTTATTACCACAGTTGCACATGTAATAATGTTAATTATTAAACTTTCTTTGGGCCGACTAATACTAACATAATTCGACTTACATGCACAAAACCTTCTATATTTTAAAATAAAATAATTTTCACAATAGACGTCACTTTGGTGACTTAATGCTTCAATTAATTTATCTCAAAATATATAATATAAATATACCGATATTCAAATTTAAAATTTTGTAACAGTCAAAACTGAAATTTTTGATAACACTTAAGTTTCCGAAATGACCCAAAATAAGGTTGTCTGAATGGGGCTATCAGAAATCGAGAAACCTAACTCTTTGACGGTTTCTTAAAAATATCTTAAACCTTAAACATGCATTTACCAAAATCAAAGTCCAATTCAAAACATCCAATCTTTAACTAAAAATAAGAACCAGAGTATCATATTAATGAATTCAACAATGATAGCATGAAACTTTAATTTATGCATAATAACCTAACGATCACAATAGAATTTTTTGAACAGAGTGAAACAAATATGAATTCCATTAGATTATTTGTCATGCTTTCCAAAACCAAAACCAAATGTATATTCTGTAGATAACATTAATGACGTAATTAAGCATAATATCAAACAAATTTATGCTAAAGGTTATGCACAAAACAAAATATGATTCAACAAAATTCAACCATAATAATAATAATACATAAACCAAATATAAAACTTCGAGAGCTAACCTAAATATGAAGTTTCCAAGCCACGGTAAATTTACCACGACAAAGCCCAAGTCAACCTTTTTTTTTATTTTTAATTACTAACGATCAAAATTAAAATTTTGATCAAACCTAATTAAATATATAACATAATAGTAAACTAAATATGTTATCACTTAAGAAGCAAAAGCAATACCAAGATTAAAGGCAAATCCATATTCAAAAAAATAGTTTACCGTAACTAATAAATACATCAAAGGGCAGAAATATTTATTACTGTTAAAAAACCCCTAAATTCAACGATAGCAGTAAAGGGTTATCACACACGATAAATCAAAACATAATATATCAACATTCGGAATTCCAAAACGTATGGTAACCCCTAATTAATGGAGACTAAAAAATATTAGATTCCGAATGAGACAATTTTCAATTGTCGATTAATAGCAACAAACTAAAACCCAATTTACAATTCACCAAACAATCATGTGACTGACTGTAAATCCCCATTATTTACGCAAAAGGTTAACGCACAATAATTTTTTTTGAAATATCAAACCTTAAATTCATAATCGATTTTTAATGATTCGATAAAACCTGGCACTGATGCCACTTGTTAGAAGTGTACCTGAATTCATTGATAGACTAAAAATCTTAATCTTGATGTTGAAATCCCAAATCTTTGGTATTGATCTTTCAAGAAAATAGGTTATCTCTTGAAGTAAAACTCTCTGGCGGGGAAGGAGAGAAAAACAAGTTAACCTATTTCTTGGAGACCACTACCTCTTTATATAGTTGATTATTAAATCAAACTATTAAATATTTATAACTCTGCCCCTCATTGAATTATAAATATATATTATCGTATCTACACTTTTATTTCCATGACATTTTAATACATATGACACGCTTAACTTAATTGGTCACTTTATTTTGTGTCATACTTTATAATAGCAACATACATTTTACATATGTGCCCACAATTGCGGATTTTAATCCAACATGAAAGGCTTGATGTCTTCAACCGAAATTAGCGCCGATGAAGGGTATAAAGGTTTCTTTTGAAATCGAAAAAACAAAAACTGAAAAAGAAATGACAATTTGACAAGATCTATTTTAGAGTAGTTTGAACTTCTAACCAAGGTCTAAATCCACTACCTTAGCATCCACACTAAGGATTTTCCAGTTCAGTTACAATGATTTCTTCCCTTTTTACCGGTTTAAGGGGTAACCTTACATCTCTATCTTTTCACGGGCTAAGATAGAACCGGCTTCCTAATTTTTATAAGGATTAACTAGAACATATCCCTCAATAATAAGATATTGACATTGTAAACTAATTACCTCTCTAGGTGGGTGTTTATACATTTTGACTCACTGGGATTGGACTAAATTACAAGAGATAAGAAAATAAACAATAAATAACTCTATTCTCTTGATCTTTAAACTTGGATGTTCATCCTCTCATTCTTCAAGTGTCATTGACTTGTATTTATAGTATGAAATGAGCTACTAGCCGTTTATGGCCGTTGAGGATGTTTTAGAGCCGTTGGGAAGTCATAAAGTCGAGCTTTAAATTCCCACATGCACAGAAGTTTCAAAACTTTAAGGAGGATTTGAAAAATATAGCAATAACAAAGCCATAGGTTTGAAACCTTTGATAAAGATTTCGAAACCTTTGTTAAGGTTTCAATTCCAGACCATTCTACCTGAAAGGTTTCGAAACCATCAAATAGAGGCATCGAAACCTTCTTTAAAAACATGAAAATTTGGCTATCTTTTAACTTTTTAAGGTATATAAATATAATGGGATGAGTAAAAACATTTTTAAATATATTTTTCAAGTTTTACGGACTTTGAAATATTTTTACAATTTTGTTTAAGTCCAAAAACATTTTTCATTAAATTATATCAAAATAAATATCTTAACACAATCCCAGTAAGAATCTTCATCAAAATGATATCTCAGCTCACCGCAATCTTCTTGCTTTCCAAATTGTAAATTATGTACCCCTTGGATTGAGAAGAATATCCAAATTGTAAATCTCTTTCCAAGCCCTTTCATCTAACTTGGATCTCATATTAGTAGGTACACGGCTGAAACAAATTAAACCAAACACTCTAAGGTGTTTCACATACGACTTAGATCTAGACCAAGCTTCGAGAGCAATTTTTCCAACCATAGCTTTAGTTGCTAACCTTTTCAACAAATAAACATAGGTAGCTACAGCTTTTGCCCATAACAATTTAGGAAGATGTTTTTCAAACAACATATATCTTGTCATATCCAAAACAGCTTTATTCCTCCTTTCACATACTTTATTTTGTTGGAGTACGAGGAACAATAAGCTGATGATGAATTCTAGAGTCTCTGCAAAAATCATTGAACTCATTAAATACATATTCTCCATCGTTGTTTGTTCTTAAGACATTCAACTTACAATCACTTTGATTTTCAACAAATTTCTTAAATTTAGAGTGACCAAAAAAGTTTAATGTATAAAATTTAGTTATTAAATTAAATTTTTTAAAGTTGAGTGAACAAAAAAAGAGTGAGAAGATAGTTGAGTGATGATAATTTATCCTTTATTTAAAACATAATGAAGTTTCATTCAACAAACATAGAGTAATAAAACATACAACACAATCAAAGTCAGAAACTCAACAGAGCTTAGCACAATCCAACAAACATAGCCAACAAATAGCTTCAAAAAAAGTCACAACTGCGAGCAGTAGAAAAGAAAAAGGAAAAACATAAAAATAACAATTAAAGAGTTGAAATCGGAGAGCCAACGGTTGGAGGAGAGGACATCCAAACCTAAGGGAGAACCATCAACTCCAGGAACATGTCCATCGGGATCTAGTCATCTCGTAATTTGCGATGAAGTTGGAGCCCGAAGGAAGGAAAAACTGGACAACTCTGAACACAATCATATGAACTTTAAAGAAAGGGAAGTCGAAGCAACCCGAGCCAGAAGAAACACCAAGAACACAATGAAAAATTCCAAGAGACGCACCACAACAGTCGACAGATGGAGCAAAGGGCTTCGACGAAAGGGACCTCTTTTCATATAGCCTTCCTTCACCAACATCAACATCTGACAGTCGAAACCAGCATGGAGCACAAATCTGAAGAAAAGTTAGTAAAAACAGGAAACTGACAAGCAAGAAACTAGAAAATCTTCTCAAGAACATCTAGTTTCTTTTCCTGTAACGCCTCGATTTGGGGCTTAGAAGTTAGTCGGGTTCGGCCAAGAGGTTCGGGTGAACTGGTCTGAGTGAGTTGTGCTAGTTTCGAGATTAATTTGAAATAAATGGTTTTTGAGGGAGATAAAATATGAAAAAATATTTTATAATCTTAAAATATTTTTTTGAAGGTTTTGGAGAGTTCCATTTGATGAAATTGGACTAATTTAATTGGAATTTCGAAAAAGGTGACTATTTTGTAAAAATTGCAAAATATGTTTTAATGACAAAATCGAAGAGGGCCAAAACTTAGAATCCTTAGGGAGATATTATATCAAGGTGTTATCATCCTTTTCCCTTGATTTTGTGTTTTTTGAAAATGATTTAATTAATTGTTTTGATAAATGGGATTTAATTAAAAGGATTTTAAAAGGCTAAACATTTTTTACATAACCACTTTTCTCTCAACTTTCCTAGCAGCCAAACTATCTTTCCATCACTAAAATCTCCAGAGATTTTTATCTTTTCACCCACTTTTGATTTCTAAATGATGCTCATGGATTTTTACATCAACTAGCTAAAGATTTCTTGAAGGATTTCTTCTAAATTATCACAAATTAAGGGGAAAAGCTTGTGTTAGAGGTGATATTTCTTTTCTCTCCTCTAATAAAGGTTTTTTTATTGAAATTCTCAAGTCTTTGGCTCTCTAATTATGTTTAATAACAAGATTTTCTAATTTAATTGATGAACATGGCTAAATCAAGCTTTGGAAGATGATTTCTCAAGATTTTCGTTATGTTGCTATTTTGATTGATTTGAGATTGATTTTAATCATGATTTGGATGTTAAATGATGTTAAAATAAAGGTTTTATAATAGTAATCCCGAATTGAGTTGGATCTCTAATTGTTAGATTGTTAGATTTGGAGTTTTTGTGTTGTTAGTGTGAAATCTGAGTTGCTGGAGGTATAAGAATGTAATTAGGTTGTTTTGGATGTTGATTGATGTTTAAAAATCGATGAAAGTGATAGGTTTTGGCTGGGCTCAGTTTGTAGTGTAATCAAAGGTGTTTTCGGTTGTTTCGGATAAGCGTTTTGGTGTTTTTGGGCAAAACAGTGGGGTAGCTTTGTTTGATGGAGATTTTAATGCATTGTGATGTATTAATCCTCTATTCTTGTGTGGTATAAACATGGGAGAACATATCGAAAGCAACCGATGAAGGTTTGTGAGCTTTGATTACTTGGATTCGCGTGGGCTCATCGAGTTTGTGTGTGTCAGTGAGTGAGTACGTGAATTTCAGTTTTGAAAGCTTTAAAAGCTGATTTGGGAACTTAGTGGTAAGCTTGAAATGCTTAACTAAGTTTGGAAGTAAGTGAAAGGATTTTCCTCTCTCGGTTGTGCTATTATGTGATGATTTATGCACTATTTTGAATTATTGGTTTTACCTACTATTAAAGCATGATTATAAGAATGTAGTTACTATTTTTAATGATGTAATGTTGAAAGATGCACATGGTAAGTGATATTTAAGGTATATTACTTTGTGATTTTAAGCATGGATTAATGCTTGGTAATGTGGTTTTATTGATGATGCTTTGAAAACAGTGAGATATGTATTAAATATGAATTATATTGGCTAGTGATGTTGTGAAATGGTTTATAAATGATATCGAATATAGTTAGTCGGCTATAGGATTGAATGCACTTTAAAAAGTCGCCTTGGATGTCGAGGGGTTGGTGTCCTGTGTCTTCGTCCAAGTACCCTAACGATCGAGGATGTTGGTGTCTCGTTTCTCGTTAGTGGTTAAGCATCTAACCGATGATAGGGTTAGTGTCCCTAAGGGTTGTAATTGTACCCGATTGATAGAGTACCTTTGGTTGTGAATGTACCAATTCCGGTTAAGATGGATTGAGGTGTCGGGTAGACACTTGTTTTAATTCATGTATCCGATATGAGGTTTTGAGTTGTGAACTTGTTTAATGATCACTTGTAAGCCAATAAAATTGATGATGTATCATGGAATGGTTTATGTCGTATAATGTAGTTTATGCATGTTTTACTCTTTAAGCTTTGCATATGGTAGCTATGCATGGGAGGGCTTAAATTGAGTGCGGTTTGGAACTTGTCTATGATTCATGATACATGTTGCCTGATGATTAACATGCTGATTTTGATTAAGGAAAGGGCATGAAGGTTTTCAAATGATGTTTTAGTAAATTGAAATGAGATTTCAATGTGGACATCAAAATGGTTTTAATGCATTGATGGTGTTTTGCTTATGAGCCTCCTCACTAAGCCTTGTGTGCTTACGTTCTCATGTGTCCATCAATGCAGATAATTGAGGTTTTGGCGACATCAAGAGACAAGGGATTCCAAGAGACTTCACTTAAGAACATGTGTTTCGGTTTAGACTAAAGTAATAAGGGCAATGGAGGATTCGTTGAATTGTTGGAAGATTTGTGTATAATCCCTTTTGTGCAAGTTTGGTTTGTTGTTTTAGACTTGTAAATGGACATTGGTATTTGGTTTATGGTTTACTTTGCATTTGGGAATCTTGCTTGGTTTGACAATAGGATGCATGCCTATAGTTTACCTTTGATGCAAATGCCTATAGCACTTTCTTGCTCAAAGCCAAGACCATAATGTAAAATTCTCAACCAAATTACTTGATTTGCAGCATCAACAATGTATTCAGCTTCTGCAGTCGATTAAGCCACAACTTGTTTCTTCTTTGAGTTCCAATAGATTGCACCTGAGCCAAAGTCAAAAACATATTTGAATGTACTCTTCAAATAATTAAAACTCCCTGCCCAATCACTTTCAGAATATCCATTTAATATCACACTACCCCTCTTTATATAATTCAGTCCTTCACCTACCATACTCTTCACATATCTAAGAACACTTTTAGCAACTCCTAGATGAACATGAGTAGGTGAACTCAAAATCCTTTATAACAATGTTGCAGGAAAGATTAAATCAGGTCGTGTAGTTGTCAAGTAGAGTAAGCTTCTAACAATGCTTCTAAAAATTGAAGGATCCCATAGTTTCTCACCATCTTTTTTTATAATTTCAAATTTAAAGGCAATGGTGAATCAACTCCCTTGCAAAATTTTAGTTTGAATTTTCTTAGAACGTCTAAGGCATACTTTTTTTGTGAAATGAAGATACCGACATTGCTTTAATTAAATTTTATCCCAAGAAAATAGCTTATCAAGCCAAGATCAAACATCTCAAATTCCTTTTGCATACTCAATTTGAATTCTGAAACAACTTTGCCATTGCTTCACATCACCAACAAATCATCAATATATAGAAACAACAAGCAAATCAATATTCTTATCTTTCTTAAGATACATAGTAGCTTCATTATCACTCCTTTAAAAACCCAATTTCGACAAATAGGAATCAATTCTGTAGTACCAAACTCTTAGTGCTAGATTAGGTCGTAAAGAGCCCTTTTAAGTTTGTACACTTTATTTTCTTTTCCTGGTACCACAGAATCCTCACGTTGGCAAACATAGATATTTTCTTCAAGCTCTTCATTTAAGAAAGCTAATTTTACATCCAAATGAAACATATTTCAGCCCAATTGGCCAGCAATAGTAATAAGTAATCTTATGGTGTCGTGTCTAGAACATGTGCAAATGTGTCACCGTAGTCAACTCCACATATCTGTGCATACTCCTTTACAAGCAATCCAGCTTTATGCTTAAACACGGTGACATCAGGATTGAACTTGGTTCTATACACCCACTTCACACTTATACCATGCTTTTCACTAGGTTGATCAGTTAAGAACCACATACCATTTTTTTTCAATCGCATAAATCTATGCCTTCATTGCATTAATCCATTCAAGTACTTTTTTGGCATCATCAAAACTTGTTGATTCAGCAAAGATAAAATTATACCTCTCATACAAACTTGCTAAGGTTTTGGTTTTGATAGCGTCACTTGTGTTTTCTATATCAAAACAATCACTAGTTTATTCATTCTCACCATCATCAGTTATGCCAACCTCTTCAGGGATCGACCTCAAATCATGATTCTATACATCATTCTTCTCCCAATCTGAAAGGCTTGATGTCTTCAACCGAAATTAGCGGCGATGAAGGGTATAGAGGTTTTTTTTTGAAATTGGAAAATAAAAACTAAAAAAGAAATCTAAAATTTGACATGATCTATTTTAGAGTAGTTCAACCTTGTAACCAAGGTCTACATTCACTACCTTAGAATCCATAATAAGGATTTCCCAGTTCAGTAACAATGATTTCTTCCCTTTTTATCGGTTTAAAGGGTAACCTTACATCCCCATCTTTTCACGGGATAAGACAAAACCATCTCCCTAGTTTTTATTAGGATCAACCAGAACTTATCCCTCAACAATGAGGTATTGACATTGTAAACTAACTACGTCTCTAGGTGGGTGTTTACACATTTTGGCTTACTAGGATTGGACTAAATTACAAGAGATTACAAAATAGACAATAAATAACTTTATTCTCTTGATCTTTAAACTTGGACGTTCATCCTCTTATTCTTCAAGTGTCAATGACTTGTATTTATAGTATGAAATGGGCTATTAGTCGTTTATAGTCGTTGATGATGTTTTGGATTCGTTAGAAAGTCATAAAGTCGAGCTTTAAATTCCCACATGCACAGAAGTTTCAAAACTTTAAGGAGTATTTGAAAAATATAGCAATAACAAAGCCATAGGTTCGAAACCTTTGCTAAGGTTTCAATTCCAGACCATTATACCAGAAAGGTTTCAGAACCATCAAATAGAGGTATCGAAACCTTCTTTTAAAAACATGAAAATTTGGTTATCTTTTGAATTTTTAAGGTATATAAACATAATGGGATGAGTCAAAACATTAAAAAAAACATTTTTAAACATATTTTTCAAGTTTTATGGAATATTTTTGCAATTTTTTAAGTCCAAAAATATTTTCCATTAAATTATATCAAAATAAATATCTAAACACAATCCCAGTAAGAATCTTCATCAAAACTGATATCTCTGCTCACCACTATCTTCTTGCTTTCCAAATTGCAAATTATGTACCCCTTGGATTGAGAAGAATATCCAATAAAAATCTCTTTCCAAGCCCTTTCATCTAACTTGGATCTCATATTTGTAGGTACATGGCTGAAACAAATTAAACCAAACACTCTAAGGTGTTTCACATACGACTTAGACCTAGACCAAGCTTCGAGAGCAATTTTTCCATCCATAGCTTTAGTTGCTAACCTTTTCAACAAATAAACATAGGTAGCTACAACTTTTGCCCATAACAATTTAGGAAGATGTTTTTCAAACAACATACATCTTGTCATATTCAAAATAGTTATATTCCTCCTTTTACATACTTTATTTTGTTGGAGTACGAAGAACAATAAGTTGACGATGAATCCTAGAGTCTTTGCAAAAATCATTGAACTCATTAAATAAATATTCTCCACCGTTGTTTGTTCTTAAGACCTTCAGCTTACAATCACTTTGATTTTCAACAAATTTCTTGAATTTAGAGTGACCAAAAAAGTTCAATGTATAAAATTCAGTTATGAAATTAATTTTTTTAAAGTTGAATGAACAAAATAGGAGTGAGAGGATAGTAGAGTGATGATAATTTATCTTTTATTTAAAACATAATGAAGTTTCATTTAACAAACATAGAGTAATAAAACATACAACGCAAAGAAGTCAGAAACTCAACAGAGCTTAGCACAATCCAACAAACATAGCAGACAAATATCTCCAAAAAAGTCACAATTGCGAGCAATAGAAAAGAAAAAGGAAAAACATAAAAATAACAATCAAACAGTCAAAATCGGAGAGACAACGGTTGGAGGATAGGACATCCAAACCTAAGGAAGAGCCATCAACTCCATAACATGTCCTTCGGGATCTAGTCATATCGTAATTTGCAATGAAGTTGGAGCCCGAAAGAAGGAAAAACTGGACAACTCTAAACGCAGTCATATGAACTATAAAGAAAGGGAAGTCGAAGGAACCCGAGCGAGAAGAAACATCGAGTACACAATGAGAAACACCAAGAGACATACCACACCAGTCGACGAATGGAGCAAAGGGCTTCAACGATAGGGACCTCATTTCATATAGCCTTAGTTCACCAACATCAACATCTGACGGTTGAAACCAGCATGGACCACAAATCTGTATAAAATCTAGTTAAAAGAGGAAACTAACAAGCAAGAAACTAGAAAATCTCCTCCGAAACATCTAGTTTCTTTGTCTGTAATGCCCCGATTTTGGGCTTAGAAGTTAGTCGGGTTTGGCTAAGAGGTTCGAGTGAATCGGTTCGAGCGAGTTGTGCTAGTTTCGAGATTAATTTGAAATAAATGGTTTTTGAGGGAGATAAAATATGGAAACATATTTTATAATTTTAAAATATTGTTTTGAAGGTTTTTGATAGTTCAATTTGATGAAATTGGACTGATTTAATTAGAATTTCGAAAACTGTGACTATTTTATAAAATTTGCAAATATATGTTTTAATGACTAAACTGAAGGTGTTATTTGCCTTTTCCCTTGATTTTATGTTTTTTTAAAACTATTTAATCAATTATTGATAAATATGATTTAATTAAAAGGATTTTAAAAGGTTAAACATTTTCTTACGTAACCACTTTTCTCTTAAACTTTTCTCTCAACTTTCCCAGCAGCCAAACTATCTTTTCATCACTAAAATCTCTAGAGATTTATTTCTTTTCTCCACTTTTGATATCTAAATGATGCTCATGGATTTCTACATCAACTAGCTACAAATTTCTTGAATGATTTCTTCTAAATCATTACAAATCAAGAGGAAAAGATTGTGTTAGAGGTGATCTTTATTTTCTCTCCTCTAATAAAGATTCTTTATTGAAATTTCCAAGTCGTTAGCTCTCTAATTATGTTTAATGACAAGTTTTTTAAATTTAATTGATGAAAATGGCTAAATCAAGCTTTGGAAGATGATTCTTAAGATTTTCATTATGATATTGTTTATATTGATTTGAGATTGATTTTAATCATTATTTGGATGTTAAATGATGTTAAAATAAAGGTTTTATAATAGTAATCCCGAAATGAGTTGGATCTCTAATGGTTAGATTGATAGATTTGGAGTTTTTGTGGTGTTAGTATGAAATCTGAGTTGCTGGAGGTATAAGGGTGTAATTAGGTTGATTTTAAATGTTGATTGATGTTTAAAAATGGATGAAAGTGATAGGTTTTGGCTGGGTTGAGTTTCTAGTGTAATCGAAGGTGTTTTCGGTTGTTTCAGATAGGTGTTTTGGGGCAGAGCAGTGGGGTAGCTTTGTTTGCTGGAGATTTTAATGCATTGTGATGTATTAATCATATGTTCTTTTTTGGTATAAATAGGGGAGAACGTATAGAAAGCAATCGATGAAGGTTCGTGAGCTTTGATTGCTTGGATTCGCGTCGGCTAGTCGAGTTTGCGCGTGTCGGTGAGTAAGAATGTGAATTTCAGTTTTGAAAGCTGTAATCACTAATTTTGTCTGGGGTACTGTTTTTATTTCATTTTATAATAATAGGCTTATCTGGGCTATCGTTTAATCATTAACTATATATATATATATATATATGTATGTATGTATGCATGTTACATATGCGTGTTATATTATATGTATTATTATGTACGTTATGTGTTTAGTGTATGTGTGTTTATTGAATACTTAGGCATGAATGCGGGTTTATATGTATGTGGTATATGAGTGTATGTAAGGTATACGCATATGCTTATGTATCACATGTAATGCATGATCGTATATTGTATGCGTTTACTATTATTTTAATGCGAGTGTGAATAGGTATATTGCATGTATTGTGTATATCTATTAACGTTTATGTATGTGTAATATGTATACGTGCATGTATATTACATATAGTAATTTTATTGTTATCAAAATTAAAAACAAACAAAAAGATTATAAGTTAAATAACTAGAGCCCAATAATTTATTATAAGTCCTAGTCCATTACAAACATGGCCCAATAAGCCCGTATAATTAAAACAACATAAACCCTAGCCCTAATCTGATCTATTGCTTGCGCAACCCATCCTTCACCGTCAGATCTAATCCACATCTGACAGTCTAAATCAAGCCTCAAACGGGAACCCTAGAGAGGCCTATCCCAGCTCGCGCCGCACTCACCCCAACCGTTAGAGCAAAGCACATCCAACGGCCCAGATCGAGCCTGTGGAAGAAACCCTAGAGGAGCCCTTTCTGCCTCGCGCCGCGCTCGCCCCCAGCTGTTGGATCTAAAGTGCATCGTGTGGCCCAAATTAAGGTGGAGCATTCCATAAGCCACATGCGCCTCATGCGAGCCTCTTCAACTCCTTCACGTGCGACCTTTCAGCGCCCTCACGTACATGTGCGGTTCACGCAACAAACCTTTCGACTCCCCCAGAGCCACGACCACTACCACGTGGGCAAAGGAAACTAGTGGCTCGATACCACGTCGTTGTTTTGACGCATCAAAAGCCACGTCTGAGGCCGACTCGGCACCGATGCCTCCCCTCGTCTCCGCCGTACAAGCCACGCATGCAAAAGAAAAATGAAACGATTAGAAATGACTACAAGGCAAAAGCAAAAACGGAAAATGGCAGAGAATAACAGAAATTCAGAGCAGAGCCGCGCATGAATCCGGCCAAAAACTAGTACGAGCCAATAGGTTTTCTTCATTTGATTTTTTTTCTGAAAATCATGTAATTTTAGCTATAAAGCCCGAATGGAAACCAAATGTAAGAAGATTTTTTTTAAGCGAAAAGGAATACAAGTAAAGAGAAAAGTTCAGAGATAATCCTCTTTCTATTTTCATCACCGCATAGCATAAGAAAAGTTAGGGTTTTTCCTTTTTTTACATTCGTCCTTTTCAAGACGCCGTCCGCTCTCCCTCGTCGATGAAAATCCTTTCGACCCCTTGCGGCTGTGCATGGTGATTCGGCAGAGGGAGACAAATAATTTTTTTATTTTGTTTTATTTTCTTCAATTCTAAAAAAAGGGTTTTTTTGGCTTCTGTTTTCTTCAAAATGAAAGGGGGTTGTTTCTCGAAATTTTGGGTGTCGATTGAGTTTTAAAACATAAGAAGGTTGTTTTTTTAGGTTGTTTTCGAGTCTGCCAGTTGGCGATTAACGTCGGCCGACGTCTTAGGGCGTCTAGGTTTAGGGAAATGTGGGGTCTAAGTTTTAGGGAGGCTAAAAGAGGTTCAAATGGTTAAATGGGGGGCTTTATAGTGGTTTTAGGTTTTAGGATTTGGTCTAATTAGGTTTTAGTCCTTCCGTGTCGCGCCGTTTACGCGTTTAGGGCTCTCGTGTTTCTAAACCATGCCTTAGGTCCTTAGAGTTTTGAAGTTCTTTACAATGTCGTCTCGTGTCTAGTTTTGCAATAGTCTAATCCCGCGTCTGCCCCCTTGTAGTTTACGTCTCTGTCATTCTAGTCCCAATTCCAGTGTTAATTTAACCTCTCATGATTGTCATGCATTTTTAATTCAGCCACTATTTTTTTATTTCTTTAATTTCGGTCACTTTGCTTGCTTTTACTTATTGTGCATTGTATGTGAGATGTATGATTATTGCTATGGATGAGGTGATAGTCAGTGGTTTGGTTGTGTAATTGTCTATTTGTTTTGTTCGACCCTTTTCGTAATATATGATTTGAATGGCATAACCGGAATAAAATAAAGTTTTTTAAATTGATGTAATGTAATATGCAACCTTATAATGGATAATTTACAGTTTTATTAAAATGTGAATTTCTTGCTTTTTTTCATGATACGTATAACTTGTAGCGTTTCATAACATAAAATATATGTTTTTAATATATATATATATATATGTGTGTGTGTGTGTGTGTGTGTAGGCTCTTTGTTACTAATGTAGAATGTGTTTTTTGTGTTTTTCTTTAGCTTGGGCTTTGGGCTTTAAAGGGCTAGATTGTTAGAATTAGGTTTGTGGCTTTGCTTAGTTTAGATGGACTTGGGCTAGTTAGTTTGGCCCTTTTGGTGCTTAGTTACGTCGGTTTAATCGATTCGAATCGTGTGCCCACTTCATTGGGGCACGGTTCGTACAATTAAGTCAATTTAGGTTTAGAGCTTTAATCGAGTTTAGGATTTTAACCGGTTTAATTCACTTAAATTCAGCATTGTCTTATTGGGATAGATATTAAGTTCATTAAATCGGTTGAACTTTTCTTAATTGTATCTTTAAGATAAAATTAACATTAAATTTAGATGGATATAAGACAAAATAATTCATAATTTATTAGGGTCTTCTAGATTTTAGGACGTAAATAATTTAGGGTAATATTAGAATCACCTAACTAGTAATTAGATCACTAATCGGACTCTCATAATTTGAGCCTTTTAGAATAGGGCCTTAGCTGGCTTTTGTGTGTTTACCTTAAAAAAATTTCCAGGACATGCATTTATATTTGTCATACATAAAACATTAATGACTTGGTATGTTAATTAATCAATTTGAAATATACAAAAGAGAGGTATCTATTAACCCCGGTATTTGTGTCAAAACAGTCCGAGCTTAATGGATGTCGACCAAATATTTGGGCTGTCACCGTCTCTAGGTCAGGCTCAGCCCTGGGCAAGGGCAGAAAGGGCGCCCGCCCAGGGCCCACAGCTTAAGCAAGTTACATGTTTATAATTTTATTCGAATTATATTTGTTTTTAATAGTCTAATTTTTTTAATACTTGTTATTAGGGGCCCAATTTTTTCAATATTTGTTAATAGAAATTTAATTTTTTTCCCAACATTTATTATTAGGGGCTTACTCTTAAAATTCAACTTTTTCTAATACTTGTTATTAGGGGCCTGCTTTTTTTAATATTTGTTATTTTGGGCATACTCTTAAAATTCATTTTTTTAATTATTGTTATTAGGGGCCCAATTTTTCAATACTTGTTATTATGGACCTACTCTGAAAATTATTAATTTTTTCATTACTTGCTATTAGGGACATAGATTTAAATAATAGTATACAACCGCAACAACGACTGTTACATGACGATAGTGGTAGTGGCGGAGCTAGAATTTTCTTATAGTGAGGCCATGAGTGAAGTATGATGTATTGAGGATTTCTATACCACTAGAATAAGCATTGTTGACCGCATGCTCCAAACAAATTAAGTGTGGTCAAATCTAATATTTCCTATAAAAAATCTATATTACCTCCTTAAAAGTCTTATGCCCCAACAAATCAAGTAGAGTCAATTCCACCCTCAATTTATATGCTACATCTGCTCATGGGTAGCGGCACCATCTAAAACCGCGTTACTTGCAATTTTTATGTCCATAATAACATATGTTATTAAGAGATTTCACAACCACGATATTTGTAGTGACTGAAATAGCATCTATAATGCCCGCAACCACAATAAAACTTAACATGACTGTAATTACGACGGCAATCGCAATTTAAATTTCTAATTTGGGCCCACGTTTTATATTCGCCCTGGGCCACCAAAAATCCAGGACCGGCCCTGCTCTAGGTAAACAATAATTAAAAATGGAAATGTCATGACATCATTCCTAAATGCTTGCATCATCCATAAAGGTGACGTACGAGAGTCGAATCATAATTTAACACAGCAATTAGATTTATATGATGTCGGTTTAATCTATGGTCTGATGTATTGTCATCCTTATTAATTAAATGCTCAATTAATTCTAAAGCAACGATTTGATAAAGCACATACCATTTAAGTCAAATTTTTAGTTAAGAACATCTAATTAAATTCACTTTAAATTTAAAATAATTTCTATCGATTAAAGGCAACAAGCATTTTGGTACCGATTTCCGGGCGTGATGGGGTGTTAATCCTTCTCCACACGTAACCAACTCTCAAACCCTTTTTAAATTGAATCTATGATTTTCTGGTGTCCGGCCTACCTTAGTGGCCGGTGGCGACTCCAAATTTTTATTGTTTCCCAAAACGCAAATTTTATAAGAAAACCCCCTTTTAACAAATCTTTTTCAAAAGATGGGACACTTTAAAAGTTTTTTTCAAAAAAAAGTTATTACAAAAGCTTTAAAAGGTTATTTGGGAACTTAGTGATAAGCTTGAAACACTTAACTAAGTTCGGAAGTGAAAGAATTTTCCTCTCTCGGTTGTGCTATTATGTGATGATTCATGCACTATTTTGAATTATTGGTTTTACCTACTATTAAAGCATGATTATAAGAACACGGTTACCGTTTTTAATGATATAATGTTGAAAGATGCACACGATAAGTGATCCTTACGGTATATTACTTATACGTGTGATTTTAAGCATGGTTTAATGCTTGGTAATGTGATTTATTGATGATGCTTTAAAAACAAGGAGGTATGTATTAAATATGAATTATATTAGCAAGTGATGTTGTAAAATGGTTTATAAATGATATGGGATATACTTAGCCGGCTATAGGGTTGAATGCACTTTAAAAAGTCGCCTTGAATGTTGAGGGGTTGGTATCCCATGTCTCCGTCCAAGTACCCTAACGATCGAGGAGGTTGGTGTCTCGTCTCTCGTTAGTGGTTAAGCATCTAGCCGATGATAGAGTTAGTGTCCATATGGGTTGTAACTGTAACCGATTGATAGAGTACCTTTGGTTGTGAATGTACCAATTCCGATTAAGATGGCTTGAAATGTCGGGTAGACACTTGTAATTCGTGTATCCGATATGAGGTTTCGAGTTGTGAACATGTTTAATGATCACTAGTGAGCCGATATAATTGATGATGTATCATGAAATGGTTTATGTTGCATAACATAATTTATTCACGTTTTACTCTTTAAGCTTTGCATATGATAGCTATGCATGGGAAGACTTAAATCGAGTGTGGTTTGAAACTTGTCGATGATTCATGATACATGTTGCCTGATGATTAACATGCTGAATTTGATTAAGGAAAATGCATGATGGTTTTCAAATGATATTTTAGCAAATTGAAATAAGTTTTCAATGTGGACATAAAAATGGTTTTAATGCATTGATGGTGTTTTGCTTATGAGCCTCCTCACTAAGTCTTGTGTGATTACATTCTCATTTGTCCATCAATGCAGATAATTGAGATTTTGAGACATCAAGAGGCAAGGGATTTCAATAGACTTCGCTTAAGAACGTATGTTTCGGTTTAGACTAAAATAATAAGGGCAATAGGGATCTGCTGAATTGTTGGGAAATTTGTGTATAATCCCTTTTGTGCAAATTTAATTTGTTGTTTTAGACTTGTATATGGCCATTGATTTTTGTTTATGCTTTACTTTGCATTTTGGTATCTTGCTTGATTTGACAATAGTATGCATGCCTACAGTTTACCTTTGTTGCAAATGCTCATGTTATGTTGATGAATTTGTCACGTATGCTTGAGGTTTGATGCCTAAATATGTTGTATGCATGTTTGATTGTTTTAGATTGGATTTAGTATAAAAAAACCAGCAAAAAGTGACATTATAGGGCCAGGTGTTTCGATACACTCAAGCCTGTACTGAAACAGAGTGCCTAAAATGGCCTTAGGGTTTCAAAACAAGGAGGGGCGTTTTGATAAGTTTGGCTACTGAAAGGTAATGTTCCGAAACGGGTTTGAGGTAGTATCGAAACGGCCTCGTGTACCGAAATGAACAACCTTATTTTAAAACAGGCATTTCGATACAGGACAACATGTACCGAAACATCCTACAGTTAAGTTGGTTAGAGAAATCTTTTGAAGTTCTAATTCTTTACGTTTTGATCCCTAATTGTGTGGATGCAATTAAATGACCTTGAATTGTTATTTTGAGTAGAGCTTTGATATAGACGCATATAATGTGATTAATTAAAGGTTGATAACTTAAAAAGTAAAGAAGTCCCTATATTTTGACAAAATTACAAAATGATCCCTAAAATATGATTGCATGCAATTAAGTCACTAATTATTGCCTGATCAAGTTGCAAATCGTTCCGCTACGATGTTTATCACATAGGATAATAATGAGCATCTAGAAAAGATAAAATGAAAAAAAATAGAATCGCTTATTGAGGTAAACTTCCCGGTTTACCTTAATATTCCCCGTGTGATCCGTTCGATTCGATCTTTCGCCATGACCGAGTCGAGGGGTTACATTGCCGGTGATGGAGCATCACCAACCCCCGACACAAAACGACCTTCAAATAAGGAACAAAAGATGTTGGAAGGCCCAAATACAAACCCCCAACGAGCAAGCCTAACCTGGAGAAAACGACCATTGAACGAAAAAAGAGAGAGGCTTCAAACCCATACAGAAAAAGCGGGAGATGAGGAAAAGGGAAACAAAACCAAAAGGATCCCAAGCAGGAGTACCCCAAAGCTGTCCACATCTGCCTTCTTGGTTAACTGTCCTAAAAGGGCATACTCTGGGGCCAAATATCCACTGCAATAAACACCACAGAAACGCTAGAATTAAACAAAGGAAAACACTAAAACAAAACTATCAGTAGATGCCCATTAAACAACATCAATGAACATTGAAATAGTTAAATAGCTTAGACAGCTCAATAAGGATGAGATGCAATGAAATGACACTTAAAATGTTCCAGCAACTCGAGTACTTACATTGCAAGTCCGGAATCTCCGATTTTAGGATGAAAGTTCTCATCCACAAGTATATTACTAGCTTTAATATCCCTGTGGACAATATGCAGTACAGCTTCATGCTGAAGAAATGCAAGAGCGAAGCTGTACCTAATTGTAGCCCAATCCAAAGCAATATATTTACTTCTTGAACCTGAAATTTGGATTTCTGGACATTAGCATACCTCAATCAGATAGCTTGAAAAGCTATCTATTCTTTTTCTGTCAAGTAGGATACACATAACTCATATTTATAATGCACAAATCCAAAATTATGTTCCAACTGTAACTGCAACAAGAGTGTTAAAATTTTGATAAAAAAACAAGAGTGTTAATAGAGAGGAGTTTGTTAAAATGTGCTTGGGTTGACGTCATTGGCAATGTTGTTTATTCTTTAGATATTCATATACCAAGACCCGATGGTTGTCTTCAACACAACAACCAATTAGTTCAACAAGGTTGGTGTGTCGTATGTTTGATATCATATAAATCTCTGTCAGGAATTCTCGAGATCCCTGCTTAGATTCTGCAGAGAGTTTGAGTACCATCCCTCAAAACTCCCTGCCAACAATTACAAAAAGTAAAATTTTATGAGTATTTTCTAACGATTTCTAATTACCAGCATATGTGGATGCTCTGTAGCGAAAGGACGGTCGGAGAGCTTTCTTTACCCTGTAGGCAACCCCAAACCACCTCCACCAATTCTTTTTATTGGATGGAAATCCGATGTTGATGATCTCAAGGAATTATAAGTAAAGAGCCTTATATTCTCGGAGGTGAACTCTGGCAGAGCGCAGATACAACAAATATGCAATCAAATGAAAACACAAAATTATGTGAGAAATGTTTGACATTATCCTGTCTTTTAAACAGAAAAATACTTTATTGAAAAACAAAAGACCCTAGCGTAGTGTCACGGACGTATTCTCTCAAACCCGATTCGTGCGGCGTTAGCAACTCTCGACAATACTAACAAGCCTTGAAGTCCCTCGCAACACTTGGCTAAACAAACACAAGAGAAGGCTAGGAGATTTACAAGTAAGGAAACTTGTATTAGCTTAAGAAAGGAAGCTTACAAGAGAGCTTGAATGCTTACAATGCTTGGTTTTCTAAGCTGAGTACAAAATGAGGGGGTGACCCTATTTATAGGCACCATCCTCCCTAATGGACGGCTAGGATCGATTTGATCCGACGATCATGGTTTTGCCTCCAAAAATATCTAGCATACATCCACATCTTTCTAGAGTATTCTATACATATCTATACATGTCTATAGATATCTACAACTATCCAACATGTTCTAGAGAACTCCAGGGTCTTCCAGAGTAGTCTCGATCCTTCCCGAGCCTTCTGGGGCCTTCTGGTACCTCCCGGGTTTGTCTAGACTTGGATAGAACGTCCCGGACCTTTCTAGAACGTTGTGGCTGGTTCCTTTAAGTGCTTGGTCGTCCATGACCCTTGTGATATCCTCCTTGGTGCTAGTTGGCGTCAAAATGGCCCAAGGAGAGTCCCGAACCTCGGTTTGGACTTGTGGGAGAAAATAGGTGGGTCGTGACATCCTCCCCCACCTAAGCTCGCGACGCCCTCGTCGCGCCATGGTTGAATTGATCGAGTTGGTCCTTGAATTGCCAAAGAGCTTCTTCGGTCTCCCAACTTGCTTCGGCAATGGGCAGTCCCTTCCACTTGATGAAGTACTCTTTGTAGCTTAGAATGCCCTTCCTTCGAACAACTCGATCGGCTAATACCTCTTCTACTTCCTTATCAAAGGAAGTGACCACGACTGTGGGTGCTTGGTTGGACACCCCTCGTGTTGGGTCTTCCATGTCTTCATGATAGGGCTTCAACAAACTTACATGGAAGACTGGATGAATCTTGAGCCTCGGAGGTAGTTGGAGCTTGTAGGACACCTTGCCCACTCGCTTGATTACTTGGAAAGGTCCCTCGTACCTGCAAACAAGTCCCTTGTGCACCTTTCGAAAGACCTTGAATTGTTGAGGCAAGAGTTTGAGCATGACAAGATCACCTTCTTTGAACTCCAAATGCCTTCATTTAGAGTCAACCCACTTCTTCATTCTCTTGCTAGCCTTGTGAAGTGCGGCTCGGGCTAACTCGTTTTGTTCATGCCAAGACTTGGCAAACCTGAAGGTAGCAGGGCTCTTCCCTTCGTAGCGTGTGGCAAGGGAGAGCGGGGTGGATGGTTGTTTTCCTAAGACAACTTTAAAGGGACTTTGTTGAGTGGTCTCACTCTTTTGCAGGTTATAGGAGAATTGTGCCACATCTAGGAGCTTGGCCCAATCCCTTTGGTTGGCACTTACATAGTGCCTCAAGTATAGCTCTAGCAAGGCATTGACCCTCTCGGTTTGCCCATCACTCTGAGGGTGGAAGCTGGTGGAGAAATTCAGATCGGACCCTAGCATTTTGAATAACTCTGTCCATAACCTTCCTGTGAATCGAGGGTCACGATCACTCACAATGCTTGTCGGGACACCCCAAAGCTTGACTACATTGCGTAGGAAAAGCTTGGCTGCTTCCTCAGCGGTGTAATCGGCTGGGGCGGCAATGAATGTAGCGTACTTGCTGAAGCGGTCCACCACGACCATAATACTTCCAAACCCCTCGGACTTGGGTAGGCAAGTAATGAAGTCCATCGAGACACTCTCCCAAGGCCTCTCTGGTATGGGCAAAGGGTCTAAGAGTCCACCTGGTTGGTGCTGAACCACCTTGTCTTGCTGGCATACGAGACAAGTCCTCACATACTCTTCGATGGCATCCTGCATGCCCATGGGCTAGTCAGGGAAGCGGGGATAGCTCCTGACCAGTGTGGTGCCTACCAACGCACCAGTCCAAGGACTAGACGGCTGTACGGCACGTACTACACCCTTAATGCTATCTCGCATCCTACATTAAGCACAACCAGCAAGCATCTCGCACAGTCCCGCGTGTTACGACGAACGGTCCGTGACATTCTCCCCCACCCGATTTATGCACGCCCTCGTGCATAGGGAGAAAGCTCTTTCCCTCTTCTCTTTTGATTAGCCCGGAACTAGTGTGCAATTCCCTGGCTTCTCGCCCTCTTCACTTGAGGCTCCGACACTTACGGATACGAGTGCTTGGCGAACTTTCACTGCGGCTTCCTGCCTACACGTCCTCGTCTCAATCTCTTTATAGAGGACCCACTCGCAAACACCCCTACACTTGGAGTGCGAGCTACACACGCTCATCCATAGATTGACTCGCTTACGCAGCACAGGGGCGCTTGGCAAACTCACAGCTAGCACACAATCTGGCTCTGATACCACTTGTCACGGGGTCAGAGTCTTGGCGCAGGGACATCTACCCGTGCGGCAACCCAGGGCTATTACCATCCAAGGGCTAAGCCTTTTCCATCTCCGATGCTCACTGGTTTCGCCCTCCCATGGGCTCATCAGGGAAGCGAGGATAGCTCATGACCAGTGTGGTGCCTACCAACGCGCCAGTCCAAGGACTAGACGGCTGTACGGCACGTACTACACCCTTAATGCTATCCCGCATCCTACATTAAGCACAACCAGCAAGCATCTCGCACAGTCCCGCGGGTCACGACGAACGGTCCGTGACAGTAGGCTGCGCTAAGAACACTGCCATATAGAGCAGGGCACATATTTAGTGCATAATTATAAAGGGTATATTATGCAACAAAGCAGAGATGCATATGCAGCCTACTACTTTGTAACCTAAAGAAATAATAAATGAATTCAACTGAACCTTGAGCTTGTGTCCGGCCAGGGGCAAGGCTTTTCCTTCCTTTGAACCAATCAAATGAACCAAAGCACTTACAACTCGTTGCAAACATCAGATACCTACACACTTTAACCCATATTTAAACCAGATCTCTTATCCAATCCTGAAATCACCAAAAGTAAAACTTTTGTTTAATTGCTCATAAATCAAAAACAAGCAATATGGAAGAAAATAATACTGTTAAATTGCATGCAGGTAATTTCGCCAACCTACCAAGCACAGAAAGTCAAATTTAGTACATCTTTGGGAATCTACAATGCTAATCCGAGTTCCCAGCAACTAGCATGCTGAAAAAGGGCATGGATTGCTCTAAGGAAGTTGGAGCAGACATAATAGGTTCGGGAAAGAAGATTCAGTCATCATACAAGGCTTCAGGAAAATTGATAAATAGGAGGAAACAAAAGGTTATAACAGGAAGGAATCAAAGATATATGAAAGTTTACAACACAACATTGCTAGTTTTGAAAAGTGAATATAGAAATGAATGTTGGGTGTCTTTGTTAGGAATAGAATTCGTCTAAAAAGGGGCAGACGAAGTTTGTTCCTTTGTTAGGAGAGAAAAATGAGAGAAATATAATAATACTAGTAATATGTATTTTTAAATTTTATTTAAAAATTAATCATTTTGAATAAAAAAAATATGTAGCACAAGCTTTAAATCTTATCACAACTAAAATGCACATTAATATATCATCACGAAAGAACTTTTTATCGAAAAACATTGAACATAAATCCAAATTACCTGGGTCAAAGATTATTCTAATACTAATTTCTAAACAACACAACATTGAATCCTCAACTTTTTTGAATTGGAAACAACAATGTACAATATTTATTAGCTTTGCAAGAATATTCTAGTACTGATTTGTAAAGAATGTTACTTCACTGGTAATATTTTTCAGCATAATGCCAAAAAATCCCCATAACATTTGACTAAATAGTCATTTTAGCCCCTATTCTTTTTTTGAAACAATTTAACCCTCAGGTCAAAATAGCACCTCTAAGGATAAAACTGTTAGTCAACTGACGATAAACAACTTGAAATTACTTGACAGAATGAAGCGTCAAAAGAAAAAATTATTTTATATTTTATACAATTTTTTAAAATTATTTTATATTTTATACAATTTTTTAAAATTATTTTCTAACTTATTTCAAGTCATTTGTTTCATCTGTAGAGGGGTCATTTTGACTCAAAATGAAACGTTGAGGGTTAAATTGCCTAAAAAAATAGGGACTAAAATAACTATTTAGTCGAACGCTAAGGGCATTTTTTTGACATATGCCATATTTTTCTAATTTCAAGGCAAAATAAGGAGTCCAAAACATGAGATGCAAAGATATTTATAACTAAAAGAATTGATCAAATGACAATCAAGCATCATCGGCATCACTAGTTCCACCAACCAAAGCTTCCTGAATGGCCAAGTAATTGCTTCCATCAGGACCCAACACCTTAAACCTGCTCCACAGTAAAAAAACATATTTCAGAACATTGATATACTATATGAGACCAAAAGAATCGGTTATAATATATAGCACCTCTCAAGAATGAATTTTCCCTCTTTGTACTTCTGCGTCTTCTCATGAGCAGACTCCTAGGAAAAGGAGAAAAGGTTCTATGAAATCACCTCAATGGCGAAAAAAACTGAAATTAAATCAAGATGGCGAAAAAAACTTGAAATTTCAGAACTAAATTCTTACGTATTTCCACCCCACAATTGAGCCACACCCAACACAGAATATATCAACAACAGTGTGCATTCCAGTCATCATCATACGCTCTTCTTTCTCCCCTACTGTGATATTCACCCTGCTATGGATTAAGAAATAAAGAAAATATGATAATATATGCAGAATGCATATGATATAAGTCCCTCCCTAGACCCCCAACTATGTCAGGCATTTCTGCTTTCAACTATTCCATTGTTAGTCTTGCAACTATATGATTTGGGCTGGTTCAAATTGTTGATATTTAATTGTTTCTTTAATTAAAAAAAAAGATGATCAGCTCAATTTTTTTACGTAGATAAATGTAAGGAGAGAAAAGAACATATCATACATCCATACCAAAATGAATACCTTAAAATGCACAGCTTTCATTGAATTCAAGTTGCAATGAAGAGTGCGCATTTATATTAATATTAGTAGACAAACACGTACGAGCATGATTTTAAATAAAAAAAGACTATTTCTAGAGAACAGTCCATGGAGGGAAGATATGAATTCACTAAGAGCACAACAACGAAGTATATAACTTACACCTTATCAAAAAGATAAGCCTTTCCGTGCCCGCAGTGGAAAGACTGAAACACAGATAAAGGATGGGATTAGTATAACAATTCACAGTTCACACGACAATGATAAACATGGCTATGATGCAGGGAAAGATAAGACAGAAAACATGCTCAGTATAAGGAAATCTATTAGTTTTTATCCATTGGAACCAGTCAAACACTCAGACTGCATCTACAATAACATTGATGATAATAATCAGGATAAAAAGAGGGCTAAGATGGTTTTTAAATATATGATACAAATCTAAAATTAAACTTGAAAAACTTAACACACAACATACTCGTATTACTCTTCCTTTTTCTTTCACAAGTCAAATCTTAAATTTCAAATTCACAAATATCAAACAACATCTAAAACCCAATTGAACTAGCTATTTGTCCATTAAAGAACTGATACATACTCAAAAAAGACTGAAAGTTGAAACTTATTTTAAAGCAGCAATTAAAAGCCTCCAATATAATGAAAAAGAAAATGATTTGCTCACCCATCAAAGTTGTAAGCAAATATTACTTACCTAATTGCAGGAAATGAAAGACATTGAATCTTGGGCACTAATTTCATAGTATTTCTATTTTCAAAGAGAAACGGCAACAGGCGTGATATCTCCTAAGAAGAAGCGTCAGCAACCAGAACTAAGGAGTAATCTATCTGTTTCAGTTAAATCCATACTCCTAATATTATTTAGAACAATGAATAATGCAATTTATGGAAGAAGGGAAAATTCAAAGGATTTTGTTCGCAAGAAACGAAAAGAGAAAACCTTAGAAATAATGTCATCGAGGAGAGCCATATGGGTAAAGCAGTGCTTGCAGCAATAAACGTTTCCTTCAAGAGTGATTATGAATATCCTTCCCATTTTGTTTTCTTGTTGTTGTCTTTCGAACTGTCAATACTTTAGACGAACAAGAAACAAAAATTCAAATAAATGATCAAACAAAACAAAAGTAGAGGAAATTGGACGGAGAAAGAAACCAAAGATGAAGGGAAAGTAATGGGCATGGCGGACGTGTCTTTTATATATTCTGTTACGAGCGGGGGGAAATGGGCCAAGTGGTTGGGCTACCATCATGGTTAAATAATGGCTTTTTTTTTAACAAGCATAGTTAAATGGCAAAATTGGGGAAATTGGGTGTTTTAACCTCTCTTTTTTTAGTGAAATATGGCGGTTTTGGTAAATTTTGGGAAAATAGGCCAGATTTTACAGTGCAAGGTGAACCTCGCCACCTGCACCTGGCGTTCTCTGGACAACGCCACCTTTTCCCAGTGAGATCTTGTTAGAGTCAGCCTTCTCGGCTCGGACGGCGCAGCGTTGCAGCGCAGGGGCTCATGCATGGGGTGCCTGACGTGCCTGCATGGCACATGCAGGCACGTCAGCCTTTAGATCAGGGTAAATAGGGCGGTTTAGGTACGGGCTAGTAAAAGGGAGTAGTTTTTTTATATTATTTTGTGTATATATATATAGGGTTTAAGGAAGATGAGTGTGTAGGGGTTAGAGAAAAAATTAAGAGAGTTTGAGTCGGAAAAGAGGGAAGAGTTTGTGAGTTTCTGAAGAAATATTCGAAGACGGTAATTGAAGAGTTCGTAAAGGTCAGTAAAAATTAAGTAAGTGATTTTTGCCTTTTAATCTGTTTTTTAAATTCTAGAGACCGTATATTTTTTGTATGATTTAAGATATATTCGGATGGTAATAATATTTTTAAATTTTAATAAGAAAATTCAAAATTTTAATGTTTTGCTTATATTTTTTTAATATTTACAGAAGATGAGTTCATCAACATATTGTGACACCGAACCCACAGTTGGTCGTTGTGGCGAATCGCTTGAAGATTTCAGTGAGGATGAAGAAGATATTGTTCCTATTAGTGAAGAAGATGGCGTTCAGTTACTCAATGCTGATGATATTGACGTTGTTATGACAGATGCGTCTCGGGGCAATGGTATTGATGTTGAAGAAGATGTTTGGGCCATGGTTGTTTCTAGGCTCGGGTTGAGAAATGAATAGCCGGTTGTTTGGGGTTATGCTGCACTGGAGCCCCAACAATCGGAACCTATTTATCCAGCTTATGAAGCTCCAACAATCCACATGTATGAAGTTGACTATACTGCAATGCAAGATTAGGAATATCAAGCTCGCGTATTTGGTTCTTCATCATCTTCGAACTTTGGAGAATTGGAACTAAAGGATGAATTTGAAACAAAAGAAGCCGCGAAGCTTGCAGTTTAGGAGCACTGTATCAAACGCCATACGTCATTTTCTATTGTTGAGTCCAACAAAAGTACTTATTGTGTAAGGTGTTTTCATTGGAAGAGCAATTATCCGTGGTGGGTAAAAATTTCTTACAGGAAGAGGACTGAAATGTGGGAGGTGTCATGGTTTATTGAGCAGCACACATGTACCAATATGACTTTATCACGAACCATATTAATTTAAACTCTGATCTAATATGTGCTTACACCAGGGCTTTGGTTGAACAGGAACCAAGATTTTCGATTGTAGTGTTAGTAGCATCTATCCGGACCCAGCTTGGTTATGTTCCGTCTTACTACAAGGCGTTGATGGCAAAGCAGAAGTCGATGGCGCAACTCTATGGTGATTGGGATAAATCGTATAATGAGCTATCAGCTCTTTTACGAGCAATACAACATTTCATCCCAGGGACCGTGGTAGAGTACGAGATTTTACCGGCGTTCAACTTACAAGGCGAATTAATTTATGGTAAAATAGTATTTAGTAAGTTATTTTGGGCGTTCAATGCGTGCATTCAAGGTTTTCCATTCTGCAAACGCATGATTCAAGTGGATGGTACATGGCTGTATGGGAAGTACGATCATATATTACTCGTGGCCGTTGCACAAGATGAAAACAGTAATATATTCTCAATTGCCTTTGTCATAGTTGAAAAGGAAGACGCGGATGGATGAGAATTCTTTTTTAAGCACCTACGCAATCATGTTGTAAAAGAAGAGGGATTTGCATGATTTCTGATAGAGGAATTGCGCTCTTATCATTAATTGAAAAACGTTGGAGTTTATGGAAACCTCCACATGCATATCCAGCATATTGCAGCGAATGCAAAGACGCGGTTCGGAAACAATCAAGTCCGGAAAGAGATTTTAGGCACGAGTAAGTTGTTATTTGTTGTTTATAAAAATAAAAAAAATTTGAGTTCATCTTGTTGTTTTATTTAACTTGTTTTTTTATAAATAAGGTATGAACTAGTTCAACCAAAATTCCAAGAAAGGATCAGAAGGTTGAGGCGACACGGTGCAAATGTAATAAAATTTGTAAATGACATCCCCATAGAAAGATGATCACAAGCCTATGATGAAGGTCGGTGTTATGGTCATATGACAACTAACCTTGCAGAGGCTATAAACTCGGTTCTTAAATGAAAAGACCATCTCCCAATTGCAAGTATTGTGTGGGAGACTTACTTTAGATTAGGCAAAGTGTGGTCCGACAAAGGGCAGGAAGCCAACTCCCGAATAAACATCGGACAATATTGGTCTAATACCATGTAGGATAAAATGATCGAACTTCAAGTCAAAACCTCCGCTATGCGAGTAAGATCATTCGACTCACATGGATGGGAATTTTTTGTGGAAGCTAAAGTTCGAGGTGAGCAAAAAATGTTCACTGTCAAACTTCATCAAAGATAGTGTGATTGTGGTGCATTCCAAGCATTTAGATACCCTTGCTTTTACGCACACACCGCTTGTTTGCATTTTTGACTCGACCCTTACGGTTTTGCGAGTGGCTGGTAGAGCCAATATACGAAGAATGGTTAGCAAATCCAGTGCTTCGTAAAAAGCTGAAGGGTCGGCTAAAGTCTACTCGTATTAATACGAATATGGATGATCCAGATGATAGAGATGGAGGAGTTCAAGTTAAATATTGTACTCTTTGTAGGGAACCGAGTCATTCAAGAAACAAGGGTCCGAACAAATCAAATATTTCCAACTATCGTGTCGGACCGTCAACCTAAATGCTTTGTTTAATGTATGTAATTTTATAGTAATCTAAATAAAAAAAAAGTATCGTTAATGTTTTTAATTTTAATTAGAATTTGAATACTGAAATTAAAGAAAAAGAGTAAATAAATATGGTTAAATAGTATATTCTAGAACCAATGTACGAATAAAATAACCAAAATCAAGTTTTTTGGTAAAACAGTATATTCTAGAATTTTGAGTATTTAAATTTAATTTATTTTAAATTATTATTCGGTATTATTTAATTTAATTTAATTTATTATTTTTCTTATTTAATATAATTTAATTTATTTTAATTTATATTTTTTTCTTATTTAATTTATTATTTGTTATTATTTAATATAATTTAAGGTAATATAATATAATTTATTTTAATTTATCATTTTTTGTTATTTAATATAATATAATTTATTATTTATTCTTATTTTATATTTTTATTTTTTATAATATTATTTAATATAATTTCTATTTTATTATGTTCTTTTCATTCATCATTCTATTTTCTGTGTTAATGTAAAGTCTTGATTTGGAATTGGAATTCGAATTTAAAAATGAATACAAAAATTAAAAAAGAACATAAATATCAAAATGCAATCGAAATCGAAAGCAATAGATATAACATTAAATATCTGAGGTGAGCAAATGTTCAACCATGAAAACATAAATTACAAATAAATAAATAAAAACATATTTCCGCCTCCTCTTAGGTAATTCTTGCCGGTGGAAAGATGGTGTTTGATCGTACTGCAGAGCGGGGTGAATCTCTTTACGTGATCAATTAAGAGCCAACTCATCGTCATCGAAATTTTTTTTTATCTGTTATTTTCATAGTAGGTGGTGTAGTAAACATTTCTTCAGAATGAAATGATGGGCTGCTAATGGTAGTTGTTGACAACATAGATGTCATACTACCAAAACCAAAACCTTCCTCATATATAGATAATTGAAGATATTAAAATTGTGGTATGTATCCTTCATCATCATTGTAAGCCGACTGAGAAGATGAGCTGCCACCAGTTGTAAAATTAAAATGTGATTGTTGCGGAACATGACCAAATTCAAATGTTTGATGACTTTCTTGAAATGGTGTTTGTTCCAAGACATTATCAAATGGTAGTTGCTCCCAAGGATTACTGCTTACATGTATTGGGGGGGAGTTAGATCGCGACCACGAAGAAGGTCAACCCGAAATTCCTTCTAAATTTGGTTCGTCTGTTGATTGCTGAGAGCTCTGACCAAACTCGGTTGGGAAGTGTACGTGTCTTGAGCACCGCAGATCTTCAAGTCATTTATTTGCTTCTTCGACAGATGCTATGAACGGTTTCACATTTGCCGAAAATTATGATTAATATTATGTATTAAATTCAAAATTGTTGGCTTGAATTGGACTCAAATCATCAACCCACCGCGTCCATCTTTCCTCCCACAATTCAATGAAATCGGCTTGCTTCACACTCTAATTCTCATTGAATCTACCTCTACGAACAATGTGAATTCGTTCATGTGGAGCTCTTGGAATGGGTTGATAGAAGTTAAACCATCTCAAGTTCTCAACACTCTGTTAGCACAATGGAACTCAACAATAGAAACTTAGATCAAAGGCACAACTGCACCCTAGAATGATGCACATTCAACCACAGTATTTAGTAGGCAAGTCCTGATGTTGTCATTCGCGTACGGCTGCCAAATAAATTATAAAATACAATTATTAATATGAATTCACTCACAATCAAATATACAATGTCTCTTTCAAAAATTGATTATGATACCGAATTTTTGTCTATTGTAGCCCGAACATGTAAGATTGATACATAAGATTTTTAGGAAACAGGAACAATTTATTTCAAACCTTTAAGAAATAAACACATTTAATTCAATATGTAAAGAAAATAGCTCAAGAGATATAGATACAATGCGAAATAGGAAAATAAAAAAGTTTTAAAATGCGAAATAAAGAGAATAAAAAGGAGACACTGAAATAGAAAGGAAGCTGAAGCTACGGTGGTTTTGGATCTATTTCTCCAAAGATAAGTCCAAACTATAAACACTTTCATGCAGATGACATGTTGGATCTATTTCTCCAAATGCAAATATCTGTTCCATTAAGAAGAGATGACCTACAAAATGGATCTTACATACACAGATAAACCTTATATTTAGATCAAGTCTGAAACTAGCAGACACATTAGCATAGAAAAAGGCTTCTCAATAAACCCTAGGATTTAGCTACACTACATGGGGGAAAATGTAAAAAAAAAAAAAGTGAAGATTATGCAGCACACTTAAAGACAAGAATGGAAACATTCTAACACTTCTAGAAATGGGCATCTAGCATTATACCAACCCAAAAGATATAACCTTAGGTTTATGCATTAATAGAAGCACCTCATAGATAATGTCATAAATATTGTGATACTTCATAGCTAAAACTGTTTCTATGAAGATTATGTTTCATCATTCACCTAATTTACTCTAACATAATATGTTCGCATAAATACATCATTATGAGATATATAAACCGTAAAAGCTATGGTGTAGTACAAAAACAATGAATATGATTAGTGATGTAAAAACAGGTAATCGGACAGGTTTCAGGTCGGGTTCTGTCAGGTCGGGTAAAATCGGATACAGGTCATTTCAGGTAAAAAAAAAAATTTGACTCGACTCGGGTCGGGTGCGGGTCCATTGCAGTCGGGTAATTTGCAGGTCGGGTCCATTTCAGGTCGGGTCAATTTTCAGGTCGGGTCCATTTCAGGTCAAACTCGTTGCAGATCGGGTAAAAACAGGTCGGGTAAAATCAGTTAATTGATAGGTAAATTGCAGGTCGGGTAAATTTCAGGTCGGGTTCATTTCAGTTCGGGTTCATTTCAGGTCGGTTTTATTTCAGTTCGGGTTCATTTCAGGTCGGGTAATTTCAGGTCGTCGGGTTCATTTCAGTTCGAGTTAATTCAGGTTCACCAGAAATGAACAATTTTGAATAAAAACAAAGTTTTATGGACTATAGTGAAAAAATAATAATAAATAAGAGCTAATTTGGACTAAAATAAAATTTTATGGACTATAATAGGCTCAATTTTGAATAAAAACAAAGTTTCATGGACTATAGAAAAAATTAATAAATAAGAGTTAATTTGAAGTTAAAATGAAGTTTTAAGGACTCAATTGAATTGAATTAAAATTTAAAGGACTTGAATAAAAAACTTATATAATATAAAGGGCTTTACTTATAATTTACCCCAAATTGAAATTCAATTTGGGAATTGGGCGGTTTCAAAATAAATTTTCCCGCTCATATATATTATAATTTAATATTATTTATTAATTATTATAATATAATATAACTTATTATTATAATAACTTTATAAGTATAAATATATGTGATTATGTATATATATATATATATGTATGTATTTTTATGTATTCACATGTATATAAATTACAATATATAATTATATATTATACAAACATGTATGTATTTATGTATATGTAATGTATAATACATAAATACATGTATATGTATATACATAATACATACTATGAAATGATACTAACAACATACATGTATATATACATGTATATATATATATATTATACAAACATATGTATATATTAAAATTATTAATACATTATACATATAACATATCATACATAATAATGAATACATATTATACAAATATATGTATGTTAATATATAATATATAATGTACATGTATATATATGTGTATATATGTGTGTTTATATGTATATAAATACATAAATATACATATAAAATATATGTATATATATATAAATATATGTATTTATAAAAATATAAAATATATGTATTTATATATGTATTTAAATACATAAATTGAATTGAACTCAATTGAATTGAACTAAAACTTAAAGGACTTAAATGAAAAACATCTAAAATTTAAAGGGCCACAAAATATTTAACCCATCTAAAATTCAAAGGGCTAAAAAATATTTAGCCTATCTAAAATTTTTAGCCCAAAGCCCAACAATTAATAATTATAATTAATTATTATATTTAGCCCATCTAAAATATTTACTCCAAATCCCAACAACTAATAATTATTATTTATTATTGATATTATTAATTATTATAAATGAGTGGTGGGATATGAGCCCAAAGGCCTAAGGCCCAAACTATTACTAATTATTATTTATTATTAATAAATTACGATGAAACGACTCCAATTAATTTTTAAATAGTCCAAATATAGGCAGTCAGAAAACCATAAAATTTAGAGGGAAAACGAAATATGCACATAGTTTAAAAATAAAGAGAGCACATAACTACTAAACCCTTCAAAACATATTTGATTAGGTGACTTACTTTAGAAAAAAAATAAACGCTCACTTCTTCTTAATCCTTCTCCACAAAACTCCTTCATTGTAAAAAAATCATACCGCTTGGTTCGCCACCACTTGGTTCGCATTTCTTCTTAATCTTCCTCCACAAACCTCTTTCGTTGTAAGAAAATCACGCCGCTTGATTCGTCGCCGTTTGGTTTGCCGTTCATTCGTCATTTACGCTTTCAATGAGTTTGAGAGTATCAAAACTCTAATATTTTCTTTCCAGCTCGACATCCCCTCTTCAAATTCACGGTTTTGTTTATTAACGCAAAACAATAATTACCAATTCACCCAATAACTGTTTTTTTTCAATCTTCCGGTTGTTATTTAAGGTTTTATTTAACAGGTGAGATTTATAGGCCGATTTTTAGTTGATATTTAAATTTTCCCTGCTTCAACCATTACGCATAGGAGAGCAAATATTATTGTACGGCTGCAGAACGAGATTGGGGTATGGTGCGATGATCAGGCTGGTCTTCAGCGTATGGCAGTATGTACTTTCAGCCGCTTTCTACGACATCGGGTGTGCGGGAGGGTCCTAAAGGAGATAGTCGAGGCCAGAAGCGGAGCTAGAAATATATTTAAGGGGTGTCATTTTTTCAACGATAATTAAAAATGATTAATTATTTATTAAGGGATGTCATTTTATTCATAAAAGGGGTGTCATTTGTTTATATTTTTAATTTTTTATATACAAATTATATAGAAAAAATAAATTTTTTAAAAATTTTGGGGTGTTATAAGACACTTTAATTTAAAGGGTGGCTACGCCTTTGGTCGAGGCAATATGGATACAATCTCCTCCATTCATTTCTTTTAAGTTGTTTGTTTTTGAAACGGTGAATGATGATTTACTAATTTGAATTTTGTGTAAGTTTACATAAGCTTTTTATGTTAGAATTTAAAAGTTTAGTGTGTATGATGTAGAATTTAAGGTTTATGGTTAAAATTTAAGGATGTGTAATTTCTTTATACAACTTTGTATCAAAATATAACCCTAATTTGTATTACTTTAGAATCTTATAACATATATTTAATTTTATAAATATTTTTATATTTCATAAGATTTTTTTATAAATATGTTTGATATAATGTTTATTTTACATATGTCTGCATATTTACAGAGTAAAATCTAAATCCTAAATCCCTAATCATTAACTCTAAAACACTAATATTACATTCTAAATACTAAACCCTAAACTAAACCACTAAGTCCCAGAATTAAAAAACTTGTGTAAACTAAAACTTACACAACATGTGTATCAAAGTTTTATTCAATATATATATATATATATATATATGCGCGCACGCAAAAATGGACAAAACAAGTTATAGTTGCCAACTTTAAGGAGGTAAATGGTGCAAAAACTGTTAAAAGTATTGAAATAACTTGTAGATGGAAAATCATTCGAGGACGACTTGGTTACTTGATCAACAATTATCTTCCACTACAGCATACGACCACATCAGTGTTGCAAAAAAATGTGGAAACATGTATAGTTTCAATCTGCTGCTGTTGAAAATAATCGATCTCACGCATCTCTCGCGACAAATGATTCGAGTTTCCGCAACCAATCTAAATATTGACCTTGTTCTTTCTTATGTAGTGTGAGGAGAAGGAAATTGGTCAGGTCTTCTCCGATCCCTCTGCTGACCAGATATTCCTTAAGTGCAACTTGTAATTGAAGGTCCAAAGTGCTGCAAACAAAAGTCGAAAAAGAAACTAAATGATCATTACTGCCATAAGTTCAAGGAATGGTAAGACTTCGCCTTCCGTTGTTAATTTAATTAACCCGAGAAACTAAACACTGCATTCTCTTATCCAGTCCCCGTTTGTAGCAATTAACCCATGAAATCATATACATTGAAAATTTACACTTTTATGAGATGAAGGAATATAGAAGAACAAACATTGTAGAACCATAAGTAGCATTCTTTACAACATATATCATTTGATAAGTAGAATTCTGCGAGAAAATTTGTCACCTGAATGAGGGACCTCTGTAGACAGAAGAACTAGGAACGGTCGTTGATTGCAGATAATAAGCACCAAGGATGTTGAAGTCAGACTTGCGAACTCCTTTCTCGGCAAGGCCACAATGAAACTGCAACATAGAGCTCAACCCGGGCTTTTTTACACAAACATTCATTAGAACTTTCCTAGGAAATATACCCCCGGTATAATATGTCTCCTGGCTCAACAAAGCTGAAACAGCAACCTCTTCACCGGACTCGCCTTTTCGCCGCAAAACAACATCCTGTGACTGTGATGAATTCCAATCCAATACAAAATCTCCCAGAGATCCTATCTGTTCATCCTGAACCAGAATAGAATAAACCCATTTCCCCCAAATTAATAATGCTAGAGCTGCAGGAAGTAAGTTTCTAATATGTTTAAACTTGAAGATGAACTACAGATTATCGTGATAATTTGTCCCCACCACAATATGAGAAGGCTGCACTTGATTTTACCGCTAAAAAATTGGAATAAAACAAGTCAAAATAACAAATATTCTACATAAAAATAACATGAATTCTCTGTTTCAAATTATTACTGTCATTTCTTTATCAAAACCCATTTCGATCATAAGCTCCATGACATAAAAATCAAGGAACAAAGGAACATAACGTTTGCTCGTTGTCTAGAAAACACCCGACGACAATCGAGTTCATGATTAGGCAATGCATTCTCAAAGATTCGTCAAACAAACATAAATAAATAAACCATAAAATCAATGAACAAAGCGTTTCTTGGGTATCTAGTAATCAAAATAATGGGTAGGCAATGCCTTGTGAAGGATTCAGTGAAACAAACAAATCCCAAATGGAAAGGGAAAGGGAAAAAGAAGAACCTGAAAAGAATTGGAGGAGAGTTCGTGGGAAATTTCAGATTGGACGAGCTTAAGCAATTGGAGATCCTCCACAGCTTTGCGGCTTTTGCTTAAGATTTGAGTCGCTCTCGGCATTTCTCCAACTCTTTTTTTTCCTAGGGTCTTTCCTTCCTAATTTGTGTTTGGCGGATGGCTGAAGATTAGTATTAAAGTTTAGTCCACCCCTGGCCCCTGCTATTATTTTAGTATAAAGTTTACAAATAATAACTAAACTTTGGTCAATTCTATTTGATAACTCAATTTTCAATTGTTTCAATATTTATCCTTAAACTTATAATTTTATTTCTATGTTATCACTGATCTGTTAATATCTGTTAAAATATTTTGTATAATAATATATTTAGACCTCTATATCTACCCACTCAAATAATTTAATCTTAATTTTAAAAAAAAATTAACTATTATTATTTACACATTATTTTAATTTAGTCTTGTATTGTACACCAATCAAGCCCATCGAACCGGTCACCCTTTTCCCAAAACCTCATCTTAAATGCTCCTAAGCCTTAACTAATGAAGACACATTGAATTCTTGAACGCGGTCAAAAAGAGGAAAGTAGAGAGGGTGAAGTTCAGAAAAAGACGATTCCGCCCTCCAACTCACCACAGTTGATGGCTGTAGAGCCATCGTGATTGTCCCCATTGATCCTGACCTCATCGACAATACATCTTAGCAAGGAAGGACGTTGATATTTTGGTATTCGAGGCGATCATGGTAATGGGCTTTTTAATTTGATTGGGAATTTGCTCTTCCATCTTCTTCCTCTTTCGTCGAGCTTAAGGTGGTCCAAGTGGCCCCGATAGGATTGGCGCTCCCATAGATTTTGATTCAATAAAAAATACAAGGTTTTGACTCAAGAGAAAGCAATTAGAAGCAGTAAACATATATAAAAATGTTGTCCATGTTGCACTAAGAAATAACATTGCTTCAGTGGCAATGTGCTCTTTTTTTTTTTATCAAAGTGCTCTTAAATCTTTGTCTACCGAAGTTCAAATCCCTGTAATTTCATATGTAGAATTTTATATTGTTTATGACACATGTAATCGATTAAATAATTTTAGCCCTTAAATTGAACTCGCATGTATAGCCGAATTTTAATTTAATTGTCACTCTAACTTGCAAATTTCGATAGTAATAAAAATGGTCGATCATGTACCAAGTTTGGGTGTGGTGGGGAGCGAACTCTACCCCACATGTAACTGACTCCCGAATTCAAAAATAAAAATCTATGGTCAATTTTTTGGTGTCCGGTCTACTTAATCCAAGTGATCGGTAGCGACTTCATTTTTCAAGTTTAAAAATCATTTTTTAAAAGTCGTTACAATAACCATTTTAGTCCTTTTTTATTAGATAGAAAGATATTACATTCTCAAGATATATGTTGAGATTCGAACCCACACAAAATGTAACCCCCTTAGCCCGGCCTAGACGGTTGACCCGAACTACGAAGATTACACGGGGAAAACCAAAGTCAATCCGAAAGTCAACCTTGATTAACGACCCTTTTTTCTTTTTAAACTTGTCTAGATGCACATTAATCCTATGCATACTCTTGAGATAAGCATACTCAAAAATCACAGCAATCGAAAAACAATAAGGGGCTCAACTGCACAACATACGAATTTAGGGACCAAAATGTAAAATCTGGAAATTAAGAGAACTTTACTAATTTTTAAGATACCATTATGAAATTAGTTAGGTTATAAGCTTCTCTGTCAAATTTCATCTTAAACGAATATCTCGAACTCAAGCATTGCACATACAAAAATCAAGGCTAAAACGTAAAGCTTGCAAACCTCAAAACCATTCAAATCAGTGCCCAACGGTCAAGTGTTTCGAAATAGAAATTGACCGTTCAGAAACGTGGCTTGGCAGTAGCCAAAGTGTTTCAAAACACCTCTGCCCGTTTCGAAACGCCCAGGCCAATTCATGCACCTATTTCGAAACAGGCAAGGGTGTTTCGATACACCCTGCCCAGAAACAGCAGAAAAACCTGATTTTACACATCCAAACACCATCAAACATACTCTAAATCAATCATCAACATATCAACAACAGGCCAAGCATCATAACTACCCAAATTGCATTAAAATCTGGATGCAAAGCAAACCTTAGGTGCACCAACTCTTCAACACATCCAACACTTGATCATGCCTTTAAAACAAGAAGCATAGTATAGCAACTTAAGAATAAGAAGATTCAAATGTTGCAAAGCGATAAATAATAAGATTCAAACCACAAACCAAATACGGACAACATACTAAATCTCATTACACATCAATATAAAATACTCATCCCTCATTGCCTTTATTATCTATAGCTATTAACCGGGACATACTTCTCAAGTGGAACTCTCCTTGAATCCCTTGCTACTCGTTGCCCCAACTTTATTTATCTGCATTGATGAACACAAAGGAGCGTAAGCACATAATGCTTAGTGAGGGATGCTCAAAACCAAAACACCATCAATACAGCAAATCATAAAACCTTCTTCAAAAGTAGATACAAATCAATAAACCAAAGCATTGTTTGAAAACCCCTTTTTAAAGCAACATGCTTCAACCATTCATTGCTCAATATGAAAACCAACCTTTAGCTTAGAAAAGTTAAACAACTCACCCCAAACACATTCTTGCAAACTATCATTTAAACCCTTTTCATGCATGAACATCACGTGCAAAGTTAAACACAAATTTCTTGGAAAACACTTCCACTTCACAACATACTTCCCTCATTCTTGATGAACATCTCAAAACAAGAAACCTTTTGAAAATCATTTGCTCCTTCTAACTATCTCACGCATTAAACAAATGCAACACATGAACCACAAAAACAACATTTGCATTACATGCCTTCTAAAACAAGCCCTCACAAGACTTCAATGAATTTATGAGATTCTATGCACATATGCACCATTCACATTAGCAAAATATACTTGTGCTCAAGCTTAACAAGCATCGCATGCATTCTTGCATCATTTACATATTTTCCATGCACCTTGCATCATTTTCAAACAACTCTTGCTTCATTACATTCAAACACATTATATTGGCTTTCAAGCGATAATTCGATAATTCACAAATCATCACAACACAAGACACAATCGGATATGCGGATTACAAGCGTTGTCCCACACGCTTCATACACACTACCGAACAACACAAGGTGGAATTTACCGGTATAATCTCAACCCCTCAACACTCGTGATGGAGTTTAGCGGTACAATCACAACCCCTCAACATCACTTATCGGAAGTTGTATAACTCACTAGCGAGAGCCGGGACACACTACAAGGCATACACATGGGAGCTACCTCAACCATTGTAATCACCTTAACCAAGCTCACACACGGGAGCAACCTTCCACCGTTGTGACGCTTAACAAGGTCCACCCACGAGAGCCATCCTTCATCGCGGTGACTCTTAACAAAGTCCACCCACGAGAGCCATCCTCCATCGCGGTGACTCTTAACAAAGTCCACCCACGAGAGCCATCCTCTATCATGGTGACACTAATTTCTTCAATCGCTAGGGTACTTGGATGGAGTTTACGGTACAATCACAACCCCTCAACATCCAAGACGACTCAATTCATGGTGCACCCAATTCTATAGCCGGCTAACTATATCCGATTAAAGTAACCAACAACCACTTACATCACTTGTCAATATAACCATTTTACCACATTAATCCACTGTTTTACAAGCATAACCAAAAATGCCAAATCCACAAGCATCACATGCTTTAGTCATATGCACCCAACACATGCAAGTCAAGGATAACTTACCTTATGCATCTTTAACATAATGTCATTAATAACCAACATTAAACCATGTCCAAACATGCTTAAAAACATTAATTTAAACACAATCATCCCAAGTGCATTTAAAAACCAAAGCATAGCCCAACCAAGAGAGAAATTTCATTTACTTACTCTTGAGCTTAGCTAAGTTGTTTAGGCTTAAACTAAGCTCCCAAAGTCTCATCCAAAATGTTTCAAAGCTGGAAAACTCTTTACCACTCACCGATACACAAAACTACGCTAGCCGTCAAGCCTTCCAAGCATCCGAAACCTCCAACGCCACCTCTATTGCCTCCAGATCATTCTCTCTTATTTTAAACACATAACAACAGAGGATTAATGCATCATCATGCATTAAAATCACCAGCAACACACCTAAACTCGCTGCTCTACACAAATTCAACATTTTGGCTACCAAACACAACCGAAATCACCTCCAAACTCTTCCAAAACTTAACCCAGCCAAGATCCATCACTTCTAACCATTATTAAACATCAATAAACATCCAAAATGAACCCAAACTCGTCCTTATACCTCCAGCATTAACAAAACACCAAAATCACCCCAAAAACCACCATTTTCACAAGTAAAAACTTAGGAAAATCAACCTATTCGAGATTGCATTGATTAAACCTCCATTTCACATCATTTAAACATCCAAAATACATCAAAAAGACATCTCAAAACAGAGCCCAAACATTCAATACGAATTTCTTCAAAATTAAATCCAAATCTTGAATTTTAAGCCAAAAATCAAGACCACAACATTAAAACCTTTAATAAAACTCAATTTAAGGATTGAGAGAACTTGGGAATTTCAGTAAAGAACTGAGTATTTAGAGGAGAAGGACATTCATACCTCTAAATGTGGATTTCTCCTTGTTTAGAGCCAAAATCCTTGAAAATTCAATAAGCAAATGAAGAGGATTTGATGTAGAATTGATTAGGAATCATTTGGGGATTGAAATCTCATCATTAGGTGTGAAAATCAAAAGAAAAGTTGCTGTGGAAATGTGTTTGGCTGAGGGAATTTTGAGAGAAAATGAAATGGGAATTTTTTTAGCAAAAGTTAATTATGAAACTAAAATATGGTTTTTCCCTCTTTTCTTTTTATTAATTAAACATTAAATGAGTCTTTAAAAATCAAGAAAAATCTAGAGAAATTCTCCCTTGGGTAAATTAGCTCCTTAAAGATTCAAAGTTTCAATCCTTTCAAAACAGTCACGAACTTTTCAAAAATTACATTTTAGTCACTAACTTGAAATGTCATATTTCCAAACCTCATTTTGTAAAATTGATTTCACCACTCTCTTATATATATATTAAAAGAGGATTTTTAGATATTTTTACATATTTTTAATGCATACCGAACTAGGCTTTCCCTAAAACTACCTTTTATATTCGAACCGAAAATCCGACCGGTCCGGTTCAAACCCAAAACTTCTAAGCCAAAAATTGGGGTGTTACACAAATAGAGACAACATCAACATTCTTAACCATTAGGCCAATTAGTGTATTTCACCGTTTTAGTTTTATTAAAACTCTTGCATCAATTTCATAAAAAAAACTTGCATCAAACAATTTTTCTTGGGTAAAGTTTACAAATGACCATTAAAACTATGTTAAAATATTTATTTTAGTCCCTAAATTTCAAAAGTTACAAAATAAATATTAAATTTTAAATTTTATTACAAAATAGGCATTACGTCAATAATTATCGTTAAGTGAGTAACGTGACATGTTAAACTTAATGAGAAATATTTTATTTAGCTCCTCAATTGTAGCTAAAATTTTATTTTTAGTGTTTTTCAATATTTCAAAGCAATATTTTTTTAAAAGGAAAGAATTAAAATTATATGAAAAATTACATTTTTTTACAATTATAAAATTATTTTTTCAAAATTATAATTTTATGAAAATTTTTAAATAAAATTCATAAATCCTCACCCGAACTCGGTATCATTACAACTAATTCAATGAAACACCAACCGGGAATGGACCGAGGGCACCAACCGAGAGGCCGATCCTTGGTGGATTCTCTTCTCACCCCAAGATTAGAAACATAACCTCCTTCTATCAACTTCATTTTCCGTTAATTACTCAAAGCTATAAGTTTTTCATCTTGTAAATATCGCTTCTTCACTTGCAGGTGGGATTGCCTAATTGGGAAATTTACTCTTTTCAACACGTTTAGCTAGCATGCCAGTTGTTGAGAACAAAATGTCAGTATATTAATTTATTTTTTTAATTTTAAGTAACTTTTTGTAACATTATACATATATATTTATAGTTTTATGAAGTGACACTTCTTAGACACCTGTTAGTAATTGTGAATTAATGATTAAAATTAATTAAATATGATAATTAGTATTGTAAGAGAATTTAATTAATTTAAATTATGAGGTTTTAATTGATCACAATTTCACTTATAAAAATCAAATTAAATAAAAAATAATAAAGGTCAAATTTGATTTTTTTACTGAACACTAAAAACCCACTCTTTTAAGTTCGGAGTAAGAAAAAAGAGATGTAAAAAAACAAAAGACTGAGGGAATTACTAAACCAACCCGGTCATACTCATATCCCACAAGTCCATAGAGCCGAAAAAAATGGCTGCTTTTTAGGGTTGTTTTACATTGAGACATTTTAGAATGAAGCTAAAATGCTGCAGCTAAAGCAAAATTAGGATTTTTCTACCATGCGGCAGTCTAATATGCGGCTAATATACGGCGTTACCGGAAACATGATTGTGTATATAATGTAACCGGTAAAGCGGTACCGGATATGTGGATATGAAATGATCTTTCCGGTAAAAACCACTAAAAAAATGATAAAATAATGGTAACCGGCAAATTTATGTAATCGGTCAGACATAATAAAACCGGTAGCGTCTAATTTGTTATAAGGTATATAATGTATTCGGTAACGCGGTACCGGATATGTTATATTCGAAAATTTCCATACTTTTGAAAAGTTTATCGAAACTTTTTATCAATGGTACCGGATATGTTGAATTCGAAAGTTTCCATACTTTTGAAAAGTTTTTCGAAACTTTTTATCAATGGTACCGGATATGTTGAATTCGAAAGTTTCCATACTTTTGAAAAGTTTATCGAAACTTTTTATCAATGGTACCCGGATATGTTGAATTCGAAAGTTTGCATACTTTTGAAAAGTTTTTCGAAACTTTTTATCAATATATGGATACTTATATTAAATGTTTGGATACTTCTATGAGAGGTAGAGACACTATCGAAAAAGTATGGAAACTTTATAAAAATTATGGAAACTTCTATTAAATCGTTTATATGAATTAGAATCAAGAAAATAGTAGTGCATCAGATAGAAAGGAAAAGATTACAAAATGAAAAGATTACAAAACGATATGGCAACGGAAATAAAAAGAAATTGAGAAGAAACAAAAGATTGATCTTCTAATATTTATGTGCAATGCAAAGACCAAGCCGGATTGTTTCCAATATCATGTAATAGAGTTTTATGATATTGGAAACAATCTGGCATGGTCTTTGAACTGCACATAAATATTAGACCATCAATCTTTTCTTTATTCTGAATTCATTGTCCCTTCAAGCCTCCTCCCTTCAAGTCCCCCTGCCACCCATGGAACTTGTTCCAGCACCAGGTTGCTGTCCAACCATCTCTGCATATGGTCGCATCTCAAACTTGACATTTTGGTTGCCTAATGAACAATTTTTTTTTGCATAAGTATGAGCAGAAGAGTGTCTTGTTATTAATAATAGAAGAAAATGATAGAGAAAACCTTGGAGATGGCGGTTGAAGATGTGTATGTCTTCTTTTTCAGCCATGTAACCATATAGTTGGCGCTGGCTGGATGGAGGGGATGGAGCATGACGTTGCCAAGCATCTAACCCGAAACCTTAGGTAGCAAACTGGTTATGCAGACGCTGAGCATCTAAATAACCTCTTGCTGTGCTCTCAAAAATCAAAAGGCTCATCCCACGATGGCCTTGTGGACCATATGAATGGCGAGCCTTGGCAACAGCACCATAGGAACTGAAAGCGTTGAGAAGGTCTTGGTTTCCCATGCCAATCCACTGAAGCAAAAAATTAAAGAAATAAGAAGTTAAGTATTATAATAGTAATGAAAACATAATTCAGAAGTTATATAACTACCCGCCCATCTTCATCTGTACGATCTTGTGTGTTCCTAATCATCACCATGGGTGGCCAGAGTATTTGGTGATAAGCTTCCTGGTGGCTTGAAGGCGGGGGGGGGGGGGGGGGGGGGGAGACAATAGCAGCATCATTACTCAGACCACGCCATTGGCCTGAAGCGTTTTGTTGAGGTTGAGGTTGAGGAGTGGCCGAAGCACCCCTTCTTCGTAATTCCTCGTCCAACGTCTGAGCAAGGAGGCGATGGATTTTCATCTTATCTCCTTTTTTGGTTTTTGCATGGGTGAGTAGGGACTGAAGGCCAAAAAACGACTTAGAGGCACCAGAACCTCCGTGGCATGCTGGACACCGCCATGTAGTAGTAGGGTCGTTGATAGAGTTCATTCGATCGAAGGCCTCGAAAAAACTCCTAAAGAATTTGCTGGATTTGAATGCCTCGTGGCTTAGTTGTTCGTCATTATCAGAATTAGAATCAATATAGAAATCATCATCACTGTTTGATGATGTGTCGAATTCAATCTTCCTCTTGGCGAAAGACTGAGGATTTTTACCCGAACTTCTGCTTGAACTCATTTTATAATAGAAGATTGTGAAAGAGAACTGATTATAAAAGCAAAGGAAAGGGTTGAGTAGATAAAATTGAAGATGTTGTGAAGAGCAAAATAGAGGAGTTGTTAATTTATAGGCAATTTCCGTTTGGGAGGGAAAGTGATAATGCATGAGACTGAAAAGGCAGAGATTCGTTCGTTCTCCTCGTTTCTCGGGTTATAGAAATAAATGAGGAGAAGGTACATGAACAGAAACGGTGCATGTGATACATTGGAAAGACGCGAAACTGAAAAGGTAGAATCAGATTCGTTCTTCTCCTCGTTTTCCGGGGTTATAGAAGTAAATGTGGAGAAGTAGGAGCAGTAAACGGTGCATGCGTGATACAGGGAGGTAGAAGTGAAAAGACACGATACTGAAAAGGAAGAATCAGATTCGTTGTGGGGATTAAGGGTTTCAGCTTTATACAGGAGGAGCAGTAAACGGTGCATGTGATACAAGTGAGAAATGACATAACACTGGAATGCAAAGTTGTAGAAGTGTATAATGAAAACGGTAATGATAAACCGGATACATTGATGTAATGAATAAAGAATACAGTAAAAATATACCGGGAACATGAATGTTTTTGCAAACTTATCGATAATTCCATTAAAACATGGAAAAAAGTTTCGAAAATCTTGTTCCCATTAAGCTATGGGAAGCCTTTAGTTTTTGTTAATTATCGATATTTGTGTAAAAGCATCGATATTTTCGAAGGATATTCGTACCGGAACATTGATTTTCTTTCAAAAGTATCGGGTTTGTTATTAATAGTGTGTAAATTGTATCGAAACTTTTTGTTCCAGAAAGGTATGGGAATCCTTTGTTTCTTAAAGTATCGGTATTTGTATCGTAACGTTAAGAAACTATCGATATTTTCGAGCAGATTCGCTAATGTATGATGGAATTTAACAGCAGTATCGAAACATTTTCAGATAGGGGGAATAATGTATCGAAATTTTATTTGGAGCCAGTGGACAAGTAAGGGATAATTGACGAAATAAGACGTCATATAACATAATTGGAAGATAATTTCAGAAGTTTATTGTTAATCTGAATCATCGTAGTCAGTGGACACGTCTGAACTTAGGTTTAGTTCTTCGATCAGCTGTTGTTTTCTTTCTCTACGCTTGTACATAAAAAGTTGCAGCTCATCCGCAGCCGCATCAACATCCGGTGAAGACGGTGCGCGTTCAGTGTTTGGATCAGGTTGTACGGGTGCAGACGAACTACCTTCGCCGGCGTTGACGTCGTCAAACTTAACATGTAAATCGACGTCTGTAGCTCCGACGGAATTGAGGCGGTCATACATGTTACGAACGTCTGTTTCGTTCGTAAGCTTCATAACGTAGTGTGTTTTGTTTGCTGACGGTGTTGGGATTCGACATTCCATGGAAGAAATTGGTTTGTGGCCGTGTTTACTAACCTCGATTGTTGTCAACTGTATTAAATCTTTCAGTGACATTTTGGTGGTGATTGTTGACTGAAAAAAAGTATCCAGAAAATAAAATGTTGCCTGAAATTTGGCCATAAGGTGAGCAAAGATTGGGCTCGGTGTTTAGAGAGAATTTGGAATGAGTAAGTGATGGTGGAATTCGTGGGTATTTATAGGAAAGCAAAACACCACATAAGTAAATTTAACTGGAATGAAAACTTTAATTCGCATTTCATTTAACAATACTTTCTTTTTACAATAGTATAGAAACATATTTAGTAAGTTGGAATAATGTTGCCTGAAAGTATTGATAATTTTTATCGTCCTGTAAAGAAGGAATCGATATTATCGAGCAGATTCGGTAACGTATCAGGGAATTTAACAACAGTATAGAAACATTTTCAAAAAGGGGAAAATTGTATCGAAACTTTATTTACAGTAACCTATGAGAATTCATTGTTTCTGAAAGTATCGAAAAATTTTATCGTGAAGGAAAGAAAGATTCGATATTTTCGCGCAGATTTGGTAATGTATCATGGAATTTTACAACAGGATCGAAACTTTTTCAGTAGAGGGAAAAAATGTATCGATAATAAAATAGAATTTATTGCACGTTAACTTTGTAGGAAGGAAGAAATAAATTGCTCTAAATGCTTTCAACCACCATCAACCACCATCAACCACCACCACCTACCGAATTTAGTACCTGAAAATGAAAGCAACACAACAGAAGTCCTGTGCAGGAAAAGTTAGGACCACTTCAACCGATCGTGTTTAAGAAAATGGAAGATATTCCATCCAACGATATTAATGGTAGCGGGAATTTGCAAGATGAGAAGTTGACAGTTGATGATTCGGAACGGTTGGTAGGTCAGCTCTTTTCTTCACGTGAGGAAGCTTGGAATTTTTACAAGGAATACGCAATGAAACAAGGTTTTAGTGCACGTCGAGGAACATCACGGCTGGATGGCGAAGGGAATGTGAAGACACAAGAATTTTGTTGTTCAAAAGAAGGGTTTAGGTGTTCGAAGGTCGAAAATGTTAATCGTCGACGTGCGCATACGCCAGTCACACGAACATGATGCAAGGCCAAAATCGTTGTCACAGCAACAAAAACAAAAGATCAGTGGGTTCTGAGTAAGTCTTTCCACGAACATAATCATGCATTGTGCACACCTCTTATGACACCATTTATGCGTTCAAATAGAGGTGTGACTGAGGCTGATGTGGCTGAGGCAACAACGTTGAAAGATGTTGGTGTTGGGACATCAAAGGTAATGAAATATTTCATGAATCAGGCAGGGGGATTTCGTAATGTTGGATTTACTAGTAAAGACCTGTACAATGCACTTGATAGAGGTAAATCAAAGGAGCTTGTCAATGGGGATGTGAATGCACTCCTTGATTACTTTGAGTACAAGAAAGATGATGATCCAGGGTTTTTTATGACATACTCCACAGATGAATCAGGGGCATTGCAGCATCTTATTTGGGCTGATTCAACATCGAGATCAGATTACACTTGCTTCGGTGATGTTATTGCCTTCGACACAACTTACAAAGGTAATTACTATGCACGACCAATTTTGCCTATTGTCGGTGTCAATCATCACCATAGCACAATAGTTTTTGCTACTGCGATCATAGTGACGAAACGACTCAATCGTTCGAGTGGGTGCTGCGAAATTTTCTACAAGCCATGCTGAATAAAGCGCCTCTTTCAGTTGTGACAGACGGGGATAGGGCAATGCAGAGGGCTATCAAATGTGTTTTCCCTTATGCTAAGCACAGATTATGTTCCTGGCATCTATCTCGCAATGTACAAGCTAACATTGGTGACAGCAAATTTAGCACAACATTTAACAGATGTATGAGGTCGTGGTGGATAACCAGCGAATTTGATAGAGAATGGTCTAGGGTGATTTTCGAATTCAACGTCGAAAACCATCCATGGGTGATAGAGAAGGGAAATACTCGGAACTTATGGGCTCAAGCATATCAAACGGGTCATTTCTTTGCCAATTTGCGATCCACACAAAAAAGCGAGTCCTTGAATGGTGCACTCGGACGTGCCCTGATACAGAAGAAGACATATGTAGACGTAGTTCGTACAATTGAACACTATTTAATTCGACAAATTCGTATCAACGAGTTGGAAGCAGATTGCTTAAGTTCGCAGACAACGCCCTACCAGATCACCAAACTCACAGACCTAGAAAGTCATGCTGGTCAAATTTATACGCGAGCATCATTTGGTTTCTTCCAAGAAGAACTTCAAGAGGAGACTTTGTACCGGATTGACGAAAAAATTCAGTCCTTATCAGATGAGTCTGTACATTTTGTTCTGTCAAAGTACAAGGAAAAGAACATTAGATTTGACGTATCTTTTGATGTTGTCTCGGAAACCGTCACATGCTCGTGTAGGAAGTTTGAGACTGTAGGAATTCCATGTTGCCATCAACTGCATGTTCTGAAGCACTTGGATTACACATGTATTCCAAAGTCCTTGATTCTAACTCGATGGACGAAGGAGGCGAAGGCTGCTGCACCAAGTTTCCTTGACTTCAATGTAGCACCTGAAGTTATGCAAATGGCACGGTTCGTGGCCCTACGTACAACGTCAAGTCGTTTGTGCTACATTGCATCAAAGACAGATGCATCTTTCATAACCGCAAGAGATGAGATGAAAAGACTAACTGCCGAATTTGAACACTCGTTCGGTTTGAAAGATTCAAGTAAACGAAGAAATGTTGATAATGGAGTTCGCGTTGGCGACCCTAAACGAAGACAAGGAAAGAGAAAAGTTGTCCAAAAGAAGATCGTCCAGAAGAAAAGTAGGAGTTGCTCTTTCTGCAATAATGAGGGACATAACAGAGTAACGTGTCCTAAATTAAAGCTGGGTCTGGATTCTTTTACACAACCTACCTCGACTGACTTTTTTGCTAACGATGCGGAATGGTCTTACGGCCCCGCAGATGAGGATTATAATGTAAGTTACTATATGTATTCTACAACATATTGTCCGCAAGTGTTTGTTTATGGTTAATTTTTAATATCAATCACTTCTTTATGTCTCAGGGCAACGAGGACATTTGGAATACAACAAGTTCCCATCAACAGACATGGTGACTGCATAAAACATTAAGATATAACATTCAAATGTGTAAAGAGTTATTTTTTACAAATTCGGGTACAGTACTCTGGTCATTCGCCAACTTTTCCAAAAATTCTCGGATGCTTCCGCCCTTTTCTGTGGATATATAAAAATAACCCAAATTAGCAGACTCTCCTGTCAACATCTTCAATATATAAATAAACCAATGGAATTAGTCACATATGTAACTGTAATACCTAACGCATTGTCGTTGGAAGATGATTGGTTATAGGGAGGCGGACATATGTAGCTGTATTCCTATAAAGAAAAGATAAATTAACAAAATAATAACATATTACGTTATTAATAAATTGAATGTAAAAAATATTACTCACTGGATTATGCCTCATTTTCTCGGAAGAATCATCCACCAACAGTGTATTCTCCTCTTTGAATTGAGGATACTCATTCCAAACTTGATGCAAGTCTTTGTAGAAGGTGTATTCCTCTTCCTCTATGCACTTTGATTGATCCTGTTAATAGTAACTTGTATCAGTCCAAAATGTAAGAATCATAACAAATTCAATTACCAATATGTAAGAAGCATCTTACCCAGATGAAAAAATATCGTTCATTTTGTACGGGTATTTTGTTAAGAGCAAGGTCAATGTTATGCCTGCAATCGTGAACAATTACCACGATAAACTTCAAATTATTTAAGAGGTCAACGTTAAATGTTAACAATTTGGATCATAACGGTGCTTACCTCAACTTAGATGACCATATTCCAACAAAAAAATTCTCTAAACAAAATTGCATAAATTCTTCTACACCTGGCCTCAGTTTAACATCTACAACATGAAAGGAAATTAAACATAATTGTTTTCTTTATAGCCGTAAGCAGATTTACAGAAATTTAATTACCTCTGGGAGTTTGTTTTGTATAATATGCAAGGACTCCGTTGACATCAAAAATGACAAGTTTTTTGTTCTGTGTTACAGAAATAATATATCTGCTGGGGTCTTCACTGTCATCCTCATCTGAACTGCGTACCTCTTCATCATTCTCCTCTTCAGGCACCGTATTATCCTCTTCGCGCACCACTGGATTGTCCACTTCTATTATAAGCATGTCAATAGTCAAATAACCGAATGTCAATTGTAAATTGAAAGGTTATTTTACCTATGGGTTTGTATTTGCTTTGAAGCCATTGATTACGGAAGTTGGAGACGTCAACACGAACTGAGGAAATATCTGCTCGCATTTGGCCGATTTGGTGATTAATCTCACCAAAACGAGCATCCATTTGCTCGCGGAAATGAACCATGTAATCCATCACTGACTTCATGGTAATGACCCCTTCGATCTCAACTTCTTACATCCGCTCGTGCTGTTCTGCTTCAACGTTCTCCACTTGGTCGTTGCCTTGTTCTGCCCCAATTAGACATTTGTTTATCCAACCGACGTTTTCAATAAAATCGTATCCCGCTTTTGTCAAGGTAATCATGTCGATCTTCCTGGATAGTCGAAGAGGGCAGTCAAGATTGAATTGCACTCCTTCCTTCCTCAATATATGGCAAATTATGCATCCATATGGTAGTGAGGTTGTAATGGAAGCACCCTTCTTCACTATATGTAGCATTGTCTCATATATCAGTTTTGCTATGTTTGGAGCGGTTCTTGATTCATATTTAGACAACCACCAGTAATCAATATCTCGAAGTTCTGAATATTTCCCACCGGACGGCCTCAGAAACCAACTGACAACAAAGTGGAACAATCTGCCCTCCGCACCAAGGCGAGTGGGAGTATTCCGATCCACACGTTTCATGGTAGGATCTAAAACATGTTCATCGGAATCTCCTACATTCTTCACTCCTATACCAGCAGCAATAGATGACGTATCTATATATATGTCCTTACCCATGACATGAGTCGTAAATCCTAATATTTTTCCCGTACCAGGCTGCGGGTCTAATTTTGCATTACTATAGAAAACTCTAACAAGATTGGGGTAATATTTTGGTTCTACACCAAGCAGTTCCAGCCACCCCCAATCTGTAAATGTATCTTTAAACCCAAATTTGTTTTTCTCATCGAAGAAGAAGTTCAAGTCAATAACACGTTCTGGACGAATCTTCCTTGTTTTGAAATTGCTATCATATGTCAGTTTCTCATCGGTGCTTCTAAAGTTTTGCGATTCAAAAGACAAATTTTCTTCAGAAGAACTTGAACTTACTTGAGTAGCAGACCTTGATTTCGAAGATGACTTTGTCTTCGAAGCAGAAGTTCTCTTCCGTTTGGGTGCCCCTTTTTTGGGTGCCATTACAACTGTTATATGCAGAAGATGGTCGGTTACTCCATAATCGTGCAAAACCCTAACCCTAAAGTACGAAAAGTCAGTCACTTTTACTAACCTGTAAATATGATCGTAGTAATCGTCCTCGTCGGTGTTGATTTTACCCAGGTCGTCGTTGGAGTTGAAGAGATCTCTGCAATAGTTTTGAATAAATTCCTAAATGGGTGTTTGATTTAAGTTAAGTGCTGGTTTAAATAGAAATCCCGCCTAAATTTCCGATTAAGATTATAAGTTTCGATAATTTAATAACGAAAGAAACAAAGTATCGATTTTTTCGAGGATTGTTATTATAAGGATACATATATTTCGTATAAAATTTTCGATATTTTTACTCATTGCGACAGAAAAGTATCGACAATTTAATTCCAGTAAGCTAAGCAAGTCCGTCTGTGTCAAAAAGTTTCGATAATTTAATAACGAAGGAAAAAAAATATCGATTTTGTCGGGGATTGTTACTCTAAGGATACATATATTTCGTATAAAAGTTTCGATATTATTACTCATTGCGGCAGAAAAGTATCGACAATTTTATTCCAGTAAGCTAAGCAAGTTCGTCTGTGTGAAAAAGTTTCGATAATTTAATAACGAAGGAAAAAAATATCGATTTTGTCGGGGATTGTTACTCTAACAATACATATATTTCGTATACAAGTTTCGATATTATTACTCATTGCGGCAGAAAAGTATCGACAATTTTATTCCAGTAAGCTATGGCAGTGCGTCTGTGTCAAAAAGTTTGGATAATTTAATAACGAAGGAAAAAAATATCGATTTTAAAGGGGATTGTTAATCTAAGGATACATATATTTCGTATAAAAGTTTCGTTATTTTTACAACAGTAAGCTAATATGTTAACATAATTTACAACAAACTAACTATGATATCATCATTTACATAGTGGGAAAAAGTATGGTAACATAATTATCTTTTCATACGTCCCAGGCAAGCAGTTGTGAACTTCACTCTCCTTCTATTACAATCATGATTTATGAGATCGTTTAAAACTCTCGGACGATCAAAATCCCCAACAACCTACATTCAAATTAGGAGTCAATGTCAGTCCCAAATTTTTTTTAAAAATGAAGTCCTTTTCCGACCACTTACCAAATCATCCGGTGACCTCTCTTCAGAAATAGCTTCCATCCACATGACCACATACATTCCGCAATCATGTCCATTCGTTTGCACCTTCGTCTTACGGACCACGAATTTTAAATCCCTCGGTGGGACCTTAATCTTCCCAAATTGGGCACAAAACGCCTCGTCCTCACTAAATTTCTGTAAACATTCCAACTGCGTAAAAAAAATAAATACAATTAGATTACGAAGAATTTATGCATTATAAATTACAAAAATGTATCGACACATACTGTTTTCTTTGTTTGCTCCACTCTAGTCTTGTGCCGGGGAGATCTATGTAGACTATCAAGAAACGATGCTACACGATCAACCATATCCAACACCAAGAGACACCAATGAGTATCCGAATCGTTTATTGGCATGAAGATCTACAACAATTGTCACACAAGATATTAGAACATTTATTGTTATTATTTAAATACTTAACAACATGTAAGCAAAAATATCTTACCATGTCACAATCGGTGAGTTTATTATGGCCCATCAACGTTCTAGAATAGAAGTCTACAAGAAACGGCGCATTTTGACCGTCGCTTATGAACGCGCTCTGCATTTCAAAAAACAATCTCCAGTAATTGACCAGCCATGACCAAATTGGACACGAAAATGTGTAAAAATGTAACTTACCACAAATTCGGACGGAAGATAGCAAATCTTCCGCTTCATGGTAGGATTCCTCATCGACTCGTAACCCAATAACCAGCCTTTCAAATTAATGATCGGACTTATTAGCCATTCCCCGGGTTTTAAGCAGCCAAGGTCGCCTACTGTGCCATGTTCGAGCCCGTAATCTACGATGACATCTCTATAGAAGCAATTTTTTTGTATTAATTTTTTCACCACATTTATTTAAATATCACTCGCAAAGCAATATATATAACTTACCCTGGTTCTAACAAGCCACTATTCCATACATAATCACACATAGCAGCCTCGACGACATCAATTCCCTTTGGTATTTTTACTTTTGTAACCTACGATATATCAATAGATATTAGCCGCAACACAATAATCAAAATGGATGTCATTTGTATTATTCATTTTACCTTTTTACTCTTCTGCTTCTTTGGTGCAGGACACCCTAAATCGAGCTCTACATCTATTGCATGACCCGGTGTCCTCGTATCTTCATGGTGGACCTCTCTTATATGTTCCTCCACCCTCTTACTCAATTCTTCGACATTTTCTTCATCATTTTTTATAAGTTCTTCATATTTAGCCTCAACATAACTCCTCTTTTTGTTTGTTTCAGGAATTAAATCTATCCCCTCATCCAATTCTTCCTTGAATTCAGGAGTTAAATGTATCCCCTCATCCATTTTTTTGTTTATTTCAGGAATTAAATCTAACCCCTCCTCCAATTTTTTTTTCCACCGTTTCAATCACCCCCTTTAACTCACCCCTCAATTCCACCACTTCTTTAACAACACCATTACACTTTTCCCCTACTTCCCCCTTTAAGCTCTCAATAGCCTGTTCGATTCTGGATTGTCTTTGCAAACAATCAGAAACGAGTTTTTTAACCTCCGTCAACTCAGCAATCAATATGTCAAATTTACTTCCCCCTTCATTCACTTTCAACTTATATTCTACCTTCTCCTCTTCCTCCTCTTCCTCCTCGCCAACCTTCACAAATAAAGTACATTATTAGAGCATCTTTCTTTTGTAAGTCCTTAATAATCTATAAATACTGAAATTACCATTACCTTCTTTTTCGGTAATTCCAACTTTAACTTTGCCATAACTCGAACAACTTCTTCCTTGCCTCAGGCAGTGATGCGTGCCACTCCGGTTTTTCGGAATGTCGGCACAGAAGAAGAATCTGACCAAAAATCATACAATGCAACCTGCATTTTGTATAAACTTTATCATTTTCTATAATAACTACTTACAAAGTTTTCTAAACCAATACCAATATTCAACGCGTTTACCTCTAAGACAGCAATGCATCCTTTGAGGTATGAGGGGTTTTTGGACTTTTGAAAAGTCTTGATTGCATCAATTATTTTCTCATACACATATGAAGCCCAATTTAATTCACCTCTAAACCCGGAGTCGCACAATAACTTCATACTATCCTTGCTCGGGGATGAATCACCCGTTGGACAAAGGAATACTCCGACAATGTACAATAGTACACGGGCCTTCAGATCATCCCCTTCATACTTGCCGCTTTTTATTTCGTCCTCAAGTGTAGCAAATGACACATTAGACCAGGGGCGGACCTACCTTAGTGCAAGGTAGGTCCGGTGACCTACCATTTTTTTTGAATAAATTATATTTGTGGTCATCAATCTGTTTTGGTCATCGAACTATTATTTTTGGTAAAATCTTACTAAAATAATATTTTGTCACATAAATATTATTTTTTCGTTAGTTTTTTTAGCGATGGATGACCAAAACTGAAAAAACGTAATGTTAGTGACGCTTTTTCAAAAAAAGTTCGTTGATCAAAATATGAAAAGAGATATAGGTTAGTGATCGCAAGTATAATTGATCATATTTTTTTGTTTAAATTAAAATCCAGACAATAAATTTTAATTTTTTATTTTAAACTTTAAATTATTTTTTTATCAAATAATACATTTGATAATCATGTCAATAATACATTAAATTTCAATTTAAATTAAAACTTAACTTCTTAATATGTCATTATTACAACGATGTAAAATGATTTTAGATTATTACACTGGTTGGTGAACTACCAAGATTAAAATTCTAGATCCGCCCCTGCATTAGACGTTAGGCCATACTTCTGCACAAGTAATTTCCAATCCTCCCTGTTTATAACTTCATCCACACTCTAGCCTTTATTTTGTAGCCCCAATACGACTTCAACAATTCGGACACTAAAATGAAATGAATATTCTCCGTATCGCACATCACACTTCTGCAAATCAAAATCTCCCATCAACAACCGACACAATTCCCTCCGAATTGGTCGGTCCTGAATCCCAATAAGAGATCCAAACCCCATTTCTTCCAACTGATTTGATTTACCCTTCGCTTTCAACTCCTCTACTATGTGGTGCACTCGTTTTATGCTACACCTAGTCGACACTTCCTATGTAAATAATATTCATATAATGTCAGAGTTTTTATATATCATTTATAAAATATTTACAACTATAATGAATACCTTCTTCTTCTTCTTCTTCTTCGCCTCATAGTTTCCTCTAGCATTTATGGACAACATGTTGAATGGTTGCTTCTCAGTTTTACTCATCGTGTACCATTTCTTCACCACCACGTCTCTCACCTGCAAATTATACATAAACCATAAACAATCAAAATATTCAACCTCCAATATATTCACTATAATTTCAATTTACATACCGAACCGACAGTGTAAGTCCCACAATCCCTCATCCTCTGCAATTCGTCAATACTGTCATCATAGGAAAGTTTAAATGTTCTTAAATACTTTCATCCAATAACAATTTACAGATTAATTATTTCACAATTTCTACTTACTAGAAGTACAAAAATCCACCCTTTGGTCTCTTCGGATTTTCCTCCCTATCTACTCTCTCCGCCTCCATTTGAATCATTTCAGTCTCATCTTGAACAACATCTTCATGATCCTTAGAACCCATCTCGCTTCAGTTTTCTGACAAAAGTATCGATATATAAATTCTACCGACATTATTACTTTCTACCGATAAGTTCTCAGAACAAAGTTCCGATATTAAATTCCTAAATATATTTATACAATTTCGACCTATATCGATCCGAATTCCGATTTTACTTCAACATCACTAAACCCAAAACATTATCCCCAACTACCCAATACTACATTACCAAAAAATTAGGGTTTTGACAACATACCTTTTACTTCAAAGTCCCCAAACCCTAAACCTATCCTTTCGATTCTGATACAACAAATTAGGCTTTCTGTAAATGCAACCAAACTCGTGTCGATTTCACAGCAACCAAACTCGGGTCGATTTCAAATACTCTCCTCTCTTAGGTTTTCTGTAAATGCAAGCAATACAAAGGATACTTTTAACCGGTTATATCATTATGATATATATAATCGATATAATTCCCAAAAGTTTCGATACGTTTTTGAATTGTGTCGATTCTTTCCACACCAAACAATAAATCCGGTAAAGATTTACCGGTTACATTATATGAATTAATAATGTAATCGGTTATGTTTTACCGGTTACATTATATGAATTAATAATGTAATCGGTTATGTTTTACCGGTTAGATTATATGAATTAAATATCGATTCTTTTCTGCACGCTCTTAATTAAATATCGATATTTTCGACATTTTTTTTCAACCACGGTTACGTTGGTCTTCAAAAAGTTTCGATAATGATTTATAAAGTATGGATAATTTCGAAATAATATATCCGGTAAGATTTACCGGTTAGATTATATGAATTAAATATCGATTCTTTTCTGCACGCTCTTAATTAAATATCGATATTTTCGACATTTTTTTTCAACCACGGTTACGTTGGTGTTCAAAAAGTTTCGATAATGATCTATAAAGTATGGATACTTTCGAAATAAACAACAAATTAGGCGCTACCGAATATATTGAAATTCGGATCAACATAACCGGTAATTTTACCGGTTTTGTTATAGTCCAAATGTCCGAGTGCCCATCCGCTCCAACTTAACAACAAATTCGGCGCTACCGATTATATTAATATTCGGATCAACATAATCGGTAACTTTTACCGGAAACATGATCTTTAACCGCTCACCGCCCTAGCCAGTTACACCGTATATTAACCGCATACTAGGCGCCGTACCGCAGAACCTCCCCAAAATGTAACCTAAACTCTTATCTTATTTTGTAAGAATTTGTGTTATTCATTTAGTAAAAATTTTAGTTCTAGTTAAACTATTAACAAGTTCTACAATCTACATAAATGTAAGGTACTCACCTAAGCCTTTCCCGTTTTTTTTTTTTAACTTAGGGTTTTAGTATAAAATGCTAAAACCCACATTCGACATTTCCCCTCTTAGATGAGAACGGAGAGCTTAGCAATGGCGAGCGAGCAAGACATGAGTAGCTGGACCGATCTTCTCCATTCTTCCTCCAAGCTTCTCGAGCAAGCTGCTCCTTCTGCTCAGTTTCCTCCTCTTCAGGTGCTTTCTTTCTCTTCTTCTCTCTTCACTCACCTTTCCTTTTCAATGAAAAATGGAGCTAAGACCAGAGTCCAGATCCCTAACCTTTTAATGACTCGAGCAATGTTGGTAGAAGAGAAACCAATTAGGCTTTGGTTGTTTTTTTTCTTCCTTTTGACGGTATCGAAGTGTGGGGAGTCTTCAATGGTTCATATGTTCTGGAAATGATGAGGAAATCAGAAACATTTTCCAGTATTATGAGTTGAGAACCCAATTTTATCCTCTATACTTTTGACTGGATGTATTTAACTGTTAATTGTTCATTCGGCGCCTTAGAATTGTGGAAAATGAGGAGAAATAGTTAATGTGACTAAGGACCGTGAATTGCTTGTCACAGTCACAAATGTAGTGCTATATTTGGATTTTTGCAGCTTTGGAACAGGAAAATACTGTTAAAATCCTGACATCTTCACTTCTTTTTCTGTTGCAAGTTGAAATAGAAAGGAACTTATTTAATCAAGTCTGATTAAGGTTTTGTCTCTCCTTTACTCTTTGGTCGTGAGAAAATGTGCTAGAATAACGAGAAGTTAGGAGTTTTGGGTTCTGTGATTCTACATTGTTCAAGAGAATAGAGAGCAAAAAGCACGGCTAAATGTCAGTCCAGTACTAATTGTCTGGTTCATCTCTATCCTCTGTTATAATGATTGAGGAAGTTTTACTATCGACAAAGAACCAATCCATTTTCATGTGTATGTTTTTTTGTTGAGATTAATTCAGCTGACGTGGTTTATATCATCAATCTTGCAATGCTCTAGTTATGTGCTCTGCTAAATTAAGTAAAAGTAAAAAAAATCAAGAATTTGAATTTCAGATGTCTATTAATGTTGGAAAATTGAGATAGAAAGGAACTTATTTAGCGGTATATGTTAATTGCTTTAATATGTAGTTGGATTGGAGAATAGGAAATCAATTTAATTTTATTTTGTCACCAAGTAATCAGCCATTAATGTGGATTCATTTTCTTCATCAGAATATTGCTTTTCAGAGACAGTCTGGAGGTTAAGGAACATCTTCTATAGACATTTTGGCCAACAAAATGTAGGAACACACCATAATCGAAATATGTACTGTTGCTTTTACATTTAACTATGAATTTGAATTTTGTTCATCCGTTATATTATAATAATATAAGATATTCTCCCCATTTAGGCCATCTTGATTTGTTTGTCTTGGTTGGAAGCATGAGTTATGATATCCATAATATTCACTCTAACTGTCTTTTTTTCCATTGTTTGAGGATCTTGATATCTATGTTAATATCGATTATTTATTGATATAACTGATATTAGGTATTATTATGGTGATATTAAATGAATTTACAATATCCTTGCTTTTTTCAATAAGTTTTAGTGGTGTTTTTATAAATGTCTCTGAAATTTAAAGACATTCGAGTTAATCTTTGATATTAGTATAAAAAAACCTTCGTTGGAGGTTTATTTATTTGCTTGTCCAAACAATTGGAGTTTTGTCCTTGTTTTCTTTTAACTAAATGAAGCTTAAGTTAGTATGCATCTCTACTGAGATTATTACTTGAAAGAACAAAAGAAATTTATTAATAGTATAGGTCTGTTCATCTGGTTTCTGATGACTTTTGTTTCATCAATTATATTTATTCAGAGAAACTTGGATCAATTAGAAGCACTGTCAAAGAAACTCAAGGCGAAAACCTTAAGAACTGAGGCTCCTTCTCAATCTATTGCTGCCACACGGTAATTCTAGGTTTTTAATTCTTGTATTCACTTTACATTTAACTGAAAGAATGCTGGCTTAGAAAGTGAGAGGAAGTTGTTAGTTGCAGACTTGGGTTTTAAACTACAATATGAGGGGTTATCTTTCGTTTACTTCTCCAGATTTCTTGTTTACCTAATGGAATAATTGCATTTTAAGGTTACTTGCACGTGAAGGAATCAATGCTGAGCAGCTTACACGCGACCTGCAGTCTTTTGAATTGAAGGTAAGTATATCTTATATTCCAGATTTTGATTTATGGCAACTAAGCTTCTGCGGGTACTCAATAATCATTTAAAATCTTTTGTAGTTTTCCCTGTTTTTAGATGGCTATATTTAATGAATATTGAGGGAGTAGATATTAGCAATTTTTATATAGGCTATTATTAATCGATATTTGATTCCTGCTTTTGATTTTTATTGTATAATGCTACTGTGGTATCTAAATGCATGACATCACTAAGGTTTTCAATTTGGAGAGCTTTTCAATAGATTGCTTCACGATCTTGCTTTGAGATCCTATGTTTTACTTTCATAGTTCTTTATTCACTTTTTCTCTAACCTCAAACCATTTTCCCTCTCATTTATCATTTTTTCCTAGACAACGTTTGAGGATGTTTTCCCTGTTGAAGCAACAAGTGTTGAGGAGTATCTGCAGCAGGTAGCCTTTCCAATTTAATGCTTATAATTTCATTTTCATTTACAATGGTCAATCACTGCTATGTTCCCTGGCTAATTACATTTCTTTCACGTTAGAGTATGCAGCAGTTATGCACAAGGGAATCATTGCAATTTGACTTTTGAGTTCAGTATGATTAAAACAATGAGATAGAGCATGGAATTATTTAAACTGCTTGAACATTTGTATACTTTTTTGCATGCAAAATGGATTTTTCTTCAAACCTTTTCCCTTAGGAGGTAGGATTTTGTTATGAACCTTCCTGCACGTTAGCTGAAATCTGCAGAAATCGGGAGGAATTGAGAAATGGAGAGGATAGAAATAGAAGTAGAGATTCAGAGAGGAAAAGATATTTGTTTTCACAATAAGCATGGCCTGCTACAATGATATTTTTCTTATATGTAGAGAAATGGAGAGGATAGAAATAGAAGTAGAGATTCAGAGAGGAAAAGATATTTGTTTTCACAATAAGCATGGCCTGCTACAATGATATTTTTCTTATATGTAGAGCTAGACTGTTGTACTATGAACCAATGAAATACTTTCAAGTTGTTTTCACATGGGTACTTTTTGAATGCAAAATGGGTACCAATGAAATACTTTCAAGTTGTTTTCACTGCTTGCACATGTGAGTTTTCTTTTGAATGCAAAATGGGTACTTTTTTCAAACCTCCTCCCTTAGGGGGTGGAATCCCTGGGGGGCTGGGTTGCTAACCCTTGTTCCTGGCTTCCTGCCATCCAGGGCTGTAATTTCCCTTCTATACAGGAAAGTTAAGGATACATTTTTCCATAAAAAGTCACATCTGGTGTTTGATAATATTTCTTGGTTTGTAACTTGTTTCCCTATTGTATTTATTGTGTATATCATTCTTTTGTGTTTATGGTTGGTTTTATCGGAGGGGGCTTGGCATGATTATAGATTTTCATTATGGTGCTTGGTGAAAGGAAACTTTATTTTATAAAATTTTAAAATTAGATGTATTCGATTAGCTACTATAAAGCAGGTTATGGAGGTACTTCAGTTTTCATTTGTGTTTTTGGTGGCAGAAATTGCATAGGGTATATAATGCACAGGTGCTGTGCTGTTATGTATTTTTGCCCTGTTGTAATCATCAGGTTGTTCAGTATATATTCATGTGATCATCATTTTAGAACATAGAGTAAGTTGTCTTGGGTGTTGCTAATTTGAGTTAGTCTTCACTTTTTTGTACTATTGTACTAGCATCCTATGTTACTCAAACTCTTCATTTTTATTGAAGTACCTGTGTCTGATACCCATGCCTAACATATTTGGACATGAGTATGGAGATACTTCCACAAATAAAACCTAAAAAAATTGAGTATGCCTGTGCTGGACATATGCTCTGTTTGAATCTTATCCCCACAAGTAACGTAGCTGGTATTGTTTATCTTTCAAGTAAATTCTGCCACTTGGTCACTCCTCAACAGACTTCTGCTGCTTAATTTTGAAGTTATTTTTTGGAATGTTTTGTTTCCAGGTTCATGAAATGGCAATGGTTTCGTCCATCCAAGAAGCTCAAAAGGATAACCTCCGAAGTTTTAATGATTATATGATGAAAGTGTTGGAGGTTTGTATCATCCACTTTTGAGTTTTGAGTGTAAGGGAAGAATATTTACTGTATTTTTTTTCTCTAATAGGAATTGTATATATTTTATATTCTACATATAATTTGATCTGTGGGTTTCTTGATTATCAAGTAGTTATGTAGCACCAAAAGACATGATAAAACTTTTTGATATTATAAAGCATAACTATTAACAAATTGATGATGATTAGGACAGACGGTATATTTTTGCTTTTACATGATTGATTGATGGTGGTGTCTAATGCCTTGCAGGAAGACTGGCAAAAGGAAAAACGTGACTTCTTACAGAGCTTGAGCAGGATTTCAACATTGCCTAAGATTAACATGATTGATAAAAGCATTAGTGGTTCTCATTCTGGTCAAATAGTTTCCATGGCTTCTGGTTCTCTGGTTTCATCAGGTCCTTCAGGCATGGAGCTTGTACCTTTAGCTAGCAAGCCGGTTGTTGAGAAAAAAATGTCAGTATATGCTGAAGTTGTTAGAAATCTGAACAATGCAAGACAAAAGGGCTTGCCATTTAAAGTAAGGGTGATAGGCTTTCCTTTCAAGTTATAAAAATTGGTTGTGCCATTTTCCTAAGTCATTATAACTGGAATATCCTCAGAATTTTTGTATTTGCTTCTTTAATAGTAATGTGTTATGTGTGTTTGTGCATGCACCTTTATGTGGTTATTATACACTCCCGTTCTTGTCCATCTTTCTCATTTTTGTCTGAAACCTTTTCTGCACTGAGTTAATTGTACATTTTTGTCTGAATCCTTTGTTGTTGTTATTAGTATTACTAATATTAATTCATGATTGTTAACTGTGCATATTTGTTTTAGCCTGCCACTGCTTTTAAGGCTGCTTATGATAGTTTGGGCTCTGAAGCATATGGTGGCAAATCAGTTAACATGCGGAAAATGTGGCATCTTATTCAGGTATGTTACATACTGTTGTTACTCATGCTTCTTGCTGTCAGATATACAATTGTTGATAAACGAAATGTTCTGACAGACATTGATGGGTGAGGATTCAACAATTCAACGGAGTGTCTCAAGAAAGATGTCATTAGTAATTGGGGCGAGACGTCACCTAGAATGGGGACATGAGAAATACATTATGGATACTTTACAAAGCCATCCTGCTCAAGTAAGAATCTTCTATTGCAACATTTTATTAATTTTCTGCTGTTAACAAATGCTGAAACCATTCTTGGTTGTAATATTTACGGCAAACAACTTTTCTGTTCAAAATTCTTCTGTTGTTTTCTGTTTTCTTTGTTCATGGGATGAATTAAGTAGTCTTCCATGTTGCTGTAACTTGTCTCATCTGCAGAACTGGTATCAGAGCTGATATTTTGTTCTTTGACCTCAATGCAGGCTGCTCTTGGTGGAGCTGTTGGAAATTTGCATAGAGTTCGCGCCTTTCTTCGGGTCTGCTTGTTGCTATTTGGCTTAAAATTGATTATTCAACTTTATCATGTTAATGTTCTGTATTTAGAAGTTGATTTCTGTCTGTCCAGATTCGTTTGAGGGATTATGGAATTCTGGATTTTGATGCTGGTGATGCTCAAAGGCAGCCTCCTGTTGATACTACTTGGCAACAGGTTTTATTTAATTCTACTTGTTTTATTTAAAGCTAAATTCCTGATGAAAAGTCTATTATAAGGTGTAAGATATCTGGATTTTGACTTGTAATTTATTATCTTAATGTTATTTTTTCAATTTCATTATAAATTATGGAGCAGAGTTTTCAAATATTCCAGTTTCTCTTCCAATTTAGCTTCCTTTTTATTTGTTAAAGTAATTGTATGCTCTTTTGTTCAAGATAGTTGAGACATAAGATATGGATGCTTTTACCGTGCCTTGAAGTGTTAAATCTTTGCTTACATGATTGTATGAAAAGGAGCTCTGTTCAAAAATATAAATGATGAATATGCTTTCTTTCCCTGATTTCGTTTTCCAAATAAGCTTTGGTTCATTTACAATTTTGGGTAAACTCCAATTCACTCTCTGTTATTTGGATGTTTCTCGCACAGCACCCTAATGCGCTTTCCATTAGGTTTTCGTAGCAAAATTATGAAAATATCCTTAAGTGTGGGAAAGATTCAAATAACGGGTGTAAGGGAGTTCACCGATATTTTATCCTTGTTTCCCTTCCCAAATGACTAAGTTTCACTAAGAATCCAATCTTTTTGTGTAACAGATTTACTTTTGCTTGAGGTCTGGTTATTATGATGAAGCAAGACAAATTGCCCTATCATCCCGCGCATCTCATCAATTTGCTCCGCTGGTACTAATTATATACTTTTCAGTCCTTTAGGCTTCACAATTAGCATTACTTAGTTCTTTTTTGACAGCTTACAGAGTGGATTAACAGTGGAGGCATGGTTCCACTGGATACTGCAGTTGTTGCTGCAGAAGAGTGCGAAAAAATGTTCAGAATGGGTGATCGGGTTGGTCGAGCTGCATATGATAAGAAAAAATTGCTGCTCTATGCTATCATATCTGGTTCTCGCAGGCAGATTGACCGTCTCCTCCGAGATCTACCATCACTTTTTAGTACTATAGAGGATTTCCTGTGGTTCATATTGGCTGCAGTACATGACCTTCCTGGTGGAACCTCGTCAGTCATTCTGAATGAGGGTTTAGTACCATACAGTCTGGATGATTTGCAAGCTTACCTAAACAAATTTGAGCCATCATATTACACAAAAAATGGAAAGGACCCTCTAGTATACCCGTATGTCTTGCTTTTAAGTATCCAGTTGATATCGGCTATTTCGTATTTGTCTAAAGAAGCAGGTGATGAAGAATACAACATTGATGCTGTCCACATAGCAATTGTGCTAGCAGACAATGGCGTCCTCTCTGAAGGTGCTGGAGCTGGACAGAAACCTGGGGTGATGGATGTTTATGCCGAAGCATCCAGCATTATTAGGCAGTATGGCTCTATGCACCTACGTCTTGGTAATCTTAAAATGGCTCTAGAATATTATGCACTGGCTGCTGCTGCAGTGGGCGGTGGACATGTGTCGTGGACTGGGAGAGGTAGTATGGATCAACAAAGGCAGAGGAACTTAATGCTGAAGCAGCTTCTTACCGAGCTATTGTTACGAGATGGTGGAATTTATTTTTTACTTGGTTCAAGAGGTGCTGGAGAGGAAGGTGAACTCGGACGATTTTTGACTGATCATAAATCAAGACAACAGTTTCTGCTTGAAGCTGCCCGCCAGTGTCAAGATGCTGGGCTGTATGACAAAGTAAGTCTCTCTTTGGTATGCCAAATTTTATGGTTCTGGTAATTGGTTTCACATTTGGAAATGCAGACTTTGTTTAAATTGAAGCTGGAGTTTTGGTGAATGTTGACAAATCCGAACAACAATCTTTGGTATTTAGTGTTTGTCATGTTGATTCCTTGTCATATCGTTTCCCTCATTTATCTGTCATGTTTTATTAGTCATTGTTTTCCCTCTAGATATTATCTTTATGTCTGATTGCTCTCTTCTATATCCTGTTCGAACTTATTTGGCGTTGCTTTAATGTTGTATCTGGGTTCCACGTTTGACCTTAGTTTCTTTTATTTATTAATATTATTTGTTTTTTTCTTTGATATATCTTTTCTCCAACTTCAGTCTATAGAGATTCAGAAGAGAATTGGGGCATTTTCTATGGCATTGGATACAGTAAATAAGTGCCTCTCTGAAGCAATTTGTGCTCTAACGCGTGGTAGATTCGATGGTGAGAGTCAAACTGCAGGTCTCATTCATTCTGGCAATGAGATCTTGGAGACTTTCAAATATAATCCTGAAGTCAGGTTGTTTGAATTCCAAGTTTTCACTTGTTCTTTATTAAAATTTGGCTGTTCCAAATGTTAGGATATACTTGTTTGGTATCACAAGCCTGCTGGTATTTTTACTTATAGTGGTGTCCTACGTTCTGATAAATGCTTTGTAGAAACTATTTAACTTATTTTCTTGCTAACACTCAGACAGCTTACCCCAAAAGAAAGAGATTAAGCTCCAGTTATTAGTCTTGAACTATCTTCATGTTAAATTACTACACGTGCCTATATTTGGTAGCAATTGCCATGACAATGATTTGCTCACTTGGGAATTTGGAAAATATAGTGTCAAATTTGTAAATTTGCAGTCCTATAGTCTGTGATTTATGTATTTAGTATGAGCTTGACTAATAAATATCGAATCATGTGGGATTTGTTTTTGATTGGCAAAAACAAATGTGGGATGCTTTCTTTTAGAAACAATTCTTATGTTGCTAGTAGATATTTCTTCTTGAGCTTTGTCACATTCAATGCAATCTTGGCGAGGTTGAGATATTTCAGTGACCTTTTTCTCAGTTGTTTTCATTGATGTATATCTCTTATTTTTATACTGTTTTATCTTCCTGCTTTCTCTGGACATCATTGTAACTTGGATTTATTGTTTAGTCTCCAAGAGAGGGAAAATGTTTTGGAGCAGCAAACTGTATTGCGACAGCTTGAGGCAATACTATCTATCCACAAGTTGTCAAGACTTGGCCAGTATCTTGATGCTCTAAGGGAAGTTGCCAGACTTCCATTCCTTCCATTGGATCCACGAGCACCCGATATTACTCCTGATGTGTTTCAGAATTTGTCTCATCATGTCCAAGCTTGTGTGCCAGACTTGCTAAAGGTTGCTCTAACTTGTTTGGACAATGCGACTGATACAGATGGGTCACTTCGTGCAATGAGATCAAAGGTAAATATTGGTATTTTTAAGTAGCAATCTCGGTTTCCATTATCCGAAATTGGCGTATAATTCGGGCTCTTATTCTATGACTCTGGATTGGTGCTTTCTGAAAAACCCAAACTTTACAACCCCCTTATGATAAGGGAAAACATAAACAGGGTTGAGAGAAGGGGAAAAAAACTAGTTTATCATTTGTGCGGCTGATGAAGGGCTATCTTGGTCTTTGCAGATTGCAACCTTCCTTGCAAATAATATGCATCAGAATTGGCCACGTGATTTATACGAAAAGTTTGCCAGAAGCTTGTAAAACAAGTTGGTGGTAGTGGTTTGGAGATGAGCAGACCCTGCTTATCAATGAGATATTAGACGGTTGTTGGTAATGGATGTTCCATTTTAACGAGTTTAGTCGATTTTAACTATAGCTACTCATTTAACCGTGTCTTGTGTGCATCTCTGTATTGTATTTGTTTTGTGTACATGTGGCTGGAATCTCTTAAAAGTCTACAAATGTGGGTTTGGAGTTTGAACTATTAACTCCAAATTTGGTTACCATGTTTCTTAAGCTCATGGATATCGCTATGGTATGCATAATTTTCATATGTAAACATAATTTAAAGAGCTCATGTAATGGGAGATTGTTTTCTTAATTTTAGCTTTACTATGTTGAAATCGTAATAATAATAATATTCCTACCCGGATCCGACCCGGCCCGATTAGGTTGGATTTTTTAATGAAAAATATCTGACCTGACTTGGGACGAATTGTGTTATTTTCCCCAAAATTTTTTAGGGATATTTATAATAATATTCATCTTTATAATAATAATAATAATAATAATAATAATAATAATTAAGTTCTTAAAATTGAATTTTTATTTATAATTTAGTACTTTTAATTATAATTTTTTACAATTAAGTCCCTTAAATTTTTTTTATAATTAGGTCCTTCAAATTAATTTATTTATATAGATCGAGTCGGGTTGGATTTAGCATATTTATTTTCGGGTCGGGTTGGATTTAGCATATTTATTTTCGGGTCGGGTCGAATTTTTAAAGAATGATGTTGGGCCGGGTCTGAGTGGGCCAGAAACCTGACCTGTGCCCATCCCTAATTTTAAGTCCATTGCTATTTAACCAGGTTATTCTATATTTGAATATTTTTTTTTACTAAATAGAGAAATATTACATTCTCATGTCGAGATTTGAACTCATAAGATGAGGGTAAGATAAGTATCTTTAACCATTAGGCTAAATAGTAGATCTCATTTATATTTAAATATTATTGATCCTCGTTTAGAGTAATTGTATTACCCAATTAATGGATTTTTTCTTCCGAATACAAACATCTAAATTAACAGATTTGATTAATCATTCTAAAAATGTTTAAACCTCTATTTTTTTTACTTAAAAAACTAATTACCAAACGTGATGAATTTGTTATAATGATACAATTTTAAATTTAAATTTGTTGTGTTAAGAATTGAAACGTCATACACTTCATGCATTAACACAAACAACATCATGCCCAACGTTAATCTTTGGTTTGGCAAAAAAATAAGGTAGTTTGAATTTTTATTTAAAAGATAAGGGTTGTTCGAAAAAAAAATTTGGAGAATAAATCAGTTTTTACAGTACCACACCGTATGAAGGTGATCTAAGTAAAATTAAAAAAAAATCAACTTTTACAAAGTTGGTGCAATACACATGACCTCGCTCGCCATCCAAAGAACGCCATAAACACATGGCAAGGTCCTCAAATACTGTAAATTTTGGCCTAGATTTCAAAATTTTCCCCAAACAACCCCTATCCCTTAAATAAAAATCTAAACTACCCTAATTTGCGTAATCTTTATTTTCAGCAATGCATTGTAGTTTGATTGGGATGGAGTTATTCTTTTATCTCCACTTATTCTCTGCCTTTTATCCCTACATTTTGTTTGTTGAACCACTCAAACTGGTTCGATCAATTTTACAGGTTAAAAAGGTTAAATCTAGCCAAATAAACATTGGAACAGTTTAAACTCAAAACATATCTAGAAATCCACGTGAATGAAATATTCTGTTTATAAAAAATAAAAATGTTCAAAATTTTGATAAACCAAGATCATCTCAGATAATTTAATCTAAATTAACACTTAAACATTAAAATACCGAACTTGATTTATGGGGACAAATTCCAGTCAATAACATGCGCATACATATCCATATCTTTATCAAAAGAATTTCAAACTCAGTTTTGTCACTGAATAGTGAATATCATAAACCTCCTTTTCCATACTTCCACCCTTCCTCTTCTGACTACTTGTAAGAATAGAAAAGAAACAAATACCTCATTTTCACAACTTAGCCAATTTGAGGCTTCTTTTTTTTTTCTTTATAAGTTTCCATATTTCCGTTTCTGTCCACATCCTGCAAATTCAAGGACTGCAAAGGTTCTTGAGATCTTCTTCCTTGGCATACCAGTTCGGTATTATCTTTGTCAAATGGGGATAAAGATCCTTGTATGAATTTCGTATAGTCCCTTCTGCAACTCCCGTCGCAAGTGAAATATCTGCACCCCACACAACGGTTTTCATTTTCCATAGAATGATGGTACCGACTAAAAGAATTTAAACACACTTTTTATTATTTTTAATGGACAAATATGCACCCATGTCGCATAATTCAAAATTAGAACCTAAACTGCATTTGTCAGAACAAATATAGGCACACAAAAGTAGTTTCCAAGGCATCTTTATTTTTATTTTTTACTTGAAAAGAAAGATGGTAAATATCAAACCTCTGAGAGGCTTCTTATCATCTGAAAGCTGTGTTATAATATAAATGACTGCTGCTGCAATTGATATAGGGCTTCGCCTGCAGAAGTCCCATAAATTGTTAGCCAATGCCTATACAAAGTTATAAGCCATAAGTGAACAAACCAGTACAGAAGATATATACATTGATACGTAAAAGATAATAGAATCTCGGTATGACAATCCCAGTTCTCAACAGATTTTATAAGAAAATCTGCAAGAGCTCAAAGGCAGAAATCCCTACATCAAAGTTAGTAACTTCATCTTTCTTCTGTCTAGAAATCTAGTACAAACACCAATGATGGAGGAAAAATAAGAAGAAAAAGGAAGAGGGGAGGCAGGGGATGGGGTATTCACGAAAGATAGAGAGAGGGTGCAGAAGCTTGGAGAAGACCTGGAGCAAACTTTTGGATTCAACCATATTTTTGCAAAATCTCTCAGAAGAAACCACTTATACCATGTTTGCAGGTGAAAGACTAATTACTATTTTTTTTTGAATTATTTTTAATTCCATAACTAACAAGCAAAAAGAAAAAAAAAATTAAAGCTTAGCATTCAGTCATTCCAAGAATGTGCTTTATGAAGTGATAAAGAAAGTTTATTTTACAGCAAACAAGCAAGATGTTACTATTATGCTGAAACACACATTGGAAGAGACAAAAATATGATTGATGCGATAAGTCAATGGAATCATATCAAGAAGGCTGATCAAATTATTTTTCTTTCAAAATCATCAAAAAGTCCATTATACGCCAAAGCTAAACGGCCAACTTAAATTAACCATTTGGTTGAGGAGTTAACTATTCAGCATGAACATGGAAGGGGAATACAAAACTGTAATGACTTTTTAAAAATTACTACCACCAAGATTCTTAGTAACATCCCTATCCCCAAAGGATGACTTAAAAATCCACTTACTGTATCGTGTTTGTATATTTTCACATGTAATAATCTTGTTCAAGGTATTACTGTATGTGAATTTCAATATGTTAATAATCTTTTCAAGGGAATACATGTTACATTATTTTGACACATTGGTGTTTTTTTGTCATGTAATGTTTTATCTCGTGTTTTGAGTTATTCTCAAGTCGTGTTCTTGTAGTTTAATCATATTATATCCAAAGTTGCTAGGTCTCCAAAAGGTTTAGCATCTCATTCATCAATACCTCATAATCCACCTCAATTATAATTGTCTTTAACAACCAATAGCAATTATTTCAAGATGTCAACCACAATTCTCATTTAGTTTGTGATCAGCTTATTTCTCTTTATGTCAATATTTTATTCAAAAATTCTAATTCCTTCTTAATCATGTTAGTTGATCAACATAAATTCCCACTTCCTAATTACAAATTATGTGAACTAGAGAGGTCCATGGCTAATAATCCAAGCCATACAGGACACTGAACTAAAATTTGTTTGAAAGGTAAAAGGCATATAAAGAATAATAACTACCTTATATCAAACTCCTCCGACTTCTGAACTGCTTCTTGAGCAGCTTTAACTGCTTGATTATTCATACCAAGATTGGAACAAAAACGCCTCTGATAGTTAAAGAAAATAATGTTAGTGACAACCATATAAATGAACAATACAATATTCAAGAATGGAACTGCAGTAAACAACACAGTTATTAACTGAAAGCACAATTATAGATTTTTTCTTTCTCTTTAATGAAAAAAGGGAACTCACCATGAAGTCACCAGCATGTATGGTTCCCATCTCCACAGACTGACCAGTCTCCAATCCCAATGTTTTCACTATGTATTCTTTTGCTCGGCCAATTTCTTTCTTTGTAGCTCCATTGGCAACAGAACAAATTTCTATTTGAAATCCACAGGTTCAGGAAGCTCATACATATTAGGAAAGATAAATCACAAAGCATCCAGATGTTAAAAGAATTTTAGGTTATACCCTTGACAGTGCGTGGCTTGTCCTCTTGTCGACAAGCAATGTATAGGCAAGCGGCCAACAATGCATCTTGATTTCTTCCTCTACTAGACTTCTGGTCCTCCACCTTCTTAAATATCTCATTGGCTCGATCCTTCAGTCAATGGAAAAAGCACCATAAATCTCATGCATTTGAAAATTGATAAAAGGAAAGCATAATAAAGAATGAAAAGGTCATCAAGCTAACATTTTAAGTGTAATGCACAAGGTGCTCCTATGAATCAGAAAACTCTCAAATTAACTGAAAAAAATACTTGCAAATTATTTTCTTTTAGAAGCATAAACATGCACAAATTTATATTGTGATTATTTAAAGACAATTATTGAGATGTGGAGTACAAGCTTCAGTTGCCAAATGAAGGGAAAAAATATTACTGAAGATGCAGTAAATTTTGAAAAATGGACCCCCTAAAAATTTAAAAGCTTTTAAGAGTGGGGAAAATTTGAATTTCCAAATCAAAACCTCTGATAAGAATCATTTCTAGTACAGTAGGTCTTTAGCAGATTATTTTACTTTTCTTAAAACCTTCACATGCAACAATTACTAAAAAAAGGAAATTTTAACAATTGGAATGGGATGTTAATTCATTTTGGGAGTGTTAAATGCTTATCACTCTGTTACTCATAAAAAGGCATAGCAAAGAAACTATAAGCAGGAGGCCTCTCTCCTCCTTGTTACTCAAAACATCTGAAGTTTATAAAGGGCATTGTATCCTGGCTGCTATGCAATAGATACTTTCGTCAATAACAGGTACATTTAGGGATAACTTCTTGGTTCTTATAAAACTGAAAATGTACATTTTTATCCATCATAAGGATTGTTAAATAATATGTAATATCATAAATAAATCAAACAATATTCATTATTTATACAATCTTTTACTTAATTAGCTATAATACAGATTTACTTACATAGTAGAAGTCTTTCAATACACTTAACAACAATTTTGTTTGATAAACAAAATGCTTTCTTGCTTAATCACCAACCCGGACCTTATTCTTTTTCCTCATCGGAAGATGACTAAGAGCAAGGGAAGCTTCTTGCCACTCATGCAAAGGATTGAAGATTTTCATAACTTTTTTCTGTTCTTGCACAGTGGGACTCTGAGAGGGAGCTGCAACAGCTATTTATGGTACCGCATATATGTATTTTGGTTTTCAATACTAGCATAAGCTTGGAGTTTTAAATTTTTAGTTTTTTTCAGCTCATGTACAGACTGGGGAAAGGGAACTACAACATAAAGGTCATTTTTGCATGCATTTGAGGTTTTCAACTCATGCACAAGATTCGAGTTACATATCTTCCTTCTTTCAATTAGCTCATTATCACAAAGTTTACATTATTTATACCTGAAGATAATTTCAACCAAGTCATTCTTATAAAGCCTATTAGGCTACACTTTAAACTTTCCTTCAAGTTATTATTGAAACTGAAATGACATAGTCTAGTAAACTTCCATTTAGTCTATGGCATCAATGTCAACTAGTATCAATAATACAAACGCTTGAAATACTAAAAATAATGGAGTAGACAAGTCTATGTGCATATGTGCATGTCACTATTCCAGGGTGACAGGCTAAAACACCAGATATGAATAATATTTACACAAAAACAGGTAGCATACCTTGATCGTTGCAACAAGACCCAGCCTGAAACATAAACTTGACCAAATAAGTGACATTTCGTAGTAAATTATTATCTTACAAGCATAGAACTTACTTCATAGAGAAAGGGAAGGGAGTAGGTAAATACACAGATCTTTACACCTAAAGAGAGCAAAATAGTGACTGAAATGCGATCTTAATATTCAGTTGGATTGCATTGAGCTGGATTCAACAGAGTTCAGAACATCATATTCATCTAATTCGTATAAATAGATACCAACTCGTTCTGGTTAACGAAAAATAAAATTCTAAACTAACACTTTCCGACCAATTCTAATTTCCTAGAATCAGCCGTACAACATTTTCAACAATTTTTTCCAGTCCAAACAAATAGACAAGCTAACAATAATTGCAATGTTTTCATCAACAACTGAGAAACATCTCTTTTTTTTTTTTCTTTCAAACATCATGAAACAAATCAAAATCCCTCAAACAATGGCCTTTCCATTTATTTGTCACCAGAAACAATGGACATCTTAAACTCACCTAATCCATTCAACTCAATTAAAAAAAAAAAACTCTGATAACCTCGGATCAATAAGATCCATGAACCCAACATCCATTTCCCCCAATAGTCGCCCACAAATTGTCACCATCCAAACATCCTCCACAATGCCAAACAAAACCAGATTCCAAGAAATCAATTAAAAAAACAACAAAAAAATCAAAATACCTATCAGACATGGTAGCAATAGTCTTGAACGCTTGAATCAATCCGCGATCCGAATTCGACCCACGATTCTGCCACCGACCCAAGGAAGACGAGAGGAAGTCTCCAGAAGCACCATTAGGCTTAGCGATTACGGTGGATAAACCGCCATCGGCCAAAAGTGGGTTGGTGGGACCACCGACACGGACGGGATCGTTATCGCCGGACTCGTTGGCGAATGTTCTCCATTCCGATGTCTCATCGATGGAGTGTGACTCTAACACCAACCCACACTCTGAACACACCGTGTCGCCCGCCGAGTGATCAAAAACCACCTCTGTGTGCTTCTTGCAGTCGGAACAATACGCGTCTCCCATTTCTGAACAGCTGATAGTTTTTCTTTTTTTCAAAAAAAAATTGAACAGGAAAGCTTGTTAGGTTAAAATCTGCTTTATTATTTTAATTCGTAGGATTCTATTTTCTGTTTTGTTTGTTATTTTCTCTCTTTTCTGCGATTCCAGAAAAAAACATGTGATATTTTTTGTCGACCGAAACGAAAGACGATAACTCGAAGAAGGGGAGAATAATTTATAGTAGGTTAGAAAAAGATTATATAATCCTATACAGCCGTGTCCAAGGTAACATTCATGAACTTTTGCTTTTAAGCCGATAAATGTCGATTTTTAGACTTAATGTACCACCTTAAAATTATGATACTCATTTTAAATTAGTCTTTAAAATTTTAAATGTTCCAATTACATCTTTAAACTATGTCTCTTATTTTAAATTGGTCCCCAAGCATTTAAATGTTTCATTTTCAACCCCAAACTATATCTTTTTATTCTAAATTGATCCTCAAACTTTTTGAATATTCTAATTTCAATCTCAAATTATTGTTTATACCATGTCATATTATTACATATTACACATCAATGTTTGAAAGCAATTAACAATTTTTATAACGGTGTTATTAACACAAGATCAACATATACTAGTTAAAAAACGATCAGAAAATTTGATTAACTGAACCGAAAAATTTGATTTCGGTACGAGTTATTTAAAAAAAAAGTTATTACTTGATTACGGTTCATAGTTTTGAGAAAAACCTGTTAATCGGGGAAGTGAAATTGTTGATTTGGTTATGATTTTTTATTGGATGATTTTGGTGTATGATATCTTATGACTGTTTTTATTAAACGTCATGGTTGTCAAATTTTTATGAAGTTTAATTTGATAGTATTAAGAAATATATTGATATCATGTGCGAGTTTTTAAAAATCATATACTTTTTTAGGGCTGTAAACGAACAAAACGTTTAATGAACCGTTCGTGAATGGCTTGTTCGATTTATGTTCGTTTATTTATTAAACGAACGAACATGAACAAGATTTTATGTTCGATTAATTAAATGGACGAACACAAACAAATGGCTTGTTCGTTCATTTACGTTCGTGAACGTTCGGTAATATGTGTTTATATTTATTATTTTTCGTAACAAAAATATTATAATAACAAATTAAAACATATATTACAAATATGAAATAAAAAGAAAAAAAATTAAACAAAAATTTTCAATGTACAAGACTTTATATTTCTTAGGAAAAAAATTAAACAATACTCAATGTTCGTTCGCGTTCATTTATTATTTTAACAAACGAACACGAACAAGAAATTATGCTTGTTTAATTGTCCGTGTTCATTCATTTGTTCGGTTAAAATTAAACAAACGAACATGAACATACTCTCGTTCGTGTTCGTTCAGTTCGTTTACAAACCTACTATTTTTTCTACCATACTATTAAATTTAATATTTTTAGTAAGCAAAGTAAAAGAAAAAACATTATCTGAACCCAACCAAATATTCCGATGAACCGCAATCAATTATCCAATATAATTAATTTAAAATCGAAAATTGAATGATTCAATTTTACCAATTAACCAAAATAATTTACCAGCGATTAACCAAACTCGATTTTGCAAACCCGATTAGTTGCACAAGTTGACGCATACAAATGGAAATGTCCATAGCGCCCAGGAAACAACTTAAGCAAGATTGTTGCTTGTAATTTGACCTCCACACTTATTACTAAGGAGAGAGAATTACATTCTTAAAGCTAAATTTTTATACCTGAACTTACACAAAATGAGATAATATAAATATCTTTAAACTCGTATTTATTTTATAAATTTCTGAAAAATTAAGCTAAAATTCTCTTTAAATTTTTATTGATTTACATAAATTCCAGATTAGCTTTAGAAAAAAAAAGTTTAGATTCATACTATACATATCAAAATCAAGAGACCACAACAAAAATGCTTAGGTTTGATTCGAATTACAAATTTTATCATTACAACTTCAAAACCTTGAGCAAATCTTGATTTCTCAAACCTCTAGATCAAATATTGCTTTGAATCAGCCACACAAGTGGAATTACTACTAAAAAAAGCATAATCTTACCTTTTTTATTGACGAAAGATGGATTTAGATGAGGAATATTGATAATCAAGTATAAGATGCTTGAGAAAATGTAGAAAGAAGATGATGAGAAATGAAGAAATTTGAGAGAAAAATGATGAAAATAGTTATGAAAACGATTTAGGAAGTTATTAAAATGATCTAAAATAGTTTAGAAAGAATTAGCTTTGGAGAGAAATCTCCTATTGGTTTATAATGAAGCTACTGGACATTTTGGAGGTTGAAAATTATTGGTTTTGTTGTTTTTAAAAGTTTCATATTGTGTTTCTTTTTCAATTTGATCATTTTTGTAACATTTCAATAGAATTTAATGACCATTTATAACAATTCGATAAATTTAATGATCATTTTGTAACATTGTGGTGACCATTTTGTAACCATTTGAAAATTTTAATGATATTTTTTGTAACTTTTGAAAGTTTAGTGACAGAATTAATCATTTGAGCATAGTTTAATGACGTTTGGTAAATTTCCCTTTTTTATTTTGATCCTAGAAATAATTTAAGGGTAAAGTGTAAGTAGTCCCTAAACTATGAAAAAATATCATTTTGGTCATTGACCTTTCAAAAGTTACAAAATGTTCATTAAATTTAACAAATAAAATAGGCATTGAATTTATTAAACTATTACAAAATATCATTAAATTTTATCAAATTATTACAAAATTTAGTAACAGTTCAATAAATTGAATGATCATTTAACAACTTTTGAAAAATCAATGAGCAAAACAATCAATTTTCATAATTTGTGACTACACCCATAATTTAATTAGGATAAGAAAGTTTTATTTCTTATTTCCGGAAGAAAAAACAAAATATTTAGAAAGCAAGGAAATATAATCAATAAAATTGACGGCTTTTGTTTTTCTTAAAAGAAAAAGGAAGAAGAAGAAGAAGAAGGAAGTTAGCGATAACAGCTTAGAAAGGAGCGTGAACTTGGGGCAAGCAGTGTTTTTCTAAAGTTGAAAATAGCAGCCAACCGGGAGCAAAATCAAAGCCACCAAGCCTTTCATTCTTTCCTTGTTTCTTCTGCCAAACCATTAGTATTACATAAGATATAATTATATTAAGGATTATATATGCAGTCGAAACTTTTTCTTTGTATGAGTAACTTAATTTTAAGGTTTAGAATTATATATACGGTAATTTTTTTTTTGTTTGTACGAGCACCTAAATAGAGTCCTCAAACCCTAAAACTAAGGTGCTGATGTAAACAAAATTTCTACAAACATTTGTGCATAGAATAATTATCCTAATATTAAAAGAATTTAAATTTCAAACATGACATAATTATAACAAAAAAAAATGAAGAAAAAAAACTATGTAATCATTTTTTCTTCTTTTTAAATAATCACTTCTCTATCCTTAAGGAATAATGGTAGTTGTGTTTGTACACGCAATTCTTGTAATTTGACTGTCCAAAAACATCAAATTCAAAGCCTCTGAAATTGATTCATCCTATTTTGACAGCCTCTTGTTTTAGGCTTCCATTGATCATCATTATTTTTATTTATTGAAGCGAAAGGGAAACTCCCTTGGAACAGATTCATATAAACACCTTTCTTTCCTTTTCTTCTCGGAATAACTTGAAAAAAAAAAAAAACAGTTTGGGCTCTGAAACACAAGAGATGGTGCACCATCAGCGCTACACTTACAATCAGTTGAAAAAGGGTGGAGGAGATGAAGAGGCAGGCAGTGGCACCCTTGTTCTTGTTTGGACCAACCACCCCGGTTATTACAGGAGAAGAAGGCCTAAGCTTTTCTCTTTCCTTCTGCTTTCTCTTCTCTCTTGTACCTTCATATTGGCTCCTCACTTCTTTACCTTTTCTCATCTATGTAAGCTCTTCTATAGCAGTGCCCCTGTTGCTATTACGGTAACGGACCGCTATTTGAATCCTCTGTTTCTGAGTTTTGACTTCTCTTTTATGTTTTTTGCAGATTCTTTTGGTGTACAGAACCAAGGCTTTTCTGGTAGTATGGATATGAATGCTCCTCTTTGTTCTTCAATCTCCAACGGTTAGTTCTACTTTCTTCAATCTAACACTACTCTTTTTTCAATGTCTCCAACTGCTTATTTTGATCTTGTGGTTCCTCTTTGGGCTAAAATACAGGTACAATTTGCTGCGACAGAAGCCATTTTCGATCCGATATTTGTTTAATGAAGGGTGACATAAGAACACACTCTCCCACCTCTTCTGTCTTCCTTTATTCGTCGAAAAACGGTGACAGTTTTACGAATTCTGCTTCGAGCATGGTTGATGATGCGGGAAAAGAAGGAGACGATGAACTTCAACACGAAAAGATCAAACCTTATACTCGAAAATGGGAAACGAGTGTAATGGACACCATCAATGAATTGGACCTTATCTCAATGAGACGAAATCCGGGTGTTCGCCGACCCTGTGACGTGATTCATGATGTTCCGGCGGTTATGTTCTCGACCGGAGGCTATACGGGCAACGTTTACCATGAGTTCAATGATGGGATTATCCCTTTGTACATCACTTCGGAGCAGTTTAACAAGAGGGTCGCTTTTGTGATCCTAGAATATCATAATTGGTGGGTGCAGAAGTACCGTGACATACTTCCACACCTCTCAAATTATCCACCAATAGACTTCAATAAAGACAATCAAACTCATTGCTTCACGGAGGCGATTACCGGTCTAAGGATCCACGGCGAGCTCACCGTGGACCCTTCATTGATGAATAACAACAAGAGTATCGTCGATTTTCGAAACCTTCTCGATCGAGCTTACCAACCTAGAGTTAAAGCTTTGGTAAGGGGTGAGCAAGCACGAGAGAAGATGCAAAATCAGGCAGATAGACCAAAGTTGGTCATACTGTCACGAAATGGTTCTAGAGCCATAACTAATGAGAACGTTTTGGTGAAAACAGCAGAACAGATCGGATTTCGTGTTCGTGTTTTGAGGCCCCGACCGACGACGGAATTAGCCAAGATTTACATGGAACTCAACTCGAGCGATGCCATGATCGGTGTCCACGGTGCTGCCATGACTCATCTACTGTTCATGAGACCCGGGTGCTCGGTTTTCATTCAAGTGATTCCCCTCGGGACAGATTGGGCAGCTGAGACGTACTATGGGGAGCCTGCAAAGAAGCTGGGTTTGAAGTATATTGGCTACAAAATCAGCCCTAAAGAGAGCTCATTGTATGATGAATATGATAAAGATGACCCTGTTCTGAGAGACCCTTCGAGTTTAAATCAAAAGGGATGGGAATACACCAAGAAGATCTACCTTGATCGTCAAACTGTAAAACTTGACATGCCGAGATTTCGGAAGCGGCTCGTTCGTGCTTACGACCAAATCACTAGGATCCATCAGAAAACTAGTCTCCGGTCGCAGTTGCAGTAATTTTCTGGTTGAAATGTGATTATCACTTATTCTTTACACTTGATTGTTGTAGATGGACAAGCACATACGAAATATTTTGTAAAACTTTGTTTTGTATAGATACTACACTGCTTCTGCCTTAAGAAAAGAACTTTTGTACGGCGTTTGTCACATTTCCTGTATAAAATTTGTACATCATATTGTTAAGCATAATCAATCGTTGTTATAAATTGTTGATACTTCCATAGATTTCATATTGTTAAGCACATACGGGGCAGAGACGGACGCATAATTTTTATATAAGGGATTGTGAACTATTAGAAAGGTAGGGGATACGAAATTACAAAATTTTAAGAGGTGCGAAAATAGATAGTCAATAAAAAATACAAAAAAAAATATTTAAACTATCCCAACACACCTCGATCTATCCCGATAAATGGTTAAAGCTCTTATAGCGAGGATGAAAATCATTTTAAGTAATTGTTTAATTCTTCCATGTCTATGGTTTAGAACACAGGATATGATATGGATCGAAATGGATTTGATTTTTTTTACATTCGAATTCTGACAAATATTGGCCTTGTTTGGCAATTAGCGGATAGCTGATAGTTGATTGCATTAGCTGATTTGATTAGCGGATTGTATTAGTTGATTGTATAAAAGTGTTTGGTAAAATTAACTGATAGCTGATAGATGTTTGATTATTTAAACAAGCAAAATGACATATAAGGACATGAATATATTTAATACTTGTTTGAATAATTTATCAGTTATTAATATTTTGTATCTAATAAAAATATTAATTAGATTTATAAAAATTATTTTTTAATATAAATTTCCTAAACATATTTGAAAGATTTATATATTAATTTATTATTTATATAATTATTAAAATTTTTATATGCACATATAAATATGTGATAATAAAAAAATAGAATTAACTTACAAATGTCACCATATAAATTAGTAGTAACAACAAATAAGTCCAATATTTAATATGTTATTATTTATATTAAAAATATTATTATTTAATTTAGGTTATTTAGAGATTTTTAGTAATTGGTAAGGGTAAAAGAGTCATTACAACTCTAATATCAAACCTCTAATCTCAAAAAGCTCATATTAGGAGCTTTTTCAAAATTAGCTTTTTCACCCCAATCCGCTCTTTCCATCTGCTATTTACCAAACATCAATATTAGCGGATTTGACTAGTCAAACCTCTAATTATGCTTCAAACCTCTAATTTTTGCCCAAACTGCTATTTACCAAACATGGCCATTAACCTAAACCTTGAGCTCCTTCTATTTCTAATTTAATATTTTTAATGCGACTGCTGCTATTGATATTTTTTTAATTAAAAACAATGTTTAATTTTAAAGTAACTATACCAGATACCACTTAATTTTAAGCAATAATCTTTTATACTATTGAACTTTTAAGAGAAAAAAATAAATCTTTTATATTAAAAAGAACTTTAGTTTTAAAAGAAAATAAAATTATTTTTAAGAGTTTCCCACCAAAATTGACGTAATTATTTTTGTAAAAAAAATGAAAATTTGAAGAGATCTTTTAGAAATTCTTTATGAGGTTTTGTAAAGCAAAAAAATGAATCAAATGAGATAATTTTTATTGTAAACCAACAAGAAATTTGGAAATTATAAGAAAGAAAGTGAGAGAAAATATTAAGAAATTGGGAAAATAAAAAAATAATTTTGAGAAACCAATTAACCGCAAAATTTTTAGTCAATTAAGTGATAAACTCAATTAAAAAAATTAGAAAATATAGCTGACCCTTTTACAATTTAGTCGCTATAAAAACAATTTCACAAATCTTACATTTAGTCACTAAAACCAAAATGTCACTTTAATCAATTTAATTAACATTAAATTTAAATACCAAAATATTTTATAAAATATTTAAACCTTTTTACAAGTCCAAATCATCATCAATTTAACAAAATCCAATTTTTCTAAATATTTATTTTACTCAAAATCTATTTAACCGATTAATCTGATTCGACCGGTTCGAACCCAACTTGACCAAACCCCTAATCTTTCTAACCCTATTTTTATTGCGATACAATGAAAGTATTAAATCTTTTTTGGTGTATAAATTGTTAGAAAATAAGCGTTAATCCAAGAATAAATAATAAAATAAAATAGTATTATTTAAACGAACAGTACAAAATTAAGAACAATACAACAATATAAAAATCAAACCGATTTGGAACCAAAAGAAACGTGTTGAGGCCTGCACGAACGTAGTTTCCTTAAGACAGATTTTCGGCCACTCCTATGGTGCTCAAGTTCATTGGTCGTCTGTCTCCCAAGATACAACAACATAAGATCAGCCACAGTTGCACTACTATGGAGATCACGAACCGACCCTTGCCTTCGCCTATCACCGAAAACCACTTTGTAAAATCCACAGAGTAAAACAATAAAAAATTTCTGTGGTTTTTGTTGGGTTGTAAACCTAGAAGCTTTACTCCCTATTTATAGGATTGTCATGAGGGTGTAAGTGGAAATTTGACCTAATGGAGCATTTAATATTGAGAATCAATTGATTCTCCTATAAAGCAATTTCTAAAATTATTATTTGAATTAAAGGTAACTTCTAATATTTACCATTTTAATTCCAAGATAAAATTTGGCAAATTTATGCTTTTATTTGAGGAAAATTCATTTCAAATTTGGGTCAAAATATCTGCAAGCCCACGAAGGACCAGACCGGTTCAAACATTTGCGTTACCCACGACGTGCACGTCTGCACATTTACGAACCAACAATTGGTTCCACGTTTTCCTCAACAACATTTGAATCAATTTCTTATTCAAAGCTCCAAAATTATCAAAATTTTCCAACATAAATTACCTGTATATTATGCTTATATGGCATATGTATGTCTTTAAGTAGATGTGCATGGTTTTAGATGCACTTTAGACTCGATTGAATGCATTGTGAAGTATTGTGCATGAAAGATAGTGTATATATAAATAATAGTATAAGTATGCTTGTAAGATGATTTATGGTTTGTCATTGATATTAATATTTATGGTATGCTCACTATGCATAGGAAGCCTAATAGGTTCATATGAATGAGTATACAAACATGTGATAATAATGAAAGTGCTTTAAATCTTGTAGTTAACTCTAAGTCTATTATATAAAAATCCGAACTCTACCTTTGTTGATATGCATGATAAACATTATAGGTGCATTGGAAGAATATGAAAGCATGTAATTTTTTTGTTTGAAATGTAATTCAATATGAGTAATCGTATTCATTAGGGATAAAGGCACAAATGTCCCATGTACTTTACTAAATTTATTAATGTGAGGTTTAAAGTTTGCCAACGTTCAATATGCCCCTCTAAAGTATGCTTCCGTCATTTAAAATGCCACCAACCCCTAATATTGTTATCCTCTGACGTGTAAGGCCACATGAACCTTTAAGAACAAAATACGTGGATCTCCAAATCAGAAAAAAAAACATATATGGAAGGCACGATTGCAAATTTCCCATTTCTTTTTAGAAAATAAGAAGAAATAAAAATAACTAATATAAAACAATTATCTTCTCCACTCCACTTCACGTTTTGAGTTTAAGATTGTTTTTAGAATTTGGAAAAAAATCCTCCAACTCCATTTTTTGTTCTTCAAATCTGAAAAAAAAATCCTCCTTTCGAAACCTCTTAAAGCCAATAATTTCATATTCCTCTTTGTACTTTTGAGAAATGGATGAAAGAAAATATGGGCATGAAAACCCTAGCAAGAAATCAAGTTTTTCAAGCTCTCATTCAAACTCGAATAGTAAATTCAAAAAATGGAATGCTTGTGCGGCGTTAAAATTCCTATTTGTGTTTCGAATATGGTTTAAGTTCTGTTCTGATCGTTTTGTTTGCTGTAATAGTTTATATCTTATGTTTAGTGTGAAAATGAAAATTGTAACACGTTTGATCAATGAATGTGTTTTTCCAATGTTTACCTTTGTTGCAATGCGAAATTTACCAATTGATTCGTGTTTACCTTTGTTGCAATGTTAATTTTACTTACAAAATATACTTTTTAACCCGTGGACATGAATTCAAGATGGAATAATGGAATATTATTTTTAACTATAACTAACTAACTAAGACTAACTTACACCGGTGTAAGTTCTATTGAACTACAACTAACTATGACTAACTTACACCGATGTAAGTTCTACTAAATTTAACAAACATGTGGACATGACTAACTTACATTGGTGTAAGTTCTACTGAACTACAACTAACTAAATAACTATGACTAACTTACATCTGTTTAAAGAATAATCGATATGAATTTTGGATATGAATTTAACAAACATTAGGGGACAAAAAGTGCATTAAGCCATTCAGAAAAGATTCAAGTTTACAAAGGACTCAAGTTCACATATGAGTTTCAATTTACTATTCGAGTTTGAATGAGAGCTTTAACGCCACACAAATATTCCATTTTTTTCGATTTACTATTCGAGTTTGAATGAGAGCTTAAAAAACTCAATTTCTTACTAGGGTTTCCATGCCCAAATTTTCTTTCATAAATTTCTCAAAAGTACAAAGAGGAATATGAAATTATTGGCTTTAAGAGGTTTCGAAAGGAATTTTTTTTTAGATTTGAAGAACAAAAAATGGATTTGAAAGATTTTTTTTTTCAAATTTCAAAAATAATCTGAAACTCAAAACGTAAAATAGAGTGGAGAAGATAAATGTTTTATATCAGTTATTTTTATTTCTTTTTTAAAAAAATAAGAAATTTGTAATGATGCCTTTCCATATATGTTTTATTTTTTTTACTTGGAGCGCCACTTGTCTTGTTCTTAAAAGTCCACGTGATCTTACACGTCAGAGGATAACAACGTTAGTAGTGGGTGGTATTTTAAATGATGGAAGCATACTTCAAGGAACACATTGAACGTTGGCAAACTTTAGAACTCACATTGACAATTTTGATAAAGTACAAGAGTTATTTGTACCATTATCTCTATTCATTATTCAGTTTGTTTTGTACGAACAAAATGTTATTTTTTATGGGTTAACTAGTGGAATAGTCACCTATGTTTTCCTCCAGTACAGAGTTGGTCACCGATTTTGAAAAACGACCAGTAAGGTCACTTACGTTTTCGGGGCGTAAATTTTTGGTCACTCGGCCGTTTATTGCCGTTAAACATTGACGGCTTGCTGACCTGGCAGTTAAAAAAATAAGGGTCAACTACTGTAATGGCCACTAAAGTTTATCCCATGCACATTTCTGCTCCCTAAATTTAAAATATAAACATTATGGTCACTATTAAAAAGTTTTTTTTTATAATTTTATCCTTGAATTTTTAAAAATTTATTTTTAAACCAGCAAATTATGCAGTAAATGACACTGTAAACTAGCAACTGGCAGTAGTGGGTACGAGGACTTCCAGTTCTTTTTTTTAGGTTCAAAGGTACTATAAATCCTTGAACTTTAAAAAAATTAATCAAGTTTTTGAATTTTTTTATAACTAATTGAGCCTTTATACTTCAAAATTTTGTCAATGCACCCTTTTGATTAAACAATAATAGAATAATTTAGAGTGAAAAATAGGAGCAATTTGAAAATTTAGTTATTAAATAGGAACAATTTGGACACCTAAAATTTAAAAAGGGTATACTTTGGGTGCCTATTTTTCATTTAAGCCTTTTATAATATTATTGTACTAATTGATTGTAAAGTTTTAGGGTTGAAAAATAAATTTTTAAAAATTCAAGGGTAAAATTATAAAGAACCCTTTTTAATAGTGACCATAATGTTTATTTTTTAAAATTAGGGAGCAGAAATGTACATGGGATAAAATTTAGTGGCCATTGTAGTAGTTTACCCTTATTTTTTCGCTGCCAGGTCAGCAAGCCGTCAATATTTAACGGCCGAGTGACCAAAAGTTTACGCCCCGAAAACGTAAGTGACCTTACTGGTCGTTTTTCAAAATCGGTGACCAATTTTATATTGGGAGAAAACATAAGTGACTATTCCAGTAGCTAACTTTTTTTTATTGATTTAACAGGAATGAAATACAAAAATGTGATTTTTTTTATTCATTTAGAAGGAATGAAATACAATTTATTGAAACACAAACCGAAATCATTTTTTACTCCGGTTAATGTATATAATCAAAATAATATAAACTATACAATATAAGTCAAGAAGGAAACTATCATATTTTCGCAAGTTAGAAAAATTCCTAATTCTCCCTTTAGAGCTTCCAGCATAAAATTTTTGTCTCGGTCATTCATATGTGGGAGAAGGTTTTTTCGTTTTTCATAAATTGTACATGACATTTTTTTTGTCATTTTGGCCAATACAGATATACGTGCACATGAACAATTCTTTGTATTGACACTGATAATTAAACAAAAGTTAATTATATTTGGCTTATATATTATATTAGTGCCTAAAGTATATCAACTTTTTCATTTTGGCACTTAAAGTATTTTTTGGTCAAAATAAGTACCTAAAGTATACTTTTTGCTCAAAATAGGTACATAAAGTATACTTTTTGGTCAAAATAGGTACCTAAAATATTTTTTTCGTCAGAGTAAGTACCTAAAGTATATTGTTTTTCTCAAAATAAGTAGCTAAAGTATATTTTTTCGTTAAAATACACATAATGTATTTTTTAATTAAGGAAATTATTCTATACACAAGCACTTGTGGAAACTTATTTACATAAGCACCTTAGTTTTAGAGGTTAGGGATTCTATTTAAGGTTTAAAGTTTAGGGGTTTAAGTGTAATAGTTTTAAATTTATGAGTTGTTCATAGAATTTTGGGTTTAGGGTTTATATGTTAAAACCTAAATCCCTACCCATATTACCCTAAAACCTAAACCATAACCTTAAATTCTAAATTCTTACACTAAAACCCCTAAACTCTAAACCCTATAATTGAGGCACTTGTGGAAATAAAAAGTTTCCACCGCCAATGTATATGATAATAATCCTTTTAATTAATGTCACATGACAATATTTATGAACCTATATAAAATATATATACTTTAAGTACCTATTTTGACCTAAAAAATACTTTAGATATCTATTTTGACCAAAAAATATACTTTAGATACTTACTTTGACGAAAAAATACTTTAAGTACCTATTTTGACCAAAATTTATACTTTAGGTTACTAGTTTAACCAAAAAAATATACTTTAAGTACTTATTTTGACCCAAAAATACTTTAGGTACTAAAATAAAAAAATTGGCATACTTTAGATACTAATATGATATATAAATCAATTTTTGTCTCGGTCATTCATATGTGGAGAAGGTTTTTTCGTTTTTCATAAATTGTACATGACATTTTTTTTGGTCATTTTGGCCAATACAGATATACGTGCACATGCACAATTCTTTTGTATTGACACTGATAATTAAACAAAAGTTAATTATATTTGGCTTATATATCATACTAGTGCCTAAAGTATACCAACTTTTTTATTTTGGTACTTAAAGTATTTTTTGGTCAAAATAAGTACCTAAAGTATACTTTTTGCTCAAAATAGGTACATAAAATATACTTTTTGGTCAAAATAGGTAGTTAAAATATTTTTTTCGTCAGAGTAAGTACCTAAAGTATATTTTTTTGTGTCAAAATAAGTAGCTAAAGTATATTTTTTCGTTAAAATAGGCACATAATGTATTTTTTAATTAAGGAAATTATTCTATACACAAGCACTTGTGAAAACTTTTTTACATAAGCACCTTAGTTTTAGAGGTTAAGGATTCTATTTAGGGTTTAAAGTTTAGGGGTTTAAGTATAGTAGTTTTAAATTTATGGGTTGTTCATAGAATTTTGGGTTTAGGGTTTATACGTTAAAACCTAAATCCCTACCCATATTACCCTAAAACCTAAACCATAACCTTAAATTCTAAACTCCTACACTAAAACCCCTAAACTCTAAACCCTATAATTGAGGCACTTGTGGAAATAAAAAGTTTCCACCGCCAATGTAAATGATAATAATCCTTTTAATTAATGTCACATGACAATATTTATGAACCTATATAAAAAATATGTATACTTTAAGTACCTATTTTGACCTAAAAAATACTTTAGATATCTATTTTGACCAAAAAAATTATACTTTAGATACTTACTTTGACGAAAAAATACTTTAGGTAACTATTTTGACCAAAATTTATACTTTAAGTTACTAGTTTAACCAAAAAGTATACTTTAAGTACTTATTTTGACCAAAAAATACTTTAGGTACTAAAATGAAAAAAATTGGCATACTTTAGATACTAATATGATATATAAGTCAATTTTTGTCTCGGTCATTCATATGTGGGAGAAGGTTTTTTCGTTTTTCATAAATTGTACATGACATTTTTTTTGTCATTTTGGCCAATACAGATATACGTGCACATGCACGATTCTTTGTATTGACACCGATAATTAAACAAAAGTTAATTATATTTGGCTTATATATCATATTAGTGCCTAAAGTATACCAATTTTTTCATTTTGGTACTTAAAGTATTTTTTTTGTCAAAATAAATACTTAAAGTATATTTTTTGTTCAAAATAGGTACATAAAGTACTTTTTAGTTAAAATAGGTACCTAAAATATTTTTTCGTCAACGTAAGTACCTAAAGTATTTTTTTTTTGTCAAAATAAGTAGCTAAAAGTACCTAAAGTATTTTTTTGTCAAAATAAGTAGCTAAAGTATATTTTTTCGATAAATAGGCACATAATGTATTTTTTAATTAAGAAAATTATTCTATACACAAGCACTTGTGAAAACTTTTTTACATAAACACCTTAGTTTTAGAGGTTAGGGATTCTATTTAGGGTTTAAAGTTTAAGGGTTTAAGTGTAGTAGTTTTAAATTTATGAATTGTTCATAGAATTTTGGGTTTATATGTTAAAACCTAAATCTCTACCCATATTACCCTAAAACCTAAACCATAACCTTAAATTCTAAACTCCTACACTAAAAACCCTAAACTCTAAACCCTATAATTGAGGCACTTGTGGAAATAAAAAAATTTCACCGCCAATGTATATGATAATAATACTTTTAATTAATGTCACATGACAATATTTATGAACCTATATAAAAAATATGTATACTTTAATTACCTATTTTGACCTAAAAAATACTTTAGATATCTATTTTGACCAAAAAATATACTTTAGATACTTACTTTGACGAAAAAATACTTTAGGTACCTATTTTGACCAAAATTTATACTTTAGGTTTCTAGTTTAACCAAAAAGTATACTTTAAGTACTTATTTTGACCAAAAAATACTTCAGATACTAAAATGAAAAAATTAGCATACTCTAGATACTAATATGTTATATAAGTCATTATATTTTATTAAATCATTTAATTTCAAATTTTCAATTATAAATTCTTTACCAAAATCCAATGTTGAACTTAAAAAAAACTTTTAAAATAATATACACGCTCAAATAATCCATTAACTATTATAATTATCTTACGAAAATAATTATATTTTATTAACTTATGAAACCTAAATTAAACTTTAAAATATCAAAAATCCGTTTAAAATCTACCTACACAAAATATAAAACTCATAATTTTACATGTTTTTTGGATCGTTGGATGGTTGAGATTAACTCCTTACTCTTTTTTTTTTTCAAGTGATAATGTTCACACAACTCAATGCTAATCTAAGTCATCAATTTCAGTCATCCAACAATTCAAAAAAAGCTCTTACACTGTGTAATTAGATTATATCCCTATATATATAACTCAACTAATTTTACACTAATTTAAGGCCACTAAATGGGTAAAATGAACGGATAAGATTAAATCTTTTTTTCCAAGTAATAATCTTTACATATCCTACTTTTAATCTCGTCCATCCATTTCACTTATCTAATGGTCATAGATTAGTATAAAACTAGTTGAGTTTTATATAGTGTAACAGAATCTCATCCCTATATTAATATATTGGTGCGATTACATAATAGCATCTATTCATCTTCTACGATTAATATTATCTCTTTTCCACTGAAGTTACCCGTTGAGTTTTTTTTTGATCAAAAAGTTACCCGTTGAGTTTTGTATCTATTTTTTGTAGTGTTACAAATTTTCCGCATTGAAACATACAAAAGTCTACTTGAAATAAGATATATACAATATCATCATCATGAATGAAAGAAAAAGTATGCTTAACAAACCAGTAAACATATTAGATTAAATGTTTAAAATGCGATATACAGTAGGCTTAAAAAATGCATAGGCATTGTATAACCAGAAATCAGTCCATTTTCTCTCTCGAGTGATGCAGGATGTGAAAGTAACAAAGATTTTACATGTGTATCAATGAAATTCAACTCCATGAATATAACAAATGCATTATGCATAAACCTGTGTAGGAAAGAACATACATTTCATCGAAAGGTTTGAATATTGAATGACTACGGACTGTTCTTGTCGGCGTGTAGTCAACCTTGTAAACTAAGTTCGTAAATGAAAACGATCGAACATAAAGATTGATCATAAGATTGGAACAAAAAGATATAATGCAATGACAACTCTCATGTGTAATCTACAGTGTAGTTGATTGATACATGATATCATTTTAAAATTGAAGGCATTATTGTTAAACTAACTTTTCAGAAGAAACAAAATTGAATCACAAAATGATGGTAGCCAAGAAATCACCAGAATACTCTCATTTATTTGCTTCAATGAATTCTCTGTATTCGGTCTTCATTTTGACCCCGGATACAGTCCTGCAAAACCAGGATAAAAAGGAATTGGAGGCAGGCAAGAAGTAACGAGTAACGACCTTAGACATTACAAAACTGATCGGCGATGGCATCTCTTTGGCAACAAACCTAGTCACCAATTAACCATATAACAAGTTTATTTTGCATATACATGAAAAGAACAAGTTTAGCCAACCTGAGCATCTCTTTATTTTTGAAAAACTGCACACATGGGGTACCCATAATTCCAGCAGCTTCAGCAATTTCTGGATCTTCCTCGATATCAATTTCGATAAAATGTACATTCTGATCAAATTCATCAATCACCTGTAAATGGGCAAAATTAGTAAATGATAAGCAAAACAAAAAGTCATTTAACATGACATTAATTATAACATAGAAAATATATTCTGTCATAATACATCAGATGTCACTTTCTGGTTTCACAGGGTATTTTCCTTAACAGTCGGATGGACATGAAGCTTTTGAAACAATATGATATAATTTTTAGTTTCTATCATAATCACATGATTAAAGATTCAGAGAATGAGATTTACACAAGCTTAGTAGTCTAACCTACGTAACCCTGAAATGTATAAAACCACTAACAAATTACCATTGAAGAATTCACCAATCAAGTCTAACTCTGCAAGCTAAACAGCATAAAGTATTGAACATGTTAGAACTAATATACCTTGCTAAGAATTGGCTTCAAAGTCCGACATGGACCACATGTTGGTGAAGTATATAATACACATAAAAGCCTTGGACTCCCATGGTACAACTTTCGCAAAGCATACTAAAATAGAAAAAAAATACTGCTTTAGTGATAAGGTAATATCAAAAACTGAAAACAAAAAACAAATTTAAGTCGATTATGTTCAAACCTGGCCCTTGTGCTTTGTGAGTGTAATGTCAAAACCTTCTTGAACATCTCTATCCGTCAGTTCTTTCTTGACCTCCTCAGTTTGAGGCTGTAAGATATATGATCATGATAAAGATTACTAAAAGTATGTGTGATATAATTCCGAAGGAGCTTAGCAAATAAAGACGTTGGGAAAAGGCAGACCACTGAGTACAGTACAAAAATATTGCAAAATGTTCTTACAGTTGGCATTTGTTAGAAAGAAAAATACCTGATGAAACTCAACAAGAAGATCATTTCTAACAAGGTATCGTTCAACAGATAAAGCTGCAATGCATCCAGATCCAGCAGCAGTTACAGCTTGTCTCCACTCATGATCCTGTTAATGAAATGAACGAATGGAGTTACAAGACAAATTCATTATAATGCGGACTTCTTCACAGATGTGAAACCAGATGATAGTTTAAATTTATCAGGCAACTCAAGCACCATCATATTTCGTGTCAGCCTGTCAGGAGGGGAATGCAGTAAGCCTTCAAGTAATTAATGTTCTTTTTCACGCACGGAAGCCATCAAAAGGAAATATGCAATCTCCCATGGTTATATTTATGTTTCTTTGAATCATCAGTAAGACCATGTGTCGTACAGGCATACGAATATTCGACACCACAAAGTGAATATGGATGAATGGGAGGCTGACTCCAAACATAAGGGGAAACTTAGGAAATTTGAACACGCTCCTGATGGACAAACGTCCATGCCCAACATTTATCCTAACAGAAACATAGATTACAAATTGTCGTTCCCGCAACAAATATAACATAAGCAACAACCTACACCTAAAAACACTATTTTCCTGAATCTAATGCTATATACACAGACATACATGTCAGACAGAAGCACTCTCCAGAAATCATATACACCAAGAAAGATAAAATGACACTCCTTAAAACAATTCAATATAGCAGGTTAAGCAGTCTTACCAAATAATCAGAATTTTGGAAGAACTTTATGCTATAAATATTCACCCAAATCGATAGCAGTTGAATAGGATCAATCCAAATTAATCACAATTCTTTATTATCAAAATTAGAACTATATTTTTTTTCTTCACAAATCCAAAATCTAAAAGTTCTACCAATTTCATGAAAGCTGTTTCTCAATTTACTTATATATTTTTCAAATACTAGAGTGTCACTTAAATAGGCATTTATGCAAAATTCCCATTATTATGAACCCAGGTCTGGGATTGAGTTACAGGGAAATGAACAGGAAATTCAGATTTGGAAGAAGGTTCTTCGCCCTTTTTCGTCCCCTATTTTTTGCCTATGGAGATGCCGAGATGGAACTCTAAGGGAGTTGCCAACCACAATTAACCGAAACTCAACTTGTTTTATTCCCTGGTAACTTTCTCTTAAATAGAGGTTACAATAAGCTAATAGATAAAGATAACCTTACGAAATAAATAAAATTCAGAATAACTAATAGATAATCCTAGGAATAAGATGAACCTTAAAAAAATAAAGATAAATTCATAATCCAAATCAAAGTATCAAACTACTTTGGCTCTTGGTTTCTTGCATGTAACAACACACCCAATAGATTACAGATTATAAGTGAAATGAAAAGTAGACCACAAATTTGACTTGTTGAGTTCATAACTGGTTAAAATCTTAGACACTGAAGAACAAAAAGACGAAGATTCACTCTCTCATTATTATAATTGGGTTACTCTTGGCCACCAACAATCTAAAAGTAGCATATGAGAGCATTGCACTATCATTTTCTTGATGTTCCCTATATTGTACCTACTTTAACTGATGATACTAGAGCAATCCTTAGATTCTTTAGATGCTCGTACCAAGGTATTACCAATTATTCCAAACACAAGCGTTTATGATGTCGGATTAATATATTTTTGAAATGCTAAGGCGAACATGCCATAAATTCGGGCATTGCTGACATACATTGCCAAGGTTTTGAGGAGATGATATATTTGCTAACTGGTCCCAAACTAATATGATAAGAGGAAGATTACCTGAACGTCTCCGGCTGCAAAGACACCTTCAACAGAAGTTTTAGCAGTACCCTCCTCAACTAGCACATATCCTGAGCTGTCGAGTTTTACTTGACCTTGCAACAGCTGGCTATTTGGTGAATGTCCTATACCGTAAAACAAGCCCTTTGCCTCAAGCACAGATTCCTCCCCCGTATCAACTTTTCTAGTTAGTATGCCCGACATTTGACCTTTCGTATTGCTAACAACATCCACGGCCTCTGTATTGAAGTGCAAGGTGATATTTGGATTGTTGTAAACTCTGTAACATTCGCGATAATTAACCTGTTAAACAAACATTCAGGGAGTTGAAAACTCGACAAACAAACAGTTCATTAGTACACAATGCAACACAATGAAGGTAGCAATTAGAATGACCACAAGAAATTTCAATTAGCACTAACTAATTGACTTCATTGAAATATAAGAACAAAAGGTGATGTGAAAATCAGATCAACACAAATTCAATTAAAACGTGGCCTTAAGTTTTTAGATAATTCACTCTTGATAAATTTCAAATGGTATAAAATGGGAAAAAAAAAGAAATCACAGAAGTTTAGATGGGATAGTTCAATAAATTTCGTGAAGAACATTTGACAATTTCCTAGGTTCCCGTTGACCAAAAGAGAGCAACTTGTAAGGTCAAGCAGATATGAGATAGCATCAACTTCTATGATGACAATGATTATAAAATGATAGAAGCAACTTCTTTATATTAGCTACCATTTCCCCACCACAATTAGCATAAGAAACCAGTATCCTATTCTGCGAGTCTTGTATACTTGCTAAACAACACCTTAACATTTTTCCAACAAAAAAAAATCAATATTCTAGTCCACTGAATTTGATTCATTCGGACATATGGGAGCCATCTCGTATTACAAATATTTTTGGCCTTCGGTGGTTTGTTACCTCTATTGATGATTGTATAAGGATCACATGGGTATATTTGATGAAAAAGAAGCCTGAAGTTCCAATTATACTATACACATTTCATAGGCTTATCAAGCTTAAATTTGGAGTCGCCGTTCAAACTTTGGGACTAACAATGGAAGAGAATATTTTAACCAATAGCTAATGACATACTTATCAAACAAAGGCATTCTACATCAACCAACTTGCATTGAGACTCCTAAGCAAGATAGAATTGCTGAAAGAAAAGATAGACATTTTCTTGAAGTTGATTGTCTTTCTTGTTTCAAAAGTGTACCAAAGTTTTGTTCATTAGATATCATCCTTCTAGCAACTTATTTTATAAAAAAAATGACTACCAGAGTCCTCTAAAGTCATAGAGCTGTTGAGAAACTGATAAAACTTTTAGATTAGTTTTAATTTGATATTTACTTGGTTAGGTAGATTCCATGTTTGAATAAAGAAATTAGGAAGATTGTTTCCTAGAATCTCTTTGGTTATACTGTGGCTCTATTTGAATGAGTTGATTGCTAGTTTTATTGTCCCTCAAGTTGAGGAATTTGATTGTTACAAGAATTAAGGAGGAATTAGTGGCTTCATGTCATATATTTCTTATAAATTCTAGCAAGTTTATGGTTATGGCGGGGAAATCATAGAGTTTCTCTCTGAAAATTTTAAGCTATAAAATTCTATTCTTCATCTCTGAAATTCTACAAGGTATCCGAGCTTGAAAATCAACTCTCCTCCAGAATGGCTACTTGAAAACCACCCTGAAAATCCTAAGTCTCAACTTCAAAAAAAGTCCACATATGAGCATAAAAAAATAAAATAATGTCTACAAACAATTGGGAGCCTTCAAAGTACGCACATTAATTGCAACAATTTGAACATCCTCTAACATGTCTAACTTATGCAGGAAAAGGCATAACATATGGATTATGTGAAGAGATAAAAATCAGGAAAGAGAAGAAAAAAGTATGAAAGGTTCAAAACACCATGTGCTATATAGAACGGAAAGAAAAATGTCAAGCATCCAGGACTCTTGAAAAGACGTCTCACAAACATGAATATCATCACCTTCCACAACAATTACACATACACATCTAAGCAACTTCAAAACCATCATTAAATTATGATGTAAAATATTGGCCATAAAACTTTAAAGAGTTTGTAAATCTCACCTATCTTGCATTGCTCTTGACGCTCTTAGTTGATCCCCACGAACAAGCAAGTGAACCTGACGAGCATATTTAGTTAAATATATTGCTTCTTCAGTAGCTGTATCACCTCCTCCAACCACAGCAAGTATTTGTCCTTTAAACAATGGAGATGCTCCATCACAAATTGCACAAGCACTAATCCCCCTACTCCAAAATTCATCTTCACGAGGTAATCTAAGCCTCTTTGCTGTAGCTCCAGTAGCAAAAATCACGCTATGACACTTAACCTGAAATATAAATGTAAGGAACAAATATGAATAAGGAATAAGCATCATAACAACATCATTTAAAGACTAATGATAATTCAGTTCCAAATGTTCTACATGGGAAGAAAGAAAAATGTAACAACAAAACATTCTCCTCTTTCTGGTGATGGTAGCATCATGTAATTGAAAGACTTACTCCTATGGGCACCATAACAAGAGTTTTCGACTCAAAATGGTGTTCCAAAGAAAATAGTTGATATCACATCGACTAGAAAATTAACTAGATGAGTTTGACAAAAGGATCATTACCGGGCATAATGAGACAATTCAAGCTACATATAACAATTAAATATGTTCCAACAATCCACAATAGTAATAATTTAACCGCATCAACATAACAACAAAAGTATCCAACAGACAATTATATCACCTCACGCTCACTGCTCTGTACTGTAAAAGGATTGCTTTTAACGTCAATGTGTTCCACATCTTCTAGGAACAATTCTGCTCCCCAACGCTCAGCTTGCCGTCGCATCCTAGTCAAATCATGATCAAGACTCTAATTATTCAATTCTAGTTGAAACAATAATAGCTGATAAAATCAACAAACAAGACAGACTTTCATCTTTCTTTTAAATACCTATCCATCAAATCTGGACCAGTTATTCCATCAGGAAAACCAGGGAAGTTCTCGACTTCAGTGGTAGTCATCAATTGGCCACCAGGAACACCACCAACCTGATATCCCTCAAACACTACAGGCTTCAAATTGGCACGAGCTGCATATATTGCTGCTGTATATCCAGCAGGACCAGAACCTATGATCACCACATTCTCAACTGATTTACCTGCATGAAGATAAACAAAACCATTACTCATGCCCCCAATGTAATATAATTATAAACAGGAAGAATAACATAACCATGCCCTCATTGTACATTTTTGCAATTCATGTAATGCCAACAGTTGATAGCGTAGAAGCCATTTGCAAATTATAGTTGTCCTAAAATTAAGCTGAATTTTATCATTAGTCTCGCTAATTGTTTTTGCTTTCTTAGGCTCTGGCTGGTGTTTTTTCTTCTGTGTTTAGCTTTCATTTCATTTTTTTTCAATGGTGGATCTCGAAATTTGAGTTTTGAGGCCAATTAAAAGAATAAATATATATTTCCAAACCAAGAGAGTGGCTCATAAATAAACCAATCAAAAGCTTAAAGCTTTTAACTAAATATATATTCAAGGTGTTTTCAAACTTATTGGGCATGAAAGGCCCCCTGGCTCCATGGCCATCCACCATTGCACTATTTTTACTCTTTGCTTGCACCTTCTATTAAGAAATGAAAAGGCAAATAGCAAAGCATCAACCAAAAGGAGCCTCAAAAGTTACTAAAATGTAAAAGAAAAAAAATTAAAAGTGAACCTAGGTTTATGTTATATAAAATAAGTATATGGCACGCATTCAAATATTATTTTTCCACAGAGCAAAAACAAAATAAAAAATCTATAAAGGAGCCTCAAATAACGTATTTTTCTACTCTTTAATATATATCTATTTATCCAAACACTAGACTATTTTTGGGAAAGCAAAAACCAAACATAAAACTGATTTTTTTAGCATACAAACATATTATTCACATTGTGAAAAGTAAATGATAAATATTTATTTTTTCTTTCCAACAATACAAATGTGATTAAGCGACATGATTCGAATGGAAATCATGTACTACAATGCCACAAGCTTCTCACCCTTCTACAAGCACCTTTACTTAGAATTTATTTGAAAAGAAGAAGAAAACCTGCAGTATTTTCATGTTAGCTTGAAAAAGAAGTTGGGCTATAACAATATTTGTCTTAATTCAATATTCTTAAGTTCTAACTAAACATATACATAAAAAAGGAAAGCTGCCATATGAATTTAAAACAAAAAATAAAGGCAGAGGAAGTAGTAAGAGAGACCTGAAGCGGCGGGGGTTTCGACAGAGGCCTTGGGGCGGAGAGAGAGGAGGCGGGGGCGCGTGGAGGAGGAGTGGAAACGGAGAGCGCGTGGAGGGGAGGAGTAGTAGAAGAAGAAAGGGTAGGAGAGAGTAGACATAGGAAGACGGTGGTGGGTGGAAGGGATTGGGATTGGGATTGGGCTTCCGATTCGTAGGTTGGGAGAAACAGCCATGGGATTCCAGACCATACAATATTAATTGTAAGAGAACAAAAACACACCAAAGCCAGTTCTGTCTCAATTCTCAAAGAATGGAGTTACAAGTTACAACAAGTTATCTATCTCTGGCCTCATGCCTTCCCGATAAGGACCCTACCTTCTTTTCTTTTCTCCTCACATTCCCTTTTACAAATGCTGCTAAATTATATTTTCAATGATAAAAATTATGTGTTTGGTTTTGCAGTGTTAGAATTAATTTTGGATCAACCTAATTTTATAAAATTAATTTTAAAATAATAAAAATCACAATTGTATAAAAATATAGTGTAATAATCAGGACGAAATGCAAAAACTATTTTTACCTTGCTTCTCCTAAAATTACGTTTAAATTGATTACAAGTAGTATCTGTTCTAAATATACTCTTAATCATCTGACAATAAATACTCAATCACCCTGCTACAGCTGCTGGTACTCGAACCCGTGACCTCTAAGAACAATAATCGTTCCTTTAACCACTGATCAAGTTGGTTCGTGCTTAAATGGCACAATTTTAAAACATAAAAAAAAAATTACGAAACAATGAATAATAAAATAATCATTTAGTCATTAAACTTTTCAAAATCATAAAATGAATATCAATTTTTTTATTATTTTAGTTATAATATGAGTACCACGGCATCAATTGCCTTTATGATATGAAAAAAAAAACAAATAGATTCTCTTTAAAGAGATAGCACGATATATTAAATTGATATATAATATTATATAAAAAAATATTTTAATACACAAATTTATACAAATCATTTAATTTTAGAGTTTATAGTTTTAGGTTATGATTTAAAGTTTAGTATGTAGAGTAAATTTAATATTTATATTTAAAATTTAGAGTTTAGAGTTTAAGGTTTAAGTTTTAGGGTACTAAAATTTGGAGTGATGTTTTAAATTTTATAAAAAAGTTGTGTAATTTTCTTTTTAATTTTTTATAGGCTACCCCTACTATCAGAGCTGACTTTGAGGGGGAGCACCCTGAGCGACCACTCAGGCCCCCAACCAGTCTAGGACCCCTAAATTTTAATTTTTTTCTTCATATTTTTTAATTAATTAAATAATTAATTTAATGGTAAAAAATTAAGTTTCTTTCCTAAATTAATTAATTAATTAATCTAACAATGAAAATAATGTGTTTGATAAACATTTAATCATATTTTCATGATTTGTTAAAGAAATGCTTAACTACAAAATAAGTGTACAAACTATAGTCTTTTTTTTTATTTTTAGACACTAAAATGTTTTTTTTTAGTCAAAATAAATTTCTGAAGTTTACTCTGTGGCCATTTCTAGATAATGATCGTTAAAAAATTAAAAACAAGTGCTCAAATTATGCGGCCTTTTGTTTTAGGTGTCAATTTTTTTAAAAAAATTAGTGCCCAAATTATGTCGTTTTTTTGTTTTAGGTGTCAAAAATTTTATTTTTTATATAAAAAATAATGATCAATACCTCAAAATGATAACGAAATAAACATCGGCACCTAAAACAAAAAAAAAACGTATATAGTTTAAATAATTATTTTGTAATTAAGACTTAAAAAATATTATTTTGATTGTTTAAACTAATAAAATATGTTTTTATTATATAGAGGTCAATTTTCTAATTTTTACTCAGGCCCCGAAATTATGTGAGATGGCCTGCCTGCTATATATATATATATATATGCCCCCTACTAGTATTATGACAATTGAAATACTTGAGTGTTATGACTAAACTGGTGGGATTGGACTCGTTTGTCAGTGTGATGGATTTGACTGAATAATCAACCATATTAAATGGGTGTTTCTTGTTATCTAGGGACGTATGTTTCGGAGGATTGTCTCGGCTGGTGTTTCACGTCAAAGGGTTCCTTTGGATTTCTCGAGGTATAACAATTGTCCTCTCTTTGTCTGAGAGAATGTTATAAAATGACATGAATTTGAGACTTTTAACTGAAGTTTGGTTTAATTTTTTAATTTGAGTGGAAAGTTTTAATAGGATTGTTGTGATGATTTATTTCTTTTGAGAATGTTATATTTAAAATATTTGAATATACAAGTTTATACAAGTTATTTAATTTTAGAGTTTATAGTTTTAGATTATGATTTAGAGTTTAGTATGTAGAGTAAATTTAGTGTTTATATTTAAAATTTAGAGTTTAAGGTTTAAGTTTTAGTGTACTAAAGTTTGGGGTGATGTTTTAAATTTTATAAAAAATTGTGTCATTTTTTTTTTAAATTTTGTATAGGCTACCCCTACTATCGGAGCCGACTTTGAGGGGAGCACCTTGAGCGACCACTCAGGGGTCCTAAAATTTATTTTTTTCATATTTTTTAATTAATTAAATAATTAATTTAATGGTAAAAATTATTTTTTTTTCCTAAATAAATAAATTAATTAATCTAACAATGAAAGTAATGTGTTTGATAAAAAATTAATCATATTTTCATGATTTATTAAAGAAATGTTTAACTACAAAATAAGTGTACAAACTATACTCTTTTTATTTTATTTTTAGACACTAAAATGTTTTTTTGAGTCAAAATAATTGTCTGAAGTTTACTCTGTGGACATTTCTAAATAACGATCGTTAAAAATTTAAAAATAAGTGCTCAAATTATGCCGCCTTTTTGTTTTAGGTGTCTATTTTTAAAAATAAATTAGTGCCCAAATTATGTCATTTTTTTTTGTTTTAGGTGTCAAAAGTTTCATTTTTATATAAAAAATAATGTTCGATACCTCAAAATGATAACGAAATAAACATATGCATCTAAAGCAAAAAAAAATATGTATAGTTTAGACATTTATTTTGTAGTTAAGACTTAAAAAACATTATTTTGATTGTTCAAACTAATAAAATATATTTTTGTTATGTAAAAGTAATTTTTTAATTTTCGCTCACGCCTCGAAATTCTCTGTGAGACGGGCTGCCTGCTATATATATATATATATATATGCCCCCTACCAGTATTATGACAATTAAAATACTTGAGTGTTATGACTAAACTGGTGGGATTGGACTCGTTTGTGAGTGTGATGGATTTGACTGAATAATCAATCATATTAAATGGGTGTTTCTTGTTATTTAGGGACGTATGTTTCGGAGGATTGTCTCGGCTGGTGTTTCACGCCAAAGGGTTCATTTGGATTTCTCGAGGTATAACAATTGTCCTCTCTTTGTCTCAGAGAATGTTATAAAATGACATGAATTTGAGACTTTTAACCGAAGTTTGGTTTAATCTTTTTAATTTGAGTGGAGAGTTTTAATATGATTGTTGTGATAATTTATCTCTTTTGATTTGGATAGAGAATTTTAATATGATTGTTGTGACAGTTCACTCATTTTAATTTGGTCAGAGAGCCATAATATGATTATTGTGACGGTTTACTCTTTTCAATTTAAGCAGAAAATCATAATATGATTATTGCGACGCTTCACCTCTTCTGATTTAAACGAAGACTCGTAATGTGATAGATATCTACAACACTATCTGTATTAGCATTGGAGTCTCTCATTATAGTAAAAGATTGATGTCCTTGGAGAAATGATATGTAGTAGGAGTAGAATTGTTCCTCACTCATTGAGTCAAACAACAAAAAAAAAAGTGGACAACTTGATACTATAAGGAGGATACTCGCACCCTCTGAGGATACTAGAGGAAAACATTATGTGATTACAATTTACAAACAGTAGATGAGTGATTTTTGGTGCTTTTATATATGCATTGCACCTACCTTTACATGTACGTAGATTTTTTTTTCTTTAAATATAAAACTTGAGGAGGTTGCGAGCATTTCAAGTAAGGGGTATTGTTCTACCTTTAAAGTAGAAGTATTTATACCTCAAGTAGTTAAAATAACTTTAAAGTCTTATATAGGGCATTTTTAACAAACAATTTTGGCACTATGTTTGTATTATCTAAATCCTTCTCCACCTATAAATAGGAGGATATGGAGTGCTTAACCATGTGGAATGTAGACGTTTACAAGTCTTATTGTAAATTAGTTTACTTAAAGTCCAATTGTAAGTTGGAATTTTACTGTGTAAACTAGTTAATAGTTAGATTAGTCTTATCCTAAAAATATAGATAAGAGTCTAACTAGATTAGTAATAGTCTAATTAAAACACCTTGTATCAGCCTATTTAAGGCTTGTTTATGTATGCATTCTATGCGAAAAAATTAGACAAAAAAACCTTATTCTCTGTTGATGTCTATATTATCTGTATTGTATCAGTTAATTAAGTTTTTCGATCCACGAAATCGAAAGAATAAATACCTCTACAACCTCTGCAATTAGTTCGAGATATGATCAAAACATCTCCAAAATCATGGAAAACAAGACGATTGAAAATAGGAAAATACTTTGATGCACAAGCTGTGTAAACTTTAGTTTACACAAGCCCTTTAATTTTAGGGTTTAGGGTTTTATGTTAGGGTTTAGGGGTTTAGTATGTAGGGTATATAATTTAAGGGTTATGGTTAAAATTTAGAGTTTAGAGTTTAGGGCTTAGGGTTTAGGGTTTAGGTTGCTAGGGTTTGTGATTTAGATTTTAAATTTTATAAAAGGATTGTGTAAAAAAATTTTACACAGCTTGTGCATCAAAATAAAACCCTTGAAAATATCCTAAATCCGTACAACAACGAGAAAGTCAAGCAAATCTGATAAAAAAATGAGTGCAACATCAGCAAAACGTTCAATAAAGAGCAGCTTGAAGAATTAAAATAGGTGGTTGGGCAGATGAAAGCAAACATAGATCAAATAATGGTCTTTTTAGCAAATGAAAGTAGTCTTTCATTTACAAATATTGTTGGTAAAATAATTTCATCACTTGGATAGTTGATTCTGGAACTTTCTGACCATATGAATAGTGATATAAGTCTATTTCAAAGTTTTAGAAGCTTCATCAAAAGTCACATGTAAGAATAATCAATGTCTCTTTATCTTCAATTGAAAGAGGTGGTTCCATTCAATTGAATAAGGACATCATTTTGCACTTTGTCTTATATGTTCCTAAATGGCATGCAACCATGTGTCTATTAGCAAATTATCAAATGACTTAGATGTACTATTATATTTTATTTGTTTTTTTAATTTTAAGCACTTGATTCGGAGAAGATGATTAGCAGTCATAAGTTTTGTGGTGGGCTCTACCTACTTTAGGACACCCAAATTTTATTTACCTTAAGAGATTGTCTCCTTATTTATTTCTTCATAAAATCCCTAAATCATTTACTTGTGACATCTGTAAGTTTGTAAAGCATACTGTAGCTTCATTCTCACCATCCACGTAAGAACCTTCTCATCTATTTTCTATCATTCATAGTGACATTTAGGCCTATTCTAAAGTAAAAAATATTAATGAATCTTCGTGGTTTGCTACCTTCATAGATAACCGCTCAAGAATTACTTGGACATACCTACCGAAAAAAGTTTGAAACAAGTGATGTCTTTAAACAATTTTCCCAAATGACTGCGAGTCGATTTTAAAGTACTATCAAAATTCTAAAAGTTGATAATGTGATTGAATACTTAAAAAAAAATTGTTCATATTAGCTCATGTGTTAACACATCACTTCGAAATGAGGTGGCTGAAAAAACAAATAAACATATACTAAAAGTGACAAGATCTTTATTAATTTCTACCAATATTCCTAAGCATTGGGGGGTCGTTCTCACTTTCACATATTTGATCAACAGGATATCCAGCCGAATTTTGAGGTACAAAAACCCAAGAGATATCCTACTTGAAAATTTTTCATACTTCAAACCCTTTTCTTCCAACCTTCCCTTAAATATATTTGGTTGTTTTATATTTGTGAATATTCATCCCCAGTTTCAAATAAATTAGACCCTAGATCTATTAAATATGTATTCATTGGTTATTGACCTACTAAAAAGGATACAAATGTTATTTTCCCATTGCCAGCAAAATATATATCTCCATGGATGTCACATTTTTTTTATAATAAACATTGTTTCTAAGTCTGAAATTTATAGGGAGATTTTAAACGAATTTTAGTTTTTTGATAGTTTACAACAAGTTCAACCGATTTTAGTTACACCTCCACGAAGACCTCAAACTTCTTCACCAAGGAATCAACTTGAAAATAGAACATGTATATACATGGAAGAAAAGAACCAAAACCTATATCATTTGTGTCATAATAGAACTGATTCTAATTGACTCAAAATAGAACCGTTTCCAAGTTCCTCAGAAAATGATGAAGGTATGAGATCTTTTCTCGATAAAATTTCAATTCCTTTTGTTGATGATTTCAATCTTCCTAGTGTTAAGAGGAAAAAGATTAGAAATTGTACAAGTCATCTCATACATAAATATATTGCATATGAAAAACTAATGTCTTCATTCAGAAACTTTACAGCTAATATAGACAATATTCGAATCTCACAGAACAGTTAATACAAAATGCACTAGAGTAACATAAGTGGAAGAAGGCAATCGAGGAGGAAATAAAAGCTCTTGAAAGCAACAAAACGTGGAACTTGACTGATTTGAAAGGCATTAGATTATAAGTGGGTCTTTACAGACAAATACCACTCAAATAGAGTGTAGAAAGATTCAAGGCAAGATTAATAGCAAAGGAATTTATACAATCTTACAGCGCCATTGATTACCAGGAGACCTTCGCTCCAATGGATAAACTAAATAAAATAATAATTTTACTATATCTAGCTGTAAATGAATACTGACCACTCTTCCAATTGGAGCCAATGCCTTCTTTAACAGAAGCCTAGTAGAGAAAGTGTACATGAAGATTCCTCCAAGTTTGAATGGCATTCAAACTAATAAAAAGTGTGAAAATTAAAAAAAAAAACCATTGTATGATTTAAAACAATGTTTTAGAGTTTAGTTTAACAAATTCGCTAAGGTGGTTATTAAGCAGAGCTACAAGCAACGCCAAACGGATCGCACACTGTTTGTAAAAGAGTTGCCAGAAAAAAGGTTATTCTAATAATATATGTAGATGGCATTATTCTTATAAGAGATGAATTCAAGTAATTTAAAGGTTGAAAAAAGATGTTGACAAGTGAATTTGAACCTAAAAATCTTGGATGCCTTATATGCTTTTTGGAAGGAAAGTTACAAGATCTAAGAATGACTAATTAATCAGAAAAAGTGCATATTAGATCTCTTAATCAAGACTGACATTTTGAGATGCAAACCAATTGAAACCCATATTGATTCCAACATAAAACTAAGTAAAGATGACACATACATTTCGGTAGATAAGGAGCAATATCAAAGATTGGTTGAGAGGTTAATCTACATATCCCTTACAAGATCAAATATAACCTTCTTAGTTAGTGTTGTAAGTCAATACGTGAATTATTCTTGAGAAGAACACCTTGAAGCAGTAAATATGATAATAAGATATCTCAAAATGACACCTGCACATGGCTTGATTTTCAAAAAATGATGACATAAAAATAGAAATCTTTTCAGATGTGGGCTGGGCAAGTGAGTTAGCCGATATAAGGTCCGCCAGAGGATATTGTTCATTTGTTTAGGGGAATTTAGTCACTTTGAGTGTAACTCTCTAAACCCTACTATGTGTCATATCAAGTTTTAAGAGGTCACATTAGGGCCAAAGAGCGAACCACGGTTAAAATTCACATAAAAATGTTTTTCCTTAAATACATTAAAAACAACAAAACAAACTTATGTTTGAGATACCAATTCAGAAAAATCATTTAAACAAATAATAGTAGTTCAGAAAATACATTACAAACACTAACATAAAACAATACATGACGTACATACCCACTAACTATACCAGTACCGTACTTCAAAAGCAACATCGAGAGAACTCCAAACACTGATGTCGAACATTGAACCATGATAGATTTCTTCTAACCTGTGATGATAAAATCAACGCGAGCTTGGGAAAGCTTAGTAATACAAAACTACCAAAAGATGTTATATGCAACATGCATGTATAAGGTAAATCATAAAGCTATCTTGAAGTTCCATGCAACTATAGACTCCGATTGTGATTCGATATTTCAGTGAAGCGTTATATTGGAATATAATAGAATTTTTCTTTAATCAATAACTGAGTATCAGGAGATAAACCTATAGCTCGGAGATTCAAAAGAGAATTAGATTACAAAAGTTGAATCAGTGAGTTTAGTTGTTTCATTAAGCGCGGATTAAAAACATATCGAGAGTATCAGACTTTGGTACATTAACTCAGAAGGGTGAGTTTTAGAAGGGGTCAGAAAGTTTTATTTAATCACCTAACTACCCTATAACCGTACATCAATATGTAGTATCCCAGAACTGTATCTAAAAAGACTTACCCTAGGTCCATTGGGTGTAGGAGCTTACAGGAAGACTCCCATAGGCTCGTTGGGAGTAGGGGATATCTTAGGTCTATAAGGGCTTACCAGCGTTGAGCTTACATATCTTCCATCATATCCCATATAATGTACCCAAATAAAATTAGTTTTTATCTAGTAAACAGTAATATTAGAAAATAAATATCAGATATATTTTTATATCAAAAAATAAATGTTAGATTTATTTTTGTATCAAAAGACGGATATCATATATATTTCTATATTATAATACAGAAGCCATGTATTGCTTTCATTTCGAATAACAATGCCATACTTTTAATTCAGGGCATATAGTCTTGGTTTAAAACAGAGAGAATATTCATAGACACATGAAAAAAAATATGGTCCAATTTGACACTTAGAGGCCCTTGATAACCATAGAAGGGAGACACAGAACTATAGTCCATTTTAGACTGATTTCAAAAACAAGAACCTTATTTGAAGGAATTTGATAAATATGAACTTCATCCAAGTGTTCGAGAATAATGCGTCATGATCATTCAGAATTTCTGTTGTATCATGGCTACATATGAATTCAGATATATCATGATAGATTTTGGGAAGCCGAATAGATCATGATCAATCAAGATTTCAGAATTATCAGGAGAGTTCCAATCAATTTTTCTTATAAAGGCATTTTGGTCATTTTAACACTCAAGGGTAATTTCTTAATTTAACCCTGATAGGGTAAGTCAGAGATTTGTTGAGCTAAAGATTGCGATACAGTTTGCCAAGCTTCCAATTCTATTCCATTAAACATGTCTCATCTATGCGTTACTTTTCAAGCATTCAAAAGGTACCTTACACATGTTAAATTTTAGCTCTAGTTGTGTGGTATAATTGAACATGTCACTTTCTCAAATTATCTTGAAACAAACCTGTAATTGTTGAACATGCACTTGTGCATTATTCTTTCAATGTTGTAACAATATTAAGAATGATTAGTTTACATAAGTCATGTTTCAAACCTACGGGGTAATACAGTCATTTGCGATCTATCAAATATTTTAGGATTTTCCAGGCTTCCACCTGTCTCAAGTCACGTAGATATTTTGATCATTTAAGTACTCGATAGTGTTTCAGTCATTCAGGCACTTTCAAACAATTCATTAATTTCAGAACTCAAGAGTGTATCCATAATTTCATTTATTTTGGAAATTTTAGTACTTGAAGATACTTCAGTATTTTTGGTCATTACGATCATTTCGATCAGTTCAACCTTATATGTATTTCCAATCCTTTTTAGTCATCTCAATCAATTCAGTATTTTACGCCACTAGATTAATTCAGACTTATAATTAGTTTCCCGTAAACTTATCTTCGAAGATTTATTCAGAATTCAAGAAAATCTAAGTACTTTATAATCTCGAAGGTTTAAGTTCTTGTTACCACAACTATCCAAGTACTCCAAGATTTTCAAACAAATCAATTGTTCTACCAGCTCTAATGTGAAATTCTATATCGCTTTCATTGTCAATGGTATTTTAATCATTTCTTAACTTAGCATTTCAGAAGTTAGATCATTAACAGGCATACTAGATTAAGGCATAATAATCTTATCAAATATTTTTTGATCTCAGAAGCTCTTACATGTCACCCATCTTTGTAACCGAAAATTTCAGTCTTAATTGGTTTACTATTATTTTTCCGTAATCAAATAGATATTAACAAAACTAATCATACACTTAACCATGATCATGCACACGTTTACCAGATACATATATGTTTCATAAAGCATACAACATGTAGTAATGTATTATCTCAGCTCTGAGCTACATCAGTCGATCAATTGTACTCTATTCGATCACTCTCTTGAACCCGAATTTGACGTCTCTCAACATTTCGAATACCAAGCAAATACCTTCCATTAAACATATTTCGAAATCAGCCTTATCTCAAATACATTACTCTTTAATTGAATAATTAATTAGAAATTCATTGTAACACCCCTCGCCCGAGTTAGGAGTGAGGAGCGTTACCGGAGAACAGAACACAAGCAGATACGGGTGATCGGAAACATAAATCATATTTTAACATTAAACTGTAACCATAGCGCATTGTGGAAAGAGTGGGCAAACAAAAAAAAATTCTAAAACAAAATGAATCTATAACATATTAGCACTTCAACGATTCAAATTACAACTTGGTCAATGGACTTTGTTCATTACAATTAGCTTTCTATACTTTTCGGAACAACATATATCAATCCACGTATTACACTTATTTAATTTACCTTCGATTTAGAATTACATACTAACATAAGCAAGGTTCAATTCGGTCATTAACAAATTGATATCCTAATATTTCCCTTATCAAGTTACTCAATCGAATAACATAAACATTTCGTGCAATTTAAATTCATAATTCTACTATTAAACCTTAACCTGAGTAGATATCGAATGTCAATGACTTATCACTTATCTTAACATTTACTTCCAATTCATATTTTATCTTGGTACTTATAATTAAACTTATAACCTAATCGATCAACATGATAGAATTATCTAAAATATTCAGGCGAATTGAACTACCCAATTACATACTTCATTCGATTCCAACACTTTACAAATTTCATTGAGCTACTTGCTACAAGGCTATTCGATCCATAGAACTATTTAATATTATTCTCAATGAATAAGATTTACAACCCCATTCGAACCATACAAGAAATCTAAACATGTACTAAAATAATTTCATTCATCGAGCATGCTTAGATACAAAACATTACCACTTCATTTAACTTAGCCATGACAAGCTAATTTCTAATATTTACAACAAAATGAATGCCTTCACAAAAATCAGCAACTTACCTACATATATACAAGAAAAATAAGGCATAATTAGCTAACCACGTGGCATGCATACTAGACTCGATACTAGCCTTCAAAAGCAAAGAGTAAGTTCATACACCATTTCATACTTATGTTAAAATTCAGGAATGCGAGACACATATCTAAAAAGACTTCCAAGCCACCATCTAAGAGTTTAAATACAAGGCTTAAATCGTACATGTTAGATGTTCTTGCAAAAAGCCTTCAAAATAAAAACTCGAGTCTTCTAGCCCAAGTTACCCTGTTAGGTGGGAAGAAGAAAGCAGAGAGCGTTAAGTACAAATGTACTTAGTGAGGTAGAGCTAAATCTAATTCATTCTTCAAATATTCACATCGAAGTTAAGAAACTTTAGTTAGGCCGATTTATGTCAAGTTACTTAATCCTCAAGAATTACACTTATACAACATAATTTCGTAATAACTTAACCATCAAGAAACATGCTTGAATATCATAAACTTAACAATCAACATAACATTTCAATTTCGAATACAATTACCATATTCCAGGTTCGATATACAATATTCATGATCCAGCAACACTAGATTTCATCACATATAAGATTCGGACAATATAACAAGTCATAATCAAACATGTAATTCAAAAGACAATTAACTCAATCATACATTTACATGACATGTTTCCAATATTAACAATACATGTCCGTAACATGATCTCATCACTGATTTTTTATTAGCCAATTTATCTTAAGAAAGAACCTTGGAAGACCAGAACATACAAGGTAAACAAGTCTAACGGAGGGTACCAAGTACCAAACGGAGGATGCCCAAGGCATCAAATCGGAGGATACTAATGTATCATTTATTCATCAATGTAAGCACTTTGATAACCACAAGGATGCTTGAGTCCATCCATCAAAAGTGCACATTAAACATGTAATCGGAGAGTACATAATGTACTAAAGTTTGAGATATCTCGAAACTCTAAGGCATGCCTTTTATACATATGTCCTTCTACTCAACCAAGGTCTTATAACCTTTTAGAATCATTAGTCATGAATAAATTCATATAGAAGGTGAATCATGCAATTTCCTAGTTCATAGCTCAATCAATTCATACATCTTGTAACATCTTAACAGACCAATTCATGTCTCATATAATCGCCAAGCATACAAGTGATCATCCATTTTTAATTTAATGTGCAAAACAGTAGCATCATGGATCTTTTCATAGCCCAACTATTCAGCAAAAGAAATTATATAAGGACAATCCAATAGCATCAAAAATCACAACATAATTTAAGCATGCAATCATACTTTCAAGTTCCCTTTTATCTCTTCTTCCCTTACTACAATTAGAAGCTTTAAATTAAGATTCATTTCATGCATAAACATAATTAACAACAAATTAAAAATCAATGGTTGGGACACTAGTCCCAATCCTAAGGTGTCTACACTCACAAATACTCCACTAAGCTTGCTCTTTGATTATAATGCCCTTATTTCTTCCACTTGGTTGTCCAATTTTTGCTTCCTCCAAGATCTCTTCACTCACTTGATCTTAACACTCAAACACAAGCATATACAAGGCAAGTTAGAAATCAATTCAAGCATTTAAACATTTGACTCAAGTATAACCATCAACATTCAAACCTGTTTTTTTTTTCACTTAAATAGTTGAAGGATCAGTTAGTGTTTTGGCCATATTTTTTTAGTCTTAACTCTAAAATTCAACTTCTTTACCAATCTAAAAATGTTATTCACGCCTCTTTAATACCATGTATAGCACATAATTTTCCTACATGTGTACAAATACAATTTATTGCTTAAACATTAACCATTCTAACGGTTTTGGACAACTTGTACTGTTTATCTTCTTTAATTTCTAACTCTTAGTATACTTACTGGAATTCAATTCCGTTTTCTCCCAATGAAAGTAGACATTCCCAAGTTTCATCTATTAAATTTTCAGCTCAAAATATCTTATATCATATTTTTGGTGAATTTTCAAAGTGACTATCCAGAACTAGATTTTCTGAGCAGATTACTAAAGTTCCATTTCAAGCATATAAATCCTTTAACCATTCTTTCCTAAAAATCATCATTTTTTGTTTTAATTCATCTTTCTATTTATCCTTAATGTTCACAAGTCTCAATTGATCTTTAAACCAACAATTCAGTCCCTATTTTCAGTTTCTCTTCGATACTCGTCCAACTTCATTCTAGAGTGAAATTTTCTATACCAATTTATTTTTCATGCAATTTAACACTTCTACTATGTTTATAATTTGATTATCTAAAATTTTCACCTACAGAACATTTTCCAATTCGAACCAAAACACATCCAAATTTTCAGATTTTAATAGCATGTTTGTCGGGTTGAGTTTAAGCACATAAGCATACAATTTAATTAATTTCCTTCACACTTCTGAATTTTATTCGAATCAAAGCTTTCATTTAACCTATCATGCAAAAACCCATAATTTTTCCAGCATCAAAATTGCACCAATTCATTTAAACAATAACAAGAATTTTACAAAGAAAATTGAGTAGTCTTTGAGTCACTTACTTGTTTCCTAGCTCTTAACTTCAAATTTTTTAATCCATGCATTTCTTAATGCTGTCATCCATGGCTGCCATGTTTTTATTATTTTCTCTCTAATTCTTTTTTCTCTCTTATCAGCCGGCCAAGTAAGAAGATGAATAGAAACCATGAAAAATGATTATAGTAGGTATAATAGGGAGAGAAATACCGTCCATGCCCCTCACTTATAAACTATTAATCTTTATTTACATTGGGCAGGCTAGGAAAATAGGAAAATTTAGCATGCATATTTTTATTTATTTACTTTATTCAGTTTAATCATCCTAATTAAACCACACAATTTATTTTCCTTCCTAATTAAACCCATTTTTCATTAGTTATAGGATTTTCGGTTACTTAAATTGAAATAATTGAATTAATTTCGGACTTACTTGTTCTCAAAGAATTATGGAATACCATAATTAACTATTCAATTTAATTTAAGACGAAATGATGTTACATTCATGCTCAGGTTCAAGGTCGGATTCGGAGGCTTTCGAGTTAGAATTTCGCAAAACGGACTTCAAAATCAGACTCAAGACGTCAAAAAATATAGAGTAGGAGTTTTCGGAAAATTTAACTTTTTGGTCAAAGTCAACGCTGACGTCAACAGCAATTGGGTTGACTCAAGGGAGTTGACTCACTGAGCTGACTCGAACGAGTTGACTTAATGAGCTGACTCGGTTAATGGGCAGCCGATTTGGGTCAACAGGTCGAATTTGGGTTCGGATCAGATAGGGTCAGATATGGGTGGGCAGATCGGATCAACTAACTAGGCTTGGGTTCAAACCGGTAATTGGTTTGGGCCTAGATCGGGTTAATTAACTAGGTCGATTCTGACCGAGTTTTACCTTTCAATAGAGCCCCATCGGCCGCCTGAGGCCCCAATGGTCACCAAACTGTCGAAAAATAAAATTTTTCAGAAAACAATTTCAACCCAACTTAAAGATCAACCAAAAAGGACCAAAATTATGCCGAAAATTACCTGAAATGTCAAACCTTCGCCAAAATACATGAAGCTCCGACGAAAGCCTTATCGAAGTCAGACAAACAATCGGCTAGAAGGGTTTTATTCGCCTCGACCCAAAGAACTCGCTGAAGGCGACGACGTAGCAAACGGATGGCGGATGGCGACGAAAAATGGCAAAAATAGAAGAGGTGGTTTGGGGATTTTGGCTGAAACTTCAAATGAGTTTTGTAGGCGAAAGGCGACTCGGTTACACACGTGGAGGCCAAGGATGTGGTCGAGATATGACGACGCTCCCGACAGTAACGGCGGTGCACACCACGGACTTCTGAAGAAGGAGATTTGCGCAATGGCAAGGGTGATGGTCGGGAAGAATTTTAAAACCTTTTGGGTTCTTTCAAATTCAAACAAACACCCACAATTGGAGGTAGCCGGATCAGTTAGTTGTTTTAATTATTAGGGAAAACTACACTGGTGGTTCCTTAACTATTACCGTCTTCCTACTTTGGTCCCACAACTATGTTTTTTGGCAAAATCGTCCCTTCCGTTACATAGTTCTCCTGTTTTGGTCCCCCGTCGTTAAAAACTAACGGAATTGCTGATGTGGATTTTTTTTTTGATTTTTTTTTTTATTTTCTCTCTCCTATATATGTATTATTTAAATTTTTTATTCAGACTAATGTGGTGGTGACACGTGTCACCACCATAACAAGGCAAATAAATTGAAAATAGAGGGGGAGAGCTGGGAATCAAACCCACGTCCTTAGCTTCCCAAGCCAATGGGTTAACCATTGGGCTAAACTCCAATTATTGAGCTGTTTTAACACAAGTTACATTTAAAACAATCAAATGAACCCAAAAACCAAAGAAGCTGCAACATTGCAGAAAACTGCAATGGCGAACAGGTTATAAATTTGCTTTTATTTTGAAAACTGCAATGATAAGAAAGTTAATGTAAAGTTTCTGCTGGAATTTGGCAATTGCTTTTTAGGGTTAATCATATTTTTTATGGGTGAATAAGAGATAAGAAGGGAATTGTATAAGCTTCAGAAAATACATAGCTTGATGACTGCCCCCAGACCTGAAATGGTCTTATCTGATGAACAACATTGAGACATGCTGTAAAATGACCTTTTCAATTATTCCAACAGGTTCTGTTTTTTGTTTTTGTTATTCCCTTAAAGATTGGGTTCCAACCTCCAATATGACTTGCATCTCCTTCTGTGGTAAGAGAACTAAGAGCAAAATATGTCATCAAGGGTGGCCGAACCAGTTCACCTGTTAGGTGATAAAGTAATATGAAAAGTAACCATAAGAAATTAACAGCAAACAGAAATCACTCAGTGCATGCAATTGATTAGAAAGTGGAATCAACCAATGGTTAATTTTTGCAAGCAGTTAATGCAGCCTCCCCTAAACCATATCAGTTAAATCTCGTTTCGAGCAGACAACTTAATCCTTTGCCTATTTTGATAAACTCCAATTCTGCTGGAGAATAGAGTTCATCTATACTTGGAATGTGCTTCAAATTAGGCCAAGACCATATCTTCAATTCTGTGAAGACATGACAATGGTGTTCTTAGTGGAAATCTCTCCAATTTGCTGCAATAAGCAAATTTTAATCTTTGAAGATATGAGAATCCTTTAAAATTTGGAATGGAAGTTAAATTGGGACAAGAGCTTTTCAAGAGATGAACATTTTTGGTTTTCAATGGTGTTCATTTGATTGTTTTAAATGTAACTTGTGTTAAAACAACTCAATAATTGGAGTTTAGCCCAATGGTTAACCCATTGGCTTGGGAAGCTAAGGACGTGGGTTCGATTCCCAGCTCTCCCCCTCTATTTTCAATTTATTTGCTTTGTTATGGTGGTGTCACCACCATATTAGTCTGAATAAAAAATTTAAATAATACATATATAGGAGAGAGAAAATAAAAAAAATCAAAAAAAAATCCACATCAGCAATTCCGTTAGTTTTTAACGACTATGTAACGGAAGGGACGATTTTGCCAAAAAACATAGTTGTAGGACCAAAGTAGGAAGACGGTAATAGTTAGGGGACCACCGGTGTAGTTTTTCCTAATTATTAGTGGGTATAACCAACGGGTATAATTTAAAACTATTCCCAAGATAGATTTAAACCAAATATAGTGTTGGCCCTAATTACTAAGACTCTCATCCACATTGCTAGAGGGTGTGAGTTCAAACCCCTATAGCCACGAAAACTTTCCTCTTTTTTAACCATGTTTGACCCTCTTCGCTTATAATAATACAAATAAATATTCAAGGTGTTACATGGATAATAGAAAAGACAGTTTTAGCTAGAAGCAAAGTATCAGACGCATGCACGAATTAAACTTAAGTTGCAATGTTCAGTTTGAGTTAAAACAGTAAAAGCCAATCATAAGTATAGCAAAGAATCCAGTCCACAATGATATGACTATACATGTGAAGATAGATAGACATTTTATATCTGAGAAGATCAACAATAGTACGATAAAAATCAACTTTGTTCTTATTTAAAATCGACTAGTTGATCTTCTCACGAAGGATCTTCTAAGATATCTTCAATGAGTTAATCTCTAAGATAAAATTCTACAAGGTATACTCATCATTTTGAGGGGAATGTAGAATGTAGACACGTAAAAGTTTTATTGTAAATTAGGGTTACTTAAAATTTAATTTTAAATTAGAGTTTCACTTTGTATAAACTAGTGAATAGTTAGATTACTGACAAAGTCTTATTTAAAAGATATAGATAAGAGTCTAACTAGACTAGTCCTAGCGTAATTAAAACACCTTGTATCAGCCTATTTCTATGTGAAAAAATGTCAGAGAAAACAATTTTCCTCTCTGTCAATATCTATATTATCTATAAAGCATACTTAACCTCACATTTTATTGTGTGTTATAATAAAAACAATGTCAATCGAGTTAAACTCAATTAACTATTATATAAGAATTATTATTTGTTCATATGTACTTGAATTTTTTTAAAAAAATTATGAAAATTTAAAACTTTATTAAATTATGTAAAATAAACGATTTTTTTTTCAAATTAAAGTAAAAAATTAATATGAAGATAAAAAATTGAATTAAATTCAACCGATGGTCCAAAATTTAAAATAAAATCGGGTCCAACTGAAACATGTCACCGTTAGTTGTGTACATATGGATAGTTTAAGACCTAAAAATTGTATTAAAAAAAGAATCACATATATAAGATATTCTAGTGATCGGGTGTTTCAAAGTAAGGTTCACATTAACACTTAGACCCACGTAATAATAAAACAATGTTTAATTTGATTAAAATATAATTATTTTCATGGGGTGTACCGTATAAGAAGTGGCGAGGGTGAAGAACATACGTTTCAACTAATTATTTAGAGGGGAAAAGGAAGGAAAGAAAGAAGAGAGGAAAGACTTGGCCTTGCATTTCTCATGAACTGTGGAGTCGTCTTGGGTTTCTATTGTTGGGGTTGGGAGTTCTTAACTGCCCTTCTTCTCTTCTCCCCTTCTTCTTATCCTTGATCTTCTTTTCCACTATATATACATATACATATACTTCTTTCTTTCTGTCTTAATATCATATGGCAAGTTATGATAACAAGGGTTTGTTAGAATATGTTAGGAAATCAACACCACCACCATTCTTGTTGAAGACTTACATGCTGGTGGAGGATCCGGCCACCGACCATGTCATATCGTGGAACGCCGACGGCTCGGGGTTCGTGGTGTGGCAGCCGGCCGAGTTTGCTCGTGATCTTCTCCCAACACTTTTCAAGCACAGCAACTTCTCTAGCTTTGTCCGGCAGCTTAATACTTATGTAAGTGATTTTTCACTTAATTTCTTCATGTTAGTGCAACTGATTTTCATACTTTTATCATAAAATTCTTTGACATGGTTTTTTTTTGTTTGTTTATTTTGATTTAGTCGACTTGTTTACCCAAATAGTTTTCCTTTTTCTGATTTTTTTTTGATCTCTCACAATTTGCTTGAATATATGTGCTTTCAACTTTTGACCTTAGAACAAGAGATTTTATATGCCTTGTCCTTTTCTTTATTATTATGTGAATGAGAAATGAAATTTAAGAGAAAAAGACTAGTCGTAATTTGTAAGGTTATTGGTCAAATATGATATTGATTAAACGTTTCTAAACATGTTTTTATTATATTTATATTATTTTTAAGGCTAAAACGATGCCGTTGGTGTACTTAGGAACTAATTATATTGTTTGATATGTGTATTGTATGCCCAAGGGTGTGTCTTACCAAGGCTAAATTTGGTATTTACGTTCCTAAAAAACGTGTTAGGGATGACATACGTTTACTAGTCAATGCTTTTTAGTTTTAATTAAATCGTATTTAGACTTGTGTTTCACCTATTCACCGTTAGTTAAGTTGATTTAAATAATTATTTTAAGAAATAATTGTTTTGGTCTAAAATTGAATATTAGAATTTACGGTTTACAGTTTACAGTCAAACATGATTATTCTCTACTTAGATAGTTAGATGAATAGGTCGGTTTATGTTAAAGGTTTATTAGGTATAAATTGATGGTTAGGGGTTAGTTAGGTATAAGTTAAAAGATTAAGAGTTGATTAGAATATAAGTAAAGAGATTAAGGCTTATTCGAATGTGGGATTTGTGTAGATGTTATTTTAGTGGTACATGCCTAAGCATCTTTGGGTTGGAGTGGCAATAATTATAAGCAAACCATGTACTTACACGTAGGGATTTCGGAAAGTAGCAACCAACCGATGGGAATTTTGCAACGAAATGTTCCGGAAGGGAGAAAGTGAGCTACTCTGCAAAATTCGAAGAAGAAAAGCATGGGTGAACAAGCAACAAAGCGGCACCGCAACTGAAGCGCCACCGGAGTGTGACGAATCGTCGGGATTCAACAGCCTATTAGACGAAAACAAGCGTCTGAAGAAGGAAAACGGGGTATTGAACTGGGAGCTGAGGAGCATGAAGAGAAAATGCCAGGAACTTGTTGAGTTGCTGGCTAATTATGCGCGGCCGGAGAAAGAAAACGACAACGACAACGACGACGACCGTAGCCCCAAGCTGTTCGGTGTGAAGTTGGAAATCCAAGGGGAGAGGGAGAAGAAGAGAAGGAGAGCCGAGATTAGTGAAAGCGCAAGCGTTCTACTGTCTCAACCTTGCAAATAATTACCATATACATAAATATAAAGTTCAAATATATATACCATCTGATATCATATATTATTAGAAATGTTTTCAAAATTAATTAATGTGATTTATTTTTAATAATAAGTTATCAACTTTTATGCTCTCAATACATAAATATAAATCCATAACATATCTATATATTTCAAACAAAATTGTATTTGTAGCAATTATCATATATAATTATATGCATGTGCACATTACTGCATTATTTACATCCATCTTTCATACTTGTTTTTTCCTGTTGGAAACAATCTTCGTGTTGTTGGAAATTTTAAAGTTTATTTACTGTTTATCTTCATCGTTTTGTTTTCTTCTCTTTTATCCCCTCCTCTAATTTTCTTCATCCAAAATATTAAAACTACTGTAATAACGTTAAATCATAAATTATCGAAGAAAAGATTAGGATTTGATTTAGGATTTGTCGAATTTTTTATATTAAAATAACCAACAATCGGTTAATTTAATGGTCTAGCCAAATGAGTTGTTAGGTCCCTTTAAGTAAAATTAGAGATTCGAATCATGACGTTGTAAATGAAAAAAAAATTATGTTAAGAGGGTTTTCTACACATTAGACCTTTACAAAATCTTATCCGAATTAATTAGTTAATAAATTAGATATTAGTAATTAAAAAATTATATAAGATAATAATAATAGAAACGAGAAATAGTTGGAATTTTCTAGTCAGAATTGTGTTTAGACCATCATGTACATCTATAATGTGAGTGTGAACTAATTAAAAAGAACATTGACATTTGGCATTTGCAATGAGTTTTCTTATTTTATGAGCGAAACATGGATAAACAATTTTATAAATTTGGCAGTTGTTGGCTGATAAACAAGTCTCATTCATTCATTTTTGTCAACTTAGGACAATTTCTAGCAGTTAAATTTCTAGGATGCCCCCATATCAAAGTAATTAAGGTTGTCAAACTCACACAAAATATTTAAAATAATGAACCATTATTTACTTTTATTATTATTTTTTCAAAGTTGATTTGAAATGTCTATTGTGGCACTTTGCAGGAGTTACTTATTATTTTTTTCGCACCCAATTTTATAAATAGCACATGACACACTCCAGTTCTATCATATTATATATATATATATTATAAGTTTTTTAGAATTTTTAAAATAAAATAAAAAAAATCTGACACTGTCAAGTTAAAATACTGTGACACAAAGCACTCCACCAACAAATATAAAAAAACTATTAAGATTTAATAGTCAAAATTGGTCAAAGAATTTAATTGATTCAATTTATTGGTTCAAGGGCTTTATTGGGCGTAAAAAAAATTAAAAACGGTTAATTTTAAAAAAAAATCAAGAACTTTTTACCCGTTTAAGCTTTTTTAAACTATAAAGAAACGATATAAAAAATGTATAGCAATCTATATTTGACAAGCAAACATTGTTAGAATGAGTTGGGAAATCAGTACCAAAAGGATAAAATTTTGAGAATTTAATTTCAAGAGAAGTATTAAAAATTAGTAGTTATGTTCACCGTTTTTTAAGTAGGAAAATTAGAATTTTCAAAGTTGTTGTGCAGTCTGAGTTCAAAAAGTTGGCTTGATTAGGAGCTCAGGTCCATCCTGTAATTCCAAACCATATGCTTTGCTTTTTTGTCTTCCAAACTCAGCTTTTAATTTTTTATTCACTAATTTTAAAAAATCAATGTTATAAATATTTTTATTTTTTAAACATTTAATCACGCGGTTGTTAATTATTATTAAACAATTTATGTTGTGCTGACTTGACACAATTAAAACAAAGGGAACTTCATCCATATCTGTAAGAACCTTTTCTATGTACAAATTGACAGAAAATTATCAACAAATCTGCAAGGCTAAGACATTTGAAAGATGAAAGGTTTGGTAAATATAAGTTAGTTGTGTTCTTTTCTTGTGGTCTCTTCACAACCATTCAATTGCATGGAGATCTGGAAAGGTGCCTTCGTTTTATGTTATTGGTATTACAGAAAATATTTCCTTTTTCAATGTTTAGTTGATATATAATTAAATATGTCTTTTAATTTATGACTCGCATTTTTAACTTTTTTATTTTAAACTATAAACATTAAAATAATATTATTTTATATATTTAATATTAATATAATATTATAGTATGAATTTTTCAAAATATTTTTTTTATATTTCTTTCCTTAACCTTAATCGCTTTAAATTATTTTTTTATTAAAATTATGACTAAATTGATTGTATGTGTAAATATGGAGGACTAAATGTGTGATTAAATAAATTTTTTAGTTTGATGGTCGAAATAGGAGTGAAGTAATAGTTTAGTGACAATCTATGTAATTTACCCTTTGTTTTATTGTGCCAAGTCATCATGTCGTTAGTTGTCAAACGACAATTAACACCCGAGTGACCGAATGTTTAAAAAACGAACACGTAAGTGATCATAACGTTAATTTTTTTTTGTTGAAATTATTGAGTAAAAGTGAACACTTACTAAACGAAAGTGATTATTTTGATAGTTTATCCTTATAAATTTTAGGGATGACAACAGGGTCGTGGTTGTCCTGACCCAACCTGAAATTTAAAAATTTTCAACTCGATTCCATTATGCCTCCAATTTAATATATTTTAACATGACTGGTACTAATCTAGCATAAAAAATATAATCCGACTTCGATTCCACTTTAAAATTTAACAAAAAAAAAACCCAACTAAAATCAGTCATTCCCGAAAAATTAATAAAAATATTAAGTATATAAAAATATGAAAAATTTTACAACGTGCGACGAACACCGCTGAACACCATTAACATTGTACAATGCTTAACACCATTAAATTAATTAATAAAGATTAAAAATTTGAAAAATTCAATTAAATTATTTTTCATATATATTAAAATTTTGATTTTTTAAATAAATTGGGTAAACTACATATTCAGTACCCAAACTATTATAATATTTTTGCTTTTGTACCCCATCAATTTTTTTGGCAAAATAGTATCTTACGATGCGTTTTTGTTATGTTTTAGTTTAATTGGGATAATAACAATTTTAGTCCCAAAATTTACACATTTATATCAATATGGTCCAAACTTTATCAATTTAATCATCATCTTAAATATTTGAGTTAAAATTACAAATTCCCTTATTTTCCTTTCTTCCCTGAAACCATATCTCTGTTTCCCCCAGTTTTGTTAACCTCCATCAAAAACTACAAACTACACAGATAAAAAATCAAACCCACATGTTTTTCGCGTTTTCTTTCACTTTCAATGTTCTTCATCATGTCAAATTCCAACGATGACTTTGAGAATGGCACAAACCCTTACTATCTTCACTAGTCCGATAGCCCTGGGACAGTGTTGGTCACTCAGCCTCTCGTCAGTGACAACTACAACAGCTGAAAAAGATCGATAATTATGGCACTCTCTGCCAAGAATAAGCTCAGTTTTGTCGATGGATCTATCTCTGCACCAACGTCTACCTCTGCATTGTTCACTTCTTGGACAAGGGCCAACAACATGGTAAATTCTTGGATATTGAATTCTGTATCGAAGGACATCGTTGCCAGTCTTCTTTATCATTCCACAACTGCTGCTATTTGAAAAGATTTGGAAGATCGTTTGCACAGAATAATGGTCCTCGAATTTTTCAACTCAAGAAGAAATTGGGTGATCTTGTTCAAGGTTCTATGTCTGTTAGTGCATATTATACACAACTCAAGATTGTGTGGGATGAGCTAGTTTCTGTCAAGCCATCTTGCACATGTTTACAATGCAACTGTGATGGTCTTCAAAAGGTCATGACTGATCAACAGAAGGACCTCACCATGCAATTTCTAATGGGGCTTAATGAATTTTTTTCTACAGTTTGTGGTCAAATATTGCTCATTGACCCTTTGCCTAATATAACAAAGGTTTTTTCTTTGGTGATTCAAGAAGAAAACCAAAGACTTGCGGCGCTACCAAATCCTGTTGATGATGCCAATTTTGCAATTAAAACCATCTCAAATCCACGCAAGACTCGTCCTCAGTGCACTCATTGTGGATTATTGGGCCATATTAAGGAGAGGTGTTATAAGCTTCATGGATACCCCTTCGATATATTGTCCGAGCCAAGAACCCTCATTCTACTCATGCCAACGCTATTGTGGACAATTCAGGTGCATCTTCATCCACCTCTACCAACTCTTTGACTTCTCAGCAATGTCAACAACTCATTTCCATGCTCACGAGTCAACTTCAGGCAGCCTCCAGTTCATATATTGCTTCATCTTCTATCAATTTAGCTATGCAAGGCAACATTCTATCTTTTATTAATAGTTTGAGTTCATTTGATTCTACAAATTCTTGGATCATAGATTCGGGGCTTCAAGATATGTTTGTTATTGTGAAAATTTGTTTGAATCATTACACCCCATTGATACTGGTACTATCTTGCTTCCTAACAAGACTATTGTTTTAGTTGGTTTTCTGGTACAATTTGACTTTCAGATCAAATTGTTCTCAAGGATGTCTTATACGTACCAGATTTTCGATTTAATATGTTGGCTACCAGTCGTTTGATACAAGACTCGGATCTCACTGTTTTGTTTTGCAAAACTCATTACTTGATTCAGGATCTCTGCCATGTGATTAGGAAGGGTGATTGCTTTCGAGGGTTGTATCTGCTGCAGATTCCAAAAGCTCATGATAATTCTTTAGGTTTGAATATTGATTTTGTTCGTAATACACCTGAAGGTGATTGACATTCTAGGCTAGGACATCCTAGTTCTCATGTGTTGCAAATGTTAAAAGATGTTTTACCATCTTGTTCAAATAAAGTTGATTCTTGCTCGATTTGTCCTTTGGCAAAACAGAAACACCTTCCTTTTCCTATGTCATCTTCTACTACTAATTTACCTTTTGAGTTGGTACACTGTGACATATGGGGTCCCTATAAAACAAACACACATGATAATCATCTCTATTTCCTAACGTTAGTTGATGATTATTCATGTTATACATGGATCTTTCTGCTAAAACATAAGTCTGATGTGCTATCAATAATTTCTAGTTTCATAGCTATGATCAAGAGGCAGCTTGGCTATGATATAAAAGTTTTTCGTTTAGAAAATGCTCCAGAGTTAAAGTTCACAGCTTTGTTTTCTACTTTGGGCATAGTTCACAAATTTTCGTGTGTTGAGACTCCTCAACAAAACTCAGTGGCTGAAAAGAAGCATCAGCATCTTCTAGCAGTGGCACGTGCTTTATTTTTTCAAACAAGAGTTCCTATTTGTTTCTGGGGAGAATCTTATTGACTACCACCTACATAATCAACATGTTGCCTTCTACGGTTCTAGGTAACAAGTCTCCTTATGAATTGCTTCACTCTCAACAACCATCTTATTCATGTCTTAAGGTCTTTGGGTGCTTATGTTTTATGTCTACTTTCAAAGCACAACGGGACAAATTCTCTGAACGAGCTTTGTCTGGGATTTTTCTTGGTTATGCTCCTGAAATTAAGGGATACAAGGTCTATATTTTGCAGACTCGTGCTATTGTTGTGTCTCGAAATTTGGTTTTCCATGAAACCATTTTTCCTTTTCATACTATCACTCCTACTGATGCCTTGGTGGATCCCTTTCCTGGTCTCTTTTTGCTTATTGTTGTGCATGCCTCTGATGATATTCAAATACATGAGCATGTTCCCATAGACAAGCCTGATTCTATGCCTGTCAACGATGATGTTGTTTAATTGGATGAGCCTGCTCCCATGGATGTGCACGTTCCTATGCTTGCCAACGAGCTTGATCCTGTAGTTGCTCCTGCCCCTCGAAGATCACATCATAATATTAGCAGGCATTCTTATCTTGATGTGTACCACTGCAACAACACTATTTCTTCTTCCAATTGTTTGTACCCTATTGAAAATCATATGTCTGCTTCTAAGCCCTCCCCTATGTACACTAGTTTCATTGCGAATATTTCATCCTCTTATGAACCTGCTTTTTTTATCATCAGGCTGTTAAGTTTCCCGAGTGGCGTACCGCAATGAAAGAAGAGTTACAAGCGATGGATTCTCTTTCCACGTGGTCTTTTGTCCCATTGCCTGATGAAAAGCGAGCTATTGATTGCAAGTGGGTTTATCGTCTCAAACGCAAGGCTGATGGCACTATAGATCATTGTAAGGCTCGTCTCGTAGCCAAGGGCTTCACTCAGATTGAAGGTGTGGATTACACAGATACATTTTCCCATGTTGCTAAGATGACCTCGTTTAAGGTTTTACTATCTTTGGCTGTTGTGCATGGCTGGCATCTTCACAAGCTGGACGTAAATAATGCCTTTCTCAATGGCATACTTGATGAAGAAGTATACATGAAGCTTCCTCTTGGCTACAAACCTAATGTTCAAGGTGAGAATTTGGTTTGTAAGGTCCATAAATTGATCTACAAGCAAGCATCGAGGCAGTGGTTTCATGCTTTCTCTCAAGTTGTGCTTCAATTTGGATTTTTTCAATCACCTTCTAAGCACTCTTTGTTTGTGAAGGGTTCTAGGGATAACATGGTTGCACTTTTGGTTTATGTTGATGAAATCGTATTGGCTGGGAAGAATTTGCAGCTCTTGGTAGACGTACAATCCTTCTTGCAGCACCATTTTAAGCTCAAGGATTTGGGCACATTAAAATATTTTCTTTCCTTTGAGATTGCTCGCAACTAGTCCGACATATCTCTTTCCCAGAGGCAATATGCTTTACAATTATTGGACGACACATGTTCTCTTGGTAAGAAGCATGTTAATACACCAATGGCTTCTCCTCATAAACTCAGCAAAGATGAAGGGAAATTGCTTGATGATCCTCAGTTGTACACGAGATTAGTGGGCCGCTTGTTATATATCACACATACACGTCCTGATATAACCTATGTTGTGCATTTGCTTAGTCAATTTGTCTCCTCTCCAAGACAACCACATTTGTTTGATGTTTACCATCTCCTTGCATATATCAAGCAGTCAGCTGGCCTTGGTTTATTTTTCTCATCTGCTTCGACTTTACAGCTTAGTGGTTTTGTGGATTTCGATTATAATTCATGTCCAGATACGCGACGTTCAACAACTGGCTTTTGCACATTTCTTGGGGGCACCTTGATTTCCTGGAAATCTAAGAAGCAACACACGGTCAGCAGACCATCTTGTGAGGCTGAGTACCATGCCATAGCTACTGCAACCTGTGAGCTCATTTGGCTTGCTGCACTTTTGTCATCTTTTCATATTTTTGTCCCTCAGTCTTTCCTCTATTGTGACACCCAATCTGCAATTCACCTGGCTACAAATCAGGTCTTTCATGAACGTACCAAGCATATCGAAGTTGACTGCCATTTTATTCGTGAAAAGATATCCAGTGGTTTTCTTCGACTTTTTCACGTTCGTTCTCCTGATCAGTTGACTGATATCTTCACTAAAGCTCTTCATGCTTCTTTGTTTCATTCGTTCCTAATCAAGTTGGGTCTTTTCAACATTCATCAGCCTCCAACTTGAAGGGATGTTATATGTAGCTGTTAATTGTTAGTTAAATAAGTGGTTAGGTTTGTTAAGAACGGTTTGCTTAAACCTAGACAAACCTTGTATATAAAGACTAGCTCACTCTTGTAAAATCCATTGATTTCTATCAATAATAAAAGAAGTTTTTCACGTTCTCATAAAACCAAAGGCCGCTTCTTTTTTGATTTTTTCTATACTTTCATAAAGATGGAGAGGGGGCGAAACTCAGAATAAGAAATATATCATAGTCAATGGGTTTGTTGAAGAAGCTCACAAACTCAAAGTTTTAGGTTCGAGTGACCGATTCATAGTTCTGGCTCATGGGTTCGAAATAGACTAAAAGTCACAGTGATGTGTTATATCCTTCAAAGTGTTGAAGGCTTGATTGTGTCATATCATCCAAAGTGAATCAATCGTTGAAGTCATGACGTTCAGCTGATATCGTCATCTCAATGCTGATTAGTTAACAAAACTGGGGAAAAGAAGGGTTAGTGATTTCATAGATGAAGAAAGAAAAAAGTGAAATTTATAGTTTTAATCCAAATGTTTAAAACAATGATTAAATTGATATAAAATGTGTAAAATTTTGGGACTAACTTGTAATTATCTCAATTAAAAATGAATCACGTCATCAATTTTGTTAATTTTTATCGTCTGAGCATCAAAATAGAACAAAAACGTAACGTAACGTACTATTTTACCCAAAAAAATTGATGGGTACTAAAATGTAAATACTATAATAGGTTGGGCATTGAATATGTAATTTACCCAATTTATTAAAAAATTTAAAAATTTAACATATATAGAAAATAATTTAATTGAATTTTTTAAAAATAATTATTAATTGTATGTTGAGTCCTTGTAATTTTTAATCTTTATTAATTAATTTAATGATGTTCAGCGGTGTTTAACATTAGCGGTGTTCGTCGCACATGATAGACTCATCCTAAAAATATAAGTCATGTTTGGCAATTAGCGGATAGCTTATAGCTGATTTGATTAGCGGATATCATTAGTTGATTGTATAAAAGTGTTTGATAAAATTAACTAATAGATGATAGTTGTTTGATTATTTGAACAAACAAAATGACATATAAGGACATGATTATACCCAATACATGTTTGAATAATATATTAGTTATTAATACTTTGTATCTATTAATATAAATTAGATTATAAAAATTATTTTTTTTAATATCATTACTAAGCATATATAAAGTATATATACATTAATTTCTTATTTGTGAAATTATCTTTTAATAATTTTAATAATTATTAAATTTAGATGTATACGTTAATTTTTTATTTATGAAATTAGATTTTGAATATAATTTTATTAATTATTAAATTTAGATGTATAGATTAATTTTTTATTTATGAAATTATTTTTTTTAATTTTATAAATTATTCAAATTTATGTTGTTTAAAGAGATTTTTTTTAATAATCAAGGACAAAATAGTCTTTACAATCTTTTTATCTAAACTTTTTACTCACAAAATCTTAAAAAAGAGCTTTATTTTAATTGAGAGGTTTCACCCAATTCGCTATTACAATTTTCTATTTATCAAACATCTAAATTAGCGAATTTGACTAGTCAACCTTTTAATTTTGGCTCAAAAATTGTTTACCGGACATGACCATAACATATATAATTATAAATATATGGGTTGGGCCAAATTTTTTTACCTTAAACCCGAACTCTTCCCGCCCGATTTGATCTTTACCAAAACTCGTCCTGCCCCACCCCAATCTATTTTTTAAAAAACTTACCTCTTTTATATTAGGCCAGGTTTCGACCAAAGCAAGTAATTTTGCCATCTTTATAATTTTTGAATTTGTCTTTACTCTTTTATCATTTTTCTTTACTATTGTCTGTTGTTGAAATTGTCTAGTCATGCGTCTCAAATTAATTATTTTAATGTAAAGTAAATATAATGATTTAATTTTAAATATATTAAATTAATTATTTTAATGTATAGTAATGTTGTAACTTCGGTTTCTAGTCCTTCGGTGTTATTCCTTTGCAAGTAAGGCACCTAAAGCCTCTAGAATTTTTCTGAGGTGCCACAGAGCTCATCTGGAGCTATTCTCACCATATACCCACTTAGCTTCACTAGGCCCACTTAATTTATCGATTAAATTTATTGTCTGACAATCGATTCTACCCGCTCTACCAACCCATCAACAACCATCAACCTAGGACTGAAATCACTCTCTCGACGTGATCGAGGATTGTGAATCTTATACTTATATTTATTATCATTTCTAATTACTCACTTCTCTTTGTTCTTCAAATCTCCACTGACCACGACTTTCAGCTTTGTAACATCCTAAAACTAGTTTAGCGAACTTTCAATTTTTTATTATTAATTTTATATTATTAAATTTAATATAGAGCTTTTAAGAATTGAGGACTAAATTGAATGAAATGTGGAATACAAAGCTTTGAGTATAACTAAAGATAGGTGGCTTAAGTGCTATAGGTGTAAAGCTTGGTATTTTTTTTTTTGATCAAAGTGTAAAGCTTGGTATTTAAGCTTGTCCTTACCCCAAAATTTAATATAAGATTAGTCATCATGTCTATGCGTCAAGATGACACAAATTCCAGTAATTTTTAATTAAAAGAAAATGGAAAACGGGAGCAATTGGACATAAATTACACGACAAGCGGAGGAAGAGAGAGAAAAGATAGAATAATCTTCTTCAAAGTTTTTTCTTGCCATTGATGAACACTCAATAAAACCTAAACCTTTGATTTCATATTACTTCAAATTTAGGATCAATTTTCAATTCCAACTACATATTTGGTAAGCCCTTGTTTATAGTTTTCAATTGGTACCAATTTTGTAAAGTTCAGAGCATATGTGTTCTTGAGCTTCAATCTTTAAAGAGAGGTATATTGTGTAATTGAGGATTCATATGTGAAATTAAGTTGATTCTAAGTTTTTTTTTTGTGTGTGTGATTCTTTCCATATTTTTAGAGCTCAGGAACACTAAAGCCTGACATATTGGATTTAAGTTTGTATGTCAATTTAAATTTATGTATCTATAATGTATATTGATGAATTTCGTGTTAAATTCCATGGTAGATCAAGTTATAGTTGAGAAATCCTCATTTCGAAAAGAAAAAAGCTAAAGAAAGTCAAGCTAGAATTGTGATTAGAGATATTTTTATCTTTGCAAAAATTGGTGAGTGTAGTTTCAAGTCCTAGAATTATACCAAATCATTCTGTTGCATTTTACCTTTGATTTATATTTTATATGTCTCTTTGTGTCTAGCTCAATTAGAGCAATCATGAATGACAAATCTTTGCAATGGTAAGCTTGTAAGATTGATTATGTTCCATAAGTCCATTTCTATTTGCCCTCTGAATTGTAAATATGAACATAAGCTATGTTTCTTTGGAAAATATCATGACTAAGTAACTTATGCTTTTGTGAAATATTTCATGAATATGTTAAGCTTTGGAACTTTAAGCTCATCTATAAATTATGCATGAACTATGATGATTGACCGGCTGTATATGGACACAATAATATGTAAGCATACACTTGTCGGAGCAAGTATAGTGTCAAGTATGTAGAAGTGCTATATTTTTTTTACCTTTTTACTCATATTACTATTAGACTTAGGCTCATTTTAGTTGCATTGTTAGTCATTCATGCATAGTTTCATAGTTTCCTTTTCCATTGAGCTTGGTGTAACGTTTTGTTAATTTTTGTGGAGAAATTACAGATGATTTGCCTTATTTTGTGCAGAATGAATTGACGAACCAATTGTCGTGGCAAGTAAGGATAAGGATGAGGAAATTGCCGAGCTAATTGTCGAGGGATGCTGCTGCAAGATGCGATAAAAAACCCATTATCTGCAAATTTAATTCAAATACAAAGGATAATTATCCCATATTCAAAATTCAAAAATCAGATAGTGATCAGATTACATAGATCCCACACACATTTAGACTCTCTCTCCTCACCTATTTAAGGAGATCGCAACACTCAAACATGGAGAGTCGATTTTGGGGAATCAGATAGCAGAGAATTCACGCTTTTCTTCATCTTTGTATCGTGCGATCCATGTCTAAGTTTTTATTCTTTGTATTTTCTTTTTACCTAGCCATGAACTAGTTTAATTTATTTTGTATTATCGAGTTTTGATGGTGTGTAGAAATAAATGAATGAATTTTGGTTTTTAATTCAATAAAATTTCATTGTGTTCCTTTTGGATCTTGATTTTTACCTTGATGAAATTGAAAAATGAATTCGAGTGTATCCATTTATCTAGGCTCAGGAGAGTTAGATTCATGAAGCGAGTGGACACAATTCTCATTTGAACGAATGTTGGTGGGAACTAATCCGCCTTAGGAATAAGGAACAGATTTCAGAGACTGGGAAGAGTGCAAGATCGATGTTGTTCACACAAAGTTAACACAAGGATGTATTACCAAGGCGTGCACAAACATTATTTTTTTGGTTAGGGATAACATGAAGGCATTGAAGATCACTCCATCAAACATTGAAGGAGAAAACCCAGTTGCCACGACATTTATCCCAACCCAGTTGCCACGACATTTCTCTAAATCTGATTGCCATGACATTTATTCAAACCCAATTACAAGGAAAATTGAATTGCCTCCGCAAGTACAAGCCATGACAATCGCACCATTACTCACGATAACTCAACTTAATCTCTTATATCGATTACTCATTTTTATTTATTTTACTTTGCTTAATTTATTTTACTTGTTATTTATCACCACCTATCACTTTTAATATTATTTTCTTTCAATACAAAAAGCTAAAAGTTAGTGTTTTACTAATCCCTGTGAAGATGATCTTTATTTATACTATTACTTGCGACATGTTCATTGCACCGTTTGTGTTGCACTTAAATCACGCAACACATAATTGATAGATTAAATCATATTAGATATCGATCCCACAAGGACGTGACTTTGGTTGTTTACTATTACTAGAGCAATGATACTAAAATGAAGAATGAAATGTGAGTAGTTGTTGGTGCAAAAACAATTAAAAGAAGAGATAATAATGAGATATGATATGGAAACAATAATAAACGAGTATAATAAAGATAGATTTATGAATGGTAAGATTGGACCCCTAGATGAAACTTAGCAGATTATCAAGTGCTACAAGGACATAATAATAGATGATTTTTAAGTAATGAAGATCAAGCTCATTTTACCCACTTTCTTTTGAATCGGCAACTAAAGATTTACATATGCAAATCAACCACATCTTCTCATTGTTATTGTCCACATGCATGATAATCAAGTTCTCGACAGAAACAACAATTTCACTGTTAAAAAACTGACATATCAATAGAATAATCTTATTATGATCATATGGTCACCAACTTGTAAAGATTCAATTCACTAATAATTTTTTAATTATGAATAATTAAATTATATTAAATTATTTTCGTTATTAACATTATTTTTAATTTTACTGACACTATAACCTATTTGTAACAAAAAAATTAATTGAATAAATTGTAATTAAAAATAATAATTTTTAACCAACAATTGAGTAACGTAATTAGAAGCAGTAGTGCATAAATATGCAAGAAGCAATCCCATTTCATTCTCATTTCTCTTTTGGGAGAAAAAAAGGGAGAGATGGCAAAGAAGGAACTGTTTAAAGAAAATGTGGAAGAAGAAGAAGTTTGCAGAGCTGACTTCCCTCCCAGCTTCGTGTTTGGGGTTGCCACTGCTTCATATCAGGTATATTATATATATGCAGATCTTAACACATTGAAAGCCATGCATTCCGTTTCAGATTACGATCTGCCTCTCCAAATCTCTCCAACTTCTAAAATTTCTTGTATTTTCTCTTCATTCCTTTTCAGATTTCATGATAGCTTTCTAATTTGCTTCAATTTTTAAGAATTTTGATGAATCAATAGGTATCGCCAGTCACATTAAGTTAACTTTTACTATTTTGATGAATCAATAGGCATTTTGATGAATCAATTTTTAAGAATTTTGATGAATCAACAGGTATCGTCAGTCACATTAAGTCAACTTTTACTATTTTCTTTTATTCCGTCTTGTTAAGTTCATTCCGGTCTTTGGATGACCCAATCTTTCCTCACTGGTTAATCTCAGGGTTATGAAACAAATTTGAAGGCGCCATTTATATTTACTAGTTTCTTTGATCCATCTTCTATGAACCCATACTGATAAGTTTGATAGAAATATAATTAGACTTCCTTTCTTATTGTTATTATTTTGTTTTTTGGTGGATTTGAAACCTTGTCAAAGTAAAATAAGATTATACTTCTATATACTTATGAAGTAGAGATGTAAGGAGGTATCAGCTTTGTTTTTGATTTTCCCAGAAAAGCAAGAGAAAAAAAAAACTTATAGGTTGGATTGGATCAGAGAAATGGGAAAAAGATGCTATTTTAGTTTCACATCTTACTGGATTGCCAAGGAGGAGATGGCTTAATTGCTTGCACTTGCGCTCCTTGCAATAAAATTCCTAGATTTGAGTCTCACTGGTAGTGTCTTATTGATATTAATCTTGAAAGCAGCCATGAAGCTTTATGCAGTGCACATCTTGCCTTGGCCTAGGGGTTGGAGCAATCTATGTGCCCATGGATACTTATTTACCAAAAAGAAACTCTTACTGGACTTTTAGCAGCTGGCACCGTATAAATAATTGAATCCTTTTAGATTTTGGAGTTTAGTTACTTTTTGCTTGTTTTCAGATTGAAGGAGCATGCAATGAGGGCGGCAGGGGTCCTAGCATATGGGATTCTTTTTCACACACTGAAGGTATACTGCTTTTCTCTTTTAAAACTACAACTAGTAATATAGGAAAATGAAATTGACAAATTCTTGCTGTAACTTGAACTTGATTGGGAAACTCTGTTTTTTCTAGGAAAAATTATTGATGGAAGCAATGGTGATATGGCAGTTGATCATTATCATCGATACAAGGTGGGTAATACTAGGATTAACCATGTTTTATTGTTTTTTTTTTCATTTGTTCACTATAAGAAGTTAAAGTTTTGTAATTCTAAATTGATTTTATTATCAAGGGAATTCATGAGATTTTGTACCCTTTTTATTTTTGGAAGTGGATCTTTAAGCAAATTATTGTGTTTTTATGGAAAACAATATCATGTGTTGTAATTATAACTTAGTGTTGGATATTATCAGTCTGACAGTTGTTTATGCATTTGAGTGACTCTAGAAGGGGAGGGGTGGCGGTAAAAGTTCTCTTGAACTATTATCATTTGAACAGTTATCATAAATTTCTACATTACAATATAAAGTATATTTGTTCACATTGTTCTTTCAGATTTCAGCTTTCTGATTTTCTAATGTTATACAGGAAGATGTTGACCTTATACACAAGTTTGGATTTGATGCTTATAGGTTCTCCATATCATGGTCTCGTATCTTTCCAGGTTTGACCTTGTAACAAATGCCTTAATTTTACTTCTCTCTCTCTCTCCCTCTTTTGCTCTCTTCTACAATATTTATTCCCGTACATAGTTAATATTGGTGTCTTACTATAATATTAATTTTTTCGTAGAATAAAGCATTTTCCTATTAAGTCCTTTCTTCTACTTCACAAGTTTTCTCTAGTTATACGAACTGTAGTTGCCATCGGTGCGGAATTTGGTCTTCCCCTTTGGCTTGTTTCCGTAAGATTTATTGAGTAAATCCTTTTTGAACTTCTGCTTGGGCTTTCTAGGATCAAGGATGGTGAGAGGGAGTTTTTATGCATATAAATATATATCTTAATTTTGATTCGTGTGTAAGATTCAATTATTCCATAGCATGTCTGGACCAAATTTTAGTATTGATTCCTAAAATCAGTAGTATATATAACCTTGTCCATTAGCTGAACTTAAAAAGCATTGAAATATTCCTTAATTATTTTAATCTAGCCTTGACCACACCATAGAAACATTCTGGTAGGCACATTTCAATTCGAAGATTCTGTAGGGACTAGGAGGTTTCATGGGCAGAATTACAATGATCATTTTAAGAGAGGGTGTATTCCATTTAGTTTCTGTAGAATTCATTATAATTAATTATTTGATTTTCATCCAAATTTTATCTTTGTTATTCTAGTGCTTACTTCATGATATTATGACAAATGGGAAAATTAGGGTTTCCATGGCAAATGATCTGATGTCTGCATTATTAGGGAAGGGAAAAACAGAGTTTGGTTCTCAGTAAAAGAAGTCATCTACTAGTGGTCTCAAGCTTTAAGTATGTGTATGAAACTTATTCAATGCGAAAGTAAGACATAAATGTTTGTCTAATACACAAATTATTCTCTCTGTCTCTCTCTCTGTCTCTCTCTCTCTCTCTCTCTTTACTTTCTTACCAGACATGCATAATATTATCATATCAAGCAGAACCAGTTATTTGTCTAGGAAGGAAACTTTTAACATTCTTTATGCCCTTTAGTTAGTAAGGATATGATCTCAGTTATGAGGATGATGAATGTGTGCACAATGAGTGCATACTGCATGATGCTTTCCATACCTTCAAAATTGAAGAAATTAAATAGCTGGGGCTGTTTATATTCCTAAGAATAATTCAAGTTCACTTATGTAGCTTATCCGTTTCTAATTCTCTTTCATTTGTGCTTGGCTATTTTCTTCATTTTAACTTCCCCCCCCCCAACTTGTCCCCAATTTCTGTTCTTTTATGAATAATTAGGCGCAACATCGTAATATTCCTTCTTTTAATGATATAATTTTGAATGATATAGGGACTTATTTTGACACCCACTTAAGACCAAATCATGTCACCAATGCTACTTGTATTTGAAGTATCAATGTCTCTTATACTTTTAGCTTGTAGTATAAGTGTACCTTGAATTTGGTAAACAAATGAAGTTATACTGTTTTACATTGTTTTTGTAGATGGACTGGGAACCGAAGTCAACAATGAAGGAATTGCCTTCTACAACAATCTCATTAATGCTCTTATTGAAAAGGGTATGCAACCCTTTGTACTTAATCTCTCGTAGCTGTGATTGTGACTTATGTTAATTTAAGATCTCGTTTTTGCAGGCATTCAGCCCTTTGCAACTTTGTACCATTGGGATCTCCCTTTGCATCTTCAGGAATCAATTGGAGGGTGGTTAGATAAGCAAATTGTGTAAGTATTATGCCTTTAATGAATTGTTTGATAGTATACTGGAACCAGGGTTGTAATCGAGCCAGGCCTAGCTCAAATAGTGACATGCTTGAGCTCGACTGCAACTCACAAGTCACAACATGAAACTCTGCTTGAGCTCACTAAGGGTCTGTTTGTCACCACAAACCATTTCTGGAAAAGGTTTCCAAAATTTTCCTGTGCTTGTTTGAAGATGAATTTGGTAAAAGGAAAACGTTTTTCAAGTCAATATTAAAAAAATCCTTACTTTTAACATAAAGCAGAAGACATTTTACAGACCCTTTTTCTCAAACTTTTGACTGACTACTCGCATTCAACACCTCAGGAATACCATAAGCACACCTTTTTCTCTCCAGTGACACCACTGTTGACTTTGCTGGCTTCATCTTTCTTGTTTCCACATTATCTTCTTTCGTTGTTCCATTTTTAACCAGATCCTTGCTTCAACCAAATCTGAGAAATGCCAGAAATTTAACAAAACTTCTTTGTGATACCTAAATCCATTGCAAACCCGAATTAGCTTTGCTTCATCCTAGACTAAAAATGTTTTATTTTCCATCTTGTCTTCCTTGGTCCTATATTCCTTTGATCTGATATGGGAGAAGAGAAGCAATCTAAATTTTCAATTGGGGTTAAGTCTCAAACTTTTTCTATCGTCCTTGAATTGATCCTCTGCTTACTAATATAAATGTTCCAGAAAATATTTTACAAAATATCACCCAAACAACAAAAATATCATTTTTTTTTCTCTAGAAAACAAGTCTATTTTCCTGAACTTATTTTCTTGAAGTTGTTTTCAACGAAACAAATGGACTTGGAGCTTCATTTTTATAGTTTGAGCTCGACCCAAAACAAAAAACAAACCATTCATTATCTCTCAACTAGACTTGTATACCTAGTAAAAAGGAGCTCACTTTTTGTGCTCAATATCAAACTTGATTATTTGTGTTCAAGCTTGAATTGAGATTTTTATTAGTGATTAAAAGTAATAAACGATTATATTAAAAATAAAAATTCTATTAGGCTCGCAAAGCACTCGAGTTGGACATTAAGATGCTTGAACATGGCTCTTTGAGCTCGGATTGACAATGACTAGGTCAAATTCAAGTTTTTCACTAGCTTATATACACCCCTAGTTGGAACTTGGGTATTGCATTATATGTTTCTCTCCAACTTTTATTTTGTTGACAAGACAAGAATACTTCACTCTATTTAGTTTTAGAAAGAGTACATATACATTTCCATCATGATATTATTCTTTGATTGCCTGATTTTCTTGGTTATTGGCCCACTTCTAACTTTGAGCATTAGCTAGCCTTAAGAAGCTGCAGAAATTTGTGGTTTGACACATGAACAAAGGAAAGATTCTGAAGCTAGGTTTATTGCATCCCACATCAAGGTGGTATGTGGTTTCCGAATGATGGAACATCCCTTAAGACATATCGGTACATGCTTGTGTATTTGTGGCTATATGGTGGTACCAGTAAAAGTTGACATGCACAAGGCACTAGGCAAGTAAGAATAAGATACTCGTATTATATTAGCACCCTTTTGTGTCAAATGCTAATATAACACAAATCTAATTTTTATTTCTTATGTGCATGAGGAATGAGAATATCGTGAGACATTGTATCAATTAGAATATGTTTCATTTCATTCTCTGGTAGATTCCCTGTAAAATTCTATTGAGGTTGCAAACTTGAGTCTAGTTTTTCCTTCAATTTAGATGACCTTCTGTCTACAAAGACTAAAACAATATGCTACTTTGTTTGCCCTTAATAGTCTGTGTGGAAATTGCTTTCTTCCACGAGTTCGCATTTTCCACTGTGCAGTATCAGCCCTTTTCCTTCACTATTCAAAAACTGAAATCAAATTGGATTTCCAATCAAGCAATTTTCTCTAGTATTTGTCTTAGTTGCTAATCCACCTGAGGGACTATAAACATGGCAAGGTAATCCTGATGTAAGTTTACTAATAAAATTCTTTACACATATAATACAATAGTTAGGGTTTTACCCTTCTTTGCCTATGTACTGCAGGTTACCATTGACCGGCTGTTATTCAAATTTAGATCACCCAATTTGGTCCTGACCTTTTAGCTGTAAATAATAGCTTGCATATTGACAAGTTTCCTGCATTGTACATTTCAATTGTAGAATATACTTATAAATCTTCACGGTCAATCCTAACTCAAAGTTCCAGTAATATCGCTAGAAATATTCTTCTCAGATTGGAGATCGGGTGCATGGATGCAGTGGGCATGTTTTCTTGTTATTTTTTTCCTATATATTTTACATAGCATAACATAGAATAGCATGGATAAAGCTGCATCTTTTCAGGGTAAGAGCACGGTAATTATAAATTATTTGTTAGATCAGGGAAAATCTCATGCTAAATTATTTCATTTGAGAATCACTGTGGGATTTATGAGCCTAATAACATGTATACTAACTTCGATATGGCTTCTGCTTGGCCTCTGCCAGAAATTACTTTGCCACCTATGCAGATGCTTGCTTTGCACACTTTGGTGACAGAGTAAAGAATTGGATCACTATAAATGAACCGCTCCAAACTGCAGTGAATGGGCATGATACTGGGATATTTGCTCCTGGAAGACGCGAAGGTTCTACAACAGAACCATATTTGGCTGCACATCATCAGATCTTGGCCCATGCAACAGCTGTTTCAATATACAGAAGCAAGTACAAGGTACTGTAAAATGAACAGATCTAGAGAAAGATCTAGGGATGAGTAAATGTCCATTGTCAAAAATAGAAATCATTGGTCATGTGTTATGCTATATCTTGAAATTCTTTCTGCACATAAACTACCAAAATAAGAGGTGCTTGAACTTTAAAGAACTCTTCAGACTGTTTTTTAACAACCTTTGTTCTTCCTGATTTCCTTTATTTGGTAAAAACAAACCTTGTGCCATCAAAAGAGAAAAGGCTGCCTTGGGATCTTATTGAGCAAACTCTGAATTACTGATGTTTGACGTTTTCATTTCTTTTTAACCTCCATAGATTAAATGTTCAAATGCCATTCTTAGGTTATGGACTTTTTTTTTTAAATTTTTACTGTTATAGGTCTTGAAGGGTATATACAACTTTGAATGTGATTACATCATTAAGCAATTGAAGTAAAGAGTCCATTACTGATTATCATTTTTAGTCGAATAGAACCTTTTGTCATTTGTAAATAACATGCCTTTAAATTCTCAAATTCAATTTTTCAGTACCACAACCAACACCGTAATTAACGATAATGGTGCTGCTTTGGTTTAGTATTTTTGGCGAGTAGATGGCGAATGTCCCAGTGGCATTCGAGATTGCGAAGAGACAAGTATTCTGAGAATACTTGGGGTTTAAGATTAGCAAGAGTGGTAAATTTAAATTGACTTAAGTCCCTGTAATTTGTAAAAATTACAATTTGGTCCCCGGAACATGAATGTTGTCAAACGAATGTCTAATCGATGTCTGTTTGAGTTGAGGTTTCTTCCGCTGCGAGTTCTAATCACATAGGATGATAATGTGCATTTAGATAAGATAAAAACAAAAAAAAATAGGGTCGTTTATTGAGTTAAACCTTCCTGATTTACTTCAATATTCCCCGTGTGACTCGTTCGGTTCAATATCCATCTTTGTAATACAGCTGCCTCATTTGGTTATCTTGTCCATTCTCTAAAACTCTCCAAATGAAGGCAAACATTTATACCGAAAACATACTACAAATTACTTTTCCATACCAATTATTTCATATTTGACAATATTTTTTTATTATCATTATATGATTGTCATTCATAGTTTTCTGTGTCGGGGAAAAACTATTATATGTATATTGACAAGAATAACATTCCTTTTGCCACTGCTGTTGCTATACTTGTTCTAGGATAAGCAAGGAGGACAAATTGGGTGGGTGTTGGATTGTGAATGGGCGGAGGCTAATTCTGATAAAATTGAAGATAAATCTGCTGCAGCAAGGCGCCTTGATTTTCAACTTGGATGGTATTTTTGCTTATTTTAAATATTTTTCACTTTAGATAACAAGTTAATCATATTAATCACACATATGAAGAGTAAATTTTTTGGTGATATTATTTCTACATCCATCAATCAATTATATGAGTTAAATCTGCGATCAATCGCTCAAGTATTCTTATAGGACTCAACCAACTCAGTTTAGTAGAGTTTGATTCGTAATTACACTCCTTGCTCAAGTAAAACTCTTTCATGATGGAAGCTTTTAATAATTTCATATCATTTTAGTTTTATTTCTTAATTATTAGGCAGATGGATGAATGTTTGGGATTATAAGATATCTTTAGTGTATAAATGTAGGGTTAGGATCATAAACTAACTTTAGGGGTTAAATTTAGGGCTAGGATTAATATGTTTTGTAACCCTAATATAAATAAACTATAAAATACTTTCAACCAGAACAACATTATTATTTTCTTCCATGTAAGAAATAGAAACAAGATGTTTTTATAACGATATGTTGCAAGAGTTCTAACTTCTACTTTAACTGATTTTTATCCTTACCTTTTCTTCCTAAACCACGCCGATTTTGGCATCAAAACCTAATTTGATCCTAGGGTTTACATTACAATTTCCTTTTAAGCCATAGTTGTACATTGTAGAGGTCGAGGAAGAGGAAATCAAGGAAGAGTCCTCCAATTTCAAGCTCCCTCAAGTATCTTTTTGGCGGCCTATCCTCAAATTGGAATGTTCAATTCCTAGCCGCCAAAAGTCTTCGGCTGCATTGCATTTTCCGCGATATCAGCCCTACCTGAGAAAAGTTAGACCCTAAAGGCTAAAGCCATAAAGTGTATCTTTGGTGGCTATTTTCCTAGTAAAAAAGGGTACAAACGGGTCCAATCACCAATAACTAAAAATGTTTGTTTTTTTAATGTCTCTTTCCTTGAATATCAAGTATTTTACCCAAATCCTACTCTTCAAGGGAAGAGATAGGGAGAAATGAATGTCTTTAGATAACGTAGAATGCGAAAGACAACTTGCATATTGACTTACCAAGTTGACTGCATAAGTTATGTCATTTCTAGTGCGAGAGATACCGGACTTACCAAGTTGACTGCATAAATACTGTTCTATCGGTTTGAAACTCAACATACTGTTCTTTTAAAGAGGTACAAAGTATATTTCTTTTGAGGAATGAAGATTCTTTTCTCGGATCTGTTAACTTCAATTCCCAAGAAATATTACAGTTGTCTCCTTAGATCCTTAATTTCAAATTCTTGTGTCAAGCTTTTTTAGCTGAGCCATCTCTTCTTTTCATCTTCTGTCATCAATGTATTCCATAAAAAGAGTAATCTTATCCTTATGAGGTTTATAAAGCGAGTATGATTAGCATTGCTTAGTGAAATGTATCAAGCCACTTAGTCCAAATATCTGAGCATCCTTCCCTACACATGAGTAGGCGAGAGCAGTTCTCTTTTTCTTTTCTTTTGCCGTAATGTTGAGTAATAAATCTGTTCTGAAAATTTAGAGCTCATAGAGTTGCTAAGTCCTGGCATAACGAGTGAGTTTTCTGAGTCCTACTAATTAAAGGTGGGATCATTTGTCGTATGTTTCCTTGAATAACCAATAATATAACCTTGCAATCCTTTAACTTTGATGAACAATAAACAGGGCCATGACCATGAAAGATAGTTGTTCCCCCAATTTGCAATGAAGGGTTGTCGAAGCTAATAGCAGTAGGGATGGACCTAGAAGGGGGACTGGAGGGGGCGGTCGCCCCCCCCCCCCCCCCCCCTAAAATTTGAAATACCTATATGATTTAGAATTTTTTTGAAAATTTTCTATGTATTTCCTATTGAAAATCTATTTTTGCCCCCTTAAAATTTTATAAGTTCCCCCCTAGAATTTTATAGGTTCCCCCCCCCCCTGAACATAAAGTTCTGCTTCCGTCCATGAATAGCAGCAACTTTCTTATCCTTCACCAAAAAAGTTAAGAGATATAGAAAGCCCAACAACCAAATACTAAGTGGGAAAAAAAAAACCCTTAAAAATAACTCAATAGAGACTTATGGCACAAACATTAGACCTTATCAGCAGCAAGCGAAAATGAATCCAATGATGATGACTTGAAGAAAGAACTCTGGTGGGGTTAGCTATATGAGTCGGTGCGTGAACAAGCAAAACAAGTCAAGAGTCGTGTGAGACTTATGCACTAGGAAGATGGTCCCTGAAGTTGGTGGATTGATCGCTGATGATGCCGCGACTCCTTTGAGAGTAGCGGCAAGAACAGGAAAAAAGGTCTAAAGGGGAACATATCAATTTTGGCTTTCTAGGGTTTAATAGAATTAAAAAAAAAAATCAAGTCCAACCCTAAATCAGGATTTAAGGCTCTATACTTTGAACATTTCTAAGAATTTCTAAAGAAATGAGATTGAATTGATTCTCTAGTATGTCTACAATCAAATTTACATGGGTATTTATACACCAGGTTGGAACCTAACTTAGGAAGATACAATAAATATAATCTCTACAAATCAGTAAAACTCTATAATTTAGGGTCTAAGAATATGCTCAAATTAGATTAGCCAACAGTCAACATCGACAAACTAGGAACATGACGAACATTTTTAAGGATAAATGAAAGATAATTTCAATCTCTCCTAATCCTATCACTGTGGTAAGGGAACAACAACTTTCTATTACTAAGACATGAGGTATTGGTACTAAATTTGTGTGAAGAATGTGTCATATGGTCTGTAGCTCCTAAGTCAATGACATAAGAACTTGTTATTGACTTATTTGGGATATTTAATCCTTAGGAACTAGAGAACTTACCTGAGTATGCCAAGGTGCTAATTCCTGTAGTACCAATATACAGTTCAAGAGTCCCAATAAGTTTTTCAGCTTCTCAAGCTACTCCTTGTTAAAACCTTTGTTCTTGAGGTTTTTCTTGGCTGTCAAACATGTTGGAGGTCACAGACATAATGAACTTTGGTTCAAGGAAGAGGAAGAACAATGGCAATGCCCAAAAATTCAGCAATGAAGGCTGCATAAGCAGAGGGAAGAAAAAAAAATGCGAGAAACACCAGAAAATTCAGCAATGAAGGCCGAAAGAGAAAAAAGACAACAACAAAGGCCAAAAGCTAACTCCCAAAAAGCCAAATTTGGCTTTGATATAAAAAATATTGAAAAGAGATGAGGGAAATAACAGTAATTTCTTGAATAACTTGTGTGTAACAATGGTATAAAACTAAATATATAACCAGAAATTCTGAACTGGGAAACAATCAATAAAACCCTCTAAATTAGTCCTAAAATCCAGGGTAAAATGATACCTAAAATTAAGGTATGAAAATCACTATAATTAATATAGAATGTCCCAAAATAGTTGATATTTTCCACAGTAAGCATAAAGTGCAAGTGTTTCAACCCTTAAAAGATAAGTTGTAAATAGTTAGTTTTGCCAAGGTCTCATGTACTCTTTAAGTTATTATGTTTGGAAAAATCAGTTAAACACTAATGCAACTGTTCTCACAAATGTAAATGGAAAATGTTCCCTTGCTTGCATGTGAGAAACATTATATGCAAACTGTGAGAAAGGGGCCATGGTGGCCGGAGATTCAATGAATAATGGTAGTTTGTGTGTGATAGGTGGTTAGAGATTTGTTGTTTGAAGAAGATGAAGAGGATATTTTCCAGAGAGAACAATATGTTTCTCTGTACTTTCTTATTATTCTTAATTATTAAATGTATACAGAGTAAGCCTTTAAATAGGCTGATATAGAGTTCTAATATAACTAAAACTATACTTTTATCTCTAATTTAAATAATATTTGTCCCTAATTTAAATAAGACTTCTAGTAAACCTAAACTACTGACTTGGGAATAAACTTTAATTATAGATTAAATAAAACTCTACCACTTCTCGGATAACTTACACTCTCCCTCAAACTCTAACACTTCTCGGATAACTTACACTCTCCCTCAAGCTGGTGAGCAAACGTAGTAGAGCACCAGCTTGGATCTTGGATGTGATGCCCACTCATATTTCTTCTATTGTTTCTTAGAGAAAAGAAAATCTCCCTTTTTCGGGAGCCATTGAGTTGAACAACTAGGATATAATCATGTTGTTCTTTGCACGGTCATTGTTGAAAATTTGCAGCTGACGTTGCTGATTTCGGCATCCTTCTTGAGATGACTACCAACTTTGCTGTAGTTGTTGGTTTTGCACCTTCTTTAGATGTCTTCCAGCTTTCCTCTGTCAGTGATGACCTTTTTCTGGTTTTTTGCATCTTCTTCTGAGATGACTTCCAGCTTTTTCTGCCATTCACGGACTATGTAGCTGCTTCCATTCAATAATGATCACAAGAATCTACACTCCCCCTCAAGCTGGTAGTTACACGTACTAGAGTCCCAACTTGGATTTTTGATGTAGAATCCCTTGAAAAATAATATAGTTTTTCTTTAAGGCTAAACTAAAACCTTTTCTCCTATCTTTTTTAGGACGGATGGCTAAGATAGAACCAAATAGTTTTTTTAAGGCTAAACTATAACCTTTTCGACAAAACAACAAAAAATAAATGAGCAGAAATTTCACCAGAGATGTAAGATTCAAACGAAGGAGAAGCCAAGGAACGAGCGTGGCCTAATGATAGCAGCGGGAAAAAAGTGTGCATATGAAAAGAAAAAAAATCAGATCAGAGATGGCAGCAGCGGTGACGACATCAAGACCGATTTTGGCTCATGATACCATGTGAGAAAGGGGCCATGGTGGCCGGAGATTCAATGAATAATGGTAGTTTGTGTGTGATAGGTGGTTAGAGATTTGTTGTTTGAAGAAGATGAAGAGGATATTTTCCAGAGAGAACAATATGTTTCTCTGTACTTTCTTATTATTCTTAATTATTAAATGTATACAGAGTAAGCCTTTAAATAGGCTGATATAGAGTTCTAATATAACTAAAACTATACTTTTATCTCTAATTTAAATAATATTTGTCCCTAATTTAAATAAGACTTCTAGTAAACCTAAACTACTGACTTGGGAATAAACTTTAATTATAGATTAAATAGAAGAATCATTATATGCAAAAATTTCTGATGCTTTGTGGAAAGAATCTCTTGTAGGTGAGATAGGTGATATTGATGCCAATGTCCAAAGGCAAGGTCACCAAAAAATTTTAAAATGCAGGCACTGCTAAAAGAAGAGTTATTTGTCTTGATCAAAAAGTTATTGAACATTTTATGTACATCATTCACAAGATAAAAAATACATCCTAATTGCAATACTCTCTCTCTCGCTCATTCTAAGAACCTTTTTTCACTTCATTTCTCTAATATTGCTACAGGTACTTGTGCCCATTATATTATGGAGACTATCCTGCAGTTATGCTTGAAAAATTAGGAGATCGACTTCCCAAGTTTTCACAGGAAGAAAAAAAATTGCTCTTGAACTCATTGGACTTTCTTGGTCTTAATCATTATACATCAAGGTTTATTTCTCATGCAACAAGCTGTTCTGAAGAAAGCTTTTTTTATAAAGCACAAGAGATGGAGAGAATTGGTAATAATTTGTGTGTTTATGTGTGTATATTTGTCTACCTATGATTTGTAGACTAATGTCCTTGGTAATTATCAGTTGAATGGGAAGGGGGTGAGAAGATTGGTGAAAAGGTGTGCATTCTTTTGTCACTTTGTTGTGCAGCTATATTTTATATAATAACACATATCTTTCTTTGAGCTCATTTCCATTTGCTAAAAGTATTAAAGCATGGCAGGGAGCATCAGAATGGCTTTACATTGTCCCTTGGGGCCTCCGGAAGGTTCTCAATTACATAGCACGAACATACAATAATCCCCCAATATATATCACCGAGAATGGTATGCAGTTTGACTTTAAGAATCATGATTTAATCAATTTATGGTTTCTGGTTTTGCTTTTGCATCTATTTTTCACATATGCAGCTGTTGTATGGTTTGTTTGGTGACACCCCATAAAATTATTATTTTTTAATTCTGGAAGTCATTTTCATTTTGGCAACTTAGAGATATTCCTTATGAGCCGGAGCCGGTTTGGCGCCTCATAAATGAGGTATATTTCCGGTTCAGTCAGTTGACAGGCTACTGCAGAACCTTCTGTAGCCGGCATACAATTGTACAATCAACTGCTATCCTTACTGTTAAACAAGCTATTTCCCTTTCCTGAACTTTTTTTTGCTGTCAAATCTTTGGTAGGGATGGATGACGAAGACGACAACAGTTTGGCCCTCAATGAGATCCTTGATGACAAATTAAGAGTCCGCTACTTTAAGGGATACCTTGCTGCGGTTGCTCAGGCAATCAAGTAAGCTGGTCCACTTTTAATCACCATATAGCATGCATGCTTTACAAATTAAATCAACTACAACCCTAGAAGTCTCCTGCGGGTATTCTGGTTATTGGAACTTATAGATTTTATCTTGAAAATCTCAAGCTCAAGTGCTAATGGGTCTGCTTTTGTACCAATAAAGAAAACCTACAACCCAGGCCACAACTGTTTTTTAAAAGATTAAAAGGGTAATGCAGAGCCACCAAAATAACAAATTCACATATAGAGTTAAAATAGTTGATTTATAATCCATCGAAGAGAACATTATTGGGATTGAGTCCACATATTTTGATATTTCTTATAACCAAAGACAAAATTTGCTAATAGAGCATACTCTTTAGGGGGCGTTTGGTTCGCGGAAAAAATCATTACCAGGGGGAATAATCTTTTTCGGAATCACATACCCACGTTTGGTTCAAGAGCATTCCCTCTCAGGGGTAATAAAATATTCCCAACAGTAGTTATTTTTGGTCTTTTTCCAGGAATGTCATTCCCTCCCTTTTCTTAGGTATTAGACAATTCCCTCCCTTTAGACAAAAATACCCCTAAATTATATAGTTATTTTAAAATGATCTTTCCTTTTTTATATAATTACAAAAGTATAAATCTATTTTATTTTTTAGTGGTTTAGGGTTTTAATACTTATTATAAAATAATACGATGCATATAAAATAAAAATATATCAAATTTTTATTTTATTTCGATTTTTTTATATATGTGTTTGATTCAAATTTTATTATTGGTATGTATTATTATTTAGGATCAATTTTCATAAAAAAGTTTCTATATTATATTTTTTATATTTTTTATGAACTTTTATGTAAATATTTTGACTTTAATCTTAAAACTTCAGTTGGTTAAAAAAATATATTTCAAGGACAATTTGGTAAAATATGCATTTTTTTATCTTATATTCCTTCAACCAAACAATGTAATCTTATATTCCTGCCAAACAAATCAAACAAGGTAATACAACATTCCGGTAATATGTTAAGTAATGTAACATTCCGGTAATCTCATTCCCAAAGGTAATTTTATATTCCATGAACCAAACGACCCCTTAGAGGTTTATTTGAATGTGGTTGGTGCAATTAGATCTTCAAACATTTTATTATTGTACTCATACGAATATATGATGATGGTATTTTCAAAGTTCAGCACTGAGCACACAGCGTAGAATATTACTTGTGGTTTATGGGTAATGGAAGAAATGAACAAGTTCATTACATTTTACATTTACATTTACATTTATGTGTACAGGGATGGAGCAGACGTGAGGGGATACTTTGCGTGGTCATTATTAGACAATTTTGAGTGGGGTCAAGGCTATACCAAGCGCTTTGGTTTGGTCTATGTAGATTACAAGAATGGCCTCACTCGGCATCCGAAATCTTCGGCATATTGGTTTTCACGGTTCCTGAAAAGTGGTGAAAAGAAAGATGCCAAGGAAGACTAAATTGTCTGAATCCGAAATTAACGAGCCGCAAATTTAGCCTTTCATCTAGCATCCATAGTGTTTTATCCAAGAATAAAAAAGTTTGCTCATGTGGCTGGTAAGGGTCGAAAGAACTGAATTAGACCGTTTCTGATGCTCTTCTGGTTTTTGTAAAGCTAAGATAACATAACATGAACTGCCTGGTATGCTTTCTTTGCTTCTCTATTGTTTTGATTTACCATATTATCTTGTGTAGTACTCTTATTTAGAATCCCCTTGGACGTGAAATAAGCTGGTGTGGCATTCCAAGACATTTTGTTGCGTGAGTGTTCAAACAATCGGTTCAGCCAATAACCAAATCGAGCTACCCAAAACCGAATTAACCGAACTCTTAAAATTTTTAACCATTAATTGAACCGACTTTGTTTCGAAAATCTTTAACCGAACCAGTTCATTCTGTCGTTTTTTGAATTAATCAATTTTTTTAGGAATTTAAGATTAAAAAATATTTTTTGTTAGATATTTATTTATTTTTGGATTTTTTTTTCATTTTGGGTTGGGCTTTAAAATTGAGATTAAAAAATAAATAGTGAGCTTTAAATATTATGGGGGAATTTGAGCTTAAAATTATCAGTATATTATGTATTAATTTTTTTGATTAATTCGGTTAATTAATTGGTTTCAAACCAAATTAATCGATAACAAAAATATGAAAAGAAAATTAATAATTAATCGATGGAACACTTAATTAACCGATCTATTAATAAAATCAAATTTTGGTCCAATCGCTAAATTGAATTAAAATCGGACAATGAACATCCCTATTTGTTTGTGTTATTTTTCCGTTATAAAAAATTACCAACTATATAACGATGCTGATATGAAGGGACTGAAGTGGGTTCTTTCAAATCATTAATATGGACGGAGAAGGGGCCAACAACTAAAAAGCTGATCAGCCAAAATGTAAAAGGAGGAGAATACACCCTCAAATCTTAGGGTTCACATTTTTTTCAATTTTGACTTGGATCGGTGGTTGTTGATTGGGCGTCTGATCCTGTGTTGGTGTCTTCCATCAGGGCGGATCTTCGCTTCCATTGTTCTCCTTAGGCGGTTTGTTTGGTTTGTGGCTCTAGACGGTGAGGTGTGGTTATTTCTCCATTTTAATGTCCCCCATCAGCAGGTGATGCGATTACCCTAACTGGAAATTCAACATTCTCACATCATTGAAGTTTATCAAGGTTAATTTTAAGTGAGTTATTCCTCACTTCATTATCTATTTACTTATTTATGCATTCTATAAGATACTTAGATTATCATATACTATTATCCAATTTTACATAATATGATATTTATACATTATATGAGCCACATCTTTACGCAAGTGTTCATTCCATTTTTTTTATCATAGATAATCATTTACATTTAGTTGCATTTACTTATCTTATTTATGTTTTTCTTTGTAAGAAATATTAACCACATCACAAGGGGATCAATGTGTAGCTCACTATTAGCTCGTGGAGTTCGGAATCAGCTCAATCCAGCTTGCAAGTTTATTTGCCAAGACAACCAGTTAAGAGGCAGCTCAATTCTTCTCAGCTCAAATTGCTGAGGTAGCTCGTTCAGCTCAAAACAGCTGAACAACATGAAAAGGCAAAGATAACACCAATTCAGCTCCTAGCAACTCCATTAGCTCGAGATAAGCTCAAGGACACTAAAAGGGAAGCTTACCTAGCTAGAGGCAACTCGTATAGGCTCAAAACAGCTCCAAAAGTTTAGCTAGCTCAACCAGCTAGCTAGCTCAGCTCAAGCCAGCTCACTCTTAGCTCAATCAGCTCGTCTCAGCTCACCGTATCTCCTTCAGCTCAACCATGGAAGGACATGTTCTCTCCCCAAGGGACACAACGGACCAACACTGGAGGGAAACAAGTTTGGGCGCCTAAAACATGGAGGGAAGCACTCAAATGAGCGACAAATGCATTTTGGAGGGAGTCACAATCAGCCGAAATACCACCAGCCATGACCGAACCAACACAAGGCCATCTTATGCCTTTTCAGTCACCTTTTCACCCTTGTATCATGTTGTTTCGTCCAGCCCTTGTAATCCTATAAATAGGAGTTATTTTGTCATTTATAAAGAACAACTTTCAGAATATATAAAATATCCTTTTGCGAGGTTTTCTCTCAAACTTGTTCTTTTTAGAACTTTTTGTCTTATCAAGCATATTCTAAGGTTTGTGGCGTCACCTATCTTCCATTCTTGATACTTCAGATTTTTGGTTCTTATAACCATTCATTCTAAGTCCATATTACCACCTTCAAAGTTTTTCAACTAGAAACATGTTACTTTAAGTATAAGTTCTTTCTTTGATACTTTGAATACTATCTCTTTCATTTCCATCCCATTGTTTTCTTTCCATTCACTTCCATACCCGAAACAGTCCTAAGCACTTTACAATCCTTCATTTCATTCCCTTTCATTCATACACCACGCTACCATCTTCCGCACCATACTCAACCTTCATCATTTCATCCATCTTCCATCCAAGAAGACGTTCGGAGGCACATGCTTACTTGCATTCATGGTCGGGACAATCAAAGCTTCTCTCAACGACTACAATTAGAGAGTTAGAGCGCACCAGTAGGTGTCATTCCGGCTGAGGATATCCTTCAGATGATTTTTGGCCTAGTTATCGATCTCCTTTGATTTTGTTCCGAGGTTAGGGTAGAGTCTGAAGGTGCATACACTAGTTGGATTGGCTGAGATTGAGGGTCGAGGCTGTTGTTGGTTTTCGTTTGGGGATGCTGGACAGTCTTTGATGAATAGGTAACTTTGCTCATGTTCAGTGGGTTTGGTGGTTTTTGATTTTTTCTTCGAGCTTTTTTGATAGCTATGCTTTTATAGTCTAACATTGGTTAATTTTTGTGGTGGTCATGAGTTGTTTGTTTTGGTTTCCCTCGCTGTTTCTTTTCCCTTTTCAATGTTTGTGCTGGTTTTGCGACCTTTGCAGATTCTCAGGGATCTTGAGGGTGTCGTTTGGATCATTTTGGTTCTGTTTGAGGACCATGTGGATTGTCTTTGATTCGACTCGCTTTTTTTGTTTAGTCTAATTCTGTTGTGGACTGGTTTGGTGGCTTTTTTTCAAGAATGTGAAGTGGTGTAGGGTTGTAGGGTGGTTATTGTAGTGGCATTCTGCTAGCGGATGTTGGTCTGTCTTGCTTTTTCTGTTATGATTTTATTGTCGGGCTGGAGTATCTTGAAGCTGTGTAGGGGTCAGTGTTCTGGGTTGGATATTGTAGTGGCTTTTCTCTGTAGGTCTTATGCTTAGTGCTTTGACTTTCTCAAATTAATCAATGGCACTAATGGCATGAAACGTTAGAGGCCTTGGTAATAAGAAAACCGTAAGGGCCATCAAGAATGTGATTTTTAAGTTCAAACCATACGTTATCTTTTAAGTGAAACGAAGCAGAAGAAGAGATAACTGGAGAAAATTAGAATGAGAATGAAGATGAATTACTCCTTATATGTCATCCGATTGGAATTGGGGAGGGCTTGCTTTGTGGTGGTCTAACGGCACTAGTATCTCTATTCTTCAATATGGTAGGCACTTCATCGACACAAAAATATTCATAAATAGGGAATAAGAATGGTTTAGGACTTTTATCTATGGTCCTCCATACACCGAAGGAAAGCAAGTTTTCTAAGAATTCCTATCTTCTCTGAGCGAGAATAGCTACGAGAAGTAGTGCATAATGGAAGATTCCAACATTGTGGCTAGACCGGAGGAAAAGACGGTTGGACTCCCCTTCAATCCTTTACAAGCAAATGCTTTTAGGACTTTCTTGATAGTTCAAGTTTAATGGAGATCCCTATCAAAGGAGGAACCTTCATTTGGTCTAACTAGAGAAGTGAAGATGATTTTATTTTAGAGGAATTGGATTGAATTCTTTCTTCTCTAGAATGGAACAATTCTTCCCTAAAGATATTGGCCTTCTAGATGTTGCTATAGCATCCGATCATGTATCGATCTTTTTCCTGCTCTAAGGCATGAATAAGAAGTACATGAAGGACTTCAAATTCGAGTCTAAATGGTTAATTGAGGATGAATGCTCGTTGAAAGTCCAAGAAGGATGGGAACTGGTTAATCACTTTAGCAAAAATAAGTTGTTTGGAAGAGAATTGAATAAAACAAGATCTAAACTTATTAAATGGAGCAGGATGAAGTATGAAAAAAATAAGAAGACGGTGGAGGAGCTTATGAATAGGATAAAGACCTTTCAGGGTAAGCCAATGAACAAGTCCGAAGTCGAGGAAACAAAAAAGCTGAAGGTGGAGCTTGATAGATTATGGAAAAGCGAAGAGAAACATTAACATCAAAGGGCTCGAATCGATTGGCTCAATTTTGGGGAATCAAAAACACAAAAAAAATCATCCTACCACGATTCAGAATAGGCGGTCCAACACAATTTGTAGGGTAAAGAGTGATAATGCCGAATGGATGGAGGATGAATTGGCTATTGTTTCCCACCTTCAAGAGCACTTTCAAAATGTCTATGCCAAAGATGATTCGATCAATTCTGAAAGTTTATCGGAGATCATTCCTTCTGTCATCTTGTCGGAGATGAATTTGATGCTCAATAAGGAAGTGATGTAGGAAGAAATCAAAGAAGCAGCGTTCATCATGGGACCTTTGAAATCATTGGGACTGAATGGTTTTCCTGGCATCTTCTATCGAATTTTTTGAGTATTATTAAGGAATATATTATTGCCATGGTGACCCATTTCTTCAAATATGGAGTTCTTGATAGTGAGCTTAATAAGACTAATATTGTTCTGCCCGAGCAAAGTCAAACCACTTTAGGCCAATCAGTCTATGCAACTTCTCCCTCAAAGTTATTACCAAAATTCTTGCGTCAAGACTTAAAAATTTTCTTTCGGATATCATTTCTCCAACTCAATCCACCTTTGTGAATGATAGACTTATCCAAGACAACATAATTATTTCCCATGAAACCTTTTTATGCCATCAAAAATGAGGAAAAAGGATCTAAAGGTATCATGGCTTTTAAAATCGACATGAAGAAGGCTTACAACAAAGATGATTGAGATCTGCTTCAATTTGATATGTTCAAGATATGATTCTATGAATGGTGGGTGCAATGTGTCATGCAATGTGTTTATACCCTTTCCTTTTCCATGGTTCTTAATGAGGAATGACGTGGGGTGTTTCTTCCAGATCGAGGCTTAAAACAAGGGGATCACCTTTCTCTTTTCCTTTTTCTCTTTATTTCGAACATCTTCTCTTGGTTACTTGAAAAAGAGAAGGAAGATCGTTTTTATGAAGGCTTCAAAATTAAAAGAAGATGCCCGATTCTGAGCCATTTGATGTTTGTCGACGACTCTATCATGTTTACTAGTGCCGATGAAGACAATTGTGCTTCTGCTCTTAGAATCTTGAGAGACTTTCAGAGGGCAACGTGCCAATCGATCAATTTTACTAAGTCTTCAGTTTTCTTTTCCTAAAATGTGAGTCTAACCATAAGTTTCATCTTACTAGCGTTTTAGGCTTTAGACTCATAGAAGAGGATAGCAAGTATGGGTCTTCCTTCTATTTTAGGGGGAAGTAAAAAAGAAGCACCAAGTTTCATAAGGGAAAGAGTTCGAAGCAAATTACAAGGATGGAAAGCGAACCTTCTTTCTTAAGATGGGAAAGAAACTTTAATTAAAGCAGTGTCACAAGCTATACCATCCTATGTTATGCAATGCTTCCTGCTTCCGTCTACTTTCTATTATGAGTTATGTTTTTTGAGAGGACGCTTCTGGTGGAATTATTTGAACGATAAAGAAAGGGGATACATTGGATGAACTGGAAAAAAATGTGTATTCCAAAGGACAAGGGTGGACCTGGTTTTCAGGATCTTATAACTTTTAACCAAGCTCTTATTGCTAAAGTGGCATGGAGGATCATTAAAAAACCATACTCCTTTCTAACTCAAATCCTTCAAGATATTTACTTCCCTAACGAAAACATTTTCTCTGCTCCATCTTGCCATAATTCTTCTTGGGCTTAGATTGGGATTAGAGATGAAATTAAGATGATTACCAAATGCTCGTAATGGAGGATATGTAATGGTAGAAGTGTCTCCATATAGGATGACAAATGGATACCTAAATATCCCCTTTGGTTTGATATTTTCTGCTAAACCACATATGTGCCGTGATTATTTAGTGTCCAAGCTCATTGTGGAAGAAACGAGAGAATGAGATCAGAATAAACTAGACAATATTTTTTTTCTCACGTCAAGAAAGAGGTGATTCTTCAAATTCCTATTGGAGGGCCAATGGTGAAAGATGCTCTAATATGGGCTGGAACTAAAGACATGGAGTATTCAGTTGAATCAAGATATAATTTTCTCGCTTGTGAAAGGTAGCATGATACCGACCCATCCTCTAGCAATTTTTTCACCGACAATTCACATGTTTTGATGTCCATTTGGGGACTTAATGTCCCACGTAAAATCGGTAACTTTATTTAAAAACTGTGCCATAATATCCTTCCGACGAAAGGCAACCTCTTTGCTCGTTTTCATGGATCTTTTTCTTATGGTGATCGATGCTCAAGATGTGAAAAAGATTATGAAAGTATTGGGTATATGATTTTCTTTTACCCATTTGCTCAAGTTATTTGGAGAGCATCAAGATTTAATTATTCTCCGTCTCCTATTGGTTTCCCAAGCTTTGGTTGTTGGTGGGAAAAAATTGTGAAACTTCGAGATGGTGGAAATCTCTTTGTGGGTTGTGATTTGATTGTTTTCTTATGTTGGTTTAATTGAAAATCTTGAAACAATTATATTTTTAGGTGGTATTGATTCTCTCATTGACGTTTGGCACTCGACCAAGAGATCTTTCATGGAGTTCCATCACGCTAAGCATGCTTCGGTTCGAACGATGCCACTTAGTACGAGGGAGGAACATTCTTGGCTTCCTCCACCAAGAGGGACGGTAAAGATGAATTGCGACGTTGCTTATGACAATGAGTTAAATTTGGCTTCAGCATCTGTTATCGTACGAGATTTTGCCATGAAAATCTTAGGTGAAATCACGTCGACTTTTTTAGCCCAATCTGCGGAAGCTTATGCGGTCATGCTTGGAATAATCCTTGCTTTAGAGAAATGATATGTCAATGTTTTTGTTGAATCGGATAACTTAGGTGTCATTAAAAGGTTGAAATCCAAGAAGTTATCGGCTTGGGATTTGGCTGCGGTTGAAAAGAATATTTTAAACTTAATTTCTTCGATTCCTTCCTCGTCATTTTCTTTTATTCCCCGATCATGTAATAAAGCGATCGATTAGGTTGTGAAAGCTGTTAAGGCAAAATCTTGCCCGAGTGATTGGGCGCCGAACATACCTGTTGAACTGAAACCTTTGTTGTAATTTCTTTGGTCGTGGTATGAAGTGTTCTAGTTATCAAAAAAAAAAAGTTGATCTATTTCACCCACTCTCACTCTCTCAATGGGCTAATGTATGACTCAAAACTCAAAATTTTTATATATGTGAATATTGCTGATAAATAGGGGTGAACAAATTTCAGTTTAAACTTGTTTAATTAAATCAATCTATATAGTTAATTTAATTAAATCCATAAATAAGTTAATGTCGGAAGGGTTCTCAGTCAATTTGGTTACTATTTAGAAAATTTTGTATCATTTGGTTCAAATAATATAAAATTACTCTTGGTAAATGGTAATGAAAGATTTTAGAGTGACATTATCTTATTTGGTTTGACAATATCACTCAACTATTGTGTTGTAAGATATATAATAGTTGACACTCTTTAAGAATATTAGCAGGGATGTATCAGGGGTTGGGGGCGGTAACCCACTCTTAAATTTTGAAATTTCTATATGATCTATAATTTTTTATGTATTTTCTATTGAAAAATTATTTTTTTCTCCTAAAATTTTATAAGTTCGTCCCCTTAGAATTTTATAAGTTCGGCTCTCTAACGTAAAGTCTTGCGTTCATCCCTGAATATAAGGTTAACCTCATTACCTCTAATTGTTTAAGGAATCTTTTATTCTCGTGCGAACGAATCCAAATCACTATCATTCAACTCATAATACTCAAGAACTACTAATCTAATTGAATCAATTAATTCAATTCCGACATTATTTTCAACAAATCGAGTTTAGATCACATCTAATCCATTAAAAATCATTTTAATCAAATCTATTACAACTCATTTTCACTAATCAATAAAGATTTCATAAGAAATCAAAGGAAACCCAATTACAATATCAATTTCTATTTAAATGAATTAAAAGACAATAAAATTAAGAATTAGGAACACATAGCATGTGAAATTTCAATAAGAATCATTCTTATATTTTGCAATTGATTGAATCAAGGTTTGAGTGAAATACAAAACTGAAATATATGTGGTGCGAAAATAAAAAAGAAGATAAAAATACAAAACTAACCTTAATGCATGAGAAAGGCTAAATAAAGGCAAGAATATTAAAAAAAAAAAACAAAGTCAAAGAAAAATGTGGTGCGAAAATATATGTATATATAAAAGTTATCAAGTTGCATCTAAATTTTTTTTTACGAAACTCGTTGTGTGTTTCCGACGTGTCCCATTAATTATTTTTTAAAATGCATGTGACTCACCAAGAAAGCATGGTAACTTTGCTTGATGTTGGGATAAAAATGCAAGGAAAGAAAAGTTGATGACTGGAGTGAAAAGGAACGCAACATTGGGAGCTGGAGTATAAATTATGGAGAAGTTAGAATGCTGGTGTCATGATATTTAGGAATGTATACTCCATCCCCTAACTTTATCTTCCTTTCATTTTCATCCCAATGTCAAGTAAAGTTGTCATACTTTTGTGACAAATTTCCCAGGTTTCAAAAAAAAATAGTAAACAATCATGAACTCGTCCAGACTACATGACGAGTTCTATAAACAGTTCATTTTCCATGAAACTCATCCCCTCCTCCAGGGACGGACCCAGGACTTTAAGTTAAGGGGGCGAACCTATAAATTTCTAGGGGGCGAACTTATAGAAGTTTAGGGGGGCGAAAATAGATTTTTAATAGAAAATACATAGAAAAATTATAAAATTTTTCTAAATCATATATGATTTTCAAAAATTTAGGGGGGGCGGTTGCACCCACCAGCACCCCCTCGGTCCATCCCTGCCCTCCTCGCAAATCAAAAAACGAAAGAGGAAGGGGCGTTGAGTTCTTATACTTTCATACCTATAACTGAGTTCATCTCATTATTACATCTTATATTACATGTTAGAGGGATGAACTCAATCCAGAACATGAGCCATAAAAGAAAATACCTATTAAATTGATCACAAGAATACCAATTATCGTATCTATTATTTAAAGAGGAATTCTTCTAATAGTATCGGCCATTTATCCCGCTTCCCTCGGCATTTCATCAAATGATCGTGCTAAAGACATACCAGTCATAAATAATTATGAGATACATTAAACCTTCCGAATGAGATAAGAGAATTCCTACTATTATTTAATATTTTATCACTCTTTTTTTTAATTGAAGAAATAATTAGAAAATAAAACATGTACAAAAATGAGCAATAACCCCAATAAAGCCGGGTACGATTTAATTCAACATTTTATTCGTTCGAGTTTGATTATGTCATACTGGCTAGTGTCGTAGTTCCCTAAACAATTTTTAACCTGATCGATATCCTCATTCTATTTTCCAGTTACATTATTTAGCTAAAAACCTAAAATAAGTTCAAAAAAGAGAGAGAAAAAAGAACAGTAAAAGGAAAAAAAAGAAGTATGGGTGAAGAAATGGATGACAAGACAAAATGCCACCACTCAAACTGGCTAAAGCTTAACGGCCACAAACTACCGCCACTTGATCAAACTGAAATATAAATAATTATTATTCAAAAAGAAAAAAAAAAGAAACTCAAAAAAACAAGAGGAGAAGATGGTAACTAAAGCAGTAGTTTCAGTTTCAGTTGCAGCTACTTCTATTACATGCTCAAGGTTTGCAATAAATCCGTCTCATCGGTTTTTGTGCCTGAAAAAACTGTCTTCTTTCAACTCCTTTTCTGCTTCTGCTTCTGCTTTGGCCATCAAATGGAGAGGTGTCAATAATTGCAGCTCCAACAAGTCGGAGGGCTTCGGAACAAGAACAAGGGCATCCGCTCAACCTTTGGAGAACGCCGACGAGCTTATAGCCTCCGTCGAGACTTTCATCTTTGATTGCGATGGTCATCATTCTAATCTCTTTCCAATCTGGCTTTAATGGCTTTTACTTTTCATTTCTTTTTTTACTGGAAAATATGATGAAACAATTGAGTAAAATCATTATAGAAAATAGTTTAGGCAAGTTGGAAAATACTAAGAAATTCAATAAAAAAGAGAGAATCCTTTTGTTTGGAACTGATGATAAGTTATGAGTTGAATAGTTAGATTTATTGATGTGACCAAAAGAATTTACTGCTATATTTTGCAGGAGTTATATGGAAGGGTGATAAATTAATAGATGGAGTCCCTGAAACTCTTGATATGCTTCGCTCAAAGGTTTGTAATTCAGCCTGGATATGTGCATTTCTTATCCCGGGTTGCTTTTGTGGTTTTATAAGGTTAACAGACATGTTGATCCTATTGTTCCTCAGGGGAAGAGACTGGTTTTTGTCACCAACAACTCAACCAAGTCCAGGAAACAATATGGTAAGAAGTTTGAGACACTTGGTCTGAATGTCAGTGAGGTTAGTCCACGAAGCTTCGGTGTTGTTGTTTACATTTAGGCGTTGAGCATAAGTTCTGACTTCTGACATGATTAATGATTTCAGGAGGAAATTTTTGCATCTTCATTTGCTGCTGCTGCATATCTCAAGTCCATTAATTTCCCCAAAGATAAAAAAGTAAGTGTTTTTGAATTTTTTGAAGTTATGGAAATCTGCTGTCAGATGGACCACCATGCCCTATTTTATTTCTTAACTGGAAGCCAAAATTTTATCATACCTAGATGGTTAAAATGCTATATAAGCCTTTATCTCAATTCACTGTTTACTATCCCCATTATCTTATCGGTTTTATATATCAATGGGCACTTTGTTCTCACTATTCTTGCTTTCCAAATTTCACTTTCGATTCAGCTTCCTAAAGTTTACTTTTCATTATAAATTTGGTTATTTGATATGAATGATTATGTACTGATAGCTTATCATGATATAGGTTTATGTCATTGGTGAGGATGGCATCTTAAAGGAGCTTGAGCTTGCGGGATTCCAATACCTTGGTGGGCCGGTATGTATGTGTTTCAGTTTGCATATTAGCACCAATTATTCTGTAAACATTATGGAATCTGCAAAGCCCATATATTTATTGACCTCTCGTTAATTTGCTAAACTCTTGTAAACAGTTAAAGGATAATTTCACTGAATTAAATATGAAAATTAACAGTAATACCACAAAAGAGTAGGCTGCACTATATTTCTTCAATCCTCTCCTCATACCACAAGTCAGCCAAAAGATGCTAATAGCTACTGTTTGATCAATTGGATTGTAAGATTGGTATTCCTAGTCGATATGTTTCTTAACTGAACATCTTTGCTTTACTCTGTGGAGTCTGGCCTCTCTTTGATATAATGAAACTTTATACTTTTTTAGTAAACAAACTAGGTAAAAGATAATCGCTAAGAGATTGTTTATTCGATATAAGAAGAAAAAGTATATAGCATATCCTAATATTTTGCGTGATGATTTCTCATTTTTCCTGTTTTTAACATCATATAAGCATCTGTTTATTGAAAACTATATTAGGCAGGGCAGCATGCCATGTATGTAGCTGACAAAAAGATTCATATCGATGGTAATATATATCTATTAAATTTCCCTGCAGATCGTGTACTTCCAAGCTTTTAATACTCAACTGACATGTTTGATTTTGCTTGAGGATTTTTACTGCTTTGATTCTGCACCCACAGGCTGTATAGAAAGTTTTGGCTCGGGGATGTGGTCTAACTATACAAACCACAGCACCTGACAATCATGTCGAATTCACTCATTAGCAGCTTTTTTATGATGATCATTGTTTTAGCTAGCATCTTTTATGTGGTTTTCTCTTGCATATTTTCTATGCTATGTATTAATTATTTTGCAGGAGGATGGTGGAAAGAAGATAGAGCTAAAGCCAGGGTTTCTAATGGAGCATGATGATGATGTGAAGTCTTATCTGTATCTTTGTCCCTTTTTTGAACTTTGCAAAACTTGAAAAATAAATTGTCTCAATGGTCATAATTTTAACTTTTTGGCTCTAAACAAACATAGAGCGGCATTTGAACTTTCATTTTTGCTATATAGGTTGGGGCTGTGGTCGTTGGATTTGATCGATACTTCAACTACTATAAAGTTCAGTAAGTTCTCTGCTTTCTAATAACACACCTGTGTGTGCACATGCCTGGCAAACAGTTTACTTGTTCGATGAGGTTTCGCTGAAAAGGAACTCAGCCTAGAGAATTTTTAAAGGAACAAGAGGATATGTATAACTAACAAGATTAAATAGATCAATGAACATTTTATTTCACATTACTGTTGATTGGTAGCAAATGACACATTTTAATCAAAGTAAACTGCAATTCTTGGGCTTAGATTAATTCTCTGAATGAAAGAGTTTTGGGATGAAAATGATGAGTCAAACTTTCAATAGGGAACTGTGTACTACTACTGCTACTACATTTTATCATTAGAATTTCAATGACCGTACCGTAATTATTTTAACAAATACATGCAAGGTAAATATTCATGGTTTTGTTGATTTTATGAGGTTGCTAATTGTTCTTTTCCTATTAATGGAGGTATGGGACACTTTGTATACGTGAAAATCCTGGTTGTCTGTTCATTGCTACAAATCGTGACGCCGTCACTCATCTCACAGATGCTCAGGAATGGGCAGGTTCTATTCACTTCTCCCTTAACTGGAGTTTTGTGTTCACAAAATCTTCTTCTCTCTATGAGCCTTTGGTGAAAACTGTGTGAATACTAGGACAACTTATGAATTAGTAGCTGAATTCTGGACCATAAATTATCAAAGCAGCATTTTGCATTCACCTAGTATTTAAAATTGTTTAGGGACATTGGACAAGAACTTGCATCAATTAAAATGTAATAACCCAAAAAGGAAAACACAGCATTTTTTAGGTTTAACTATTACACAGATTAGCAAGAGTATGATCCGGCACTTGCAAAACTGCAAGGCGACGTGTTCATTTGACATTCTAGTAAGATATGTATCCTTAAAAACTCTGTAAGTCACTATATAGTACAATACTTGATTTCAGGTGGTGGTTCTATGGTTGGTGCCATCTGTGGATCTACTCAACGTGAACCACTTGTTGTGGGAAAGCCTTCAACTTTTATGATGGACTACCTCGCAGACAAGTATGTTTCCAAAATTTTATAATCTGTATCCTGTTTCTTCTACGCTTCTCAAGCAAGCGGTAACACGAGCGAGTTTGACTTGGGATACTGCTATATTTATTATACATAAGATGCCATACTGGAAGTTCTAATTTGTTACTAATCTGTTTCAAATGGAAACTGTTGAGTTGTGGTAAATAATAAGTATTGCTCTCTAATAGCATTGTTTACATGTTACATAACAGATTCGGCATCCTCAAATCGCAGATATGCATGGTTGGTGACAGATTAGATACTGATATTCTGTTTGGACAAAATGGAGGCTGCAAAACTCTTCTTGTTCTCTCAGGTATAGCTAGTCTGCATTCTCATTCTTCCTCCATTTTCAGGTTCTGCAGATTTTTTTAAAAAAATTTATGATGTGCTATACATATATAATGAAGTTTCCCCCTTCACACTTTAATAGGCGTGACAACATTGTCGATGCTTCAGAGCCCCAGCAATTCCATACAGCCTGATTTCTACACCAATAAGATCTCAGATTTTCTTGCCCCCAAGGCTGCAACTGTGTGATGATGCATGGACTTAATGTTCTTCATGTTTTAGTCCACTCAGCATAACTAGCTACCATCAGACATGGAAGCCCTTGTGCAAATTCCATTGTTTCTTCCATCTTCTGCCAATGCTAAATTTATGTACCATCGGAAACTAGTCCTCTGACTTTGCAAGAAATACAGTATGGTCCCGATACTTGAAACTGTATTTTTAATCTGTTTCACTATAGTATTTTTAATTTTTTCACTATAAAGGAAATAAGTTTAACAAGGATTAAACAAGGTAAATTATAATGAAAAATTGAAACTAAAGTAAAGAAAATATGCCAAGGCAAACTAGTTGCTAAGTCAATTACAAGTAACGAGAAAAAGGAGGCAAAGTTATTGGGTAATGCGGTGTTGTTGTTGTTGTTGAATGAATTGTCACAGCAAGTTCTCTTATCCAAATGCTCAGCAGAGTTCTTCTTATGCCCTCTAACTATGTCTAAAAGAAAACCTAATGATAAGCATTTCACGACAATATATGTATGCATAAATTTTGGAATGTTAACCACCGCTTAAACTCACTCTTCTCGGTCGCCTGAATTCTTCCTTATCTCTAACGAGAATTAGGCTTCACTAACTTTTAAATAATGAAAATATGTATCCAATAAATGAATTTCGTAAACTTAATTCTTTCAAATCTAAGTAAATAAGCAACAATTAAACATTTATGTCTAAACTATTTGACTCACGATGAAACAATAAATATTGGATAAATATCTGAATAAATTTAAAAACTATGGCAATATCATCCATTCATAACATCATAAATCAAACAACACAAACCAGTTTAATTAGTTAGTGGTTTGTTGTAAATTATTCAAATTTACAGACCAAATCATTAAATAAAATCATGGGAAAGAGAGAGAAAACTAAAGAGATAAATCAGTGTGATTCTCCTTAATTCAAATCTCTCACAAATTCGGAACACCCCTTAAGTCAAACGAAAAAACGATTGGAGCAGTGAATCTTGACTAGTGATATGGCATATTCTCTTTTCCTCGAGCAAAAATCCTCTACCCCTAATAATGTCTCTTGTTAAAATTTAAATTAAGAACTCTAACTCTAAATTTTAAATCATAAACCTTACACCCTACATCTTAAAAATACACCTACCCTAAATTCCATATACCTTAATCTTAAGCCCTAATCCTAAACTCTAAATTGTAAATCATAAACTCCTAATTTTATTATGAAGGCATAAATAGATACATAATTAGGAGGTAGACGATTTCCACCCCTTTTCCTCGTGCTTGTCTCGGCAACTCTTTTCTTTTGAAGTCTTCCTCTTAAAGTCGGCAATCGTTCTGCAAATATCAAAGACACAACAACATTTTCTCCTACCAAAATAATAAAACAAGACCATATACATGTGACAGAGACTTCGAACATATGCAAAAAAAAAGAGTAAATATTCAACTAAAATGAGCTTAAGTTCAAGCACTAATCCTCATAAAGGGATATAATTTATACTTCTTTTTCCAAGTTATCACAAAACAAAGCCTTTCTCATGAAACTTGCATTTAATCTATTAGCACGTAGAGATGCTTTATGGTTACGATTACTTTGGGCGAAATACAAATGCACTGAAGGTGTTCCAGAGGTTTTACGGAATCCTAATTGTTGTAAACTATGAAAAAGTCTTAGTGTTATTTGGAATGATATTCAGTGTAACATCAATTGGAATAAAGGCTATGGTCGGATATTGATTTTTGGCATGACACTTGATCTTGGTCACCTTTTGGGCCGCAAGAGAATGTATGGAAACTTGTTCATAAATTCTGAGGATTACAACGGGTTATAATTCTCATTTGGCTCGCATGTTGTAATAAGCTTATGACTAATGAAGAACGTGTGCGTCGACACTTCTCGTAGGGGTTGGATGGTTGAGCATTATGTGGAGGGGTTATAAAAGATCATACTGGTCAGTGGAGATTAGGCTTCTCGAAATTCATTGGTATCTACTATCTATTTCATTCTGGAAGCTGAGTTGTGGGGATGTATGTTTGCATGTGTTGTGAATGGGACATGGGAATTAGACATCTTATAATTGAAATGGATGGTTTGGATGCTCTTCGAAGTTCGACTAGTCTAGAATAGTTCGAAGCAACATAGGTTTTTTTAGTATTGTTCTTCATGTTGTTGAAGTGTGTCATTATAATTGGGATGTTCGCTTTCAACATGTTCTCCGAGACGATAATAAGGTTGTTGATAAGATGGCATCATTGGCAAGGACAGATGATTTGGAGATTCATACCTTTCCTGCACCCTGGCTGCAGTTAATTTTCTGTTACATGCAGAAGGTGTTTCTTGGCTTGAGTAGTTTATTATTGAGATAAAGCTTGTTGCTCATTTCTTCTTTCATAAAAAACAAGTTTACACCTGTCATACACTAAATGGCTTCTAGATCTAATTATATGTTGTTAGTTAATACAGTTGATCATAGACAATAAATACTACAAGTTAGGAAGTTTTACTACGAGATTAAGAGACTAAATCAAAAAAAAAAATTGTAGTAAGACCAAGATAAAATCATATAAATTTGGAAGTGTCTTTGAGAAAGGAGACATGCGGTCAAGCTACATGTTTTCAGGTGTAACCTAAAGCCTCTTTTGGGCAAGAGGACACTGTATTTTATCTAGTTAAAGAAGGCAATGTTGTTACATGCAGAAGGTGTTTCCTAGTTCATCTTGGTGAAGCAGCAGCAATCAAACGAAGAAATAAAACCCCAACTTACTCTTGAACAAGATCACAACATTCATCCTATTTTAGCAGCAACCAATTTAGATATAACCAACTTTAACCAGCTTCCATCAGTTATCAATACACCAACTTCGGCAGTAATAAAAAAGGAACTTTAATTTCAACTAAAACTAATGTGCACAACATCAAGAAACTCAAAAGTTTCAAAACTCAATGTTATCAATTAAAAAACTCTCTTACATCACTGAATAAGCAGAAGCAAATCACCAACAGTTACCAACATCAATGAAAAGCAAGAATATAGTAGAAGGATCCAGCTTCCAACAACATCAACAACTAATTGTTCTTCAACCAGCAAACCAAAATCATAGCTCAAACTCATACCAACTTCAAGTCACTAATCAACTAATCTAACAACACAAATTTGTAGTAACAATGACTGACACCCAACAACAAGAAATTAGCTTCTAGAATAAAAACAACTTGAATCCAATAAGCACACAATGAAACAATGATGTATATTTCAACTTTCATAAAGTTCACATAAGCAGTGGGGTTGAACAACAAATATCTATCACAACCAACATGACTAGAAGAGTTCAAAGTAGGATTTGACATGATGTGGTGAACCAAATTGACCGCTTAAATTCCATACGCAAGATCCAAAGCAAACATCTCCGTAATATTCAACTTTAGTATGAACAAACCACCAACACTTTGAACAACTAGACCACGCGTGACATCATCACCTCAAGAACTAGCAAGTTCACTGATTAACCAAAATAGCCAAAATAGGAAAGTAGAATTGTAGCCAAAATAGCCAAATTGAGAAGCGCAATACCGAAGATGAAACATTATTGAAAGAATGAAAGATATCAAAACAAGAACGAAAAATGTAATCACCTAGAACCAATTGATACTTCACTCGATCTGTTGCATGCATTAATTTCAAGAACCAAACTCTGATGTTTCAGATTCAGATGAAGAAAAAAATCAGATTCTATGACTCATTAGCAGCGGAAGCAATCGAAGCACAAATTCGAATTCAGAGCAACATTGGAGGACATGCGAGAAGGCAGAATCTCTAAACAAGATCTCCAAACAAGATTTTGAAGAGTACAGATCTGAATGGAAAGGCAGAATCTCGATCTTAACGAAAAATAAAAAAAGACGAGTGATGGTCATTGAAATCAGAAGCAATCAGCGGCGGAGACGGAACAACTTTAGGACCGACAACAAATGTGATGAAAATGATAGTGGTTCTCAACAGTATCATCGGAAGCAAACGTGAAATGGCGAAAAAAATCTGAACATCGTTGGCGAAAGACACGATATTAGGATCATTGTTGGCTCTGATACCATGTGAGAAAGAAGGCATGGTGGCCGGAGTAAGTTCACGGTGGTGGAATTTAAGATAAAATAATCGACGGTTAGAGATTTGGTAAAAAATACAGAAAAAACGAAAAATTAAAATTTTATTAAGGAAAGATGAGATATTAAAAAGGATATGACTCAATACATCATATGGGTTTATATACTTAATATTCAACTACTTAACAAATCCAAAACAAATTAACTAAGGCTAAAACAGATTAACTACTGATTATATTCTAACAGTGTCAAAAAACTTAAATTTGACCATTTAGTAAGAGTTAAAAGACTTAAATTATAGGTTCAATAAACTCCTAAACTTTTGAAAAATTATTCAAGTCCTTAAACTTTTTATGGACTCAGTTAAGTCCTTATACTAAAGAATTAATCAATTAAGTCCTCGAACTAAAAAACAATTCATCAATTAAGTCATTTGACTAATTTAGACCATTAAATCTTAACGGTTTCATGTCATCTGCCATGTCGCAATGTCAAATTGTGCCACATGGCACACTAGTGATGCCACATGGCATTTCTAGAATTTTTGAATTTTATTTTTAAAAATATGTAAAAAAAATAAAAATATTAAAATATTTTTTTTGGAAATTTTGAATTTATTTAAATATAAATATATTATTTTTAAAATTATAAAAACTTAAAATTTTGTAAAAAAAAATTAAAAATTTTATAATATAGTTTAATATTATAAAAATATGAAATTGAAAAGTTTGAAATTTATTTTAAAATAATTAAACTATTTTTAATAATATTTTAATGATTAAAATATTTTAACGATTTAAAAAATAAGGGTTTGTTGTTATAGTTTTTTTAAGAAATTTTTGTTTTTATAATATACTATTTTTACTATACACATTCTCCCAAGTTGGTACTTAATTTTTTTTCTCCCAGGTTGGTATTTGAACTATATATTTTCTCCCAACATGGTACCTAAAGAACTTTTCCTCCCAAGTTGATACTCAAACTTTAATTCCATACACTATTTTAATACTTTTATTAATAGTTTTAGTCCCAAAACTTATACATTCAATCAATTTAGTCATAATTTGAAATAATTCAATAAATTTAACATTTTATATTTAAAAATTCCATCAATTTAATCATTTTTGTGAGAATATCAAATCGAGCGAGTCCATCGGATCAAAGCAACAATTGGATAACTGAATTATATCAACAAGTTATGTTTGAACTTTTATTATACCAAGAAAGTAATATAACATTTATAAGAGAAGAACAAACAATTTAGATGAATAACACATATTAAATTGATAGAATTTTTAAATATAGAGAGTTACATTTATTGAATTGTTTCAAATTATGACCAAATTGATAGAATGTATAAGTTTTGGTACCAACTTGGGATAAGGTATCTAGTTCAGGTATCAACTTGGGAGCAAACATTATTTAGGTACCAAGTTGGGAGAAAGTGTATAATTCAGGTACCAATGTGAGAGAAAATTTTCTTTAGGTACCAACTTGGGAGAATGTCTCTAGTTCAGGTACCAAATGTATATTTAAGCCTTTTTAAAATAATAATTAATATTTTATAATTTTTAAAATAATTTATTCTTTAAACAATTATTATTTATTAATTTTAAATAAATTTGAAATTTTAAAAAAATAGTGTTTTTGTATTTTTAAAAGAGGTTTTAAAAATTTTAGAATATTTTATAATTTTTAAATATTTATTAAAAATTAAAATTAAAAAAAAAATCTAGAAATGCCGAGTGGTATTACCATATTACGACACACGGCAAAATAATGCAAACTGATAAAGTTAACCGTCAACATTGATTAAATGGCCAAATTGGTTTATATTTTTAGTTTAAGGGCTTATTGAACTTTAAACCTAAATTATATTATTAATATTTGTTAAGGGCAAAAAGAATAATTTGACCATTTAATAAGAGGGCCAAGGCCACTTGCCTGCCTCCTTTGTCTTCGTCCCTGAGGTAACGGATAAGGGATGAAAGGTGTGTTCAGCGGATAAAGAAGCTTAAGAGAGTGGTATTGGGGCCCAGTGCCAATGGTTTTGAGTAAGATTGAACACCATAACGGAGGACTTCAGGGTTTAAAGATCCAAGTTTTGACAAATTATGGCTCAACAAAATGCATATAAAACTTATTCCCTTCCAATATTCAATGAATCCAATTGACTTGCAATGAAAGGAGCAGCAAACCAGCCCCCATTCTCATTGTTAACTCTACAGACCGGAAAATGGTTAACCAGTTTGTATAATTTACACTCTCTCTAAACAATTTATATAGACATTTGAAAGCATTGCTTCAGTCCAGGTAAAAGAGAGTCACAATTTTCCGGAGATTCTTGGCTTCTTGGCATGTTTCCATCAGCAACCTACTATCATGGAAGGCAAAGCAAATCACTTGTTGTACATGTGAAATGATGTCCCTGTTACAAAGCCTGCAAATTTTACCAGAGACAGATAGCATGTAAGATTATTTTTTGTCTACCAATCACAAAGTTTCCCACTGGCAAGAAACTAAGGTTATACGTCCATACATGGAGCTTCACCAGTTCACAAGCAAAATGATGAGCTCGATAAAAGACTATGCACGTGAAAAGCTAAGATAGTCTTCAAGCAAGTTACTGTACTCGATCACTGATGGATTTACTTCATCATCTTGCACTGTGTTAAGGGTTGTGATTTTATATATTTATGTTAGGTTACATGTATAGTCTTACCTTTTTACTAAGTACAAGGCAATGGAGGATGATATCCCAAGCTATTTTAGTTTACACAGCTTATGGTGTTGAATCGAATATTACTGGTACTTCTCTGGGACTCTACCAAATTACAGATAATCGTTTCTCTATGACTCTCTTGTGTTCCCCAGTTCCTCTCTTCCCTCTCTTCCATCCAAATCATATCCAGTTGCCTCATTTCGCTTGCTTCTCTATCCCTTCATCCTATGGCACCAAACTAGGTGTATAATGGCAATCTATGGCCCATCAATAATAATTTAGCACAAGCTAGCAACAAATCCTCCACTTTTTCATTAATTTTCAATTAGCTTAAAAATATCTCAGCTCTCTTCATATACAGGCTTGAACTAAGCTAAAACTGAATAGTGATTAACTAGGATAAAATCATGCTGAATAGGGGACTAAGCTAACTTAACCAAAGTAAAAAATGACTGATGACCAACTTAACAAAGATTACTGTATCACATAACTGAAGTTAGAATTGCAGAATCATGAGTTTCCACTGCATGGCCAATGCTTACCAACGCTAACAATCTCAGTTAAGTGAATGAAAAGTGGTTGGTTGCTAGAACTGAACCACCTTATCATGCAACCATGTAATAAGCATCTCAGGAATTATTAGATTAACTGCCTATTGGCTTCAATTGAGATCTTGTCACAATCTCATTATTATTAGCTTGAAACCTAAAATCAATGACCAATTCCACTTGAAGGTGTGCGTATGATCAGAAGAATAAAGAGTTATGGCAAACCTGCTGGCTTCTAGCAGAGGTAGATGATCATTATAAGGCTTCTCTATCACAGTTTTGACCTGAAATTTTGAGAATTAAACATTAAATCACCCCAAACAGAAATATGCAATTTCAGTTTCACCTTCACAATTAGTTTGAGATCTTAATTAAAACATGTTTAAAACATCCAATTAATAATGTTTAATAATCTAACTGCACAAAAGGCATTGGAATTCTTCATTGCAACCACTGGCTCCCAGGGTGGCCACAATCTTCTATAAAGAAATAAAATTGGAGCTATAAAAACTTAGAATTTTGTGTTGCATTTATGCCCCATCACCTAAGACAAGATCAAAAATGAACTTTGCCAATAAAAATTTCAAACACCAATGACACTAAAGTTACAGAGTGCTTAATGCAAAAGCAGAATCATCATTAAGTTACTGCAAGCCTAGGACTGGAAATAAATAGTCAGACTAGGTAACTGAAACGAACTGTGGCCATAAGCCACATCCTACATTGTTAGTGAAATAATTAAAACTTAGGTAATAAGACTGTTTTCAAATGACACCAACAGCATTCGATTTATAACTTCCAGTGATTGACCAGCAGCATTGCATCAGTAACACTCAACAGAAGAACATAATAAAAAAAAATAGCTAGAGGTTTAACAGCACAGTCTCTCAGGTTACAAGAAACTGGTCACAAATTTTCAATAGAATCTCCTTCGATGGATATAAAAAGCAACATGTTTATTTATTAAATAAACAAATCTAACAAAACTCAAGGAAATTAACAGTGTCAGATGAAGCCATAGCAAACCAATAGCACAGAAAAGTTACCTAAGAATGGCTTAGATGCTATCGCCACATACCTTTTCCAACAATTCCTGACTCTCAGGTGGTTGTTTCTTCAAGCTCTGTGGCAAAATTACCGTAAGCAACTCTGGTCTCTCAGCTCTTAAAGCACCTCTGATGACAGCTGCATTAGTACCTGATGCACCTGATGTATAAATATGGTTTTTCTGCAAGTCATGTTAGCAGCATGGTCAAAACAATTTTATAAGGAAAAGTATATATTTTCATTAATAAGAAAGACTGAGACTCAGAACATTGCAGCTAGTATCCATATCGTTGTGCCACATATAGAAGGATAATTAAAAACTAGAAGCATGGCACTCACAGTTATAACTAATGCATAGCTAAGAATCTCAATAAGCTCTTGGTGCATGAATCCCATGTTCCGTGTTCCAAAAAAACCAATAGATCTAGGCCCTTGCTGCTGAATTGCTAGTAACTCCTTCAAAATATATGACCACATATAGAAAGTTAGCAAGTAAAACAAATTCCAAAATACAAAAAGTCAGTAAATGTTTTCATGCTGCAATGAAGACTTGGCTAAGACATGAATTACATATCATTTATGATCAAAGGTCAATATTGGATTGCCAAAGATCCTGTGCTCCTTTAGTAGTAATGAAACAAGAGAAATTAAGTAAAAGAAATTATGGTGTTCCCAAACTTTCATTTCACAAGCTACCAAAAGTTCTTGCAGGGCTGTATGTATATCATAAAACAAGGCTCTAAGAAAGATACACAGGTAAAGACATTTGTAAAATCTCCGTTTAACCAATAAACTGCAGGCAAAGTAGGGCATCCATTGTACAGGCTCAGTTCTTTATTGGTATCCGAAAAAATCAAAAACATTGAACTTAAGTGATATTTTCCTATATAAAAATCACAAACCTGCAAATAATCTACATCAGGAACCGGTTTCAGCTCCGAAACCATAACTGTTCCTGATCCCTCCACAATAGATTGGGCTTGTGTTGGAATTTGCGTCCCAGTATCTTCACCAGAACTAAATAAGCAAGTCGCATTCTCCTCATCATATCTATAGCCATCCATCTCTTGCTCTCTTCTTGTATGTCCACAAAGCCACTAAACCAGTACATAAAAACAGAATCCCTGACAGTAAATCATTAGTGAAAACTAACTGCCCACCAAGAGTGGTAATCAACCAAGAACTCAGACTATAATCTTCAGACATGTTGAAAATTGAGTATCCTTAAATCAAAATATAAGAGTAGAAAGAGATACATCTGCACATGGCAGATCATACATTTAAACAGATTCAACAACTGGGATTGAAAACTTAACACGAAAATTTGTCAAAAAAGAATCTGATGTGGGTTAGATTGGAGTCACCAGATAATACTAACGTAACGGATACAATAAGATTGATTAATTAGATGCGGATTTTACGAAGTTAGAGAAGTAATTAAATGGTTTTCTATTAATATTTTGGAGTTCAAAGGCAATAATCAGATAAGAAAGTGGCTGCCAGTAACCAACCACAGAATTGGTGGTGAAAAGCATTCTCTTTTTTTCTCACAGAAAGAATGCATTTCATTTTTTTTCATTTTCAATATTTATATTCCTCAGTTGGGATACTCTACATTACAAACAACCTAGAGACATTACCTTCCAAAAGCAACAAAAACATTTGGAGTGGAATGGAAATAAAGATGTCATAACCAATAGAACCAGCAGAAGATCGTAATAATAAATACGCTGACCCCTTCCACCAAGTTTCTATTTCTCCTGCTCCCCAATGGTAACCGACCACCGCATATTGGGAAAGAAACGGATATTATTAATTATCGCCAGACGTGCAATCGATTTTGTCTCCGATATTAAAAATATCTTTTTTTTCTTTTGATTAGACTATTTTAAACTTACAAAATCACTGTATGAATATCTTTGTAGTCATACATCATATATAAACATTTTTCGAAGTCGAAGGTAAAAGCGAAACAACATATCTAAATATTACAACCTTCATTGAACACCCTTATAATTTCACATCCAACGCTACAACAATATCTACGTCAGAAACAGGGATCTAATCCAAATCACATCCATCCGCAACTCATGTTCAGGTTTCAGATACTAATATAACCTAAGCATTAAGAACTTTTTCTTCTCACAGGAACATATAGCTATTCTCGTACAGACAATGCTACATTCTCACCATTTTCAAAAAAAAATTGAGGGAATAAACAATCCAGATGAAATGTTTAGATTATTTTCCCTAAACATCAGAAATCGCATATATGACTACATAGATTCATAATTCATCCCCTTCATTATATAACAAATTCAAGAGAGAAAAATCAAGCAGAAAACTGAAAACCCCAAATTCAAAAACAAGTTAATATTCCCATTAAAAAGGAAACCCAAACAAAACAGAAAGAAGAGGTTGAAAAGAGAAAAGTTGATTGAGAATACCTTTTTCCTGGAGAGAAAATGTGGGTTTCTTCTAAGAGCACACGAGTGATGAAACGAAGAGGAGAAACAAAAATTAGGGTTTGCAGAAGAGAGAAAAGAAGATGGAAATCTGGTAGGAGTTGTTAAAGGCAATAACAGCTTCATTGGTAGAGTGGTGCTCATTTGCTTATTATTACTATTAGCTGATTATTCTGATCGTCTCTTTTGCTGGGCAACTTTTCTGACTGCTCTTCCCTTTGCTTTTAATCTTGAGAAATTTTTTAATTAATATATATATTCTCTCCTAGAAAGTTAAGAAAAAAGTGTTTAGAAAAGAAAAAAAAATTCTTCGACAAAATTACTGTTTTGTATTATTTGTATCTTCCGAGTGCATTAGGTTAGATATTTATTTTATTGTGCTGTGTAGCGAATTAAAAATGTTTTCTTATTATTTATTTCTTTTATTCAAGGCCATCAATATTCTACGGATATATCACTAAGCTATGTGCCAAAAAACACTTAGCTACATATTGAAAAAAAATATATTTTTTTAAATAATAATTTACATATCCAATTATATATATATATATATATATATAAAATTTAACATTTTAAATCTAAAATCATGTCAGAAATCAAGTTTTAGAGTTAAGTATGATTAGAAATAGAAAATAAAAGGTAAATTCTAAATATATTAAAATTAAGAGTTTAAATTAATAAATATCTCAATTAATAATAATAATAATAATATATTAATAAAAAACTAAAGGACGAGACCCACTAATTGACTTATTTTCATATTATTTTATTTTGTATTGGTTCGAATCTCGGTATAAAAATATAATATATTTATATTTAATCAAATAAATAGAGTACAACCACTCCCACTAGGGGTTCAAAAATATCAGATCCGATCTGATGATCGTTTGATTCGATGCGAAAATTCGATTATCTGATCTAATTTTAATTTTCAAATCAGATATTTAATCTGATTTTTTATTTTTCAGATCGGATACGGACCACAATTTTTCAAGTTTCGGATTATTCGAAATATCCGAAAATTCAAATTTTTATAGATATAAATATTATTATATTTAGTAATTTAAAGCTTGTTATATCCGAAAATTCGATAAATTAAAATTTCATAGATGTTAATCTTGTTATATTTGGCTTCTTAATTTTTCTATTCGAAAATCTAAAAATTTTATAGATACGACCGTCAAATTCGAAAAGATACTTAAACTAAATTATATATTCGGATAACCGAATATCCGATTCGAGTATCCTATATTTGAATACTCAATTTTTCTGGATCGAATATGTATCGCTATTTTACTAATTTGAAATGTCGGATCGGATCTGATATCCGAAAATAAGCACCCCTAACTCCCATCACCTTCGCATGGGAAGGGTAACCATGGTCAGTGAGAGCCCTGCCCCCCAAATTTTTTAACATTTTAGATTTAGCCTCTAAATTTTTTAAAATTATAATTTGGTTCCTCAAAATTTTTAAAAATTTATATTATATTTTAAAATTTTGAATATTTTTGATTGAATCCCTTCTAAAAATTTTAAGTCGCAAAAATTCTCAAATTTTATAATTTTAGTTAGACCCTAAATTTTTTCAAAATTTTTAAATTAAACCCTATAAAAATCTGAAAATTTTAATTTAGGCCTCTAAAAATTTTAAAATATTCCCATGCAAGATTTAGTGTCAAGATCCGCCCGCCGCACCTTCGTACCGCGATTCGCTCCATGTCCAATTAGATCATTTTAATTTAAGTGTAGATTGATAATAAAAAAAATAAGTGTTAAGGAATTAAATGTTGAAAAAATACACTTTCTCTTAAGATAAGTAGAACATCCGTCATCCAATTGACGTATGTAAATATTCAATATGTTATTTATAATTTTAAATTTGATTATTTATGTATTTGGGTGTTTGATAAACATAATATTTTATTACTAATGAGTGTTTGATGTATTAGTAAGACACGTTACATTCTTATGAAGAGGACACAAATTCAAACTTTAGAGATAACATTGTTAAGAGGGACAGTCTTGCACCTAGATAGTAAGACAGACACATATTTTAATTCTCTTATCATTCCTAAACTCATTAAGTTAATTCGTAAATGTATCTACAGATTTAAATAATTAAAATTACAAAATTATTTAGTTCTCTTATCATTCCTAAACTCAATAAGTTAATTCGTAATCCTTTTTTAATTTTATGTTTTCATTTACATTTAGTGTAATTATTCAATGCACTGATGATAAAAAAAGTTTTCACAAATATCATAGTTTTAGGATGGCTTAAATGAAAAATAGGTGTCCAAAATATACTCTCTCTTTTTTAACTTTAAGTGCCTAAAGTATTTTTTTGTAAAAATAGATGCTCAAAGTTTTAATCGTTATAATTTTAGGTGCCTAAAGTTTACACTGTTATAATTTTAAGTGTCTGACCGTTTAAGGTAAGTAGGGTGTTCAAATCCGGGTACCCGAGTATTTGGGTACCCAAAGTACCAGGTACCCGGATCGTCCGGTAGTTGTATTGTCGGCACGTGTCCCGGCTTGGGTATTGCGGGTACCCCGAAAGTTGCGGGTACCTGAAAAATCGGGCACTTGGGTACCCGAATATAAAAAAAATATGTATTTTTTAATATAAAAATATTTTATTAGTGTAATATAAAAATATAAAATATGTATTTATCAGTTTGATATAAAAATATATATATTTATTAGATATAAAAAATTAAGATATTTTATAAGTTTAATATATATATATATATTGAATATAAAAAAAATAATTTTAAATATATCCGACTACCCAAAAAATTAATATTTTGTGACCCGGGTAAAAAAATTATGGGTAAATACGCGGTTATTTATGTTCGGGTAGTCGGGTTGGATAGTTCGGGTCGGGTAATTTTGAACACCCCTAGTTTAAGGGTGTTAAAAAATTTGTTAACCAATCAATGCTTGACACGTGTCACTAATTTTATTTTTAATTTTTTAAAGAAAAAAACACCAAAAAAATTAGTTTTCATAAAATCTCAAAATTTTGAAAATTTTACAAAACAGTCCCCAAATCCCTAAAATTACTCAAATCGCTGCCATTGACCATGCCCCTTTGGTCGCCAGAACAAGGCTGTCATTTTCCCCAACACGATGTCGCCGAAAACGACGAACAACATACAACCAAACGTCGAACGCGAAATCGACTTTCGACTATCACGTTGTTCGCCGTTTTCGGCGATGCCGTATTGGGGAAAATGACCGCCTTGTTCTGGAGACCAAAGGGGTGTGGTCAATGGCGGCGATCGGCGGCAGAAGTGACGGTGATTTGGGGGTTTCGATTTGGGTAATTTTAGGGATTTGAGGACTGCTTTGTAAAATTTTCAAAATTTTGAGATTTTATGAAAAATTAATTTTTTTAGGCGTTTTCATTAAAAAATAAAAATAAAATAAAATTAGTGTCACTTGTCAAGCATTTATTGGTTAACAATTTTGTAACAACCTTTAACGGTTAGGCAACTAAAATATAACTGTGTAAACTTTATGCACCTATTTTTACAAAAAAAAAAACTTTAGGCACTTAAAGTTAAAAAAATATATACTTTGGGCATCTATTTTTCATTTAAGTCTTTTAGGATTTATGGGTTTAATTTAGAGTCTATGTGTTAGGGTTTAAATTAAGTTTAGGGGTTTAGAATTTAGGAGTTGTAGTTAAAATTTAGGTTTTAGTGTTAGAATTTAGGATTCAAAGATTAAAACCTAAATTTCTAACCATATTATCCTAAAACATAAGCTCTAACATATAAACCCTAAATTCTAGCTATAACCCCAAATTCTTATTTCTAATCATAACTCCCAAATTATAAACCTCTAATCAAGGACAGGGTTACAGGAGGATGGGGAGGGGCAATTGCCCTCCACCCTCAAATTTTTTTACTTTAGTTTTTCTATATAATTTTTTAAATAGTTTATTTATAAATTTATCCTCACTTTCAAACATTTATATTTTACTTCTAACCTCAAATCATAGCTTCGTCCTTACCTTTAATCTCGAAATCATAAACTAAGTTTCTAAACATAAAATTAAGGTTATTGTGACTCTCTTTTTTTCACCAACTTATTGGATATAAATCCATTTATAAATTGTTTAGCTACTTATCATATCAACGTTTACTCATGCTAGTTTTCATTTCCCTTCTTTTCTTGGTGTTTGAGAGTAATATTTTATTTTCTTCTCGATTTTAAAATTGGAAGTTTAATATCAAATATTTTAAAAGAAACCGATATTCTTTAATAAAAAAAAACTGAGAGATAGTCAACTTTGTTGTTGAAAATTCAACGCTAAATCACCAAGCTAAGCAACCTAGTACAAAAATCTTTAAAAAAAAAGGAAATTAAGAAAAAAAAGGAGAGGAAAATGTCTGTCGGATCTTAATGTAAAATTTGTTAGGATCGAAAAAACTAAATCACCTGATTTTGGGATAAAAATTATTTACTTCTTTTCGGTGTTCATACTTATGTTCCAACACTAAAAAATACTACAAAATTAAATTTTAAGTCATAATCTTAAATTTTAAATCTTAAATACTACACCCAATACCTAAAAAATTCACCCTACCTTAAATTCCCTAATCTAAAACCTTAAACTATAAACTTAACTTTAAGCGTGAGGCATAAGTAGAGACATCGAAAAGGGGCAGAAGATTTTCGTCCCTAATTTTGGGCTCATACGCATGTGTTCTTAATAAATATAACAACTAATGTATATTTTTATTGTAATTGTTTTTTTATTTAGTCAAATGATATAAATAGTAACGTTTATAAAGGAGGTAAAATATACAAATAGTCCTCTGATTGTAGGGTGCAGTTTTGTTGAGTCTTCAACTATCAAAATTTATAAAATTATCACTCAACTTTAAAAAATAACAAATTAGTTTGTGGTCGTTAAAAAAATTAATAGAAGCTGATATGATAGTTAATAAGATTAGTATGATAACAAATTTAACTTTTAATATTTACACTTTATTTTAATTTTGTCACAACCCAAAATTAGGGCTAAAAATTATAGCTAGTTTGATATTAGAAATTGTCAAAGTGGTAGAGTATATAGTCAGGTATGAATCGAGAAGAGGCTGAAGGGAAAACATTAATTCTATGATTAAGATTGGATATTAATGCAAGTTTAATATCCTTATATAAAGAATATATTGACCATCTTGTTCGACTAACATTAAATCGATGCTTAATTCAGGTTTTGAGAATTGAAATAATATATATTGATTATAATTTAATGAGCTTGCTTAAGGCATAATTATTTGGAAGATAATTTTTTCTTGATGGGGTAATTTTGCTATAGTATTACTAAAGCATCTATAGTCATAATTGTAGCTCAAGTGAAACAAATGATCGTAGCCTCACTCTATCATTATTTCCTAATTTTCTGATTACACCTATTATTATTTGTCTCTTGTTGCATTTTAATTAAACCTATTCATTTCATTTTCATTTGCACAATCTATTAATCAGTTCACTTTTCAAAAAAAAAATTATTGTTGATTCCTGAAACTAAATTGCACATAAACAATCTTCGCAAGGAAGACGACACTTTATTCACTATTATATTACTTGTTCGATTTGCATACATTTGTGTATATTGTATATTTTATTTGCATATCTCACAAATCAAGTAACAATAAATTATGCAAATAGTCCTCTCAAATTATAGGGCACATTTTTGTTGAGTCCATGACTTTGAAAAGTTATAAAACGACTACTAAACTTAAAAAAAAAATTAATTCATTTTCGTTAAAATTTGACAAAAAATAACATAACAGTTAATAAAATTGATATAAAATAAAAGTCTTCTAAAACATACCACCACCGCGCATCCAAAAAAAAAAATATGAATTACTAAGAAGATTAAAATACATCGTTTAGTTCATCTTAGAGTTAACTGAGAAATATGATCCTACTTTTATACTTCTTTGAAATAACAACTTGGGAGTATGGAATAATGAATGTCAAGCAACCACCGTTAAATTCAAGTGATACTTGCCAAATGCTCTAATTTTGTTATTGTCTATTCCAAACCTCAACCTTGTATTTGATAGTGTTCAAAAATTTAATAGGATACATGGTAGGACAATATGAAGTGTTTGGAAAGAAAAAAAGAATAATTTATTATTTCAGTTTTAAAATCAATGATTGCGAAACAAGATGATTATCGAACAAAAAATTGTGCTACACATTATTCTGGTCAGACCAGAACTCAGATAAAATATTTATACCACATGGTTGCTCTAAATTAGATCCACTAAAGTTTATGATGGTGCCTTCTATATTATCAGGCAAATTGGCACGGTAATATATTCTACTTTCAAAACTTGATATTGTATATGTAAGCGAGAAAGTCATAAAATGAAGTGTTATATCAAATTTTTTAGGTAGTAAGGATTACAAACCCTTAAATGAATAGAGAGACTGTAACACTCGTATTTTGGGGCTAGAAGTTAGTCAGGTTAGTGGTCTGAGTCGGTAAAATTAAAATTAAATCAATTTGACCTTGACTTGGGCTAATTGGGTTTCAAAATAAAAAGGAGAGACCAATGCGGTGATTTAATCTAAATATTTTAAAAAAAGTTAGACCACTTTTTAAAAGTTAAAGAGAACAAAAAAAAGTGTAGTCATCTCTCTCATTCTCCTTTCTTCACCATGGAAACCCTAACAAACCCTCCCAAATCCCAAATTTGTATTTCTATCAATTGCTTCATCAATTCAAGGGCGTTTTTAAAGGTAATCACATATTTGAACTCTCCTCTCCATTTCCTATCTATCCATGGTCATTGATTTTAAAACCATGAACTTTGGAAAATTAGGGCTTGATAAAAGTTTGAGTTTTTATTGGGTTTTTCAATTGATTTCGAATTATTATGTTGGGTTTTGGTTTAATCTCATGAAAATACACTTAATATGTTGAAATGGGGGATTTTGGGTGAAAATCCGAAATGGGTTTTTGAGGCATTTTTTAAGGTGTCAAAAACTTGATTTTTGGTGGGTTTTAGATTGTAATTAGAGGGCTGATGGTTTATGTATGCTAGGAGGATGTTTTGGAACCATTTAGATGTCATTTGGGTGTTTAAAAACATGATTTTTTGCTGAGTAAAATAGGAGTACGAAAATAGAGTTTTGGAGGGGTTTGAGTGAGTTTTGGGGTTGTTTTAGGTGGGAATTGATAGCCCAATGGTAGTACTATGGTTAGGGATTGATTTGTGATCATTTGTGGGTGCAATGGATGTTGGAAACATGGTTTTTGGAAGAGGTATTGGGGCTGTCCGAAATTGCTAAGTTTGGGGTTTGGTCATGGCTTGCAACATTGTAAATTGTACTTGAATTGTATTCCGGGTTGATATTTTGATGTTGGGCTGATTTGAGGATTATTTGAATCGTATTGAGGTTGTTTAGAAGCGAGAGCTTGCGTTGGAGAAGCTTCGGGAAGAAATCCGGAAACTTGAAGGTGATGCTTGCTTGGTAGTTGAGCTTGGAGGTAGAGGTGAGTGGTTAATGTTTTTAAATTGGTTTTTAAGTGGTTGATTCAAGCATGTGAACTAGGTTGGGCTTGGTAGACCCACCTAGAGTTAGGATTAGGGTGGTAGCCTAATCCTAAGCTTTAGTTAGAGACCTTGGATGCACTCTTTAATTATTGTTATGTTTCATGATGATTATGTATAATGTGATACACATGTATGTGAAAGTATGACTTAGTGTATTGATTTTATATGCATGTTGATGACAAATATAATGTGGATATATGATGAGATAATTGTTCGGATGACATACATGTGGTGTTGGTTTGTGAAATGAGGTTATGATGTGGATTGCATGATTTTTAGAGAATCATGGTGAGTACGTGATAAGTACGGATATTATATTGAAATTGATATTGTAAAAGGTTGTGAAATTTGATTTATATCGGCACTAGTATGCTTGGGGTACAATGATCGATCATTAAGATGAGTGTGCACACAAATTGAGTCAAAACGTACGTGGTCTTAGTGGCGTTAAGGCACCAAGGAGGAGTACGGTGATGTAATATTCCACCGAAAGCTTTTATATATTTCTACGTGATGATGAGTGGAATCCCATCTGTAGGGCATGTGGTGATGAGTGGAATCCCGCCCATGCAAGGACCGGTGATGAGTGTAATCCCACCGAGGTAATGTTGTTGTTGGAAATGCGTTCCAACGGGTTATCCGCGTATTCGAGTCATAGCTAGGTGCCAATATGAGGTTGTATGTGTATACCAATATGAGATTATGCATATATGCTTATATGATACGAAATGTGATGCCCTTTATGATTTGATATATGAGGTGGTTAATGCATTGAGATATATATCATTGTAAGTTGAGCTTATGAGATGTTGAGCATGACATAATGTTGATTATATGTTCATGCATCATGTTCATTTTGGCCTTTGCGGATCGGAGGTAAGATCATGCATTTTATTTTGGAAATTGCTCGTGCTTGGACCCTGCATTGTCGAAGGTTTGTTTTATGAGCTTACCCTCACTAAGCTTTTATGCTTACGGTCTCTTTTGTTCGACAATGCAGATAAATAGCTTGCGGGTGGCAAGGGCAAGGAAAGGTCTCCAAGTGTTGCTTTTGGTGAGCTCAATGTATGAATTTTAAATGATAGAATGTAATAGTTAAGCAATGGGATAAGTATTTGTTGATTTGAGTTTTGATGTGTGTCGATATTGGTTTGGTTCGTGGATGTCTTGTTTGATCTATAAATATTGCTTAGGTTACATGCTTTGAATGTCTACATGTTTGGTTGCTAAGGCCTGAAATCTTAAGTGCTTGTATGCACATTTATGCATAAATTGCCTTTTTGTATGAATGCTATGTATGGACGTCTTGCTAGTTGTTTGGTTGCTACCCTTGGTTTAAGTATGGTAGTTTAAGTGTTTGTATGTGCATAGGAGAGTCCAAAAGTGTATCTAGAGTCGTGTTTGGAGTCGTTAAGTTGGAAATTGTGGGATTGCATAGCAGGGCGTATCGATACGCCTAAGGGCCGTATCGATACAGCCTTGCCCAAATGCCACAGTTTTTGCCTGGCGTACCGATACCCTAAGGGTATCGATACCCTCCAAAGTTACTGGAATTTGGAGTTTTGGTTGAGAGTAGGGCGTACCGATACGAGGTTCACGCGTATCGGTACGGGTCTACTCTGTTGACCAAGAAGGGTTGACCGAGAAGGGCGTATCGATACGCTCAAGGGCTGTATCGATACGGTCTTCCCGGAGTTGACTCATTGGGTTGACCTGGTCAGAGCGTATCGATACCCCTGATTAGTGTACCGATACGGTCTGCCTTGTAAGTTTAAAAATGGACTGATTTGTATATGGCCGTGGTTCGAATGTGGCTTCCTTTGAATGTTTCCCGCTGTCGTGATCACTTAGGACCTAATGTTCCTCTAGACAAGATTAATATAAAAAAATATGGTTGCTAACCGAGGGGAACCTTAACAGGTTTCACTCGGTTTTCCCCGTGTGGCCCACTCGGACCGGTCATCCGGCCAGACTGGGACGAGGGGGTTACAGAGACTAACGCTATGCTACTAGACCAACTAGTTATCTTGTTTCATTTTTACCAAAAGTAGTAATTTAAGTTGTGGTTATAATTAATTATAACATAAGTTAAAGTATATTTATGACATAGATTTTAATTTTTTATTTCTAATATTTTTATTTATGAAAATGATAGTTTTTTCTTCTAATTTTTAATTATTTTTTATTTTTATTCTTTCTATTTTTAATTAAGTATTTGACAACAAATATATAAATGATTTTTAATGAAGTTTTATCTCTAATTCTTTTTGTCTCGTCAGCTTCTACGAGAGCCGTGTTATCTTTTTTGTTCCAGCGTTTTTCTGCTCCAATAGCTTCTGCGCATGCACCATTTTATAAATACCAAAATATATAACAATTAAGCGTAGGCAGTGTAACTCCCTAACTACATGCAAACTACTATGAGTGTTCAAACGGCTGGTTCGGTTAACCGACCGAACTTCCAAAATTTTACTAACTGATTTTTTTTCTATTAACAGTTAACCGAATCAATTTTTTTGAAAATTTTTAACCGAACTGAAAAAAGTTCGGTTAATTCGGTTAATCGAAATTTGTTATAAAATTTTGGGTCAATTACACAAATGATCACTAAACTATGTTAAAATATTCTTTTTAGCCACTAATCTTTCAAATGTTATAAAACAACCATTAAACTTATCGAATTATTACAAAATGATCATTGATTTATTGCACATTATAACTTATTGATAAATATTGAAAATTTTAATGATGATTTTTTTAATAATTTAATAAATTTAATGATCATTTTGTATTAATTTGATAAACTATATTGACCATTTTATAATTTATAAAAGTTTAGTGACCAAATATATATATATAAAATATAAAATATAAAATTTCAGTTAATTAACCGATTTCGAACCAAATTAACTGATAATCGAAGTTTGAAAAATCATTAACCGTTAACCGACCGACCCTAAAATTAACCGAAAAATTCCGGTTCGGTCGGTTAATTTGGTTAACTGAAATTTTAAACACCCCTACAAACTACTCTTAAATGCAACTAAATGAGCTTAAACATGCAAAATTTAAATAAAAATGCAAAATAAATCATCTACACAGTCATCACTTTCTTTTCCTCACCCAACCTAAGGAATTGCAAAGCTCTCCTACCACTACCCATGCTGTTATTGCAACAATCCAAACCTACTCCCATTCAATCCAATTCTAAAGAAAAAAAAAAGAACGATGGATTTATAAAGTGATTTTTACCAACTTTTACAAAAAATAATTTCAGCATTTCAATTACTTTCCAATCAATGAGGCTATCATTAACGGTGAAGGCATTAATTTTATCTGAATTAAAAATTAAAAAATTGTAGTTGTTAATTTTCTATACTCTACTTTGTTGAATAATGACATCATTCACCGTCATCTCAAGAAAAACACACTCAAAAATTTCTCTTGAAAAAGAAGAAGGAATAGAGTTGTAACTTTAATAGGCAAGGTTACCCATTGCTCTATGTCCGGCTTTCTATATGTTATAATGTTTGTGTTTGGATTTCAATTTCTTAATTTGTTAATACTTTTATTTTTGATTTTTTTCTCTAAAATAAAATATTTCTCTTTTTTAAATAAAAACATTTCTCTTTTTTAAAAATAGTTGAATGCATATTTGTTCCTCGACATAATGAGAAAAAAAAAAAACAGAGCAAAAAAAGAAGAAAAACGTAAAAAAAACATTATATATCAGATTTTTAACAAAAATTAACGAAAAATTAAGATGAAAACATATTAAAGGTTAAAGCTTAAAATTTCAATATTTAAAATAAAATCACCCTAAAGTTCGGTGACCATTGCCCTACCCAATAGATAAATAACAACATTGCTACCATAAAACTAGCTCATTGCAGAGAGAATCAAACGGTTGGCCAAAAACAATATAAAACGGAAAAAATAAGGCAAAAGCAAACGGTCCAAAGTCCAAGTTCCAAATCAAACCTCCATCTCTTTTCTCAGAGACAAAGGGAAGAAAAATAAGAGCAGTTGGGAAGATGGGCATCTCGATTCTGATTCTCCTATTGCTTCTCTTATACCTGAATCCACACATTTCTTATGAACACCAAACTTCCTCGTTTTCTTCGCATTCAACAGTCGTAGATGTAAAACACGGCCCGGATTCGGTTGTATGGGTTGTTCAGCTCTCTGATCTCCATTTCAGTGTTCACCATCCTGATAGAGCCATCGACTTTAAAAACCTTGTGCCCGCTGCCCTTTCCATCATTAACCCATCCCTTGTCCTCATCACTGGAGATCTTACAGGTTTTTTTTTTTAATTTTTTTTAGCTTGATGAGATTTCCATGTTTGAGCATGTATTTTATTAGAAATCATGTTCCTGAATTTTGGGTTTGGGTTTCTTTTTCTTTTTCTTTTAGTTGACTTTGGGTGTGAAATGGAAGGAGATAGTATGTACATCTTTCTTAAGAAATTTGGTTTACAATTTCTATGGATTTGAATCTTTATATGCGATTACAAAAATACAACGTCCTTTGCTTCAATAGGTTGTTTATTGAATTTTGTTGAAATGAGGTAGTATTTGGTAAACAGCCTCTTAATGTATATTGTGTCTTGGAAATTTAGGTGTTAGCTTGGATTGAACTGGAAACTGTTCTAATTTTTTTAACTAATTAAAGGTTCAGTTTAGAAATTTTATGCGGATGTATGAGCTTCCCACCTCTGCTTATAATGTTTTACCTTATAGATGCTGCTGCTATTAAGGCAAATAGCTTAGGCAAAATCTTGGAAAAGACATAGCAATGTGCCACAATGTTATTGCTCTGCTGTGCTATCATGTCTATCTACTTGCATCTCACTGGAATTAAGTAACAAATGGGCTCAGAGCCCAGAATTTGGATAGTGTTGGCTTTTCTTGATCCCGGAAGTTCAAACCTGTTCCATCTTTTTCGAGTCCCTTTTTTCTATTCTAATAATAACTTGCTGATGTAAGAACTTAAGGTCGCAAATGTTCATCCAAGGTTTATAGGATGGTAAATTCATGAAACTCTGCATTAATCAGGATTATGACTTTTGCATCAGTAACTTGTTACAATATGACTTGAGTCCGCAGCATATGTTGTTTGTATATATGTTTATGGTGTTCTCAGCAACTGTAATGTTGTTAAGGGTGCCAAGCATACTGTAGGTGCTAGAACACTTGCATTGCTGAGGCACAAGGCTTAAAAAAGCTCTTCGTGAGTGAAATAAGGCATAATGCTTATAGGCTTGTCTTATTGTATGTGTGTCTTTGTATATATATAATGAGATTAATATATATATAATTAGGAGAATTAACTCTAAATTGTGGTCTAGATCATCATACAAAACATGCCATTTTTTCTCCTTTTGTTGACAAATATGCATGATTTCCTTGTGGCCCCATGTCTAGGTTGAATAGTAAAAATATTGAGAGCTAAAATGTTGACACTGTACTCTTCCTTAATAATAAAGGTACAACTAATGACAATATATTGAAGAGAAACAGAATTACTGTTCTGTTTTCATTGAATAATTAATCATCGTTACATCAGTAGATTATATCCTAAATAGGTTAGGACTTTTAGTTTTACAAGGAGACCTAGTTAGGTTTGAACTCTAACTCTATCTGTTAGGTACAAGATAAAGATACACTTTAACTTATTTACAAACTCTAAGATTGCATTATCTAACACTCCCCCTCAAACTGAAATATACACATTGTATAATCCCAGTTTGGTTATAAATCTGTCAAAATAAGCCTTTGGCAGAGGTTTTGTAAGAATATCTGCCACTTGTCCTTCTGATGGTACATAGTGTAAAGATGTCATCCTTGTAGCAAGTTTTTCAGCAATGAAATGTCTATCAATCTCTATGTGCTTAGTCCTGTCATGTTGGACAGGATCCTTAGCTATTTGGATAGTTGACTGATTATCACAGAAAACTTCAAAACTTTCACTTTGTGTCACTCCCAAATCCTTGAGTAGTTTTACAATCCAGATTCCTTCGCAAATTCCCAAAGCCAATGCCCTGAACTCTGCCTCGGCACTGCTTCTAGAAACAACTGTTTGCTTTTTACTCCTCCATGTCACCAAGTTACCCCAAACAAAGGAGCAATACCCACTAGTAGACCTCCTGTCCGTAAGCTCACCTGCCCAGCTTGCATCAGTAAATACTCTAATGGTTCTGTCATGACCTTTTTTAAAGAATAAGCCATGACCTGGTGTGCCTTTCAGATACCTTAGAATCCGTTTTGTTGCCTCCATATGTTCTTGTCTCGGATCAGTCATATGTTGACTGATAATATTCACCGGAAATGAAATATCTGGCCTTGTAAGAGACAAGTAGATCAGTTTTCCAACCAATCTCTGATAAAGCCCTTTATCAACTTCAGGGCCAAGTTTTAACCTGTCAAACTTCAAACCTGCATCCATTGGTGTATCTGCTGGTTTACAACCCAGCAGTCCTGACTCTTCGAGTAAATCAAGAACATATTTACGTTGATTAATTATCAATCCCTCTTTATTTCTTGCTACCTCCATGCCAAGAAAATACCGAAGAGTTCCTAGATCTTTAACTTCAAATTCCCTGCTCAAAAGACCTTTCAATCTGCTGATCTCGACTTCATCATCCCCTGTCACTATGATGTCATCCACATAAACAATTAGGATAACCCTTTTATTCGAAGAAGTTACCTTGATAAATAAGGTGTGATCTGCTGAAGATTGTTTGAATCCATCCTTCAAGATGACTTTTGTAAATCTTTCAAACCAGGCTCTAGGGGACTGTTTTAGTCCATATAACGACTTCTCTAGCTTGCAAACTTGTCGAGACTGTTCTGTGCCCTTTACTCATGGAGGAATCTGCATATAAACCTCCTCCTCAAGGTTCCCATTCAGAAAAGCATTCTTCACATCTAGTTGGTGTAGTTTCCATTCGCAATTCACTGCCAAGCTTAAAAGAATCCTAACTGAATTCAATTTAGCAACAGGTGCAAAGGTTTCTTTAAAATCAATCCCATAGGTTTGGGTAAACCCTTTGGCAACTAACCTCGCCTTGTACCTTTGCACACTCCCATCAGAATTATACTTTATAGCGAACACCGATTTACATCCAACAGGTTTTTTACCAGGAGGTAGATCAGTAATTTTCCATGTCCCATTCCTTTGAAGTGCTTCAATCTCCTCCTCAATAGCCATTTTCCACTGCGGATTCTGCACTGCATCTTCAAATCTGTCCGGAATCTCCTCACCATCCAAACATGCTGTAAAAGCTTTGAAAGAGGGCATTAAACTAGAATAAGTAGCATATCTTTGGATAGGATACTTAGTACATTTTCTCACCCCTTTCCTCTTAGCAATAGGAACATAGTCACATTCAAGAAGTTGAGAAGGAATATTAACAGATTTATTACCTTCACTTCTTTCACAAGCATCTGAACCGAATTCCAATTCTTGACGAGTGCAAGATTGCAGAACAATTTCGGGAATGATTTTGGTTTTCTTTCGAGTATAGACCTGCAGCTGTTTAGGAGGCTGTGAAGAAGGTTTAGTAAACTGTTTTGATGTAGAAGATGGAGAAGATAAGGTAATAGGCGATGCATTTGGGTCTTTATGAGGGGAGGAAACTTTAGGTTCAAGCAAAAGAGGACAAAGAGAAGAAGAAGGAACCGAAACCTGTTTCGAAGAAGGCTGAAAATCATTGTTAAAAGTCTGCCCCTGAATTTCAGTCGTGGAAAAATAAGGTTCCTGTTCAAGAAAGGTTAGATCCATAGTGATAAAAAATTTCCGCGAAGGAGGATGGTAACACTTGTAGCCCTTCTTTAGCGAAGAATACCCAACAAACACACACTTAACAAACTTAGGGTCAAGTTTCGATCTAGTCAGACTCAAGTTTTGAACAAAGACAGTGCAACCAAAAACACGCAAGGAAAGAGTCGAACTCAAAGGCTTGAAAGAAGGAAAATAAGAAAGGAGAACATCCTTAGGTGTTTGAAAATTTAACACTCGACTAGGCATACGATTAACAAGATAAGTAGAGGTTAACAAGGCCTCTCCCCATAGATACTTAGGAATATTAGAAGAAAACATAAGGGCTCGGGTAACTTCTAAAAGATGACGGTTTTTGCGCTCTGCTATCCCATTTTGTTGGGGAGTATCAACACATGAACTGATATGAATAATGCCTTTAGTTTGAAAAAACTCTCCTAATGTTCTAGTGAAAAATTCCCCCCGTTATCAGACTGGAAAAGCTGAATTTTGGTGTGAAATTGTGTATTAATCATATTATAGAAGTCCATAAACACCCTAGCAACTTCAGATTTCTCTTTAAGCAAATATGTCCATGTAAGCCTACTATGATCGTCGATAAAAGTAACAAACCAACTACCCCCAGTGATATTCTTCACACGAGAAGGACCCCAAACATCACTATGAATACGAGAGAATGGATGAGAAGGTTTGTAAGGCGAAGGCAAAAAAGATTGACGAGTTTGTTTCGCAAGAGGACAAACAGTGCAAGTAAAAGAAGAAGGCTTTTTATTACTAAATAATTGAGGAAACAACTTTGAAAGATACAAGAAATTTGGGTGGCCTAATCTGTAATGCCACAACATAACATCATCTTTTCCTAAAGAAGTAAAACAAAGTGCAGAAGGGTGAGGAAATTGAGTGGTGGAAAAAAGATATAAACCATTCTGCAAACTAGCACTGCCAATCCTCTTCCTCCTGTCCAGTGCCTGCAAAACGCATTCAGAATCAGTAAATGTCAGAACACAGTTGAAATCCTTGGACAATTTACTCACGGACAGCAAATTACACTTCAAATCAGGCACAAACAAAACATCATGAACCAGCAAACCCTCATTAATATAGACAGAACCCTTTCCACGAATCTTATAATAAGAACCATCAGCAATCTTGATAGAACGATTAACAGAGGAAGAATAAAATTCAAAAAATATATCCTTGTTACCATTCATGTGATCTGAGGCACCCGAATCAATAATCCAAGTCGAAGTACAAGAAGCGGAAAGGAAAGCAGGAGAAGGAGAGGAACACTCTATACCTGCAGATTCTATACTGGCCACATTACCTTCACTAGGACCAGTAAACTTACTAAACATCTGTTGTAATTGAGCCATCTGTTGCTTGGTGAACCCACCAGATGCAGAATTGGAAGTATCATCAGAAGATGAACTGAGGGAAGGCTTGGATGTCGAGGATTTCCAATCATGAGACTTCCCATGTAACTTCCAGCAGGTTTCCTTAGAATGGCCTGGCTTCTTGCAATAGTTACAAACTATACGCCCCTTCCTCGGTTTTGGAGAAGAAGAAACTTGAGTAACCAATGCAGAACTATCCGGAGCAGCAGGTTTAGGAGTTTTACCAGTGATATACCCTAAGGTGCCATGTCCGATGAGAAACAATTTAACGGACTGTGACCATTGGAGATAATTTGTGCCTGTTAATTGAGGACACATGTTGACTGAACCAGAAGGTTCCAAGAAATCTGCCATGGAAGTAGCAGACGAGGAGGAAGGAGTGTGCAGCGCACTCGAAGAGAAATTTTCCACCATCGAAAAAAAAATTCGATTGGATCGAATTTAGGCTGATACCATGAAGAGAAACAGAATTACTGTTCTGTTTTCATTGAATAATTAATCATCGTTACATCAGTAGATTATATCCTAAATAGGTTAGGACTTTTAGTTTTACAAGGAGACCTAGTTAGGTTTGAACTCTAACTCTATCTGTTAGGTACAAGATAAAGATACACTTTAACTTATTTACAAACTCTAAGATTGCATTATCTAACATATATATATACAAATTAAAGTAAAACTTCTATCAAATGTGCCTATTGCCTTACAAAAGAAATGTGCCTAGTTGCTCTAGGCGTGCGGCTAATCAAATGTGCTTCATTTGAAAGGTTCTGAAGCACTTTTTTTGTTTGGCGCTAAGGTGCGATGTCTAGGAGTTCATATACACACGCCTTCACTAGACTGACCAACTTTATGATCACATGGGATGGTTCATATTAAATAATATATTTTCTACCAACAGATGGGAAAAGCAAGGATTTGTTAGTAATGAAGCAAAATGAAGAGGAATGGGTGGAATACAAGAACGTAATGGATGATGTTGTGAAAAGAAGTGGACTTGATAAGAACATCTTCTATGATCTTAGAGGGAATCATGATAATTTTGGTGTACCAGTGATTGGTGGCTCATTAGATTTCTACTCAAAGTATAGCATCAACGGGCAATTGGGAAGGAGTGGACATGTAAATAGTGTCACACTCACTCTTCAGGTCTTTCTCTCATTTTATATATGATTTATGGTTTTATCAGGAAAGAAGATGTTAGAGTTTTAACTGGAAATATAGGTCTCATTTGTTTTCATATCTGAAAATTATTAGGATTTTTGTGCTGCCTGACTGATTTGCTTTTTATTTTTTCAGGTAGCTTTATTTCAGATTAGTGGTTAAATTTCAAATTCATGTAAATATTACTATTGCTGGCTTTCATATGTGTAAATAGTTTCTTTAATCCATGGCGTGATGCAATTTGCTCCACTTATCTGCAGATAATTAGTTAAAATCTGCATGAGAAATGTGCATGGAACTCTAATTTTTCACTTTATGTTTCTCATTATATAAAATGATGATGGGTTCAAATCAAAATCTCTTACCAGATTGAAAACTTCTATTATGAATTTGGAGGACATAGGCTTAGATGCTTGTTATTGTTAGTCCATTCATTCTATTTTAAACTTGGCAAATGTTTTGGTTATTTATCTTATTCGTTTGTCATCCCCAGGCTGGTAGACAAAAATATCTGTTCGTGGGTTTGGACAGCACAATGTCTGTTGGCTTACGAGGTCCAACTAATCTTTTTGGGCATCCAACTGACCAACTTTTGACCGAAATAGATTCAGAGCTATCACAATGGGATTCTCAACCACTTAAACCAATGAGCAAGATATCTTTTGGGCATTTTCCTCTTTCATTTTCAGCATCCTCTCAATCTGGGAAAACCCTGAAAGATATTTTCCTTAAGCATTCCCTTTCTGCTTATGTATGTGGGCATCTTCATACGAGATTTGGAAAGAACTTAAAAAGGCACCACTCTTCAGGTCATAGTTTTCTCTCTTCACAGAAGTTTTTCCAGTTTAATTTACATCAAACACCATCAGAAGGCAGTAAGAATTGTTCATTTGGAGCCCCGCCAGTTGAAGAATTTTGGGAATGGGAAATGGGTGACTGGAGGAAGAGTAGAGCCATGCGAATCTTAGCCATTGATAGAGGTCATGTTTCATTTGCTGATATTGACTTTAAATCAGGGTCCAAAAGGACTATTATATTACCAACATTTCCACTTGACTCGCGTTTCATGTCAACATCTTCATCGCACCACGAGTATGAATGTGAACATATGCTCCCTTCATCTTATGAGACAGTGAGAGCTCTTGTGTTTTCTGTTTCTCCAATTGTGTCAGTTGTAGCTAAAATCTATGATGCAATAAATGGAAATCTTGAGACTGTTGTGGATGCATCAATGACCAAGGTTGAAGATGAATCCTCCAGGGGAGATCTTTATGTGGTTCCTTGGAATTATAAAGCATTCCAAGACCCATCAGCTGATAGATTCTGGCTGCAAATAAAAGCAACAGATATCATGGGCCGGACAACTATGACGGAACTAAGACCATTTTCAGTAAACGGGCTTCATGGTAAGGTATCATGGACTTGGAAGGAGTTTTTTGTCATGGGTTGTCAATGGGGAGCTTTGTATTTCCCAATTCTTTGGTTGGCTCTGTACTTTCTACTCTTAATCCTCCTTATCCCTAGAGCTTTTCTCTTTTTCTCAAGGAAACAAATAACTTATAAGAATGTTCTTGCTGCAAAAGGTTTAATAAGTGTCATAGGATTGGTTTTGCAAGAGCTTTGCAGGGTTCCTATTGCATGGTTTGGTTTTCTGGGATACATATTCTACCTGATTTTGTTTCCCTGGTTCGCCGGACAAGTTTTTACTGATGGTGAAGATAGGGGTTACATGACATACATGGGCTGGGTAGTGAAATCTTCCAATAACAAGAGCAATCATGATTATATTGGATCTCCTGATGTGATGGTTGTTGTTCTTCCTCATCTCTTCTTTGTGGTCTTACCGGCTATTTTCTCCGCCGGAGCTCTGGCAGCTGAGAGAGCTGTGCATAGAGACAAGTTTCTATCAATTTCAGGAAAGAAAAAAGATGACAATAGCGGACTGGATAAGTCTGTTAGATATGATTCCCTAGGCAATAGAAGATCAAAATTCCACTTTGGTGCGCATTGGATACGGTTAATTCTTTTGGTTCTTTGCTTGGTTATCTGTTGGAAGCATTTCAAGGTAAGTCGTCTAACCCCAATCAGGCTAAAACGGAAAAAAAGTTGAATCTTAAGATACTTGATGCACATCGGTTCTGCCCCTCGGTATCATTTCCACTAAAAAAATTGTGGGAATGAATCACATAAACATGGTTTCCTTTTCCACAAATGATAGTTGTAATTGTGAGCATTATATGCTTCATTATATAATTTGAAATTATTGCAGCAAACGATTTAGATGGTTAACCTTTAAAATCTTCTTGTCTGCTAATATTTTTATAAGTTGATGGAGCTCACTAGACACGTATTCAAACTCATCTAGGAAATACTATGTAATGATTTCTCTTATACCTACTTAAATATATATAATTTTTTTCTTTTTTTCTTACAGAATTGCAGATCCCTCATGAAAGCTTATGAGATGAATCCGCTGCTTCATTTTCCGGTGTATGCTCTTGCAATTCCACTATTGTTGGCTTATGTTATCCACAAAACTAAGAGGAATTAACAAGTAAGTTAGGTTTTCTCTTCTCCATTTTTGTTTTACATGCGATGTCACAGGAAACTCTTGGTAACATGGCATGAACACATCTGCTAGTATACTTGGCTTAATCTTTGGTCTTTGGCCTAAAACACACTCCATCTGCTGCCTGCAGACGTGAGCCGCTTCCGCTTTGTCAGATGGAGCTCAAAGTACATTTGAAAGTATCTGGAAGATGATTCCAGCATTAACCGAGTGGAAAACTTGGCTGAAGAACACCTGGTTTAGTTGAAAATGCAGTTGTAGCTTGTTGGCTAAAGTAATACTAACTGACCATTAACAAGGGAAATCTTTGGAAGATCTATTCGATATGGATATTGAGCCTTTGTGTTCTGATTACAATTTTGACATGTACCACAGTTGAAGTCAAACTGTGTTTCTGAAGCCACTCGATACTTGGACAGATTGCATACGGTTCGGATTCGGTTTGGTTCAATTCCACTTTTAAATAATAATAATAAATCACTTGTAGTATTTATGATACGAGTGTGCAAAATATACCGTAACCGTTAACCGGTATAACCGGTAAATTTTACTGGTTGATTAACATATCGTTAAGGTTAAACGGTTTCAGTTAATCAACCCTTAAAAATAATAGTTAATAGTTAATTTATTAGTTAACCGTATGAAATTATTTAGACATAAATTGAAGTTTGTGATTAGAATTTCTCTATTCATTTTTTTGAAAATTTTAATATAATATTTACCGGTGAGATAATTTTATTATTTTCAAAAGAATTAGTGAACATGTGAAAAAAATTATAATAGGTTACATGTTAACCTGTAATCGAATTGTTAAATAAACAGTTAACCGTTATAACGGTTAATTGTTTCTTAATAATTAAATTACGGTCTAATAATTGTTATAACGGTTAACCAACCCTTTATCCTAAATAGTACGTTTAACTTACCATGAACACCTCTAGATCATAATATTTAAATTAAAAAAAATCACATGTATAACATTGAGATTATGTTACAGGATAGTATAGAAAATTAAGAACATAACATTTTAAAAGTTTCAAACATCCACAAAAACAATAAAAAACCACAAATTCAAAAAGAAAATTAAAGGGTTGTTCCGGCCAAATTATACACTTCTTCTTTGTTCCACAACAAACCTTTGAAGTTTATTTCATAGGCTTCGATCCGCTACACAGTTCTGATTATATCGGCAAAAGGGATCAAGCTATCTAAGACTGCCGATAAACCCAAATCAAGAACAAACGTCATGAGGAACACTACACGAGCATCAAGCGGCTGCAAAAATATCCAGAAAATGTGTCATAAGATAGAGAAAAAATGTGTATAAAGACAAAAAAACAAACCCAACAAAATTTACGAAGAATAGATAATCAAATCACATAGAATTTATTAAAAACTAAAAAAACTAGTAAATAAAAACTAAAGTGCAATATAAAAAAATATGAAAAAACTTGAAAATCCACTATCATCGACCAACACCAAGAGTAATATCATTGATCGCGGGTCAAAACAAGATAAAAAAATAAAAGCAAAACTGTTGGGTTGTGAAAATGCGGCTAGTTTTTTTGGGTTGAAAAGTTGTGTCCTAACTAATTTGATATTATCCTTGATTTTAGGGATTTACTTTTTAAAATAATTGAATCCTTAATCTTATGAATTTATATTAGCATAATTATTTTTCTTAAATATTTTCTATTTACTTGTTCGAGAATCTTAATCGATTATGAACTCTATAAATATGTAATGTCCTATGGCTATTTTTCTTAAGCAATGAAATATAACAAAGAAGTTTGGAGGTTGATCCCCGCGAATTAATCAAATTTTATTTTTTGTTGTTAATTTCTGAATTTCTTTTAAATCCCTAAGTTCTTATCCTTTGACATTTGTTGAGACAATCGATCAAGATGGGTGAATTGAAAAATTAAAATTGTGTGGAGGCTTTTGAAAGAAAAAAAATTTGTCACTTTTTGCTTAGGGCGGTTCAACTTTTTCAGTGAAGTTTGCATCCTCTATTTTAATTATACACATAAATATTTTATAAATTCACTAATTTGTATCAATCTTTAAGAATAAAGGTGTAAATTATATATGTGTCATCAAAAAGAGAATTTTGCACTAATTCACAAGTTCACTAATTGCACTTGTATGAACCGGTGTAAACTAAAATAAGATGGATAATTTTGCATAATTGATTTATAGTGGTTTGACTTCTAAATAAAGTCTACATCTACTACATCAGCTTACCACTAAGAATTTTCGAATTCACTAACAATGAATTCTTGCCTTTGCGGATAAAGCGTAATCTTATAATTCTTATCTTTTCAATGGCTAAGATAGAATTACTCTAATTTTTCTAAGGCTAAACTAGAACATTTCCCTTTTACAATGTTTCATTTGGGTAAACAAGAATTGTAACCCCTAGACCCGCCTATGCGTTACAACGGATCCTAGAAAGTTACATTAGGATCACAAGAGCGACCCATAGTAAAAATACACATAAAAACATTTTTTTACAAACACTTATTAAACTGTAAAACCAACTTCTGTTTAAAATGCCATTTCGGGAAGTCATTTAAACACATAACAATAAATTTCAGAAAGTGTTTTACAAATACTGTCATAAAACAATACATGAAATACATGCCCACTAACTATACAATACCGTACTCCAAAAGCAACGCCGAGAGAACTCCGAACACTGATGTCAAACGTTATTGTGAAACAAATATTTTAATTTTTATATAACTAAAAACCTAAGGACTAAATCGAAAAAGTCAAAACGAATTTTAAGTCCATAAAATATCCCCATATAATTTTAGTATTATGTCTAAGTTAAAAACATACATTTTCAAATACTTTTTCTAAGTGTTTCAAGCCAAAGCAGTGTTTTTCAAGCACCCGTTTCGAAACGGCCCTAAGGCGTTTCGAAACATTTTCACCACTGTCGACCACCGTTCCGAAACGTGTATCGAAACACTTGAAAGCGTTTCGAAACGGCACAACTCGTTTCGAAACTGTTCTTCATGTTGGCTTTAAAAAGAATTAAAATTATTTCAAAAATTTCATATTTTCAAATATATAAGGGGTGTTTCGAAACGGATCAAGCCCGTTCCGAAACGACCCTTTGACAGTAGCCATTCCGTTTCGAAACGGATCACTACCGTTCCGAAACAGGGGCTAGGTTTTAGTTTGAAAATATGACCGTTGTATGTTTTAACTGATTTTATCAAAACCGTTAAGGCGTTTCGATACGGTCTAGGACCGTTCCGAAACGACCCTTTTACAGTGGCAAAACCGTTCCGAAACGGCCCTAAGGCGTTTCGAAACGGGCTCTTAAATGCACCCCAACGGCTCTTTCTATTTTAGTCCGTTCCGAAACAGGTTTCCCGTGTTCCGGAACGGGTTGGTGCAGACAGCATTAATGGTGGCAAGAGAGGGTTCCAACGGCTCCATTTATGTTCCCAACCACCCAAACGGCTAGAAATCAATGAGAAGGTATAAAAGGGACATCCAAAAGCATCAGCAACAACTATTGAACTTCAAGCAAACATCCAAACATCAAATTCAAGCATTTGAGCAAAAATCCCAAATTTGTGTAAAATCCCAATTTGTGTTCTTCATTCATATCTTGTAAAATTGGGTTGAGTGCTTGTATTGGGGCTATCATTTGTATTGAGAGATACCTAATTAGGCTTCAAATTTCTTTGTTCTATTGAGTGAGAGTTGGGTTGATTTTTGGGTAGAAAAATCAACCGATATTGTAAAGGGTTGCCTCCTTGTCCTAGAAAAGGGGAAGATCAATTTAGTGAAATTGTTGCAAATCCTTAGTGAGACTAAGGTAGTGGATGTAGAGTTCATTTGGAACTTGAACCACTCTAAATCCCTTGTTCTTCAATTTTTATTTGCCAATTTCCACTAAAATCCTTTAAATTTCCAATTCACCCCCCCTCTTGGTAAATATCGATCTTTCGATCAACTCAACAATTGGTATCAGAGCTTAACTCTTTGAGGATTAACAACCACAAGAGGAGATCCTTGGAAGAGTGTGATCATCAAAATATCAAGAGATGGCTTCAACCTCCGGTTCCGGCATGTACGAGTCACAATCAACCACCAAGCCTCCTTTCTTCAATGGTGACAACTACTCCTTTTGGAAGAACAAAATGAGGCTATTCATCAAGTCAAGTGACTACCTTGTATGGGATGTCATTGAGGATGGGCCATACATTCCATTGAAGCAAGATGGTGAAGGCAAGATGGTGTTGAAGAAGAAAGCCGAAATGAGTGAAGAAGAGAGGAAGAAGATTCAAGTCAACGATAAAGCTCTCCACATGCTTTTTTGTGCTTTCGGTCCGGACATCTATTCAAAGGTCTCTTCCATTGAAAATGCCAAAGAAGTGTGGGACACACTTGAGACCACTTATGAAGGCACCAATGATGTCAAAGAAACTAAGATTGGACTTCTCAATCTTAGTTATGAAAATTTCAAGATGGAGCCCGATGAGACGGTGTCAAAGATGTTTGATCGATTCTCCACAATTGTCAACGGGCTAAAGGGCTATGGAGAGATCATACCGGAAGGCAAGCTTGTCCGGAAGCTACTCTATTCACTTCCCGAAGCTTGGGATGGGAAGAGAACCGCCATCATCGAAGCAAAGAACTTGAAGACATTAAAGCTTGATGAGCTTGTGGGTTCTCTCCTTACTCATGAGATCATGAAGCAAGGAAGGGAAGATGAGAAAAAGAAAGAAGAGAAAAGAGTAGAGAAGCTTGAAGTTGAAAAGAAGAAGAAGATGGGAATAGCTCTCAAGGCAAAAGCTTCACAACATGATGAGAGCTCATCTTGTGAGGAGGATGAACTTGAAGAATTGGCTATGATAGCCAAACGATTCTTACGCTTCATGAGGTCCAACCGGGGAAGAAAAATCCAAAGAAAGATGGACTTCAAAGGAAGGAACAAAGAAGAAGGGAAGGATCCCATCATTTGCTATGAGTGCAAACAATCCGGTCACATCCGTTCGGAGTGCCCTCAACTCAAGAAGAAGGGCTTTGAGAAGAAGAAGAAACTCAAAGCCAAGCTTGCTACTTGGAGTGATGAGGAGTCATCGGAGGATGACGAACAAGAAGTGGCTAACCTTTGTCTCATGGCACTTGAGGAAGATTCCTCCTTGGTAACCTCTAACTCATCTACTTTAGATTTTTCATATGAAGAATTAAATGATGCATATGATGAGTTACAAGAGGTATATGATGAATTAGTTGAGAAGTTTAAAGAGTCGGTCATTAAAAACAAGAAAATCATTTTAGAGCTAAATGAGAAAAATGACTCACTCACTCAAGCTAATTCTAAATTTGAGAAAAAGATTTTAGGATTAAAAGATGAACTTAAATTCTTTCAAGATGAAAATGTTGATCTTAATAATCTTTTGTCTCAATGCAATAGTGAACACCAAAAGGTGTTAGGTGAGCTAAATGAGCTCAAAAAGTCCTTAAAAAATGTTGGTAGTGTCAAACATGAAGTAGGAAAATCCTCTAGAACACACCAACCTAAGAAAAGGACTAATTACTACAAACAAGGTAGCTACCCTAGACATAGTAGAGCTAAAAGAATTAGAAGTGTATGGGTTCCTAAGGAACTTGTAAAATCTAATAATATTATTGCTATGTCATCTTGGATTCCTAAGGGAACCAAGGTTTTGGGAGCTAGCACTCATGGACCCAAAATGATTTGGGTACCAAAAACCAAGGTTTAATATCTTTGTTTGTAGGGGGAGCATTGCTACAAGGCCAAAGCACAAAGTCAAAACTCATGGTACCTTGATAGTGGATGCTCAAGACACATGACCGGAGACAAGAGTCGATTCATGGATTTAAAGCCAAAAAGTGGAGGAGTAGTAACATTTGGTGACAACTCCAAAGGCCACATTAAAGGTATTGGCTCCATAGGTAATCACTCTACCATTCTCATTGAAAATGTCTTATATGTCGATGGTCTTAAACATAATTTATTGAGCATAAGTCAATTGTGTGATAAAGGATTTAATGTTTTATTTGACAAAAATGGATGCAAAATTGTTGACATTAAATCTAATAATATTATGCTCATAGGTCATCGCATAGGAAACATATACATGGTGCATTTAGATGACATACATACATCTCATGCATGTTTAGTTGCTCAAAATGAAAATGATGCATGGTTGTGGCATAGGAAGCTAGGACATGCTAGCATTAGTGTTTTGGAAAAACTAGTCTCTCTAAATCTAGTTAGAGGTTTGCCCAAAATTAAATTTTCAAATGACAAAATTTGTGATGCATGCTCTAAGGGTAAACAACATAAGTCTTCCTTTAAATCCATTAATGATGTTTCTACTAGTAGATGCTTACAATTAATTCACATGGATTTATTTGGGCCAATTAGGACTATGAGCTTGGGTGGTAAATCTTATGCATTTGTGTTAGTTGATGATTTTTCTAGATTTACTTGGGTTCTCTTTTTAAGTACTAAAGATGAGGCTTTGGAAAAATTCATCACATTTTCAAAATTAACCCAAAATGATCTTGAACTTAGAATTTCACACATTAGAAGTGATCATGGAACCGAGTTTCAAAATTTAGGGTTTGAAGAATTTTTGAATGAAAATGGTATTAGCCATAATTTTTCGGCTCCTCGAACTCCTCAACAAAATGGGGTAGTTGAGAGGAAAAATAGAACTTTACAAGAAATGGCTAGAACTATGCTTTGTGAAAATAATTTACCTAAATATTTTTGGGCGGAAGCCACAAACACCGCTTGTTATATTGTAAATCGAGTAATGATTAGGCCAATTTTAAAGAAAACACCTTATGAGATTTTAAAATCTAAAAAGCCTAACATTAGCTATTTTCACCCTTTTGGGTGCAAGTGTTTTGTTTTAAATAATGGAAAAGACAACTTAGGTAAATTTGATGCAAAAAGTGATGAAGCTATTTTTATAGGTTACTCTTTAACCTCTAAAGCCTATCGAGTATTTAACAAAAGAAATTTAGTAGTAGAAGAATCTATGCATGTTGTATTCGATGATAACCTCCTTCCTAGGAAGGATTCTTGTGATGATGATGATGTAGGAATCATAAATGCCTTTGATGGAGGTCAAACTTCAAAGGAGGATGAGATTCAACCAAAAGAAGAAGATACACAAGATCCACCTCTTGAAGCCTTGAAGAACTTGGCTATTGAGGAAAAGGAAGTGAGCTACCCAAGGGAGTTGAACTATGTCAAAGATGGTGAAATCTTGGGTGATCCATCCAAGGGGGTAACCACTCGTTCTTCTCTTAGATTAATGAACCATGTTGCATTTATCTCATGCATAGAGCCTAAAAACATAAAAGAAGCATTGAAAGATGACTTTTGGATTATGGCTATGCAAGAAGAGTTAAATCAATTTGAGAGAAGTAATGTATGGACATTAGTTGATAGGCCTAGTAATCAATCTACAATAGGAACTAAATGGGTCTTTAGGAACAAACTAGATGAGAGTGGTAACATTGTGAGAAATAAAGCTAGACTTGCAGCACAAGGTTACACTCAAGAAGAGGGAATAGATTTTGATGAAACCTATGCACCCGTAGCTAGAATGGAAGCCATTAGGATGTTGCTTGCATATGCATGTTATCATAATTTCAAGCTTTTTCAAATGGATGTTAAAAGCGCATTTTTAAATGGTTTTATAAATGAAGAAGTGTATGTGGAACAACCACCGGGTTTTGAAGATTCAAAATTTCCAAATCATGTTTTCAAACTTACCAAAGCTCTTTATGGTTTAAAACAAGCTCCTAGAGCTTGGTATGAAAGGCTTTCAAATTTTTTGATTGAAAAAGGATTTGAAAAAGGTAAGGTGGACACTACACTTTTCATAAAAATGTATAAAAATGACATCTTAGTAGTTCAAATTTATGTTGATGATATTATTTTTGGTTCTACTAATGAATGTCATTGTCAAGAGTTTTCTAAGCTAATGCAAGGTGAATTTGAGATGAGCATGATGGGGGAGCTCTCATTCTTTTTGGGACTCCAAATCAAGCAAAAGAAGGATGGCACCTTCATCAACCAAGCAAAATACATAAAGGATATGCTCAAGAAGTTTGGCTTGGAGAATGCAAAGCCTCAAGCCACTCCTATGAGCTCATCTACAAAGCTTGACAAAGATGAAGGAGGTAAGTGTGTTGACTCTAAGCTTTATCGTTCTATGATTGGATCTTTGCTTTACCTTACCGCAAGTAGACCGGATATCTTGTTTAGTGTTTGCTTGTGTGCTAGGTTTCAAGCTAGTCCTAGAGAGTCTCACCTTATAGCCGTTAAGAGAATCTTTAGATACCTTAGAGTCTCACCTTATATGCTTGATCTTGTGAAATGCCATGTTGATGTGTTTAAACTCCTAATTTTATCCATGCTTATAGTTAGGGGGAGTATGTTTATGCTTAAATATGTTTTGCCTGCTCATTCATGACATTTATGCATGTTAGGCCTCTTAAAAGATCATTTTTCTGCAATTTTAGAGCCTCATCTGCACTTCCAGGCCCAGGTGTATCGAAACGGGTGAACCTGTTTCGATACGGATACCTTAAATCCAGCTCTGAGAGAAGGGCGTTTCGAAACGCCTCAAAAGCGTTCCGAAACGTTTTTGATTCTGCCAAGGGGGTGTATCAGAACGCGTTCCAATACGGGTCAACGTGTGTTTCGATACGGTCAACAGCGTATCGAAACGTTATGTTTATGGTTTTAAAATGGTCAAAACCCTAGCCGCCCGTTCCGAAACGGTCTTGACCGTTCCGAAACGGCATCGCGGAATGCTTTATTTAGGGCTTTTAATGACACAAATACACTTTTTATCAAACACTAAAACCCTAAACCGCCTCCCTCTCTATAAATACCCTCTAAAACTCTTTGATTTTCACAAAATTGTGAGGGGTTTTACTCTTCAACTCAAGTCTAAGCAAGTTTCATCAATCTTGTGCAAGGATTTCTTCAAAATCATCCAAAATCCCAAACTAAGGTAATTTTTCAATTTTTTTCTTTCTTTCAATTCATGTTCGAATCTTAGGTTAGAAAATTTTATTTTTGTATAAATTATATGTTTTTGGTTGTGGGTTTTCAAAATCTTGTAAAATTTTTTTCAAATCTCAAAATTTTTGATTCGAATATAAATTTTTTCAATCGTATTTTTTTTAAAACTGTTTTTATTTTAATTTTGTTTTCAAAAACCTAAGTGGGATTTATTATTGGATTGATTTTAATTATCAATGCATACACTTAATTTTAAAACACTTGCTTAATGTTTTTAGATGGCGGATCAATCGAACAAAAAGCGCAAGGCCGTTCAATCCGGTGAATCGAGCATTCGTCCGAATCTCACTTTGCTTTTTCAGAAATCCTTCAAAACTTCGGAGGCACGTGCTCGCTTTGCTTATGTCAAGGATTTCGCGGTTCGTAAGGAACGAGTCATTGATCTTGAGTTCCTCAATTCCGAGCGATTCCTTTTTTGTTATCTCCATCTTTTGGATGAGTGGAATCTCATGGATTTCTTGAGCCTTCCGGATGTTTGCTACAAAAATATGGTACTCATCTTTTACTCCAATGCCCGTTTTCTTTATGATGAGTCCAAAACCGAGATCATAGGAATTGAGTCATCCTTACTAGGCAAAAAGATTGTTATTAATGTTGCTCTTTTGGAATCTGCTCTTCAACTTAAGAATATGGGTCTTGAGGATGAACGCCACTTTGGCACTTTCACCGGTAAGGCACTAAATTTGGATGTGCATGATCGTGTTCTTCACTTAATGGTCTCTTGGTTTATTCGCCCTTCCGGCGGTAAATATTCCCACATCCGTCAAATCGATCACTTTTGGCTAGAGTGTTTCCGTAGGGATGAGCGCCCAAATGTCCCTAAGATAATCTTTGCCGAGATAGTCAATAATATCAAACTTATTGACACAAATGAGTTGAAATCCTTTACTTATGGCATTGTCTTGAGCGCCTTATTTCACCATCTTGGTATCGATTGTACCTACGACTCTCCGGAACCTCGCAAGACCACTATTGGTGAGTCATCCCTTCGCAAGTCCGGGTTCACGTATGTGAATGGTATTTGGGAAAGAATTGATAGAGAAGCGGTTCCTCCTCCCGTTGCTCCTCCACCGCAAGTTCAAATGGCAAACAATGAAGCTCTCACAACTTTTCTTACCGAGCGGTTCAATGCCTTGGACACTCGGATGAATGCTTTGGACACTAGCATTGCTTCGGGCTTTGAGACTATGGGCAATCGGTTGAAGAATGCCGAGGATCGTCTTCATTCTCTTGAGACTTCTCATTCCAACTTGGATCTTTCCTTCTCCACTCTTTATGGGCAATGGACGAAGTTTCAACGTTCTCAAGCCAAGGACGATGATGATGATGACGAGGATGATGATGACGAGGCCTAGGAACTTCATATCATATCATATCATATTATTTATGCTTTTAGGATTAAGAATGCATCTTTTTGTTTTCTCATGTTTTTAAGAACCTATGCTTATGACTTTTATTTGGGATTTTATTGTTTGAATTATGTTGAACTTCATGTTTGAATTATGTTTTGGACATTTTTATTATGAATTAATTCTATGGTTGATTATTATTGCTTATTGGTACTAATCTTTTATCTTCTCTATGAGCTTATGTTGTTCTTTTTGATCTAACAAAAAGGGGGAGATGAAATTTAAGAGCCACAACACTAAAATTCGTTTTTAAATTTTAAAAGGTTTTTAAACTTAAACTTCAAATCAAATTTTTTTTTCAAAACCTATCTTAAATTAAGGGGGAGTTAGAATATTTTCAAAACTTTCAAAATTCTCAAAAATTCTAACTTTGGTTTTGTTATATCAAAAAGGGGGAGATTGTGAAACAAATATTTTAATTTTGATATAACTAAAAACCTAAGGACTAAATCGAAAAAGTCAAAACGAATTTTAAGTCCATAAAATATCCCCATATAATTTTAGTATTATGCCTAAGTTAAAAACATACATTTTCAAATACTTTTTCTAAGTGTTTCAAGCCAAAGCAGTGTTTTTCAAGCACCCGTTTCGAAACGGCCCTAAGGCGTTTCGAAACATTTTCACCACTGTCGACCACCGTTCCGAAACGTGTATCGAAACACTTGAAAGCATTTCGAAACGGCACAACTCGTTTCGAAACTGTTCTTCATGTTGGCTTTAAAAAGAATTAAAATTATTTCAAAAATTTCATATTTTCAAATATATAAGGGGTGTTTCGAAACGGATCAAGCCCGTTCCGAAACGACCCTTTGACAGTAGCCATTCCGTTTCGAAACGGATCACTACCGTTCCGAAACAGGGGCTAGGTTTTAGTTTGAAAATATGACCGTTGTATGTTTTAACTGATTTTATCAAAACCGTTAAGGCGTTTCGATACGGTCTAGGACCGTTCCGAAACGACCCTTTTACAGTGGCAAAACCGTTCCGAAACGGCCCTAAGGCGTTTCGAAACGGGCTCTTAAATGCACCCCAACGGCTCTTTCTATTTTAGTCCGTTCCGAAACAGGTTTCTCGTGTTCCGGAACGGGTTGGTGCAGACAGCATTAATGGTGGCAAGAGAGGGTTCCAACGGCTCCATTTATGTTCCCAACCACCCAAACGGCTAGAAATCAATGAGAAGGTATAAAAGGGACATCCAAAAGCATCAGCAATAACTATTGAACTTCAAGCAAACATCCAAACATCAAATTCAAGCATTTGAGCAAAAATCCCAAATTTGTGTAAAATCCCAATTTGTGTTCTTCATTCATATCTTGTAAAATTGGGTTGAGTGCTTGTATTGGGGCTATCATTTGTATTGAGAGATACCTAATTAGCCTTCAAATTTCTTTGTTCTATTGAGTGAGAGTTGGGTTGATTTTTGGTAGAAAAATCAACCGATATTGTAAAGGGTTGCCTCCTTGTCCTAGAAAAGGGGAAGATCAATTTAGTGAAATTGTTGCAAATCCTTAGTGAGACTAAGGTAGTGGATGTAGAGTTCATTTGGAACTTGAACCACTCTAAATCCCTTGTTCTTCAATTTTTATTTGCCAATTTCCACTAAAATCCTTTAAATTTCCAATTCACCCCCCTCTTGGTAAATATCGATCTTTCGATCCACTCAACAGTTATACCATGTTATGTTCTTTTAACCTGCGATGGTAAAAACAACGTGAGTTTGGAAAAGCTTAGTAATACAGAACTACCAAAAGATGCTATAAGCTCATGCAGATATATGATAGACATAACATTTTCATGGTGTTCCATATAGTTACAGTCTCTATTTCTATTCTACTATTTCGAGGTTGCATTGTACTCGAGAATAACGATATTTGTTCTTTAATCAAACATCGAGAATTAGACGGGAATTATATAGGCTGGTAACATACAGATGTAAGAATCAGAGAGTTTAGTGTCTAGTGTGTTCCAACAGTGCAACGTTAATGCATGAAATGTAACAATGCAACAAACCCTTTTTATTTAAAATACATTTGTTTCAAGTAGCCGTAAAGTTCATTTTAATTCTTTATTTACCCTCCAACCATACTCCAGTATATAGTTTCCCCAGTGTGGTATCATGTACAGGCATTAACCCGAGCCCATTGGGCATGGGTACCATCCCAAGGATATACCTTAGAATACGGGCGGCCCTTGCCGAAGCATAGGAACCGAAAATGGGCGGACCTAGTCGAAGCATAGGATCCGAAAACAGGTGGACCTAGCCGAAGCTTAGGATCCGAATACGGGCGGACTTACCAGCTGTATCAAGGCTGAGCCGATGATAACTTCAAATCATATCCGAAGTACCCCAGTGAATTAGATCATCAATAGTTCATTAGTCAATAAAAATATTTTCAGTAATACATTATCCATATAGCATGTTTGTCGTATCGGGTGCATATGCATATATCAAAAATACAGTACGGTCATGCTTAATTTATAAAACATGTCATGTTCTTGTGAATTCATGTATATCAGTCATGTGCACGTGATCAATATTATAACATGTAAATCAGTATGAAAAAACAATCGTATAGCACACATGGAATACACTAGGTGGAACAATTTACTCCTTGGAGATACTTGGCATTTACGGAAGGGAACTCATTAAACTTTTGACAATTTGAACGGATTTTAAAAACGAAGTCCCTATAAAAGAGGGGTTCGTACTAACGGTCCAAACCAGATATTCAGGAGATGATACATCAAGATCCTTGAGAGTTTAGATGTATCATGAGCGAGTTACTCATTTAAGCCTACAAGGGCATTATGGTCATTCTATCACACATGAACATTTTGGTAGTTTATACCAACAAGGCATAAACAGGGGCTTGGAAACTTTATTTGCTCATTAGGTTTTCAATCGGCATTCAGAAATTTCTATGTCAAGATCTTTCACGATATCAAATACATTCAGGGCTATTTTGATTTCTTTAGCCAACGAGGGGCATTTTGTTCATTTAACTATTAGGGGTGATTTTATAATTTAGCCCAATAATGATGAAATAACGTTTTACAATATTTAAGATTTTCAGAGGTTTATCGAGCCTCCAAAACCATTCGAACTAACATATCCCAACCTTGCAGTACTAACCAAACCTTCTGATGTATGCACTTCGCAGGTATCATTTCCAAATACTGATTGTATCGTATATTTGAATGATTACTTTTCATATTTCACCACAAGACTTGCCACGGAGTAGTCGAGCTTATGTTCTATGCGGAAAAACTTTCAACCTTATATTAATATCATAAGTGATTGACATACATGAGTCATGCTTCAACCATTAGGGGCATTTCAGTCATTTCCAGCTTTATTGGCATTTCCAAAATTTTATCAGAGCAATTTACTTATTCCAGTCAATGGGGTATTTTAGTCATTTTCAAGTAATCTTAGTACCTCCAACCACTTCATTCATTTCAGAACTCGAAGATTTATCCATCATTCTAGTTAATTTGCAAACCTCGGTGTCTGAGGATACTTTAGTCTTTTTGGTCAATACGATCATTCCAATTAATTAACCATAACACTATTTCCAATACATTTAGTCATTTCAGTCAATTCCGTATTTCGAGCCGCTTGATTAATTCAGAGGTACGAATAACTTCTCATAAACCTATATTTAGAGACTCATTCTGAATTCAAGGAAACTTACAATCTCGAAGGTTCAAATCTTGTTACCATAACTTTCTAAGTTTTTCGAGGTTTTCAGATGAATCATGTTGTCTTAGCATATCTAGCATAGATTTCTAGATCGCTTCCAATTCTAAGGATATTTTAGTTATTCTCATACTAAAAGGGCATTTTCATAATTTTATATCTGAATATTTTTAACATTTGATCATTTGACACCGATAATCGGATTTGGAGATTAGCTGTCTTATTAGTTATTTATTGAACTTTAGATTCTTACATTTATTAACTTTCTCGTTCGAGCATTTTAATTTTATCCAGGTTATCATACTCAATTTCATGTCCAGTTTGACTTAAGCAGAGCTAACATCACTCCTCATCATATTTATGCATGCATTACCGAGTACCAACATGTTCATAAAGCATACTAGAGGTAGTAGTATATTACCTTTAATACTTGCTACATCGGTCAACCCTGATACTCCGTTCGATCACTTTCAAATCCGAATGCGACGTCCTCAACATCTCGAATACAAGAAACTGCGAATATCTTCAATTACACAAATTCCAATTTCAGTCTTTAATCACATTGCTCATAATTGATTATTAAAATACATAAATGGGCTCGAGTTCAAGGTCCAATTCAGAGGCTTTCGGGTTAGAATTTCACGAAACGGGCTTCAAAATCGGATTCAGGACGTCGAAAAACATAAAATAGGACTTTTCGGGAAAATTGACTTTTTGGTCAAAGTCAACGCTGGCGTCAACATTCAAAGTCAACGCTGACGTCACTGGTCCAATGGTTGACTCGGTGAGTTGACTCACTAGGTTGACTCGAGCGAGTTGACTCAGACGAGTTGACTCACTGGGTTGACTCGGTCAATGGGTCAGTCAACGGGTCGGAATGGACGCGGGTTGGTTCGGTTTGGGCCGAGAAGGACTTGGGCTTAACAGCCGGGCTTGAACCGGTTAACTGACTGGGCCGACTCAAACTGGTTGGGCCAATTCAACACTTACCCCAAAAGTTCTAGTGGTCGTACGGTCGCCGGAAGCCCCCAAATGCACTTGTTCTACCGAAAAACATAAAGCATCAACCCATAATTCAACCCAAACCTCAAAAATACCGAAAATACATCGGAATCACATCGATTCTTACCCAAATGCTAAGGGATGGTCGGAGAGTGACGTAGCTCCGATGACCTACCAACCGGCGATGAACGAAAGACCTAAGAGTGGGGTTTTGATCGTGAAGGTGCAAGGAGATCATGGATGGTGACGGTGTAATGAAAAGACGACGACAAGGGTTTGAAAACGATGGAAACTCTTAAGTTTCCGTCGAACTTTTCAACCCAACTTTTACGGCGAAAGGGTCGGTGGTGCTGTGCGTGGCTGTCGGGATCGAGCTCAGGGTGGCGCTACGATTCGACCGATGAGGGCGGCAGCGGCCACGGCAGGACAAGGAGACGGCAAACGGCGTTGAAAAAAATGCCAATACCAGCATAAGGTTTCGACGAACGGCAACTCCAATGCGCGAGTGGTCAACTAGGTCGTGACCAAGGCGAGACGGCGATCACCGAGGTAACGACGGTGACACTCACGGCGGCGCGATGAGCGAGGTCGGAAGGAGACAAGTGAGGCATCGAATGAGTTTCCGGACTCTCTAGAAGCTCATCTATTCGATTCCAACAATGAAATAAATGGGGTAGGTGGATACTAATGGGTTTTCAATTATTTCATCTAATATAACTCATCCAGCACAACACGAAAAGGAGTCATGGCATTTTCTAAAAGAAAATGACCTTGGCTCAATTGGCTAAGGTTTGGGTTTACCAAGTGATGGGTTAAGGGTTCGAAACCCTTTAACAACATTTTTACTTTTTCTTTTTTTTAACCATAAAAACTTGAGGTGTTACAAGAATGCTTGTCAAGGTGGGTGTTTACAAAGATCGAAACTCACAAGAAAGAGTACAAAAAGATAAATAATTAAAGCCCTCTCTACACTATGTACAAGAGAAATGAAGAAATAAAGATTTAAAAACTATTTCTTTTGATCATTTTGCTTGGATGTTATGTCTTACTATCTTCAAGTGTCATTGGCTTGTATGTGTAGTGTGGAATGAGTTTATAGCCGTTTATAATTGTTGGGGATGATTTAGAGCCGATAAAAAGCCATAAAATTGAGCTTTAAATGTCCACCTACATAGAGGTATTGAAACCTTTGTAGCGGTTTTAAAATCATTAGGGGTTTTTAAAAGAAAACTAGCCGTTGTGGCCTTGAGGTATTGAAACCTTTGTAGCGGTTTTAAAATCATTAGGGGTTTTTACCCTAGGTTTTGATTTTAAAATCCTTTTGCTCGCATGATTTCGAAACCACCTAAAATGACAATAGAAACCTTCATTAAAACAATGAAAAATTAACAATATTTTGATTTTTTTGAAGATATATTCTGTAACCCCCTCGTCCCGGTCTGGCCGAATGACCGGTCCGAGTGGGTTACACGGGGAAAACCGAGTGAAAACTCCCTAAGGAATTTCCCCTCGGTTAGCAACCCTAATTTTCTTCTTCATTTTAAAATCTTGTCTAAATGGATATTAAACCCTAAGTGATCATACATCGGAACAACATACACAAAACAATCGAATGAATTCAATCAATCGTGTTAAAGCCCAATTTTTAAGCTTAAACTGCAGGCGGTATCGATACATTTAAGGGGTGTATCGATACCCCCTTGACTAGGTCAATTGGTCAAAGTCAACTCATAGGGACCGTATCGATACACCCACGGAGTGTATCGATACCCTCCCCAACGGTTGACTTCCCACGGTCAACGCTAATATGACGGTATCGATACGCCTGAGGCTGGTATCGATACCGAACTGGACAGTAGCTCCAGTGACCAAAATGGTATCGATACACCTCTCAAGTGTATCGATACACTAAGCCTGAAACAAGAAGGTGGTATCGATACCGTACCAACCGTATCGATACCCCTGCACTGCAAAACCTCCCAAACTCAGCAAAAACGATCAAGACTCGAATCTAAATGCAATTTAAGACTTCCCTAGCCCCAACCAAACATTCACACAACATTTACATACCACTATACAGCCATACAAGCACCCAACATGTATAAACATCAAGGAAAATCATGCAATAGACCCAAGATGGCCTTCAAGCATTCAAAGCTTATACTCCAATATTCTAACATGAAGGCAACCTCAAAGGAACATGACCAACACACAAGGTAAACAATTTAGACATGGTTACAATCCAAACATAGCATCATTAAGCCAATCAAAAACAACATAATTAAGGAGTCTAAACATGCTCCTAAACAACCAACAATAGCACAAAACAACAACACCTATCCCATTGCTTCACTATTACAATCTTTAAATTTAACTATCATACTTGAGCTAACCGTAAGCAACACTTGAAGACCTTTCCTTGCCCTTGCCACCCACAAGCTATTTATCTGCATTGTCGAACAAAAGAGAGCGTAAGCATAAAAGCTTAGTGAGGGTAAGCTCATAAAACAAACCTTCGACAATGCAGGGTCCAAGCACGAGCTACAACCAAGATAAAATGCATGACCATACCTTTGATCCACACGAGCCATAATTATAAATGATGCATGAACATATATTCAATATCATGTCATGCTCAACATGTTTAAATCCACCACATATGTAATCACATATAATTAACCATGTTAGCAACACATCCCAAATTACATTGGTTCACAATTAATCACATATTGGCAACATAAACTACAATCCGTATTGGCACCTAGCTATGACTCGAATACGCGGATAACCGTTGGAACTCACATCCAACAACACAACCATTACCTGACGGTGGGATTACACTCATCACCGTTCATGCGGAGGGGATTCCACTCATCCTCACGCCCGTCTCACGCGGAGGGGATTCCACTCATCCTCACGCCCGTTGATGGGATTCCACTCATCACCGACTAAAATATATATATGAAGATTTCCGGGCGAACCCGTACTCCATCTTGATGACTACCATCATCAAGACCACGCGCGCATTTTGACTCACGTGTGCACACTAGACATCCTAATGATCGATCATTTGTACCCAAGTATACTAGTGCCAATACCAACACATTCCACAATATCATTTATTAACAACTTCCGTGCTTAGCACGTACTCACCATGACTTACCGTCATGCACAAACCACATTTCCATGCTTAGCATGTACTCACCATGATCCTCGGATCAAGTAACCACCTCATAATCTCATTTCGCATGACAACACCACATGTACATCATTATCAAACATATCATATCATATTTTGCACATGTGTATAACCATATCACATCTATCATCATCATGCATATAACAATGCATCCATCATGCCTCAACATACATGTATACAACATATATATAATCAACACCATCACAATTTAACACGAGGCATATACAACCATTAAAGAGTGCAACCAAAGTCTCTAATCAAAGCTTGGGATTAGGCTACCACTCTAATCCCAACTCTAGGTGGGTTTACCAAGCCCATCCTAGGTTCACATGCTTGAACCAAATACTCAAAACCATTTTAAAAATATTTAACCACTCACCTAAGCTTCCAAGCTCCAAGCCAAGCAAGCAACCTCTCTCAAATTTCCGGATTTCTTCTCGAGGCTTCTCCAACATAATTCCCCCTTCCAAACAACCTCAAACACAATTCAAACAATTTCAAATCAGCCCAACATCAAAAGACCAACCCGGAATACAATTCAATCACAATTTACAACGTTGCAAGCCATGATCAAACTCCATACTTTGCAATTTCGGACAGCCCACATACCCCTTCCGAAATCCATGTTTCCAACACCCGTTGCACCCACAATTGACCCCAAATCAACCCCTAACCATAGCACTACCATTGGGCTATCAATTCCCACCCAAATCAACCCCCAAAACTCACCCAAAACCCTCCAAAAAACCCATTTTTACCCAAATTCGGGAATATGTATAAAATCATGTAAAAATCATCTATGTTGGGTCTTATGGGTAGTAAACAACATATATAACTTCAACAAATCGAAAGCTCAAATTAAAGACATTAAAGTTTGCATTTTTATCCTAAAAACTCAAAACCCTAAACTTCAAAATCTATGAGCTTTATGAAAATTAAAGGTATCATCTTAAAGAGGAAGAGGAGGACAAGTTAGAAACGGTTTTACCTTTCAAAAATCACCAACAAAGAGCATGGGGATGAAGGAATGGAGATTTGGAGAGGGAGTGGGTTTTTGGTGTGAATGAGAGGAAAGAAGAAGATGAAGATAGGAATTAAAGTGGTCTTTTAAATTAAAGGGGTTTTAAAAATGGGAGACCCTTTTAATTACACCTTTGCCATTAATGAGATGACATATCTCATCCATGTTTAAAATCCATGAAATTGATTCCAAAACAACTTAAGTCCCACATAAAATAATTCGTTTTGAAAATACGAAGCCCAATTATTAATTTATTATTTTAATTATAAAAACCGAAACCCGAAATAATATTTTAATATTATTTTCTCCCGGCCCCCAAACCCGGGTGTTACAACTCTCCCCCACTTAAGAAAATTTCGTCCCCGAAATTTATCGGACAGGAAGAGCCACTGAAACATGCTCCTCCACACATTTCTCTCTCACCACAACATACTAACCGACCTCGTTAGGCTCACCACACAACAACAGATATACAATGCTAAGATCCCAACTGGTTCTTTCAAGGCATGTCAATTTAAAACTCAACTCAATCTTTTCAACAACATAGCACAGAACAGATCTGACTCACACTTCCGAATCATAGATACACATAACCCTTTTACAACCCTCTTTCTAACTCTGGTGGTAACCGCCACAAATAAACAACTGAACTAGCCCGATTCACAATCTCATACAACACTGTTTGAATACTTGACCCACAACTTTCTCTGACTGATCATCTGACTTCAACAGGTAACCAAACACTATGCAGACGTCTTCAAAACCAATCTAGTCGAATTCTCTAATCTCTACTACCCACTTCCATTAAGAACCTTCCACGGATGTAACAAACTAGAAGAAAACTAACGCTCGGTCTTGACACGCTGACAATTTACACACTTACTCTCATACTGGACCACATTATTCATCCACTCAATCTAGAAATACTTATCTTCAACCCACAATACGTCTTCATACTACTCAGATGCAATACGAATGAACTACCGTGTGCTTCGGCCCAAACAATACGTCTCAAAACACTATGTCAATCTGTACAACTATTCTGTCTCTGGAATGCAAAACTCTATCATCTCTGAAACTGTATTCTGAAGGTCTTCCTTCTACTATGCCCCGCACGTGAGGTGCCAAGAATCTGTCTTGCAACTGTTTCTCTTCAAACATTCTGACTCAATGTAGGTTCAACATGAAACGCGGCCACAAGAATACTGGCATTTGGTAACTGAATTCGGCAGATACAACTCGCAACTCAACTACTAATCTAACAGCAAATACAACTCGGAACATCGATTGCTACGTAGACTCTCTTCAGATAGTACTCAATCTTGAGATCACAGTCTTCAAGCAATTCTAACTACTCATGGTGTTCAAGTTCCAACCATTACTAAGTCTTCAAATATTTCAAGTTATGATGATACGTGCATATACACTGTGCATTTCTTACTATACAAGCTTTGTCTCTAAGTCTTCGAAGCAAACACAACTGTAATTAACTCTATGTCTCATATCGGATAACTCTTCTCACGGTCTTTCAACTAACTCGATGAACAAGTCACAATCTTCCGTCTTGCATAAGCACACAACCTAACCCTACATGTAACACATCACTACAGTACACAAGCTCTTTCTCTAGTATAGGCTGGATCAAGGTCGGAGTTTTCATCAAAGTTTCTTTCAGTTTCTCTAGGGCTCGTTATCTCGCATTTAACCACACAACTGAACATTCTTCGGTATCAATCTGACAAAAGAGCAGTTATCTTCGAACGGCTATTTACAAACTTCCAGTAGTAACACTGCTAGGCTTAGTACTATAGGTTTCTGTCACAGTCTTCAATTTCTTCAAACTCACATCTTCTTTTGTTTGTTCAAGATTTGTTCTAATACACTCGGCTAATCTACATGTCCTAAGAGAACATCTTCATTAACTCGAAGTTCACGTTGGCTCAACTTGGCATACAACTGATTCTCTAATAGAATCTATAATACTAACTCTAAAGCTTGTCATGGCCTTCTTCGATACGTGAATATACTCATGTGTCATCTATGAGAACTATTACAACTGATCAAGGAACTCGGGAATTATTCTGTTCAATATCTCTATGAAGGTAACTAATACACTAGTCCAACAAAACAACATAACTCAGAGCTCGAGGTGATCACATCTTTCCCCTAAAGCTGTCTTTGGTACTTCAAATTTTCTCACTTTCAACTAGTAGTAAACGGATCTCAAATTAATCTTCGAAAGGCTGAAGCATACACTACTGACCAACTAATCACTGACACTCAGAAATGGATGTTAATTATTCACTGTCACTTGTTTCAACTGTATGTCATCTGAACACATTCTCGTGCTGTCACTCTTTCTTCTTCATAAATTTTACTATAGAACTCTGAGGTGATGCACTAGGCCTAATGAATCTAAGGTCTAACAAGTCTCGAAGTTAATTCTTCAACATTCTCAATTCTTCCGGAATTCATAAGCTACAGGACAAACAAAACAGAAGCAACCTTGAAAACGGTCTCAATAACAAGCTCTTCTTCTCTATCAAGAGACAAACCGGGTAAATCTTCCAAACACTTCTAGGAAAACACAAACTACTTTAGCATCCTGTGGTCTAATCTTTATTCAAAATCAAATCCATCACCATTGCTAAGCAAGTCTGTTGACTACACTCAACCAATCTTTGACCTCTAAAGCTGGATCAACATTCAATAAAGAGTTCACATCCTTACCTACTACTACAGTCTCACAAAAATCTGCGACTTCAAGGCAACTCTCTCTTTGTCTCAACGTATACACTAACTCTGTGTTCTTCAAGCCAACCCTTTTTAGAAGGTACATCAAAACCGTAGGAAGACAATCACTTTACATCTATTAGAAACTAGTAACTCTGAACCACCAACAAACATCTTCTATACATCTTTCTGATCACTACTATCCCCCAAGAGGCTAGTCACATGTGTCCCTACATCTAAGGTCTCAACAAGGATATCTAATTTCTTTGCATGCTCACACAAACGGACGAATCTGCAGAGATAGCAACTTCACAAGTACACAACTGATAGCCTTCGGTCCTCTTGTTTTCAGACTGATTCTTCAACAAAATCTGACTCTTCTAGACTATTCGTAGAGCATTCCAAAACTTCAAAAACGCAGTTCTGAGCACACACAGACAACAATGCTGGAAACCACTCAGACGTACACTGGCCCCAAACACACAAATCGGCTTCCATTCACGGATACTGATCGGCTGTCTTGCATCGAAATCATAGGATGGACCTCAACGGTCACCAACTGACACTTCTGAATTTCAGATTACTCATACGAGACCCCTACCTTGATCTTGCTAAAAGAACCAAGGTACTCACGCCTACCTCTAACACTTCGCCAGGTATATTCAAACTTGCATGCTTGTTAACAACATACGGAAGTACGGACTCAGAACCAATCGGAAGAGGCAAACCCAAAACTGTACCAAAGGCTTATCTACTATAACATAGATACCACTCTGACCCCCACTCATAGGTCTTCGCTTCTTTTCACTAACTAATACCAGAATCGGTCCCATCGTCCCTCACCAACAAGAATCAACTCACATGCACGCGGACTCGAGCAAACAAATTGTACCTCAACTCCGGTACAACCATACTCCCCTAACTATAGCAAAGAACTTCCTCCACATCATCCACATTTTCAAAACCACAACTTCCACTTTCCGATTCACGGCTCACACACTGGCCTCAAACTTACTAAAAGCAATAAATCAATCAACAATTTAACATACAAGTTGGGTTAGCAAAGGAAAGGTCCAAGTGGCTCAAGTATGATTTCCCTCACTTAAAATCCTTTTTCCGATGTAATAGAAGCAATGGGACTCTACTCAACATGTTTCAAACAAATCAGCACACATACATGCTCAACCAAGCATATAACAAGGCATACTTGCTAAACAAGCAACACATGCGTACGATCAAACAACATACGTTCTCAATCAAACAATCACACATCACAACATACACGGATAACAAGCAACATGCTTTCAAACAAACAATCAACATACTTGTCACATAAGCAATCATACTTACAAAGCAAGCAAACACCGTGCATATCAATTCCAAACTGAAACTTACCTCACTTACCTGCCCAAGGTCTCGGTAACCTTAGGCTCTGATACCAACAAATGTAACCCCCTCGTCCCGGTCTGGCCGAATGGCCGGTCCGAGTGGGTTACACGGGGAAAACCGAGTGAAAACTCCCTAAGGAATTTCCCCTCGGTTAGCAACCCTAATTTTCTTCTTCATTTTAAAATCTTGTCTAAATGGATATTAAACCCTAAGTGATCATACAGCGGAACAACATACACAAAACAATCGAATGAATTCAATCAATCGTGTTAAAGCCCAATTTTTAAGCTTATACTGCAGGCGGTATCGATACATTTAAGGGGTGTATCGATACCCCCTTGACTAGGCCAATTGGTCAAAGTCAACTCATAGGGACCGTATCGATACACCCACGGAGTGTATCGATACCCTCCCCAACGGTTGACTTCCCACGGTCAACGCTAATATGACGGTATCGATACGCCTGAGGCTGGTATCGATACCGAACTGGATAGTAGCTCCAGTGACCAAAATGGTATCGATACACCTCTCAAGTGTATCGATACACTAAGCCTGAAACAAGAAGGTGGTATCGATACTGTACCAACCGTATCGATACCCCTGCACTGCAAAACCTCCCAAACTCAGCAAAAACGATCAAGACTCGAATCTAAATGCAATTTAAGACTTCCCTAGCCCCAACCAAACATTCACACAACATTTACATACCACTATACAGCCATACAAGCACCCAACATGTATAAACATCAAGGAAAATCATGCAATAGACCCAAGATGGCCTTCTGTTGCGCGTAAAATAGTCTATCGCAATGGTAGTGCAAGTGTACACGACGCAAGTAGTAAGTGATACGAAGTATCGGATATCGTCTCCACAAGGATTGGGCTAATAGCTTCACCTTAGTTTACTGCACGAAAATAAAAGAAATAGTTTAGAAAGATGTCACGAAAATAATAAAGAAAATCGCAAATAAAATAATTGAGATATCAAGATGGAGAGAATGGGCTGGTATTGAATTCCTCGGTAGTGCAGGTATTGAATTGCTTAGGAACTCCAGTTCTGTCGTCGTTCCCGTCGCCGATAGCACCTGTCGCGGCAGCAGACACACCAACTCCGTACTTCAAGTTTGGCAAGAATCCCAGATCTCCCTTGGCCTATCCCTAGGTCCAAGTCTGTCGATGATCACGTCTTTGATGATACCTCCCGGCGTGAATCGAAGGATGAACACCGATGTGTATGAATTCTTCCTTAGCCACTTAACCTTGCCCTATCCCTAGGCACACGATAGTTCAACTATAAACTAGAGAACTTGCTCTTACTTCTTTCGTATACTTAACTCTCCCGATGCTAAGTAAATGGATAACCTCACAATGCTCTCCCGATGCTCTTGCAAGATATTAATAACCAAAATAAGAGAACTTGAAGTTTATTTTATTGAACTGAAAATTCCTAAAACAAAACAACCCTTGCAACTACTTTACAAAACAACCCGTAGCCCTAGGGGAAATTTAGAACATGTCGGTGACGGGTAAACGGCAGGGGGGTTTAGGTTATCGGTTATGGTGTAGAATGAGGGATCTTTTTTCTAGGTTAAAACCTATGCCCTTATATAAGCTTTGGGCTTAAGTATTCTAAGTTAACAAGGATTACAACTTTAATTAAAAGTAAGATTCTAATAAAGACTTAATCTCTAAAGTTCCTACTTTTCAGCCGCATCCTTGCTTTATGGGAATTCTTCTCCTTGAACTTTGGCTTGACATATCTTTTGATCCGGGGCTTGGAAAAATATTTGGCTTTCACACGACAGACGAGCAGATTTTTCTCTATCTATCGAGGTCCACTTTACTTTTCCTCTTCATAAATATGCTGTCACCCTGCTGTCACGACTGATCCATGGCAGCTTCGTCTTCTTCGTCTGCTTGTCCAGTTCATCTCTTCTGCTTCTCTGCCCTGCGCCTGCCTTCGCTGTCCACTATGGCAGATATCTGCAAAATAACCCATCTTTTAGTAGAATCCGTGCTTTTAATCCATTTGTGATGTTTTACTGAAAACTAACCTAAATGCAATGCAATGATGCTTGAATGCAGCAGAAATATGGGTTAAAAAGGGTGTAAATAATAGAACTTTTACACACTCAACACACCCCCAAACTCAAGTTTTGCTTGTCCTCAAGCAATTAAATCTAAAAGAAAAATGAAATTTTTTTGTGTTGGCCTTCAAACAGTGAACTGTCCCTTACCCGTCGCTCATTCTCTATGGCGGCAGCAACTTGTCGGAAAGGTTAGGATATGTCCGGAATCTCCCTATAGCTCTCGTGCAGTGTGTGCATGCTTGTGAACAGTTATATGCTAAGACTCTCTTAGTTTCACTAGAATATTCAACTTCTTAACTTGAATTTTTATGCCAAAGTTTATTTTTGAAGACACATTTTCATGCTTCTTTTTTCTTTCTATTTTTCAAGCTAAATTTTTCTAGAGCCAGTTTCGGGCACCTCTAGTTAGCTTCCTAGAGCCAGTTTCGGGCACCTCTAGGTTTTTGAGTTTCTTTTGCTAAACTTCTTTCCTAGAGCCAGTGTTAGGCACCTCTAGGGGCTATTCAAGTTCTAAGCTTCCTATTCTAGTTTTGGCTAAGAGAAATCTAAGCTATATAACAGTCACAAAGGTGTTTAAATTTTCAGAACTATAGAAAGGCTCTAAACTTCTCCTTAAACTGTCCTAAAGATGCTGCCACGATAGAGCCGTCATGACAGGTAAGCTAACTTCACAGTTTTAAGCCAACAGTTTAAGTTTTCTGATTTTTTTTTGAAATTAAATAAATAAAAGACACAACAATTAATAAAAAGATGTACTTAAGACTCCATTAATGATGGAGGGTTGCCACCCCCAAACTCGAGGGTTGCATTGCCCTCAATGCAAAATGACAGATTTAAAAAAAACAAAATATGAAGAAAAGTACATCACAAATAATAAAAGCAGGCAGCAATAAGAGGAAAATAAAAACTTAAATTTTTAGTCGCTGTCCTCGCTGCTGCTGCTGACACGGATCTGATGGCAGCGTCTGGGCTGTGGAGGAGGCTGGGCAGGTGCAGGGGCAGACTGCTCCACAAGCTGGACATCGGAACTGCTACCACTGTCCCAAGTGCTGCTGGTGGTGGTGCTAGCCTTGGGCAGCCGTTTCTTGTCTGCCACATGTTTTATTCTCTTGACCGGCGTAAATTCCCTCTGCAAATTCCTCATGATCAAAGGGCTGTCATCGGAGGCAGGCCTTTTTGTTCCTCTGGAAGAGGTGTCGGCCGGTGGACTGCCTGCTACCGTCGGGGCAGGTGATGGGGTTGAAGCGGTAGAGTGGGATTGTGGGGAGGCAGGTGGTGTGGGGACAGGGGAGGGGATATGGAAATAATGGGCAGGAAAAGTAGGGAATTGAACATCGGGAAAATTTAAAGTTTGGGTAATGAAGTTTACCGTCGAGTTTGCGAAGTCCTGAATGAACGTCATCAATCCCATTTGTCTTTCCTCAACCCGTTGTAGCGCAGCAAGGATGTGGGTGGAGTGGTCTGTCGGAGCGGTGGTGACAGCAGGTTCAGGGGCAGGCTCCTCTGATGATTCTGCTGGGGAGCCGGCTGGATTGAAAGATGAGACAGGTGTAGCCACGACCAGCTCCATGAGGCTGTTGATGTTGTTGTCTGTCCAGCCTCTGCCCTTGATTATTTTGTCGGAGGGTTCCTCGGGGACTGCTGCACAGCGGCAGAGGGAAGTTATTGTGAACGGCAGGCAGAGGCGGGAGTCGGAACGGAAGGTGCAGTCTAGGATGCTGTCCTTCATATAGCGGCCCACATTGATAGGCCTGTCGTGCATGATGGAATGAATGAGGGCGAGCCGCTGCCGGTTGACTGTCGTGTGGTGGGAAGAAGGCAGGATACGCTTTTTGATGAACGCGTTCCAGAGTTTGGCTTCTGGGAGGAGCTGCCCCCTGTTGACGGAGTGGGGGTTCTTTTTGCTGGTCGTCCATGTGGTTCCTTCCTCTGTCACCTCCGCCATAACAGCACCATAGGCGGCAGCATCGAGGGTGTCGAGAAATTTCTGGTGGGCATCATCATCGAGGCCAAAGTAGAGGCCAAACATATGGTTGATGCTGTCGGCAGTGAAGGGCACTTTCACTCCTCGGACGGTGACAGATGTTGCCGTTCTGCTGTCTATGGCAGCATAAAACTCCCGGACTAAGGTGTCGTTTAGCTCTGCCGGTTGTTCCACGAAGTGCTCCCATAGTTGAGCCGTGATGGCCCTTGTGATGAACGGCCGGAGACCCATGTTGGGTGCCTTTCGGACATACACGAAACTACGTTCCTCCCATAACTCCTTTGTGGCGAAAGGCGTTGCTGCTGCTGAGGTAGAGGCTGAGGCAGCACTTCGACGGGTCTTTCTAGACGACATTTTAGTAGCAAGGGTTGTAAAAATAAAGAAAGCAAATGAAAACTAGGGGAGAAAGCAAGAGAGAATAAGCAGAAGTGAGAAAAAATGAAAATGCAAATGGGGTTTTATAGCGGTCGAGGGTCTGCCCGTTTAATGCTGTAACGGCAGGCGTGAAGAACGGGGCGACGGATGGGATTTAGCGTTTCTGACACGCATTTATGCGTCTGTTACGCGTCTGCCACACGCTTCTGCGTCTGCCGTGTCAGTCTGTTGACAGCCTGTCTTATCCGTCTGCGGCGGCAGCCGAAACGACAGGTTTCAATAAATGGGCTCTGTTGGGCTTGATGGATGGATGGTGGGCTTGGATCACTTCTCCTTTTCTTCTTGACTCCTTTATTTCCTAAAAATAGAAAATATAAAAATATTATTCGAATAAAATAACCTAATGTCCTAATAATTAATACTAATAATAAAAAAAATAAAAATAAAAATAAAACTTAAGTTAAATTAGGGATGCCTTGTGGGGCATCTCCTAAAGTAACCACTTCCTGTATTCCTGGGGCTTTAGTCCCCTGATAGTGCTTGAGGCGCTGTCCATTGACTTTGAATTGGTGCCCATCTTTTAATGATCGGATAGTGATGGCACCATGGGGAAAAGCTTGTACCACTTGGAAGGGGCCAGACCATCTAGACTTTAGCTTTCCTGGGAAGAGTTTAAGTCTAGAATTAAACAACAACACAAGCTGCCCTGGGCAGAACTGTCGTGGCAGCAGTTTCTTGTCATGCCACTTCTTAGTCTTTTCCTTGTAAATCCTTGCATTGTCGTAGGCCATTGTTCGTAATTCCTCAATCTCGTTCAGATCTAATAGCCTTTTCTGGCCTGCCTTGTCTAAGTCCATGTTCACTGCCTTGATTGCCCAATATGCTTTGTGCTCAATCTCGACAGGTAGGTGATAGGTTTTCCCATAAATCAGTCGGTATGGAGACATGCCCAATGGAGTTTTAAAAGCTGTCCGATATGCCCATAATGCATCGTTCAGAAGTAGAGACCAATCTTTCCTAGTGGGTTTAACCATCTTTTCAAGAATGTTCTTCACTTCCCTATTGGATATCTCAGCCTGTCCATTGGTCTGTGGGTGGTATGCTGTCGCGATCCTGTGCTTGACACTATATTTCTTCAAAGCGGCAGCAATTACCCTATTATCAAAATGTCTCCCCTCATCACTGATAATCGCTCTAGGGATGCCAAATCTAGAAAAAATGTTTTTATGTAAAAACTTTTGGACCGTCTTGGCATCATTCTTTTGTGTTGCGATTGCTTCTACCCACTTGGAGACATAATCTACTGCTAGGAGGATGTAAAGATTTCCACATGAAGATGGAAAAGGTCCCATAAAATCAATCCCCCAAACATCAAAGATCTCGACTTCTAGAATGTTCTGCAGTGGCATCTCGTTTCTCCTTGAGATGTTACCTGTCCGCTGGCACCTGTCACAGTTCTTGTAAAAGTCCTGTGCATCTTTATATAGTGTCGGCCAGTAGAACCCTGACTGCAGCACCTTGGCAGCAGTTTTATTGCCTCCTAAGTGACCTCCATATTGTGAAGCATGGCAGTGATGGAGAATGTCTTCTTGTTCTTCTTGTGGTACACACCTCCTTATAACCTAATCTGCGCACATTTTGAAAAGAAGAGGTTCGTCCTAATAATAATGTTTAACATCATTTTGGAACCTCTTCCTGGCGTGATAATTAAGATCAGAAGGTAATATTCCGCTAACTATAAAATTAACGAAATCAGCATACCAGGGAAGGTCAGAAGACTTACCTGCCGCCATGGTTGTCGCGACAGCGATTGCGGCAGCAAAGAGCTGCTCATCAGGGAAGGTCTCCAGTATGTGTGTCTCATCTATTGGTAGACTCTGTCCCCTCTCCAACCTTGACAAGTGATCTGCCACCTGATTTTCTGTCCCCTTTTTGTCCTTGATCTCAAGGTCGAACTCTTGTAATAGCAAGATCCACCGTATCAATCTAGGTTTTGCATCCTTCTTTGCGAACAAATACTTTAGGGCAGAATGGTCGGTGTGTATTATTACTTTTGTCCCAAGTATGTAGGAACGAAACTTGTCGATGGAGAACACCACATCTAACAGCTCCTTTTCTGTGGTGGTGTAGTTCACTTGGGCGTCATTTAACGTCTTGCTGGCATAGTAGATGACGTGAAACAGCTTATCTCTGCGCTGCCCAAGTGCTACCCCGACAGCATAGTCACTAGCATCACACATGATCTCAAATGGCTGTGTCCAGTCTGGTGGCTGTACGATGGGGGCTGTCACTAATTTTTCCTTCAGAACCTTGAATGCTTCAGTACATTCTTCATTAAAGTCAAAGGGTCGGTTCTGTTCTAAGAGATGGCATAGGGGCTTCGTGATTTTTGAGAAATTTGCAATGAATCTCCGATAAAAACCCGCATGCCCTAAAAAACTTCTAATGCCCTTGACTGTGGTCGGCGGCGGCAGCTTTTCTATGACTTCTATTTTGGCCCTGTCGACTTCTATCCCACGGCAGCTAATCTTATGGCCAAGGACTATCCCTTCGTCCACCATAAAGTGGCATTTTTCCAAATTTAGAACAAGATTAGCTTTTTCACATCTTTCAAGTACCTTTTGAAGATTGCCGAGGCAGCCCTCAAAATCGTCTCCAAAGACGGAAAAATCATCCATGAAAATTTCAAGGAAGTCCTCTACCATGTCGGAGAATATGGCCATCATGCACCTTTGGAAGGTGGCAGGTGCATTACAGAGTCCAAATGGCATCCTCCTAAATGCGTATGTTTCGTAGGGGCATGTGAAAGTCGTATTTTCTTGATCCTCCGGTGCAATAGCAATTTGATTATAACCTGAATAACCATCAAGAAAACAATAGTAAGGTTTACCCGCTAATCTATCAAGCATTTGATCAATAAAGGGTAAAGGAAAGTGGTCCTTTCGGGTAGCTTTATTAAGCTTCCGATAGTCCATACAAACCCTCCAACCGGTCACAGTCCTGGTTGGGATTAACTCATTGTTCTCGTTGGTTATCACGGTCATTCCTCCTTTCTTGGGAACACATTGCACCGGGCTCACCCATTTGCTGTCGGAGATGGCGTAAATAATACCAGCATCTAACCATTTAATTATCTCTTTACGCACTACCTCCTTCATCGCATGGTTTAACCGCCTTTGGGCATCTATAGTCGGCTTATGGTCTTCCTCAAGGAGGATTTTGTGCATGCATAATGCCGGACTAATGCCTTGTATGTCTGCTATCGTCCATCCAATCGCCTTTTTGTGCTGCCTTAGCATGTCGATTAGCTGTCGTTCCTGTTCCTGCGGAAGCTTAGCAGAGATGATTACGGGCAGTGTGTCATTGGAACCAAGATAAGCATATTTTAACTGCCCTGGCAGGGGCTTAAGTTCTAAAGCAAGTGGTTCAACAATAGATGGCTTTTGGATTACATGGTTATCCGAAGTATAATTCAAGGGTTCGAATAACTTACCTGGACGATTGCCTAACCAGTTTACCTCCTCCTGATCTTCAGTATCAGATGTATCGGATTCAGAGGAGTCGCTGTCATCGGTGCTGTCGTCATTGCTGTCGTGACAGGCCTGTAGGTGGCTGTCGCGGCAGTGACCAAATTTTACATCACGGCAGCCCGACCTGATGCAGGGTTGATCAAAGGTCACCTCAATGATGGCCTTGCATTCCTCGTCCACATCAGCATGTTTCATCGCTTGGAGAACATTCAACTTAATCTCTTGATCATTCACGCGCATGGTGAGTTCTCCTTTTTCCACATCAATCAATGATCTTCCCGTGGCTAAGAAGGGTCGCCCAAGGATGACTGGTGCGTTTTCATCTGCCTCACAATCTAAGATAAGAAAGTCAGCAGGAAAAATAAGCTTATCCACTCTTACCAGAATGTCTTCAATTTTTCCCTCGGGATGTACGTAAGAGCGGTCGGCTAGCTGTAGAGTTACTGTCGTTGGCCATGCCTTACCAATACATAGTTTCTGAAAAACAGATTTGGGCATTAGATTAACACTGGCACCAAGATCACAAAGTGCCTTACCCACAAATTTGTCGCCGATTACACATGGTATGATGAAGCTCCCCAGATCCTTCTTTTTCTGGGGTGGCTGCCTATGAAGAATACTCATGCAACCTTCTGTCATCTTTACCGTTTCAAATTCCCCAAGTTTAGATTTTTTCGACATAACATCCTTGAGAAATTTAGCAAAACCGGGCATCTCTCTAACAGCATCTAACAACGGAATATTAATATGAACCTGTTTAAAAATATCATAAATCTTTTTAAGTTGAGATTCATGCTTAGCTTGATGTATCCGTTGAGGAAAAGGTGGTGGAAGACGATAATCAGCAATACGTCCTTCCCACTGCATGCGAATATGAGGACGGTAATCATCTTTTTTCTCCTCTGTCGCTTCTGCTGTCGTGACAGGCTCATCGGCAGCAGTCTGTTTATCACCTGTCGGGGCAGCTTCCTCGGCAGGTTTATCCAAGGCAGGTTCTTTTTCTGTTTCAGCTTCTTTTTCCGGCCCTGGTAGCTTTTTCCCACTCCTAGTAGTAATCGCCTTACATTGCTCATGTGGGGGTGGTCTAGCATTTTCACTATTGCTAGGGAATCCTCCATTCTGCCTTGGCTTAATATGTTGCGACACCTGACCCATTTGTGTCTCTAGGGATTTCAACGTAGCCTCATGATTTGTCATTCTCATCTCGGTTTTATCTATAAAGGTTTCCGTCTTCTTGACAAACTGATTTATATTCTCCATATACGTACCGGTCTGAGACATAAAGGTGGCCAGAGTCTGTTCTAATATACTACTCGTGGCAGGTGGTGGCTGCTGTTGCTGCTGCGGCGGCAGGTGTGGCGGCAGTTGCTGCGGCTGTTGCGGCGGCAGTTGCTGTCTTGTCAACAATCTAGGACCTCCCTGATTCTGATTATATGCTTGCGGATTCAGGCATTGTTAGGGTTACTCCAGGAAAATTTGGGATCTTTCCTCCAATTGGGATTATAGTTGTTGGAATTATAATTCGGCTTGTAATTTCCAACATATTTTCCCTCTTCTATATTTATCGGGCACTCATCCCTACTATGACTTCCCTCACAGACAATGCAAACTTCCTCGACAGCAAATCCTCGTAAGTCATCTTCATTTAATAAGTGTTTCATTGCCTTAGTAAGGAATGCTACCTGTGATTTCATAGTGCTGTCGGCCTCATAGTCCTTGACAGCAAGTACCCGTTTACCCCCTCTTCTTGCAGTCGGAAACTGCTCCTCATTCTTGGCCAGATTTTTCAAAACTTGCAATGCCTTGTCCGGATCTTTATCCAATAATAGTCCATTCGCTGCAGAGTCAATCCGAATGCGAGTTTGTAAGTTAGCAGCATTATAGAACTTAGTTACCTGATTCTAGACGGGAAATCATGCATTGGACAGTTCCGAAGAAGAGTAGTAAATCTGTCCCAGGCTTCGTGCATCGGCTCGTCATCTTCCTGTTGAAAAGTAGCAATTTCATTACGTAATCGCTCAGATAAATGCGAAGGATTAAAACGAGATAAAAATTCACGAGATAAATCTGCCCAAGTTCTAATTGAACCCGGCGTAAGTTTATTCCACCAAGTTTTAGCTCTGTCCCTCAACGAATGGGGGAATAACCGAAGCCTCAGTATCTCCGGACTAACTCCTGGTAGTCTAAACGAACCACAGATCTCCTGGAACGTTTTGAGATGCTCCCTAGCATCTTCTGTTGCAGAACCACTGAACTGCCCGGCGTTGTTGATCATACTAAACATGATAGGTTTAAGTTCGAAGTTGTCAACATCAATATCCGGCAGCGTGGTCTCCAGCTCTACATGACCGTTCAGCATGTAGTCACGACATGACCGTCGTCCATCTGCTGCGGGCGGGTCACCGACAGGCGGGTGGTTATCGCCAAGGGGTGGTATGTGACCGCCGGCAAGTTGGTTATGGCCCATCTTCTCTAGCTGTTCCTCGAGGTATTCGTTTCTATCTAAAAGTCGGCGAAGTTGTTTCTTGAGACTGAAGGAACGTTCGATTTCCGGATCTAATGGATACTCAGGATCTTCACCTCTTTTAGATCTGCGCATAAACAAGAAAACCTCGTGAAAAGCAAGAGTTGAAAACACAAAAGAAAAATTAAAGAAAATAAAAATAAAAACGAAAATTAAAGAAAATAAAAATAAAAATGAAAAGTGCAATAAAAGAAAGATGTAGTTATTTTGCCAATCCCCGGCAACGGCGCCAAAAACTTGTTGCGCGTAAAATAGTCTATCGCAATGGTAGTGCAAGTGTACACGACGCAAGTAGTAAGTGATACGAAGTATCAGATATCGTCTCCACAGGGATTGGGCTAATTAGCTTCACCTTAGTTTACTGCACGAAAATAAAAGAAATAGTTTAGAAAGATGTCACGAAAATAATAAAGAAAATGACAAATAAAATAATTGAGATATCAAGATGGAGAGAATGGGCTGGTACTGAATTGCTCGGTAGTGCAGGTATTGAATTGCTTAGGAACTCCAGTTCTGTCGTCGTTCCCGTCGCCGACAGCACCTGTCGCGGCGGCTGTCCGTTGGCTGTCGCGGCAGCAGACACACCAACTTCGTACTTCAAGTTTGGCAAGAATCCCAGATCTGCCTTGGTCTATCCCTAGGTCCAAGTCTGTCGATGATCACGTCTTTGATGATACCTCCCGGCGTGAATCGAAGGATGAACACCGATATGTATGAATTCTTCCTTAGCCACTTAACCTTGCCCTATCCCTAGGCACAATATAGTTCAACTATAAACTAGAGAACTTGCTCTTACTTCTTTCGTATACTTAACTCTCCCGATGCTAAGTAAATGGATAACCTCACAATGCTCTCCCGATGCTCTTGCAAGATATTAATAACCAAAATAAGAGAACTTGAAGTTTATTTTATTGAACTGAAAATTCCTAAAACAAAACAACCCTTGCAACTACTTTACAAAACAACCCGTAGCCCTAGGGGGAATTTAGAACATGTCGGTGACGGGTAAACGACAGAGGGGTTTAGGTTATTGGTTATGGTGTAGAATGAGGGATCTTTTTTCTAGGTTAAAACCTATGCCCTTATATAAGCTTTGGGCTCAAGTATTCTAAGTTAACAAGGATTACAACTTTAATTAAAAGTAAGATTCTAATAAAGACTTAATCTCTAAAGTTCCTACTTTTCAGCCGCATCCTTGCTTTATGGGAATTCTTCTCCTTGAACTTTGGCTTGACATATCTTTTGATCCGGGGCTTGGAAAAATATTTGGCTTTCACACGACAGACGAGCAGATTTTTCCCTATCTATCGAGGTCCACTTTACTTTTCCTCTTCATAAATCTGCTGTCACCCTGCTGTCACGACAGATCCATGGCAGCTTCGTCTTCTTCGTCTGCTTGTCTAGTTCATCTCTTCTGCTTCTCTGCCCTGCGCCTGCCTTCGCTATCCACTATGGCAGATATCTGCAAAATAACCCATCTTTTAGTAGAATCTGTGCTTTTAATCCATTTGTGATGTTTTACTGAAAACTAACCTAAATGCAATGCAATGATGCTTGAATGCAGCAGAAATATGGGTTAAAAAGGGTGTAAATAATAGAACTTTTACACACTCAACACCTTCAAGCATTCAAAGCTCATACTCCAATATTCTAACATGAAGGCAACCTCAAAGGCACATGACCAACACACAAGGTAAACAATTTAGACATGGTTACAATCCAAACATAGCATCATTAAGCCAATCAAAAACAACATAATTAAGGAGTCTAAACATGCTCCTAAACAACCAACAATAGCACAAAACAACAACACCTATCCCATTGCTTCACTATTACAATCTTTAAATTTAACTATCATACTTGAGCTAACCGTAAGCAACACTTGAAGACCTTTCCTTGCCCTTGCCACCCACAAGCTATTTATCTGCATTGTCGAACAAAAGAGAGCGTAAGCATAAAAGCTTAGTGAGGGTAAGCTCATAAAAGAAACCTTCGACAATGCAGGGTCCAAGCACGAGCAACAACCAAGATAAAATGCATGACCATACCTTTGATCCACACGAGCCATAATTATAAATGATGCATGAACATATATTCAATATCATGTCATGCTCAACATGTTTAAATCCACCACATATGTAATCACATATAATTAACCATGTTAGCAACACATCCCAAATTACATTGGTTCACAATTAATCACATATTGGCAACATAAACTACAATCTGTATTGGCACCTAGCTATGACTCGAATACGCGGATAACCGTTGGAACTCACATCCAACAACACAACCATTACCTGACGGTGGGATTACACTCATCACCGTTCACGCGGAGGGGATTCCACTCATCCTCACGCCCGTCGATGGGATTCCACTCATCACCGACTAAAATATATATATGAAGATTTCCGGGCGAACCCGTACTCCATCTTGATGACTACCATCATCAAGACCACGCGCGCATTTTGACTCACGTATGCACATTAGACATCCTAATGATCGATCATTTGTACCCAAGTATACTAGTGCAAATACCAACACATTCCACAATATCATTTATTAACAACTTCCGTGCTTAGCACGTACTCACCATGACATACCGTCATGCACAAACCACATTTCCATACTTAGCATGTACTCACCATGATCCTCGGATCAAGTAACCACCTCATAATCTCATTTCGCATGACAACACCACATGTACATCATTATCAAACATATCACATCATATTTTGCACATGTGTATAACCATATCACATCTATCATCCATCATGCATATAACAATGCATCCATCATGCCTCAACATACATGTATACAACATATATATAATCAACACCATCACAATTTAACACGAGGCATATACAACCATTAAAGAGTGCAACCAAAGTCTCTAATCAAAGCTTGGGATTAGGCTACCACTCCAATCCCAACTCTAGGTGGGTTTACCAAGCACATCCTAGGTTCACATGCTTGAACCAAATACTCAAAACCATTTTAAAAATATTTAACCACTCACCTAAGCTTCCAAGCTCCAAGCCAAGCAAGCAACCTATCTCAAATTTCCGGATTTCTTCTCGAGGCTTCTCCAACACAAATTCCAGCTTCCAAACAACCTCAAACACAATTCAAACAATTCAAAATCAGCCCAACATCAAAAGACCAACCCGGAATACAATTCAATCACAATTTACAACGTTGCAAGCCATGACCAAACTTCATACTTTGCAATTTCGGACAGCCCACATACCCCTTCCGAAATCCATGTTTCCAACACCCGTTGCACCCACAATTGACCCCAAATCAACCCCTAACCATAGCACTACCATTGGGCTATCAATTCCCACCCAAATCAACCCCCAAAACTCACCCAAAACCCTCCAAAAAACCCATTTTTACCCAAATTCGGGAATATGTATAAAATCATGTAAAAATCATCTATGTTGGGTCTTATGGGTAGTAAACAACATATATAACTTCAACAAATCGAAAGCTCAAATTAAAGACATTAAAGTTTGCATTTTTATCCTAAAAACTCAAAACCCTAAACTTCAAAATCTATGAGCTTTATGAAAATTAAAGGTATCATCTTAAAGAGGAAGAGGAGGACAAATTAGAAACGGTTTTACCTTTCAAAAATCACCAACAAAGAGCATGGGGATGAAGGAATGGAGATTTGGAGAGGGAGTGGGTTTTTGGTGTGAAGGAGAGGAAAGAAGAAGATGAAGATAGGAATTAAAGTGGTCTTTTAAATTAAAGGGGTTTTAAAAATGGGAGACCCTTTTAATTACACCTTTGCCATTAATGAGATGACATATCTCATCCATGTTTAAAATCCATGAAATTGATTCCAAAACAACTTAAGTCCCACATAAAATAATTCGTTTTGAAAATACGAAGCCCAAATATTAATTTATTATTTTAATTATAAAAACCGAAACCCGAAATAATATTTTAATATTATTTTCTCCCGGCCCCCAAACCCGGGTGTTACATATTCGATATAGGTTTTTAGTCAACATTTAAACATATTTTTCAAGTTTTGTGAACTTTCAATTATTTTTACAGTATTCAAATGGGTCCAAAAATATTTTCCACCTAAATTGTTATATCAAAATATTTATCACAACAAAATGACTAACGCCTAAACAAATTTACTTATAAGCATTCCTTTTACGAAGATATTGTGAGTGATTAGTTATCGTTTTTTTTATTCATAACAAATTGGAATCTATCCTTACAAAATTAAGAATTTAGTAAATAAGAATTTTTTAGCACTGTCATCTTTAGTCATTTTAAACATTGTACACTTCATAACATGCATTAGATAAGACTTTGAGAATTCTGTACATATAAAACCAAAGTTCTTTCATGCTTTGATTCAAGATCTCGATCGGAATCAATGCCCTAGATTTTGTTGAACATAAACAGTAACAATGTCACTTCTAATAAAAAATCTATTAAAACATATTTATCCACTTTGTTTGAAAAGAGATCAAGTAAACACGTTAAGATGGCATGACTTATATTTTTAAAAGTAAATTTATTTACAAGATCTCAATTTGCAAAAAAAATAAGATTATCAATAAATAATACAATAATTTATTTCCTAGATTCCCAAAAGAATAATGATTTGTTTTTCCTTTTCAAAATAGAATCACATAGGATTTTCAAGAAAATAAATTCAAGAATTTATTTCCTTTCCCAAAATAGAATCATACAAGATTCTCGAGAAAATAAATTCAACAATTTATTTGCCTTTTCAAAATAGAATCATACAAGATTCTCGAGAAAATGAATTCAACGATTTATTTCTTTTTCAGAATAAAATTCTCAAGAAAAATAAATTCAACGATTTATTTTTTATACAAAGTTAGAATCAACGCAAGATTCTAACAGAGAAATAATTTAAGTGATTTATTTCTCTTATATCTTTTGTTAAAGAACGAAATTAGTAGTACTAAAACCCGAAACAGAGATATCAAGGCAATCTGATTTTGCTTTACAAACAAAAATCAAATGGAACTAATCCTTTTATTTTAATTTTATTTATTCTTGTTTGGAAAGGAAGATCGAGTAAACCCGTTAAAATGGTAGAAATTAAATCTCGAAACGAATTATTTATGAGGTCTTAATTTCTAAAATCCATCAAAATTTCATTTGGATATCTTATTCGTCTTTATAAATTTTTTTAAAAGAAATTATTAATACGAGAATTAAATTCATAGTGTTTCCAAAAAAAGAACACATACAATGATAATTATCGCATCTAATAATTATCATTATAACACAAGATATTTTATTTGTCATATTTAATATTAATGGCCAAAATTATAAGGTAATTGTAGAACTAATGTTTTGATATAATAATTGAAAAATGTTTTGGACTAATTTGAAAAGAATTTAAAACTTGGTTTTAAGTCCAAACAACTTGAAATTATGTTTAAGGTATTTTAAAAGGTTTTTGGCAATGTTTTTACTAATTTTAAAGAGCCAAACTTGACTTTTCAAGTTACCCGTATCGATACGGCTGTACCCGTACCGATACCTTTTTGCCCCAGTTTGGTCACTGCCAAAACCCGTATCGAAACAGGCTTGGCCATTTCGATACGGATCGGGATCGTTTCGATACGCCTGGTAAGCATATCGATCCCCTTTCCAACTACCCCAACAGCTATTTTCCCAATGATCATTTAAAAGTGAACCCGTACCGATATGCCCTCAAGCGTATCGATACGCCCAGGCTAGCAAGAGCCCAACGACTAGTTTCTGATGAAGGCCGTACCGATACGGATCCAAGCGTATCGATACGGATGGCTGCAGAACAACATTAATGAAGGGAAATAAAGTCCTTAACAGCTCCAATTTGATCCCAACGGCTAGTAACGGCTACAAACTCAATTGAAAGTATAAAAGGGACCTCCAAGCATCAAGTAAAAGCTAATGCTTCAATTGTTACAACATTATTGTTTATTTCTTGCTTAGACAACACTTGTGAGCTTACATTGTTAAATTTGCTCAAGTGTTTAAGTTTTGGGTGAGTGCTTAGAATTGCAAACAAACACCTATTAGAGGGATTTTTAGTTTGCTAAGTCTTTCTTTGTACAAGAGAGTGGTTCCTCAAGCTTTGGGTAGAAAGCTTTGAGGGTTGTTAAGGTTGCCTCTTTAGCCTAGAAAAGGGGACGAAATTCTTAGTGAATTTATTTGAAAATCCTTAGTGGGGAGCTAAGGTAGTGGATGTAGACCTTGGTTAGAAGGTTGAACCACTATAAATTCTTGTGTTAAATTGCCTAATTTCCACCTCCCACTAAAACACCCAATTATCCAACTTCTCCACACTTGGCGAGCAAGAACGGTTGATCAAATCGAGCCCCTAAAATCTCAATAGTAATATTTAAGGACTACCTTAATAATACATGAAGTATTTTTTTCCTCACACGTAAATAAATGGTTGATTTTGGTGTATAACATAATAATGTATAAAAAATAATGAGAGGCTTTTACCATTTTTTCTCAAAACCCTGTTTTTTTTAAATAGTTGTCGCCTGCTATTTTTTTATTTTTAAATTAGCCGGCGATCGTAATTATTTTAATGTTAATTATCGATCGTCGGTGTTTGTTATTTCTCTTATTTTTATTTGTTATGTTTTTAATTCTTTTAATTTTTATTTTAATAAGAATCTTTGTTCTTGTGGCATGTTTTTTCTCTACCTTTTGTGGCACGTTCTCTTTGATTTTTGGTTTTGTTTCATCTGTTGTTTTGGCATTATTTCGGCATACCTTTGTGGTCGTTTGATACTCGCACAAAAATCTTCACGACACTAATTTCTAATTATGATTATGTTGGTGGTCATAGAAAGATAGATCCTCACTCGGTTGATGGTTGTTTGCTGATGTAATCAGTCCTGGGTAGCAGAGCAATCTGCCTGATAGTTTGGCTCGCTCACCACTCATTTTTCATCCCATAATGCGTCTCGTTTGGACAGAGACAAGGAGATTCGGGAAGGCTTCTAGATTTTGACGACATGTTAATCTCTATGGAAATATTTACTTTTCTTTACACTTTTAGGTTTTTGTACGAGATTTTGGTAGACTAATACTCATCTCCTTTCTGAATGCATTGTATTTGTAATATCTTTCATGATTTTTTTTAATAAAATTCAGTTATCATTGTCAAAAAATGGTTGGTTATCATACCAACTTAGAAAATAATTTATGTATAAAATTATGTTCTCATATGTGCAAAAAAGACATATAACATTAAATATAGAAAAAAATTTAATCAAGGCAAAATTTAACTGGTAACCCAATAGTTTTTTATTGTTAAATAAAAAATTAGTTTATTTATAAATTTTTTCTCTTTACGTTCAAACATTTATAGTTTATCCTCCCTAACTCTAAATTCTAACTACGTCTTTATGCATAATGCATGGGGTGGAGGGAGGGACTGGGCAAGAGCCACGTACTTGGCTGCTGTTGTTGAGCTCGGTTGTGTCTCAGTTGGACGTAAAGCCATGGTCGAAGAAATGGATATGATGCATGGCCGAAATCTCAAAAAGAAATTAAATAACAAAATTTGTCGTGGTATGAACTAATGTATTATATATTCTTACCTTTGTCTACAATCGAAAATTAGATGAGAAAAAATGGATTGTGGAATTGTGTTGAACCTAGTAGGTTTATACGGTATGTATAGGATTTGGAACACCCGAGTTTAGGGGTCAGGTGAAATTAAATTATTAAAATATAATTTTGGGCTTCATGTTTCAAAACAAATAAATTTATGTTGGGCTTGTTTTAAATTAAAACCCAAATAGCCATGAATTTTACACTATTGTAATAACCCATTTTCATTAAGGGTAAAAAGGACCTTTGACTTTTAAAAATAAAACAAAACAAATAAAACACCTATTTTTCATCATCTTCTTTCCCACCCACTTTCAAAACCGACGACACTCTTCTTCTCTCGATGGAAGGTTACTATTCCATCTCCTTCCCTCTTCATTCTTGAAGATTTTTGAAAGGTAATTATATTTTTGAGTTGTCCTTATCTTCCTCTTCATTTCTATACCATTAGTTTTCATTAAAACTCATTATTTTACATTTTGAAGTTTTTGGGTTTTGAAGTAAAAATGATAACTTTGATAGCTTTTAGTTAAGCTTTTGATTTTTTGTTGTTAGATAAGTTATTTACTATCCAAAAGGTCCAACATATATGATTTTTACAAAGTTTTAACAACATTTTCGGATATGAGTTTATTGGGGGTTTTAGATGGGTTTAAAGTTAGATTTTGGGGCTAATTGAGGGCTGATGATAGTGTCATGGTTGAGGGTTAATTTGAAGATGTTAGATGACATTTTGGAGGTTGGAAATATGGTTTTCTGGTTTGGCTTTTGGACTACTCGAAAATGCTAGTTTGGTTGTGTTCTTAGTTGGCTATTTGCTTGGATTGTGTTTCGAGTTTGCTCCATTGATTTGTGGATTGAAATGTGATTGTGTTGGATGATTAGAATCAAGGTTTTGTGTTGGTGAGACTTCGGGAACAAATCCAGATAGCTTGGTGGATTGATCGACTAGAGTTGTTGAGCTTGGAGTAGTCGGTGAGTGGTTCTTCGGTTTTTAAATTGGTTTTCAAATGTTTGGTTCGAGCATGTGGACCTAGGTCGGGCTTGGTAAACCCACATAGAGTTGAGATTAGATTGGTAGTCTAATCCCAAGCTTTAGTTTAGAAGATGTTGGTTGAACTTGTGGATATTTTGTGATTATGCCTCTTGTTCTATATTTATTGTGATTGATGTTGTTAAGTATATTATGATATACATGTGTGTTGAGGCATGATGTTTTGTGCATTATGACATGCATAATTGTTGGAATGTGGTTTGTGCATGATGGTGGATCATGGTGAGTACGTGCTAAGCACGGAAATTGGTAAGAATGTTGTGAGGTTGAGCTATGAACTGAGTTAGTATTGGCACTAGTATGCTTGGGTACAAATGATCGATCATTAGGATGTTAGTGTGCACACGAGTGTCGAAATGCGCGCGTGGTCTTAGTGATGGTAGTCATCAAGATGAAGTACGGGTACGCCAGGAAATCTTCATTTATATTTTAGTCGGTGATGAGTGGAATCCCATCGATGGGGCGTGAGGATGAGTGGAATCCCCTCCGCGTGAAACGGTGATGAGTGTAATCCCACCGTAAGGTAATGTAATGGTTGAGTCGTTGGATGTGAGTTCCAATGGTTGTTGTCCGCGTATTCGGGTCATAGCTAGGTGCCAATACGGTTTGATAATGTGTTTCATATGATTGTATTATGGACATGTTGAGCATGGCATGATAATTGAGGTTGTGTTCATGCATTTCATATAATTGATTCATGTGGTTCCGAATGTAAGAAAACATGCATTCATCCTTGGTTTTGTTGCTCGTACTTGGACCCTGCATTGTCGAGGTTTGTTTTATGAGCTACCCTCACTAAGCTTTACGCTTACGCTCTCATTTGCTCGACAATGCAGATCCTTAGTTCGTGGGTTGCTTGTGCGAGGAGAAGGGCCTCCAAATGTGCTATCTTAATCTTCAAGTATGGACTTTTAAGCTAAAGATGTAATAATTAAGCAATGGGGATTTGAGTATGTTGTTTTGTGTTAAGGAGCTTGTTAAGACTCCTTTAATATGTTTATGTTTTGGTTGTGGCTTATGTATGCCTTGTATGTTGGCCAGGTGACCCTTATCTCTATGCTTCTATGACATGTTTATGGTTGGATCCTTAGCTTCTTATATGATATGCTATGAGAATGTTGTTGATGCTCCTTGTTCGTTCTAAATGTCTTGTATGCTGATTCTTGGTTGTTATATGTTGTGTGTATGTTTGCTTGTGGCTAGGTGAGTCTTAATTTGCATCTAGAGTTGAGCCTTAGTGTCTTTGGCTGCAAATTTGAGTGTTGCAGTGCAGGGCGTTTCGGTACGCCCAAGGGCTGTATCGATACGATCCTACACTTTGGGACTCAAATTTGGCTTAGCGTACCGGTACACGGGGGTGTATCGATACGCCAAAACCTCTATGGAAATATGAGATTTTGATGAGATTTTGACGTATCGGTACATGTCTAGGGTGTATCGGTACGGTCATTTCTCGTTGACCGTGAGAAGTTCACCAGAGAAAGCGTATCAGTACGGTCAACCAATGTACTGATACAGTCTTCTTATGTTGACTTTGGGCTGTTGGCCTAGTCAAGGCGTACTGATACCCTCTTCTGGTGTATCGATACGACCTATTGTATAAACTAAAATGGGCTGTTTTAAATTGCTTGATCGATTGTTTCGCCTCGCTTGTTGCTTCCGTTGTCGTTGTTTCACATAGGGTGTATTAAAGCCTTTAGACAAGATAATAATGTTAAAAGAATTTTTATAGGGCCATTAACCGAAGTGGAGCCTTAACGAGTTTCGCCTCGGTTTTCCCCGCGTGTGACCCGTTCGTACCGGTCAACCGCCCAGGCCGGGAGGAGGGGGTTACAGGATTTCACATAGTGAACTATTGAATTTTTTTTACTTAATGGAGCATTTAATATTTGAGAATTAATGAGATCCACTAATTGGCCTAGTGGCTAAGGATGCTTATATTGTCTCATCTTGTATGCAGGGCAGAACTAAAAATTTATAAAGGGGACCAAAATAAAATTTAAAAAAAAACTAGAAATTTATAAAAGGGGTCAAAATAAAATTAAAAATTTTGAGGGGGTCATACTAAGATTTTACAAACTTTGAAGGGATTATAGAGGTAATTTTACCTTTTTTCTAAATTTTTTTATCATATTCCTCATGGAAAAAAAGTTGACGGGACCAAAACCCATCACGGGCAAATATCTGAGTGATTTACTCATATTTACAAATATGATAAAATAATATGCATAAATACTAATTAAATAGTGCTATCAAATTCAAATTCGTTCAAATCATCATCGTTAACCATCACGGGCGACCAAATAGGACCAAAAGTTCATCAAAGCTTCCCCTTGGCGTCATGAGTTTAAATCCTGGATCCATCCCCTCACCAATTCGCCCAAATGTCACATTTTTTTTCTAAATCCTTTGACTTCCCGTCTTCCAATATACTATTTTGGTTGTCCAAGCTGCCTAGTTCTAAAGTATGTTGTTCTCTTTTTTCTCTTCGGGATTGATTAACGGAAATTTCAATCGCTACGAGCTCTAGTCAAAAGCTAAGGCACACAAGGAGGTTCGAGGGATGGTTGGTTTGATTGACTCATTTGTACATACTACTATATGTACTGTTTTTTTATTTAAGTTTAAGAGGTTTTTTAACGAGTCATGTGATAGTAATTTATTTCCTTTTATCAAAAAAAGGGGAGAGAGATGGTCATGATGGTGGCTTGGGAGAGCTTTTTTTGTCAAAAGAAATTTCATAGATTGATAAAAGAGATTATATGGTATGGAGAGGTACATGAGGAGAATCGTGGCCTCTAAGGCCGGACTTAGCAATCCAATCGACAGCTTGATTACAACATCGTGGAACAAAAGAAAAACAGACAGAGATAAACCTCATTGTCAACAGGTGGATATCTTCCTCAATAGCGGAGGAAGCCTAGTCGGAAGAACATCTATAGTTGAGTCTTTCAATAACTGGCTAACAATCGGATTCCATGATGACTTTGGTGAATCCAGCTTTGTGGGCGATTAATAAACCAAATCGAAGTGCAGCTGTTTCTGCTGCTTGGGCGGATGGGGCATAAAGAGGGGTTGAATCCCATAGGATGACAATACCCTCGCAATCACGGGAAATAGTAGCAAGCATGGCTTTTCCTGACATGCCATCAAAGGCTGCGTCGCAGTTGAATTTGATAACTCCTTCCGGTGGAGCAGCCCAGCTCTACTGATCCACCGAACGAGGAGTAGCTTTCACAGGTATCTTAGGGGGCGACTGTAGGAATTCAAGTCAGGCTCTTTCAGCTCGTAACCAAACCTCAAAAGGGGAATCAATTCGTCCCTTAAAAAGGAAATTGTTCCGAGATTTCCATAAGGCCTAGAGAAGAAAGGCAATGAGGGCTCCACCATCGTCCATACCTGCCTTGATTTGCATAGTAGAAGCTGATTGCCACCATTCTGAGAAGCCAGGGAAACCTATAACCTCAGGGGAGTAGCTGAAACCTGAAGCTCTTCAAAATGCTTTGGCAAAGGGGCAGAAAAAAAGAGGTATTCAGCCGACTCCATCCTTTCGTCACATCTTGGATAGAAAACCGAACCCTGGAAGGCACCATGAAATCTCGCAGTAAGAGCTCCTTTGGTAGGAATAATTTTATGAATGAGTTTTCAAATGAAAGATTGAATTTTTGTGGGAGCCTTTAAGCTCCAGATAGATTTCCATAAGGATTTGTTACTCGCAGGGTGATTACTTGACGAAGGTTTAGTCTCACGGGACGTCATTTCATCAATGAATATGTACCCTGATTTTGCACAGTATGAACCATTTTTAGATCCTATTCATATGAGGAAATCCTTAACCTCTGGACCCTCGATCAGAATCATTTGAATGGCATCCACAACCTACACATTGAATAGAGATTCGAACTTTGCTCGGTCTCAAGATCTGAGATCTTGGTTCATTAGACTAGCCATAGTAATATGGTGCTGTGAAATCTGGTAGTCTGGAGGGATAGAGAAACCTGGAAGCTTCAGGATCCATTTGTCGTCCCAGATTGAGATGTTTCTACCGTTGCCCACTCTCTATAGGCTACCTTCCTTTATCACCTTAATTCCTTCACTAATTCCGATCCAAGCCTACGAAGGGTTGGCACTTCGTGGGTCATCAAACGAATTGCCGTCAGGAAAATAGATGCCTCGAAGGGTCCGTGCTAATAGGGACTCAGGTTGTTTCAAGATCCTCCAAGCCACTTTTGCAACAAGAGCTCAGTTGAAAGTTCTAAGATCTCTAAAACCTAGTCCCCTTTTACTCTTAGGTTGACATAAATCTTTCCACTTGATCCAGTGGATTCCCTTCTCTTTTTTATTGCAGTTGTTCCACCAGAACCTTGCCACCAAGGAGCATAGCTCGTCACAGAAGGTGACAGAAAGAAGAAAGCACTGCATAGTAAAGGATGGAATTGCTTGAATTACTGCTTTGATAAGGATCTCCTTCCCTATTTGGTTTCAGAATTTTGCCTTCCAACCCTTGAGTTTAGCTTGGACTCTTTTCTTTATGAAATTGAGAGCATGTTTTTTCTTCTTCCCCAAATTGACGGTAACCCCAAATAAATGTTATCCTTCACCATGGCTTGAAAATCGAGAATATTGGAGAGATGGGCTTTCATGGTTGGGCTAACATTGGGTGAGAAGAATACCGAAGACTTACTGAAATTGATCGTCTGTCCCGTAGCAGCTTGGAAAAGGTCCAACATTCTAATAGTTGCTTCACAGTTCTGTTGGTTGGCAGTCAAGAAAAAAAGGCAATCATCCGAGAACATAAGATGGCTAAGGGTCGGACATCACCTTTTAATTTTGATATCGTCCACTCGGGAGCAATCCAGTTCTTTTTGGATAATCCATGAGAACACATTGGAGATAAAAGTGAAGAGATAGGGAGACAGGGGATCTCCTTATCGTAGTCCTCGCTGTGGTTTGAACCATTCAAGTTTCTCACCATTAAACACTAGAGAAAAGACAGAGTGTAACCCCCTATTTTGACCTAAGGGTTTATAACATCTTGAAATTGACAATTTAGAAACTTTCCCCTCAAGTAAGATTGTTTATAAAAATTATGCCGAAATTATTATTCAACTATAAAAGATATCCTTAAATGTTTCATAGTAAAACAAGCATGCTAAAATAGTTTATCAAACCCCAAAAATAATAAATGTCCAAAGTCCACTTTTACAACCAAATCCGAAAATACTTAAATAAATATAAGTCTAGAACAAAACGTACTGATAAATAGTATCAAATAATGTTCGAACGAGATCCTCCAAGTACCGAAACCTAAGTCTGGAATCTGAAACAGATACTAAGGGGGAGTCAGCTAATAAGCTCAGTGTGTCTCTAAAGTGCATAATAGAAGTCAAACCAACAGTCAAACATAATATAACAAATTTACATGTATTCCGAAGTATTCAAACAGAGCATACAGATATCATGACATGACATGCACCCAACTACATCACCGTCCGAAGAGTAAGGTTCCCCTAAACCACTCTGCACCTCAACACCATGTCCGAAGCAGAACTCATCCCGAAAGATGGAACTACTGATCCGAAGCGAAGTTCAACCCGAAGGATGAAGTCGCTGAGCTTCCTCCGTACAATATCCCAACCCAATGATATGACATGTAATCCGAGTTCAGAGTCCGAATGCAATCTTGTTAAATAACTAAGATGCATGTACAAAATAATCCGATTCCGATATGTGTTACATAACATGATCATAGCATCCGAGTATACATTATTTATCAGATAACAGAGCAGAATGACATACAAACGAGTCGTGCAATAATTATCAGATAACAGAGCAGAATAACACAAAACATTTCTCATACAGATCACACAATCAAGCAACACATACATGTAGCACAGACAGAGAACACACCTTAGGCAGCTAAATAGTCAACGTCGATAGTGACGTCTCCCACGCTCAGCTCTAGCGGAAGGTCGAACAGAATCAACTCCTAAAACAAGAACACTATATAAGACTTCCTACTATGCCACATTCGAATATTTACGCTTAACAGAACACTTACTAGCAGATCTCGAAGACTGTGCCACCGGAGGTCTGCCTGGCGGAGGAGGAGGTAAAATCTCGTGATCAGAATCCACGTCACCTGAACACAAAACAACCGAGTCAAATTCCGATGCAACACTATACAAAAATCTGAGCTTAACATATAAACTTGATCCAAAAAGCATTTCGAGTCCGAATTTGAAGGAACGGACAGCGGCAACGGAACCGGAACGTCAAAAAACTTGAGAGTGGACTCAGCCGAAAAAGTCAACCAAAAGTCAACGCTGACGTCATCGTTGACGTCATCATTGACTGCGATGACGTCATCATTGACTGCATCAGCAATGCAACAGCAGATGATGTCATCGTTGCATCAGCACTGCAACAGCGGATGACGTCATCGTTGCATCAGCCCACTGGTCCGGTTCGGTTCAACCCAGCCGTCCGGTTCACCAACACCCCCAACCGGTTCAGATCAGATCCAACAGCCACCCAACACAACAGCAGAAACCCTAAACCAACAAACCCTAACATCACACCCCCGGCGGCGGCCGACTACCCACGACGTGACCCCAACGACGGCCACGACCCCCCCCCCGACAGCGGCCAACAACAATCCCAAAGCCAAACAGAACCCCGACCACAACACTCACCCTAACCCGAGACGGAGGTGGCGTGCACGCAGAGGACGGCGGCGGCACACACAAAGAACGGCGGTGGCAGAAGGCAAGAACAATGGCGGCAGAGCGCGTTTCCACGAACGGTTTCAAACTCGTTTCCAGCGAAGAACAGCGGCACGACGGACGCTGGGTGGCCGGGCTTTGATCGCGCAGTAACGGCGAGTACTCCGCTGGCCTCGAACCGCTTGAACGGCGATGAACTCTCCTGACCGGAGCTTCGACGGAAAAACGGGGAAGGGTTTTCAATTGTTGTAATATTTTATTATTATTTTGAGAATGAGGAAAAACAACACAAAACACAGAAATAGGCCAAAGAGTATTTGCCCTAGACAATTGGGCAATTTATAAAAGGAGGGTCCCAAGTTTGCCCGCCTAACAATTTAACCACCAAACTCTTAATTTATTCAATTTGGTCCCCAATTTAGGTTAGGTTAAATTCCGAGTTTCCCCCAAATTCTAGGGTTTTCAATTGGGAATTCTCATAATTAGGGTTTTCAAATTAGGGCTAAATTGGGGTGTTACAACTCTCCCCCCGTAAAAAGAAATTTCGGCCTCGAAATTTACCTGGAGCAAACAAATGCGGATACTGAGCTTTGATGACAGCTTTGGGCTCCCAGGTAGCCTCATCATGACTGCGACCACGCCACAAGACTTTGACCATCTTAATGGTCTTCCTTCTGAGAACTTTCTTATCCTGAGCAAGAATCTCGATAGGCTCCTCCTCAAAGCGTAAATCAGGACGAATCTCAATCTCCTCCACAGGCAAAACATGAGATGGATCAGCACGATAGCGTCTTAACACAGAAACATGGAAAACATCATGAATACGCTGAAGCTCTGGTGGTAACTCGAGCTGATAAGCAACAGGTCCAACCCGACGAAGAATCCGATAAGGACCAATATAACGAGGACTCAGCTTGCCCTTCCGACCAAACCGAAGTACCTTCCTCCAAGGAGATACTTTCAGAAAAACCTCATCACCGACCTCAAACTCAAGATCTCGACGTCTCAAGTCAGCATAGGATTTCTGTCTGTCAAAAGCAACCTTAAGCCGGTCTCGAATCAATCTGACTGTCTGCTCGGCCTCACGGACTAGGTTTGGTCCCAACAATCTATGCTCATTAAGTTCAGTCCACCCAATCGGTGACCTACACCTACGCCCATACAGAGCCTCATACGGTGCCATTTTGATACTGGTCTGGTAGCTGTTATTATATGCAAACTCTGCGAGCGGCAAGAAATCCTCCCAACTACCACTATAATCGAGAACACAACCTCTCAACATGTCCTCAAGAATCTAAATCACACGCTCGGACTGCCCGTCAGTCTGCGGATGATAAGATGTACTGAAATTCAACCGGGTACCCAAAGCAGAATGAAGTGCCTTCCAGAACTTCGCTGTAACCTCGGATCGCGATCAGAAATAATCGATAGCGGTACCCCATGAAGTCGAACGATCTCAGAAATATAGAGCCGAGCCAACTTATTCAAAGGATAGTTGACTCGAACCGGAATGAAATGAGCAGACTTAGTCAAACAGTCCACTATAACCCAGACGGAGTCCTTCTTGGACGGAGTCATCGGAAGACCACTGACAAAATCCATAGTCACACGCTCCCACTTCCACTGAGGAAACTCGATATGTTGAAGCAACCCAGATGGACGCTGATGCTCTGCCTTGACTCTCTGACAAGTCATACACTTAGACACAAACCCGACAACATCCCGTTTAAGACCCTTCCACCAATACCTCTGACGAAGGGTTTTATACATCTTATCACAACCAGGATACATAGAGTATGGGCTATCATGTGCCTCGCGAAGAATAACCTGTTTCAACCCATATTTCCTCGGAATACAGTACCGGCCTCGGAAACACAAAACACCATCCTGATCAATAGTATAATCCACAGATATACCCTCAAAAACCTCTCTGATACGATGCATAAGAAAAGGATCTGTAGGCTGCTCAGCTCGAATATCAGATATCAGCGTAGGAATGACCCGAAGTTCTGCCATCAAACTACCATCCTCAAACAAACTCATCCGAGCAAACAAGGTCCTCAAATCTGAGATAGCATTACGACTCAAGGCGTCGGAAACCACATTCGCCTTTCCCGGGTGATACTCTATCTCACAGTCATAATCCTTAAGAAGCTCCAACCAGCGACGCTGTCTCAGATTCAACTCTTTCTGTGTAAGGAGGTATTTTAAACTCTTGTGATCGGTGAAGATATAGCACTTCTCTCCGTAGAGATAGTGTCTCCAGATTTTCAGAGCAAAGATCACAGCAGCAAGCTCCAAATCATGGGTAGGGTAGTTACGCTCATGCACTTTCAACTGACGAGATGCATAGGCCACTACCTTTCCTTCCTGCATCAGAACACATCCTAATCCTGTGTGAGAGGCATCACTGTATACCGTATAAGTCCTCCCAGGCTCAGGCTGAATCAGAACCGGTGCTTCAGTCAACACGGTCTTAAGTTTCTCAAAACTGATCTGCTGAGACTCAGTCCAGACAAAAGGAATATCCTTCCTCAGTAGTTTAGTCAGAGGAGCTGCAATAATCGAGAAACCTTCTACAAACCTCCGATAGTAACCAGCTAAACCCAAGAAGCTTCGAATCTCAGGAACATTCTTGGGCTGCTTCCAACCCAAAATAGCCTCAATCTTCTTTGGATCAACCTGAATACCATTAGCAGAAACCACGTGTCCCAAGAAGGTAACCTCGGTCAACCAGAATTCACATTTACTGAACTTTGCATACAACTGCTTTTCACGCAAAGTCTGTAGAACAACCCGGAGATGTTCCTCATGTTCTGCCTTCGATTTAGAATAAACCAGTATGTCGTCAATGAAAACCACCACGAACTGGTCCAGGTAGGGTTGAAACACCATGTTCATCATATCCATAAAGGCTGCAGGGGCATTAGTCAAACCAAACGGCATCACCAGAAACTCGTAATGACCATAACGAGTCCGAAAAGCGGTCTTGAACACATCAGAATCCTTAACCTTGAGTTGGTAATAACCCGATCTCAGGTCTATCTTAGAAAATACTGTAGCTCCCCGGAACTGGTCGAACAAGTCATCAATACGGGGAAGTGGGTACCTGTTCTTGATCGTCAGCTTGTTTAGCTTCCGATAATCAATACAAAGCCGAAGTGATCCGTCCTTCTTCTTCACAAATAAAACATGGGCTCCCCAAGGAGAAACACTAGGTCGGATGAAACCCCTATCCAACAATTCCTGCATTTGAATCTTCAATTCTTTAAGCTCTTCCGGAGCCATCCTGTAAGGAGCCATAGAGACAGGAGCTGTACCCGGATATACATCTATGCCAAACTCAACCTCGTCACGTTTTGGCGGTACCCCTGGCAATTCCTCCAGAAAAACATCTGGAAAATCCCTAACCACCGGGATCTTATCCAAATCAGAATCTAATTGCCTCGAGTCAAGAATATAAGCAAGATAGGCAGTAGCCCCATGACGAATCATCTTTTCTGCTTTGAGAGCCGAAACAACATTGGTCATATAACCTCTACGCTCTCCAACCATAATCACCTCGCATCCATCTGAGGTTTTCAGAGTCGCCCTTTTCTTTTCACAATCCAAACGGACTCGATGAGCGGATAACCAATCCATTCCGAGAATAAGGTCGAACTCTCTGAAAGGTAGCTCCATCAAATCGGCGGAGAATATTTTCCCTTGAATCTCCAAAGGGCAATTCTTGTACACCTTGGTAACCTTAACATGATCACCCACTGGACTATAAACGGAAACCGCGTTCCCAGTATTCTCAACCGGAATTTCAAGTCCCCCAGATACCGAACTCGCAACATATGAATGAGTAGAACCAATATCTAATAAAGCAAAATACGGAATAGAGTGGATAGAAAATGTACCAGCAATAACATCTGGCTCATCATGATCCTCATGTCTCCTGGTAGCATAAACCAAACCTGGCTGTCTCACCCCGGATCCAGCTGATCCTCCACTCTGAGCTGGCCTACCTCTACCAGCAGAAACTGTAAAATCGGGTCTACCTCGACCTCTACCCCTAGCAGGAGTCTATACTGATGCCTGTGACGGAGTCGTCATATGAGCTGACGGAGGTGCATACGGACAATCTCTGAAAATATGCTCAAAAGACCCACATCGAAAACAAGCCCCGGACTGTCTCCTACACTCCCCAGAATGCCATTTCTTGCAGAAAGAACACAGTGGTGGCCCCCGCGTGCTAGACGATCCTCCAACACTAGAAGTCGGAACAGTAGTGGTTACTGGTCTGGCTCTGGAATAACTCTGATAGTCACTCTCATCTCTTGCCCTCTTCCTGGTCTGGCTACCCTGACTATACTGAACTATCGCGGTCGACTGCCTCTTACCCTGATCCATACCATGAGACTCAGCTTGCCTCAACTCTGCTTCATTGCGTTCTGCAGTCCTAGCTCGCAAAGTAATAGCCTTGTACTCTTTGTCCAAATGTAAAGACACACCAGTCTTGATCGAAGGTCGCAGACCCTTCAGAAACTAGCTGCACTTCTCTTCCTCTGTAGTAACTAACCCAGGGACGTACTGTACCAGCCTCAGAAACTCAATCTCATACTGATTCACAGTCATGTCATTTTGCTTCATATTTATAAAGTCCTCACGACACTTGGCTAGATACTCAGCCCCAACATATCTGTCTCGGAAAGCCTGACGGAAATGATCCCAAGTAATCCGACTAGCAGAAATAACGGTCTTCTCAGCCTCCCACCAGTTCAGGGCTTCACCCTTCAATAAAGATACAGCAGCTCTTAATTTTCTGTCGGCAGGGTAGTCCATCTCATCAAATAACTGCTGTAGTTTCTTCAACCAATACTCAGCGTCAGCTGGATCTGCAGCCGTCTTACCATCAAACATCGACATACCAGCAGACAAAAACTCGGCAGATATGGGTCTCCTAGAACCCTGTCGAAGATACTCAAGTAGCTCCAAATGCACTGCAGCAACATCAACTCCAGCAGTCTCACTGTTACCGGCTGCACGGGGACCATCACTCTGAGTCTGCTGATCAGGGTGATCGGTCTGTTGACCACTCGTATGAACCTCATGCTGCTCCTCAGCCTGCTCATGTTGTGGGTCCTCCTGATGTGGTGGCGAATGCTCAGGAGGATTAACGTCACTCGTATTAGCATCGGTACGACCTCGACCTCGGCCGATCGTAGCTCTAGTACTCCTACGGGGTGGCATAGTAGTCTATCTATAAAGTCAAAATTGGTACTTGGAGACTTTAATTAAAACATATATTACTTTTTAAAAATCCGGACATTTATCTGAAAATCTCGTAGTTTCCGAAAACATTTACTATGCATGCATTTTTTTTGTTTTGAAAACTTTAAAATCAAATTTTTATCGAGCCTCACAGGCCGAGGGGTGTAACCTAGGCTCTGATACCACTAAATGTAACCCCCTATTTTGACCTAAGGGTTTATAACATCTTGAAATTGACAATTTAGAAACTTTCCCCTCAAGTAAGATTGTTTATAAAAATTATGCCGAAATTATTATTCAACTATAAAAGATATCCTTAAATGTTTCATAGTAAAACAAGCATGCTAAAATAGTTTATCAAACCCCAAAAATAATAAATGTCCAAAGTCCACTTTTACAACCAAATCCAAAAATACTTAAATAAATATAAGTCTAGAACAAAACGTACTGATAAATAATATCAAATAATGTTCGAACGAGATCCTCCAAGTACCGAAACCTAAGTCTGGAATCTGAAACAGATACTAAGGGGGAGTCAGCTAATAAGCTCAGTGTGTCTCTAAAGTGCATAATAGAAGTCAAACCAACAGTCAAACAACATATAACAAATTTACAGATATTCCGAAGTATTCAAACAGAGCATACAGATATCATGACATGACATGCACCCAACTACATCACCGTCCGAAGAGTAAGGTTCCCCTGAACCACTCTGCACCTCAACACCATGTCCGAAGCAGAACTCATCCCGAAGATGGAACTACTGATCCGAAGCGAAGTTCAACCCGAAGGATGAAGTCGCTGAGCTTCCTCCGTACAATATCCCAACCTAATGATATGACATGTAATCCGAGTTCAGAGTCCGAATGCAAACTTGTTAAATAACTAAGATGCATGTACAAAATAATCCGATTCCGATATGTGTTACATAACATGATCATAGCATCCGAGTATACATTATTTATCAGATAACAGAGCAGAATGACATACAAACGAGTCGTGCAATAATTATCAGATAACAGAGCAGAATAACACAAAACATTTCTCATACAGATCACACAATCAAGCAACACATACATGTAGCACAGACAGAGAACACACCTTAGGCAGCTAAATAGTCAACGTTGATAGTGACGTCTCCCACGCTCAGCTCTAGCGGAAGGTCGAATAGAATCAACTCCTAAAACAAGAACACTATATAAGACTTCCTACTATGCCACATTCGAATATTTACGCTTAAAAGAACACTTACTAGCAGATCTCGAAGACTGTGCCACCGGAGGTCTGCCTGGCGGAGGAGGAGGTAAAATCTCGTGATCAGAATCCACGTCACCTGAACACAAAACAACCGAGTCAAATTCCGATGCAACACTTTACAAAAATCTGAGCTTAACATATAAACTTGATCCAAAAAGCATTTCGAGTCCGAATTTGAAGGAACGGACAGCGGCAACGGAACCGGAACGTCGAAAAACTTGAGAGTGGACTCAACCGAAAAAGTCAACCAAAAGTCAACTCTGACGTCATCATTGACTGCGATGACGTCATCATTGACTGCATCAGCAATGCAACAGCAGATGACGTCATCGTTGCATCAGCACTACAACAGCGGATGACGTCATCGTTGCATCAGCCCACTGGTCCGGTTCAGTTCAACCCAGTCGTCCGGTTCACCAACACCCCCAACCGGTTCAGATCAGATCCAACAGCCACCCAACACAACAGCAGAAACCCTAAACCAACAAACCCTAACATCACACCCCCGGCTGCGGCCGACTACCCACGACGTGACCCCAACGACGGCCACGACCCCCCCCCCGACAGCGGCCAACAACAACCCCAAAGCCAAACAGAACCCCGACCACAACACTCACCCTAACTCGAGACAGAGGTGGCGTGCACGCAGAGGACGGCGGCGGCACACACAAAGAACGGCGGTGGCAGAAGGCAAGAACAATGGCGGTAGAGCGCGTTTCCACGAACGGTTTCAAACCCGTTTCCAGCGAAGAACAGCGGCACGACGGACGCTGGGTGGCCGGGCTTTGATCGCGCAGTGACGGCGAGCACTCTGCTGGCCTCGAACCGCTTGAACGGCGATGAACTCTCCTAACCGGAGCTTCGACGGAAAAACGGGGAAGGGTTTTCAATTGTTGTAATATTTTATTATTATTTTGAGAATGAGGAAAAACAGCGCAAAACACAGAAATAGGCCAAAGAGTATTTGCCTTAGACAATTGGGCAATTTACAAAAGGAGGGTCCCAAGTTTGCCCGCCTAACAATTTAACCACCAAACTCTTAATTTATTCAATTTGGTCCCCAATTTAGGTTAGGTTAAATTCCGAGTTTCCCCCAAATTCTAGGGTTTTCAATTGGGAATTCTCATAATTAGGGTTTTCAAATTAGGGCTAAATTGGGGTGTTACACAGAGGATGAAATGCATTTCATGACTCGCTTGACCCACCACTCAGAGAAACCCATTTGAAACATAATAAATTCCAGAAGATCCAGTCAACCTTGTCATAAGCTTTTTCGAGGTCGATCTTAAGCGCCGTAACACCTTTCTTCCCCTTCTTTGCTCTCTTAATGAAGTGGAAAGCTTCATTGGCAAGAATGATATTGTCCTGAATAGCCCTACCTTGCACAAAAGCTGATTGGGTGGTGGAGATAAGGTCCGGAAGAAAAGGTTTAAGCCTAGAGGCAAGAATTTTTGTGATAACCTTGAGGGAGAAGTTACAGAGGCTGATGGGTCTAAAGTGAGAGACTTCACAAGGGTTCGCCCTCTTCGGTATCAACACAATATTGGTCTCATTCAGTCCATAGTCTAGGTAACCGGTTTGGAAGAAGGAGAAGATCATGACAGAGATATCATCTTTAATAGTATCCCAAAAATTGTGATAAAAGCAGCTTGGAAAGCCATCTGGGCCTAGGGCTTTTGAGACACCCATACTGAAGACTCCTTTCTTGGTTTCCTCTTCAGAGATGTTAGTGCAAAGATGTTCATTCATCTCCATGTTGACCAGGGACGAGATAATTTTAAGAGCTCTCACATCAACAAAATTGTCCTTAGCAAAGGTCCCCTTGAAGTGAGTAGTAAGGAAATTTGCAATTTCCTTTGGTTCCTCCAACCACTCTCTTGTGCCAGTCTTGAGCCTACAGATCGAGTTCATTCTTTTGTGCTGTAAAGTCGAAGCATGGAAAAATTTTATGTTCTTGTCTCCCAGTGTGAGCCAGTTGATCCTAGAACGTTGGTGCCAATACCTCTCATCACTTTTCCATTCCTTATCAAGTTTCTTTTTAATGGATTCAAGTTCAAGTAATTCACCTTCACTTAATCTTTTATCTTGGAAAGACTTTAACTGATCTATCAACATATCTTTTTTCTGGGCTCTCGTGCGGAACTTGATTTTGCTCCACTTGATAAATGACAATCTTGTTATTTTTATCTTCCGGCCAAATTGATGGGACCAACGCTCACTGGAAAGCGGGTTCTACCCTTTTCTGACTGTCTTTGAGTAATCCTCTTCGAGGAGCCATTTGGACTCGAACTTAAATTCCTTCTTGTATTTTCTCGATTGGCCCATTGGGACAAGAATTATGGGAGCATGGTCCGAGGCAGCGGCTATATCCATAAGCCCCAACGCCTTAGGGAAGGCATAGCTCCATTCTATTGAGCACAAGATACGGTCGAGTTTTTCAAGAATAAAATTCTCTCCGCTTCTTTGGTTATTTCAGGTAAAGGTGTCCCCTTTAATTGGGAGTTCCATTAACTCGTTGGAGTTGACAAAATCCTAGAAGCAATTGGCGTCTGAAGGATTAAAAGGGACACCTCCAAGTTTCTCCTCTTGACTTGTGACAATGTTAGACTCCCCGATGACTAGCCATTTCTCCTTATCTGTTGTCCCCATAAGGGATAGATTTTTTCAGAAAGCATCTTTCTCTTCCCGATATGGAGGGCCATAGATAAAGGTAGCAAACCAATCCATACCACCATAAATAGAAATTCTTGTGTCGATAAAGTTTCTCTACTTGGAGGACTGTAACAGAGGTGTCAGAATTTCACCAGAGAGTAAGACCACCTATGGTTCCATCATGTTCCATATAGAAAGCCTCATCCATCTTCATTCTCGACCGAATTTTCTCAAGATAGCCCTTCTTCTTTTTCATTTCGCTTAGGAAAACAATCGACGGTTTGAACTTGTTTATAGAATTCTTAAGGACTCTGACAGTTCCTTTACTGCCAAGTCCTCTTACGTTCCATGAAAGGACCACCATACTCAAGCCTTAGGTGCAAGGAAACCACAGAGCAATTGGTGTAGAAAACCCACCGCAGCACCCAAGGAGGCAGCAAATAAAGGTCGATTGAGAGGATTAGAGTTGAGAATAGATGTGCAACAAGCAAAGTAAGCAACCAGTAAGAAAAAACCTCAAAAGCGAAAACCAACAACCACCATTTACTCAAGGATAGATAACCATAAACAGCAAACAAAAAGGAAGTGTCAAAGGTTAAAACATACTCATGCTGGAAAGTGATAAGGAACCAGAGGTGGGGCAGCAAAGTAACGGGATGGAGCAACAAAAAGAGGGATCAGGGGGATAAAACATGGAGATACTCACCAGAAAATTGGCATCAAAGAAAGGCGTGAAGAAATAGAGTCCCTGCCTCATTCCCATGAAGAAAAAACCAGATCAAAGGAGAAAACCCAAGAAATGCAGAGACAGTTGTTAGCTCACACCCTAAATTTGTTCGAAGTAGAAAGCCTCCCCAAAAAAGTGCAGGAAACAATTTTCAGCCTCAAAAACCAAGTCAGCAGTAATAAATAGTGAAAAGGAAAGAGCCCATGTCTCAAATTCATGGGAATGACATTAAGTAAACCGTGAAGCAGCAAAGGATCGATTGAAAAAGGCCAACGGTGCCACTCCAACCCTGGCAACAGCTTCAGGAGGGAGAGAGGCGAGAATCGCGCCAAAGAGATTCGCTAATTCTAAACCAGCCGCGAAAGAATGCCCACCGGGAAGCCACCTCCTAGGGAAGCGCTCTCAGTAATCGACACCAACAGAAGAGACTCCAGCAAGAAAACCCAACCGACTGTCTACCAAAAAAACTACCGGCGAGAAAGCAACAAACGACCCAGGTGGAGCCTTGGGGTTTTCAGGAGTTTTTGAGGAAAGAGTCAAGTCAATGGTGGCTAGGTAGAGCTAGGTGGCCATAAAGAGTAGAGATTGATTGAAGGCTTTGAACCTGTTGGTGGGCGTTAAAATCAAACATGTTTGAAAATCAGTTTTCACCCAACTGTTTATAAAATTTGCAAACGTAATTTATGCAGGTATGTAATATAAGAATTCCCATCGAACAAAACTGTCATTACTAGTAAACAGGCTTTCCACTCCGTACATCAGTATGCAACCTTTAATCTGGATCCAAAAATCAGATGCAAAACCACGTCCCCGGCACTACATAATAACACCCAACTCCATACACAGAAATAACGGTAAACTGCATAACATCAAAGGAGGTGCAAGCAATGTGTACAAGCACTTCAACAGTTAGCTAATATTGCCATAATGATCGTATCTTGATATGGACACAGCCAACACTTATTCTGTAGTTACATAGTTTTACCATCGACCATACATCCCTTTCGGACCAGTAGTGTACCTTTTTCCCCTCTATTTATCAACTTACACATCAGCAGCCTTCTCAATAGATGAAGCCTTCAAACTACCATTCATTTTGGCACGTTTAGCTTCCGCATCTTTTACAGCTGCCTTGATTGCATCTTCTGCAAGCATACTGCAGTGCAGCTTAACTGGTGGAAGTGAAAGATGTTTCGCAATCTCCCTGCAGTTTTACATACAACACAGTGACAAAGTTGCAGTCCAGCATGAATACATTTTATTGGAAGAAAAAATTATAAATAAATAAATAAAATTGAACATCGGTGCCAAAAGGAAGAACAGAGACTTGTCTACCCTGCACGCCAGATCATAAAAAAGATTACAGCATCCTTTGACATCTATATTATATTTCCGTTCCTCATATATTCTACCATGTGTTATCCTTCCAACTTATTCATTCAAATAAATGTTATGCATTGCCCTCAAAACTAGATGAGAGGACCAGCACCTGAGCGTTAGGCACAAAGGTAGATGGATGATCCCCCACACACGAGAGCCCAGTTAAAATCCTCACTTCCCCAACTTAAAAAATCACAATAACATCGAATATTTCTTCTCATGGCTAGCTGTAATTATCATATTGAACCGGTTGATAGCTAAAATCATAATCTGTAGATTAATAACACAAAAGGCTCAATACAAAACAGTAGACAAGGCTTAACCTTTATGCACGAACTCTCTAACTTCTAAGAATTGATCGGCACCACTAGGCCTTAATATCATCGTGAATACAGAGAGAATAAACAACACCCTAGAATTACAGACAGTTACCAAGCACGATAAAAAAACCATACCAAAGCTGCAAGTAATCCCAAATGCAGACATGGTTTAATGAAAAGACCGGCCAAACAATTGTAAGAAAGGAAGTTCAAAGAATGGGAGAAAGAAAATGATCTATCCATGGCATTCTATATTTCAAAGACAATGTTCAATTTAAATAAGAAAAGGAATACTACAAAGTATCCTTGGAAAAGATTAGAATTGAAGTTGGAGATGAGGAAATAATACTTACGTGTTTTTAATGGTAAGAACTTCATCCATACTTTTCCCTTTCACCCATTCAGTAGCTGTAATATGAAAAGCCCTAAGTTACAATATATCTCCACAAAAATTACCTAAATGAATAAATATCACAGCACTGATTAAAACAAATTAGACCCGTATATCCCAGTCATAAGTATTAAGGAGAAGGAAAATGGCGACATACCGACTGAAGAAGACGCGATAGCGGACCCACAACCGAAGGTTTTAAAGCAAGCATCGACGATTTTCCCCGATTCCTCGTCGATTTTGATTTGCAGTTTCATAACATCGCCACAAGCTGGAGCTCCGACCAGGCCGGTACCGACGTTGGGGTCGTTTTTATCGAAGGAGCCAACGTTACGAGGATTGTTGTAGTGATCGATGACATTCTCGTGGTAAGAACGAGGCAGAACCTGAAGGGGGCGCGTTAGGACATCCCGTGACGGTGTCCCGAGCAGCCTATTTGCCACCAGCCTAAGCATGTTCGCCGTCGATTTTGTAGTGAATGAGTTTTTACGGGTTGAGCTAGGGTTTGGATTTGGGAACTTTAAAATTGTACGCAGATGATATATTGAGATTTGAGAGAGAGAGAGCTTCAAGGGTAAGCTACATGGGACACGTGGAGGGTGAAGACATACTCTAGACTTTTGAAAGATTTTAATTTAGTAATATATTTAGATGATTTGATTAGCGGATTACGTTAGCTGATAGTTTGGTTTTAAAAGGCATGAGACGCTCCTAGACGCAAAAAATTTCTGGAGTCGAAGCGCTAGGCGAAGGCACTCGCCTTTCGTAGGCGAGACGCTTTTTTCCCCTAAAATTTTATAAATTAACCATATATCATATTTTGTACTTAAAAACATTATAATTATATTATAGAGGCTGAAAGATAAAATAATATTATTTACTTAAATTTATACTTAATTCTGAAAATAAACAAAATGATATAAGAAAGAAACCAAACATAGTAAATTCACAGATGCACTGAAAATTGTAAATTCCTATTAAGAACTGAAAATTATAAATTCACCAATGCGCTTAATGTAAAAATTGTAAATTCCCACAAAAATCTAATATACTCATAAAAATAAAACAACCTATTCAAATAAACAAGAAAATTAAACAATGTTTGGGATTAGAAGAAAAGAAGAGAAGATAAACGGTGGCTGAACTTGCCGGCGATAGTGGTTAAGAATGAAGGCTTGCTGAAATTTGGAGGAGGCAGAGCAATTAGGTTTTGTGTGTTTATCGTGAATTTGGGGAGGTTGGCTTGGGTTGAAGGGTATATCCTAATAAAAGTATAAAATACGTGCTTTTTATATGAAGAAATGCCTCAGGGATGAGAGGCGACGCCTTGTGCGCCTCATGCCTTAGGCGAAAGCGTCCAAAGGCGCATGCCTCTTATACATCGCCCCGCCTCAGCCCTCGAATGTGTTTTTCTCAGCGCCTGGTGTAACGCCCCGAGTTTAGGGTTCGGGAGATAATCGTGTTGGGTAAACTGCTTCAGGTTTAGATTGATTTTGAAGCTATTTTAAATGGATAACCTTGGTTTTTATAAAAGGGCAAAATGAAAATTTTGAAATAAAAGAAATAAAGTAAGGGATTTTGAAAATGCTATCATCTTCTTCAAAACATTTTCCTTTTCACGTTAAAACCTCCCCAAAACCCCATGTCACTATTCCATTGTTCCTAGCTCTCAATCAAAACGATTTCTTCAAGGTAATTGATTCTTTAACTTGGTTTTATCGTCCTTGAGTTGTAGATACTAAGATTTTTGCAAAAACCCATGGTTTAAACTTGTTTTGATTTTAAAGTTTTGTTTGAAATGAAAGGGAGTGTATGGTGTTTTCGTTAGGGTTGGTTGAGGTTGGGTTTAGGTGTGTTTTTAACTTTGTTTTATTGCTAAAATAACATGAAAATAATGGGTTGTTAGAGGAAACACGAAATGGGTATTGTGGGTAACTTTGGAAGTTGGAAATCTTGAGTGTTTAGATGGGTTTTGGGTCTAAATGACAGCTGATGGTTTGGTAGCTTTGGGTTGATGTTTTAGGATGTTAAAATATGGATTTTTGATGATAAATTCGCTGGGTTTGGCTGCAAGTAGTTTGAGGCTGAATTGAATATGTTTTGGGTGAAATTTGGGCTCAAATCGATGTGTTTTGTTGCAAGAATGTTGAGTTCCGAGTTGCTGCTATGTTTGTGGGTATATTAGCATTTTAATGTTTTGTTTTGGGTTGCATAAAGCAGAAGAAACAGATTTGGGTTTTGTGGACGTGAATCCGGATAGTTCGAAGGCTTGAATCGGTATCTTGGATAATGTATGTGTGTTGGCTGGTGAGTGGATCAATTTTAAAAGCCTTAACATGGTTAAAGAAGTGTTTTAGGAGTTTAGATTGAGCTTGAAAAGCCAATCCAAGCTCAAGTGTAAGTTTTAAAGATTTCATGTAATTAAATTGTGTTTTATGGTTTCTTGAATGCATGTTGAACATGTCATATTGTTTTGTGTTAAATTGCATTGTTACACATGTTGGGATTGATGACTTGTGTTTCTATTTACATTATGAGTACATGCCTTGCATGGAAGCTGGTCATGAGAAATGGTTCAAGCATCAATAATGATTGTGGTTTGTGAAATGAGTATATTGGCATGTGCTGAGTTGCTACCGGATATAATTGATCGATCAATAGGATTAGAGTGCACTCGAAGAAAAAGTTGTGCGTAACCTTAGTGATGTCAGATTCCACTAAGGAGGAGTACGGTGATGTGAGATTCTATCGGAAGCTATGTTTTACTAGACGAGTGAGTACGGTGATGTGAGATTCCACCGGAAGTGTCTAGTGGGTTTGAAAAACTATCTGTATATTCGAGTAAAAATGATGATGTCAATATACCCGTGATGCTCTACATTCTCATGTTAAGCATGTTGCATTGCTCTTTCCACGTATACTTATCCATGTTGTTGGTTACTTTGTTGTGTTATGAGAATGAGCATGAGATAAGTTTATGGCTTGTGGTTGCATTCGGTAAATGCATGTGATGCTAAATGCATGTTATGTGTTCAAGCATGCGAAATGATTTGGAAATGGTTTTAGTTTCAAGCAACTTATGTTTTAAAACTGCATCGTTGTAGCTACTGTTTTGAGCACCGCTCACTAAGCTTAAATGCTTACGCTCCTCTGTCCAACAATGTAGACCCTTAGACCTACGGAGCAGCTCGGGGAACAAGGGAGAATCCAAGGGAATTTGGTTTGCTCAAATATAATTTTAGATTACAATAATTAGTATTAAGCAATGTGATACGACCTTTTGTTTTGAGGGGTTGTTGGCATGTCCTTTTTGCTTAGACAAGTTTGTTTGGGTGTATTTGACTTATAATGCCCCTTGTTAGGTTGAAATATGCTTTGATTTGACTTTTGACTCTGTTGGTGAATGTTAAGCATGAATGTTTTCATTATAAGCCTTATCTTGTTGAATGTTGCTTCGTTAAGTGTTTATCTTGCTCTATGTGTGTATCTATGGTTGCCTGGTGTTGTATGTGTGGTTGTAGGTTGCTTAAATGCTTGTTTAATGCGTTTTGTGTTGGACGCCTTGTGCTTTTAGCTGCTAAAACCAGTCTTTCTGGGCAGGGCATATCGATACGGTCCCTTGTTTTGAGCAAGGCGTACCGATACGTGGGGAGTATCGATACCCAAAATGTTCTCTGAAAATCTGAGATCTTGAGAAGAAATTAGGGTATTGATATGTGCCTTAAGCGTATCGATACGGTTCCTGGTGTCGACTTTAGGAGTTTGTCCTTTAAAGGCGTATCGATACTAGCCTTGAAAGGTATCGATACGACCTCTTGAAGTTGACCCTGGGGAGTTGACCGTTGATGGCGTATCAATACGGGCCTTAGGCGTATCGATACGACCTATAATAAATTTTTAAAAATTCAACATTTTCGTGTTCGTTTTGCTCGGTTCATGTTCGTGTTTGCTTTCCGCTGCTTGTCTCCTCACATAAGATTTAAACTTAGCATCTAGACAAGATAATTCTAAAAGAAATTGTTTAGGGTTGCTAATCGAAGTGGAGCCTTAACGAGTTTCTCTTTGGTTTTTTCCGTGTAACTCGTTCGGCGCGGTCTGGTGGCTAGGCTGGGTTGAGGGTGTTACACCTTGCGCCTCACAGTGCCTCAGGCAGGCTTTTTAATACTAAGGTTGATAGTTGATTGTATTAGCTTATTTGATTAGCGGATTATATTAGTTGATTGTATAAAAATGTTTGATAAAATTAATTGATAGCCGGTAGTTGTTTGATTATTTAAACAAGCAAAAAGACATATAAAGACATGATTATATTTGATACTTATTTAATTAATTAGATTATGAAAAATAATTTTTAATATAATATTACTAAGTATATTTGAAAGATCTATAAATTAATATATTATTTATATAATTATTTTCCCCTTAAACTATACATTTTTTCTCGAACAACCCCTAAAATATTTTTTAAGGCGTTGTAGCCATTGAACTAAAAATCGTTACTTCGTTTTGCCCCTCCGTTAACCTCAGTTAAAAAATTTGATGGGACAATCAGAACGTGCCACGTGTAATTTTATTAACAAACAAAATAAATATGACTTAAATAGAATGGGTAAATTACACATTAGGTTTTAGGTACCCAACAAATAATCTTTATCACCAACACCATCAATCTCCCATTCATCCTCATTTCCTCTGCTCATTCTATTCTGCATTCTCAACCACTGTACCTAAATTTCCTTTGGGTCCATCATGGGAAGGCATCAGAATTTGATTTGGAATAACTTTTCTTAAGTTTGTTTTTTTCTTCTGTATTTCACTATTTCACTGTGATATTTCTGTGTACTTAGTGATAATGGTGATAGTCATAGACTGATGAATGATGATAGGAAGAGATGAGATAAAGAGTGAAACTGAAAAGCCAAAAAAGAAAAAAAATTGTATTTTTTTTCTATTTAAAACATGAATTCATTACTCTTAATTGATTATGGTTCACCTTTTATTATCCATGATTATATGCCTCTTTTTCTTGTGAAGAAATATGAAATTAGGCTTGCATATGATTTTGTTGTTTCTCTAATACGAGTTATGCAAGAAAAATACTTGTATTTAAATATAAAATTTAGCTGAGGGCTGGATGAAACATAAAGATAAGGATTTTTGGTTTACTGAATTTATATGTTTGATTAGTGCATCTCCTTGTTGATTAATGAAGGGTATTTATGTTTAACTCAGGTTCTAATTCTTTTCATTTACTGAATTTATGTTTGTTTTGTTGGGAATTTCACAGTGGATTCTGTTTAATTTTCAAGATGCTTTAAAATGTTGTATTTTCAGCTCACAGATGCCATCTGACGCTTCTTTACCTTCATTGCAGTATCTATACCAGGCTTATTCTTTGTTCTTTTAGTGGCCATCTTCTATTTTTAGGAAAGGCGAGAATTTCATGTACCGGTGATAAAAGCAAAATTAGTGAGGAGTTGAAATTTTCTAATGACCTGCAATGGTGAGGATTTGATGAACAGTTTTAGGGGCTATATTAAGTAAATATAAAATTTGAGAGATTCAACATGTCATTTACCCATTTTTATTAAACTCAATCAAAAAAATTGTCAAAAGAACCACGTGGCGTAATCTAATTGAGCCAATTTTTTTTAAAACGGACCTTAGATAAGAGAGGCCAACAGAGGTTACGATTTTTAGTTTCTGTAAAACCTCCCAAAAAATACTTTAAGAGCAATTCGATATTTTGTGTATGCTTCAGGGGTAAACATGCCTTTAAGCCTTATTTTTAATATAATTTTATTAATTATTAAATTTAAATACAAATATAATTGTGTGAGAATAACAAGAAAAAGATAAAAAATATTAGTTTACCTATGTCACAATGTAAAACGTGAGAGTGAAAAATTAAAATAGAAAATGTTAAAATTTGAGTTATTTGGAGATTTTTTATAATTAGTAAGGGTAAAATGGTCTTTATCACTTTTATGTCAAAATTTAGGGATGTTCAAAATTACCCGACCCGACGACTCGGTATAAAATAGGCAGGTATTTTAAGGATTTTTTTATTTTTTTCGGGTCAGGTACCCGACCCGGTAATTTTTCTAGGACACAGGCCGGAAGTTTTCCCTTACCGGGTACTCGACCCGACCCAATATTTTTAATATATATTTTTTATATTTCAAATTATATTTTTATTTTAAATTTTTAATATTTTTACTCCAAAACTAAATTTAAATCCCTAAATTCTTTTTATATTTGAATTATATACTTTTTAAGTTTTAAGTTTAATTTAAAAAATATATATTTTGTGTTTAATATGTGATTTTTTTAATTTTATAATTAAAAAAATTATGAACCGAGTATCGGATACCTGGTACCCGATTTTTGGGTAACTGAGTGTAACGGGCCGGGACACGGGCCGACAAAGTAGGTACCCGAAAATGAACACCCCTATCAAAACCTCTAATTTCAAAAAACTCATATTAGCAGCTTTTTCAAAATTAGAAGTTTCACCACAATCCGTTATTCATCAAACATCCAAATTAACGGATTTGATTGGTCAAAACTTTAATATTAGCTCAAACATCTAATTTTAGATCAAACAGCTATTTACGAAATATGACCTTAATATATCATTAAATTAAGGGTAAATTACACCCAAGGTCATCCAACTATGACCATTTTCCTGTTTTGGTCATCCAATTATTATTTTTTTGCAAAATCATCAGTAACGTTGCGTTTTAATTCCATTTTAGTCATCGATTGTTTAAATTTCAATGGATATGATGATGTGGACTCATATAATAATGACTTTAATTCTCAAAGCTTATACATTTTAGCAATTAGATCCTAATTCGAAATAGTCCATCAAATATTTAGGTCAAACCACAAATTTCCAAACCTATTTCTTCTTCCTCTACAACACTCCTCTTTTCCCCTATTGTTCTCTTCATTGATCATTCATCTCCCCTGTCAAACCCATGCCTATAAATAATTCCAAATCTTGTAAAGGATAGAGTTTTTTTTTTTCAAATCGATTACGTTGACAAATTTGATTTTTTTTTCGCAAAAAAAAAAAGAAAAACTCAAATCGTCTCATCACATAAAGACATATTTCACAAAAAAAAAAAATAGAAATAAAATTGTACCAAAAAAAAATCAATTTGTAGCTTTTAAGGGTTCACCGTTTTATATGGAAATGTAACAAAAGGTAAATGAATTAAGCCACTCGTATATACCTAAGTTCACGTTCTCCTTTATTTTTGCATTATTTTTCTTTCACTCAATTCCCAATTTATAGCAATAAAATAGGTGTCTAAATTTTGCCCTTTTTGTAATATGTGCCTAAACTATTTTTTAGCAGAAATAAATGTCTAATATTTTTTTTATCTGAAATAGGTGCCTAAAATTTTATTCCGTTATTGTTTTAAGGTAATGTCGATAAAAAATTTAACACCCAATCAGAATTTGACACGTGTTATTTTTTCTGCAAAAAACTAAAAAAAAGAAAATATATTTAAAAATTCTGAAAATTTCCAAAAGTTTCAAAACAGTCATCAATTCAAACACCCAAATTCAAAATTGTCGTCATTGTCACCGCCGATAGCGTCACCGAACCTCCCCAGCGCCTTCGCCGGAGTCCTCCGCCCATTTCCCCAACCACCCATTGTTGGTAACCGGCGGGATGCGCGTCAATCGAACGACGAACGCGAAACGCTCCAGTCGTTTGACGTCCGATTGGCATGTCTCCCGCCGATTATCATAGATGGGTGGTTGGGGGAAATGGGCGGGGGATGCCGGCAACGGAGGAGGTGAGGTCCGGCGAGGCCATCAACGACGACAATGCCATCAATTTTTAAATTTGGAGTTTGGGGTTTTAGGGATTTGTGACTATTTTGTAAATTTTTTAAAATTCGAGATATTTTTAATTTAATTTATTTTTCAGTTTGGTTTTGAAAATAAAAATAAGAAAACAAGAAAATAAAATCCACATGTCAAGCTATAATTGGATGATGATTTTTTTTTGATAGATTGACTTTAAAATGGACAAAAATAAAACGTTAGGCACATATTTCAGCCAAAAAATAATTTAGGCACCTATTACAAAAGAGTGACAAAATTTGGGCACCTATTTTATAGTTAAGCCTACACTAATTCTTTCCTCCTCTTCTCCTTCTTCTTTTAAATTGAAAAGGCCAAAGGCCATTATATCAGAGGGTAATTAACGAGTGTAGTGGAGACCATGAATATCCTTAAGAAAGTCGATAGCGACCACATGAGGAGAAACCGAGAAAAGACTAGGAGAGTCATTTGGATTACATGGAAGTTTTGCCGAGGAGTCTGCAAGACTGCATCATAGTTGGCTTCGAGATGGATTAGACGAAATTCAAGGGACGTGTAACCCCCTCGTCCCGGTCTGGACGTTTGACTGGTCCGAGTAGGCTACACGGAGAAAATCGATGTGAAACACGTTAAGGTCCCACCTCGGTTAGCAACCCTAGAAAATTTCTTTTATTTATATCTTGTCTAAATGCATTATTAAGTCTTATGTGAAACACGACAGCGGAAACACAACGAAATAAAACAACAACCATCCAAAACCACACTTTAAATCAGCCCATTTTTCCTTTTTAAGCAGGTTGTATCGATACACCTACAGAGGGTATCGATACGCCTTGACCAAGTCAATTGCCTCAAGTCAAACTAGGAAGATCGTATCGATACAGCCATTGGGCGTATCGATACGCCCTCCTCGGTCAACATCTCGCGGTCAACGATATTATACCGTATTGATACACCTAGAGCCCGTATCGATACGCCAAAAACTCGTCAAAATCTCAGAATTCCATAAAAGATTTGGCGTATCGATACACCTCGCGTATCGATACGATAAGCCAAATTCGAGTCCCGAAGTGTAGGATCGTATCAATACGGTCCTTAGGCGTATCGATACGCCCTGCACTGCAATACCCAAATTTGCAGCAAAACGATTTAAGACTCGACTCTAGATGCGATTTACGACTCCCCTAGCCACAAACAACATACATTCAACCTTAAACAACCAAGATGTCAACATACAAGACATTTAAAACATACAAGGATCATGCATCTAAAGGATTCATACATTTACCATAAAGAGGACATACTTAGCACTTAAAGGTTCATGCCTTAGAAACAAAACATATAGGCATTCATAACATGCAACATAAACAAGGTTTACAATTCAAACAAGGCATCCAAAAGCCAAACCAATTCAACATACATTAAAGCTCAAATCAACAACACCTATCTCATTGCTTGACTATTACAATCTACAATTTAAAGTTCATACTTGAGCTAACCAAAAGCGACACTTGGAGACCTTTTCTTGCCCTTGCCACCCACAAGCTACTGATCTGCATTGTTGAACAAAAATGAGCGTAAGCATAAAAGCTTAGTGAGGGTAAGCTCGTAAAACAAACCTCGACAATGCAGGGTCCAAGCACGAGCAACAACCAAGATAGAATTCATGATCTTACCTCTGATCCGCAAGAGCCAAAATATACATGATGCATGAACATATAATTAACACTATGCCATGATCAACAACTCTTAAGCCCAACACACAAAGATACATATATCAATGCATTAACAACAACATATATCAATCCATATTGAAATCATCTTTCATGTCATATTAGCACCTAGCTATGACTCGAATACGCGGATTACATTCAACAACAACATTACCTCTGTGAGATTACACTCATCACCGGTTCTCGCGGATGTGATTCCACTCATCCTCACGCCCCGTCGATGGGATTCCACTAATCACCGACTAATATATAAAGATTTCTGGGCGAACTTGTACTCTATCTTGATGACCACCGTCACCAAGATCACGCGCGAATTTGACTCTCGTGTGCACACTAACATCCTAATGATCGATCATTGTACCCAAGCATACTAGTGCCAATATTAATCACAATCTATAACCTTTCACAACATCATTTCAAAACAACTTCCGTGTTTAGCACGTACTCACCGTGATCACTATCATGCACAATTCACAATCCAAACCACATGCATAGCAATGCATCAAACCATGCCTCAACAACATGTATAACACAATATACATAACTACCATAAACACAAATAAACAAGAGGCATAACAAGCAATTAGGAGTTCAACCAAAAGTTTCCTAAACTAAGCTTGAGAATAGGCAACCACTCTAATCTCAACTCTAGGTGGGTTTATCAAGCCCAACCTAGGTCCACATGCTTGAACCAATATTTAAAAATCATTTAAAAACAATAACCACCCACCGACCACTCCATTTAGCACAAGCCGACTAGCCTATCAAGCATCCAAGTTTTCGGATTCGAGCCTGAAGCTTCTCCATTGTGTTCTCTTGCTTCTAACCATTCAAAAACAATACATTAACCTCAAAATCAGCCACAAACCCAAAGTTTAACGCTAACACACAAATCCACTACAATTCTCACAATTCAAAGTCAAGTTCATTCTTCAAATTTTCATTTTCGTACTTCCACAAAGACCCATCAAAAATCAGCAATTTAGTCATCCAAAGCACTCTTAAATATGTTCAAAACACTACTCAAGCATAGTATAACCATCAGCCTCCAATTTCCAACATCAAACACACCCAAAACTAACCTTAAAACCCTTCCAAGAACCCATCAAAACCCAAATCCGAAAATCCTTACAAAACCCTTTAAAATTCACATATGTTGAACATTTTAGGTTGTAAACAATTTATCTAACCTTAAATAATCAAAAGCTTAGGTTAAAGACAATAAAGTTCTCATTTTTAAACAAAACCCCAAAACTTCAAATTTCAAAATCATGAACAATAATGGAAACTAGTGGTACCAACATGAAGAGGAAGACAAGGCCAAGTCAAAAATGCAATTACCTTTTGAAAAGCTCCAAAGATGGAGATGCTAGGTGATGGAATAGTAAAATGGAGAGAAGGAGCTCTCATTGTCGTTGAAAATGAAAATGGATGAGTGAAGAAGATGACAAAAGGGATATTTTAATAAAAAGGGAGGGATTTAAATTAGAAGTCCATTTATTTACCATTTTGCCATTAATGAGATGGCAATCTTATTTATTCTAAAATCCATGGGATTTGATTCCCAAAATATTTTTTGTCCAACATAAATGTTTGCTTCGAATATATGAAGCCTAAAATAATATTTTATTATTTTAAATTTTAAAACCGAAACTGGACCATTATTTTAATATTATTTTCATCTGACCCCAAAACCCGGGTGTTACAGGACGGTTCAGATGGAATTCAAGGGACCAGGCCTGAGTAGCAAGGCGAGCAATGGTACGCACCAGGGCAATCAGGCTGGACTGAGCAAAGGGGGACGTAATCAAGTTTAATGCTTCAGCGCAATCCGTTTGTCTTAGAGGGGTTAACCCCTCATGAATTCCCCATAGCTCGGCTTAGAGGGGTGTAAAGGGCAGTGGCGAAGTCAGAATTTTGGGGTATGAGAATTCTCATACTATAATATAAATATTGTTGACATCATACCCATACAAATTAAGTGGGGTCAATTCTAATATTTCCATGAAAAATTTTATACTAACTCCTTAAAAATCCCATTTAACTCTTTAAAAATTCCATACCACAATAAATCAAGTGAGGTCAATTGACCCCCTAAAGTCAATGTAGCTCCGCCACTAAAAGAGGGGCCAAGGAATTTGTTGAAACTAACGATTAGGGGTGCTTATAGAGCGAGTCGATCATGAGTTGAGTAGTGTTCGACTTGTGCTTGTTAAAAAATATTGTTGCTCGAATCGACTCGTTGCTCGTTAAACTCGATAAAATTTTGCTCGACTCGTGCTCATTAAAAAATTCCGTTGCTCGACTCAACTTGTTGCTCGTTAAGCTCGCCAAAATGTTTACCTTGTTTTTCTTAAGTATTGGTAAAATCTAGCGATACTTTTAGAGCTAAATTCAAACATAGAAGTTTAGAGAGAAAAAATTGAGGTATGAGGAGATAAATAAACGAACCTGTCATGACCTAATTAGAGATGAAGTTGATATTCGAGTGTGAGAATCTTTTTGTTTCTCAACAATCTTTGATGAACAAAAAAGGAGAGAATGCCTTAGAAATTTCGGAGTTTTAACTTTCAATCGTATTTTTCTATTTGAGAAGTGGAAACGGAAGACTTTTTCCTTTTTCTACTTTATACATAAAGTAATAATAAAAGAAAAGGTAAAGACTTTAATAAAAAGGGAATTACTCATTATTATAATTTAATTTATTATTATTACAAATTAACTTTCTTTTAATTCTCAGAAAATACAAAACGTTTTGGAAATTTGAAACTAAAATTCTTTAAAGTAACCACCAAAAAATCATAAAAGACTTTATAAAAAAAATAACAAGCTGCTCACGAATTTATCGAGTAGAGCTGGACCTTACTCGACTTGACTCATTAAGATCTCGAGTCGAGTCAACTCGATTCGAACATTAATCGAGTTTTGACCGAGCTCGAGTTGTTTGCAAGCTGCTCAACTCAATAAGCAACCCTACCAACGATCTACTCACCATTACTATTCCGTATAACGCCCCGGAAGAACCTCAAATTTTATTTGTTTCTTGGTGGATTTACTTTATCCTTTGATCATTTTATTTGTTTCAACTTACCTCAAATTTCGTCACTAATCAACGAGTTTCATTTTTTCTTCTTATTATTTTTAAGTTATCATTCGCCTTGATATTTCTCAATTGTTGCTTGTATGCTTTATATTTTGTTCGATTTTATTGAATTTTTTATTCTCTTAATTTTATTATATCTTGATCAATTAGATTGGTTTTCTCATGATGAAAATTTTTGATATTATTATTATTAAAAATTTATTTATTATTATCTTTTTGGTAGAATGCAATTGAAAAAATCTTCTCTGTAGAGATCTACTTTAGCGACAATTTGGATTTTATGTGTTTGATAGGGGAGATGAATGATCAGTGAAGAGAACAAAGGGGGAAAGATGAGTGTTTGAGAGGAAGAAGAAATAGGATGGAAAATCAGTGGTTTGACCCTAATATTTGATGGACTATTTCGAATTAGGACTTAATTGGTAAAATGTATAAATTTTGGTGATTAAATTTATTATTATACCAGTCCATGTCATCAATTCCGTTAAATTTTAAATGGTCGGTGACCAAAACAGAATTAAAATGCAACGTTGGTGACGATTTTGCCAAAAAAATAATTGTGGTGACCAAAACAAGAATACGGTCATAGTTGAGTGACCTTGTGTGTAATTTACCTTTAAATTAATAAATTTAGATATTATTATTTTAATTTAAATTAATTTATTTTTATTTTCAATATTCATCTTTATAATAGTCATTTTATTTATTCAAAAGCAATTTTTATTTTAAATTGAAAGTGGCATAAAGAAAAATTAGCTACTCATGGCTTTATAATATGGATGACCTTCTACATTTCTAGAAAGACAAACACGAATACAAGTTGCTGAAATATCATGTAAGATAATGTTAAACTGGAATATCCAGATAAATTTCAGCAGCCAAACTCTTCGACAAAATATGACGATTAATCTAATCAAGACGGATTAGTTAATCATAGCATCAGGATCATTGATAAGGGTAATAAGAGCTGCTAATTTGGATTTGTAGCAGCTCAAATTCAAATTGTCAAACAAGACCTAAACCTTCAAAGATAGCTCAAAGTTCAGCGTTAAGGACATCAGTAATATTGATGTCTCGACCAAATCTTACAATCCAAGAACCTGACGTGTCACGGAACAATTTAATAAGAAAAGTCTAAACTATATTTTCTGTTTTAGTGCTAAATGTTTTTTGTTTGTTTGAATTTTTTAGATATTGTGGTTGAATTTTTTGTTTCATGATATGGCGTCCTTTATTTCTATTTCACAGTCTATGGTGGTTGCTATAGTATCGGGGAAGTGGTCGAGACTGCATGCCAACTTCAAGCAAATTAAGGGTACGTTGGCCTGCAGTTATGCTGACTTTAGGCCATAAGCAGTACTCGTTGTTCGTCACTTCAGCAAATCTCACTGGTTACCTATTATTTTGATAGTAATCCTTATAGATCATGAAATAGATAAATAAAAAATCACCCCAAGCTTTGAAATAAATAAAAAATTCAACAACAATATCCTAGCAATTATTTGATTTTTTTTTATCAAAACAGATACATAATATTTATTCATTTATCCTTTTAATTTTTTTTTCTCGTTAATATTTTAGAGTTGATTGTTTAAAAAATGCGACACTGAGTCATTGTTTGACATGCGATTTTAATTTTTTATTTAAATTTTTTATTATTAAAAAAATAGTAAATTTTCAAAATTTGAAACAAAAAATCTAAATTCACAAAACACCCCAAAAATCTCTAAATTTCTTACTCTAATTCTCAAAATGTCTCTTATGTTAGTGTTGCTTGCCTTGCCATCGCAATGAAATTTTCTTTTCTTGACAATGTTTTTCGTGCTTCAATTTAAAATTTGCAGGGTTTAATGTCCTATCGGCACTTAATTTCCAACTACGAAAGAGTGGATATTCAGTAATGGTTTCATCGATGAAAAGAGTGAACGGTGACGGTCGATTTGACGATGCCAATAAATGAATTTAGGGGTTTATGGATTTATGTTAAGGTTTGCGGGGAATTTTAAAATTCTAGAAGTTCTTTTTGAAAGTTAGAGATTTTATGTTTTTAAAAAAATTTTAAAAAATTATAAATTAAAATTTCTCCATGCATCACGTTCTAATTTATTAATATTTTTTTGACAGTGGCGGTCAAGCACCTAAAAAAGTAAAGGGGTAATCATTAGGCTTGTATTTTGACAAAAACGTTAAGTAATATCTTAGTCATGTTTTAAATTTGATTAAATTCATGCACACTTACAAACTATGATGCTCGAACTCTAGTCACCTATGAAGAACAATATCATCTTTTACTAGAACTATTCATTGGGTTCTATAAACAATTTAATTGAATCTGGTAACAATTTTATTCAAATATAAAGATGGGTAATGCTAAAAAATATAAAGATTAGTAAAATTAGTCGTTACAAAGTACTTCTTTTTTTAGGTTAAAGGGTCACTTTTGCCCTTGTAATAGTCTTAATTTATCAATTTTATCCCTATGATATTTTTGCATCAATTTAGTCTCTGAAGTAGTCCAATTGCATCACCGTTTTAAAATAACATTAAAAATAATATTTTTTTTATAAATATATAAAATAAGTAAAAATTATAAAATTAAAATATCATAAGCTAATAACTTATAAATGATTCAATAATTAAATTTTAAAATATTTATAAAGTATTAAAAAATATAAAAACTTTCATAAAAAAATGGATGATTTTGATTTTCTTTCTCTTCAAAAAATGTAAGGAAGAAAGAATTTTAAAATAGAGTTAATGTGATTCTTTCAACCGAACAAAAATATTTTATCCTTTATGGTACTCCTATCTCTCAATACTAAAAAATTGAACTCTACACTCTAACTCTAACTCTAATTTCTAAATCACAACCTTAAACCCTAAAATTTAAACTCTTTACTTGATTAAATTTATATACACACTTTTATAATTAATACCCACTTTATATTGATAAAAATATTGATAAAAATTTCATTTAAGGTTTACAATTTAGAGTTTACAATTTTAGGCTTAAAATTTAAAAATTAAGATTAAAGGGTAAAACTTATTTTTAAGTTTTTATTTTTAAATAATTTATAATTTAATAGCTTCTATATTTTATTTTTATAGGTTTTAGTTATTTATAGATTTTTTTAAGATCTTTGTTATTTTTTAGCCATATATTAACAAAATATTTTTAAATATTTTTATTATTTTTACTATCATTTTAGTTTTTTAAATTTAAATTTTACTTAAAATTAATTTTGACCTTGTACTCAACCAAAAATCAATGTTAGCTTCCATCAATCAAGCTTCCGTCAATCAAGAAACAAACAATGATACAATTGAACTACTTCAAGGGCTCAATTTAAATTAATGTAAAAATATCATAAAAGTGAAATCGATAAATTGGGTCAACTATAAGTGAAATGTAAACTGCCTGCATAATTGTAAATTACAAGCCAACTACCAAAATTTCAAGCGTCTCGAAATTTAAAACTGAATAATGTCAAAAACACTCATAGATAGCCACAATCTCAAATGACCAACAAAATTAAAACAAACAGAAAACAAAGGTTTCTCAATGCACGGATAGTAAAGCTCCTTTCCTCGCCAAATAATTTGATCTCCTGCAAGCAAAATAAAATGAACAGTTTAGGTGATAAGAAGTAGAACGGCAATTCATGCATTAAAGTCCTAATCGTATTCCATGTTCATTCACATTCAAACGATCCTTAGAGAAACTATATCATATTGCAATAACAATAAAAACACCATGCACAGAGGACGTATGGTTGATGGCGCATCATTAAACCAGAGAGAATGCATGTGATGGACTTACATGTCTTAACGCCTGTCGGTCTTTCCGGAGGAACGTTTCCCAGAGAACAGGTGCTTTGGTTTCAATGTAGGAATAACTCTATCAGCCTCTCCACGACGAGCATTCTTGTTCCTCTTCCTAACCGATTTCTTTGCCAATTTAATGGCCTTGACCTTTTGAGCAGAATCCTTCAAGCCCTCTCCCGGTACAACTTCGCTAATGGGAGGTCTTGATCGTGACCTGGACCGAGACATAGACCTCAGGCGTAGCTTTTTGCTCGCTTGGTTGCCATCTATATCCATTGTATCACCACCATCAGCCTCACCCCTCTCAACAGATCGCTCCCTTTTCCGTCCCCTCGACTTGCTACGAGCACGATTAATTGCAAGAGAGGGATCAAGCCCCAAAGAAGATAGTTGCCTGCCCATCCTCTTCGTTGTGAACTTTCTATCTGTGTCGAACTTTCTTGGTACAACAGGCCGACTTTCAGCAGTGCTTTTCTTCATCCTATGCTGTTGAATGAGCAAGTTTTTCTTTTTCCTGATCGCAGCTAGTGCTTCTTGCTCTTCAGGTGATAATTCTTCGCCATCCATCTCAAAGTCATCAGCTTCCTCCTCTGCTTGCCGAAGACCCTCTTCACGCTCCAGTTCTTCAAGTCTTAACAAGATATCTGGGTCAATAAAGTCATACACGTTGTGACCATCAAGAATTTCAGGCAGTACATCCTCTTTCCACTCATCACTTGCCAATATATAGTGCTTCTTCAAGCTAGCAGAGTATACACCAGCACCACCATTCTCCTCCTCCAAATCCTTTTCAGTTTTCCCCTTCCTCTCCTCTGCCGCTTGCTTAGCTTTAGCTTCCAAAACTGCCTGAGGTATGCAAGGAGGCCGCTCCTTCTGATCCCGTGGTTTCGGTAATGCAACATGAAACCTATTAAGGCAGTCATTTATTTTCTTCGATTTCATCTTCAATTCAACCCTTTGATTCAATAACCTTTCACAAGCTGAATTCTTCACTGCAATCACTCCATCCTCAGTCAAAGTGCTCATAGTCAATAACACACCTTCATTTTCAGGCTCACCTCCTTGACCAATCACAGTCTTCATAGCTTCAGCTTTCATCTCCGTGACCAACTTCCTGTCTTCCTCGGATATGGCATCCAACGGCTGCAGATCAGTCTTATTACAAACAATGATCAAGGGTTTGTTCATAAAGAGAGATTTAATGCTGTGAAAAAGAGCTGCTTGCTGGGCAATGCTGTACCCACACGACCCAGAAATATCCAAAAAGAACAAGACTGCAGCTCGTAGGTGAGCCAATGCTGTGATACTGCACATCTCAATAATGTTTCGATCTTCAAATGGCCTGTCCAAAATTCCAGGCGTATCAATTACTTGATACCTGAGGTACTTGTAATCTGTATGACCCACAAAGAGTGACTTGGTAGTGAAAGCATAAGGTTGGACATCCACATCAGCCCTCGTGATTTTGTTCATAAATGAACTCTTACCAACATTTGGGTACCCACAAATCAAGATGGTTCGAGTATTCGGATCGATAGATGGCAGCCTTGCCATATGTTGCCTAATCTGCTCAAGGTAAGCCAGACTAGGGCCAATCCTTTTTATGACAGTACACATACGACCAAGAGCAGCAACCTTAAGGGACTTGCATCGGTAGAGTGAGTCACCGTACTTTAACAGCTTGACATAATCTTTAGCAATTTTGCTAATAAGATTCCTAGCTGTATTTATTTGGCCGAGAGCAAGCTTGTAGTGATCCTTGTTATAGAGGACATGAAGAAGATCACCATAAAAAGGATGGATATCATCAAGGCGGGGGAACTCCTCAATTATTGTTGAAAGCTTCTCATGAAAATTCTGTTGGGTGTATTTCACTTTGCGCATATAAAACTGGCGGAGACGAGAGATCGCATACCCTTTGTGGACAACAGTCGGTGTTTGCCGTTGGGTACGGGAGAGAATAATATCTACAAAGTCCTTCCCATTCGGTACAACAGTGATTTTCTTGAAATTATACTGAACCATTTTTGCTACTGATCTGCAGCAAAACCAAGATGAGTTAGGGCTTCGACAAAAACTTAAAGCCGTTGCTTAATAGACATCTGATCAAGTGTTTGCTTTCGACGAAACAAATACAATACACATGTGTTCAAGGAAAAGGGTATGCGAATAAAAAGTGTTACATACAGATTCAATTTGAATTTGCTAGAAAAACCAGGGTTTCAAAAAACGGCCCGCGACCGCTATTTAGCGGTAACGCCGCCGGCCGAAACCGCTTTCGGCGAAAACAACGGTAGAACGCGGAATCAGACTAATAGAGGCCGCAATTTAACGGGTAGCGGTATATAACGGTAGTAACGGGCCGCTATCCCCGTTTCCTCCCGTTACTGTAAAATCTAAAAAAATCCATGGGCGGGCGATAAGGGTGAGCATGAGAGTGTAAAGGGAGGCGAGCTGATGAGACTTACAGGGAGAGGATTGGTCGACGTTGAGGAGAGGGGATTGACGGCGCGCCGACGACAAGAGTGAAATCGCGCGGTTCTAGATGCTGGTCTGATGACGACGGCGTGAAAACAACCCTTTTTAGGGTTTGAAAGCCAAAGAGAAAACGAAGAATAAAGAGGGATATAGGTTTTGTTATTCTTATTTTATTTATCAATAAAATAAAGGGTAAATTACAGCATTGACCACCAAACTAATTACGGATAACTATTTTAACTACCAAACTACCGAACTCGTCAATTAAACCATCAAACTTATTCAATTGACCTAGTTTGACCACCGCCGTTAAAAAACTAACGGAGGGGTGATGTGGCCGTTAACGAAAATTTATAAAATTACACATTTGGTTCATGTTATTTACTTATGAAATCAATTTGATCCTAATTTTATTTTAATTAAATAAAAAAATTAATGAATCAGATGATGACACGTGTCATCACCCAATTAGATAAATTTACTCAAATTTTAGGTGTGACCACCTGGTTAAAGAAAAAATAACAAATTTAGAAGGATGGCGTTGGAGTGAATCAAACCTAGGACAAATGTGTTTTAAAAACCCACACATTTACTATTGCACCAAGCCTTTCTCAATAACATGAATCGCACCATTTTGGCCTTGTTTGGTAAAGAGCGGTATGAGCCAAAATTAGAGATTTGAGCTAAAATTAAAGGTTTGACCGGTCAATTCCAGTATTTTAGATATTTGGTAAAGAGCGTATTGAAATAGGGGATTTGAGTGAAAACTCTAATTTTAAAAAAGTTGCTAATACGAGCTTTTTGAAATTAGAGGTTTTGACATAAGAGTTATAAAGACCCTTTTACCCTTAACAATTATCAGAAATATCCAAATAACCTAAATTTAATATTTTCTATTTTAATTCTTTAACCTCATGTATTTACATCGTGACATTTGTAAACTAATATTTTTTTTTCTTTTTTCTTTTTATTCTCACAAATTTATATTTGTATTTAAATTTAATAATTAATTGACTTGTATTAAAAATAATTATATAAATAATAAAATTAATATGTAGATATCCTTCAAATATGTTTAGTAATGTTATATTAAAAATTATTTTTTATAATCTAATTAATATTAATAGATACAAAATATTGATAACTACTCCATACGTCCCATTAAACTGTCACATGTTAGTCAAAGTTGAACAACTTTGACTATAATTTATTTAAAATTTTTAATTAATTAAAAATTATAAAATATATATTTAAAAACTACTTGATTCAAGGTTTTTAAAATGTATTTTTTTTTATATTTTTATCAATAATAAATTTTAAATTATAAGAAGTCAAACTTAAAAAAGTTTGACTCAAATGTGACAGCTTAGTGGGACAGAGGGAGTAATAAATTATTCAAACAAGTATAGAATATAAGCATGTTTTTATATGTCATTTTTCTTATTTAAATAATCAAACAACTATCAGCTATCAGTTAATTTTACCAAACACATTTATACAATTAGCTAATACAATTCACTAGTCAAATCAGCTAATATAATAAGCTATCAGCTAACAGCCAAAGAGGGCCTTTATATACATATGTTATAATGCACTAAATGTTAGGGGAAAAAGAAGTAAAAATGGTTGAAAGAGGATTCGAACCTAGATCACTTGGGATGTGTATAATCACACAACCATTTAATTTAATTTAAATCTGAAAATTTATTAAATATTCGATTTTAAAAAATATTCGATTTAAAAAAAAGAAATTCGATTTAAAATATTCGAATATTTTTCTTTTTCATATTAAATTAAATCGAATATTTATTAAAATATTAAATATTTGATTTAAAAATATTTTATTTAAAAGAAAAAAATTGATTTAAAAAATATTTGAATATTTTAAATCAAATTTAAAATACTTTAAATTTTGATTTAATTTAAATACTTTAAAATTTTGATTTAAAATATTCGAATATTTTTAAATCAAATTTCTTTTTGTTGAGTTGATCAATCTATTGCAAATGGCCAAGAGAGGGTGAATTGGCGATTAAAATTTGAAGGGAGAAAATGGATAAATAAAAAATTGGACACAATGCAATTTATAGTGGTTTAAGTTCCTAAATGAACTCTACATCCACTACCTTAGCTCCCACTAAGGATTTTCAATCAATCCACTAATTGATTTTTCCCTTTTCTTGGATGAGGAAAAAACCTTACAAGACCGATTAAGCTTTTTACCCAAAGCTTAATCTAACTCACTCTTTACAAAGAAGAAGTTTGGTAAACCTTACAATTTTCTCTCAAAGGTTGATGCTTACCAAAATACAATTAATCACACCCCAAACTCTCAATAAAATTTACAATGAAAGACTCAATTGAGTTGGGTACAAAGATTTGACTCTAAAATGCTCAAGGTTTGGATTTAAATGCTTTGATGTTGCTTGAAGGCTCAATAGTTGTTGTTGTAGCTATGGAGACTTGTTTTTATATCTTCTCATTGATTTATAGCAGTTTGGGTGGTTGAGATCATCAATAGAGTCGTTGAGGCTCTCTCTTCTCTCCGTAAATGTTGTTCTGCAACTACCAGTATCGGAACACGGTACCCCTGTATCGAAACGAACACTCAAAAAAGAAAGAGTTGTTATGTGTAAAATGGGCCCGTATCGAAACGGTTTGAAACTGTAAAGTGCAAAAAGAGGGTTGTATCGAAACGAATAAGGGCAGTATCGAAACGTTTTAAAATTGTAAAATGGTGTTTCGAAACTGATTAGGGGTGTATCGAAACACTTAACCAAATCTTCAAAAAAATTCTGACAAGTGACAGTTAGTTCATTTAATGCCCAATTTTAAAATTACTTAACCTCCGTATCGAAACGGGGACAAATCGTTTCGAAACAATACTTAAAAATCAAAAGCCTAGGTGAAGGTTGTATCGAGATAGGTGTGAGCTGTTTCGAAACAGACGTTTCCAGTGGCAAAATATATCGAAACACTTTGAGGGTGTTTCGAAATGCCTGTGCATTTTTGTATATTTTGGCTTTAAAACACTTAGAAAAAAATTATGGGGGTTAAGTTTTAGCTTCAAAACATTTTAAGTATAAATTTTACTTGTCAAAATCAAGTATTTTGATTACTTAAAAATTTATTTACTTTGCAATTTAGTCCTTGAATTACTTGCTATATCAAAATCAAATATTAGTTTTACAATCTCCCATTTTTGATATAACAAAACCAAAGTAAATTTTTAAGTAAACTCCCCCTAAATTTAAGCTAGTTTTGATTTTTTTTTAATTTAACTTAACCCTTCTCCCTTTTTTTGTTAGATCAAAATCAATGAAGGAATACAGAAATATAGCACAAGTCAAACCACAATTAAAGCAACATAATGTCATTAATCATTAGAAACCAAAGCAAAATAAGTTCATAAGTTCCAAACATAATATTCAAACCATAACATCCAAACATAAATCAAGGCATATATAGGTCTTAAAGTAAAAACATAAATAGGTGCATAAAAATAGTGAAATCCTAAACTAGATGAGATGCAATGAAATGCAATGATCTAAGGCTCATCATCAATGTCATCTTCATCATTGGCACTACTCTTTCGGAATTGTTTCCATTCGCCATAGAAACCGGTAAAGGACATGTCCATAGAGGTTTGTTGAGTTTCAACCGAGGTGAGGCGATTCTCAACATTTTGGATACATCCCTCCACGGAAGTGAGGCGAATATCAAGAGTGGCAAAACTGGAGTCCATGTGGGTGCGCAAGCCGTTAAATTGCTCGGTAAGGAAGGTCATGAAGGCTTCGTTGTTTTGCGGAGCAACTTAAGGTTGAGGTTTGGGGGCTACAACTTGTGAAGGATTCTCGACACGAGTCCACTCTCCATCAATGAAATGAAATTTGCTCCAAAGAAGTGTGCGCTCATCGATGGGATCTTTGAGAGGTTCCAGATAGTCAAGCAAGCAATCGATCCCCAACTTAGAGAACAAATAGCTCAAGGTCGTGCCATAGGTGAAGGAAGTGACAAGATCAGAGTTGTGATTTTGGACAAGGTACACCATCTCGGCAAACATGATTTAACAAAGATTCGATCGACATCCCTCACGAAAGCATCGAATTCAAAAATCATCCACTTACCTAATGTGGGAAAACTTGCCTCCGGAAAGGGGAACCACCACGAGACCATGAGATGTAGGATGCGATCATGATCATCAAGGACCGTGATGGAGCCACCAAGGGTATGACCCAACGAGTTCTCATCCGAGACTCCCTCATCTTCAAACCCGAACACATTGACCAAAAGTTTTCGGATCAACCCTAAACTCCTTCCCCATGAGATAGGACTCAATGGCAACCACTTAACCGGCATTGGAGATGCAACGGGCATTGGCATAAAATAAAAGCACCATGTTACAGTACAAAGTACTGGGTAAGCCCAAAAAAGACATAAAATTCCAACGCCTCAGTAAGATTTGTACAAGTAGAGTCGTCATCAATGTTGGAGCTTCCACCAACCTCATTGGTTCTAACTCTCTTCCTATAACTCATATTTGAAATCTAGAATGAAATCAAGATAAAAACATATGTATGCGTAAATCAACCAAATTCAATCCAATATACAATCTGATAATCAAGTTGTTGATAAAACTATAAAATATAGTTTAATATATATATATATATACATAAACATAAAATGAATTTTGGTGAAAAGAATTTTAAAAAAATAGATTAAAAATTATACGATACAAATTTATATTCAAATAAAAAAAATTCAGATTTTGAATTTTTTTTTTGCAAAAACTTGAAAAACTATATTATATGTATATGTTTTATACAAAAAAAGAATTAAAAACAACCTATAAATTTAAACAAAAAATTGAAAATAAAAAGAAAAGTTTTATACCTTGATATAGGATAAAGGATGAATGAAGGATGATTGATGCACCAAATTGCTTGCAAAGCTCTAGCCTTGATATGTAGATTGAAAACCCTAAAAAAATTTAGATTTTGATGTGAAAAATCAAGTGATTTGAAGAGTTTTTATAGGGGTTTTGCAGTTAGGGTTTGATTGTAACCCCCTCGTCCCGGTCTGGTCGGATGACCGGTCCGAGTGAGCCACACGGGGAAAACCGAAGCGAAACCCAAAGGGTTCCCCCTCGGTTAGCAACCCTATTTTTTTTATCTTGTCTAGAGGATGATTAAACCCTAAGTGATTCACAACAGCGGAAACATACAAGGAAGACACATTCGAACTCCGGCCATGCATGAACAGTCCATTTTTAAGTTACAGGCAGGCAGTATCGATACCCTTGCCAGGGGTATCGATACCCCCCCTTCAAGATCAACCCAGAAAGTCAACACCAGATGACCGTATCGATACCCTTACCAGGGGTATCGATACCCTCTTCCTCGGTCAACCTTCCTTGGTCAACAAAATATATCCGTATCGATACTCGGGACCTCGTATCGATACGCTCTATTCTAACCCCCCAAATCCAAATTACAGAGAGTTTGGAGGGTATCGATACCCTTAGGGTATCGATACCCCAGGCAAAAACTGAGGCCTTTGGGTAAGACAGTATCGATACCCTAGCTAGGGTATCGATACCCCCTGCACTGCAACTCCACGATTTTTGCACAAGTGACCCTTAACCCAACTCTAAATGCATTATTGGACTTCCCTAAGCACAAGCAACATACATACACCAAACCACAATCACAATTTAGCATGTGGGGCAATTAATCTAATGAAATTCATACAAATCAAAGCTTCATGCAATTTCACCCAAAAATGCATACTTAACAAGCATGAACTCTTCACAAGGGATAGGCAATTATAAGGCATACAAGGCCAGCAACATACATAATAAGGCACGTTCACATAAGCAACGCATCAAGCATAACTAGCAACCAAGAAGCAAGCATAACATAACATAGAGTTTAACGTACTCAATATAAATTCCTAAGGAGTTTGACCCCAACTCCTACACTCTATACCCCATTGTCTAGGCATTATTACAAAAGTAAACCATACTTAAACTTGCTTGAGAACTCCCAAAAGCTCCTCCTTCGCCCGCTCGCCTCCCGAACTCTAACGATATGCACGTTGGAAACAAAGAGCATAAGCAACTAGCTTAGTGAGAGAGGCTCTATAATTCACAACATGTAGTTTTCCAAAACACGATTTATATGCAAGAAAGCGATGGATGCACGAGGGTTAATCTCAACAACAACACATGGTTTGCACAAGCACAACCATCATACACACACGGTGGGACTACACATCACCGCTTCGACTAGTGGACTTCCAATGGGACTACACATCAAAGTACTATCCTACTAGTCACTACCGGTGGGACTACACATCACCGTAGTTTAGACCACCATCACGTGAGGCACGAACTCAACTCGACTACACAATTAACAACTCAAAATGCACTTAATGAACATGACATATAAGCATCCAACATATCACAACAACATGGGAGTAGAGAGGCTTACACACGGGTTTAGATGACCCCTCAAGGTCTCACCCAAACCCCAAAGGAATCCATATCGAGCTCAATGCAAAAATCAACAATTCTACTCACCGTTGCTACCCAAGAGGAGATCGAAGACCAAGCTCAAGACTCCAAAATTTCCGGATTTGTCCCCGAAGCTCCACCAACCAAATTTCTCGTTTCTAAACATTCCAACACAATATAAACAACCCCAAATCAGTCCACATTCCAAAATAATCAACCCGGATTTCATATCAAACACAAGACTTCAATTTTCACATTGAAAACAGCCCAAAAATTCCAATTTCCGAGCAGCCTTTAAGCACCCCTTAAATCTATTAATTTCAACCCTCAAAACACTCCCTAAAGTCTCCAAAACTTCCCTTATATGTAGCCTATCCATCAGCCCTCTTATTTTCACATAAAACACCCCCAAAACTTAACTTAAAGCCTCCCAAAAACCTCCCCAAAACCCCATTCCGGGAAACACCCCAAAACTTCATAAAAATTATACCCATTGGACCCTTTAGATTGAAAACAACTCATATATCATTTAGAGATCAAAAACCTAAGTTAAAGGTGTCAAAAATGACATTTTTAATCAAAATTTCAAAACCCCCAAATCACCAAAATCATGAGTTTTCTAGAAAATAAAGGTATGTGCTAGTTGAGGATAATGAAAGCAACTCAAAAACGATCTTACCTTCGAAAAACCTTCAAGATTGGGTGAGTTATGAATGGAATAGTGCTCCAAAGGGGGAGAGGTTTCTTTTGTCTGAAAAATGGGTAGTGGGGAAGAAGATGACTCAATAGTGTTATTTTAGGTTAGTTTAAAAATCAAAGGTTCAAAGACCTAAATGCCCTTAATGAATTAAAGTAACTACAATGGATGACACCCATGGCTATTTGGGGATTATTTTAAAAATGGTCCAACTAAATTTTGTTGTCTTAAAACCCGAGGCCCAAAATTATTTTTAAATACAAAACCGGACCCGGGAATAATATTAAATTATTATTTTTCACCCGACCCCTAAACCGGGGCGTTACAACTCTCCCCTACTTAAGGAAATTTCGTCCTCGAAATTACCTGACGGAAACAAGTACGGAAACTGCTCAAGCATGTCCGCTTTCCTCTCCCACGTGGCTTCCTCCACACCTCTATGCCTCCATAAGACTTTGACTAACTCTATAGTCTTGCCACGCAACACCTTGCTATCAGAAGCAAGTATCTCAACTGGTTCCTCATTGTAAGACAAGTCTGGATTTAACTCTATTTCTTCCACCGGCATAACATGGGACGGATCCGATCTATACCTCCTAAGCATCGACACATGAAATACAACATGAATCTTCTCTAACTCAACAGGGAGTCTCAATCTATATGCAACCGGACCAATCCTCTCAACTATCTCATAAGGTCCTATGTATCCCGGGCTCAACTTGTCCTTCCTCTCAAACCTCATCACCTTCTTCCAAGGTGAAACTTTCAAAAACACTTTATCCCCCACGGAGTACTCCACCTCCTTTCTTTTTAAATCGGCATAGGACTTTTGCCGGTCTGAAGCCGCTTTCAAGCGATCACAAATCAATTTCACCTTCTCGGTGGTTCCCTTGAGTAACTCGGGCATCGGCACAAGTTTCTGTCCGGCCTCGGCCCAACAAATCGGGGTCCTACACTTCCTACCATACAAAGCCTCGTAAGGAGCCATCTGAATGCTCGACTGGAAGCTGTTGTTGTACGCAAATTCCACTAATGGTAGGTGTTTCTCCCACGACCCCTGAAAGTCAATGATACAACACCTCAACATATCCTCCAAAATCTGAATCACCCTCTCTGACTGTCCATCTGACTGTGGATGATACGAAGTGCTGAAGTTCAACCAAGTGCCTAAGGCTCGATGCAAACACTCCCAAAATCTAGAGGTGAATCTCGGATCTCGATCTGACACAATTGACTTCGGTACCCCATGTAGTCTCACAATCTCCCGAATATACAATTCGGCCAACTTGTCCAACGTATAGGTGGTATGAACCGGTATGAAGTGTGCACACTTGGTGAATCTGTCTACAATCACCCACACTGAATTTTTCTTCGAAGGAGTCAACGGAAGTCCCGACACAAAGTCCATAGTGATACGCTCCCACTTCCACTCTGGAATCTTCAACGGTTGCAACAACCCTGAGGGAAACTGGTGCTCAGCCTTGACCCTCTGACAAACCATGCATTTACCTACGAACTCGGCTACATCCTTTTTCAAACCAACCCAATGATATTCTTCCTTTAATCCTTGATACATCTTCGTGCTACCCGGATGCATAGCAAAAGGGCTATTGTGAGCCTCACTCATGATCGTACGCCTCAACTCGGCATCCTCCGGAACCACTATCCTATCCTTGAAACATAGGATCCCATTCTCTCCAAAACAATACTCGGTAGGCCTATCTTCCGCTATGTCTTGCACGTGAGGTGCCAAGGACTCATCTCGCAACTGCTTCTCACGAATCAACTGAACCAACGATGGCTTAACCTGAAGCTCGGCCACTAGCCCACCATCCGTAGACACACTCAACCTTGCGAACATTGCTCGCAACTCAACGGCCATCTTCCTACTCAAGGCATCGGCCACCACATTCGCCTTGCCCGGATGATACTCTATGGTAAGGTCATAATATTTAAGGAGATCTAACCACCTTCGTTGCCTAAGATTCAACTCCTTTTGGGACATCAAATATTTCAAGCTCTTGTGGTCGGTGTACACAGTGCACTTCTCACCATAAAGGTGGTGTCTCCAAATTTTCAACGCGAACACCACTGCGGCCAACTCTATGTCATGTGTGGGGTAATTCTTCTCATGAACCTTCAACTGTCGGGAAGCATATGCCACTACCTTACCTCCTTGCATAAGTACACAACCTAGCCCTACGTAAGATGCATCACTGTAAATTACAAACTCTCTCCCCGGCTCGGGCTGAATCAAAATGGGAGCTTCGGTCAAAGCTTTCTTCAACTTCTCAAACGCTTCTTGTCTTGCATCTGACCATTCATACGGAACATTCTTCTGTAGCAACTTGGTCAACGGAGCCGCTATCCTTGAGAACCCCTCAACAAACCTCCTATAGTATCCCGCCAAGCCTAGGAAACTGCGGATTTCTGTCACTGATTTTGGTTGTTTCCAATTTACAATGGCTTCAATCTTCTTGGGATCTACACTAATCCCACTAGCGGAGATCACGTGGCCAAGAAAGACCACCTCTCTAATCCAAAACTCACACTTACTTAGCTTGGCATACAATTGGTTCTCAAGTAGGGTCTGAAGCACTAACCTTAAGTGTTCATCGTGCTCTTCTTCGGTTCTAGAGTACACTAGGATGTCATCGATAAACACTACCACAAACCTGTCCAAGAACTTATGAAACACCCAGTTCATCATATCCATGAAGGCCACTGGAGCATTGGTCAACCCAAAAGGCATCACCAAAAACTCATAATGTCCGTAGCGTGTACGGAAAGCCGTCTTCGGTATGTCCACATCCTTTACCTTTAACTGATAATACTCCGACCTCAAATCAATCTTTGAAAACACGGAAGCACCCCTCAACTGGTCTAGCAAGTCATCTATCCTTGGCAAGGGATATTTGTTTTTCACTGTCACCTTATTCAACTGTCTATAGTCTATGCACATTCTCATGCTACCATCCTTCTTTTTCACAAACAAGACCGGAGCACCCCACGGGGAAACACTAGGCCTAATGAAGCCTCTGTCAGTCAACTCCTGAAGCTGTGTCTTTAACTCTTTCAACTCTTTCGGTGCCATCCTATACGGAGCAATCGACACCGGTGCAGAATCAGAATATGTCTCAATAGCAAACTCAACTGCTCTGTCTGGAGGCAAGCCCGGTAGTTCTTCCGGAAAAACACTCGGAAAGTCACACACAGTCCTGATGTCCTGGGGTCTCACCTCACTCACTTCCGGGTTCATTACGTAAGCCAAGTAAGCCTGACACCCTGAACTTAACAATCTCTGAGCTTCCAAGGCCGAAACCACATTGGACAAAAACTTAACATTCTCCCCAACTACCACAACCTCTAAGTCATCAGTAAGCTTCAAAGAGACTCTCTTAGTCTCAAAGTCAACCTTAGCTCTATGCTCTACAAGCCAATCCATGCCCAAAATCACATCAAAGCCATAAAAGGGTAGCTCCATCATGTCGACTGGAAACACATGGCCCTGAATCATCAAGGGACACCTCCTATACACTTTCCTGACTACCACTGTATCACCAAAGGAGCTAGTGACATTTACACCTACTTCTAACCAATCACAAGGTAGCCCTAATGACTTTACATGCTCACCCAAAATATAAGAATGCGTTGACCCCGAATCTATCAGAGAAAGCAAACTCAAAGATTGCAATGTGAAATTACCTGCAATGACATCAGTGTCATTCCCAGCCTCCCGCTGAGCGTACACCCTAGCCGGTCCTCCTCCCTCGGGCTGGACTGCCACCACATGAGCCAAGTTCCTCTGACCCTCATTCCTTGGCTGGAAGTTCCCACGGCCGCGCCCACGACCTCTCTGATGCTCAAATCCTCTCGCTGGAGCCGGTCCTCCTCTGACTGGGTGTGGACAATCACGTCTCAAATGATCTCGGGAGCTACAGTTCCAACACGCCCCAAACATACCCATGCACTCACCTGGGTGGCGTCTCCCGCACTTAGTGCACTCCGGAATATGCCCAACAGCCCCTTGGCCCTGACCAAGGTTACCACCCCTAGGCCTCGTATCCGGCTGATACCTCCTATCCTTATGCCTCTTGGCATGATCTCTATCCCAGTTCGCATGTCTCTTCCCGGAGTCAGACCCACCGGCACGTGCTCTAGAGCTTAGGTTTTGCTCTACATCCTTGGCTCTAGAAACCAAGACATCGAACTCAGTGTAGTCGGCGGCCAACAGGTAAGTCTTCACATCAGTAGTCAACCCATATCTGAAGCGCTCACAACGCTCCTTCTCATCCGGAATCAACTCAGGCGCGTACTGGCTCAACCTCACAAATTGGATCTCATACTCGGACACGGTCCTACTGCCTTGAACCAAAGCCATGAACTCCCTTTTCTTTTCATCCAAGTACCGAACTCCGAGGTACTTCCTCTTGAAAGCATTCCTGAAAAACTCCCATGTGACATCCCCCTCTGCCATACCAGAAGTAGCAGTGGTCCACCAAGTATAAGCGTCTCCCTGAAGCAATGAGACAATGCATCCCAACTTACGAGCATCCGAACACTCCATCTGACCCAAGATGCGGGTAGTGCTCTCAAGCCACCCTTCCGAACCTTCCAGAGACAACCCACGAAACTCAACTGCCCCCAAGTTGCGAAGCCTCTCTAGGGGTAATCCTGTCCCCGCACCCGGAGGTGGTGCTGCAGCTTGCATTCCGGCCAAAGCTGTCTGAAAAGCTCCGGCTATAGTCTGGATCAAATGTGCCACATCTGGACCCGCCTGACCTTGGCCCGCTTGAGCCCCATTACCATCGCCTCCAACGTTCCCTCCATTACCACCCGGAGCATTAAGAGTAGGAGGCGCGTTCTCGGGTGCCTGGTCACCCGCTCTAGGCCGTCCCCTCGGTCTCACCATAGCAATTAATGTAATCTAAAACAACAAACACACAACAACACGGAAACGTTAGGTTAGCAAGGGGCAAAGGACTCCGGTTCTCAAGCTCTTTAAACCAAAACAATTTCCCCTTTTTATTTTGACAACAATGCCTAAAAATGGGGACTCAACCAACTTTCAAACAACATAGAGGTCACCATAGCATGCATACATACACCGTGCTAAAACAAAACTTAGACAGGCATGGCAAAACACTCATGATACCTTAACTTACCTCACTTACCTGCCCGAGGTCTCGGAAACCTCAGGCTCTGATACCACTAAATGTAACCCCCTCGTCCCGGTCTGGTCGGATGACCGGTCCGAGTGAGCCACACGGGGAAAACCGAAGCGAAACCCAAAGGGTTCCCCCTCGGTTAGCAACCCTATTTTTTTTATCTTGTCTAGAGGATGATTAAACCCTAAGTGATTCACAACAACGGAAACATACAAGGAAGACACATTCGAACTCCGGCCATGCATGAACAGTCCATTTTTAAGTTACAGGCAGGCAGTATCGATACCCTTGCCAGGGGTATCGATACCCCCCTTCAAGATCAACCCAGAAAGTCAACACCAGATGACCGTATCGATACCCTTACCAGGGGTATCGATACCCTCTTCCTCGGTCAACCTTCCTTGGTCAACAAAATATATCCGTATCGATACTCGGGACCTCGTATCGATACGCTCTATTCTAACCCCCCAAATCCAAATTACAGAGAGTTTGGAGGGTATCGATACCCTTAGGGTATCGATACCCCAGGCAAAAACTGAGGCCTTTGGGTAAGACAGTATCGATACCCTAGCTAGGGTATCGATACCCCCTGCACTGCAACTCCACGATTTTTGCACAAGTGACCCTTAACCCAACTCTAAATGCATTATTGGACTTCCCTAAGCACAAGCAACATACATACACCAAACCACAATCACAATTTAGCATGTGGGGCAATTAATCTAATGAAATTCATACAAATCAAAGCTTCATGCAATTTCACCCAAAAATGCATACTTAACAAGCATGAACTCTTCACAAGGGATAGGCAATTATAAGGCATACAAGGCCAGCAACATACATAATAAGGCACGTTCACATAAGCAACGCATCAAGCATAACTAGCAACCAAGAAGCAAGCATAACATAACATAGAGTTTAACGTACTCAATGTAAATTCCTAAGGAGTTTGACCCCAACTCCTACACTCTATACCCCATTGTCTAGGCATTATTACAAAAGTAAACCATACTTAAACTTGCTTGAGAACTCCCAAAAGCTCCTCCTTCGCCCGCTCGCCTCCCGAACTCTAACGATCTGCACGTTGGAAACAAAGAGCATAAGCAACTAGCTTAGTGAGAGAGGCTCTATAATTCACAACATGTAGTTTTCCAAAACACGATTTATATGCAAGAAAGCGATGGATGCACGAGGGTTAATCTCAACAACAACACATGGTTTGCACAAGCACAACCATCATACACACACGGTGGGACTACACATCACCGCTTCGACTAGTGGACTTCCAATGGGACTACACATCAAAGTACTATCCTACTAGTCACTACCGGTGGGACTACACATCACCGTAGTTTAGATCACCATCACGTGAGGCACGAACTCAACTCGACTACACAATTAACAACTCAAAATGCACTTAATGAACATGACATATAAGCATCCAACATATCACAACAACATGGGAGTAGAGAGGCTTACACACGAGTTTAGATGACCCCTCAAGGTCTCACCCAAACCCCAAAGGAATCCATATCGAGCTCAATGCAAAAATCAACAATTCTACTCACCGTTGCTACCCAAGAGGAGATCGAAGACCAAGCTCAAGACTCCAAAATTTCCGGATTTGTCCCCGAAGCTCCACCAACCAAATTTCTCGTTTCTAAACATTCCAACACAATATAAACAACCCCAAATCAGTCCACATTCCAAAATAATCAACCCGGATTTCATATCAAACACAAGACTTCAATTTTCACATTGAAAACAGCCCAAAAATTCCAATTTCCGAGCAGCCTTTAAGCACCCCTTAAATCCATTAATTTCAACCCTCAAAACACTCCCTAAAGTCTCCAAAACTTCCCTTATATGTAGCCTATCCATCAGCCCTCTTATTTTCACATAAAACACCCCCAAAACTTAACTTAAAGCCTCCCAAAAACCTCCCCAAAACCCCATTCCGGGAAACACCCCAAAACTTCATAAAAATTATACCCATTGGACCCTTTAGATTGAAAACAACTCGTATATCATTTAGAGATCAAAAACCTAAGTTAAAGGTGTCAAAAATGACATTTTTAATCAAAATTTCAAAACCCCCAAATCACCAAAATCATGAGTTTTCTAGAAAATAAAGGTATGTGCTAGTTGAGGATAATGAAAGCAACTCAAAAACGATCTTACCTTCGAAAAACCTTCAAGATTGGGTGAGTTATGAATGGAACAGTGCTCCAAAGGGGGAGAGGTTTCTTTTGTCTGAAAAATGGGTAGTGGGGAAGAAGATGACTCAATAGTGTTATTTTAGGTTAGTTTAAAAATCAAAGGTTCAAAGACCTAAATGCCCTTAATGAATTAAAGTAACTACAATGGATGACACCCATGGCTATTTGGGGATTATTTTAAAAATGGTCCAACTAAATTTTGTTGTCTTAAAACCCGAGGCCCAAAATTATTTTTAAATACAAAACCGGACCCGGGAATAATATTAAATTATTATTTTTCACCCGACCCCTAAACCGGGGCGTTACATTGATAGAAAAAGAGAGTTGGTGTTTTAATTAAAGTTTGATACCGTTTAATGCCTATTTAAAGCAATTTGCGTGATCATGTTTCGATACACGAATTGGCATATCGGAACCGCCATTTCGAAACGCTATCGAGCTGTTTCGATTCCATACTCGTTTCGATACATGTTGACCCTATTTCAAAACAACACCTCGAACCCGTATCGAAACGCGAAGAGCCCCTTTCGATACGATTCACTATTGGAATCACCTTAGATTAAGCCTGTATCGAAACAAATTTAGATGTTTCGATACACCCTTACCAGAAAATGCATTTTGCGCAGTTTCATGTCCAAAGAGCCAACTTAGATCGAGCCTAAATGCACGTGAATGACATATGAGCAAGATTTAATGACTAAAATTAATACATACTCCCTCTAGCAACATGCATAGAAGAAAAATGATTTAAATTAACATAAGCATGAATATCAACCAATTTCAAGCAAAATTAACCTAACTCTCTCCTAAGGGTCCAAAAACACTCTTTATCTAAAGGTTTGGTAAATATATCCGCTAATTGGTTCAAGGTATCAACATATTCTAGAACAACATCATTTTCAAAACATGGTCTCTAATAATGAAATGATGTCTAATTTCTATATGTTTGGTTCTAGGGTGTTGGATGAGATTCTTAGTGTGACAAATGACACTAGTGTTGTCACACCTAAGGGGTACTGCATCTACTTGAACACCATAATCTAAGAGTTGTTGCTTCATCCAAAGGACTTGAGCACAACAACTCCCTAAAGATATGTACCCCGCTTCGGTGGTAGATAAGGCTACGCTATTTTGTTTCTTAGAGAACCAAGATACGAGCATACTACCTAAGAATTGACATGTTTCGGAGGTACTTTTCTTATCTATCTTGCATCCCCCAAAATCCGCATCCGAATAAGCATGAAGGTTAAAGGAAGAATCTTTAGGATACTAAAGACCTAAGTTAGGTGTGTCTCTAAGGTATCTAAAAATTCTCTTAATGGCTACTAAGTGTGATTCTCTAGGACTAGCTTGGAACCTAGCACACAAGAAAACAATAAATATAATATTCGGTCTACTTACGGTAAGGTAAAGCAAAGAACCTATCATAGATCTATAAAGCTTAGGATCGACACACTTACCTCATTCATCTTTGTCAAGCTTTATAGAAGAGCTCATAGAAGTGGCTTGAGGCTTCACATTCTTCAAGCCGAACTTCTTGAGCATTTCATTCACGTACTTTGCTTGATTGATGAAGGTGACATCCTTCCTTTGTTTGATTTGGAGCCCCAAAAAGAATGAGAGCTCCCCCATCATGCTCATCTTGAACTCACCTTGCATTAGCTTAGAGAATTCTTTGCTATAACATTCATTAGTAGAACCAAAAATGATATCATCAACATCAATTTGTACTACTAAGATGTTATTACAATATCTTTTTATAAAAAGTGTAGTGCCCACCTTGCTTTTTCAAAACCTTTTTCAATCAAAAAGTTTGAAAGTTTTTCATACCAAGCTCTAGAAGCTTGTTTAAACCATAAAAAGCTTTGGTTAATTTAAAAACGTGATTTGGAAATTTAGGATCCTCAAAACCCGATGGTTATTCATCATACACTTCTTCATAAAACCATTTACAAAAACACTTTTTACATCCATTTAAAAAGGCTTGAAATCATGGTAACATGCAAATGGTAGAAGCATCCTAATAGCTTCTTGAGTGTAACTTTGAGCAACAAGCCTAGCCTTATTTCTCACTATGTTACCACTCTCATCTAGTTTATTCCTAAAGACCCATTTAGTTCCTATAGTAGATTGATCATTAGGCCTATCAACTAATGTTCATACTTTACTTCTCTCAAATTGATTAAGTTCTTCTTGTATAGCCAAAATCTAAAAATCATCTTTTAATGTTTCTTTGATATTTTTAGGCTCTATGCATGAAATAAATGCAACATGGTTCATTAATTTAAGAGAAGAGCGAATGGTTACCCCTTGGATGGATCACCCAAGATTTCACCACTCTTGAGATAGTTGAACTCCCTTGGGTAGGTGACCTCCTTTTCCTCAAGAGCCAAATCCCTTAAGACTTCAAGAGGTGGATCTTGTGGTTCCTCTTCTTTGGTTTGAATCTTATTCACCTTTGATATTTGTCATTCATCAACGGCTTCAATGATTCCTACATCATCATCATCACAAGAATTCTTCCTCGGAAGGAGGTTATCATCGAAAACAACATGCACAGACTCTTCTACTACTAAAGTTCTCTTATTAAATACACGATAGGCTTTAGAGTTTAAAGAATATCCTAAGAAAATAACTTCATCACTTTTAGCATCAAATTTACCTAAGTTGTCTTTACCATTGTTTAAAACAAAACACTTGCAACCAAATGGATGAAAATAACTAATGTTAGGCTTCTTAGATTTTAAAATCCCATATGGTGTTTTCTTTAAAATAGGCCTAACCATTACTCAACTTATAATGTAGCAAGCGGTATTTGTGGCTTCTGCCCAAAAATATTTTGGTAAATTATTTTTGCAAAGCATGGTTCTAGCAATTTCTTCTAAAGTTCAATTTTTCCTCTCAACTACCCCATTTTGTTAAGGAGTGCGAGGTACGGAAAATTATGGCTAATCCCATTTTCATTTAAAAATTCTTCAAAGCCCAAGTTTTGAAACTCGGTCCCATGATCACTTCTAATGTGAGTAATTTTAAGCTCAAGATCATTTTAGGTTATTTTAGAAGATGTGATGAATTTTTCTAAACCCTCATCTTTTGTACTTAAGAATAGAACCCAAGTAAACCGAGAATAGTCATCTACAAGCACAAAAGCATATGATTTACCACCCAAGCTCATAGTTATAATTGGCCCAAAAAGATCTATATGAATCAATTGTAAGCATCTACTAGTAGAAACATCATTAATGGATTTAAATGAAGTTCTATGTTGTTTACCCTTAGAGCATGCATCACATATTTCATCATTAGAGAACTTAAGTTTGGGAAAACCTCTAACTAGATTAAGGGAAACTAATTTCTCTAAAACACTTATGCTAGCATGTCCTAATTTTCTATGCCAAAGCCATGAATCATGTTCATCGATTGCAACTAAGCATGCATTGGATGTTTTTATTTCATCTAAGTGCACCATATAGATATTGCCTATCCTATGCCCTATGAGCATCAATTGATTTGTTTTAATGTTCATTATTTTACAACCACTTTGATCAAAGAGAACATTAAAACCTTTATCACATAACTGACTAATGCTCAACAAGTTATGTTTTAGACCATTGACAAGCAATACATCTTCAATTAGTATGGTTAAGAGATTACCAATGGAGCCAATACCCTCAATATGGCCTTTGGAGTTGTCACCAAATGTCACTACTCTACCATGCTTTGGCTTGAGCTCCTTGAATCTACTCTTGTCTCCGGTCATGTGTCTTGAGCATCCACTATCAAGGTACCATGTGTTTTGACTTAAAGTTTTGGCCTTGTAGCAATGCTCCCCCTACAAACAAAGATTAGTTCTTTGATTTTGGTACCCAAATCATTTTGGGTCCATAAGTGTTAGCTCCCAAAAGCTTGGTCCCCTTAGGAATCCAAGAAGCAATATCATTTACATTATTAGAAACAATGAGTTCCTTAGGAACCAATACACTCCTAATTCTTTTTACTTTAGATTGCTTTTGAAAGCTTCTTTGTTTGGGGTAAAAAGGTTTTCTCTTTACATATTGGGTTTTAGAAGAATTTTCCTTTTTAAAATCATTTTTCCCAATATTAAGAGAAGTTTTAAGATTATCCACCTCCTTGGTGTGATAATCTTGAAAATTGGAAATAAGTTTTTCTAAATCAATGTTTTTCTTTTTGAGATCATTTGAAAGATTAATCAATTACAAAACCTTCTTTTCCAATTCGAAATTGGTTTTTGAAAGAGACTCATTTTGATTTTTCAAATCGAAAATGTTTTTCTTATTTTTTAAATAGAATCTTTGTATTTTTCAACCAACTCGTCATAAACATCTTGTAACTCATCATAGGCATCATATAATTCATTGTAAGCAAGAGATGATGAGTTAGGGTTTACCATTGGTTCCTCCTCAAATGCCATGAGACAAAGGTTGGCCACTTCCTTCTCCTCTTCAGATGACTCCTTATCACTCCAAGTTGTCACTTGAGCTTTGAGTTTGTTCATTTTCCCAAAGCTTTTCTTTCTCAATTGAGGGCACTCAGATCGGATGTGGCCGGTCTTCTTGCACTCATAACAAATGATTTGGTCATTCTCTTCTTCTTTACTCATATTCTTGAAGTCCCATTTTCTATAAAATTTTCTTCCTCAATTGGACTTCATGAATCGTGTGAACCGTTTGGCCAACATGGCCATCTTCTCATCTTCATCTTCACTAGAATCGCTATCGTTGTATGGAGCTTTAAGTTTGATTCCAATCTTCTTCTTTTCAACCTTCTTCTTCTCAAATTTCTTCATCTCTTCTTCCTTCCCTTATTTCACGATCTCATGAGTGAGTAGAGATCCAACAAGGGCATCAAGCTTGAGAGTCTTCAAATATCTAGCTTCGATGATGGTCGTTCTTTTTCCATCCCAAGATTTCAGAAGGGGATATAGTAGCTTTCGAACTAGCTTGTCTTCGAGAATGACTTCACCGAAGCCCTTTAGTTCGATGATGATGATCAAGAACCGATCAAACATCTTGGAGACGTTTTCATCGGGTTCCTTCTTGAAATTTTCATAACTTAAATTGAGCAGCCCGATCTTTGTTTATTTAACATCGCTAGTTCCCTCATATGTGGTCTCGAGGGTATCCCAAACTTCATTGGCACTTTCGATTGAAGACACCTTTGAATAGATATCGGGACGAGAGCACAAAAGATCATATGCAAGGCTTTATCATTGACTTGCAACCATCTTTTATCTTCACCGGTTATCTCTGTTTTGATCTTTGAGGCTAATCTTCCTTCACCATCCCTCTTCATAGGAATGCTTGGCTCGTCTTCTACCACATCCCATACCATGTAGTCGTTGTATTTGATGAAGAGTCGCATCCGATTCTTCCAATATGGGTAGTTATCTCCGTTGAAGAATGGTGGTTTGGTGGTGGATTGAGACTCATAGAGGTTGGAGCCAGAGGTAGATGTAATTGCTTCAATTTGTTGTTGATCAAATTCTCCTAGAATCGACTTAACAGGGTTGTAATCTTTCCAATGAGTGTGGTTCTAATACCAATTGTTGAGTTCATCAATTGATTGCAAATGACCAAGAGGGGGTGAATTGACGATTAAAATTTAAAGGGAGAAAATGGATGAATGAAAAATTAGACATAAGGCAATTTATAATGGTTTAAGATCCTAAATGAACTCTACCTCCACTACCTTAGCTCCCACTAAAGATTTTCAATCAATCCACTAATTGATTCAACCCCTTTTCTTGGATGAGGAGGAAACCTTACAAGACCGATTAAGCTTTCTGCCCAAAGCTTAACCCAGCTCACTCTTTACAAAGAAGAAGTTTGGTAAACCTTACAATTTCCTCTCAAAGATTGATGTTTACCTAAATACAATTAATCTCACCCCAAACTCTCAACAAAATTTACAATGAAAGACTCAATTGAGTTGGGTACCAAGGTTTGACTCTAACATGCTCAAGGTTTGGATTTGAATGCTTTGATGTTGCTTGAAGGCTCAATAGTTGTTGATGTAACTTTGGAGACTTGTTTTTATACCTTCTCGTTGATTTCTAGTTGTTTGGGTGGTTGAGATCATCAATAGAGTCGTTGGGGCTCTCTCTTCCCTCCATAAATGTTGTTCTCCAACTACCCGTATTGGAACACGATACCTTGTATCGAAACAGACACTCAAAAAAGAAAGAGTCGTTATGTGTAAAATGGGCATGTATCGAAACGATTATAGGTCGTATTGAAATAGTTTGAAACTGTAAAGTGCAAAAGGAGGGCCGTATCGAAATGGATAAGGGTAGTATCGAAACGTTTTGAAACTGTAAATGAGTGTTTCGAAACTTCTTAGGGGTGTATCGAAACACTTAACCAAATCTTCAAAAATTTGTTTCTGACAAGTAACAGCTAGTTCATTTAATGATCAACTTTAAAATTACTTAACTCATGTATCGAAACGGGGACAAGCCGTTTCGAAACAATACTTAAAAATAAAAAGCCTAGATGAAGGTTGTATCGAGAGGGGTGTAAGTTGTTTCGAAACAGACGTTTCCAGTGGCAAAACGTATCGAAACACTTTGAGGGTGTTTCGAAACGCCTGTGCAATTTTGTATACTTTGGCTTTAAAACACTTAGAAAAAATTTATGGGGTTTAAGATTTAGTTTCAAAACATTTTAAGAATAAATTTTACTTGTTAAAATCAAGTATTTTGATTACTTAAAAATTTATTTACTTTGCAATTTAGTCCTTAAATTATTTGTTATATTAAAATCAAATATTAGTTTTACACTTTTCTTTTAAATAAAATATTTTTTCAATCAAATATTTAATATTTTAATAAATATTCGATTTAATTGAAATATAAAAAAGAAAAAATATTCAAATATTTTAAATCGAATTTTTTCTTTTTAAATCAAATATTTTTTAAAATCGAATATTTAATAATTTTAAGATTTAAATTAAATCGAATGTTTGTGTGAATATACACATCCCAAGTGATCTAGGTTTGAATCTCCTTTTAACCATTTTTACTTCTTTTTTCCCATAACATTTACTGCATTATAACATATGTATATAAAATGGTGCGATTCATGTCATTGAGAGGGGCTTGGTGCAGTGGTAAATGTGTGGGTTTAAAACCTATTTGTTCTAGGTTCACTTCACCCCAGCGGCATCCCTCCAAATTTCTTAATTTTCCTTCAACCAGACGCCACCCCTTTGTTAATTTTTAACGGCGTTGGTCAAAATAGGTCAATTGAATAAGTTTAGTGGTCTGATTGACGAGTTCGATAGTTCAGTGGTCAAAATAGGTATCCCCAATTAGTTCGGTGGTCACTGGTGTAGTTTACCCTTAAAAAACCCCTTGGTTATGAAAATCCAATTAGAAAAAGATATTAAGAGAGCATCTTAATTTGATAAAAAAAAACTTAATAGTCAAAAAGCTATCCAACCTATACCTTTTGTTCCAGTTTGGTGTCTAACGTTTTTTGAGCCACTTTGGTGCTTAACGTTTCATTCCGTAACTCAGATTAGGTTTTTCCGTCAACGGTCGTCAATTTTTTTTCTGTTAACCAATTATAACATGACATGTGACCTATTTTATATATTTATTTAATTTCTGAATTACTTAAAAATTATATACTTCTTAAAAATCACAAAGTTTTAATTTTTTTCAAACAAACCCTCAAATCACATCTCCATCACCGTTCGGCATCCCCCACACGTCGGCGGTTCACCGTTCACCATCAAAGCGTCGGGTACCTCATTGTTCAACTTCCCCCACCCTCTAGCCATCTATTAGAAGCCTAATCAGTCTCTTTTTCTTCATTTTTGGATGTTCATCGACAGAGCCATCGACGGTTCATTCACCGATTTTCGACGACAGAATCATGGGGCTTTTGGTCGTGGGGGTGAAGAAGGCAAGGGTGGCCGGTGGTGATTGAATTGGTGGTGGGAGGGGAAGAATTTAGGGATCTAGGGTTTGGATTAGGGAGTTTTAGAGAAATTAAAAAATTTGGGTTTTTTTATTATAAAATTACAGATTTTCTGATTTTTAGAAAAATAAAAATTAAAGAAAATATCAGAATATGACATGTGTCGTGTTTTTGTTGGATAACGGAAAATTTTTAATGTTCGTTATAGAAAAACCCAATCTGAGTTACGGAATAAAACATTAGACACCAGAGTGGCCCTAAAAACGTTAGGCACCAAACTAGAACAAAGGGTAAAGGTTGAGCACATTTCTGACTATTAAGCCTAAAAAAATTCCATTAAATATTTCCAATTGAAATCGGCGGCTAGGGTTTAACCGCATAAATAAAAGGTTAAATTATGATATGCCAGCGTGTTTTTAAGGGTATAGGTTAATTTCCATTTCAGCAATGCCACTTTTTATCTTTATTATTTTAGTCTTTAAAATTTTCCTAATTTAGGGTGTAAACTTTATTTTTTGTTCAATATGGTCTTTTAATTTCAGTAATTTAAGTTCATAAGTGTTGGAAAATACTCTAAAAATCATTAAAATTAACTTTTTATGATTATAATTATAATTATAATTATTATGTTTTATAATAAGTGTTTGAAAACACTCTAACTTTTTACGACAACAATAGTCTTCGTTATGTTCACAGCCGCGATAACCACGACACAACCACGACATATATTTAATCCATGATCTTCACAAATCTAAATCTTGTTAAGTTGCTCAAACTGAATTCGCAATAAATCTTTAACTTGAAAATAACAAAAAAACATTTTCAATTATAAGAGCTAAAATACAATTCATATATATATATACTTACTTACCCATTTATATATATACATTCTTTCTTTCTTTTTCCTAGTGGATTTGCTTTTTATCCTTTGATCATTTCATTTGTTTTAACTTACCTCAAATTTCTGCGCTAATTAACAAGTTTTATTTTTTCTTCTTATTATTCTTAAGTTATCATTTGCTTTGATATTTCTCAATTGTTGCTTGTATGCTTTATATTTTGTTCAAATTTATTGAATTTTTAATTTTTTAATTTTATTATATCTTGATCTAATTGATTCGTTTTCTCATAATGAGAATTTGTGATATTATTATTAGAAATTTATTTATTATTATCCTTTGGGTAGAATGCGGTTGAAAAATTCTTCTCTATAGAGATCTACTTTAGTGACAATTTGGATTCGATGGGTTTGATAGGGAAGAGAACAAAGGGGAAAAGAGGAGTGTTTGAGAGGAAGAAGAAATAGGATGGGAAATTTGTGGTTTGGCCCAAATATTTGATGAATTATTTCGAATTAAAAACTACTTGGTAAAATATATAAGTTTTGGTGACTAAAATTATTATCATACCAATTAATGTCATCATCTCCATTAATTTTTAAACGGTCGGTGCCCAAAATAGAAGTAAAACGCAACATTAGTGATGATTAAAAAAGTTATGGTGACCAAAACTTTTTATTATAATTTAGAACAGAAGTAAAATGCAACGTTAGTGACCATTAAAATGTATAAGTTATGGTGACCAAAAGTTATAGGGCTTTCCCCGACAATTTTTTTTATTATAGTTTAAATTTTTTAATTTAATATATATATAATTTAACATATATAATAATTTAATTGAATTTTTTTAATTAAATTAAAAATAATTTGATGGTTATATATGTGAAATTAAAAAATTAATGTAGAAAACAATAAGACATATATTAATATCAGTGATTCATAATATAAACTTATGCTTGGTGTAGTAGCTAAGACATTCCCTTTACCCCTCTAAACAGGTGATTCATAATATAACCTTACCTGGGTTCAAGTCCCGCCTAGTGCATGTTTGAGTGATTTTGTTTTACTCCTCTAAACAGGTGTTGACACGTGTCACCGCGTAATTGAATGTTTAGTTTATTTTATTAAATTAAAATTAGGACCAAATTGGTAGAATGTATAAGAAATAAAGACCAAATATATAATTATACAAATTTTTACTAACTGCCACGTCACTCCCTCTGTTAGTCTCTAACAGCTGGTGGTTACATTGAGTCCATTTTAATAGTATGGTGGTCTAATTGCTTCGAAAAAAGTAAGGTGATCAAATCGCGACCAAACACATAGTATGATGGTCATTTATATAGTTTACCCTTATTATTTCAGTCCTTGAATTTTTCCTAATTTAGAGTGTAAACTTTATTTTTTTGTGTTCAATGTAGTCCTTTAATTTCAGTAATCTAAGTTCATAAGTGTTAGAAAACACTCTAAAAATCATTAAAAGCAACTTTTTATGATTATAATTATAATTATTACTCGTATGTTTTATAATAAGTGTTTGAAAACACTCTAACTTTTTATAACTGCAATAGTCTCCGTTATGTCCGCAACCGCGATAACCGCGACGTGACTGAAAACGCGACCGCGACTGAGATTTAATTCTATGGTCTTCACAGATCTAATTCTTGTGAAGTTGCTCAAACTAAATTCGCAATAAATCCTTAGCTTAAATAAAAAAACCTTTTCAATTATAAGAACTAAAATACAATCCATTTATATATATATACTTACACATTCATAATACACTAATTCTTTCTCTCTCTTTTTTCCTGGTGGATTTGCTTTTATCCTTTGATCATTTCATTTGTTTCAACTTATCTCAAATTTTGTCACTAATTAACGAGTTCTATTTTATCTTCTTATTATTCTTAAGTTATCATTTGCTTTGATATTTTTCAGTTGTTGCTTGTATGCTTTATATTTTGATCAAATTATTAAAATTTTTAATTTTTAATTTTTATTATATCTTGATCTAATTGATTCGTTTTCTCATGATGAGAATTTGTGATATTATTATTAAAATTTTATTTATTATTATCCTTTTAGTAGAACGCAGTTGAAAAAATCTTCTTTTTAGAGATCTACTTTATTGACAATTTGGATTCTATGGGTTTGATAAGGGAGATGAAAGATCAAGGAAGAGAACAAAGGGGAAAGAGGAGTGTTTGAGAGGAAGAAGAAATAAGATGGGAAAGTTGTGGTTTGACCCAAATATTTGATGGACTATTTCGAATTAGGGCCTAATTGGTAAAATGTATAAATTTTGGTGACTAAAATTATTATTATACCAATCCATGTCATCGTATCTGTAGCGACGTCTTTTGAAAAACACAAGTATATATAGGTATAGGTGTATGTGTAGGTGTGGAAATTTTTAAAATTTTGAAATGGGGGTTAAAAGGGATTTTTTGGGAATTGAGGGGTAAAAATAGATTTTAGAAAATTGTTGGAAAAATATTAGGGGATTTCAAAATTGTTTTAAAAATAGGGGGTTTTAGAAAAATGTTTTAAAATAGGGGAATTTGAAAAAGATTTTAAACAATAGAAGGAGTCGCCATCGGCCACTTTAAATGGTAGACCGGACACCGGAAATAGAAACTAGAGATTCAAAAGGATTCGGGAGTCGGTTACACGCGAGGAAGGATTAGCACCCTCGACGTGCCCAAAATTGGTACCAAAACTTTACCGCTTAATTAATATCGAATTTTGCGAATCGAAGTGACAATTTTAACCGAGATTTGATTATGTATGCGAGTAAATTTCGAAAATCCTAATATTCGGAAACGAACGTCCGAACCACCACCACTACGACTGGTACTGGCCTCGTTCGTCCCCGAATAGAAGGACATCGCACTTTTGAAAACAATTTTAGATTTTTTTGAAAAATAAAAAAAAAACAAATGCATTAGTACAAAATTAAATCTAATCTAAAGTCCTACGGCTCCAAAGGAGTCGATATTCGAGCTTTCGGAATATCGTTCCCACGCGGAAACCGGGATCGTGCGTGCTATAATTATAATGACAAGTTAAGGAAATGCATGCTAAAATATATTCGAACGACAGAAAAACTAAGCTATATGCATATTTAAACCAAGAATTTACACATAATGAAACCACATGTTAAAATAGTAAATAAAAAAAAAACAAGGCTAATATTTAAAAGCATACGAACCCATATATAAAAAAAACATGCATACACCATAAATTATATATTCACGTTGAACAAATGTAAGTAAAACGGCAAAAAGCATAAAAACATGAATATAATAACAAAAAAAGAATGCAAAGTCAAAGATTAAAAACATGTACTGACAGGGACCAATATGGTAATAATACCATCAAAAGAAAAGATTAAAAAGTAAATCTGGGACCCAATTGAAAAGACGCGTAAAGACCTAAGGACTGCAAAAGTAATTTGACCATTAGAAAACGGATTAAAATCAACCAAAACGACATGGGGACAAGATTGAAAATTTTGGAAAACTTGAAGGGACCGAGTAAAGGATTTTAGGATGCAGAAGCCCCTCTTTGCGTAAATATGACGACACGGAGGGACTATATTGAAGATTAGACCTTTTTTTAAAACATTACGACAGTATAAAACTCCCCTTTGTACCAAAATTTGACTCTTTTGGGCATTTCATGCTTCTGAGATAAAAACAAAAAAACGTTTCCCCTTCTTTATTTTTCTTTCACCAAAATTTTAGGGTTTCCCCCTTTTTTCGAAGCCCTAACGCCGGCGCCCCTTCCGAAACGGAACAAACTCTGCCTTCTTCGCCGACGTCTCACCATGCTCGACCCGGCAAGGGTTCAGTGGCTTGTTGACATCGGGAAAGCGAAGCGGCACGCTGAATCGACGCGGTAAAACCCTCAAACACTCTCTTCCCTTTTCTTTATTTTAATTGCATGCTATGAGGAAAAAAAGAGACCAGATACCTTTCGAGAAACTTTGTATTTTTTATTGATTTTTTTTATAATTGTCGAGGGGCTTCTACATTTTTCTCTTCGGTTTTTATAACCGAGTTTACAGAAGAAAAATACAAAATTACAAGGAGTTTCGTTTTTGCTTCTGATCACTGCCGATGTCCTTTGTTTTGGTCTGGTTGACTTTGTCTTGTTTTTGTTTTTTTGTGCTATTTTTGGTCTCTGACATCTGGTTGTCTTTGTTGTGCATGTCGATTTTGGCTCGAACGGGAGAGTGCCGGGGCGTGCTGGCGGAAGACGCGGCAGAAGGGAGGTCAGTCGTCAGACGACACGCGCACGTGGAAGCCTTCGAAAGGTCGCGCGTGTGGAGTGTGCGGGTCCAGAAGCTTCCTCGCTTCGATCAGGGCCGTTGATTGCATTATTGATCTGACGGTTGATGATGCGCGACGCGAATGGCTTTGAGGCGTCTTTTAGGGTTTCTCCATCAGGGGTAATTCGGACCGTTAGATCAAGGACCAGATCTAACGGTCCAAATGCGGCTGCGCGAAAATAAAAGGGGATTAGGGTTTTGTATCCCGGGCTTGTTGTATTATCTTGGGCTCACTGGGTTAATTTGTGTAAGGTTTCCTTTTAACGGGCTTAATAATAAAAGGGTTGTCTTTATTTGTATTGGTTTTTTATTTCTGCAATTTTATTTATGTGTTAACACTAATATTTACTAAATAATAATAATAATAATAATAACATAAAACAACGAAGAAGTAATAATAATAAAAATATAATATAACAACAATATAATATAGTATATATATAAAAATAGCATGCAATAATGATGATAACAGTAATAATAATAATAATAATATAATAATGATAACAATATTAAATAATTAGTAATAATAAAAGATAATTATGGTAATAGTAAGTATTAATTAATAATAATACTAGTAATAATAATATATATGCATGATAAACTATAGTAATAATAGAAATACCGATAATACTAGAATAAACAACAAAAGGATAGTAATATGTCCATAATGTTTAGTTTTTTTTCTCTTTTTTTATTTAGCCCAAAAAGCCCGAGATTCATAAAATTAAAGATCGAGACAAAATTAGTGATTACAGTTGCCCCTCTTTGCTTATACTTGTGGAACAAGGATAAAGCAAAGACCATAAGCACTAATTTTGTCCCACTTCCCTGTTGGATGTGGGTGATCCGTTACGCCACCGACGACGAGACGAGATCAGGAGATTGAAGTTGATCAAGCTGCGACTCCGACGAAGAGGCATGACCCGGTGAGGAGGAGATCCGATACACCATTAACGGCATAACAAGATCGATGTTGAAAGAGATCTGTTACACCACCAACGACATAACGAGATCGATGTTAAAAGAGATCCGTTACACCACCAACGGCATAACAAGATCGATGTTGAAAGAGATCCGTTACACCACCAACAACATAACAAGATCGATGCTGAAAGAGATCCGCTACCATCAAAGGCAGGACGAGATCGATGTTGTAAGAGATCTGCTACACCACCAACGGCATAACAAGATCGATGATGAAAGAGATCCGCTATACCACCAACGGCATAACAAGATCGATGTTGTAAGAGATCCGCTACACCACCAACGGCATAACAAGATCGATGTTGTAAGAGATCCGTTACACCACCAACGGCATAACAAGATCGATGCTGAAAGAGATCCGCTACCATCAAAGGCAGGACGAGATCGATGTTGTAAGATATCTGCTACACCACCAACGGCATAACAAGATCGATGATGAAAGAGATCCGATATACCACCAACGACATAACAAGATCGATGTTGTAAGAGATCCGCTACACCACCAACGGCATAACAAGATCGATGTTGTAAGAGATCTGCTACACCACCAACGGCATAACAAGATCGATGATGAAAAAGATCCGCTATACCACCAACGGCATAACAAGATCGATGTTGTAAGAGATCCGCTACACCACCAACGGCATAACAAGATCGATGTTGTAAGAGATCCGCTACACCACCATCGGCATAACAAGATCGATGCTGAAAGAGATCCGCTACCATCAATGGTAGAACAAGATCGATGTTGAAGGAGATCCGCTACACCACCAACGACATAACAAGATCGATGCTAAAAGAGATCCGCTACCATTAACGGCAGGACGAGATCGATGTTGTAGAAGATCCGCTACACCACCAACGGCATAACATGATCGATGTTGGAAGAAGAGTTGGTGTTGTGGTTGTTCCTCTTGGTGGGTTCAACTTCTTTATTGATCCGATTTTGTTGGTGTGGCCTTCCTTTGAGGGTTTGCCATCTTTGTTTTTGACCTGTTTGTTTTATGTATGCATGAGGTATGTGTATTAGATGCATGTGAGTGCATGATGAATGTACTAATGCTAATGCAAATGTAATACAACTGATGCTGATGTTTGACATTCTAAGGGATGCCCCTTGATTTCATAGTCATACTGGCTCGGTCTTATCCGTTTTTAGTTCTGTCTTATAGCCTTGGTCGAATGGTTAGTGCTGCTTTGTGTGATGATGCTTTTTGACTTCTCGTGGTCTTGACCATATTCTTGTGAAATGTCTCCAAGTTATGGGTGTCTTTCTTTGGTTTAGAGTTCATCCTTTGTGTAAATGGTTGGCACACTTATCGTTGGTCCCCGTACTTTTAGACCTCTTTGTAAAGTAATGCAGAGAAATCTTTTGTTTTACTACAAAACTCAGACCACATGCTTTTTTACTCCAATGTGAGATGCTTGTTAGAGAAAACAAAATTTTCTTTTTTGAATTATGGATAGCCCAAGCTAGATCAGATACCTTGAATGTCAAGTGTAGGAGCGGCAGTGAAATGACTTACCGGGGATGCCCCGAGCATATCTTGTGTCTAGAAGACCTCGTAAGTTGGGTTGATATCTAAAATGTGAAGTACATCTTGACTTATTTTGGTTTTTTTTTGTATTATTTATTTTTTGTTGATTTTTCGTAGTGCCATTTGTAGATTTTGGCGTTATTCCGCTTTAATGGAGTTTTGGGGAAATCAAATCATCACATTCCTTTGGCTTGAAGTTAAAGATGGAGCAAACACCAAAACCCCTAGTTACTCGGCATTGTCATGACTTGAAAATATTACCATCACTTATGAAGCTAAGGTTTTTGAATTTAGATGGTGCATTGCAACCTTATTTGCCCTTTTTGCTACAGCGGAGTGCCCCAAAATTGCCACACTCTTATCCGAAATGCCTATTACCAGGCTTCAGACATTGGAGTGCTTTTGATTTTATTTTGTTCATTTTCCCTTTTGGGAGATTTGATTTTGTTTTTTGTTTTTTTTTTGCCTTGGTCTCAATTTAGACTCTTTTTTAAGGGAATTAACCTTGATGCATTAATGCCCTACGGGCTTAAACAGATGACCAACTTAAGTTGGGATGCAAGTCACAAATTAGTTATCTTCGCAACTTCCGATTTCTAATAGACACAAGCTGCTCGAATCCAACCTTCGGGTCACATTCAATGTTCCTCGCATAATTGAAATACGAGGGTCCGATAAGCAGATATACATGACAGAAGAGCTAATTGAGACACAAAACGCGATGCATCCTTTCATTGAAAATAAAAAACATGGAGTCATAGGCCCTTACAAAAGATCATCACCGCCTTCGGGCTTAAGCGGGTGAGTTTGATTCGGTGCAATACTTTAAAAGAGATTAAAAGCAACAGGGAAACCTACGAGAATTTTTGACCGGTAAGCTTGGATAGACCCTACCCTTAGGCCTCATTTTCTAGGAATGTCAAATCAATGTTCAGATTTTCTAGGAGTTCTTCCACTGTTGGCTCCTCGACAAAATCTTCAACTGTTTCCTTGACGACATCCCCAAATGGTGCTTCAAATTGCCCGATTGGACCAAAGAATCCTCCCGGTACAAAGATCTTATCTAGAGGGGGGAAACACTATCTCCACCTCCCCTTGGTCTTTTGTTTCCTCTCCTTCCTTATGCTCGTAGCCTAATCCGAAGCGGTCTCTCTTGGCAACCATGCTTGCCCCAAAGTCAGACACCGGGGGCTTTCCTTTGACAGAAGCCGTTATAAGCCCTAGGGTCGGTTCTTCAACAGTCTCTTTGACTTCTTCGAAGAATTCGATCTCCTTGTTGTCCATTAGCCCCTGAACTATAGTTGCGAACTCACAACAGTCCTGGATAGTGTGTCTGCCTTCGGTATGGAACTTGCAATAAGGACCAACATGCCCTTCGGGCTTCATTGCCCCCTGGCTGATTAGACCTGCCTTGTAGAGCTCCATCCATACCCAGCTGAAGGGTGACTTGACTTCAGATACCCTGGTCTTGGTCCTCCGATTGCCTTCCTCAGAAATGGCATTCACTCCTTTGGCATGATTTGGTAGAGGGTTCGTGTTTGTAGCTGGTCCACCTGATTTCTCGAAGCTTATGACCCCAAGCTGAATGAACCTCTCTACATTCTTCTTGAAACCAAAACAATTCTCGATCGAATGCCCCACTTGCTCACCGTGGTACTCGCATTTTGCCTTGGCGTCATACCACTTAGGGAATGGGGGTTGCAAAGGGGGCACGTAGTAAGGTGCCACTACATGGATATCGGAGAGCTGCTTGTATAAATCTCCATACGATATCGGTAACGGAGTAAACTCAATCCTTTCATTGTTTTTTTGCTGGTTGAAGCTTTGACTTGAGGAACCTTGGGCATTTGAGGCCGCTTTAGGTTGCACCACCGCCACTGGCTTAATATTGTAGACGTCTGAAGTGTTCACTTCGTTATCCTTCCTTCCGTGAGTTGGCCTCTTGTGGGACGAGTTTCCTCCCGTCTCAATCCTACCACTCTTGATGGCATTTTCAATGAGCTCACCGGACAACACTAGGTCGGCGAAGTTGGTGGTTGCATTTCCTATGAGGCGGTCCAAAATTGGCCCCTCCAAAGTCTGGATAAATATGACAACCATTTTTTTTTTCTCTCCGAGCGAGGGTTGTACCTGAGCCGCCACATCTCTCCATCGTTGTGCATATTGCCTAAAACTTTCATCTGACTTCTGTTTCATGTGCTGTAGGGTCCAACGGTCCAGTACCATGTCACTGACATGCTGGTATTGCGCTAGGAAGGCCTTAGCTAAATCCTTCCATGTCTTGATCTGATGACGGCTTAACTGATTGTACCAACGGATGGCGGATCCCAAGAGACTGTCCTGGAAGCAATGGATCAACAATTTGTCATCCCCACCATGTCCGGTCATCCTCCTGCAAAACATGGTGAGATGAGTGCGGGGACAACTTGTTCCATCATACTTCTCAAACTCTGGGGCCTTGAATTTAGGGGGTAGCACTAGATCTGGGTCAAGACTGAGTTCGGCGGCGTCAAAACCGGTGAAAGCATCGACCACCTCCATGGCTTCCAACTTTTCCTCGAGTCGCTTACAACGGTCCGCGATCTCTTTAGAGGCCTCAAACCTTGGCTTCTCGATTTCCATTAACTGATCGAGGTCTGAGACAAAATTCTCGGCTTGGTTTCCTCCGAGCCTCTCTTCCGGTGCGGAGGGTGCATTAGCGGGGAAAGGGGTATCAGTCTGATGAATTGACATTTTTCCTTGATCGAGTATCACCTGAGGGGTAGCTTGGACCCTAATATGAGTGGGGGTAAATCCTGGGGGATATGGGAGATCTTCATTCGCAACGGTGGGCCTCGTCGCCGGATTACCATTCGAGGCTTCTCCTCGTACGGGAGGTCGGGCCCCTAGCATCTGGCCTATCTGAGCTAATATATCTTCTTGAGATTTCCTGAGCTACTCCCTCATTTCCTCTTGGGCCCTAGCTAACTGGTCCTCCAATTTCTTGGTCAAATCCGCTTGCATATCCCTTTGAGTTTGCTCAATTTGGTCCAATCGGTCTTCGTTCACCATCTTCGTTCTTCGTCGGGTTCCGTAAGGGTGCTGAATCGGCTGTCTTTTTTCCTTACCCAGTATCACTCCTAAGGAACATCCCGATGATTAGTCACAACATCTCGGAAGTGAATGCATGAAAATGTATGATGAATGTCGCAATGTGATGGTGCAACTGTGAATGGATGAGTAAAGCTTATGATGATGCTATGCGACATGAGGAAATTAAATGTGATGTATGAAAATAACAAAACAATTGGGTTAGTGTAAAAATAAATCATAGATAAACAATCACAAATACACCTATTTTGTCTAGCACCTAGGTTTTCCGCATGGCTCTAAAAAGGTGGGCTTTCTAGTTCGCTATATGCAGTTTTGGGTCTATGAGGTACTCGAATTGTCCTCGCTGTCCCCTACTAAGGGTAGCAAGGCCCCCGGTCATCACCCATTATAGGCTCATTTCAACCGAGTTCAATTCGAGGGGACCCTTTAGCTATATCCGGACGGAGAAACGATATTCCCACGAAGATATAGGGTATTCGAGCCCCAAAGGTACTTGCTAGGCCCAGACGGAGGAACAATATCCCCACGAAAGCACTAGCGTTTCCCCCCCCCCCCCACTTAAACAAACGGATGTATATGCCAAAAATGATGCGTCCGAAATAGACTCGCGTTTATAAACAAATATCGGTTGAATTTGTCACTTTAGTTCGCAACCTTTGAGATTAATTAAACGGTAAAGTTTTCTTGGCTTGACTCTCTTTTTTGTTTTTTTGAAAACAAAAATTTGTCCCCAGTGGAGTCGCCATCTGTAGCGACGTCTTTTGAAAAACACAAGTATATATAGGTAAAGGTGTATGTGTAGGTGTGGAAATTTTTAAAATTTTGAAATGGGGGTTAAAAGGGAATTTTTGGGAATTGAGGGGTAAAAATAGATTTTAGAAAATTGTTGGAAAAATATTAGGGGATTTCAAAATTGTTTTAAAAATAGGGGGTTTTAGAAAAATGTTTTAAAATAGGGGAATTTGAAAAAGATTTTAAAAAATAGAAGGAGTCGCCATCGACCACTTTAAATGGTAGACCGGACACCGGAAATAGAAACTAGAGATTCAAAAGGATTCGGGAGTCGGTTACACGCGAGGAAGGATTAGCACCCTCGACGTGCCCAAAATTGGTACCAAAACTTTACCGCTTAATTAATATCGAATTTTGCGAATCGAAGTGATAATTTTTACCGAGATTTGATTATGTATGCGAGTAAATTTCGAAAATCCTAATATTCGGAAACGAACGTCCGAACCACCACCACTGGTACTGGCCTCGTTCGTCCCCGAATAGAAGGACATCGCACTTTTGAAAACAATTTTAGATTTTTTTGAAAAATAAAAAAAAAACAAATGCATTAGTACAAAATTAAATCTAATCTAAAGTCCTACGGCTCCAAAGGAGTCGATATTCGAGCTTTCGGAATATCGTTCCCACGCGGAAACCGGGATCGTGCGTGCTATAATTATAATGACAAGTTAAGGAAATGCATGCTAAAATATATTCGAACGACAGAAAAACTAAGCTATATGCATATTTAAACCAAGAATTTACACACATAATGAAACCACATGTTAAAACAGTAAATAAAAAACAAGGCTAATATTAAAAAGCATACGAACCCATATATAAAAAAAACATGCATACACCATAAATTATATATTCACATTGAACAAATGTAAGTAAAACGGCAAAAAGCATAAAAACATGAATATAATAACAAAAAAGAATGCAAAGTCAAAGATTAAAAACATGTACTGACAGGGACCAATATGGTAATAATACCATCAAAAGAAAAGATTAAAAAGTAAATCTGGGACCCAATTGAAAAGACGCGTAAAGACCTAAGGACTGTAAAAGTAATTTGACCACTAGAAAACGGATTAAAATCAACCAAAACGACATGGGGACGAGATTGAAAATTTTGGAAAACTTGAAGGGACCGAGTAAAGGATTTTAGGATGCGGAAGCCCCTCTTTGCGTAAATAGGACGACACGGAGGGACTATATTGAAGATTAGACCTTTTTTTAAAACATTACGACAGTATAAAACTCCCCTTTGTACCAAAATTTGACTCTTTTGGGCATTTCATGCTTCTTAGATAAAAACAAAAAAACGTTTCCCCTTCTTTATTTTTCTTTCACCAAAATTTTATGGTTTCCCCCCTTTTTTCGAAGCCCTAACGCCGGCGTCCCTTCCGAAACGGAACAAACTCCGCCTTCTTCGCCAACGTCTCACCATGCTCGACCCGGCAAGGGTTCAGTGGCTTGTTGACATCGGGAAAGCGAAGCGGCACGCTGAATCGACGCGGTAAAACCCTCAAACACTCTCTTCCTTTTTCTTTATTTTAATTGCATGCTATGAGGAAAAAAAGAGACCAGATGCCTTTCGAGAAACTTTGTATTTTTTATTGATTTTTTTATAATTGCCGGGGGGCTTCTACATTTTTCTCTTCGGTTTTTATAACCGAGTTTACAGAAGAAAAATACAAAATTACAAGGAGTTTCGTTTTTGCTTCTGATCACTGCCGATGTCCTTTGTTTTGGTCTGGTTGACTTTGTCTTGTTTTTGTTTTTTTGTGCTATTTTTGGTCTCTGACATCTAGTTGTCTTCGTTGTGCATGTCGATTTTGGCTCGAACGGGAGAGTGCCGGGGCGTGCTGGCGGCAGACGCGGCAGAGGGGAGGTCAGTCGTCAGACGACACGCGCGCATGGAAGCCTTCGAAAGGTCGCGCATGTGAAGTGTGCGGGTCCAGAAGCTTCCTCGCTTCGATCAGGGCCGTTGATTGCATTCTTGATCTGACGGTTGATGATGCGCAGCGCGAATGGTTTTGAGGCGTCTTTTAGGGTTTCTCCATCAGGGGTAATTCGGACCGTTAGATCAAGGACCAGATCTAACGGTTCAAATGCGGCTGCGCGAAAATTAAAGGGGATTAGGGTTTTGTATGCCGGGCTTGTTGTATTATCTTGGGCTCACTGGGTTAATTTGTGTAAGGTTTCCTTTTAACGGGCTTAATAATAAAAGGGTTGTCTTTATTTGTATTGGTTTTTTATTTCTGCAATTTTATTTATGTGTTAACACTAATATTTACTAAATAATAATAAGGCGAAATGACAAAAGATACACCCAATGTTTGCATGTTTTGTCATTTGACCCCCTATTCTTTTTTTGGGTCCAAATATGCCCCCAACGTTTGCTTGTTTTGTCATTTGGCCCCCTATTCTTTCTTTTGGTCCAAATATGCCCCCAACGTTTTATTCGTAGTCCAAATATGCCCCCTGTTAGATGGAAAATGTCAGTCAACTGACGTTCAACAGCTGATGCTGACTGGACTTGCCACGTATTAAGATCTGCTGATGCCACGTCAAAAAAAATTTATAAGCTGTTGAGCGTCGGTTGATTGACAGTTTACATCCAACATGGGCATATTTGGACTATGAATGAAATGTTAGGGGCATATTTGGACCAAAAGAAAGAATAGGGGGCCAAATGACAAAACAAGCAAACGTTGGGGGCATATTTGGACCAAAAAAAAGAATAGGGGGTCAAATGACAAAACATGCAAACGTTGGGGGCATCTTTTGTCATTTTGCCTAATAATAATAATAATAACATAAAACAACGAAGAAATAATAATAATAAAAATATAATATAACAACAATATAATATAGTATATATATATAAAAATAGCATGCAATAATGATGATAACAGTAATAATAATAATATAATAATAATAATGATAACAATATTAAATAATTAGTAATAATAAAAGATAATTATGATAATAGTAAGTACTAATTAATAATAATACTAGTAATAATAATACTAGTAATAATAATATATATGCATGATAAACTATAGTAATAATAGAAATACAGATAATACTAGAATAAACAACAAAAGGATAGTACTATGTCCATAATGTTTAGTTTTTTTTCTCTATTTTTATTTAGCCCAAAAAGCCTGAGATTCATAAAATTAAAGATCGGGACAAAATTAGTGATTACAGTACCCGTTAAATTTTAAATGGTTGGTGCCCAAAACAGAAGTAAAATGTATTGTTGGTGACGATTTAAAAAAATAGTTATGGTGACCAAAACAGGAATACGATCATAGTTGGGTGACATTGGGTGTAATTTACCCTTAAATTAATAATTTTAGATACTATTAGTTTTATTTAAATTGATTTGTTTTTATTTTATAATATTCATGTCTATAATAGTCATTTTATTTATTCAAAAGTAATTTTTTCAAAATTGAGAGCGGAATAAAAAAAATTAATTAGTCATAGCTTTATAATATGAAAGACTTGACATCTCTAGAAAGACGAGCGCGAATATATGTAAGTGGAATATCATGTAAGATCATGTCAAACTGTAATTGAACAACATTTTTAGCCATTGCATCAGTTGGTCAAATTAGATTCGCGGGATATTCAGATAAATTCTAGCAGTCAAACTCTTCGAAAAAATATGACGATCAATCTAACCAAGACAGACTAGATAATCATAGCATACAGAACATCGATGAGGGTAGTAACAAGGGATCTGTCATATTGGTATGTAGCAGCTCAAATTTATACTGTCATGCAAAACTTAGACCTTTAAAGATAGCCCAACGTTAAGGGCATCAGTAATGTCGATGTCTTGATCATATCTTACAATTCAAGAACCTAACGCGTCACGGAACAACCTACCTATAGAACAATAATCAGTAGAGTGATGCATCACACTTTTTGACAGCAATGTCAAATATCTAAATTAAACTTTTCACCCCATATAGTTCAAAAGCAGTTTTCCACTGTACATTTCAAAACCTATCCTAAACTAGTTTAATAAAAAAAATGTCTAAACTATATTTTCTGTTTTAGTGCTAAGTGTTTTTCTTATTTCTTCTTAGGTATTTTGGTTGAATTTTTTATTTCATGATATGAGATCTTTTATTTTTATTTCATGATCTATGATGGTTTTCTACAGTATATGAAGAAGTCGTTGAATTTACATGCCAACTTCAAGCAAATAAAAGATAACTAGGCTTGCAGTAATGCTAACTTCAGGCCATAAGCAGTACTCATTGCATGCCACTTTAGCAAATCTTACCGATTACTCCATTATTTTTATAGTAATCATCATAGATCATAAAACAACTAAATAAAAAATTACCCTAAAACTTGAAATAAAAAACTCAACAATAATATCCTAGCATTTATTTGATTTTTATCAAAACAGATGCATAATATTTATTTTGTTATCCTTTTAAATTTTTTCATCTAGTTAATATTTTAGAGTTGATTTGTTTAAAAAATAAAACATTAAATTATTGCTTGACATGTGATTTTGATTTTTTTTAATTGTTTAATTTTTTAAAAAAAAATTTAAAATTTAACCATGAGATGTGGTGTGGTGGTTGCTCACCTCATCCCTTAACCATGAGGTTAGAAGTTCGATTCCTACCAATATGAATGGAGTAAATTTCATGACCAGTTGTTTACCTCTTAGTGAGAACACCCGCGGCGAGAACATTAGTCACTACTATCGACGATAGATACCTTGGCTCAAACCAAAAAAAAATCTTAAAATTTCAAAATTTCTCACAAAAATTTAAATTCACAAAACACTCCAAAATCTATAAATCTCAAAATATTCCCTATGTCAATATTGCTCACCACTGCCATCGCGATTAAGTTTCCTCCTCTTGGCAACGTCGTTCGTGCTTTAATTAGAAACTTTCAATGATTAACGTCCTATCGGCACTTGATTTTCGAACAAATTTAGGGATTGGTGGATTTAGGTTAGGATTTGTGGGGAATTTTGAGATCCTAAAAGTTCTTTCGAAAGTTAGAGATTTTATGTTTTTCTTTAAATATTAAAAGAATTTATAAATTAAAACTCTTCTATGTGATACAATTTTTTAACGGTAAAGGTCAAGCACCTAAAATGGTAAAGAAATTAACATTAGGCTTGTATTTTGACAAAAACATTAACTGATATCTTAGTCATGTTTCAAAATTGAATAAATTCATATGCATCTGCATACTACGATGTTCGAACTCTAGTCGTCTATGAAGAACAACATCATCCTTTACTAAAACTATTCATTCGATTCTATAAACTATTTAATTGAAATCGGTAAAAAATTTATCCAAACATAAAGATGGGTAATGCTTTTTTTTATGAATCCTAATATTAGAGGGGAGGGAAAGAAAGGAGAATGCTCCCAGTAGGTCTCGAACTTATAACCTACAGAAATATTGAGAACAAATATGAGCATTTTGGCCAACCAACCAAATGTAAATATTAAATCATATTAAATTTAACAAATTGCTTGAAGGAGTCGAATTTTATCAAAAATTGTAAATACAGAAACAAAATCAAATAAAAACAACACTTACATGTTATATTTATGTTTGGATAATTGGTGTCGACCACCACGCATGACCCACCTTTTTATCGTCTCCCTAAATCTCTAAATTTCTAACATCTTTAAATTCCCAACACCCAAGAGTTTAAACCTTAATCTCAAATCTCCTTTGTCGTTGCCAACTATCACTATCAACCACATAATCGTAAGAGTTTGATGAACGAAAGATGATTAGTGGTGATTGAATCGATGTTAAAAGAGATGGATGTTGAGTTAGAGTATTGGTTGTTTTGAGATTTTGAAATTTTAGAGGGTTTTTTAAGAAAATAAAAGATTATATAGTTTTTTAAAAAAAGTTTAAACTTCAGTATATAATTGGGTAACAAAAAAATTTAAACGAAGACCCTTATTTGATAAAAACAGTTTAATCACCTATAAAAAAAGTTAAAATCAATGTCATTATACTAATTGTTAATGAATAAGTTTAGAGAATTAAAATAACTTTAATATTTCAAAATATTTTTTATAGATAGAAGTATAGATTTTTTTTATTTTACTTATATTTCATGTTTCAAATATTTTACTATAATAATTTAATTTAAACTTCCAATCTATTAAAATTTACAGTGATTTAAAATGATTGAATAAATATAAATGGATGGATGAAATTTAATATATATATATCACGTTCGACGAACACCGATGAGCACTATTAACGATAAGCATCATTAATTTAATTTATAAAGATTAAAAGTCTAAAGGACTCACCATATAATTATAAATTATTTTAAAAGTAAAAAGTAAATTAATTAAAATATATTATTTTATTTTTAATTTTTCTTTAAACATAGATCAAAATACCTACCCTACCCCTAAATTATAAAACCTTAATTTTTACTACCTTAATTTTGCTCAACCGGCCTCGCCCATTTGAAATTAGAAAACCAGATTAGGAATGGGTGTTGACAATAGTTGAAAGAGTCAATATGCGTTATCAACACCCAAGGTCGATGTTGTAACACCCCGAAATCTGATCTAGTCGGAATTAAATTCTAATGATTGGAAATTCTACATTGATGAAGTCTAAATATTGTATCGATTAGTTAATTATTAATATCGAACCCTTATTGAGCTAAAAAGATCATCATCGAACTTTATTGAATGATATTGAACCTATATAGTGACTAAATTAAAGTACAAATTGAGAGTCAAAACTACGAAGCCTTGTGAATTGAGGGACTAATCTTGCGATTAGCCCCTTTCTTATTAAAGTTTCCCATACGTGAGCATATTTGGAGAGTTTCCTTCAATGGAAGGAAACTTATTTTAATTAAAAGACATAGAATAGTGAGAAGATAAGCTTACCCGATTAAAAAGCAAACAAACATTTTCTAGTCATCTTCATCTTCTTCCTTCCACCACCAAGCAAGCACCACCATTGTAAAAAGTTCAAGCTTTGAATTTCTTCACCTTATAGCTATCGAATCGTTGCTATCGTTCGGGTAAGTAATAATCTTCAAACAATTGTTGGATTCCATAGATATATCGAGCTTAAACTTAAGCTAGAGTTTTGACCATCCATGAATATTTCATCAAGAGTATTATTATTGAAGTCGAATATTAATTTTGATATCATTGAATTGATTTTGATATTGAAATATCGATCATAATAATTTTCTATTGATTTTCTAGCTTAAGAAGTGGAGAAAAAGGTTTCACCATCTCCATCTCAAGCTAGGAACAAGAGAATTGTTATCTGGGAGCCTTGAAAGCTTCAGACTGTCAAGGTGAGTGTAGTCAGAATCTCAGGTTTAGGCGAAAGGCCTTCCCGGGTCATTATTTAACAATTTAGATTACATCGCTAACATTATTGTTGAGAAAAATTATATTGGATGGCTAATCGGACACTTTGGTAAGTGTCAGTAAGTTGTTATTGAGCATTGGACATAGTTATTGTCATTGTCATGATGCATTGTCATTGATATAGTCATTGTCATCGAATTATTGTATTGAGATCATTGGACATTGTTATTGACATTGAATTATGAAATATTGATGATGAGATACATATATTTGTCATTGGTAATATTAAAATCATCGGACATTGAAATACTATTGGTTATTGAAATGGATATGAACATTGCAACTATGGATTGGAATGGACATTGGATACAATTAGCATGCCATAAAATTCATGAGCTCAGTGTACAGGTAGACTACGGTCCTAAGGCTACGACCTATATTGATTTGGCGAGGCGGAGGGATGTGTATGGATATTGGTCATATTGACGAGGCGGAAAGACTAGATCATTCATTGACTTGGCGAGACGTAGGAATTCGCGTATCCACGGTCTTTATTCAATCCAAGGATTAAGAATGAAATGAACATGTTTATACATTGCATATTATTGAATATCATTGATATTATTGGCATGAGATTATGATTAAGTATATTCATGGCATTGTTGTTATTCATGTTGTTTATGACTACCTCACTAGGCAAAGTAAGCCTAATATATCTCATCTTGTGTATTTTTTCAGGTTAAGAAGGTTTGTGTGTCGGAGGATCGGATTGGCAAGCAAGACAAGTCATTACCAGCTTCAATTAATGTGTTTTGACTTATAGACTCGTAGGAAGGTGGCAAAGTAGTCGAACTAGCCATTTGTGCCTATTTTGATATGTTGGTGTATTGTCTAAGTTGTAATATGTTATATAGCTCTAAATGGTCTTTTGGTGAAGTTTAAAATGGGTGAAAATTGCATACATGTCTCAAAAGGTAAAAACATAATAAACGTATTCATATGGTCATGAAACTTGGTATGCTAGTAGTTTATACCATTGAAATGTTATGTGTAAAGTTTCGTTGCATTTGGACATCGTTCAATAGGTTAAATCGAATAAAAACCAACAAAAATTTATCATTACAGGTCACGCTGTATCGGAACGGGTAATGCCGTTTCAATACGGGTGTACAATATTGAACCTAAGGGTAAGGGTGTATCAAAACGGAATTGAGTCGTTTCAAAACATATTGTTTCTGGAGACCAACGTTTCGATACGAGTTCTTAGCGTATCGAAACGAGTCAAAGTCAAAAGCGGTCAATCCATTTCGATACAATTCAAACCTGTATCGATATGGTCAAAGAGAAAAGCCAATAGAGGATGATCTACGTCTACCCATTCCGGAACAACTTAAGGGTGTTTCGATACGGGATTAGATATAGTTAAAGGCTTATTGAACAGATTGTTTGATTCACGATTTAGTCACTGAATGTAGTAAGATTAAATTGAATAGGTTAAAGGCCTCCAAATTGTATGAATTTTTGTAGACCTGACTTTTAAGCTGTGATTTAAGCTGTGAATTTCATTATGGTGGAGTCAATTACATAGAAGTACCCTTAGTTTGTTAATTTTACAAATTAGTTCTTAAAATTTGTAAAAAGTTATAAATTGAACTTAAATGGTTTAATTTTAGGGCAACAGTAGCTTGAATTTTAAATGAACAAAAATTAAAGTTTTGTAAATTAAAAATAGGGTAGTTATTTTAACCTATATTTAAAAGAAAATTTAAAAAATTAATATTTTTTAATTAAAATGATTTTTAAGTAATTTATAATTATAAGATGAGTCCATTAGATATATAAATGGATGGATGAAATTTAAAAAATATATATTTATAATATCCACTTCTATGCCAATAAAATTTTATTATTTTCAACTTTTAATCTCAATAATATTGCATTATCCCAAAAATACTTTGTAAAATATAAGTGAAATGTAAACTGCCTGCATAATTGTAAATTACAAGCCAACTACCAAAATTTCAAGCGTCTCGAAATTTAAAACTGAATAATGTCAAAAACACTCATAGATAGCCACAATCTCAAATGACCAACAAAATTAAAACAAACAGAAAACAAAGGTTTCTCAATGCACGGATAGTAAAGCTCCTTTCCTCGCCAAATAATTTGATCTCCTGCAAGCAAAATAAAATGAACAGTTTAGGTGATAAGAAGTAGAACGGCAATTCATGCATTAAAGTCCTAATCGTATTCCATGTTCATTCACATTCAAACGATCCTTAGAGAAACTATATCATATTGCAATAACAATAAAAACACCATGCACAGAGGACGTATGGTTGATGGCGCATCATTAAACCAGAGAGAATGCATGTGATGGACTTACATGTCTTAACGCCTGTCGGTCTTTCCGGAGGAACGTTTCCCAGAGAACAGGTGCTTTGGTTTCAATGTAGGAATAACTCTATCAGCCTCTCCACGACGAGCATTCTTGTTCCTCTTCCTAACCGATTTCTTTGCCAATTTAATGGCCTTGACCTTTTGAGCAGAATCCTTCAAGCCCTCTCCCGGTACAACTTCGCTAATGGGAGGTCTTGATCGTGACCTGGACCGAGACATAGACCTCAGGCGTAGCTTTTTGCTCGCTTGGTTGCCATCTATATCCATTGTATCACCACCATCAGCCTCACCCCTCTCAACAGATCGCTCCCTTTTCCGTCCCCTCGACTTGCTACGAGCACGATTAATTGCAAGAGAGGGATCAAGCCCCAAAGAAGATAGTTGCCTGCCCATCCTCTTCGTTGTGAACTTTCTATCTGTGTCGAACTTTCTTGGTACAACAGGCCGACTTTCAGCAGTGCTTTTCTTCATCCTATGCTGTTGAATGAGCAAGTTTTTCTTTTTCCTGATCGCAGCTAGTGCTTCTTGCTCTTCAGGTGATAATTCTTCGCCATCCATCTCAAAGTCATCAGCTTCCTCCTCTGCTTGCCGAAGACCCTCTTCACGCTCCAGTTCTTCAAGTCTTAACAAGATATCTGGGTCAATAAAGTCATACACGTTGTGACCATCAAGAATTTCAGGCAGTACATCCTCTTTCCACTCATCACTTGCCAATATATAGTGCTTCTTCAAGCTAGCAGAGTATACACCAGCACCACCATTCTCCTCCTCCAAATCCTTTTCAGTTTTCCCCTTCCTCTCCTCTGCCGCTTGCTTAGCTTTAGCTTCCAAAACTGCCTGAGGTATGCAAGGAGGCCGCTCCTTCTGATCCCGTGGTTTCGGTAATGCAACATGAAACCTATTAAGGCAGTCATTTATTTTCTTCGATTTCATCTTCAATTCAACCCTTTGATTCAATAACCTTTCACAAGCTGAATTCTTCACTGCAATCACTCCATCCTCAGTCAAAGTGCTCATAGTCAATAACACACCTTCATTTTCAGGCTCACCTCCTTGACCAATCACAGTCTTCATAGCTTCAGCTTTCATCTCCGTGACCAACTTCCTGTCTTCCTCGGATATGGCATCCAACGGCTGCAGATCAGTCTTATTACAAACAATGATCAAGGGTTTGTTCATAAAGAGAGATTTAATGCTGTGAAAAAGAGCTGCTTGCTGGGCAATGCTGTACCCACACGACCCAGAAATATCCAAAAAGAACAAGACTGCAGCTCGTAGGTGAGCCAATGCTGTGATACTGCACATCTCAATAATGTTTCGATCTTCAAATGGCCTGTCCAAAATTCCAGGCGTATCAATTACTTGATACCTGAGGTACTTGTAATCTGTATGACCCACAAAGAGTGACTTGGTAGTGAAAGCATAAGGTTGGACATCCACATCAGCCCTCGTGATTTTGTTCATAAATGAACTCTTACCAACATTTGGGTACCCACAAATCAAGATGGTTCGAGTATTCGGATCGATAGATGGCAGCCTTGCCATATGTTGCCTAATCTGCTCAAGGTAAGCCAGACTAGGGCCAATCCTTTTTATGACAGTACACATACGACCAAGAGCAGCAACCTTAAGGGACTTGCATCGGTAGAGTGAGTCACCGTACTTTAACAGCTTGACATAATCTTTAGCAATTTTGCTAATAAGATTCCTAGCTGTATTTATTTGGCCGAGAGCAAGCTTGTAGTGATCCTTGTTATAGAGGACATGAAGAAGATCACCATAAAAAGGATGGATATCATCAAGGCGGGGGAACTCCTCAATTATTGTTGAAAGCTTCTCATGAAAATTCTGTTGGGTGTATTTCACTTTGCGCATATAAAACTGGCGGAGACGAGAGATCGCATACCCTTTGTGGACAACAGTCGGTGTTTGCCGTTGGGTACGGGAGAGAATAATATCTACAAAGTCCTTCCCATTCGGTACAACAGTGATTTTCTTGAAATTATACTGAACCATTTTTGCTACTGATCTGCAGCAAAACCAAGATGAGTTAGGGCTTCGACAAAAACTTAAAGCCGTTGCTTAATAGACATCTGATCAAGTGTTTGCTTTCGACGAAACAAATACAATACACATGTGTTCAAGGAAAAGGGTATGCGAATAAAAAGTGTTACATACAGATTCAATTTGAATTTGCTAGAAAAACCAGGGTTTCAAAAAACGGCCCGCGACCGCTATTTAGCGGTAACGCCGCCGGCCGAAACCGCTTTCGGCGAAAACAACGGTAGAACGCGGAATCAGACTAATAGAGGCCGCAATTTAACGGGTAGCGGTATATAACGGTAGTAACGGGCCGCTATCCCCGTTTCCTCCCGTTACTGTAAAATCTAAAAAAATCCATGGGCGGGCGATAAGGGTGAGCATGAGAGTGTAAAGGGAGGCGAGCTGATGAGACTTACAGGGAGAGGATTGGTCGACGTTGAGGAGAGGGGATTGACGGCGCGCCGACGACAAGAGTGAAATCGCGCGGTTCTAGATGCTGGTCTGATGACGACGGCGTGAAAACAACCCTTTTTAGGGTTTGAAAGCCAAAGAGAAAACGAAGAATAAAGAGGGATATAGGTTTTGTTATTCTTATTTTATTTATCAATAAAATAAAGGGTAAATTACAGCATTGACCACCAAACTAATTACGGATAACTATTTTAACTACCAAACTACCGAACTCGTCAATTAAACCATCAAACTTATTCAATTGACCTAGTTTGACCACCGCCGTTAAAAAACTAACGGAGGGGTGATGTGGCCGTTAACGAAAATTTATAAAATTACACATTTGGTTCATGTTATTTACTTATGAAATCAATTTGATCCTAATTTTATTTTAATTAAATAAAAAAATTAATGAATCAGATGATGACACGTGTCATCACCCAATTAGATAAATTTACTCAAATTTTAGGTGTGACCACCTGGTTAAAGAAAAAATAACAAATTTAGAAGGATGGCGTTGGAGTGAATCAAACCTAGGACAAATGTGTTTTAAAAACCCACACATTTACTATTGCACCAAGCCTTTCTCAATAACATGAATCGCACCATTTTGGCCTTGTTTGGTAAAGAGCGGTATGAGCCAAAATTAGAGATTTGAGCTAAAATTAAAGGTTTGACCGGTCAATTCCAGTATTTTAGATATTTGGTAAAGAGCGTATTGAAATAGGGGATTTGAGTGAAAACTCTAATTTTAAAAAAGTTGCTAATACGAGCTTTTTGAAATTAGAGGTTTTGACATAAGAGTTATAAAAACTCTTTTGCTCTTAACAATTATAAAAAATATCCAAATGACCTAAATTTAACCTTTTCTATTTTAATTCTTTAACCTCATGTATTTACATTGTGACATTTGTAAACTAATATTTTTTTCTTTTTATTCTCACAAATTTATATTTATATTTAAATTTAATAATTAATTAATTTGTATTAAAAATAAGGGAAAGAAAGGGGTAGCTTTGTAAGCAAGGGCAAGGGAGTGGATCGGCCTTCTTCTGGTGTTGAAGCTTGGGTTGTTTTGTGGATAATCTAAGTGAAAGAGTATCAAGAGGAGCTTTGTAGGAGTTATTTAACTACTATGGTAAAGTCTTGAAAATCGTTATTCCTACCAACAACAGGAAACCAAAATACAAGAACAACACGTTTGCTTTTGTCCATTTTGCAAGTTTTGTGGATATGCAGTGAGCCATTACTAAGGTGGATAATTGTTGTGATCATTTTTTAACTGAGTGTAAAAATAGCTCGACGATTAGGGTTTTAAAATATAAAGATTCTTGCCTTTTTAATTTGATCTTGAAAACTTAGATTTATCATGTTAAATTGAATTTTTCTTTATTTAATTTTGAAAAGAAATTGGAGTCGTCACCGATCACTTTGGTAGACCGGGAACCATAAAAACAACAAGATATTTTTTATTTTAAAATTTGAGTTCGGGAGTCGGTTACGTGTGGGGAAGGATTAGCACCCCCACAAACCCTCGTTATCTATACCTTTTAATTTTACGTGGCATTTTGGCGTTTCGAATAACAATTTGAATTTAATTTAACCATAATTTTCAATTGAATTTTAATTCCAAATGAAGATATCTTTTTATAAGAAAATATATTTTTATTCGAATATGAGATTAGAAGTACCCAATTACTTTAGAAAACTTCGATTCATATTAAAAAATATATATTTCAATATAAAAGGTTTCCATGCATGGCAATTATTGTCTTGTTGATTTTGAAGTTTAAACTTAAAAGGCTCTAATCAAATTAAATATTTAAACTATGAATATTATTAAACTTAGGGTATTTATGTAATAACACCCAAATTGCTTGAGTACTATCCATATTTAACCATAAATCGAATAATATTTTTAATTTATTTTGTAAATCTAACTATTAAAGTACTAGCCCTAATTTAGAATTTAATTTTACTAACTAAGTCAATTTTATCATTTTCTAAGGTTAAGTGAATATCAAATGTTTTACCTAAGAATTCCCTTGAATAACATCTCATTGCAATGAGACACTATTCAACTTAGAATTGCAAAGCTTTTCATTTAATACTCACTTATTTTCTACAATTATCTTTCCTATTTAAATTATTTAATTTTAATTAAAGAACCTGTTGAGATATAAATTTTGATATAATAAATTGAAAAATGTTTTGGACTAAATTGAATTTTTTTAAAAACATGCCTTAAGTCAAGACAACTTGAAAATAAGTTTGAGAAAGTTTAAGAAGGTTAAGTGTTTTGAAACGTTATTAAGTAGCCAAACCTGTGATTTTAATGTACCCCTTTTGATACATGTATACTTGTTTCGATACGCCTAAAGGTTTTTGCTACGAGTTTTTGAAACTGTCAAAATGTGTTTCGATACAGGTCTTAGCCGTTTCAAAACAGCAAGATTCGTTTCGAAATAGCCTTTGGTGTTTCGATACGCCTACGTGGCAGACACCCCAACGGTCTTTTGAATTGCAAGGGTTTCTATACGGGACCAGGCGTTTCGATACAACCTATGGTGTTTCGATACGAGCTGCTGAATCAGACCCAACAGCTAGTTCTGGAGAAGGGTGTTTTGATACAGGCCTTCGTGTTTCGATACAACAAGCCCATAACAACATTTATGGTGGGAAATAAAGGCTCCAACGGCTCCAATACATCCCTAACGACTAGTAATAGCTATGAACTCAAAGAGAAGTATAAAAAGGAACTCCAAGCATATATGGAATGCTTATGCTTCAAATGTCAACAACTATATGATGAGAAATTGTGTCTTAGGGCTTTAATTGTTCATCATTTGTATAGACAACACTTGTTAGCCAAAATTGTCATATTTGCTCAAGTGTTTAGGTTTGGGTGAGAGCTTAAAGAGTGAAAACAAATACCTTGCGAGAGGATTTTAGTTTGCTTATTTTATTTCTCTTGTAAAGAGTGTTTAGTTACTCTTTGGGTAGAAAGATTAACTGTTTGTAAGGGTTTCCTCCTAATCCTAGAAAATGGGACAAATCAATTAGTGAATTGATTGAAAAATCCTTAGTAAGAGCTAAGGTAGTGGATGTAGGTGCTTTTTCGAATCCTGGACCACTATAAATTCATTGTGTCATTCAATTTTTTGGCTTCCACAAATCAATCACCCAAAAATTCATCTTCTCCACCACTTGGTAAGCATCGATTGAAGGTGATCATCGAGCCCAACAATTGGTATAAGAGCGAAGCTCAATCACAGGGGATTAACATCCTATTGAGGTAGGGATGGCAACAGGGCAGGGCGAGTTTTTGGCCAACCCGACCCCGACCCGAGAGGTAGAGACATCCACCCGATCCCGATTTCTGTGATGGTTCACCCGCCCCGAATTTAAAGATAAAAAATCCACCTGCCCCGATTTTTTCACCAATCTAATTTTTTTCAGATTTTCCCACACTTTCCCACTTCAAATTATTTTTCTCGACAACCAAACAAACATTTACAAATGAAAAACAAAAAATCAACATCAGATTCTTGAAAGAAAAAAAACGTATATGAAAATATTGAACGAATAAAAGAAAAGGAATGCAATATACAAATCTAAAACTCATATATGAAATCCAAATCTAAAACTTAAAAAGCATGCAAATAAAAAACCATATTCAAACCTGAAAGAATATATAGAATGAAACTTAAATTTAAAACTCATAACAAAATTCGAATATAAAACACAACAAATTCAAATATGAATAATATACAAATTATCAAAATTTAGGGAAAAGGAAAATCAGTGGAAAAATAGAAATGAAAATGTAAAGAAATAAAATATAAAACAAAAATCAAGGGGAAATGAAAATGTGAAGAAACAGAGGAAGAAGAGGAGAGATTAGAAATGCTAGGGAGAGGGAGAGGCGGCAGACACAACAACAAATGAAATAGGAAAAGAAATGCCCTAAAGTCTATATATATAATGGTATTTCTATAAATATACTAAACAATACATATTTTAAAATATAATCGGGTCGGGTCGGGGAATTTTCACCATATACCCGAACTCGCCTCGCCCCGACTCTCCTCTTCTTACAACCCGCCCCGCCCTGTCCTGAAACCCGATTTTTCATTAAAAAAACTCGCCCCAATCGGGTCGGGTCCCGTCGGGTTCGGGTTTAATTGACATCCCTATATTGAGGCAATCCAGCTAGCTCGACCAACAATACAATTAACCGGCGAAATGGCGCAATACATCGACAAACCACATTTCTTTGATGGGACCAACTATGCCTATTGGAAGACAAGAATGATGTTCTTCATCAAGGACAAAGATTACAAGCTTTGGGACATAGTTGATGATGGTTCGTTCGTGCCACAACGAAGCAAGGGGGAATGGAGTGTGAATGATCGCAAGAAGATGGAGCTAAATTGCAAGGCTTTGCACATTCTCTTTTGTCCATTTATCCCCAACATCTATGAGAAGATGTCTTCTTGTAAAGATGTCAAAGAGGTATGGGACAAGCTTGAGGTCACATACGAGAGAACAAACGAAGTAAAGGAGACCAAGATTGGTCTTCTCAACTTAGAGTATGAGAACTTCAAGATGGACCCGGATGAAGACATTAAGAGGATGTTCGACCGTTTCTCCACAATTGTTAATCAACTCAAACTCTTGGAGAGGAGATTCCGGAAGGCAAAATCGTTCAGGAGTTGATCTACTCACTTCCCGATTCATGAGAGTCCAAAAAGACAACAATTGTAGAAGTAAAGAACTTGAAGGAGCTCAAGCTTGACGAGCTCGTTGGATCTTTGCTCACCCATGAGATGATGTCTCAACCCTTGAAGTGGGAGAAGGACAAGAAGATTAAGAATCAAGGCATTGATGTCAATGTCATTTCCCTTCCATCCTCCACATGTCAACACGAAGAATCTAGTGAGGAGGAAAGTGGAGATGAAGAGATGGTTCAACTCTTCAAGAAGTTCACTCGATTCATGAAGAGCGAGAAGGCTAAATCCAAACATGAATAAAAAAAGAAGATGAAGGATTCCCACACGAGCAACAAAAATAAATCATCTTCAAAGAAGGCATATGTGGCTAAATAGAGTGATGAAGACTCCACCAATGAAGATGAAGTAGCCCACATATGGTTTATGGCCCTCAATGAGCGGGAGGTAGCTTCTAACTCATCTTGTTCAAATTCCTATACTTTTGATGAGCTACAAGAAGCATATGACCAATTGGTTTTTGAGTTTAAAACTTCTTTTTCGAAAAACAAGAAATTGATTTCAAAGTTAAAAATTGAAAAGGATTTGCTTTCTAAAATCAATTCGGAGTTTGAAGCAAAATTGAAGGAGTTTGAGCAAAAAGTTTCAAATTTGTAAAATTTGCTTCAAACAATGGAAAAAGATCATCAAAAGGAAATTGACGATCTTAAGAAGAAAAAAGATTTGATTTCCAATGAACTTCAAAAGAAAAATAATTTGGGAAAATCAAATTTTTACGTTAGACAATCTAGTGCCCTTAGATTTTTAAACGGTAAATGTTTTAGAAGTATTTGGGTCCTAAAAGGACTAAGTAATTCAACTAAAAAGGATGAAATTGAAAAATGGTTTCCAAAGAGGACAAAATTATGTGCTACCAACGTTTATGAATCTAAAGCAATTTGGATACCAAAAATTACATGATTGTCTTGTTTTAGGTGTGATGGAGAGTGATCAACGAGTCCAAATTTGAGGGGGAGCTCTATTCACACAAGAAGGAGAACACTTGAAGAAGGAAGACTTCACATCCTCCCTTGAAGTTTAAGTGTTGGTAAATTTCTAGTTGTTTTTGTTTTTGTTTCAATTAGATTTATTTTCTATGACAACTAGATAATCATATTGTTGGACTAACAATATTTGATGCTTTGAGTAAGGGGGATCCAATTTTAAAACCAAAGCTTTTAATAGAGTCAAAAATTTTAAACCTCTATTGTTATTCTTGCGCTTTATGTCTTTTAAATTCTTTTTGATATAACAAAAATGGAGATAGTTTGTTTGAAAATTTGTCTTTTCAAAATGAATAAGGGGGAGCTTTACATTCTTTGAAAATATAAAAATCTCTTGTTCAAATTTTTAATATTAAAGGGGGAGAATCCCAAACAAGTTTTCAACTTGGTTTTATTATATCAAAAAAGGGGAGTGTCACATCCCAAAATCCGGTCTAGTCGGAATTAGGTTCCGATGACCGAGTATTTTATATCGATTGTATAATTTATTCGATTTTATCTAAACCATTAAATGTTTTTCGGGTTAATTTATAATTTATTATTATTATTAAAAAAAAAGAGATAGGACCCACGGCAATTCCTTCAAATTGAAGGAATTCACCGTGGAATTCCCACCTCAAGAAACACACGGCAAAAGGGGAAGTAAGGGTGGCATGATGTCCACCACGTGGACCAACATAAGGGCATGATGGCTCAAAATTTGGCCACCACTCCCACATACGTGGAGCTTGGGAAAGCCTTTGGGGGACGGCAATTTTTAGTATAAATAGGGGTATTACATTAGAAGGATATGCGCACATAGCAAGAAATGTTAGGAAAATTAAAAGAGCAAAAGAATGGAAAATGGTAGAAATGTTGCGCATATGAAAATTAGGAAACGGGAGGAGCAAATTCGGTTCATTAATAAGGTTGGAAAGCTAGAATTTTTGGGTTAAACAATATCGAATCTTTGCCGACGTCGAGTCCAATAAATCGATAAAGGATGACCGTCAACCAAGGGAAAATGTGATGTTATTCGGGAACTCTAATATCGAGGTGAGTGTAGATGCATTTGTCTCGGGTGACACGGTGTCATCCCGATATTTTTTTCTATGTTTTGATATGTGAGTGTAGCAGCGTCTCGGGTTAGGCAAGGGCCTACTCGAATGTGTCGTTATTTATTAGTACTAACCTTTGAGTTAGAAGCATTATGTCATCAATCATATGTTGGTAAGTGTTCGGTAAGCATTGCATTGATTCTGTGATTCATAGTATGATTATTGTTGTCATGAAAATCATTGAAAGCATTGACATGTGATAAGTATGACATGAATTATTGATATTGTTTATTGATATGAAATATTGTTATGAATCATGAACAATGAAACTTGGATTTGAAGTATTGGATACAATTGGCATGCCATAGAATTCATGAGCTCATTGGTACGGGTATTGGGCTTCGGCCATTGGTGTGGAGGAGGGATGTGTTGTGTGTTGGTCAATTGGTGCGGAGGAGGGATTATGACACGACCATTATTGTTGGTGATGTGGGGAATTCGTGTATCCAAATACTGTTGAATCGGTCCAAGGGAAAATATTGATTATTGATATTGTTTTTGTTATGATTGGAAAACATGCCTTTTATTTATAATATGTTTATAAATTGTTTATGTTAAATGTGCCATTGAAGCATGCGACATTGCATAACATGCTCATTCATTGTTTTTGGCTACCTCACTTAGACTATATAAGTCTAATGCATTCATTTGCATAATATTTCAGGCTAACAAAGTGTTCGGTCCGAGATCGGAGCAGTCAAAGGATCGGCAAGTCACCACAAGCTAAGAGTAATGTGTTTTGTCTTTATGAACTCCTAGTATGGTGGCAAAGTAGTTAAAGTAATTATACTAGTCTTGTGGCCCTACTATTGTGTATATGTTACCTATGTTTTGTATAAGGTTTTAAAGCTATAATGACTTTTGAGTTAGTAATAAAAATTGATATATTGGCACTAAAATATTGATTAAAAGTCTAAAATTTATGTCTCCGATCTCCATTATGTTTTTCGGTAGCGCTCTTCGCCCGGTTCTCTACCAGGCCGGGAAGGGGGTGTTACATTTGTGGTATCAGAGCTAGTGTTTAGTCGGTTCTGGACTAAACAGATGCATTATGTATTGTTTATTGTCTTACTTTGCCACCTAGGAGTTATTTATTGAGTATTGTGACTTGCCGACTAATCCGATCTCTTTATGTTTAGATATCTAAATTTAGTCATGCTCATATAGATGAGCGTATTGTTGTCAGAGAGAATTCGAGGACGAATTCTTCTTAAGAGGGAGAGAGTTGTCACATCCCAAAATCCGGTCTAGTCGGAATTAGGTTCCGATGACCGAGTATTTTATATCGATTGTATAATTTATTCGATTTTATCTAAACCATTAAATGTTTTTCGGGTTAATTTATAATTTATTATTATTATTAAAAAAAAAGAGATAGGACCCACGGCAATTCCTTCGAATTGAAGGAATTCACCGTGGAATTCCCACCTCAAGAAACACACGGCAAAAGGGGAAGTAAGGGTGGCATGATGTCCACCACGTGGACCAACATAAGGGCATGATGGCTCAAAATTTGGCCACCACTCCCACATACGTGGAGCTTGGGAAAGCCTTTGGGGGACGACAATTTTTAGTATAAATAGGGGTATTACATTAGAAGGATATGCGCACATAGCAAGAAATGTTAGGAAAATTAAAAGAGCAAAAGAATGGAAAATGGTAGAAATGTTGCGCATATGAAAATTAGGAAACGGGAGGAGCAAATTCGGTTCATTAATAAGGTTGGAAAGCTAGAATTTTTGGGTTAAACAATATCGAATCTTTGCCGACGTCGAGTCCAATAAATCGATAAAGGATGACCGTCAACCAAGGGAAAATGTGATGTTATTCGGGAACCCTAATATCGAGGTGAGTGTAGATGCATTTGTCTCGGGTGACACGGTGTCATCCCGATATTTTTTTCTATGTTTTGATATGTGAGTGTAGCAGCGTCTCGGGTTAGGCAAGGGCCTACTCGAATGTGTCGTTATTTATTAGTACTAACCTTTGAGTTAGAAGCATTATGTCATCAATCATATGTTGGTAAGTGTTCGGTAAGCATTGCATTGATTCTGTGATTCATAGTATGATTATTGTTGTCATGAAAATCATTGAAAGCATTGACATGTGATAAGTATGACATGAATTATTGATATTGTTTATTGATATGAAATATTGTTATGAATCATGAACAATGAAACTTGGATTTGAAGTATTGGATACAATTGGCATGCCATAGAATTCATGAGCTCATTGGTACGGGTATTGGGCTTCGGCCATTGGTGTGGAGGAGGGATGTGTTGTGTGTTGGTCAATTGGTGCGGAGGAGGGATTATGACACGACCATTATTGTTGGTGATGTGGGGAATTCGTGTATCCAAATACTGTTGAATCGGTCCAAGGGAAAATATTGATTATTGATATTGTTTTTGTTATGATTGGAAAACATGCCTTTTATTTATAATATGTTTATAAATTGTTTATGTTAAATGTGCCATTGAAGCATGCGACATTGCATAACATGCTCATTCATTGTTTTTGGCTACCTCACTTAGACTATATAAGTCTAATGCATTCATTTGCATAATATTTCAGGCTAACAAAGTGTTCGGTCCGAGATCGGAGCAGTCAAAGGATCGGCAAGTCACCACAAGCTAAGAGTAATGTGTTTTGTCTTTATGAACTCCTAGTATGGTGGCAAAGTAGTTAAAGTAATTATACTAGTCTTGTGGCCCTACTATTGTGTATATGTTACCTATGTTTTGTATAAGGTTTTAAAGCTATAATGACTTTTGAGTTAGTAATAAAAATTGATATATTGGCACTAAAATATTGATTAAAAGTCTAAAATTTATGTCTCCGATCTCCATTATGTTTTTCGGTAGCGCTCTCCGCCCGGTTCTCTACCAGGCCGGGAAGGGGGTGTTACAGGGAGATTGTTGAGATATAGATTTTGATATAATAAATTGAAAAAAATGGACTAAATTGAAAAGAATTTAAAATATGCCTTAAGTCAAGACAACTTGAAAATAAGCTTGAGGAAGTTTAAAAAGGTTGTGAAGTGTTTTTAAGTAGCCAAACCTGTGATTTTAATGTACCCGTTTCGATACAGGTATATATGTTTCGATAAGCCTAAAGGTTTTTGCTACGAGTTTTTGAAACTGTCAAAATGTGTTTCGATACAGGCCTTAGCCATTTCGAAACAACAAGAGTCATTTCGAAATAGCCTTTGGTGTTTCGATACGCCTACGTGACAGACACCCCAACGTTCAAAACCCCCTAACAGCTATTTCTCAACGGTCTTTAGAATTGCAGGCATTTCCATACGGAACCAGGCATTTCGATACATGCGTTTCGATACAGCCTATGGTGTTTCGATACGAGCTGTTGAATCAGACTCAACAACTAGTTCTGAAGAAGGGTGTTTCGATACATGCCTTCACGTTTCGATACAACAAACCCCCAGAATAGCATTTTTGGTGGGAAATAAAGGCTCCAACAGCTGCAATACATCTCTAACGACTAATTACGTCTATGAAATCAAAGAGGAGTATAAAAGGGACCTCCAAGGATCTATAAAATGCTTATGCTTCAAATGTCAACAACTATATGATGATAAATTGTGTCTTAGGGCTTTAATTGTTCATCCTTTGTATAGACAACACTTGTGAGCCAAAATTGTCATATTTGCTCAAGTGTTTAGGTTTGGTTGAGAGCTTAATGAGTGTAAACAAATACCTTGTGAGAGGAATTTTAGTTTTCTTATTTTATTTCTCTTGTAAAGAGTGTTTGGTTAATCTTTGGGTAGAAAGATTAACTGTTTGTAAGGGTTTACTCCTAATCCTAGAAAAGGGGACGAATCAATTAGTGAATTGATTGGAAAATCCTTAGTGGAAGCTAAGGTAGTGGATGTAGGTGCTTGTTCGAAGCCCGAACCACTATAAATCCATCGTGTCATTCAATTTTTCGATTTCCACAAATCTATCACCCAAAAATCCATCTTCTCCATCACTTGGTAAGCATTGGTTGAAGGTGACCATCAAGCCCAACAGAACCTAAATACTAAAGGCTTTAACAATTAATAAATTCTAAGTGAATTAATTTATCTAAACAATTATACTATGGATAAATATTCTATACACAGGCGGTGGAAACTGAAAGTTTCCACAAGCGCCTTAGTTTTAGGGTATAAAGACTTAATTTAGGGTATAAGGCTTAGGGGTTTAGGTGCATGGGGATAGAATTTAGGGATATTTGTTTCAATTTAAGGTTTAGGGTTATAATTTAAGGTTTATAATTTAAAACCTAAATCCTCACCATATTACCCTAGAAACTAAACCCTAACCTATAAACCCTAAATTATAACTCTAAACCTAAATTGAAACAACTATCCCTAAATTCTAAACCCCTACACCTAAACCCATAAACCCTATACCCTATACCCTAAACTAATTCCTTATACCTTAAAACTAAGGCACTTGTGGAAACTTTTAGTTTCTACCGCCAGTGTATAGGATATTAATCCTTATACTATATGCTTTATTTTAAATCATGCACCATACAAATAATTTAAGGCAATTAAATTAAAACTAAAAAAGGACTAAATTTAGCAAAAAAAACAAAGCTTAAAGGCTGAATTTTATTTAACAAAGGACCAAATTATGATACGCTACAAATTTTGAGGGGTTAAAATTGTGATTTGCCAAAAATTCCAAAAACGCGCGGATTCAATCCGCCTGACCCAGATTGTGCGCGCGGATCCCCTTCAACCCGGGTTCAAAATGACGATGGTCTAACTCGGCTATGAAAAGCAAAAGACCAAGTTGGCTCGACCATTTTTCTTCAGCCGCTCACTCACTCTACTCTAGGGGTGTTCAAAAATACCCGACCTGAACTACCCGACCCACCGACCCGCCTACCCGATTTAATTTTACCGGGTATTTATATTAAAGTACCCAAATTTTTCGGGCCGGGTACCCGACCCGCAATTTTTTTTCGGGTAGTTGGGCCGGGTTAGGGCCAAAAATTTTTTATAAACGAGTACCCGACCCGCTAATTTTAATATTTATATATTTTATATTTTAAATTATATTTTCCTTTTATGTTTCTTATTATTTTTCCTTAAAATTAATTTTAAATCCTTAACTTCTTTTTATACTTGTATTATAGACTTTTAAGTTTATAATTTTTCAAAAGTATTTATATTAATTTGTCAATATGAGTGTCGAAAAAAATTATGATCGAGATTAATATTTTTAATACATTCTTTTGTCGATAAACTTTAATATATATACATATATATCCAAATATGTCTCTTTTAAAACTAACCACAAATCAATAATTTGTGTTTGAAATATATTTCATGAAATTTTATGTGTTTTTTTTAAATAGATTTAAAAAATATAAAAAAAATAAATAAACCGGGTACCTGGTACCCGATTTTACGGGTACCTGGTACCCGATTTTACGGGTACCCGAATTTTGCGGGTACCCGATTTGCGGGTACCCGGTTCTTATGGGCCGGGTCACGGGCGGACTTTTAGGTACCCGAAATTTCCGGGTACCCGAAATTTAGGGTACCCGGATATGAACACCCCTACTCTACTCTATCTCCTCTCCTGAATTCTCTCAACCACAAACACTATTTTCCAAATTTCCTCCTTTTCCGATCAAACAACAATGTTCATCTCAAAATTCATCATTGCTCTTTATATTTTTTAACTTTGATCCTCAACCGTCACTCACCAACCACCAAAACATGTTTCCCGACCAAGGGCCACCACTCTGACCACCACCCGCCTCCAATCGGTCATTGGCCAAAACTCTAAACCCCCAAAATCTCAATTTTTAACCTTAAATCCTAATCTATGCCCAGATTCAACAGAATTTGCCCTTTTTCTCCCTTTCCTAAGCCTAAACTACCCGTCCTAGTCACTCGTCGCTCATTTTTGACACCGACGCGCTAAAACCTCTCCTACCACCGCTCGACGAACGCTCCAAGATAAAGATAAGGCTCTGATCTATTTGTTTTTTAGACTTAATTCTTATTTCTAATCTAGCTACTGTTTTTTTTTTAGTTTTTTAGGAATCTAAATCTAATGTTTCGATGTTTATTGTAGGGAAAATAAAAGAGGAAGCTAGAATATACCTTTCAGTATTGTTCCGACAGTGATGCACTCGATTCGATGGCGATGACGTCTTTTTCCAACGACAGTAGTGTCTCGGCAACCCTTTAAACTATGGTCGGTTGGATTTTCAAGGCTGATATTCTCTCTTTTTTATTTTTATTTTTTAGTATTAATGATCTCATTATTATCCTCCACTAATTCTCTCTCCTCTTTATATAGGCTGATGTAGGGAATGACATCAGTGGGGGTTGAATCCACGTGAAGGATGAACGAGTGAGTCTTGTGGTGACACGTGGCATGTTTGGCGGGCCAAATAAGCACATGTGTGCTAGTTTGGTCCTCCTTACCCGATGAAACACAGATTTGGGCGGGAATAAATGTGTATTGGGCTCGAAGTTGTAATTTGGGCTTTTAGGATATATAAAAGGGCTTTGTATATTGTAAATGGACTTTTATTATGTAATGGACACTTAAATTGTATATATAGACTTTTTATTTATAAGGGCTGACTTTTATTTTATTTATTTGTATATCATCTATATTAATATTTATTTACTAAGAGAATATAGTACAAATATGTAACGCCCGAGTTTAGGGCCTGAAAGATAATCGGGTTTGGTTAAACCGGTTCGGGTTAAACTAAATTTGGAGAAACATTTTTTAATAAACAAAATTTGAGGATTTTAAAGAAAAAGGGTAAAAATGGAATTTTAAAATAACCATCATCTTTCTAAAACTCATTTCACATTATCTTCCCCAAAACACCATTTTTCACTATTCCATTGATTCAAGCATTTTATCCAAGCAAGCTTTCAAGGTAATCTTTTTTTTTTGTTTTGATTTTCTCTTCCTTAATCTAGTTGTTGATGAAATCTTACCTTAACTCATTGTTTAAGTTTGTTTCCAAATGCTTTATGTTGGAAAGAGGAAAATAAGGGAACTTTCGTTTGGGTTGTTTGATGCTAGGTTTAAAAGTGTTTTTAACTTTTCTTTGATGTTCAAATAATGTTGGGATAGTGGCTTAATAATGGGAAACCCAAAACTAGCAAAAATGAGGGGGTTTTAGAGTTGAAAATTTGGGTTTTTGGTTTGTTCTTGTGAGGAACTTTGGGCTGATGGTTCCTAGACTTTGGGTAAATGTTTTGGATGTTAAAAGGTGTGGTTTTTATGGTAATTTTGTTGGGTTTTGGCCACTGGTTGGTTTGAGTCATTTTGACGATGTTTCCAAGTGTTTACGGTTGTGAATCGGTTAGTTTTGATGATAGATGTTGAGTTTCTGTGTTGCTGCAAGTTTGAGGGCTTGAATTGGGTCTAATGCTCCATTTTTGAAATGATTAGAAACAAGGGAAACAAATTTGGGCTCTTCGGACGCGACACCGGGTGATTTGAGAGATTGAATCAGTGTTTGGGCTATTGCTTGTGTGTTGGCTGGTGAGTGGAAATGTTTTCTAAGCCTTAACTTGGTTAAGGATATATTTTGGGGGTTCAGATTGGGCTTGATAAGCCAATCTAAGCTCAAGAGTAAGTTTTAAGCATTTTAGTCTTTATTTTCGATAAATACTACTATGTGTTTTGAATGACTTCTGTAGTGCATGTTTGCCATGAATATCCTTGTGTTATGCATATGATTGTGTTAATTGATCTCATGTTGGTTATGGTTGTGACCATGAGAACACAACACGGGTCGGGTCGATCAACGGGTCGGGTCGGTCAACGAGCTTGGTTTACCACTGGGCTTGGACTGATTTGTTTGGACTGGTTCGGGTGGCTCGGCTCACAGCTAGACCGGGTCTGAGCCGGCCGGTTCGGCAGCCACCATCCAAGGCGGCCGGGAATCGTCTTGGACGGCGCGTGAAGCCCACGTGCGGCCTTTCCCGATCGGAAAACACGTTGGACAGCCAGGAAACGCTAAAAAAACAACCTTAAATCTAACCTATCTCAACCGAAAACCCATAAATTAAACCAAAACTCACCGAACTTACCCTAATTCGTACGAAATGGCTGGATTACCGCGTAACCCCGATGAAGCCCTTACCGGCGTCGGATGTGTGGTCGAACGGTTGGGTTTTGCTCGTCGTGGTATGAGAATCCCAGATCTGGTGGTTGCGCGACCAAGGGACGGCAGAGGTGACCAAAAACGCAAAAAATAGAGGCCGCTTTGGGCTTCTCCGACGAAGTACGCAAACATCTTCCCACGGTGGACGACGACTGATAACCGCGAGTGGGTACTGCGGTTGCGTTTGGGGAGAGCTGGCGGACACGGTGGCAGCGGCGGTGAAGGCCACGACCCAGTGGTGGCACATATCGGAGCTGAGAACGACGCTGGTTAGGTGAGACTTTTGGTATTTTGGAAAGATCCGATTTCCCCTCTCTTTCTTTTTTTTGATTCGAATAAGCATCCCCACGGTAGGTGAAAAGTCTAACTTGTAAATATTATTGAATCAGATTGACAAAATATAATTCAAATATTTGTGGTCATATAATATAACCAAAAGGGGACCTTAGCCCAAATGGTTAAGGCTTAGATCCACCAAGTGTAGGTCACGAGTTCAAACCCTTGTAGCTGCACTATTTCTATTTTTTTTCTTCTTCATTTTCATTTTTTTGCCTTATTAAATTAGAGGTGTTACAAATTGCCATTTTATGGTATTGATGTAATTTTGGGCATGGATTGGCTTGTGGAACATAGAGCTACGGTAGATTTCGAGACAAAGCGTGTGTCCTTGAGGCTTTCAGATGATTATGAGGTAGTAGTAGTGGGCAAGAACGTTAAGTTCTTGTCCAATGTTGGTTCAGCTTTAGAGGCTCAGAGATTAATGGATGTTGGTTATCATGCATACTTAACCTATGTTATGAATCCAAATATGAGTGAGGCACAACCGCAAGACATCAGAACTATTTATGAATTTCCCAAGGTATTTCCAGAAGAATTGCCTGATTTGCCACCTGATAGAGAGGTGGAGTTTGCTATAGAGACTTATGTTAATTCTGCTCCAGTATCGATTGCTCCGTATCGAATGGCTCCTAAAGAAATGAAAGAGTTGAAGACACAACTTCAGGAACTGATAGGTCGAGGGTTCATTCGTCCGAGTATTTCACCTTGGGGTGCACTAGTGTTGTTTGTGAAAAAGAAAGATGACGATTTGAGGATGTGTATCGATTATCGACAATTGAATAAGTTGACAGTGAAAAACATATATCCCTTGCCGAGGATTGACGATATGTTTGATCAGTTGAGAGGTGCTTCAATGTTTTCAAAGATAGATTTGAGATCAGTTGACGAATGCACCAGTAACTTTTATGGATATGATGAATAGGGTGTTTCATGAGTACTTGGATCAGTTTGTGGTAGTATTCATTGATGATATCTTAGTGTTTGATATCATGATATTGCAGAAATTGTTAGACAACCAGTTGTATGCCAAGTTGAGCAAATGTGAGTTTTGGATTAGGGAAGTAGTCTTCCTAGGTCATATTGTATCAGCCGAGGGAATCCAAGTGGATTCTAAGAAAGTTGAGGCAGTTGTGAATTGGAAACAACCAAAGTCTGTGACCAAAATTCGTAGTTTCTTAGGTTTGGCCGGTTACTATAGACGTTTTGTTGAGGGTTTCTCAAAGGTTGCAGCTCCTTTGACTAAATTGCTAGAAAATGATGTTCGGTTTAAGTGGACTGATGTAAGGCAACAAGCATTTGAGAAATTGAAAGAAGCCTTGACAAAAGCTCCTATTTTGATTCAGCCTCTGTGTCAGGGAAAGAGTTCGTAATCTACAGTGATGCATTGTATGTTGGCTTAGGTTGTGTGCTTATGCAAGAGGGAAGAGTAGTGGCCTATGTGTCTAGATAGTTGAAGACTCACGAGCGTAATTACCCTACACACAACATAAAATTGGCTGTAGTGGTTTTTGCTTTGGAAGTTTGGAGACACTACCTTTACGGTGAGAAGTGCACAGTGTACACCGATCATAAGAGCTTGAAGTATTTGATGACACAGAAGAAATTGAACCTTAGACAGCGTAGATGGCTAGAATTCTTAAGGACTATGATCTCACGATTGAGTACCATCCGGGTAAAGCCAATGTAGTGGCCGATGGTTTGAGTAGGAAGGTGGCAGTCGAGTTATGAGCTATGCTTGCTAGGCTAAGTTTGTCTCAAGATGGTGGTTTAGTGGCCGAATTGCAAGTTAAACCTTCGTTGATTCAGTTGATCTAAGAGAAATAGTTGCAAGATAGATCTTTAGCATCTCATGTGCAAGATATAGCGGGGGGTAAACCGATAGATTTCTATTTTAGTAGTGATGGAATCTTGTGTTTCAAAAGTAGATTAGTTGTTCCGGAAGATGTTGATTTGAGACGCACCATTCTAACCGAAGTTCACAGTAGTCCGTTTGCTATGCATCCGGGAAGTACGAAGATGTATCGCGATCCGAAAGATGAGTACTTCTAGGTTGGTTTGAAGAAAAATGTTGCCGAGTTTGTGAGTAAGTGTATAGTTTATCAGCGAGTTAAGGCTGAACATCAATTTCCTTCAAGTTTGTTACAACCGTTGAGATTTCCCGAGTGGAAGTGGGAGAGAAATTACCATGGATTTCATATCAGGTTTACCATTGACACCTTCTAAGAAGAATTCAGTTTGAGTGATCGTTGGCCGATTTGTATATCAGTGAGATCGTGAGATTGCATGGTGTAACGGAGTCTATAGTGTCAGACAGAGATCCGAGATTCACAACTAGATTTTGGGAGAGTTTGCATAGTGCTTTGGGAACTCGATTGAACCTCAGCACTTCGTATCATCCTCAGACCGATGGTGAGTCGAAGAGAGTCATACAAGTGTTGGAAGATATGTTGAGATATTGTATTATTAAATTTTAGGGTTCATGGGAGAAGCATCTACCGTTAGTAGAGTTTGCATACAATAACAATTATCAAGTGAGTATTCATATGGCACCTTATGAAGCTTTGTATGGTAGGAAATGTATAACACCTGTTTGTTGGGTCGAAGCGGGACATAAATTGATACCCTTGCCTGATATGCTTAAGGGTACTACCGAGAAAGTGTAGTTCATATGTGATCGTTTGAAGGCGGCTTCGGATAGACAGAAGTCTTATGCCGATTTGAAAAGAAGAGAGATAGAGTATGCTGTGGGCGACAAAGTGTTCTTGAAAGTCTCTCATTGGAAGAAGGTGATGAGATTTGGTAGGAAGGGCAAGTTGAGTCCGAGATACATTGGCTCGTATGAGATAGTTGGGCGAGTTGGTCCCGTTGCTTATAGATTGAGATTGCCGATCGAGTTAGAAAAGATTCATGATGTGTTTCGTGTTTCGATGCTTCGGAGGTATAAATTAGATTCGTCACATGTGATGCCAGTCGAAGAGATAGAATTGAATCCGGATTTGACCTACGATGAAGAACCAGTTGAGGTTTTGGCTTCAGATAGCAAAGTGTTGTGAGGAAGGACCATTGAGTTGGTCAAAGTGAAGTGGCGACACCAAGGAGTGGAAGAAGCCACTTAGGAGAGAAAAGACGAAATGAAGAAACAATTTATATATCTCTTTCCGACATGTAAATTTTGAGGACGAAATTTCTTAAGTAGGGGAGAATAGTAACGCCCAAGTTTAGGGCCCATGAGATAATTAGGTTTGGGTTAAACTAAATTTGGAGAAACATTTTTTTAATAAACAAATCTTGAGGATTTTAAAGAAAAAGGGTAAAAAGGGAATTTTGAAATTAGAAAGGATTTTTTTTAAATAGCTATCATCTTCCTAAAACTCATTTCATGTTATCTTCCCCAAAACACCATTTTTCACTATTCCATTGATTCAAGCATTTCATCCAAACAAGCTTTCAAGGTATTTTTTTTTATTTTCTCTTCCTTAAACTAGTTGTTGATGAAATCTTACCTTAACTCATTGTTTAAGTTTGTTTCCAAATGCTTTATGTTTGAAAAAGAGGAAAATGAGGGAATTTTCGTTTGGGTTGTTTGATGCTAGGTTTAAAAGTGTTTTTAACTTTGCTTTGATGTTCAAATAATGTTGGGATAGTGGCTTAATAATGGGAAACCCGAAACTAGCAAAAAAAAGAAGAGTTTTTGGAGTTGAAAATTTAGGTTTTTGGTTTTTTCTTGTGAAGAACTTTGAGTTGATGGTTCCTAGACTTTGGGTAAGTGTTTTGGATGTTGAAAGGTGTGGTTTTGATGGTAATTTCGTTGGGTTTTGGCCGCTAGTTGGTTTGAGTCGTTTTGACAATGTTTCCAAGTGTTTACACTTTTGAATCAGTTGGTTTTGATGATAGATGTCGAGTTTTTGTGTTGCTGCAAGTTTTTGGGGCTTGAATTGGGTCTAATGCTCCATTTTTGAATTAGTTAGAAACAAGGGAAACAAATTTAGGCTCTTTGGATGAGACACTGGTGATTTGAGAGCTTTAATCGGTGTTTCGGCTATTACTTGTGCGTTGGCTGGTGAGTGTAAATGTTTTCTAAGCCTTAACTTGGTTAAGGATATGTTTTGGGGGTTTAGATTGAGCTTTATAAGCCAATCTAAGATCAAGTGTAATTTTTAAGCATTTTAGTCTTTATTTTCGATAAATTCTACTATGTGTGTTGAATGACTTCCGTAGTGCATGTTTGCCATGAATATCCTTGTGTTATGCATATGATTGCGTTAATTGATCCTATGTTGGTTATGGTTGTGACCATAAGAACACAAGGTAAGTGTTTGTTTGGTGGGTTATTGACAATGTGAAATCTTATTACCGGATATAGTTGGTCGACCAATAGGATGTGAGTGCACTCAGGGTAAAAGTCGTGCATGGCCTTAGTGATGCTAGATTCCACTAAGGAGAAGTACGATGATGTGAGATTCCACCGGAAGCTATGTTTTACTACACAATTGAGTACAGTGATGTGAGATTCCACCGGAAGTGTCTAGTGGTTTTGAGAACTATCTGCATATCCGAGTAAAAGTGTTAAATGTTAATTTATCCATGGTGCTATAAATTCTCATGTTAAGCATGTTATGTTGCTCTTTTCCATTTATGCTTATGCATGTAGTTGGTTACTTTGCTTGTATGATGAGAATGAGCATGAGGTAAGCTTGTGGCTTATGGATGCATTCGGTAAATGCACGAGATGTCAAATGTATGATTGTTATGTGATCAAGCATGAGGGAAATGATTTGGAAATGGTTTTTGGTTTCAAGCAAACTATGGTTTTAAAGCTGCATTGTTGTAGCTACTGTTTTGAGCACCGCTCACTAAGCATTATTGCTTACGCTCCTATTTCCAACAATGCAGATCTGTAGTGCCTCGGTGCAGCCAAGGGAACAATGGAGTGACCAAAGAGGTCGTTTTTGCTCAAGTATGGTTTTTGGCATAATAACCAGTATATAGCAATGGGATAGGGCCTTTTGTTTTGGAGATGTTGCTAGAACTCCTTGTGGTTTGGGATATGTTGCTATGCCTATATAGACTTGTAAAAGCTCTTTTTATGTTGAAGTATGACTTGTTGTGAGTTTTTGGATATTTGATGGATTTTATGCAAAGTATGGCTTTCTTTTTTAATCTTGTTATGTTAAGTTTTGCCACGATGTGTTCCTAGCATGTCTTGTTGAGTAATATTTGGTTGCCTTGAGTTTGCCGAGTGTTGTATGTTGTTGGGATTCCTTTTGGTGGTTTCAATTTGGCTTAAACTAGGAAATTCATCCATTTCAGGTCTACCGTTTTGATACGGTCGAGGTTGTATCGAAACAGGGGACCTGAAAAGGCCTTTGCGTATCGATACGGGTTGGGCGCGTATCGGTACGTTTTGCCACTAGAATTTACAGTTTCGAAATGTTCCAAAGGCGTTTCGATACGGGCTGGCATTCTAAAACCCTCGAGACAGTTTCGATACGCCTGTATTGGTACAGTCTCTGAGCGTATCGGAACGACCTCTTAAGGTTGACTTGGGATTTTTGACCGTTGAAGGCGTATCGATACGGGCCCGAGCGTATCGATACGACATGTTTTAAAATTGTACAAAGTAGCCTCAAAAGCTCGTTTCAAGTGGTTCTTGCTCGTGTTTTTCTTTTCCGCTGCTAGTCTCCTCACATAAGTTTTAAATTGGCATTTAGACAGGATTATAATAAATAAAAAAAGAAAAAGAGATTAGGGTTTCTAATCAAAGTGAAGCCTTAACGGGTTTCTCTTCGGTTTTCCCCGTGTAACCCGTTCGATGTGTTCTGGTGGCTGGGTATTACAGTAATACTATTACTAACGAAAGAACAGTTTCAGTTTCGAAATCCAGATTTCTACGGACATAAGACCGTAACTTTTTATCTTCTAAGGAACAAGATAGTTATATAGTTGTATTAAAAGCAA